>CM022398.1:9379444-10857755 GCA_011833715.1 Carcinoscorpius rotundicauda | reverse complement strand
GGCCAAACACAGTTAGTTAAACCTTTCTGAAATGTTTTCCGGGAAACACAAGACTTTCTATACATCACAAATATGAACTATGTGCTTTTGTTACACAACTGTTGCTTTTGAGGAAGGTTACAGGTCTGTTTCCTGGGTCTATTATTTCCGATATTTTATATTGATGTCATGAACTGTATTTTTTCGAAGTTGTCTCTTGCATTATAAATAAAATCCATGTATACCCACCCACCCTAAAAAACACAAAAATGTAAAGATATTTTTGCAGGACATGGTGAACGGATAAAGTTGAAATGGACAGCAAGTGATTAGTTTGTAGTTACACTTGATAAGAAAGTCCTGGTTAACTAATCTACAGAAGTCGCTCTTGTTGAAATAACGACGTTTCGCAACGACTTCAAGCAAACTTGCACACAGACAGTCATTTCGTTTTTTGTTTGTTTGTTTTTGACAATCATTATTCAGTTTATATACGGCATACTCTAAACGTATACCAATTTACAATTTTATGTAAACAATTACTGTAAACAACACTGGGTCACTGATCACATATCAGTATAAATATATATAAAAATAATATTCTACCCAAAGTAATAACAGAACTTTATATGAACTGGAACTCTTGTCTCTTACCTTAGTGAAAGGACAGCTATGGTTTGTGTCCCTAACATTCAAAACTGAAATTTAGTCATTTGTTTATGAAGCTTATTTTGTATTCACGATTTTCAGGAAAATGACGAGATATGATATTTTTATTATAGTTTTTATAAAAAACAAAAAATAACATCAGATAATGAAATATTTTTGTATTGAAAATATTTTTTTAAATCTTAGAATGAGAATACCTAATCCATTATTTGTCATAATTCTATTTTCAATGTAGTTTAATATATTTTATTGTACCCGACCGGTTGCTCAGCTTTAAATTTCCACACTAAAAGCCGGGTTTTGATAACTGGGACACAAGAGCACAAATAGCTTTTTGTGTGGCTTTACCCCGAACAAGAATAAAAAATAAAACAAATAACAACAACTTATTTTTTCGTTCTGCCTGGTTTCTATACAATGGGCTGAATGTGCTCCACCCTGATGGGTATCTAAACCTGGTTTTTACCATTGCAAGTTAACATGTTTCTAATGATCCGAAATTAATCTAGGTTAAATTTTTATCTTGAAACGAATTACACTACTACTTGTGTTTAAATTATCAACAACCACTTAATTTAGTGAAAAACGCCCGATTTGTTTTTGTTTGTTTGTTTTGGAATTTCGCGCAAAGCTACAACAAGGCTATCTGCGCTAGCCGTCCTTAATTTAGAAGTGTAAGACTAGAGGGAAGGCAGCTAATCATCACCATTCACCGCCTACTCTTGGGCTTCTCTTTTACAAACGAATAGTGTGATTGACCTTCACGTTATAACACCCCTCGGTTGAAAAAGGGAGATTTTGGTGCGACGGGAATGCGAACACGCGACTTTCAGATTATTAGCCTTAACCCACCTAGTCAAACCGGGCCTTGTGTTTGTTTCAAATTACAAAACACAATAGCCTGAGTTCTTTATTTTACTAAAAAAATTCTGCTTTATTGAATGAAACTTATAAACATCACCTAAACAATTAAAGAACAGATGTTTTCCATTTACATATAAACAAAAAATCGAGATAAAAGAAATACGATACGGTTTTTTAAAGCACTTGATGATGTCCTGATTGACACTCTGGATAGAAAAAAATGTGGTCTTGACGCTCAGGGCTTATCTCTTTCGGAGTATGAGGTTATTACAATTTAAAAATATCTACAGGTCGAACACAGAGCACACACTAGTGAAAATATTATCACTTTAAATTGGTTTTCACTCTTACTACTCAGTGACACAGCAGTACGACTTTGGACTAAGAACACAAAAACTAGGTTTCGACACTCTTGGTGGGCAGACCACAGATAACACATTGTGCCGCTTTGGATAACCCATTGTGAAGCTTTATCATTGACGTAATTGATTTGTCGAAGCTTTGCAATATAGATATATTTACAAGGAAAATTTGATGGTGAATCCAATTAGCTGGAATCGTTCACATAGCCACACGTTGCTTTCTGATAAATTGCAAACAATCTCAGTCAAATAAAATCCTTCCCAAAAAAGACCAAAGTTCCTTAACAGAACAATACCAAATGAAAATTCTAATAAATTTCATTTCATTGTAACTTCTGGCTCTTGTAACTTGGTTTGTTTAATCGATTATCCAAAATGATTTTAATATAAGATGCTCCAACGTTTATTATTGGAGCTTTTCTGCCTTTTCATGTGAAATTTACATTTATAGACAACCAATGAATTTCAATAACACAATATTCCAAACAACTGTCTTTACTGTAAGCACTAACCAGAATTTCTGAATGACATAATAATTATATCGACTTACCAACATCCATAGATGTTGTCAGATGACATCATGTTTTATTGACTAACTGGTTAGTGCTCCCAGAAATAAGACTTATTATACAACATGTCATTAAATAAAGTTTTTAAAAATAATTATTGTCTAAAGCAGTATTAATATTACGTTAATGATTATTCTTTACATAGAAATTCCGTTACTAAAGTAATTTAATGCTTTAACTACTGGTAGTGTCATGGTGACCCCAATGAACTCACTATTCCACTTCCCTTATTATACAAAGTGTTTTTATTTTTGTAAATGCTATTTAAAACAGACGATGACGTATGCTGCATTGTGTTATTGTAACAAACTTCGACATTTTCATCTGAATTTGAATCGTAAATCATGTTTTTTGTGTTTGTATCGTACCCCGTCAGCTTGCTTTAAAACAAACAACTAAGTAAATCATGAACACAATAAGAAGGAATAAGAGATTTTGTTTGGTTTCTTTAGTCCTAGTTGGTTTGTTTTATCTTTTTATTTCTTTTATTATCAGTGTTCTATTTCTTTTCGGTATAACATTTCCGAAATTTCTGTTCTTATGGATAATTTTAAATTTATATGCTGCACATCATTGTGACTCTAAAGAAACAAAAAATTTCTGTGAGTACCCTGTAAATGCAATTTTAATACGTCTTAAGGTTAATAATCATCCATTAGTGTTACGTATTAGAAGAAACTTACTATTCATTTCAGGTTCTATGAGGGAACACAAACAGTTCTATATCTTGCAGAACCACATTTACTGAAAATCATGTTAGTGAAAGATTTCCACATTTTCGCAACCGAAGAGTAAGTTACATTGTTTTATTTCAATCTTGTATAAACATACACACGATTCCATTCTAATTTTAGTAGCAATATTATATTATAGTGATATATTCAATGAATAATTTGGATTTACATTAAAAACAACAAATTTCTGTTCTTGACTGAAGTAAACAGAAGATATAAACAAAACAAACAAACAATTCGTCTTACAAAACAACAAATCATGTTTATAATAATATGAAAATTATAACATTTCTTTTCACACACACATATGTTGCAAGATATCGTAATAACCAATTAGTGAAAATAAGAATGAATGCAAAGTAAGAATGTTTTACACGGTTAAATTTTCAAATTTTCATAAGAAATTCTGTAACAGACGACACCACACGTTTGGCTGTTTTTACAAATTTTATAAATTTTTGAAATCAGTTACTAAGCAATTGTAAATCTTATTTGCATTTACGTCATATTACAACACAAGCAAATTTATTATAGTTTTAAGATACATACTTGGAATGAAGACTGCTATTGACTACTCTGATGTGTCAGAGCATCGCAAAGTGAGTGGTTTGTCTGTGCCATCTGATAAACAGGAAGACATTATTTTGCTGCTGGCAAAGAAATTTAAAACATTTTAATGGTATTCTGCTGTTCAAAAGTTAAGTTGTTGTATGTATGTTAGTTACATAAATTCTGTGGTAAGAACGCATTATTTGACAAGTTTATATGTACAGCTTTCTTCCTATAAGTTATTAATGGGTCAGCTAATACGTACAAACAATACAATAAAATCAGTCCTACATTATCAGAACGATGTTCCATTTCCCGTGATGTCCTTAGAAATAATTATGAAAACCTTGACCTATCGCTATAAAAAGATACAAACTTCTGCGAAGGATCGTAGCTTATGTCTTGACAAAATAACCGTAGATCATCTGACTACACGAGATCATCAGCTGATAAGACGCCATTTAACCAACTATAGGACACGAAAGGTTAGTGACGTTGCATTTAAAAACTGTAAATGTCCGTGGAAAACTGTGATTTTTTTACTTCGGATATCGTTCTTAACAAAGCAATCTTTTGATGTAGAATTGTGGCTGAAACTTTGTTAACCTTTGTTAACCTGTACATTTTGTGAATACCATCATAAAATGCAGAACTTTAATTATGTACATTGATAAGTTTTGGACTTTCAAGTGCTTTATACACCCATATCAATATTTTCTATACACAGTGTTCTTTTTGGACTAGGACTTACACTTCGGACACTCGATAACAGACAACATGCTTTTTGCTTTAGAAGGAGATTCCTGGAAGCGAGTCCGAACCATCATTACGCCTGCTTTCACTTCGGGGAAAATGCGTAAGGTATGGTATCTTATATATATGGCAAAACTGTTTAGATTAGCTGCCGCCGTCCTTATTTTATGACTAACAACCAGAGGGAAGAGAGCAACTTAGAAGCACCTATTATTTACGTTAAGGAATTGACTGTCATTGTTATAACACAGCTATAGCTCATAGAGTATGAAATATTTTGCTTTATTACAGAAAATCGAACCCGATCACCAAGTTAGAAACCAGTGCAGAGGTATTTTGTTCCCTTTTGATATTGACCAACAAAGCTGACAGTGTTTTAGGTGTAAAATTCTATCATTACAAAGGTTTTATTTCATAATTGATTTGAAGCCCTGTCTTTATAAAGAATAAATAAAGATGAAATTGGTAGTAACTGTTTAGTACAGCGTCACTCTTATGGTGGAAGTATTGAGGAATAATCTGCAAAAGTAACACCTATAAAAAGGACTTTGTTTCAAAAGTCGAAACTAAAGTTGGAAGATACAGATCACGCTAAACTAAACACTTTCTGATAATTTCACCTTCGGTTGTTTGTTACGAAAGAATATTTTTTTCAGTATGGTTCCAACATGGCGCTGTGGTTAAGGCAATAGACTCGTGATCTAAGGGACATGAGTTCGAATCCGTGTTTCCTCATTCATTTTTGCCCTATCAGTCACGATAGCGTTATTGTGTGCTTATTACAAGTACTAATTAATACAATTAATAAGTTATAAGGTTCTATTATTATTGTCAGAAGGTAACAATGGCAATGAAAGATAATTGTTGAACTTATAATAATGTTAAACAACTTTGATGTGGTTAACACTTGATATAATTATTATTAGAAATGTATTAGTGTAAATATAGTTCTTTAGTTTACCGTATTTGTTTCTTTATAGATGCAAAGTTTAGTTCTTGAGTGTGCTGACACATTAAGTGAAAACTTTCTAAAGGCCTCAGAAGATGGAAAATCTGTTGACTGTAAAGTGTAAGGTGTTAGATATAACCTTGTTTGAATACATTTGAAAAGAAGAAATGACTGTGAACATAAAATGAAAACAGTTTTGGAAATTCACCATACAGTCCATGTCATCACGTCCTGTCATGCTTTATCTAATGACCCCTCGATAGCAACCTTGCAGATCAGTTTCTACATTAATACGTTCAGTAGTAAGAGTATCATGTCCTAAGCTCACCATTCCTCTCTAACTGCTTTGCATAATCTATGTAGGAGGAGAGTTTAAAGTACAGGTTTGAATATTCAAATTGCTCTGAAATATATAGATAGTAACTTAGACAGATTGTTCCTTCAAAAATATTATGAATTCTGGTTTCTTTCTCTGTCTGTTTGAGGTGCACAACCGTAGAATGAATGTAATGTGAATGTAGCTTTTGTTTTCGTGACTTATGTCACTTTCTGAAACTTAAGTCCTAATTTATTATTTCGTGTAAAATTTCTGGGGTGTCTTAGCATCTGATACTTACCATTATATTCATGTGTTCTGATCAATGATACGACTTGTTATTGTTGTATTTTTCTCGATAGTTTTGGTGTCCTAAGTTGACCCATATTGCTTTATTTTTTATTTTCATTATGAACAAGGGATATTACTGTTTTGAAAATGCTCAATACCCGAGCTAATCTACTGGCTCAGCTGAAAGTAAGCAGGGATAAGAATCTAAAAATTTAGTTTTAATACCCTGCACGTAATATTAAATATATGTCATGAAAGTAGCCTTGAAGTACAAGAATGCATTTAGCTCACAATTCTTATGGACTTGTATGCACCGAATGTAGTAAAATACATCTCATTTGACACTTGTTTAAAAATGTGACATGGTTGATCAATGATTAAACATCTTAATGTACATCCAAATACTACAATATAATCTGTACTAACTCGTCTCCAGGTTAATTGTAAAAACACCGTAACTCGTAAATTGTAATACACATTTCAGAAGTGACATTTTATTATCTTAAAAGTAAAAAACACCTTACAACCACCTATAAGTTGTACAAGTTTCCCATAACACTAACCCCCGTCAAATTACTGTTAATAATTGACATGTTCTCATTAATACATGTTTGAGAATCATAAGTACCATGCAATGCTTAATACTTTAACTTCTTAAATAAGGAAAATAATGACCTCTTTTGTTCCCAATATATAGTAATCTAAACGTTAAACTTTTGTTTAATTAATAGTATGTAATATACATATCGAATTCTCTTACATCGACTATAGACTTTTACTATACTGTTATATTATGTTTTGTTATTATTATTATTTACAAACTTGAAATAAAACCTGACTGTGGATCCAAAGATCAATGTAGTGAGTGGTTTACTGGGGGTGAGGTGGTTAGCTATCCTCTTTTATATTGTTTTTAAAACGATGTCACATTAACTCAGATATGTTTTAAAATGTGTCTATGGAATCTTACTATTTGATTCGAGTTTTTCTGGAGTATTAAAAGCTAGCTGCTTTTGTCTCTGGTCTACAAGTTCAACACAATTTTACGAATTTCAACATTATGTGTTCCTTGAACTTTTTTCCCATAACAGTTAAAGAAATGAACAGAACCTTTCAGACAGTTTGTATTTATCAGAATTTTTTAGTGATTTATTTTCAGAAGTCATAAGTGCTGTGCAATATTGAACAATAGGTTTCACACAGAACCCCATAGATCTTGAAATTATATTGTTTAAAACTGTATATAAACACACACATAAAATATTTTGATGATCGATGACTGTGTTGATTACAAGAATTCATTAATCCATTGGCTGTGGCTGTACGATAAAGAATTTTCATTTACAAATTAGCAGAGGAAGTGGTGATTTAGAAAAGATTTGTACCAATTATTCTGAGTGACATTTGTAGCATGAGTAAATTTAGTACCAGTTGGGTTTCAAAAATGTTGTCGTCAGAGCAAAGATGGACCCGAGTTCACTGTTCTTTTACTCACCGGCTGTGAAAGGTAAATTTGGGGGTAAAAACAGCTTCAATAGCTTCTTATATATTTTTTGTTATCATTATTAATTTATTTGCCTTGAAAAAGTTCATATTCACAAATAATTAAACATTTTTGTGTTTTGTTTTTCATCCAGTTATTTTGGAGCATTCACCATGGATGTGATTGCAAGCTGTGCTTTTGGAACTAAAACAAATGCTCTAAGAAACCCTGACAGTGTTTTTACTCAATTTGCCAAAGAAGCTTTTAGTTCCGCCAACAGATGGCGATTTTTACTTGCATGTGAGTAGCGTGTTGGTACAGTTTGAGAAAAAATTAACATATAAATGTTGTAATTTATTGGATTTGGGGGCCATTATAACGTGAAAGGTGAATCCCACTTTTCACTGGGATGGGTAGTGATGATGAGCTGCCTTTCTTCTAGTCTTCCACTGCTAGTTAACATTTTCTGGCCTGAAAAAAAACGAAACACATTTCCTCGTGTTCCGGGAGATTTGCAGTTTTCTGAAATGTGCAACACTCCCTTTGATATTACATTCAAAATCCTTACTAAGTAATACTCAAAATCTACTGTATGTATTTTTTAATTGTTAAAAATAGCTTTTATAATTATGTACTTTTATAAAACTATATATAAAACTATACTTTGAAATACATTAAACTAATATATTTTCCAAGTTACACAATAACGTTCTAAACAATTACTTCTTTTTCTTTAAGTTGCCTTTCCGAGCATCATGAAACAGTTCAAAATCTCCATGATAGACCCATCAGGTATAGAGTTTTTCAAGGAGTTGACTCTCAAGATAATTGACCAACGTAAACACAGTCCAGAGGTAATTAATATTTAATTTCTGTTTTGCAGGAGCGTTTAATAGTATTTTTACGTGTCTTAAAAAATGATAAAAAATTACATTTTTTCAACATTAGTTATTAATTTCACATGTTTTTCTTCAATAACGAAAGGTTTCTGGTGATTGCAGACAAAGCGAATAGACTTCCTTCAGTTGCTACTAGAGACCATGGGCAACAAACTGCAGAACTCCAAAGAGGACATGAAAAATATCAACAATTATGGATACGAAGAAGAAAACTTTAAATTCTTCAACAACAAGTTACAAAATAAATGTGAGAAAATTTTAAAAAAATGTGTTCAGACTTGACGTAGAAAATCAAATGTAATAGTTTGAATTTTGTTTTCACGATTTCTAAAACACATTTTGACAACCGTTACAGCTGTTACTTGTACGATTTAACTGACGATTTTTATAACTTACCAAAAGTCTGAAATCGTCATAACTTCACTGTTTCACTGAATTTGTGACGACAGTAAACATTTATTAGTCATGGAAATCACAATTATGTTTAGTTATGTGAATCTGAATCAGGTTTTATTGTAACAGTGAAACTGACACTTTAACTTTTACTTAATGAATATAAAAAAACGTATTACTTTAATTGTGAAACTGTCTCCATTAACTTCTGTTATATGAACCTTAAGATCATTGTGCTCTAACACCCATACTTTGTTTTTAATGTAAACCCTCTGAAGATATTAAATAATATTTAAGAGAAGTATGATGTTCCAGATTTTCATAATTTTCCTATAATGTTTAGGGTCACACTGACCTGATTGAATTTTAAACAAACTAAAACATCTTGGAATTTATTAATTTTTTAAAACATACATAATTTTTCGTGTTTTTTATATTCAGGAAGAGAAAATAATATAAACTTTAATGACAACAAATCAAAGACATGTTTAAATAATTAGAAACCGTCTTGAATCCAGTGTGAAACGAAATAAAACGGAAGCAAGTTTAAAATAAGTAAAACTTATTTGTGAGGTTTTGGTTTGAATAGTTTAAAATTTGTACGTGTTAATCTTCGAGGATCCAAATTTTACGTTGACTGAAGACAGTTTCGAAAGATATAGAGCATTGTTAGCGAAAGGAATATATCCTTCTTAAATTTTAACTTTTGATACAAAAGATGTTTTAATAATTTAATTGTACAAATGTTATGACATAATATTGATAACTATTGATTATATTGTAATTTGTTTAGGTTTTAGTTAGGTACACTGTTTTTTACTCTTTTCTTTGACGGAATAGTTTATTGGTAAACATAAAGCTACACGATGAGTTATGAAATTCTGAATGTTAGCATTATAAGCCTTTAAGAAAAGTATTTATATTATGTAACTAATTTTACACCATGAGTAGTTCATTAATCATGTTTCCAGCTGTACAAGTTCTAGTTAATTTAGTTAAGTTCTTACTGATTGAATTTATTCGTTTTACGCGTGAGAGAAAGTTCAAAAGTAATTCGATTTATTTATATATCTTTATGTTATTGAATTTCTTATCGAGCATGAACAAATACTCTTTATATTGTATAATTACTCTTCTAGATTTGACCCAAGACGAACTTGTAGCTCAATGCGTTATGTTCTTCTTGGCTGGTTACGAGACAACCGGTGGTGTTTTATCATACATTGTGTACCTGTTGGCTTTAAATCAAGATTGCCAAAATAAATTATATCAGGAAATTAATGAAACCTTACATTCACAGGTAAGCCTAATTTTTTTTTCAAGGCAGTAATAACAGGAATATATACTCTTCAAAACAAGAAACGCAAAGAGGTACATGTTTCTATTTTAAAGGCACTGATTGTCAGCCCAAAATGACAATAAAAGATGTGCACTTTCAAAACGGAGGAAAACATCGGATTTTTCGCCAAAACGCATGCGTGTCCAATAAATTTGGTTAAGAGATCTGCATGTTCTGCAATTGCAACATGTGCAAAATTTCTATTAAAGTAACGAGATCTCGGTTTCCATAGCTCAGTGTTAAGCCACCGACACGCAATACAGTTACGCCAAGACTGTCTGAAGCACAACGCAACAACGCCATTGGTCGTTGGAAGCAGGCGAATCTCGATTAGATGTTACCAGAGCTGTGAATGTTGACCCAAGAACCATCACAATGCTATGGAATCATCATCAACAACATGGATCGACTCATGACCGTTCACGATCTGGCAAACCTCGTGTGCAGGATGTTGACAGATTTGGGGGTGACAGCGTCATGATGTGGGCTGTCATCGCCTATAATGCCAGAACAGACCTTTTGCACATTCGAGGGAATCTTACGGCTCAATGATACGTCGACGAGTTTCTTAGGCCCCATATGCAACCCATCATGGTGAACATCTACGACGTTTTTCAACATGACAACGCCCGTACTCACACAGCCCGACTCATCGCCGTCTTTTTGAAACACTAAAACATCAACGTTCTTCCCTGGCCGTCCAGATCACCAGATTTAAACCCCATCGAACATCTTTGGGACGAGTTGGACCGACGTCTGCGACTGCGACAACCTCGACCGCAGACTCTACCTCAGCTTGCAGCAGCTTTGCAGTTTGAGTAGACAGCCATTCCACAGGATGTGATTCGTCATCTAATCGCTTCCATGGGCAGGAAATGCCAAGCAGCTATTGATGCTCATAGGGGGCATACTCGTTATTGACGTTGAGTGACGTCAAACTTTAACCAGTGAGCATGGACTTCGCCTTTGCAGACATTTGATGTTCAGCAGTGAATGTGCAAAGTTTCACACTTGTCATACATAACTACCCGAAATAAACTTATTAAAAGTTTGTCTTATATTTTGCCTTTTGCGTTTCTTTTCTCGAAAAGTATATTATAAATAAAACAAATTGTGTGTATAAAACGCCAAGCTAGTAACCCGAGAAATATTCCAGTATAAAATGTTTATCGAAGTTTAAAAGCATACTGATGACGCAGAACAACATTTCTACATAAACCATTAGAGAAAGTTTCGTCGGTTCACTCTGAAGTGAGAATCTTGTTAATTATTATGATTGAAAGTAATATTATAGTAAGAGTGTGATAAAATTTCAACATTTGTTTAATATAAGTGTGATATAGTGAGGAATGTATCATACTATGTGTATACAGATTTAAAACAAAAACGTTGTCGTTTGTTACGGACAAGAATTTTAACTGTTTTAAACTGTTGTAATATCTATATGGTACAGGAACACGAGATTTACGAAGCTGTCAGTTCTATGAAATACTTAGATGCAGTTGTGTGTGAAAGTATTCGAATCTACCCTCCTTCTGCAATGTAAGTAACAACTAATATCGTAATAGATATTCTATGAATATTTGATATAACACGAGATGTTAGTGTTTGTATATAACCATCAGATAGTTGTACCCTGGAACTCGCACAAATGGTGAAAATAAATACTCTACTCTTACCTTCAGAAGAATCACTAAATATTTATCTTAGATTTCATTACATCTCTCTTTTAATTGTTTATCTGTTTCTTATCCTGACTCTTTACTGTATTTACCTCAGCATTTTTAAATTTCCTGAAATATCAGTGGTCAAATTATATTTAAAACTAGTACAGTTACTGATCTTTGCTATGTTTGGTTTTATTTCTGAATTTCGCTCAAAGCTACATGAAGGGTACCTGCACTAGCCGTCCCTAATTTAACTGGGTAAGACAAGAGGGAAGGAAAGTAGTCACCACCAACTATAGAGCTACTCTTTCACCACCGAATAATGGGATTGACCGTCACATTATAACAAGTGGACGGCTTAAAGTGCGAGGATGATTGGTGCAAAGAGGATTCGAACGTACGACTCTCGAGTGTTTTATTCAACAGGCCTTAATGGCCTGTCTTTCCTAGGACTGGTACAGAAACTCTTCGAACTTACTACAGTGCACCACATAAACAAATATTCTAATATCAGGTTACTTGGAAGATAACAGTACATTTTCATCATCTATTCAAACTAAGTTATGAAACTTTACAAAATTAAAGTAATACAGTGCTAATTTCGAGGGAAATAATTCTAGGAAATTCATATATAAAAAAAGAAAAGTTTCAATTCATCTGGAGTTCTAAAGAAGAACTAACACTGATTTTCAATGAGTATTGACAGGAATCACTTCTGTTACATATCGTTTATGTTTCTTTGCAATTCTTATTTTCTGGACTTTATTATATAATTATTCAATTCAAGCTATAAAAACATCTATTCTAGTTAAAATACAGTTGATTTTAGGGATAAATTATATTTAATTGTTTTATTCTCCTTAACAAATTATATCGTTTTGTAACACCAGTTGACTTCTTTTAAAATCATTGTTGTTGTTGTTTTATATTCATATGCTACACAAGAGGCTATCTGTGCTCTGCCCACCACGGGTATCGAAACACGGTTTTTAACGTTGTAAGTCCACAGACATACTGCTGAGCCACTGGGGGGTTCTCTCAAAAGCAAATATAAAAATACTCATTAAGTCATAATAATTTAACTGCAAATTTAATTTTGCTGACCTCAATTTACATATTGGCTTAAGAACATTAGGTTCATGTTGTGCTAATTTTGAATTAAAATAGAAAGTCAAGAAATATATCGGATAACTTTTATAAGATCAAATACAAGTTTTAAAGACCATTCATTGTTTCGTTGTTACGTATTACAATTTAAAATATCCTGATTCTCTAACTTTAGTGAATAGTCTGGAATTTCGCAATGCATATTTAACAGCATGAGTTAAATGCATTTCTAAATATAAATTTAACTTTAACAAACGTTAGTATTAAAATAAATGCACAATATTTAGCGTTATTTGATTGGTAACATCTTAATTTTTATGAAATAAATTACTTGTTCTTTTTGTTTAAATATTACATGGAGCTTATTTAATTTTTTTTTACAGTGGGGAAAGACGAGCTTTGGAAGATTATACGTTTGATGACATTGGACTGACTATACCTAAAGACACGCCAGTGAGGTTCCCAATACACGCCATGCACCATGACCCTAAAAACTTTCCAGACCCGGAGAAATTTGATCCAGACAGGTAACGGCACATTTTATTTAAGACAGAAAGATAACAGCTGGACATACGTGTAAAAGCTGTTTTTTATGCTGTCCAAACAATTATGAATCAGTTTTACCCGAACTGGCTGAAAACAGCTATTTTATTTTTCTCTAGATATGTGACAGATGTTGTTTATTATGAAAAATAATATGTCTTTTCAGGTGGTTCCGAAAAGTAACTGTTTGCTTCATGTTACATAGACAGGTAGCAGGTGATTGTTATTTAATAACATGGTTATGTCGTTTTACTTTTTAATTTAATTGGTCTGTTGATCAATTACTACGTATTTAGATATTTAAAAAAATACTTACGTTAGAACTCCAGTTGAAATTAAAGCATCGGTTAAATACAAGAGTTACTTCTTTAGATAAAGACCAAATTCCATTATATACAACATTCTGATGTCTGACGTTATGAATAAGAACATCATATAAAGAGCGTAAACAGAGACGTTTTCTTTATTGATTCTTAACTTGATGAAAACAGATTTATATCACTATGAAGTTATACATCAGTAAAATGTAATATAGTTATATGGGTTGGAAATACTGGTTGAATCTGACTATTAATGTGTGTTAACAATACTTGTCCAAGTTCCCTATTAATGTGTGAACAACAGTTGTTGAACTTGACTGTTAATGTGTGTTAACAATTCTTTTGGAACCTCACTATTAATGTGTGTGTTAAGAATACTTGAGTTTCAATCTTGTTGAGTGCCATGGTTATTCTAAATTTTTCAATTTTGTTGTTAATTTTCCACTTCATATTCTGCAATTGTAACACAGCTGACTACAAACAGAGATAATTTTCATATCTTTAACTTCGTGTACATATTTCTTTAGTGAGATATGTATATATTTTAGTCACCTGGATACATATTTTGTTTTTACATTAACCTTGTGAACAAAATCATTTTCCTTGATTTCCTTACTTTTCTTCACAATTGAGGTAAGAGGCCAGGTTGATTGTATCTTACAGAAAATAATTTTGAATAAATATTGCGTGAGGAAAATAAATGGTTGAACATTTTAATTACATGTTTAAGAAATTCATTTCCTAATTTATCCATTATTATTAACAATTTGTTTTAGAAAATTTCAAATAAACTTTTTGTACGTACAGATTTCTTCCTGAAAACAAATCCAACATTATACCATACACCTACATGCCATTCGGGGCTGGTCCCAGGAACTGTATAGGAATGCGATTTGCTCTAATGGAAATAAAATTATGTTTAGTCAACATACTACGTCATTTGCGTTTTGTACCTTGTTCTGAAACTAAGGTAAAGACGAGTTTTCTTTATTTTACATAAAACTATCCTTCATTTTTGTACATCGAGAAATTATGGAAGTAGCTACATGTAAATAACAAAATATTTTCATTGATTTTGTTGAGCCTTAAGGTTTATGAACACAACTACTGTAGTAACAACTGAATTTGATGTTTTTACACGTACCTTATATCAATATACAACACAATTACTTTAGTTACTAAAAGTTGTTATTGTTCTTTACATATGCTTGATATCAATTTAGAACACTCAGTGATTAAATGTTGTTTGTTTATTATAAAGATTTAAAATTCGATTTAAAGTACTATTACTTTAGTGATTAAGAGTTTTATTTAGAAATAAATATTTTACACAGTGTGCTTTATTTTGAATATTTGGGTTTGATAGTTTATTTAGAAAGATATCAAGATATTGGCTCATAATAACAACATATACAAACTTGATTACTTTCAGTTTGTCTTAGCTTCATTACTTAAAACCACACAGCACTAATTGATAATTCTACAACTTCGAAAATTAACAGTTTTTAAAGTGTTGTTCTCTGTCAGGTGTAGTTTATTTGGATTACGATTGACAATAAATTGTCAGAATCCAGAAAATCCTTTAGATAACCAAATCTTGATTATTCTTGTATTTATTATGCAGTTTTAATGTGATAGCTTGAATATATTCTCTATATGGAGCTTGGCTTTCATGGCATTACATGGATCTGTACTCCTTATGAGAATGCTTTGATCATTATTCTTTGTGGGTTTGCGTACAACCATCATTCTCAGGAAAATTATCGAAACATTTGTGTGATACATTGAGATCTTTATTTTGCAGAATATATGCTATGAGTAAATAAAATGTTCATGTGTTGTAGCTCTTTAGTATATGTGGTAAATAAAATTATGCGAGTTTTTTGGATACACAGTATATATACCACGTATCAATATTTGAAATAATGTTTGATTAACTGAAGAATTATGAAAACTCTCGATTGTTTACCAGTTGTTTTATTAGTTACTTTTTAACATAGATTTTAAATTAAATATTTGTATCCTCCAGGTTCCTTTGAATTTTCTTCCATCAGTATTAATAACACAAGTCTCTGACGTCACTCTCAAGGTTGAACGTAGAAACGGACATTCATATTAAAAGATAGCACGTGACCCTCCTATAAGGACAACGGGTTTTGTAGTTCAGACTCTTAGCTGTTGATTGACAGTGAAGTTCTTGTTATGTTAGTTACAACCAATAGAAATATTTCTTATAGTGACACATATAGCTTAATTCTGTTATTAAATATAAATGATTGTTACTTCTGGTTGCCAGTGTGGGTTGGCTTTATATTTTATGTAATTCAGTATATTACTATATGATATATATATATATATTAAGGATGGCACCATATCTAAACAGTCACGTTTGTAGTTGTGCCTTTACAGAACACTTTATTGTATTTCTTCGATTAAAAACATTTTTAGGAAGTGGTATTGAAAGTTTTGTTTATATTCGGTAACATCACGTTCGATAATTAATTCATTAGTACTTGAAGATAACGGATGATTGTTTTGTATTACATAATAATTAGTGTCATCGATTGTTTCTTAATAATCAATTTATTGATACTATTGGTTAAATGTTTAACATAGCGAATTTTATTATTTTTCGCTATACTTTTATTGTAAGAATTTTTTTCTTTTGTTAGCTCACGCTGTGTGGATTTAACACTAACCTGAAATGTCTTCAAACTAAGAATTATATCCACTTTACATTTACAATACAAATTATAGTCTATAATTATAGAATGTATTTATAATTTACTCCCACTGGTCAAATGATATCCCAGAATTTGTTTTCTATATGTAGAGAAAATAATCTAAGCTAGAAATTAGTAAATTAAATAATTTAAGAATTGTAACCAAAAAGATGACCAATGTGTTACATAGATCAGTGAGCAAAATACAAAATATTTTTTGTCAAAGTAACTTTCTCGCGTGTTAATGAATTGATTTCTATCAGCATATACCGGCACCATATGTTAACTTCTTTCTATATAGTTAAAACACTGCACGAGTGCCAGGACATTTATTTCAGATCCTATGTTTGATCAGTGTGTTCATTTGAGCAGACTTCTTACGACCTGACCTAGTAAACATACACGGGAATTTTAAATAATGATAAAAACATTCAGACTGGTTTCTTCAGTTCTCAAAGTCAGCGCAGCGCTAAAGGAGTGTTGAAATTCATTCTATGTAATAGCAGTGAAATATTCATAACGAAGAACTGTTTTCTTGTACTTACATTCCTATACAGCATTGTGCTATGGGATGATTAGAACTCACATGGGTAATGAATACTCTTTGTCGAGATGACCTTGTGTTTATATACGTAGTGATTAATGAATACTGTCTGTCGAGATGACCTTGTGTTTATACACATAGTGATTTATGAATACTCTCTGTCGAGATAACCTTGTGTTTATGTACTTCTAAACGCAGTCGCAAAGATGAATGGTCCAAAATAACTGTATGAATAAGAAAACACAATGAAACTTTAGTTGTTTGTGAATGTGAACTTTTTAAGGCAAATAAATTGATACTGTTATAGAAAAAATATAATAAGTTATTAAAGCTGTTTTTAACTATGAAATTACCTTTTGCTGCCAGTGAGATTGAGTCACATTGGGTAATGTCTGTTGGTGTTGTTCTATTTGAGCTTTTGTTTTAGAGAACTGAACAAATTAACTGAGTGAGATCACACGTTTGGAATTTAATATTCGAGGACTGTTCGAAAGGAATCGTGACCTACAAAAAGATATCAGTTCTACTCTGATTTATTTTTCAACGTAACCTACTAGTAAGTCTACAGACTTGTACAAACAACACTTTAATGTTTGTTCATCACGCTTCTCTGTTTAATATGTTGTATTGACATTTCATAATGTTGCCTTAACGTCTTAATGAATACCTTAGTGAATTTATATTCACTCACAAGAAGTTTCACGGTTAATATTTATCAGAACAAAACTCAATTTACTTGTTTCTTTTACATCAAACCACAAACTTTTTGGACAACCATCGAACAATGGAAACAGAACAGTTTGTTTGTTTGTTTTTAATTTCGCACAAAGCTACACGAGGGCTATATGCGCTAGCCGTCCCTAATTTAGCAGTGTAGAACTAGAGGGAAGGCAGCGAGTCATCACCACCCACCGCCAACTCTTGGGCTACTCTTTAACCAACGAACAGTGGGATTGACCTTCACATTATTACGTCCCCACGGCTGAAAGGGCGAGAATGTTTTGCGCGACGGGGGTGCAAACCCGCGATCCTTAGCTTACGAGTCGCACGCCTTTACACGCGTGGCCATGCTGGGCCTAAAGAGAACAGTAATTTGTGAAATTAAAAGTTGAATACGATGTTCAGATCGATATACGATGTACGGTTTGAGAAAATTCCACGAGATTTTAGTGTTTTGTTCAGTTAATAGATTAAAATCTTCTTCTAATCAATACGGTCATAGGTCGTAAAGCTATTTGGTGTATATATAGTTCTTGTTTTTTAAATGTAATTTCAAGATGTATGGGACACTGTGGGGAGCCCATTGGTACTTATTGGGTTAATCGAGCCATCTATTGTCCAATATTACAAGTTATTTTTTACTTCTGTAAATAAATCACAAAAAAAGTTTTAATAAATACAAACTCACTGTTGTTAATTCAATTTACTGTGATGGAAAAATGGTAAGGAAAATATAGTGTCCAAAGAGGTAAAGTGATAAATAAAGAATATTTATCTAAATGGTCAGTGTATTTTACAACTTAATTGTAACAGGTACCTACTGCAAATAAATTTTAGTTTCTGTACGTTCTTTGAACATTAAACAGAATCAAAGTATAAACAGTCATTGTTTAGTGGGAATAACAACTGAAAAACGTTATTCATTCCAGATATTGGTTTAAAGCCTTAAAAGGTGCATTTCCACTAATTGTCTCCTAGCATTGAACTCAAAGAATGGAGGATAATACAGCTTGTCAGTAGCAACAGTTTCTAACTCAAGAAATACCCTAATGAAATAGAAAGGTTTGACAGACACATTTATAAATATACCTGCGTAAGCAAAAAAGGCTGTGAACTATTGTAGTGACACATTTATGGGTGGTGGTTACTAAAGTTGTTATTAACTAACACATTGGTGGCGTTGTAATGTAACGATCAGTTCCACTATTCGTTGATAAAAGAGTAGCACAAGAGTTGGCGGTGGGTGATGATGACTAGCTGCTGTCCCTCTAGTATTACACCGCTAAATTATGGACATCCAGCGCAGATAGCTCTTGTGTAGCTTCACGGGAAATGTAGGGCAAAGAATTAATAAAATATAATAATAAGTGCATTATAGAAAAGTGAATGTTGATTTTAAGTATTTAACATCACTGTTATGTCATCTCGTTGTGATATTGGGAGAAGAATAGTTGTGTAAATTTGTTTTAAATAATATACATTTTATATATAAATCCAGTTAGTACCTCCCATTAAAAAAACACAAGTTACTTTGGGCACGTTATAAGAGTAATTGTCAAATTCAACTATTTATTCTCACAAGGGTAGGCCTTCAGTTATCGATGCTGAATAGCTGTTTTCCTTTTAGTCTTTGACTTGAAAGTTATGGATGAATTCAGGAGAATAGTCTTGTGTAGTTTAGTGTGAATTATAAAATGTATGGTAAAATATTTACGTGTATTCGTGCATATCTGAACTGAAACAAAGGTTTTTAAACTGTGGACTGCGTTCATAAATTATAATGAAATTACTAATTACTGATAGAATACAATAAATACTGAAACACTATCAAAGTAATATAGTAAAATATGTAAATCGCAAATTAATAATTTTAATTAATATTAATTCAATCATGTAAAATTTTTGTGTGCTTGTCACCGTTTCCAGTTGATTTATGTTTGGACTGACCAAATAAACTAGATGTATGTAAATAAAATAAATTTGGAGCCGGATCTTATTTGAAATAGTCGGACATTGACCCAGACATTCATAAGTTGGTTTTAACATAGCCAGTATCTTCCTTCACATTAAGCTCCCAGCTAGTACAACGGAAAGTCTACGGATTTACGATGTTAAAATCAGTGGTTGAATTTCCCTCAGTTGGTTCAGTTGGTTTTTGTTCCAAAAGCCATATTTTCTGGTCAGATAGCTAGATAATAAGATATAAAAGAAACTAACTAACCATTTAGAGACACTGGTTTTTAGAACTAGTATTTTAAATATCGACGATATGTAAGTAATACTACCGAAATATATTTTATTCTATTTTAATATATAAAACTGTTTAAAACGGTAGTATTAATCTGTTGAATTCACGTTTCAAAAAAAGTTATATAGAAACTGTTTATTCACCTGATAAGTCCGATGATTACTGCAACAGCACAAAGAAACCAAGGGAGGATGGATTTTAATGCAGGAAGATCCATCGTTAAACAACTTTGTAATGAACAACATAAAGAGCAGACTGACAGATTAAAAAACCTTTGTACAAATATATTCTTAGATTTTCTACACTAGTATAAAAGGTCAAGGACAAAACACAATGTCAAAGAAGTGGTAACGTCACCCAAGCCCCTTTGAGCTCACATAACACTGACCTCTACACACTTTATTCTTAGTGATATCAAAATAAGTGATAATATATTTTTAGTTTTATGTACTAATTCCTCGTCTAGATAAACTGGAGGAGTCATTGGTGAAACCCAAAAAATAATTAACAATAAAATTATACATTTATATATATACAAATATACAAACTGGATATTGGTTTGATTAGTCTTAAATTTTACTTAAACCACACGAGATATTTACTTTAGTTATCCTTAACTTTATAGCAGTTGACAAGAGCGTAGGCATCTAGCAGCCAATTCTTGAACTTTTATCAACGAATAGTGGAAGTTTCCATCACATTACAACATCCACACTAGTAAAACTGTAAACATTTACGATGACGGAGATTCAAACCTATGTCCTACAACCTAGTTGATCTTACATACAACCAAGCCACGCTAGGTCACCTAATTTACTGTTCCTCTTAAGACACTAGAACAAGTACATTCAGTACATTATCTTAATGTGATAATAAAACAGTTATATTAAAGGCTGTTCGCCAATAATTACTTTTATATTATTATTCTATTAATACACATTCTCTTCCATAAACATTTACTATAATATTTTTCTTACTTACCATAAAATTTATTATCGTATTGCTGAAGGTCTGTTTACTGATAAAAATGTATGTAAATGGACTGAAATAGAAACTGAACAAAATCGATGCACTCATATAAAAAGACCTGTGAAAGCCCCACAAACCGTGTTTAGATATCCGTGGTGGGAAGAGCACAGATAGTGCATTGTCAAGCTTTTGTTAAACTCCAAACAAACACGATCTGTCACAAAACCTTGTACAACTAATGTTTAAAACAAGTTTTAAAAAATGTGTGCTTACTCAATACGTAGATTTTACTCGATAAACTATAGTTTATTTAATAGATATCCTGACTCAGAAGAATTGGAAAACAATCTTTCTCAGAAGCTAAGATAACTCAAAGTATAAAAATAATAAACACAAGGAACTACGGAGTGGATGAAAATCATATGAAGAATTATTATGAAGTAAAAAAATGACACTTTATTTATTCAACCTGACAAGCATGTGTAAAGGAAGTGAAGTACAGTGGCTCTGTTTTTACGAGATGGTAAATGATCTGTGAGCTGTCATGTGAAAAAAATATTTTTGTAACATTTTTTGTATACATAGATATTTAATCTCAATTTTAATAGAACTGAGAGATTATAGGAATATAACTAAACAATTAAAACTAAAGAAAAGACTCTTCAAGATATTCTGTAGATGTAATTCTACAAAAATGCATATTCCAACTAAGGAAAAAGCTAGGACACCCTCAGATTTATTCCCACTTAAAATGGCTAAACTCACACATAGGTGTATCACACCAGGTGCACATGATTAGAAGATCGTTACTCAGTATTTGGAATGAGGTTTGCCTTATTTAAACTTCAGATATTTAGTTTGGTGTGCTCCTGACTATTGAAGTGAGAGTGAGCACCATGGTGAGAGCAAAAGAGCTGTCTGAGGCCTTCAAAAAGAAAAATATAGCAGCTTATGAGTCTGGTAAGCGATATAAAAATATCCCAACAGATTTTGAAATCAGCCATTCCACGGTCCGGAAAATAGTCAACAAGTGGAGGGCTTTCAAAACAACTGCCAACATGCCCAAGTCTGGTCTTCCAAGCAAGTTCACCCCGAGAGCAGACCCCAAGATGCTAAAACAGGACTAAAAATCCCTAACATGTCATAACGGGACCTACATCAGGCTCTGACTGCTGTTGATGTGAAAGTGCATGCCTCTACAATCAGAAAGAGACGGCACAAGTTTAACTTTCATGGGAGGTGTGCAAGGAGGAAACCTTTGCTCTCTAAAAGAAACATCAAAGCTAGACTGAAGTTTTCCAGAGAGAATGTAGACAAAAACAAGGACTTCCGGGATAATGTTCTTTGGACAAATGAGTCCAAAACTGGATTAATTGGACACCAGAACAGAGGACATGTTTGGCGTAAACCAAATACAGCATTTCAGGAAAAGAACCTCATACCAACTGTGAAGCATGGAGGTATCAGTGTGGTGGTTTGGGGCTGCTTTGCTGCAGCAGAACCTGGACAGCTCACAATCATAGAATCCACCATGAATTCTACTGTGTATCAGAGGGTGCTTGAGGATCGTGTGAGACCATCTGTACGAAAATTAAAGCTGAAGCAGAAATGGACTCTACAACACGACAATGACCCAAAACATACCAGTAAATCCATCAAGGACTGGCTGAAAACTTATCTTAATCCCATTAAGATGCTGTGGGGTGACTTGAAATGGGCTGTACGTGCAAGAAATCCCTCAAACATCTCACAGCTGAAAGAATTCTGCATTAAGGAGTGGGGCAAACTTTCTTCAGACCGATGTCAGAGACCGGTAGATGGCTACAAGAAGCGTCTCGCTGCAGTTATTTCAGCCAAAGGGGAAACACTAGCTATGAGGGGGTAGGGTGTCTTAACTTTTTCTTCAGTTAGAATATGCGTTTTTGTAGAAGTGCATTTACAGACGATTTTGAAAAGTCTTTTCTTCAGTTTTAATTGTTTAGTTATATTCTTATAATGCCTCAGTATTATTGAAATTGAGATTAAATGTCTATTTATCCAAAACTGTTACACAAATACACAGGCTTTCATAGGGTGTCCTAACTTTTTCACATGACTGTAAGGGGTAATTTTCAATATACTGAAACTGAATGGACACTAAGAAAGTTAATAACTATGTGTATAAACATAAGGTCATCTCTTCAGAGAGTAATCATCAACCACATGAGTTCTTATCATCCCATAGTACAGTGCTGCATAGGATTGTTAGGACAAGAAAACAGCTCTTCATTATTTACATTTGATGGTGCTATTTTTTCCATGCCATTACTTACAATGAATTTCAACACTGCTTTAACACTTCACTGACCTCTGTTGAAAACTGAAGGAACCAGTCTGAATGTACTTGTCATTTTTTAAAATTCCCATCTACTTTTACCAAGGTCAGGTCAAAAGAGGTCTGCCTAAATAAACATGCTGATCAAACTTAGAGTCCGAATTCAATTTCATGTTATACCGTACACTGTTTTTAACTGTATTGAAAGAAGCTAGAAAGAACAAGAATCCATTACATAGTTCCAGTATATGACGTAATAAAACGGATTAATAACGCTCTACAAATTTACTTTCATAAAAAAATATTTCGAATTTTTCTCACAGTTTTATATAAAACATTGGTCACATTACAATGTTTATGAGTTATACATAATTTTATTGAGCTAAGATAAACATCACGATCAAAAAAATAAACATTTTTAGTCTAAACAGTGTTCAAAAGTTATGTTACTTCAGTTATTGATTTCTATCTTATTTTATTTTTCTCTGCACATAGAGAACAAATTCGGGTTTATTATTTGGTTAGTGCGTGAAAATTAAAAAAAAATACTTGTTATAATTATAGGCTATTGTTTGTATTCTAAATATAAAATGGATGTGCTTCTCAGTTGAGTCATTTTGAAAAAGAGTTTTACTAATTTTTAAGGCATATGAAAAGTTTCTTATTCGTGGACACAATCAAAAAGCCAGATCCATAAAGAGCTTAACCACCCAATTTGTGGTTAATGTGAGAATATCATCTCAGTCAGGTTAGATCCATGTTTTCTTTATATTTTATTCTGTGTGTATCATATTAAAAAATGTTTAAATTCAATGTATCTGATATTATTGGTAGCCCCACTGATCTCATGATCATTTCCTATTCTTTATTTTTAGCTACAGAGCGCAAATTTGATCAACCATATTTGAATCAGACAGCATTCTTTATATAAGCTTTAAGATACTGGTAAATAATAGATTAATTGTCAAAAAGCATTATAAATAAAGACTATTTGATTGCTGTAAATATTACACGTTTTTTTACTGTCTATGTTGGCTTCCCATCAGAGCACGCTTCTTGATTAGAGAAAGATAAAACGTTAACCTGGTAAAGAAAATAGTTAATTAAATATATATCTTTTACTATCTTACTTCTAAAGGGTATAGTCCATTACTTTATCAGTTTGGTACCATTAGATTTAACGATGTTTTGTTCAGATGATTTAGGTTGGTCTTAAATCCATACACCGTAGGCTAATAACGTAAAATAATCACTAAACTAAAGGTACAGCAAAAAGGTAATAAAATTCTCTATGTTGAAAGTGTAAACCAATTATATCAATAAAAATGATAATAAAAAAACAACTGTTTATACCGTATTTTCGTAATACAAAACAACCATCCGTCACCTTCATAAACTAATGTAATGTTAATTATGCAACATGATGTTACCATGTGTGAAGAAAACTTAAAACACTTCTCCTTACAAATATTTCTAACCAATGAGAAACTACTAAAGATGTTTTTAACCAATAAAATACCATAAAAAGCTCCGCTAAGGCACAACTACAAACGTTAGTGTTTATGATTGATGTCAAGTTATAGATCAGTTGTGAGAGTGAAAGATACAGAATAATAAGTTAAAATTAAATATATAACTAAATCATACGATAAGTAGCTTCAATACTACTTCAGTAAAGACTGTTTGTTCATGTTTTGATTTTATTTGAGCTTGAACAGTTTTACTGTGTAGTTTCATAAAACGTTGTTTATAAATTCAGTATTTTACCGCGATATAAAGATTCTATTAACTAGAACAAAACATGGTTGGACAACTAATACTCGTAGTATCAATATTGTTTAAAATTAAATTTAGTTTTAACTTTTAGAAAGAACATATCTGAGTCGCTAAGTGTTCGTTTTGTGTAGTTAGCTAAAAATGTAAATTGAGTGAAAAACTTTACATATTTATGTTTAACTTCGACAGGTTTTCCGTTAATTTTTAAAATTTCTCAATCACAAGAAGTAAACTAACAAACTACAATGACACAGAATCTGTGTTAATCATAAGTTTTATGTAAGATAATAAATCACAATATGGAGAAACTTTTTATTATCGTCTAGAAAGAGTTTATTCAGAAAACTATCAACGTAATGTTTGTTACAAACACATAAACATTAGTTTATCACTTGTTTACTATAAACATTACCACACTTTAACTTCTTCATTTATCATTTATAATAACATGCTTTATATTTATATATATATTATAAGGTAATATACAGAATTTCGTAAAATATTAAGCCTAACCACACTGGCAACCAAAAGTAACAATCATTTATATTTAATAACAGAATTAAGCTATAAGTGTCACTATTAGAAATATTTATATTGGTTGTAACTAACATAACAAGAACCTCACTGTCAATCAACAGCTAAGAGTCTGAACTACAAAACGCGTTGTCCTTATTGGAGGGTCAGGTGCTATCTTTTAATATGAATGTCCGTTTCTTCGTTCAACCTTGAGAGTGACGTCAGAGACTTGGATTAATCCTGCTGCTGGAACAAACTTCAAAGGAACCTGTGGAATATAAACATTAAACTTTAAATATCTGTATAAAAATAACCTATAAAACAACTAAAAACAATCGAGAGTGTTCATAATTCATCAGTTAATCGAGCATTACTTCAAATATTGATATATGTATATAAACGGTGTAGCTAAAACACTCGCATATTGAAGGAAATGAAGTGCTTCTTTGCTGAAGCAAAGGCAAACACAAATCAACTGTGAAATGCATGTGTAGCACAGAAAAAAAAAGATACTAGTCAGATTAACTTGTGGTGTTCTACACAGTGTGACTGCACGTGACACAGTTAGTGTCGTGTACTGTGTTTACTTTACAATGGTCTTCAGAGATTGTACTCGTACAAGATCTACAAGTGATCCCTGTCTCTAATGATTCGATCTGTACAACTACTACAAGTGATCCCCACTTGAGGACAAATATGTACGTTAGATTATAAATTATTTGATCTAACCTTTAACGTCTAAAATGTTATTGCCCATGAAAGCGACGAAACATTAGTTTTACAACCCATTATTTTGAACAAAATACTTAACTTCAGTGTCTACAAAACAACATTATGTTGTGTTTAAAAATTAAGAAGCCACTGGCTTACTTCTACAAGAGTTTTTAATTAAATATATGATATGATTATTAATTTCTTTTAAGTGTTTTAATTAATTTCAAGTTTTTTGTAAATACAGTAGTCATCATGGAATACGTTTCCTTTATATGTACTTATCTTTGTTGATACAAAGCTGAGTTAGAATTTGTCACAGAAGCTGTCAACGTGAAGGTAAACTGAAATGCTATGTTCAAAAGAAACGTGACAGAGGAAGTGTTATTTACTCACATGTACTAAAGAGCTACAACATATGAACATTTTATTTTCTTACAGCATGTATTCTGTAAAATAACGATCTCAATGTAACACAAAACCTTTTCAATGGTTTTTCTAAGAATGATGGTTGTACGCAGTCCCACACAGAATACAGATCAAAGTACACTCATACTGAGTACAGATCCACGTAATACCATGAAAGAGAAGCTCCATGTACAGAATACATTCAAGCTATCACATAAAAATTGAGAATCAAGGATGTTATATACACATTACGTACCTTAACAGTCCCAAAATATGTATATGCCGAAATAGTCCAATAGAGAGTAAGTAATCTCACACAGATGAGACTACGCAATCCCAGACAGGAGACAGATCTAAGTAGTCCCACACACAATACACCATTTAGTTAGGAAATACAACTCACACTGTTTACAAAGCTCACCGTGAGCTGACAAATTTACAAGAAACAATTTGACGAAAATGCTTACAAGTCCTGATACCATAAAAATATTACCATAAAAAATAAGTCGGGAGACAGGCTGTAAGAATATATAAAGTAATTTGATAATACGTTAGGCCTTTGGTTAATATCTGTAATAGTAATCGTATTTAAATTAAATTTAACATTTGTGATACAACTTTAAGTAAGATAACTTGTAGAAATTCGAGAAAACCAACAACAATTTAACACATAATAAATATAAGAATAATCAAGGTTTGGTTAATACAAAGGATTTTTTGTATTCTGGAAACTTACCGTCAATCTGAATACACCTATAATTGATGTTAAGTTTTGAAGTTGTCGGATTATCAACTATTGCTGAGTGATTTTAAGTTATGAAGGTAAATCAAACTGAACGTAATAATGTTTGGATATGTCATTATTTTCAGACAATATTTCGATACTTTATAAATAAACTATCAATCACAAATACTCAAAATTAAGTAGTAGTGTTCATTGATGTAATACATCTGTAAAAAATAACTTTTAATCACTGTAGTAACCGTTCTGTTAATCGATATATCTCAATTACATAAGTAAAAAAATATTTTTTATTTACAAATAGCTACTTTCTAAATTTCTCGATATACAAAAATAAAGGATAGTTTTATGTAAAATAAAGAAAACTCGTCTTTACCTTAGTTTCAGAACAAGGTACAAAACGCAAATGACGTAGGATGTGGACTAAACATAATTTTATTTCCATTAGAGCAAATCTCATTCCTATACAGTTCCTGGGACCAGCCCCGAATGGCATGTAGGTGTATGGTATGATGTTGGATTTGTTTTCAGGAAGAAATCTGTATGTACAAGAAGTTTATTTCGACTTTCAAAATTTAAAATTTTTAAAACAAAATATTTATATTAATGGACAAATTACGAAATGAATTTCTTAAATACGTAATTCAAATGTTTAACCATTTATTTTCTTCACGTAATATTTATTCTAAGTTATTTTCTGTAAGATACAATCAGCCTGGCCTAATACCTCGATTGTGAAGAAAAGTATGGAAATCAGCGAAAATGATTTTGTTCACAAGGTTAATGTAAAAACAAAATATGTAAATTAGAGTCCAGGTTTCTAAAATGTGTACAAATCTCACCAAAGAAATATGTACACGAATTTAAGAATATGAAAATTATCTCTGTTTGTAGTCAGCTGTGTTACAATTCTAGAATATCAAAATAACAACAAAATTGAAAAAATTATAATAACCATGGCACTCAACAAGATTGAAACTCAAATGTATTGTTAACACACACATTAATAGTGAGAATCTATAAGTATTGTTAACACACACATTAATAGTGAGAATCTATAAGTATTGTTAACACACACATTAATTGTGAGGTTCCATAATTATTGTTAACACACATTAAATAACAATCACCTGTTACCTGTCTCTGTCACATGAAGACAACGGTTACTTTTCGGAAGCACTTAGAAAGACATATTACTTTTCATAATAAACAACATCCGTCACATATCTAGAGCAAAATGTGATAACTGTTGTCCAACCAGTTGGAATAAAACTAACTCTTACTTATTTAGACAACATAAAAAACAGCTGTTGCACATAAGTCTAGCTGTTATCTTTCTGTGTAAAATAAAATGTGCCGTTACCTGTCTGGATCAAATTTCTCCGGGTCTGGAAAGTTTTTAGGGTCATGGTGCATGGCGTGTATTGGAAACCTCACTGGTGTGTCTTTAGGTATAGTCAGCCCAATGTCATCAAACGTATAATCTTCCAAAGCTCGTCTTTCCCCACTGTAAAAGAAAAATTAAATGAGATCCATGTAATAGTTAAACAATAAGAACAAGTAATTTACTTCATAAAAATTAAGATGTTACCAATCAAATCACATTAAACATTTGTATTTGTTTTAAATATTAACGTTTGTTAAAGTTAAATTTATATTTAGAAAATATTTAGAAACATGCATTGCGAAATTTCAGAGAATTCACTAAAGTTATAGAAACAGGATCTTTGAAATTGTAATACGTAACAACATAAGCAAAGAATGTTCTTTTAAACTTGTATTTGATCTAATAAAATATATTCAATATATTTCTTGACTTTTTGTTTTAATTCATAGAAGGCAGCTCTTCTCACATATACGTAATTTGAACCTAATGTTCTTAAGACAGAATGTAAAATGAAATCACAAAAATGAAATTCTATATATAAATCATTATGACTTAATGCGTGTCTTTTGTATTTGTTTTTCAGACGAGTCACTCGAACTGATGTTACAGAAAGATATAATTTTTTAAACAGAATGAAACAATTAAATCTAATTTAAACCTAAAATCAAATGTATTTTTACTGGAATAGGTGTTCTTGTACACTGAATTAAATAGTTATGTTACAAAGTCCAGAAAATTATTATTGCAAACAAATATAAGCGATATCTAACAGTAGCAATTTCTGTCAACACTCATCAAAAATCAGTGTTAGTTCTTCTTTGGAACTCTAGAGGGAGTGGAATATCTCTTTTTTTATATATTAATTCTTTTCTTCCAGTGCTGAATTCCGTTAGTTTTTGTAAAGTTTGATCACTTAGTTTTAAAATAAAATGTACAGTTATTTTCCATGTAACCTAATATTAGAATATTAGTTTTTTGGTGCACGGTAGTAAATTCGAAGAGTTTCTCTCCATGTTCTTGCAAAGAATGGCTATTATGGCCAATGGCCAGATGATTTAGACACTCGACTCGTCATCAGATGCTGGAGAGTTCGAATCTTCGTTACATCAAATATGCTTGTCCTTTCAGCTGTGGGATCGTTATAATGTGTTAGTCAATCCTGATATTCGTTGTTAAAACAGTTGCCCAAGAGTTGGCTGTAGTAGTAATGACTACCTGCCTTCCCTCTAGTCTCATTCTGTTAAATTAGGAACGGCTCGTGCAGATATCCTTGTTGTAACTTTGAGCGAATTTCAAAAACGAAACAAAACTTAGCAAAAATCAGTAACGGTACTAGTTTTAAATATAATTTGACAACTGATAGTTCATGAAATTTGAAAATGTTGAGTAGATGATAAACAAATAAACAATGTAATATCTAAGATACATATTTGGTGATTGTCATGGATGTAAGGGTATACTACTTAATAACATGCAATAATCAATTTCCACCATTTCTAAGAGATCCTTTCCTATTGTAAAAGCACTGTGTACAACAAACTGATGCTAACATACAGACACTAACGTGTTATATCAAATATATGTAGAATCTCTGTTACGATATTAGCTGTTACTCACAGTGTTGCAGGAGGGTAGATTCGAATAGTTTCACATACAACTGCATCTAAGTATTTCATAGAGCTGACAGCTTCGTAAGTCTCGTGTTCCTGTACCATACAAATATTACAAGAGTTTAATTCAGTTAAAATTCTTGTCCGTAACATACGACAACGTTTCTGCATTATATCCGTATATACACAGTCTGATTAAAAATAAATTATGCGTTAATTCTAAATTATGAAAGAAATTAAATTTGACACTTTCAAAAATATAAGGAATACATTCCTCACTATACCACACTTGTATTAAACAAATGTTGAGCTTTTATCACACTCTTACCATAATACCACTTTCAATGATCATAATTTAACAGGATTCACACTTCAAAGTGAATTGACAGATCTTTTTCTAATGGTTTATGTAGTAATGTTGTCCTGTGTCTTTATTATACTTTTCTTATTCGATAAACATTTTTTACTGGAATATTTATCTTTTGACTAACTTGGTGTTTTATACACACAACATGTTTTGTTCATTGTATATTTCATTATATACTATACATTACTGCCTTCAAAATAAATTTTAGGCTTACCTGTGAAGATATGGTTTCATCTATTTCCTGATATAATTTATTTTGACAATCCTGATTTAAAGCCAACAGATAAACAATGTATGATAAAGCACCAGCCGTAGTTTCGTAACCAGCCAGGAAGAATATAACACATTGAGCTACAAGTTCGTCTTCGGTCAAATCTGGAACAGTAATTATATGATATAAAGTGTATTTGCTTTTGTTTGATAAGAAATTCGATAACATAAAGATATATGAATAAATCGAATTCGTCTCGAACTTTCTCTTACGCGTAAAACGAATAAATTCAATCAATCAGAAAGAACTTAAATAAATTTGCTCGAGCTTGTACAGGTGGAAACAGGATTAGTTAGCTACTCATTGTGAAGAATTTTTTATATAATATAAATATTTTTCCTAAAGACTTATAATGCTAACATTTAATATTTGATAACTTATCGTGTAGCTTTGTGTCTAACAACAAATTACTCCTGAAAAGAAAAGAGTAAAAAAGAGTGTACCTGACTAAAACATAAACAAATTACAATATAATCAACAGTTATCAATATTATGTCATAACATTGTTTAATTAAATCATTAAAATATCCTTTGTACACATATAGAAAGATTAAACTCATGACACAACACGATTTATCAAAATTCAATATAATGAAGTTCTTTAATAAAAACCTGTTTCTACTAATTACAACCTTAGGAATATTTAAAAATAAAGAATGAACATCAAACAATATGTTACAAATCACCCAAAAGTAGAAATCCAACAACGTTTATGTTCATATCGCTAACAATTCTGTTTTTTGTATGAAATTACCTTCAGTCAAAGTAACGGTGGACAAGGCAAATAAACTGAGGTCGCTTCATTGTAAGAAAACAAAAACACATGCACACACCCTCGATGTAAAAAAACTAGTCTCTCACAAATAATTTTACTTTTTTATCACACTTCGTATTTATTTTATTGGACAAGAGTCTCAAGAAGTTTGTTATGAAACAAAAAGTCTTTTTGATTTGTTGTCATGAGAGTTTATATTAAGTTGTGTGTTTTTCTTACAGCAAAGCCACAAAGTGCTATCTACTCAGCCCACCGAGGGGAATCGTACCTCTGATTTTAGCGTTGTAAATCCGGAGACATACCGCTGTACTAACGGGGGGCTTATATTAAGTTACCTTTCTTTAAGTACCATATATATATTTTAAAAATTAAATAAATTCCATGCTGTTTCAATTCACTTAAAATTCAATCAGATCAGTGTGACATTAAACATAACAGGGAGAGTCGTGGAATCTTGAACTTTGTATTTCTATCAAATGTTCTTTATTATTAATTTTTAAAAGGCGTTAGAATTAAACAAAAAGTTCTCGGTGTCAGAGCACGATATCCCTTATTTTCAAATGGAAGAAGTTAAAGTAGTCAGTTTCACTGTTACAATGAAACCCACTTTAGATTCATATAGAAGTCAAATTAATCGATTTCACAAATAAATTACAACCTTCTTCAGATTCATATAACAGAAGTTATACACGAGGTTAATAGCAAAATACGTGAACCAGTTAAGATATTAATATCACAAGCGACATGCTCAGCATCTATATAAATAGTTTACACTGATTTCCGTGATTCGAAATGTTTATTGTTGCCATAAATTCAGTGAAGCAGTGACTTAGTTATGACGATTTCAGACTTTCGGTAAATCATTACAATCGTCAGTTAGATCGTACAAATAACATTTGTCAAAATGTATTTTAAAACTCGTGAAAACAAAACTCAAACTATTACATTTGATCTTCTACGTCAAGTCTAAACACATTTCTTAAATTTTCTCACATTTATTTTGTAACTTGTTGTTGAAGAATTTAAAGTTTTCTTCTTCGTATCCATAATTGTTGACATTTTTAACGTCCTCTTTGGAGTTTTGCAGTTTGTTGTCCATGGACTCTAGTAACAACTGAAGGAAGTCTATTCGCTTTGTCTGAAATCATCGGAAACCTTTCGTTATTGAAGAAAAAACATGTGACATTGATAACTAATGTTGAATAAATGTAATTTATTATTATTATTATTTTAAAACACATATTAATACTATTAAACACCCCTCAAAAAGATAGATTAAATATTAATTACCTCAGGACTGTGTTTACGTTGGTCAATTATCTTGAGAGTCAACTTCTTGAAAAACTCCATACCTGATGGGTCAATCACGGGTATTTTGAACAGTTTCATGATGCTAGGGAAGGTAACTAAAAGAAAAAAGGTAATTCTTCAGAATGTTATTGTGTAACTTAGATAACATATTATTTTATTATATTTTAGAAAACACAAATAGTTTTATAAAAGTGTAATTTAACAATTAAAAATATACCTATAACAGATTTTGAGTATCACTTGGTAAGGATTTTGAATGTAATATCGGAGAAAGTGTTGCGCATTTCAGAAAAGTGTAAATCTCCCGGAACACGATGAAATGTGTTGTTTATTTTAAGGCCAGTAAATTTTAAATATCAGTGGAAGACCATAAGAAGGGCAGCTAATCATCACAACCCATCGCCAACTCTTGGGCGACTCTTTTATCAGCGAATAGCGGGATTGACCGTTCACATTATAACGGCCGCCAAGTTCAATAAATCACGGCAATTTTACATGCTATCCATGCCACTAAAGTGATTCTAATTGAAAAGAGATCCTCTATAAAAGCTATGCGTAACACAAAGTTAATTCTTAAACTACACCAACACGCTACTCACAAGCAAGTATAAATCGCCATCTGTTAGCAGAACTAAAAGCTTCTTTCGCAGTTTTTGTAAAAACACTGTCAGGATTTCTTAGAGCATTTGTTTTAGTTCCAAAAGCACTGCTGGCAATCACATCCATGGTGAATGCTCCAAAATAACTAAATGGAAAAGAAAACACAAATAACTTTAATTATTTGTTAATATAAACTTTTGGAAGGAAAATAAATTAATTATAATAATAAAAAATTAATAATGATTACAAGAAAATATGAGAGGCTATTAAATCTGTTTTTACCCCCAAAATTACCTTTCACCAATATGATCCACATATTACATAGTAATCAGTAATGTTTTTTCTTCCATAAAAACTTTTGTTTCAAAGAACTGCTCAGAACAACTGAGTAAAATCATTCATTTGCACTAAAATTCGAAGATTGTTCAAAAAAACCGGAATCCAACCTAAAATTAGATAATATTTCAACTATGATTTATTTTCCAAATCACCTACCAAGTCTGTTTACTCGTAGTAAAAGATGCCTTAAGGGCTATATGTCTTTCTGAAAGAATTCTTTCTCTTTGCCCTTGGTCTGTGATTAAACAGCATGTCTCAGATCATTAATAATCTGAAATCTTTGACATTTAAGAGAGATTTTAATGATAGCGAAGAGTAAAATGTCACTTGAAGCTACATTCGGTGAGTAAAAGAATGATATGAGTCTTTGTCCTCATAAGATGGCTCTTTGTGGAATAGAAGAGAACAATGTTCTGATGGAACAGCACATTCTCCTGTTGAAAAAGAACATTGTCCCAAAGGAACATTGCGCCTATTTTTCAGCAATCGTCTTCAATTTCCTTTGATTTCTTATAATAATTGTTACTTAACCATACACAATAATCTACTATAAAGGTTTTAACCGTCTCCAAATAATAAACTAATAAAACGTTTGACATCCCAAAGAATTGATGACATTACCTTCCTTGCAGAGAAGGTAGATGAACTTGAGAGATTCCATTGCAAACTTTGAATTTTTCTATCTTGATTAATGTATTGAATCCACGTTCAATCCACAGTTATAACACTAACAACAAAATAACGAAACGTTTTGAATAGAAATTCGCTAAACAGAACTCTGGTTTATCTTCGTTCTGACGACAACATTTTTGGAACCCAACTGGCACCAAACTTACTCATGCCAGAAATGTCATTCAAAATAATTGGTACAAGACTTTTCTAAATTTTCACTTCCTCTGCTAATTTGTAAATTGCTTCTATCGTACAGCCACAGCCAATGGATTAATGTCTCTTTGTAATCAACACAGACATAGATCATCAACATATTTAGTGTGTGTGTTTATATTCAGTTTTAAACAATGTAATTTCAAGGTCTATGGAGTTCTGTGTGAAACATACGCATAATTATTGGGAGAAACGAGCCATCTATTGTTCAATATTGCACAGCACTTGTGACTTCCGAAAATAAATCACTGAAAAACTCTGATAAATACAAACTGTCTGAAACTTGTTGTTCATTGTTTCTACTGTTATGGGAGAAAAGGGTAAGGAAAATATAATGTTCAAAGTCGTAAAATTGTAAATAAATAATAATAACCTGAATGGTCGGTATATTCTACAGTTTAATTATCATAGATACCTATTCTAAATGTAGTTCAGCTTCCGTACGTTCCTCAAACATTAAACTGAACCAAAGTACAAACAATCATTCTTTAATTAGAATAACAACTAAAAAATATTTGGTCATTCCATATATTCATTTCAGGCTTCTCAAGTTGTATGTGCATTAGTCGTTCCCTACTCACATCATTTCAACAGTTGCGTGCCTTAAACAGACAGACAAACAAACCGGTATTCAAGCTATTTTTGCAGGAACAATCAGTATAAGTTAATGGACGAAACATCTATACATTTCAGAGCGATCTGAATCTTGAAACGTGTACGTAAAACTCTCCACCAACATGGATTATGCAAAGCAATTAGAGAAGAATGGTGAGCTTAGGATATAACAGCCTTTTTACTAAACGAATTTATGTGGAAACTGATCTGCGTTGTTGCTATCGAGGGGTGTGGTTATTAGATAAACCATGACCTGTTGACATGGACTGTATGATGAATTTCTAAAACTGTTTCCATATAATGTACACATTCTTTCGTATGTTTAAATGTATACAAAGATGATTAAAATTTATTGTGCAAATGTGTACATTTTAACAATTATAGCACATGAAGATAAAGTACGAACAATAAATTATCTTCAGTTGATAGTTATCTCCAACACCTTACCCTTTACAGTCAACAGCTTTTCCATCTTCTGCAACCTTAAGAAAGTTTTCAGTTAATGTGTCAGCACACTCAAGAACTAAACTTTGAATCTATAAAGAAACAAATAGGGTAAACCAAACAACTATATTTACAGTAATACATTTCTAATACTAATTATATCTAGTATAAACAACATCAAATTTGTTTAACATTATTACAAGTTTAATAATTATCTTTCATTGCCATTGTTACCTTCAAACAACAATAATACAACCTTATAACTTATCTTCAAAACTTATACATTGTATGCTTTACCCACATAAATATTCATTTTACCAACACCTTCTGTGAGACATATAGTTAATTATGACTGATACATGTGGTATTACTCATTAGTTATATTAGTTATTACCTTTAATAAGTACTTGAATAACAATTCCCACAGTTAATCAGAGGTTACAGAATTTTTATTACGATGTAATAATTCTTCACAAGTATTGTGTTAGAAACTGTAAACTCATTACAAACAGTTAACCATTTTCAATAGTTCAGTTTTTGTTTTAATCACTTGGCAATTTTAATTTTTTTTTATTTAAATCATATTATAGGATTCAAAAATTTAAACAAATAGTACTGTAATAATTTTGTCGTGGCGAAGTGTTAAAATCCTTAAGAAGATAAGCTTTTACTGTTATAAGTGACAAATCCAATATTTGATTTACTCTATCAGTATCAGAAACAATAATAGTTGTCACCTGTATATACCAGAGATTTAGTATTTACATCTTTCTAATTACATTTAACGCACTTGATTCAAAGCCACAAAAACAAAATGCGCTAGCCGTCTTAATTTTGAAATGATATACTAAAACCTAGACACCAAGTTAACAGCTTTAGTCATCAACTCTTGTCCTATTCTAATCAAAATATCGAGCCCTCAGCACCACAAGCTGGCGCGTTAACTAATTGGCCACACCCGGCTCTTTTACGGATCAAACTTCTAGCATGTAAACCTTCCAAAATTACTGGAACACAATAATGCCCTCATGACTGAAAGGGCGAGCGTGTTTGAGGTAATAGGGATTCGAACTCGTGACCCTTAGATAACGAGTTTATTGCCTTAACCACCTCATACTGAAAAAAATCCTTTTGTAACGAGCATACAAAGGTGAAATGGTCAGTAAGTGTCCAGTTTAGCGTGATCTCTCTCTTCCATCTTTAGTTCCGACCGAAAGACTTTTGAAACAATGTCCTTTTTATGAGTGCTACTTTTGTAAAATATTTCTCCATAAGAGTCACGCTGTGCTGGACAGTTACTACCAATTTTATCTTTGTTTATTCATGGAGACTGGGCTTAAAATCAGTTGTAAAATAAAACCCTTGTAATGATACGATGTTACCCCTAAAACACTGTCAGCTATGTTGCTTAGTATCAAAAGGGAGCAACATGCATCTGTACTGGTATCAAAGCAGGTAAGCAGGTTCGAGTTTCTCTAAAATTGAAATAAAAAAATATTAGGTGTTGCTGCGTTACAAGAGTGGCAGTCTGTTCCGTAACGTAGATGATAGATGCTTCTAAATGGCTTTCTTCCCTCTGGTGGGTAGATCCAAAATAGGGACAGCGGTAGCTAGTCTAAACATTTTTGCCAAAAATATATATAAATATAAGATACCATACCTTACGCATTTTCCCCGAAGTGAAAGCAGGTGTAATGATGGTTCGGACTCGCTTCCAGGAATCTCCTTTTAAAGAGAAAAGCATGTTGTCTGCTATCGAGTGTCCGAAGTGAAAGTCCTAGTCCAGAAACAACACTGTGTGTTGACAATATTCACATGAATGTATGAAGTACTTGAAAGTCCGTAAATTATAAATATACATTATTTAATTTCTGCATTTTATGATAATACTCACAACAGCTGCTAGTGAACAAAGACTAACAAATTTCCAGCCACAATTCTAAATCAAAGATTGTTTTGTTAAGAACGATATCCGAAGTTGTTCACGGACATTTAAAGTTCTTCAATGCAACACCACTAGACTTTTGTGTCCGATAGTTGGTTGAATGTGGTCTTATAATCTGATGATTTCGTGCAGTAAGATGATATACAGATATTTTGTCAATCTTTAGTGTGCAAGACAGACTTCATGGTCCTTTGCAAAAGTTTGTAACTTTTTATAGCGAGAGACCATGGTCATAAGTATTTCTAAGGGCATCACGGGAAATGGAACATCGTTCTTATAATGTACGACTGATTTTATTGTATTATTTGTACATATCACCTGACCCACTCATAACTTATAGGAAAAAATGCTGTATAAATTAACTTGTTAAATAATGCATTTTTACCACAGAATTTATGTAACTTACATACAACAACTTAACTTTTGAAAACCGGAATACCATTAAAACGTTTTAATTTTTCAAGGTCTCTCATTTCATTTCCTAACCAGCAGCGAAATAAAGTTTTCCTGTTTATCAGATGGCGCTAACAATCAACATACTTTGCGATGCTCTGAAACTTCAAAGTGATCGATAGCAATCTTCAGTCCAAGTAAATTATGTATCATAAAATTATAGTAAGTTTGCTGGTGTTGTAATATGACGTAAATGCAAAAGACATTTACAACTGGTTAGCAACTGATTCCAAAAGTTCGTAAAATTCGTAAGAACAGCCAAATGTTTTGATGTCGTTTGTTACGGAATTTCTTATGAAAATTTGAAAGTTTAGCAATGTAAAATATTCTTACTTTAGTCATATTTGGATTTGTTATTATTTTTACTTATTGGTTATTGCAATATCTAGCAATACATGTATGTGTAAAAGAAAAATATATTTATATAAGTACAGGATTCTTCAACACTTCAGAAAGTAACTCCTAAGCCTAACGGCGTAAAGAGCGTGTAAAAACAATGAATAATTTGTATCGAATGAAATATTATTATTTTCATATTATTATTATATACACGATTTGTTGTTTTGTAAGACTAATTGTTTGTTTGTTTTATCTTCTTTCTACTTTTCTCAAGAACAAAAAATTGTTGTTTTTAATGTAAATTCAAATTATTCAGTGAATGTATCACTATAATATAACATTGTTATTAAAATATGTATGGAATCGTGTGTATGTTTATACAAGATTGAAATAAAACAATGTGACTTACTCTTCGGTTTGGGAAAATGTGGAAATCTTTCACTAACATGGTTTTCAGTAAATGTGGTTCTGCAAGAGATAGAACTGGTTGTGTTCCATCATAGAACCTGAAAGAAAAAGTAAAATTCTTCTTTTGGATAATACTAATGGATGATCATTAACCCTAAGACGAATTGAGATTGCATTTACTGGGTACTCACATAAAGATTTGATTTGTTTGGAGTCACAATGATGCACAAAAAATAAATTTAAAATTATTCACAGGAACAGAAGATCCCGCAATAAAATGTAGAGAAGAAATAAAACGCTGACAGTCAAAGAAATAAAAAAGTAAAACAAACCAGCCAAGAGTAAGGAAACGAAACAAAACCTCTTATTTTCGTATATTGTGTTTGTTATTCAATAGTCTGACGTCAAGCAAGCTGCCGGGACTGGGAAACATCCTACTACAGGGCACTAGAGAAAAAAACATGATTTAGGGTTTAAATGTTAAATTTGTTACCACAATACAATGTTGCATACGTCATGGATTGTTTCAAATAGCATTTAAAGAGGTAAAAACTACTTTGTATGATAAGAGAAGTGGAATAGTAAGTTTAACAGGTCATTAGGGTCACCATAACACTACCAGTAGTTAAAGTATTAAATTACTTTAGTAACCGACATTCTTTGTAAAAAATAATAATTTACGTAATATTAATACTCCTTTAGACAATTATTATTTTTAAAAACTTCATTTAATGACATGTTGTATAAGTCTTATTTCTGGGTGCACTAACTAGCTAGTTATTTAAACATGATGTCATCTGAAAACATCTTTGGATACATAAGTCGGTATAATTATTATATTATTCAGAAATTCCAGTTAGCATTTGCAGTAAAGACAGTTTTTTGGAACATTGTGTTGTTGTAATTCATTGGTTGTCTAGAAATGTAAATTTCAATTGAAAAGGCCGAAAAGCTCCAGCATCTTATATTAAAATAATTTTGGATACTTGATTAAACAAACCAAGTTACAACAGCCAGAAGTTACAATGAAAGGAAATATATAAGAATTTCCAATTGGTATTGTTCTGTTAACGAACTTTGATCCTTTTTGGAAAGGATTTTATTTAAATGGGGTTGTTTCTTATTTATCAGAAAGCTACACATTTGCAATGTAAACGAGTCTAGTTAATTCGACTCAGGAACAAATTTTTCTTCCAAATACATCTGTATTGACAAGTTTAAATAATTACGTCAATGACAAAGCTTTACAATAGGTTATCTGTGGTCTACTCACAAAGGATGTCGAGACTCAGTTTCTTGTGTTCCAAGTCCAAAATCGTACTGCTGTGACACTGGGTAGTGGGGGTGAAAACCAATGTAAAGTGACAATGTTTTCTTTCGTGTATGCTTTGTGGTCGATCTATAGATATTTTTATCTTGTAATATTGAAGGTTAAGTTTCATGTTAGTAACATTTATCGTAACCTTATACAACGAGAGAGATAAGCTCTGAGTGACAAGGCCACATTTTTTTTTTATCCAAGGTGTCAGTCAGGAGATCATCAACTACTTGAAAAAATCGTATCGTGTTTCTTTTTTTCTTGTATTTTATGTTAAAGAGTCAATAAAAATATTTGTTTTTGTATTGTTTAGGTGATATTTTTAAGTTTGATTCAATAAAGCAGTTTTTTCTTAGTAAAATAAAGAACTCAGGCTATTGTGTTTTGTAATTTGAAACAAACACAAGTAACTTTGATCATTCGGTCGTTTTGCACTAAATTTTGAGTTAATTAAATGGTTGTTGATATTTTAATCTCCAATAGAAGTACATTTTGTTTCTATTTAAAAATTTAACGTCCAATGACTTCGGCCCACTAGAAACACAGCCATATATCTGTTGACTTACAATATTAAAAACCAGGGTTAGATACTCTTTAGAATAGAATACATTTAGCCCATTGTGTAAAAACGAGGCACAACAAAAAGATATTTCAAGTTGTTGTTATTTATTTCTATTTTTATTGTTCTTTGGAATAAAGCTACACAAGAGGCTATTTATGCTATGCTCACCTCAGTTATCAAAATCCGGCTTCTGGTGTGGAAAGCCCTTAAATTTTGCTGAGCAACCGGTAGGGTACATTAAAATATATAAAACTACATTGAAAATACAATTATTACAAATAATGGATTAGGTATTCTCATTCTAAGTTTAAAAAAATATTTTAAACATAAAATATTCCATCCTTTGTTGTTGTTTTTGTTTTTTATAACAACTTTAATAGAAAATCACAACTCGCCATTTTCCTGAAAATGTAAATACAAAATAAACTTCATAAAGTAATGACTGAGTTTCAGTTTTGAATGTTATGGATACAAATCATAACCGTCCTTTTACTAAGGTAAGAGAAAAGGGTTCCAGTCCATCTTAAGTTTGGTTATTACTTCAGACAGAATAATATTTTTCTATGTATTTATGTTGATATATATTCAGTTACCCAGTGTTTTCTTTATAAAATGAACTTAACAAAACAAGAAAGTGACAGTAACTGTTCACATAAAGCTGTAGAATGGTATACGATTATAATATGCCGTATAAACCTGAATAACGATTTTCAAAAATTGTTATTTTTTTTAAGGTTCTTCAGTGATACAACTGAATGTCTGCGGACTTTAAACGCTACAAATCGGATACAGATAACCCTGGTAGGTGGAGCACAGATAGCTCTTTGTGTTACTTTGTGTGTAAAAACAAACAGACAAATGTTTTTTTAGAACCACCGTCGACATTTCACGGATCTTTGTTTGAAAAGCATTGTTTTAAACAATGTGATAAAATGATGCAACACTTGGCGTGTAGTCGTAACACTGTAACAAACATAAACAACCGTATTTCATAAACTGACGAAATAATAAACAAAGTTATTATCATACTCAACTCTGTTACATTGTTGAGGATAATTTATTTAGTAGAAGATTAAATCTAAATAATCACTTTTATGATATGCTTAAAATGAATACGACAAAGATTAAACTGTACTATTCTATATGATAACGTGATAATGTGTTAGAACTAAAAACGCTTGTATAACTTCTTTTAGTATCAACTATTCAGACACCCTAGGAAAGCATTTTGACTCACATTTTACGCCACCAGGACACATCTGTATAAAGTCAGTGAACTGGAACCACTTAACATTCATAAACATTTCCTTTTCAGATCCCAGTCTTTGTTTTTTTTTAATTTTGCACAAAGCTCCTCGAGGGCTATCTGTGCTCGCTGTCCCTAATGTCTAGTCTAAGACTAGAGGTAAAACAGCTATTAATCACCACCCACCGTCAACTCCTGGGCTACTCTTTAACCAACGAATAGTGGGATTAACCGTCGCATTATAACGCCCTCAAGAATGAAAAGGGCGAGCATGTTTGGCGCGACCGGGACGCGAACCTGCGACCCTCAGATTACGAGTCGCACGCCTTAACACGCTTGGCCATGCCGGGCCTTTCAGATTCCAGACCAAAAAGACTGCAACCATGCAACGATAAACAACATGTATATATTTTACCACAGATTTATGTTTTCCATTGTTGTTGTTTCTTTCGTTTTATTTCTCAGTTACATCGTTAAATTTAGATGTTGCTACGGAGCTCATATTTACGTTACATTATAATATCATGGTAATAAATATATCCTCTCCTTTTATTCTAATTTGGAGAGAGCGGGACTGTTGGCTACCTAGCGGATGATAGAGATGACCTACGTGGTAATTAACAAGATTATGGAGAAAAATGGAGGAGCCATGAAGGTTGGTGAAGAGATCCAACTGATACATGAGCACTCGTTTTGTAAATCACTAGACTTATCGCTGTACTAGTGGGAAACATGTATCTCCACATGGACCCAGCAACACTTTATGAAAAATGTGATAAAGATCCATTAAGAATAACGGTGTTAGACTTGTGTGTATTTCAACCTGCGTTTAATGATCCTAAACAGAAAGTTTAGTGAAGATCCATCCACTTCATGCGAAGTATTTACATGGGCATACAACAGTCAGTACTGTTATATTTTCACAGATGAAGCTTGTGCATTAGATGAGCGTGTGACTTATTCATGACGTCATATCTGCACACTGAGAATTGAAAAATATAAAGTTCTCCGTAATGAGAACCAGAGGCTAAATGGAAAATTCGTGACCCGTATTGTAAATCTACAAACATACAGAATGAAAATTCATGAAGTATAAATTTGCACATCGCGTATTAAAAAGAAATTTTCCGTATAACATAAGCTAGATTTATATTATATTATGATTACTAATATAAATACTTACCCGTATAATCGTCCATATTTCACATAATTCTCTTGTTCTAAAATATGGAGAGGCTAGAAAAACAAAAGTAATATAATGTTCTACTTAAAGTTGTCAGTGTTCAGAAAAATAAATAATTTTCATAAATCTTAATCAAAAGTACTTTAGTTTGAACAGATACAACTTCACACAGCCATCCAAAATGTTAAAGTTTCACAAAAGAGAAAGGAACCCAGACAACAACACTGACTGCCAACACTTCGGCCACTCGTGTGAAACCAAATTCTACGTTTGACCTTTCATAAGCTTCCTCACCAGAAAGTTTAATTTCATTTTTTAATGTTATCTCTATTCTATAATAACAATATTACATTACACTTCCCGTTACAATTGAAAACATTGTAGTGTAAAAGAGCCAGAAACATTAAATTCGGTACCAGATTTGGTTCTAGTAATCTCTTCGCAGCTTCTCATGACATCTTTTATCTCCCTTTACCAGACAAGCCTTAATTCAAATAAAGTAACCCCCTAGTAACTTCTAATCTGCATACAAGTTGTTGTCACATATTTCTACTTACCATTTTGTATCCTTTCCATAAATTCTCCAAAGGAAATTTTGTTTTAACCGTAGGAATTCCTTTTGATTCCCAAAAGCCATAGTTCCTGGTGAGATAGCTGGATAATAAGATATAAAAAAAAACTAACTAACCATCTTCAGACACTGATTTTTGGAACTGGTATTTTATACATCAACTCTCCGTTAGTAATACCACCGACATTTAAAAGATATTACTCAGCGAAACAGTTTATTCTATTTTAATTTATAAAACTGTTTAAAACGGTAGTATACAGCTGTTGAATTCACGCTTCAACAAAAGTTATGTAGAAACTGTTTATTCACCTGTAAAGTCCGATGATTACCGCAACAGCGCAAAGAAACCAAGGGAGGATGGATGGTAATGCAGGAAGATCCATAGTTAAACAACTTCCTAATCAAGAACATAAAGAGCACACTGATAGAAAACACGTCTTCTGTACATATATATACGTATATACATATATATATATATATACACACGTGCTATACTAAGATCAAAAGTCAAGGACAACGCACATCGCCATAGAAGTGATAACGTCACACAGGCTATGTTATGATTGTATATTATTGATCTGTACTGATTTAGTTGTTTGTGATTTCTAAGTTAGCGATAACATATTTTTAGTTTTATTTAATAATTCGGGGTGAAACGAAACTAGAGGAGTGACTGATGAAAGAAAAAAATTATGTTATTTTACGTATATATATACACACCAATATATAAACTGAATGTTGATTTCATTAATTTTCAAATTTGCGTAAAACTACACAAAGGATATTTGCGCTAGTTATATGTAATTTAGAAGCAACAGATTGGAGTGAAGACATCTATCTGCCAACTTTTCAACTATTATTTTATCTACGACTAGTGGGACTGACCTTTACGTTTCAACACCCCTACTTTTGAAAGTGCGAACATGTTTGGTTAAAGAGATTCGAACCCTTGACTTACAGGTGGTGAGGCCAGCGTCCTAACCACCAAACCAGCTATATCGCGAAATTTAATATTAGGTTGATATATGCTATTAGTTAAATATCAACACTGCTAATATGCCAAAATATGTTATGGGTTAGTTGTCAGAACTGTTGATCCATCATAATGTGTCATTAGCTAGATGTCAACACCGGTTTTCCATTGTAGTGTGTCATAAGTTAGCTGTCAACACCAGTGGTACATTGTTGTGTGTCACAAGTTAGCTATCAACATCAGTGGTACATTGTAGTGTGTCATAAGTTAGCTGTCAATACCAGTGGTATATGTAGTGTGTCATAAGTTAGCTGTCAACACCAATGGTATATTGTAGTGTGTCATAAATTAGCTGTCAACACCAGGGGTAAATTGTAGTGTGTCATAAGTTAGCTGTCAACACCAGCGGTACATTGTAGTGTGTCATAAGTTAGCTGTCAACACCAGTGGTATATTGTAGTGTGTCACAAGTTAACAGTCAAAACCAGTGGTACATTTTAGTGTGTCATAAGTTAACTGTCAACACCAGTGGTATATTGTAGTGTGTCATAAATTAGCTGTCAACACCAGGGGTACATTGTAGTGTGTCATAAGTTAGCTGTCAACACCAGTGGTACATTTTAGTGTGTCATAAGTTAGCTGTCAACACCAGTGGTCCATTTTAGTGTGTCATAAGTTAGCTGTCAACACCAGTGGTACATTGTAGTGTGTCGTACGTTAGCTGTCAACACCAGTGGTTCATTGTAGTGAGTCATAAGCTAGCTGTCAACACCAGTGGTACATTGTAGTGTGTCGTACGTTAGCTGTCAACACCAGTGGTTCATTTTAGTGTGTCATATGGTAACTGTCAACAACAGTGGTACATTTTAGTGTGTCATAAGGTAACTGTCAACAACAGTGGCACATTGTAGTGTATTACTATTTAACCGTAGATCCACTGTGATATTGTAATATTTCAACTCTTCACCATTACAATAAATACATACACGTACGCGTGAAATCTATCATCAGGTAAAAGTGAGAAGCATTTCAATATTTCACTTTCAGGCTTTTTCAGACTTTCTTTTTCCAAATAAATTTTGCTGTAAAGTTTATTCTACTTTTTAATATACATATTTACCTTAATTGCGAATATATAAATAAAAATAATTCTAAAGATAGCGTTCATCTACGTATTTATTGCAGAAATCATGTTTATTATGAACATTAGTTAGCTTACTACAAGATTAAAAAGGCACGTATTTTACACATTTTGTCTACTTAGTTATATTTTACAGTTGTTTTCAAAGTGTGGTTTGCAAGAGTCTTCTAGGTGGCTCATTGATTGGTTCTAAATGACGCGCAACGCCAAGAGGTTCTCGAAGTTTTATGGCCCGCCGAAGCGGTCCGTAGATGGTAAAGTTTGACAACCTCTTGTCTAGTAAAGCTAAAAGGCATTGTGTACACAACATCTAATCCTGTGTATCACGCCTCATTGTGGATTTTTCTCCCATCATCATCGTCGATCAAACATCAACAACATGCAAATATCGTCTTCGGCAAAATGTTTACATCCTGTTCTATATTGATGTTATCGTATACATGCACCGAGTTGTTTGTTACTGGGTAAACTATCCAATTGTATGGAGTTGGTCTTTTGATCCGTATAAGTTGTTTTGAGCATTTGTTCGTAAAAAGCACACACACACACCTGTTCTGTATAAACGGATGGATGAACTTTCGTTGTAATAAAAGACAGCCCAACTCTTTGTTCTGGCAATTTGTATCTGGTAGAGAATCATGCCTCATCACGTGCCAGGAGTTGCAGGGCGTCAAATTGTTTGACTGTTCAGAAATGGCATGAAGCAAATAGACCTTGCTAGAACTAAAGGATAACTCCAGTTTACTGTATCCAGAATCCCGAAACGCCATCGTAGTACAGGAAACATTGTTCCATAAAAGGCTACTAGTAGACACCGAAACAGCTGTTCGAGATGACTGTATTTCGTTTGTTTGCTTGTTTCTGAATATTTCGTGAGAAGTTACAAGAAGGCTATCTGGGCTAGTTGTCCCTAATTTAGCAGTGTAAGATTAGAGGGAAGGCAGTTAGTCATCATCGCCTACCGCCAACTCTTGGACTACACTCCAACCAACTAATAGTGGGATTGACTGCATATAATAACACTTCCACGGCAAAAAGAGCGAGCATGTTTGATATCACAGAAATTCGAACTCGTGATCTTCTGATTACAAGTCTGGTTCCCTAGCCACCTGACCATGGTAGGTCTTCTAGCGTGTTTCGAAACGGTTAACATGTCAAGAGCAAAAGAAGTCGAGTGCAATATCTTATGACAGGAATGGCACCAACACATTCACTCCGAGGTATCCAAAAGAACAAACAATAGAGGACTGACCAAACAAGGTTATTTATGCTAAAAGGGCTATCAGTAGACCGATATTAACCAGAATCTACGTCATGCTATCTTACAGTTAGAACGCTGGTGAAAGGTTATATTTTCAGATGAGTCTTGTTTCTGGCTTTTTAAAGCGAATGGCGGGATTCGTCTTTGTTTTTTATCTAGACATGAGAAAAATGTCTTTCCAACATTAAACACGCATTGAGTAGTGCAGTACGTGTTTGGACAGCTATTCATTATGGTAGAAAAGTGATCTTCATGTCATCCAGGGAAACATCAATGTTGCCTCTTTAAAGTTTAATATAAAGACGATATTTCTCCCACATGTAGGTTTAGCAATAACTTTGTGTTCCAGGATGACAATGCCGCTACCCACAGTGTACATATTGTACAGAAGTATCTAAACCAGAAGGCCGTTATAAGATTGCCATGGCCAACAAAGTCTCTATATTGTAATTCAACTAAAAACTGAGTCGGAAGATTGATAACAACTAAACCAGTTACTGCAACCGAGTTGCAGCACCTTCTAATGACAAGTGAAGAAAACATCTGGTGGATTACATCAATATCCTTATTCACAGCATGCCACGTTGCCTTGCGGTAGAATACGAAAAGGACAAATTACGTACCGTATGTTTAATATGAACTGATATAAAGCTATAGATGCTATTTACAAAAATTTAATGTCATATTAATGCCATATTTGTCAGTATATATATTTTTGCAAAGTTTTGTTGTGATGTGTAAAAAATTATTTACTGTTCTAACAAACAGTTCACGTTGTTTGTACGTAGAACTTGAGTCCTTATACAAATCACACGAAGGCTATCTGTGCTAGTCATCCTTAATTTAACAGTGTATGACCAGAGTGAAAGCAGCTAGTCATCACCATTCACCACCAATTCTTGGGCTACTCTTTTACCAACGAACAGTGAGATTGATCGTGACATTATAGCGGTTCAACGACTTAAAGAACGAGCATGTTTGGTGTTACAGGAACTTGAACCCGAAACTCTCAGATTACTAGTCGAGCGTCCTAAACAACTCGGTCAGCCGGTCATCAGAGCTGGCACAATGGATTACTTTTGTTAAAATTCGTGAAGAAATACTGAGAGCTAAGCCTACTGGACAAGTAAATTATCTCTAGAGAACATTTCAATCCAGAGAATGTAGAAATAGTTTACATATATATAATAAACAAGCTTATTTGCATCAACTATTCTGTGGAATGTGTTTTTAGTACCTTGTAATTTACGTATAACTACGATTTTTGAAAGCTCTAAACTTCACTATTTCGTGAATAATGTGACAGTTTTACGTCATATTTTATAAGCTCTCTGACTATAGTAAAATGATATTGTTATATTCATTTTTTAGAAGCACTGATTTTCAGAAATTCGCATGTGATATTTACTTTATGTTATTATATGTGTGTATAACTTGTGTTGATTATAAGATATGGATTATATGTAAGATAAGTAAATTAACTAGATATGAAATGTGACTAAATATGACCAGCTGTGCCCTTGGTAAAATTCCGACAGATCCGACGAAAGTCTACAAGCAAAAAGTGAGCTCTTAGTTCATAACTTCCTTTTGGAAGCTCTTCTGATCCACCTTAAATGTCTTACATTAAAGGTTCCGCTGACTGTTTTAACGAGACTGCACTCCTCCCGCACTTTCTTCCCTTGAAATCGCGAAAGACGTAAAAAGCTACTCTGAATGAGTAAATTTTTGCCAGAATTTTTGGTAAAATTTCATTCTCAAAATAAACTGTTTTTAAACTCGGAAATTGGATTGGAAGTGAGAAAGTGTAGTGGTCAAGTCTATAAAATAGACAAAAAATGGAAAATCTGTTGTACCACTTCTCGTTCAAAGCAGTTAATTTCACAGATGAGATGTGGTCAAGATTTCTACTGTTTGAACTTTTAATGCAATAAATTTAATAATAATCGTGAATTTTGCTTCTACGAATAAGCATATTCTATATCGAGAAGTACGAAATATATTTTAAAATATTTAATTATGAAATATTTTTCTAATTCAGGCCTTATTGAACCCTTATCTAACAGACAGACAGAAAGCTTCCCTTGCTATCAGATAGTTACCGCACTGGTAGTGGTAAATATGTGCAGCGCATATATAAAGAATGCCTGTGCCCCATACTTGACTTCCCTCTGCAGAGCAGAATAGGCCGTGACACAAAGGAATATTATGAGTAGAATCAAACGCTTTGCTCCATCTTTCGAACATCAAAAACATCATTTACACAAGGGTAAATGAAAAAGGACTCGTTTATGTGCCTTCCATTATACTAAAATAAATATTTTGTACCTGTATACATTTTATTGCACGACTATTGTTGTAAATATGTTTTCAAAAATAACTCTATGGTTCGAGTGTATTCTATTAATATTTCGCGGGAATATGTTTGTCGTAATTTACAAATTCCCAAGAATCAGATTTTTTCGACACTATTCATAAATTAACTGACTTTAAAGAACAAGGAATAAGTTAGAAGCACTGAGGAACCTTTTTACTTCTTCTGAAGAGATTTTTATTACATCAACTGGTCACAGTTTGTTTTATGTTGAACTGTGATTTAGGACAAATGATCGATTACAGGTGACAGATATATTGATACACTTGTTTTAAATGTGTCTTGGTCCTCGCAGTCATCATTGTAGTTTGAATTTGTTTGTGGTTAAGCATAAACATGCACAATGGGTTATCTGTGTTGTGTCCACAACGGGTATCGAAACCTGGTATTTAGAATTATAAGCTCGCAGACATACCACTGTTCCACTGGAGGGTATAGTTTGGTTGATAAGCTATAATTTCGATCAACGCTGTTAACATATTTGTTCGTTTATCAATTTCATTGTGAACAACGTCCTGTTTCGTTTATCACTACTCTAGCCAATAAGTTACAGGGAAGAAGCAACATAACCTAGAAACTAAATAATCTCCGTCACTCAGAAAAAAACAATAAGATTGATATGTAGATAAAAACTACGATATCTAACACACAATATCTTCTGTAATTGTATCCATTATAAAGTATGAGAATCGCATAAAACTTTGTATTAATGTTTTGGCAAATAGAAGACGAAGAATGCTCTAACTGTTCTAACTGATTATGGACCAACCAAAGTTTAAACACATTTGTTTAGAGCTTTATTTGTAGTTTATTTTCTTGTTTTGTTATTGTTCTTCAGATTGGCTGATTCTATTTTCTGTAGTTGTAAGTACACGGACATGTGGAGTTTATATTAGAACTCGTGCAAATAAGTTATGAAAGGAGTTTGATTGTTTGTTTTTTTAATTTCGCGAAAGACTACACGCCGGCTATCTGCGCTAGCGATTCCTAAGGCAGCTAGTCATCATCATTCACCGCCAATTCTTGATCTACCCTTTTACCAACGAATAGTGGGATTGACTGTATATTTATAACGCCTTCACGGCTGAAAGAGCGAGTATATTTGGTGCAACGGAGATTCGAACCCATGACTCTGAGATTACAAGTCTAGAGCCTTAACCACGTGGCCATGCCGGGTTATAAGAGTTTGATACCACATGCCTCTGTATTTTTGTATTGTACCTTACCAAATGCTAAACCACTATTAATTGTGTTATGCTAAAATCCAAGCCACTATAAATCATTTACGTTATGGTAACCTTAACTGCAAGTTGAAAAGTCATGACACGCTTTTGTACTATTTGGAATTTATTCTAAATAAATTATCACGTGGTTTATCAAGTCTTGTTCATCACTTCCAGGGTTCGTAAACCCTCTGTTACATGAATAGCACATCATAAATATTTTTGTGTGTCATCAGCTATGATACTACAAGATGAATATACGAAACAAAATGTACACTTTCTCTAGATTTTTCCATTTGCGTTAAGATTATGGTTTTATGTTAATTCAAACCTGTCCTTTACAAACACTAAAATAATAGCACTTTCTAGCTGTTTCGGCAATCAAGGCATGTTTCTTTCTCACCCTAATTCCCAACACCCCAATATCACAATGACATTCGATCATGAAGTAAATAATTATTTACTTTTCCTAGACGTCAGTATTACCAAAGAAAGTAAACGTATTTCTACCTATATTTATCATGTAAGAAATTTTACTGTTCTCTTCACCAATGTCAATAATTTTATCCTCAACTTCTTAAAACGTAATATGGTTACATCATTCTTCAACAGAATGTTTAATCTTTGTTCAAATTATTTTATCCTATAAGAAGAAACTACCCTTATGAATAGCACATGTTAAATGATGGCTATCCGACTGGTTTATTAACATACTTTGCATGCAATTTCAGCCATCAATTTTACGTCATTATCTCTCTTTGATTGGTTCGCAATCCCATTAATTAAAATGTAACTCTCTTACATAACAAAATAAAATCTACTCTCAAATTCAGATTAAAGTTATATTCAAACCTAGCCTGAGTATTAACACCTATCTCAGTACAAATATTAAGTTCCTAAACTGTTACGTTTGTGGCTCGTGAAGTGACTGTAAGGTTACATGCTTTAGCAAAACGAAAGGTCACTTAAAAAATTACAATTTGTGAACATTTATAAGCATCTAATAGAATCGACCATCCACTAATTAAACCCAGACACCCATCCATTCGAACATATTCTGAAACCACTCGTCACAATGTTACAACACAACACATATTTTATTAAAATGGTGGAAGATATTATTAAAATTACATAAAAGCGAAAAAAAAAACATTCCTCGAATATTATTTTATTGCTGTTATCTTAGAATCTAAACATTTACAACCCAAAGTCGTATCTTATCAGTTTACAAGATATCTTTTATAGTTGCTTAATCTTGACAAAATCTCTCATTTTGCCTTTAAATGGTTGTGATGTTTCCTATTCTATAGATAATTGCTGTTTTCCATGTTTTCTCTAGTAACTAAACGTAGTGTTAATACAGCATCTGTAATTACTTAGAACAATTAAACAGTTAACCTTTCGTGTAAGTAAAACATATAGCTTACTTATATATATAAACCGATAATATTCTATTGTAACAACCGTTTTAAGAAGTCATGTATCGGTATCATGAAAAGGTCCTTTGGATGTTCTATATTGCCAACTAGACCATGAACACATGAGAAGAGTTCATTAGTTTGGCATACAGGGGCAATATTGTAAATAAAATTTTCTAAGTATAGAAGACGTTTCAGTTATGGGCAGTTGAAAAACACTAATCAAATATAAGTACTGTATTATATTGAGGTTGTACAGATCTTGTGATACGGTTAACAACCGTGCTACTAAAACAACAGTATTGTATTGAAGTTGTACAGATTTCGTGAAACAGTTAACAACCCTGCTATCAAACAACAGTATTGTATTGAAGTTGTACAGATTTCGTGAAACAGTTAACAACCCTGCTATCAAACAACAGTATTGTATTGAAGTTGTACAGATTTCGTGAAACAGTTAACAACCCTGCTATCAAACAACAGTATTGTATTAAAGTTGTACAGATCACGTGACACGGTTAACATGACAATGAATAAATGAAGGTTCACAATTATAAAGCTTATAATATTCCATTGATACCTACAAATCAACTACTTTTTTGGGAAGTAAGATAATTGGAGAAGCTGGAACTACAAGAGTGCATTTTAGTCCTTTTTTTTGTCCAACATACGTTTGAGCATTTGATGTGTCTGGACAAATAACAAAAAGTACTTGTGGAAGGTTTGTGAAAATATGTGACCGAGAACGTATCTTTCAAAATTTGTAGTGCATACTGGAGGGATTTACAGATTTTGATAACAGTTAAGAAAAAAAATTAAGTTCCAGATAAATATAAAAGAATAAATGCCGTTTTTTTTTAGCTTTTATAAAAATGGTCAAGGACGTGAACTCACCATTATTCGGAAATTTCGATACATCGGAAACAGTATTTCGTAATGACTACAACTGACAGGCATGAGCGTCAACCACCGTCTTATGAGGTGTGATTAATCTCACTACCTAAAATTGTGCTAAAAAATTCAAACGATGAACGAGTTAGTTAGTTAGTTTTTAAATTTCGAACAAAGCAACTCGAGGGCTATTTGTGCTAGCCGTCCCTAATTTAGCAGTGTAAAACTAGAGGGAAAGCAGCTAGTCATCACCACCCACCGCCAACACTTGGACTACTCTTTTACCAAAGAATAGTGGGATTGACCGTTACATTGTACGCTCCCACGGCTGGGATTACGCGACCCTCGGATTACGAGTCGTATGCCTTTCGCGCTTGGCCATGCCAGGCCAGACGATGAACGAGAAACGAAATCAGAGTTCTGAACGTCTGTTTTAAGTTCATGTGCCAATAAACCTCTTTTTCTAAAAATTAGTAATTTTTAATTAGACGTATTAACAAATCAACATCTTCTATAACATATAAGATCTTTTGGGTCAGAAAGTAAGTAATTATGACTGAAAACGTCTTCACGTTTTCCTTTATGATTTCATAGCCTATTTGGTTTTGTGTTGAAGGCTTATAATAATATGGTTAAACAAAATAGTCAGCATATTTCAGATAAAGACCAAATAATTTCAGAATCTCATGATCATTCTCTTCATCTATAATATCAGAAATTCATAATGAGAACTTTTTAGGAGTTCCTAGCACTTGTCCTACAACATAACAAAGTGTACGGAAAATGAAGGACTATTTGGGTTTTCACGATTGTCTTTGTACCTCTTAAACTTCTATAAAATGCTGATCTCAATTATCTGCTACAGCAACTCATTTTGTAAGTCAATAAATCTGTTAAAAATTACAGCTGTTTTCTCTTGGTCCAATGTTATGTTTCTCAGGTTTTAATTTTGTTCTTTTTTATCCCGTTATCTTTAAAATCTAGCTTAAATAAATCATAAACATTTATTTTAACATTCTCTTGGACAACCTTGTAAATATCAGTAAACTCGCCATTTAACCCACTTTCCTCGCAAGAAAATAATAGATCTTAATATAACAATGGAACTTAATAGATCTTAACCTAACAATGGAAAATAATAGATCTTAATCTTACAATGGAAAATAATAGATCTTAACCTAACAATGGAAAATAATAGATCTTAACCTGACAATAGAAAATAATAAATCTTCATCTAACAATGGAACATAATAGATCTTAACCTAACAAAGGAAAATAATAGATTTTAACCTGACAATGGAAAATAATAGATCTTAACCTAACAATGTAAGTGTTATGTATATGTGTAAATATTTTGTTAACGACAACATGTCGTGTTGTGTTTGAATTTTCATTTCTATTATTCATTTTTTCATATTGATATTAGTGTTTCGAAGTTTAAACTAATATTTTGTTATTCATTTAGGGTAACATTTAGAATTTTCTTGAATTAAGTAAACCAATCATATGTTTGTAAATGAGTGCTGGTGACTTCTGTCTAGACGTGTAGTCTCGTACAAGAACGGACATGTGCGGATTGCTCTGGAGACCTGTAGAATTTTCGCGTTCTTTCGAGGAGTTTAGGCCTACAATATATAAACAGACGAAGATGCAAGAGATTCAGTCATCAGTTTTTATTCGACAAAAGAGAGATATTCAGTCATTAGTTTTATTCGAAGAACAAGTGAGTGAGATTCAGACATCAGTTTTATTTCAAAAGAAGAGAGTTAGTTATTTGAGAAAGATTAAGTGTTTGCTGTGAATATTCAACTTGGATTTGTGATTGAAGTTAGATCTACGGAAGCTGTGATTTTATTTCGTCAATCTCTACGATACATCTGAATTACTGCTTGTGCTGAGAGACGGCGAATTTATTGAACTGTGAACTGTTTCGGAATCTCTTCGTGGGACCAAATTCACACCCTAGACTGGAATTTGAGACTTTCATTTTAGATCATTGTATTAGATACAGGCCAGTACCGTTTTGTATTGTGATTAATTGTGAAGTTTGAAACTAATATTATTTTGTTTTGTAATTAATTTCGAATGTTATAACTTAATATCTGTCACCGTTATTATATATAATTTGTGTTATATCTGTTATATTTGTTAATAGTTTAGTGTAATAAATTATACAAGCTGTTATCTGCGTTTTTCTGTTGCGTTTTTTAGTCTACAAAGAACATAAAACATTAAAAAATACGTAACAGTAAGGTAATTCGTTCATCCATGAAATCATCGTAGTCGTCCTTCTCTGGGATGTTTCCAATAAATAAATATCCTTTCCTCATGAGAAGACAAAACTTCGTTTGATATTTCGAGGTAGGGACAATATTATGCAAAAATGATTGCCACTTTTGAATTTGCAATCAATAATGCGACGAAATTACCTTAAACTGTATTAGCTTTACTACAAGAAACATAGCAATGCTTCGATCGTTTTTTTAGATCTTTCCACAACTAAGCCAAGATTCGTTTTTCAGTCATGCCATTGAATGGGTTACTGTCCATATGAAACGTACAAATGAGAATTCAAATGTATTACTATGAGTGTAGTATTATTACTCAAAGATATCAAATATTTTTCCAACTTACTAACTGAATATAGGCGTTACGCAATGTTCGAACATTCTTAGCACAGTTAGAAATAGAGTTTAATATATTTCGCAAACTTTACTAACTTACCAATTTTGCATCTTTAAGTATTACTAATAAAAGTGAGATCAAATCAAGGCGTAAACATTGGCTCCTAAGACACACCTGTAACAACGAGGGCCAGAGCCACGTTTACCATGGCATGGTTGTACAAGGGACCTAAATGGTAAAGAACACTTACTGATGATCTGGACCTTCAGTTTAACACTCTATTTTGTCGATAAATTTTCATATTTTGTCTCTTTTATGTTCTATTCTTATTCAGCACAAACTAGACCAATTTCACCGACTTCGTAACCACCATAAAGAGATAAAAAATAAATCGAAATGACTATTTTTAGTTTCTAGAATTACTATATATTTTTGCTGGAAGCAACATTTCTTTACCTAAATAGTTGTATACTTCTTAACCTTATGTAAATTATCATAATTACATTTTATTGCCTTTTGGGCCGTGATTTTTTAAAATTTCCGCCATAAGAAGTGTGAAAATACGCAATGACACGAAGTAAATGTTAAAATAACCAAGAAACGAACCAATCTGTTAGTCCAAGTGAGTGTACCTCGTATAAAAAAATTATTACTGTTATCATATATTTACTTATATTACCTAATTTAACTTTATTTATTCTAAAGAATTCTAAATTTTCAGGCAAACAGATTACGGAAGATTTAATTAGAGATTTTGCTTCCACCATGGCAAGAAAAAACGATTTTCAGGGTAATGTTTTGGTATGCTTCTGTTATGTTGTACAATAACTACATTATTTTGTATGTATTTAATTTATTCCTACTTGTCGCATTGTGCAAGTAATAATTATAATTATACTCGTTTAATTAAAACATGTCACCGTTAAAAGTTAGGTAGATCTATTTTAATTTATTTCGAATATTTGGCTCATATTTTGCAATTAACTCAACATGTATTAATAGTAATTAACTTGAAGTTTGCTTGTACCCTATTTAAGGTGCTTAAGAAAAGTGCACCAGAGCCTGAAGTTATTTTAATGCGGGCTTGACCAAGGGTCATAAGCGTCTTGTTTTGTTCTCTTCTGACAGTCAGTACACCATCCAATCAAATTTTCTTTCCCCAAGTCATATTGACTTGATATTTTTAACTATTATTTTCCTTATCATTTTATCAAGAGCTTTCTTTTAAAAATTATGTGTAAAAGAAATACATGTTATTTCTATTGCTCAAATAATAAGTAATACTGGTCAAAGGTTGACATATTAATAATGCAAAATTTTAATTTTGTGAATCCATGTTAACATTTACTTTAGACATCAAATTTTACTAAAGGATTTTTTAAATTTCTTTCTACAGCTCTTTCTAGAATAAAATATTTATAACTACAGAAGTAATTCTAGCTAACATAAAGTTTCAGGACAACTCTTATCACTCAATTTAGGAATAAGAATAACATTAATAAAAATACAATCTTGTTACGTATTCATATACTCAAACTAAAAAAAGAGACACTTAAATAACTGGTATTTGATCCCTTCAAAATATTTAGAAAATCCTTTCTGATCTTAGGGCTTCACTTATTTTTCTATTTACATCGTATGGACCAATTCCAATATTTTCCATCATATTTCTTGTACAAATGTGAGAAAAGAAAACGTCTTAAAACTCAATCATCTCATAATCTTAACAAAGGTCATGACATCAGCAGCATTAAAGAACCTTATACAAATGTTAACATTTTACTTCTGAAAATCTTTTATTGCTAGTTTTAATATTTTTAGCCAACTGTTTCTTGTGCTTTTATTATTTCTGACTTTCTTGTGACAAACATTCCTAGGATCCTATGGTAACTACGTTTTTTAAATTTATTTTTTAACTTAAACTTCTCAACTGTATGACATTTATCTTTAATTTTCTCTTTAATGTTGCTAGTAAGAAAGTGAGATTTATTCTTATATACCATCTTTTTATCCTTTCAGGAGTAAACATATCTTGAACTAAGAATAATATATTTAAAAACTAAATTCTGTCCTACATCGCATCTCAACTCATTTTATCCCAATTTCTAATGAACAAGCTTACTCCAAAATGTACCAAAATATCAAATCTACTTATGAAAGGGCCCGGCATGGCCAGGTGGACAAGGCGCTCAACTCATAACCTGAGATAAACCGTCACACCAAACTTGCTCGTTTTATCAGCCGTGGGGGCGTTATAATGTGACAATCAATACCACTATTCGTTGGTAAAAGAGTAGCCCAAAAGTTGGCGGTGGGTGGTGATGACTAGCTGCCTTCCCTCTGGTCTTACACTGCTAAATTAGGGAGGACTATCTGCTCTAGCCTTGATGTAGCTTTGCGCGAAATTAAAAAAAAAACGACAAATAAGTAATGTGTCTCAACTTCTCTGGGACTTATGATAAATAAAAAAAAACATTGTGAAATACTTTGTGAAAATTTCCTCACGCACTATCTTATTCTTAAAACCTCAATCAATGTTAAAAAATGAAAGTATCCAATCATTATTACGTCAATATTCTTGTAATTAACATCCTTGACTTCTCTTTACGTCTTCTCACTGACTTCATATATCTGATTGGGTGTCCTATTATCATTGCTGCTGATTTCAGCCCATGTCTACAAAACCTCTTGGTTAACATTTCGTTTTCGTCTTTAAATCCAACAAGTTGAAACTGGACTTTCATGTGACTACCTAGTCTATCCATTCTTTCAAATGATTTCATATAATTGTAATCTGTCACTTAAAAACACTTTCCATCTCCAATATTCTTTAAATCTCATCATGACTCGGCGATATCTATTATATCATAACCTTCAATTTCATCTCCAAACTTTGTTCCTAACATTGGAGAAACAGCAAATTGTGCTAATGTTGGTCCTGCTATTTTTATCTTTAAATCAGAAACTTATCATTACGACTATTATTAGATTAGTTGCGATCTAAATCTTCTATTTTCAAACTTCCCTCGCCCCAGCTATCCTTACCATTTGGTTACTCCCAATTTCCTCCAATGTTACTCAAATTTAGCTTAAACTATCTCTAATACATATCCTAAGAGCTTACATAAACATCATATTAACTTAGCTTTCACAGGTGAAGCCCTTAATAAATCAACCTCAACCTAAAATCTATCCTAGAGGTCCAAGTAGCCCCCATGTTGCTTTAAATGTATCTCTGATAGTCTTTCATTTAAGTCATGAATCTCACTGAGTACTTTATCCCCGCAGCTATCCCAAGGGAACATTTCTAAAAAGACCACAGGCCTATTTCTAGATCATTGAAGGAATCCTTTGTGCCATTTGAACATCTTTACCGATAACAGCTCCTACATCTATTAAAAAGTATTCCTCTATATCAACAAATAAACTGTCAACACAAACCCTAATCTTTCTGTACTCTGCAGTACTAGTAACTTGTTCAGTTAGTTAAATGAAAGAGTTCCTCACTACGTAAAATTCTTGGTTATCTCGTTCATTACTGCAAATGACTGCAGTTCAAACATTACAGAGATTAACAATGCTAAGAACTCTTCCATTGGTATATAAAGTTCAGTTGCATTAACAAGTCTCAGTACGTGCCCACAAAGATATATATATGATGTTACCACAAACTACGAGTCATTAATATTTTGTTAGGATGTTCACTGAGAATATTCATTATTCTTTTTCACACACTTAGCGGCTTAACGATTTAAAAGATCTTTCAACAGCTGTGATCCAGTCGGCAATTTACAATATTGGAAAATACAACGAAGTTAAATTACTGCTATAAATCTAGTATACGTTAGTTCCTAGGAAGAAAATTAAAAAAAATATATAAACCTATTCAGATTAAATTTTTAAACATTGTGTAACCTTAGCGTTTTACCACGAACAATATTTTTTTTTTCAAATACTATAAATATAGTATTAATATTTGGTAGGTATCATTTTCATTGTTACTAACTGTTGTGGTTGTCATGCAGTAAAATATATGCAACATTACTAAAGATAAGTATGTCATCTGTGCTCCCCAAAAATCACTGAGAGGGTTTTACTTTCTCTATAAGTCTTACACTACATTTCGAAATGGATGTCAGTTCATATTTGATAATTAAGTTCGGTTTTTGTTAGAAGTGTCTCCACAGTTGCTCGGGGAAACGTACTTAGGCTAATAAGACTAAAGTCCGAGGTTCGATACCTGTGTTGGGTGCAACAAAGATAGCTTATTGTTCAATTTTGTGCTTAATAACAACCAATCAAACAAACTGCTTGTAGTTTATTTATGAAAATGTATGACATATTCCATATAACAACGACTACATACTTAGTACTAAACTCCTCTATACAGATGTAATTTTTTTCAATTCAGTTAGTGTTATTACTCGTTCGGTTTTATATTACACATTAAATTTGCTTTGACAACCTTCGGTAAGAAACAAAATAATGATACGTATGGTGACTGAACATGTTATGCTGAGGTCAAACGTATATAACGGTATGGTCACTGTATATATGAGCCAGTTGTTGTTTTGAATTGAGCACAAAGATACACAATGGGCTATCTGTGCTCTGCCCACCACGGGTATCGAAACCCGGATTTTAGCGTGTAAGTTTGCAGACATATCGCTGAGCCACTAGGGGGGTTATATGAGCCAATGAGCAAATTTTATTTAATAAGATAGATTTAGACAAACAGTACCTGACCTTGTACACAAACAATTGCAAATTCACACAATTTGTGAATTGTTCTGTGAACATTTAGCTGGAAGTTACCGCACACTAAATAAGACGTAATTTTATGCATTATTACCTTTATTAATAAACGGCTTTTTTTTAAAAATAGAAATAACTACATTGCTCAACAGATATGAGCATGATACATGAAACTTAACATGCGACATTCTACTTCGATGATTTGTAATATCGTTAAGTTGGCCCAACATCGATAGGTGTTCTTGGTTTGAAGACCGAAAACATCGCTAGCAGCGAGGGTGATTGTGTAGTGAATACTTATTATAGACGCTTTCTGTAATTTGCCAGTTACTCATAACCAACACGTTTATTATGAATTGAAATTATTGTTTTAGAACTTCCAACTTTTCTGGTAAAAGTTATTACACAGATGAACTTCTGCGAAAATTTGGGGAAGAATTTCATGCAGCATGAAATATATTGTTGTTAAAAATAAATAAATAAATTCTTCGTTCCGAAATGTTAATCTCTGAGTTTAAATTTGGTTTTCCTTAACCATCCCAGTTGCATAAAACATGCTCGCCCTTTCGGCTGTGAGAGCGTTATCATGTGACGGTCAACCCACCATTTGTTGGTAAAAGAGTAGCCCAAGAGTTTGCGGTGGGTGGTGATGATTAGCTGCTTTCCCACTAGTCTCACACTGCTAAATTAGGGTCAGCTAGCGCAGATAGCTCTCGTGTAGCTTTAAGCGAAATTCAGAAACAAAACATTAACCATCCGTTACATATTCATAAAACCTACATTTCTGGTACTTTAAAATAAGAATAAAATTGTCTGAAAGTATCGATCTTAAATCAGTTTCTTTTTTTCAAACAATAAGATCACAAGTAGATCATTGGTAATTTTGAGGGCTTATTCTCTAAACATCAAGGTTCAGTAAGCCTGGTGGGAGCAACAAATATATCCTTTTGTGTATCTCTACGTTTAAACACAAAAACAAACAAATAATGAGTTCTCACTGCTCATAATGTAAGTATTAATAGCAACATTTTCTGCCTTTCTTGTGTAGCAGACAACAAGAGAGAATCCTTAATAGTCGCGGGACTTGAAATTCTTTCAAACGGGATTAGAATAGATTATTCTGTGAGACTTTGGGCGTGGCCAGATACACCAATCTAAGGCATTTGACCTCCTGAATCTAAAACTGTAATTATATCTCAAATCGAACAAGAGCAATGAACTAAAAGTTTGTACTTGAGAAATAAACCCACAACTACTTAATGAGCCACTATGTCTCGGCTAAAAAAGAATAAGAGAAAAGAAAAGGAAATATATATACCTTTTTTGTTTCTGTTCTCGAATTTTTCCAATATTATATGAAATGCAATATACTAAGACCAAAATTAATTAAGAAAACATGTTGGACCACAGTCGGTCCTACGTGAAAGTGTTGCTCGTGCAAGCTTTTTATTCGATATCCCTTCGAAAATATTATAAATTTATTTACAGAGTGTCAAGCTTTGATATAAAGCAAACTGAAAACGTATAAACCTCAAAAAATGGAGAACAAATTTGGAGAGACAATCATATTTAATATTCTTGAATAAAATAAAACTGAAACCTTTGAACTTTAAAAATTGTGTCAATGAAAACTGTCAATCCTAAACCTAATAAGAACAGTAATTTAAAACTATTGTATAATATAAAACTGAAATCTTGTAAAATTTAGAAATTATGTCAATGAAACGTTAAGCCTAAACCTAATACGAACAGTACTTTGAAACTATTGTATAATATAGAACTGAAACCTTTGAGCTTTAAAATTTATGTCAATGAAAACTGTGAAACCTAAACCTAATAAGAACAGTACTTTAAAACTATTGTATAATATAAAACTGAAACCTTGTAAACTTTAGAAACTATGTCTCTTTTGTTTGTTTTGTTTTTGGAATTTCGCACAAAGCTACTCGAGGGCTATCTGTGCTAGCCGTCCCTAATTTAGCAGTGTAAGACTAGAAGAAAGGCAACTAGTCATCACCACCCACCGCCAACTCTTGGGCTACTCTTTTACCAACGAATAGTGGGATTTACCTCCCACGACTGGGAGGGCTAGTATGTTTGGCGCAACGCGGGCGCGAACCCGCGACCCTAGGATTACGAGTCGCACGCCTCACGCGCTAGGCTATGCCAGGCCGAGAAACTATGTCAATGAAACGTTAAGCCTAAACCTAATACAAACAGTACTTTGAAACTATTGCATAACATAGAATGGAAACCTTGTGAACCTATATCAGCAAACATTGTTATATTGAAACCTAGTTCGATCAATACTTAAGTTCAACTTCCTGAATGAATGTTCGTGTTTGTTATACATTACAGTAGAAGGATTCGAAAAACATTAGACTATATCTCACCTAATTATGCCAAACGGTAATAATTACATTAAGTGTCTTAGCAAACTACTAAGAATGCGATAGCTAATATTCCGGAATGGAGTACATTAAATGTTTTATCCGGCACGGTAACTTTAAATACACGGATATATGTTAAGTGGCGACCAAACTATAGAAACTGATTTATTATCATTTGAAGAATATACCCGGTGCTATCACTGTTAATTATGCAAGAATTTGAAAACATTATTATTTCAAATCCTACGTTGTTGTTTATTGCTCACGTAGTATTAGCGGCTTCACTAGTTACTACCAACTTCTTGTTTTTAATCTAGAAATTATCTATATTCCATTTTAATTGCAGTTAGTCTTATACCCCATTGCAGTGGGTTTCATATTATCAGTTCCACTTACCTGATAATAAGAGAAGTAACAAAGTTCTCTTATCATTTATTCCCGAACCGTATTTTATTAATTTTACGGCTTTTAATCCATGACAATGTGGTTGTTATAGGAAACCTTCAGTACAGTCAATGTCAAAGATTTATGACATACAAACATGTACTAAAACCAAAATTAATTAAGAAAACACGTTGGACCACAGTCGGTCCTACGTGAAAGTGTTGCTCGTGCAAGATTTTTATTCGATATCCCTTCGACTATAATATAAATAAGAACTGTTATTATAATGCTGATTTTCGCGTCCCTGAACAGTAACACACTCAAACTGAAGGTCGTCGTTGTTTGTGTTTTGGGTTAACAAATTACTTTTAATAGAGTATGAATATACTCTTATTTCCAATGATGTTATTTTAGTAAAGAATTCTTAACTCGAAAATAAGTGATTACGCTTGTGTATTAGCATCAAGAACCCACAGAATATGTATTATAGAAATAATTCACTACATTATTATAATAACAGCCATTAAACCAATACAATACTTTATTGTGTTATTTTTCTGTTTCTTCATCACAATAACAGGACCTCAGTCCAATGGGGTCTAACAAGTTCACTCTCAATATCTTGGAACCAACTGCAAACACCATGGGGTCCTTTTATTGTTAAGTGGATATTTATTACGTAGCTTACTCTGGTAAGTTTGTTTGTTTGTTTGTTTTGGAATTTCGCAAAAAGCTACTCGAGGGCTATCTGTGCTAGTCGTCCCTAATTTAGCTATCTAAGACTAGAGGGAAAGCAGCTAGTCATCACCACCCACCGCGAACTCTTGGGCTACTCTTTTACCAACAAATAGTGGTATTGACCGTCACATTATAACGCCCTCACGGCTGGGAGGGCGAGCATGTTTGGCGCGACTCGGGCGCGAACCCGCGACTCTCAGATTACGAAGCGCACGCCTTAACGCGCTAAGCCATGCCAGGCCTATTATTCTGGTAAGAAGCTAATTCAGTACCCGTTCTTATGGAATGTGTATATAAAACGAATGATGACCAAATCTAAAACCACGTATCAGGCCTAAGAATGTGGTCAGTCATAATATATAAAACAGCAGTCTAAAAGCGAGATGCACGAAAAACTTAATCTAATTTAAAATCGATAAAAACTAATATTATAAACATCTTACACAAGGTTTCAACGAAAACTTTCAAAATTAGAACCACGTTTAAGCTGTCACTTCAACAACGTCTGCAAACTTTATCAAAACGAAATATGGACAAATAGAAGTACTAGAGTGGAGGTTCATAAGATATGCTGGAAAAATACTCCAAATATGTACACTCCAAATTTATAAGCATGCTTAATGTTTTGTAAACTGACCTCAAAAATCATGTCTTGTAAACAGATTTTAGAAATCAATGTGCTTTGCCCACAGACTACAGTACTTACATATTTGCTAAATTATCCAAACGTTTGTGATTACAACAGGCATTGTTTTACTTGAATTCTAACAAGTGTAGTTCAAACTCATTTACGTACTGTTTAGATTAAATTGTTTGTCGTAGTTTCATTTTTGACAATTGATTTCACATTTCAAATTACTTGGAAATATTTTTTTCCGAATGAAACTGATTTTTAGAGTTTACAGGAATAAATGAAACATTTGATTTTTTTTTAAATTATGTCCAAAACGAAGTTACCACGTACCACGTTCCTCTGAAATACCCATTAGTTGTTTTAAATATCCAGCTATCTTATGATACTTTTATATCAAGAAATAAATCCCTTAAACTATTTGTTTGACGCTATGCAAAGTATCATAGTCGAATTTTGAAAAACATACATTCTTTAATAAATCTTCGCCACAAGAAATGTTTACACTTTGAAAAAGAATTATCTGACTATTACCTAAAGATTGGAGTCGTTTCGTGCATCTGAAACGTTTTTTAGTTCCCATAATTCATTTAAATCATTCTTAGTCTCTCCATTCTGCTAGACAACAGCCACGTAGTATATGAATTGAAGAACACGTGGCAACAGCTGTCGTTCGACGATTGGCAGATGTCTCTATTAGATCAAAAACTGGTAACGAAACCATAAACGGAGCTTGTTTCGTAGCCATGGCAACCAGCATTGAAGATACTTGGGTCTTGATTGGTCGGATAGATCAATAAAGGCTACCGCATCCTTCCATTCTGAAAAGGCTTATAATCTATACCTGCAACAAAGAACGCGCACCTGGAGGCACACTCATCATCAGCTTTTATATATGTAAGTATAGAAACACAGCACGTGCCTGTCTACACCTCAAAATATCCAATTTTATATGTAGCCATAAAGATGACCTGGCTTTTTTTTGTTGTTGAAAGCAGCTTTCCACAAGGTAAGATGTGTCTGATTTGTGTTAACAGGCAAAAAGATTAGTTATAATAAATGTTTTGGTATCTAATCAAGAAGCTTAATTCTTACCAAGGATAAGATAAGATAAGATTAGACAAGACGTGAAATTTTCTGAATTAAAATGATCATTAAAAGGAACTAAGACGTGAATTTCGGAAAACCGTATATTGTTAAGTCTCTGTGAGAAGAGAAACTTCAAAGTGCAGTAATGAAGCAAATGAATCTCAGATCACGCTGCGCATTCAGGCTTTCTTTTTTAACTTATAATTTAAAACACATTAAAGAATCGGATGAATCTCACATTGTTCTTTATGTTTAGGTTTCCTTTGTAGCATATGGTTCAAAGCACAATAACGAAACGGATGAATCCTAGATCAACGTATGTACCTATACCTCCTTTAGAGTAACGAAACGAATGAATTCCAGGTAACCGTATGGAGTTAAACCTCATTAACAGCGCATATATCAAAGCATAGCGATGAAAGGCCAAATTCTAGATCATCGTATACATTTATGCCTTCTTCATATTGCATAATTCAAAACACGTTATAATCCGATCATCGCAGGTTGGAATCCCTATCGTACCAAATATGCTCGCCCTTTCAGTCGTGGGGGCGTTCTAATGTTACGGTCAATTTCACAATTCGTTAGTAAAAGAGTAGCTCAAGAGATGGCAGCGGGTTGTGATTACTTGCTGCCTTGCCTCTAGTCTTACACTGCTAAATTGGGCACGGCTAGTGCAGATAACCCTCCTGTAGTTTTGCGCGAAATTTAAAAAACAAACAAACAAAAAGAAATTTCTCAAAGTGCGCTATAAAATATGACTGGAGAGAATTCATCAAGTTTTATTACTTCAGCATTTATTTTTACAAATTTTAAACGATAATTCGTTATTCACGCTTTTGCGCGTGAGTAGTCGAACTGTAAACGCACAGTACACAGTCGTTTCGTATTTGTATTTACAAGCTGAACATCATTTCACACCACGTAGAGAATTGTTGCTCATAATTGACATGTGTGTCTGATTAACAGCAACACCAATCGGTTTGTAATTTGTATATTTTTATAATTCAGTGTAACACCTATCTCCACATAACTGACGTCTTTCTAAACTACATGGCCTGGCTTGGCCGAGCGAGTTAGGGCGTGCACTCGTAATCCAAGGGTCGCGGGTTCGCGCCCGCGTCGCGCTAAACATGCTCGCCCTCCCAGCCGTGGGGATGTATAATGTGACGGTCAATCCCACTATTCGTTGGTAAAAGAGTAGCCCAAGAGTTGGCGGTGGGTGGTGATGACAAGCTGCCTTCTCTCTAGTCTTACACTGCAAAATTAGGGACGGCTAGCACAGATATCCCTCGAGTAGCTTTGTGCGAATTTCCAAAACAAACAAACATCTAAACTACAAATATATATAAATTAAACTAACAACTATTAATAATAAATCGATACTAAGACATTTTGATCTCGTGTATATTCGTTTTACATTTATGTAAATTATTCATATTCTAAGTTTATAAATCGAAATTTAAGGCCTCGTTACTGAGTTGCTAGAAATTGTAAAGTAAGCTCATATGGGAAAAATAAACACTGAAACCTTTCTAACATATTCGCTCCCAAACTACATTATTCTAGTCATAATAGTCCTCGGGTATAAATACACGAACTAAACTTCGTCATCCTCATGCATAATAAAATACAAATTATAATACGATCGCAAGAATGTTTTTTTTGGTATTTTCTAAAGGGATAATGTACTAGAAAGAAAGGAAAACGAGATACGAACAAGCAAACGTTATTATTGTTTGAAATGCAACAAACCATGTTGAGAAATATCACAAAATGTAAATCATAATGTTATTGTAAGAGAAGTTTAGTATCTACTAAAGGGATAGTGTATTTGAAATAAAAGAAAACAAACAAGAAACGAACACCCAGAAGCTATTATCCTCCAAGTAAAGTCTGTAAAAATGCATAGAAATTCGCGTAGAGCTTACTTGGAACTTTTATTTTGTTTAAGTTCTCCACGTTTATACAATATAACTTTTGTGTAGAATATAGGAGGAGAAATTATCAAAAAAAATTCTGTTATAAGGAAATGTAATTAGACAGTATCAAGAAATACTGGCGTTGTACCTCCCCCAGTAGGCACAGAGGTGAAGTCTTCAAAGATACAACGTTTAAATACAGGTTTCTGTACCAGTGTAGAGCACAGCACACATAGCACATTTGTGCTTAATTACAAAAAACTCCACTAATATACATTTTCTTAAAGTTTTGTCATTTCTAAATTAACCTGTATAATATTTTATATACGGCCTGGCATGGCCGAGCGCGTTAAGGCGTGCGCTCGTAATCCGAGGGTCGCGGGTTCGCGCTAAACATGCTCGCCCTCCCAGCCGTGGGGGTGTAAAAAGTGACGGTCAATCCCACTTTTCGTTGGTAAAAGAGTAGCCCAAGAGTTAGCGGTGTGTGGTGATGACTAGCTGCCTTCCCTCTAGTCTTACACTGCTAAATTAGGGACGGCTAGCACAGATAGCCCTCGAGTAGCTTTGTGTGAAATTCCAAAACAAACAAATCAATATTTTATAAAACAGATGGTCGACGAATAACTAGAAGAGCTGTGATTTATTCTATATTTTAAAGATTTCAACAACATTTCTGATCGCAACATTTTTTTCCAAAGTACATTTCATTTAATCAACTGGAAGAGTTATTATTCATTCTTTTCTTAAAAGAATTGCACATTTTTAAGCTCAACATTTATTCGAAGTCCATTTCATTTAGTCAACTAGAAGACTTATAATTCATTCTTGTCTGAAGAGAATCCCGGAAGATTCTTTAAGCCCAACGTTTTCTTAAAAAGTCCATTTCGTTTGTTCAAGTACAGAATAGTGATTCATTCAGCCTTCTATCTTTAATCGATAGCTATAATATTTAAATTGTTTTGTATTTGCTGCCTGACGACAATCGAATAATGACTCAGGCTTAACAAAGCGGAACTTCGCTGTGCTTGCGATATTTTCGTGGATAAATTATTTTGCCTTGAACGTGATGGAACACTTTACGTTACAACCTTATCACGTTCTAAGCCTATCTTATTATCTCATATCCTACAATTTGTTGAAAATGTATTTATCGCAGCTTATACGTCTATATTCTCTGACGCGAATTTGAGGTGTTTCGTAATAAAGCATTATTTAGTGTTTCAGTAATGTTGCTACCTACAGTTTATAACATCTTCGGTTAGGAAGTGCTGTTCTGACGTCACTGTATACAAACGGCATAGTTGATTAAACTATTTTTTTTACAGTGTGTCAATTTATAGCTTCTACTGCAGTGTATCTTTTGTATGTTTACGTCTTTATACATTATTTTACCCACAGTAAGCTCATAATAACGTAAAGAAAAATTAAATTGTTTTTTTTTTCAAAACAAAACAATACCGTTTCTACCAATATCACTCGACAAATATTATATTTTGTAGATTGTTTTGGCATGTTCTTAATTCCACGCAAAGCTACACAAAGACTATCAGAGTCAACCGTCCTTAATTTAATAAACATTGACAAGAACGATGACAGCCAGTTAGTACCTCCTACCGCCAACTTTTCGGTTACTCTTTTACGAACGAATAGCGGATTGGTCGTAAGTTTGTAACGTCTTCACTGGTAAATGTGCGAGTAAGTTCTGTGATGGGATTCGAACCCATAACCACCAGATTCCAAGTTCAGCGCCATAAACACTAGGCCTGGATGTGTCGGTCTATTATTCTACTGTTCCACGATAAGACAATGGTACGTTTGTTTGGAATTACAACGCCAAAATCGAGGTTTGATTCTCATCGGTAGAAATAGCAGATGGCTCAATATATTATTAGTCAATCAGCGCTGCATACTTTTTCAGTGTTTGAAGATTATTTCGTTTCGCCAACGTAGCGGACTTATTCACACTGTTTATATTTTGTATCACTCTTGTAGCACAAGATGCTTCATCTACTGTTTTAAGACTTGCTTTGGTCAGCTGACTTAGCACACTTACTCTCACTGTTTTGAACATGTTACGACCTGTCAGTGCAGTAGCTAAACTTTGTCCCACAGTTAAAAGTTTGTTAAGAACTGCTAATCCAATAGCTAAAATTCGATCCAATGTTTGTAGTTCTATTGGACATGTTGATTCGGATTTCTCAAGTCATCCTCAAACAACTCCAGAAACAGATGGTTACATAAATTAAATTACATACCGATAAAATCATTTTGTTTTAGTTTGAATTTTGCACAAATCTACACGAGGGCTATTTGCGCTATCCATCCCTACCTTAGTAGTGTAAGACTAGATGGAAGACAACTAGCCATCACCACCCACAGCCAACTCTTGGCTTTTATCAACGAATAGTGGGACTGACTGTCACATTATAGCCCCCACGGCTGAAAAGGCGAGGATGTTTGGTGCAAAGGGGATTGGAACCCGTGACCCTCAGATTACGAGTCGAACGCCTTCACCCACCTGGCCATATCGGACCCGATAAAACTCTTTTTCAACAACATATGCCAATATATTTTATTACCTGAAGGGTTAACTTTATATTGCATTAAGACAACACACATGAGGCACATTACATCGCATTTATCCATGAACAAGCAATGTTATGCAATTTTTTCCTACGTCGCAGGTTAATTTTAACGGAAAAAATTTTCAGTACAATGTTTATTTACTCTTCTAAAATAATATTTTCGTTATCGTTTTATTTCAGTAGCATATATAGTAAAAATAACTAGCCTTTAATAAACTTTACTATTTCAATATATTTTTATCAATTCCTCAGAGTATAGTGCACTCCCAAAGAAGAAATTGAAAAAATGTAAAGCTGAAATATAATCTACTAAAACAAACATCTCCGATTTGCGTGCAATATATCTTGTCCCCTAATCAGTGAATTTAGTTATTTAATAAAGTACCAAACAAAATGTCTGCCTTTTACGCCCCATAGGCCTGGCATGGTCTAGCGTGTTAAGGCGTGCGCTTTGTGATCTGAGGGTCGCGGGTTCGCGCCCGAGTCGCGCCAAACATGATCGCCTTCCCAGCCGTGGGGGTGTATAATGTGGCGGTCAATCCCACTTTTCGTTGGTAAAGAGTTGGCGGTGGGTGGTGATGACTAGCTGCCTTCCCTCTAGTCTTACACTGCTAAATTAGGGACGGCTAGCACAGATAGCCCTCGAGTAGCTTTGTGCGAAATTCCAAAAACAAACAAACAAATTTACGCCCCATACATAAGATAAGTTATTTTATTTGTTACCTAGTAAGAAAGGTAACAGTCTACAGTATTCCTGGCTTTTAGCTTTTTTAGAATCAGTTTCCCTGATAGTTATATAGTAAGTTTACACTCACTAAGCTTCCTCGCCTTCACTTCCTGTACAATCAGTTCCCATGACATAACTATATCAATAATGAAGTAACAGTCACCAATATTCCTGGCCTTTACTACACATAGAGTTAATTCATCTGATAGTTATTAGTAAGCAAGTTAAACTTACTAAAATGGCTGGCCTTTACTCTCCATAGGACCAAATATTATCTCAGTTATTTAGTAAGTAAGGTAAAACGTACTAAAATGACTAGCCTTTATGCTCCATAGGATCAATTATTGTCTCAGTTATTTAGTAAGTAAGGTTACAAATAATCAAAATGCCTGTTCTTTACACTTCACAGGATCAGTTCAACTGTTAGGTACTAAAAAAAGAAATATAATATTCACCAAAATGCCTGGCTTTCATGCCCCACAGGATAAACTCTTCGTCGTCTTGGTCGTCCACACTAATTATTCCTTTCAACTGACCCCACTGTTCATAACGATCGAAAGTATCTGAAATCCTGAAAAGAGTAACCTTTTGAGTTAGTTAAACTAAACACACAACTGTGAAGATGTAGGCCAGGCTTTCATATCTTTTCCTCCCTACTAACAAGTAATCCCCGCAAGTACAGCGGTAAGTCTACGGACTTACAACCCTAAAATCAGGGGTTTGATTCCCCTCGACGGACTCAGCAGATAGCCCAATGTGGCTGTGCTTTAAGAAAACACATGCACACAATGTATGTTAATCCCCCATTTTAATCATATAGTGATGTGATACATGGACTAAACGACCGATCTATATGGAACATGGTTCGGCACGGCTAGGTGGGTTAAGATATTCGACTCATTGTCCGAGGGTCGTTGGTTCGAATCCACGTTACACAAAATACACTCGCCCTTTCAGTCGTGAGGACATTATAACGTAATGATCAATTCCACTATTCGTTGATAAAAGAGTAGCTCAAGAGCTGGCGGTGGGTGGTGATAACTATCTGCCTTCAATCTAGTTTTACACTGCTAAATTATGGACGGCTAGCGCAGATAGTCCTTGTGTAGCTTTGCGCAAAATTCAAAAACATAGGTAGAATATACCTATCTCTGATATATGAATCCAAGCCTGAAGGACAGCCGTCAGTTAATATCACCCTCTGCGGGTTATATCACTGCCCTTAACTGGATTTCAGGATCTATACTTTGCATCCCAAAGGGGAAGCTTATGTTTCTATTGATGTTCCAACTTCGTCACTAACAATAATGGAGGATTCGAATGTGAGATTTATATTAAGAAAACATCTATAGAATTATATTCTGAGTTCAATAGCTTCAAACCTAATATTTTAAATGTAAATTTAAATGAAATACTACATCATCATACACGTAAAATATCTAGTATGCAACTACACATTAGACATTTACTAACATTAAAAAACTTTTTCATGCAAATATATGTTTCCATGTTTCATGACTGAACTGATTTTAATAAACAAAGTAAATCTAATCGATGTGTCTAAATACAGTCTAGTTATCAGTTTAACATATACGGTTTGATATATTTTAATTATTAAAACTCAGCTGAAAGAAGTGATCCAAAAAGTATGCCCACAATTACTATTTGGGTCTGCCTTACAATACCAGATTCCAACTTTATGGTCATTCTTAGTAGTTTATACATTTATGTGTACTTTTTTATGAAAGGACTATATTGGTTCTACAAAACAAGGAAAGTGACAACGCTTATGAAAGAACGTGTGAGCTTTAGGTCACTCATTGAGTCAAGTATCTTAAAACAAGCCATATGAGAACCCGTTTTTGTTGTTATACTTTCTGGTTTGTTTAAGGTCCTTGAAAGAGCCAATGACAAGCGTAGCCGTCTATTAAAAATTAGTTTTATAATTCACAAGCTGAGGATTGATATCAGTGTGATTAGTTCTGCAGGAAGACCAAAGCAGGATTAAATGTAACAAACAAAGGATTCTGTTCCATTAAGGACTAAACAAAAAGCATCTTATTAACAACGATAAAACAATATCTAATTAATTTTGTTTGCAGAAGAACCTGTAATTCAGAAAAAAAAAGAATCCATCAATACTCATACACGTAAAACTAAATCTGAGAAACTATAGAAACTTCGTTTTACTATTTCTGATGGAATTTTGGAGGAAATATTTTTTTTTTCGTATGAACAAAATAACAGCTGTTACGAGTGAGCGGCAGGATATTTAGAACTGGTATTGCGTAAACTGCGTACGTTTCAACAAAATATTAGATGAGGGGTATAATAATATTACCATATTTTGTTATTAGCTAATTAACATGCTGTTTCATTCATGTGTAAATAACATTCACAAATCATGTTTCTAATTTTAAAATGAGTAAGACAACTTACAATAAACCTCCTTTTCCACATTTCTACCAGTAATTCGCTTATAAAAATGTTTTGATAATCAGAAATGAGCCTCAGTAGCACATAATAAGTTTTTGAGTAAGTATTCTGGGTACGAGAATAGATTTCTACCTGGGCCCGGCATGGCCTAGCGCGTTAAGGCGTGCGCTTCGTAATGTGCTCGACCTTCCAGCCGTGGGGGTTTATAATGTGACGATCAATCCCACTTTTCGTTGGTAAAAGAGTAGCCCAAGAGTTGGCGGTGGGTGGTGATGACTTCCCTCTAGTCTTACACTGCTAAATTAGGGACATCTAGCACAGATAGCCCTCGAGTAGCTTTGTCCGAAATTCAAAAACAAACAAACAAACAGGTTTCTACCACGTCAGAAACAGCCAAACCACTCGAGCGTGAGCGCGTGTCCATTGAATTATTGAAAAGCTGAAGTCTGCTATTCCTTGTTCTCTCTCAAGAGCTGGTGTGATTAAATAATAACAAAAAGCATATTGAAACATTCATCACGGAGGGAGAAGATATTTTTTCACGCATGATGTTAAAACGTCGTCTGGGATAAGGAGGCCATTCTCTGACTGCTCTCCTTTCAAAATAAATGCCTATTCAACAGATGAATCTCATTTTCGTTAAACATCATTAAAAAAAATCTTCCTAAAGAACCAACGTAAATAATTAATAAACTTCGAAACTATCACTTTACGTTTGTCTCAAGATAATTAGTTTCTAAATATAAGATGAATGGATAAAATGTATTTTTAAGGTTAGAATATATGCTAAGTTCAATGCCCTGATAAATTAAGTAAAGGAAACTTTAACTTGTATAGAAAAAAAATTGTATTATTCGGTACTTATTTACGATTTTAGCTGGAATATAACTATAAATATGCTATTTCGTATCCCAATTGGACAACGTTTATTTGTTTGTTTGTTTTTGAAATTCGTGCAAAGCCACTCGAGGGCTATCTGCGCTAGCCGTCCCTAATTTAGCAGAGTAAGACTAGAGGAAAGACAGCTAGTCGTCACCACCCACCGCCAACTCTTGGACTACTCTTTTACCAACGAATAGTGGGATTTACCGCACATTATAATGCCCCCATGGCTGGGAGGGCGAGCATGTTTGGTGAGACCAGGATTCGAACCCGCAACCCTCGGATTACGATTCGAACGCCTTAAACCATCTGGCCATGCCGGGGCCAACCACATGAGAGTTGTGATCTTGTTTTTGCTGTTTCAACCTTTGATGAATTTTCTCGTGTTTGAGACTGGATTTATTTTACTGTATTTGAAAATATAACTAACGTTCAGGATTTTTCGGAATGTCAAGAAGATATAGTTGTGACAATGAATAGAAGATGGTAAACTTATAGTGACCCAAATAATATATTTGGGATACTGTATAGAAGATAAAAGACCTTATAGAGACACAAAAGATAGATCTGTGATATTAGATAGGAGTTGAAAAACATTATAATGACACAAATCTTTGGCCTTCCTTTAAAACTGAATGTAAATTTGAGTGTAAAGGTGAAAGATCAAACATATTTTTCGATTTTTATGTTCGATAGCAGATGGCATTTATATGCCAGTCAATTCAACTAATAACTAATAGCTTTGTGAACCTGTCGATGACCGAAGAAGGTCGAAACGTTGTTCGCTCTTCTATTTTCTCAACCCAAATGAGCCGTTTTTCCATATAAAATTCTCAACAAGTGGATTTCTCGACATCATTGATCACTAATAGCTTTATTGTTTCAATACTAAAAAATGTCAATAATCTTTAGAGTGACAAAGATATGATTGATACATTAGCGACATCTACATCACCACAATGAAAGACGACATCTGCTGCATATAAAGAGTAATTCACTTATAAAGGTATGGTCAGACATGGCTCTCTACCCGTATTCCGAGGGCCACAGGTTCGAATCCCCGTCACACCAAAAGTGCTCGCCCTTTCTGCAGTGGTGGAAGTTATAATGTGAAAGTCAATTCCACTATTCGTTGGTAAAAGAGTAGCCCAAGAGTTGGCGGTGGGTAGTGATGACTAGATGCCTTCCCTATAGTCTTATACGAGTACAGCTAACGCAGATAGCCCTCGTGTAGCTTTGCGCGAAATTTAAAACAGACAAACAATATATAAAAGTAAGTATGTTTGTTTGTTTTTTGGAATTTCGCACAAAGCTACTCGAGGACTATATGTGCTAGCCGTCCCTAATTTTGCAGTGCAAGACTAGAGGGAAGGCAGCTAGTCATCACCACCCACCGCCAACTCTTGGGCTACTCTTTTACCAACGAAAAGTGGAATTGACCGTCACTTTTTACACCCCCACGGCTGGGAGGGCGAGCATGTTTTAGCGCGACGCGGGCGCGAACCCGCGACCCTCGGATTACGAGTGCACGCCTTAACGCGCTCGGCCATGTCAGGCCAAAAAGTAAGGAATAACATAAAATGTACCAGGTGACTTAGACTATCAAATATAACCAAGATACTGGCATTACTGTTGTTGTTGTTTATGTTAAAGCTATAAGATAAAACTAAATCAGCATATAATATTTTCATATATCTGTTATAAGGAAAAAAATTGCATGATATACTGTCTGTTCTTCATCCACCGCGGGTATTGAAACCCATTTTTAGTGTTATAAGTCCTGAGACTTACCACCTAGCTGACGGTGAGTGCTACATATAATGTATTTTGAAAACACTCGTAATAAGACGTCAGTTTTAGTCTTATCATATTTATAAGCACTATATTACTTATCATCTAGTCTTTTAAGGATTTTCAAGAATTAGAAGAGAGTGTATTTGCCATGCCACATCTATTGTATACGATGCGTTTTGTTAGAATCCAGAGTTCTTCATGCCGGTGGATCGAATGCGATAAACACAGTAGTGGTCGAAAAGATACTTACGTGAGCCATTTCTTACAACAAAAGCTGTTATGATAGTACTTGTCATAAAATGTTAGTGCTAAGCCTATTGTATCTTTAAACACTTGTCATGTTTCCCCGACTTATAAAAAGTGTCCGTCCGTAACAAATGTTTAACAATCTTTATAAGGCAAACATTTTTAATGACATCGTATACGTCCTATTTGGCAACTCACATTTCAACAAAAGATTCGCACCGACTGTCTATAAGTTGTATTACCTCTTTTTCTTTCTTCTTTTTCTTACCTGAAAAGGCGTGGGTTAGATATTAATGTATTATTCTGCGAGTAGAAAGGCCTAGCATTCGAAACGTGATGCCGTTGAACACGATGCATGTGACACAAAGGTAAAAATTAAGCCCACACAAACCGTTGTGTTGACTGGTGCCGCTTCAAGGCTGTTTTTCCTCTGGTTAGTGGATTCAAATCAGGACTTTCGTAGTTGAATGTTTAAACTCTTCTAGTCTCACCAATTAGTCCACATGGGTTTAAGGGGATGTTTGGGTTGAAATTTTCAAATTACCTCCTAGTTGGTCTGCATACGTTTACGTCCTCCAGTGAGCCATCAGTAAGATTACTTACAAGCCTAAAATCCGGAGTTCGATTCCCCATAGTGGACAAAGCGTATATAGTCCATTTTGTAGCTTTGTACTATAAAACAATCATAACCCTCGCTGGTGAACTAGATCTATATAAACTACATAACCTCCGTCAGCGAATTAGATCTATATGAACCACATAACCTTTGGAGGTGAACTACATCTATATGAACAACATAATCTTCGGCGGTGAAATAGATCTATAGAGTTAAGGATATTCATAATTTTCTGTAAATAAATGATATATCTGAACTTAAATAATCAATGCGCATTATATCCTTTGTATTGTTTACCTGGTGATGTTATTTTCTCTTTCTATGATCGAAGAGTCTATAATTTATCATTGTTATATTGAACATTGACATAAATTCATAATATACATATATGTAATTGTAAATATCTATTTAAATACATATACATTTTACTGTTTTAATGTTGTTAGGTGGGAAACTTTCAAAAAAGTCTTTATGGAAATATTTGTTAAAACATCAGTAAATTGGTTTTTTGTGGAGAACAAATTTGTTGTAACATAAAATATTGATTATATTATATATGTGTGTGTGAATTTAATGAATACTCGTTGTCTGGCTGTCTGCCCACTACAGCATACCTTAAATAAGGCATAACTGAAATAATTTCCTCTGAGAAAGATAGCTGTTTACTTTTCTAGTTATCCATCATCATTTTTATATTTTAATCTATATGTGCACGTAAGTTGATTTCGATGTAATATGACGCAAAATGCGAGACAAGGTCTGTTTTATTCATAAAACTAGCGACAAAGAGCATGAGAACAGCATGTACAAGGAATAGGTTCCAGATGGCTGTAAGAACACGCGAAGAAAATCGAATTAATAACAAATATACTGCGTTAGGCTTAACTTGGTTTAATGTTTCATATTTTCCTTTATTGAATATAGTTGAAGGAGCGTTCGAACATGGTAAGGTAACAGTTACTTAACTCTGAAATAAACACTGAAAGAGAAAGAAGTTATAAAATAACATCTTCTTTAATACATTCCAAAGGATATTCTGATGCATACTGACTCAGTGAGCTAAGCCAACAAATCAGATTAAGAGATGGAGAAGACCACGGTTCAATGCGTCTCATCATATTCATAGATACACAGTACTTCATAGCAACTTTATTTCAACACTTTCGGTACTGTCTGTTTGCTTGGAATTAAGTACAAAGCTACACAATGGGCTATCTGTGCTTTTCCCATCACGGGTATCGAAACCCGGTTTTTAGCGGTGTAAGTCTGATACCGCTGTATCGTCGAGATCTCCTTTGGAATTGTTAAACTGCGCATACAAAACTGAGTTTTGGTGTTTGTCTTGTTTTCTTTCGTTTCCTTGTTCCTCATGGACCATAATGATAGTGCGAGAATTCCAGGTTTGAGTCTCGTTGCCGATAAAACCCACTACGCATTTTAAGGGCGTCGTGGATGCGATATAAGAGCGACGGTAACAACTCTTCGGTCAGATAAGAGTTGTCAGTGAACGTTTGTTAACCAGCTGTTTGCCTTTTATTCGACGAGTTCAAAATTAAATACGTGGTCAGTGGTGTAGCTTTGCGCGAAATTCCAAAACAAAAACTTTTCACAGCAATTTTTTTGCGTCTCACACGTACTCAGAAGACACTGAAATTTTTTATTGTTTGTTTGTTTTTTAATTTTGCGCAAAGCTACACGAGGGCTATCTGTGCTAGCCGTCCCTAATTTAGCAGTGTAAGACCAGATGGAAGGCAACTAGTCATCACCACCCACCACCAACTCTTGGGCTACTCTTTTACCAATGAATAGTGGGATTAACCATCACATTATAGTGCCACCACTGCTGAAAGGACGAGCATGTTCGGTGCGACGGGGATTCGAACTCGTAACCCTCAGATTACGAGTCAAGTGCCTCAACTATCTGGCCAGGTTAATTCAACGCCCAACGTGGGGAATTTTTGAAACTCTCAAAAGGAATCAGTAATCTCTCTGTATCTATCATGCACAAATTATAGTGGCTTGTTTTGTTTTGTTATTTTTTTTCAAGAAAACTTCAACAGCTTTTAAGGGTCTCATTCTTTGAAAGGTACTTCGATGAATCAGCGGCAAGTCTGTACAATTCTCAAATTTAGCGTTTGATTTCCTGCGGTGGACAGAACTTAAATAGCCATTTGTGTAGCTATAGCAACAACAACAGTGTCTTTTACAACAAATGCTACGAACGTCTAAGTTTTCCTTGCACTCGTACTGAGCTGATTGTAAGGTTATTGATCAGACCGAACGCGTGCTTAGATTGTAAGTTTATCTTTGCACTCAAACTGAATACCATACATAGGCCTGAGTAAGATAGTAGTTCTCATGGTTTCTAATAACAGTCAATTATTCACATTAATTGGGCCAGTTTTCCTTCTTTAAAAAAGGTTCAAAACGTTCAGACAAATTCCACAGTCTAATTTACGGATTCTAAGTGGAGAGTTATTTTCTCTGTTATACACTAAATTAGGTAAAATGGTTAATATTAATATAAAACGAAGTAAAAAAAAAGTAAATAAAAGGAATATGTTAAATACGTGTTTCGTAAAGTGTTTATTATGATTTATTTCTGAATACTAAATTATAGAAAATGTTTATTTAATCATTTAGAGTATATGAGATAGAAATGGAGACACAACAATATGAAAGGAGAACAGATAGATATTTCCAAAATTATTGTAAGTTAAAAACAACACACAACTAAAAACACAATTCAATATAAAGAGAGATTTCTGCAACGTGTAAATAGATCTAACTATAAACCATAGAATCTTTAATTTTTCCTTTTTAGCATGGTTTAATTTGTTTGAAATTAAGTACAAAGCTACAATGGGCTATTTGTGCTCTGCCCAATACAGGTATCTAAACTCGGTTTTTAGCGTTATGAGTCTGGAGACATAGCACTGTGCCACTGGAGGGTTCTTTTTGAAGTGATAAGAAAAAAAAAGGTAATACACACTTAAATTCTTGATGTATGAGTTTCTTAAGAAATTATTATTAAATAAGTAATACATCAGACTGCCCATGCCCAGGTGGTTAAAACGCAGGACTCATAATCCGAGAGTCTCTGGTTCGAATTCTCGTCACATTAAACATGCTTGCCCTTTCAGCCGTGGGGGCATTATAATGTTTCAATAAATACCATTATTCGTTGGTAAAACAATACCCCAAGAGTTAGTGGGGATAACTACCTGCCTTCTCTGTAGCCTTACAGTGCTAAATTAGGGACGGCTAAAAACCAAACCACAACATTGGACATTTAATATTAGTAATATAAAGTATAACTTATTTTAATTTGTATTATTTAGTTTAAGACAGCTAGTATTTATTCAATATGCTGTTGTAAATCTTACCGAAAATAAAAACTCGTTCCGAGTTTGCTACATTCTAAATAAAATAATATTTCATAAATATGGTGATATATGAAACGTAATTTTCATCACCATTTACAGCTTCATAATTGTACTCCACCGTAATTATTCCATCCTTGGGAAGCTACAATTTATGGAACGCTAAAATCCAGGTTTCGATTCCCGCAGTGTGTGGATGAACTTTTGTACCACCAAACGACTGGTATGGGTGTTAACACTTTTACTAATGTTTAGATGAGCCTGGCATGGCCAAGCGCGTAAGGCGTGCGACTCGTAATCTGAGGGTCGCGGGTTCGCGCCCGCGTCGCGCTTAACATGCTCGCCCTCCCAGCCGTGGGGGTGTATAATGTTACGGTCAATCCCACTATTCGTTCGTAAAAGAGTAGCCCAAGAGTTGGCGGTGGGTAGTGATGACTAGCTGCCTTCCCTCTAGTCTTGCACTGCTAAATTAGAGACGGCTAGCACAGATAGCCCTTGAGTAGCTTTATGCGAAATTCCAAAACAAACAAGTGTTTAGATATTTTTCTCTTAGTTCATCTGAAGAAGATGACCTAGGAAGTACGAAACAAACAACGTTTCGACCTTCCGAAGTCATCTTCAGGTGAACAAAGAGAAGAATATCGAAACGTTGTTCTCTGCTTTATCAGTAAAAGTGTTAACATTCCATACCAGTCTTTCTGTGGTAAATTTTTATTTTAAATTGGTTTCTCGTCATCAAGAATTTGTGGACCTTTGTGCCAAAACATAAACAACTAAACAAGTTTGTTTGTTTGTTTTTGAATTTTCGCACAAAGCTATTCGAGGGCAATCTGTGCTATCCGTCCCTAATTTAGCAGTGTAAGACTAGAGGGAAGGCAGCTAGTCATCACCACCCACCGCCAACTCTTGGGCTACTCTTTTACCAACGAATAGTAGGATTGACCGTCACATTATAACGCCCCCACGGCTGGAAAGGCGAGCATGTTTGGCGCGACGGGGATGCGAACCTGCGACCCTTAGATTGCAAGTCGCACGTCTAAACACGCTTGGCCATGCCGGGCCCAACAATTAAACAAACCACTATTTACACATATTAGTAAGTTCAATCATTCGAACACTGTCCCAAATCACATTTTAAGATACATCAAGAAACAAACTCTGTCCATATTTCAGAAATTTGTGACAAAAATGTTATTTTTATATATGGTTTGGCGCTTCCTAGTATAAACCTTTAAGCTTAAGTTCTATAAATTATATATTTTTCCTTACTGGTTTGAATACTTCAAAGAAGTTATTATAAATTATAAGCTAGCCGTCTCTAATTTAGCGGTGTAAGACTAGAGGGAAGGCAGCTAGTCATTACCACTCACCGCCAACTCTTAGGCTACTCTTCTACCGATGAATAGTGGGATTGACCGCCACATTATAACGCTCACACGGCTGTAAGGGCAAACATGTATGGTGTGACGGGAATTCAAACCTGCGCCTTCAGATTACGAGTCGAACGCCTTAACTCACCTGGCCATGCCGGGTCTCCAGAAATATTAACTGGAGTACATTGCTGCAAGGAATACTTGTATCTTGGCTAATTCATGAACAAGGAAAATGTTAACTTAAAACATCCAAGGACCTCTCAGAGGAGTTGTAAGTTCTCAGACGTTTCATTTAATAATAATGTCTTTGTTCGTACTTATTAGATCTTTTGTTCAGCTTTCATTCTAGTTGTATGTGCCCTTTGCCAAACACCTTTTTTTTTTTAAATAACTTAGTGGAACATGTATTAGATACAAATGTTTTATTTACAACTGACAGTAAATGTTCCATTTTTAATGTCTAAAGATTTAATTTTGTCTGCACGCGTATTTTTTTTCCTTTGTCGTTTTAAGCCCAAAGTTACAACACGAGCCAACTGTGTCTCCCCAGATAATAGAACTCCGGATTTTAACATTTTATGTTCAGAAACTTAGATCTTGCACACTTGGAGATCAAATCACAGTATTGTGTTTATTTGATTGTGCTCAAACGTAAAGGTAAACAACAGGTTATCTACGGTGTACATACCACGGATCTCGAAACCTGGTTTCTCAAAGCTTTTTGCTGAGCTATTGAAGGAGTGGACCCAAATTAAAAGAGTTGATTCATCAGCACGTGTTATCTTCATATGAAAAATACCGGAGAAACGGAGCACTCATGAAAGTTGTTTAAATCTCGCTGTTATAAGCAAAATTGACCAAATTTTGTTTTTGAATTTCGCGCAAAGCTACGAGAGGGATATCTGCGCTAGCCGTCCATAATTTTGCAGTGTAATCTTACTTGTCTTTATCTCCGCCGATGTGACTAGAAGTGGAAGATAAACTAGTTCCATCTTTGCTAAATATCAAACAAAAACGACCTGTTAAAAACCTTATTATTATAATATTAGTTTCCGAAGTTAATTAATTAACTAACTAATTAGTTAATAAGTGTTAACATTCATAATATATTATTCTAACACTTGATAATTCACTCATACGGTTTTTCTTTCAATATGTGACATTTTAACTTGACTAATTTTTGGAGCAAAAGTTCGCCACGTAATGTTTAAAGTTTTAACAAACTTGAGGAAAAAACGTCTCAAGCATTATATTTAAAGTGTTAACTAGCTTAAAGGAAAACAACACGATTCCCAGATTATATTTAAAGTGTTAACTAACTTGAAGGACAACAGCTCGCTCCCCACATTATATTTAAAGTGTTAACTAGCTTAAAGGAAAACAACACGATCCCCAGATTATATTTAAAGTGTTAACTAACTTGAAGGACAACAGCTCGCTCCCAACATTATATTTAAAGTTTTAACTAACTTGAAGGACAACAGCTCGCTCCCAACATTATATTTAAAGTTTTAACTAACTTGATGGACAACAGCTCACCCCCACATTATATTTAAAGTGTTAACTAACTTGAAGGACAACAGCTCGCTCCCCACATTATATTTAAAGCGTTAACTAACTTGAAGGACAACAGCTCGCTCCCAACATTATATTTAAAGTGTTAACTAACTTGAAGGACAACAGCTCGCTCCCCACATTATATTTAAAGTATTAACTAACTTGAAGGACAACAGCTCGCTCCCCACATTATATTTAAAGTGTTAACTAACTTGAAGGACAACAGCTCGCTCCCAACATTATATTTAAAGTGTTAATTAACTTTAAGGACAACAGCTCGCTCCCCACATTATATTTAAAGTTTTAACTAACTTGAAGGAGAACAGCTTGCTCCCCACATTATATTTAAAGTGTTAACTAACTTGAAGGACAACAGCTCGCTCCCCACATTATATTTAAAGTTTTAACTAACTTGAAGGACAACAGCTCGCTCCCAACATTATATTTAAAGTTTTAACTAACTTGATGGACAACAGCTCACCCCCACATTATATTTAAAGTGTTAACTAACTTGAAGGACAACAGCTCGCTCCCCACATTATATTTAAAGTATTAACTAACTTGAAGGAGAACAGGTTGCTCCCCACATTATATTTAAAGTGTTAACTAACTTGAAGGACAACAGCTCGCTCCCCATATTATATTTAAAGTGTTAATTAACTTTAAGGACAACAGCTCGCTCCCCACATTATATTTAAAGTTTTAACTAACTTAAAGGACAACAGCTCGCTCCCCACATTATATTTAAAGTATTAACTAACTTGATGGACAACAGCTCACCCCCACATTATATTTAAAGTATTAACTAACTTGAAAAAGAACAGCTTGCTACCCACATTATATTTAAAGCGTTAATTAACTTGAAGGACAGCAGCTCGCTCCCCACATTATATTTAAAGTGTTAACTAACTTGAAGGACAACAGCTCACCCCCACATTATATTTAAAGTGTTAACTAACTTGAAAAAGAACAGCTTGCTCCCCACATTATATTTAAAGCGTTAATTAACTTGAAGGACAGCAGCTCGCTCCCCACATTATATTTAAAGTGTTAACTAACTTGAAGGAGAACAGGTTGCTCCCCACATTATTATTAAAGTGTTAACTAACTTGAAGGACAACAGCTCGCTCCCCACATTATATTTAAAGTATTAACTAATTTGAAGGACAACAGCTCGCTCCCAACATTATATTTAAAGTTTTAACTAACTTGAAGGACAACAGCTCGCTCCCCACATTATATGTAAAGATTTAACTAACTTGAAGGACAACAGCTCGCTCCCCACATTATATTTAAAGTACTAACTAACTTGAAAAAGAACAGCTTGCTCCCCATATTATATTTAAAGTGTTAACTAACTTGAAGGACAACAGCTTGCTCCCCACATTATATTCAAAGTATTAATATTAACTAACTTGAAGGACAACAGCTCGCTCCCAACATTATATTTAAAGTGTTAACTAACTTGAAGGAGAACAGGTTGCTCCCCACATTAATTTTAAAGTGTTAACTAACTTGAAGGACAACAGCTCGCTCCCCACATTATATTTAAAGTATTAACTAACTTGAAGGACAACAGCTCGCTCCCCACATTATATTTAAAGTGTTAACTAACTTGAAGGACAACAGCTCGCTCCCCACATTATATTTAAAGTATTAACTAACTTGAAGGAGAACAGGTTGCTCCCCACATTATATTTAAAGTTTTAACTAACTTGAAGGACAACAGCTCGCTCCCCACATTATATTTAAAGTATTAACTAACTTGAAGGACAACAGGTTGCTCCCCACATTATATTTAAAGTATTAACTAACTTGAAGGACAACAGCTCGCTCTCACATTAAATTTAAAGTGTAAACTAGCTAGAAAGACAACACCTCACTCCCCACATTATATTTAAAATGTTAACTAACTGACTTTTAATTATTCTTTCTTCCAGAGAGAATAATAATGAACTTCATATCTTTACGTCTATCTTTAATTATATCTTCATTTATATCTTTATTTTTATCTTCACATTTTTAAATAATAAAAAACGTATCTTTAAAACTTTAAACACATATTACCTTCTATAATAATATTGAAGTCATACTGGTTACGGTTTCACTTGAAAAACTTCTTTTCATTAGGCTACGGATTTCTGCCCCTGAAAAGGAACCTGAATTCTATTCTTAATTGTGGGTTCGACATAAATCTCAATGTTTTTTTACTTCAGAACGAAAAAAATGTTAATCTCTTATCAATCTAGTCAAACCCACTCGGGAATAAAGTTAAAAAATATAATTAAACTAGTGAAAATATATAAAATAAAACAATCGAATTGAACATATAAATTTTCATTATATCTTTAAGAGCTAATCAAAACCAACTTGAATAAGTAGGTTTCTATTCTCAAATTACGTTGTTTATCTAATAAAGATAAAAAATAAAAAAGTCGGTTTCAGTACTGGGGCCTAAAATGGACATATGGTTACGACTCTCGACATGCAATCTGAGAGCTGGGGATCGAATCTCCGTTAGATCACACTTGGGGGCACTATAACGTGACGGTCAATCCCTCTACTCGTTGGTAAAAGACTAGTTGGCAGTGGGTGCTAATAACTATTTGTCTTCCTTCTAATCTTACACCACGAAATTAGGAACGGCTTGCACAGATAGCCTTCGCGTGGCTTTGCGCGAAATTCAGAAACAAACAAACAAATCTTATGTATTGCTATATATGGGCAAGTAAAACTCTTTGAACGTCAGATTTCTAATAATCAGTAAGGCAGTCAATACTTTTCCAGTTGACTAATTTTATTTTAACATCTTGCTTCACAATAAAAGACGGTAATGATTTCGTTGCCCAATGCCAAAACTTTATTTTTTTAATGATTAACAGAAACTTTCAACATAATGCACACAAATTTTAAACAAGTTCATATGCGTTTTGTGTTCTTCAGTAACTTTCATATTTGCTTACCATTCCAACAGGTAAGGTTAGTTCATTTAGCTGAGGGAAATAAATACAAGTTCAGGTTGGAATGCAGATTGATAAAATATTTGTAAGATAGGACAGCAACTCGAGAAAACCAACTGAACATGTACAGCGTCAGCAACGTAGCCATTGGTAAGTTCGTGTGTAGTTTCTATATATTGACTATAGGAGTCCTTTTATATTTCAGCACGTTCGTGTGTAGTTTCTGTTTCTTGACTGTAAGACTCCTTTTATATTTCAGCAAGTTCGTGTGTAGTTTCTATATATTGACTATAGGACTCCTTTTATATTTCAGCAAGTTCGTGGATAGTTTCTGTTTCTTGACTGTAATACTCCTTTTATATTTCAGCAAGTTCGTGGACAGTTTCTGTTTCTTGACTGTAATACTCCTTTCATATTTCAGCAAGTTCGTGTGTAGTTTCTGTTTCTTGACTGTAATACTCCTTTTATATTTCAGCAAGTTCGTGTGTAGTTTCTATATATTGACTACAGGAGTCCTTTTATATTTCAGCAAGTTCGTGGATAGTTTCTGTTTCTTGACTGTAATACTCCTTTCATATTTCAGCAAGTTAGTGGATAGTTTCTGTTTCTTGACTGTAATACTCCTTTTATATTTCAGCAAGTTCGTCAATAGTTTCTGTATAATGACTCTAATACTTCTTTTATATTTCAGCAAGTTCGTCAATAGTTTCTGTATAATCACTCTAATACTTCTTTTATATTTCAGCAAGTTTGTGAGTAATTTTAATCAGTTTCAAATCGTGCTCATGTCACGTCCTTCCGAAGACAAAACAAGTGTGTGGTTCTAAGAACACACTTCTTCAATACTAGGCCTATCGTATCGATGAATGAATGAATTACGAGCATGTAAAAATAGATTTAGATTCACGCTCATTATCGACTGTCTCTTTCATCGTCAATGTCGTTGTTTCATTTTTGCTCCATTTCTTCTAACTTAAGATAAACTCCAAGACTCCTTACTCTTTTTCTTAAACTGCCATCAAACAGCTCTACATCTGGTCACAATTAATACCTGCACATTCTTCTTAAGTCATTTCCTGTGTGAGGCTCAGTTCGTTTCTCCTACTTGGTTTCTGCAGCTTAGTTGGTTTCGTGTCTCAGCAGGCAGCGTCCTCCTTCAATATACATCCACTTTATTTCAGCTCCCGTTGTCCTAACAATTAAGATCCAATTTTGTGCCGTAAGTTAAAGAAATAGACTTTCTCAAAATCTATGAGACTGATGTATCATGCACTGTTGCTTATATTAAATGTGTAATAACTTCATTATTTTGTTTGTTCGCATTTCTCACGAGCATCTACAAATCACATAGATATCTGTTTCTTTTTAAATTTCGCGCAAAGCTACACGAGGGCTATCTATGCTAGCTGCCTGATTTATCCGTGGAGTGCCCTAACCACCTGGCTATTCTAGGTCTATAGATTTCTGCACCGACCTAACCTTTTTATTAAATATTCTTTTCAACTGAAAGTTGGTTCACTTCTCAAAATTTTTATATTAGCGCATTTTTTGTACGTATATATATCTCTGCTATGACTGAGCTTTAGTTAAAGGAAATAAGTTATTTTCTTCTTTTTTTTGTAAACCGAGTCATGTTGATTGTAAGGTAAAAGCAGAATAGATGTAGATTTTAAATCATCTTTAGTTATTAAAACTAACATGCTAAAATCCGGGTTTCGATACCCGTGGTGGGCAGAGCACAGATAGCCTATTATGTAGCTTTGTGCTTCATTCAAAACAACAATATTAAAACTATCAAATAATAAGAATATATAAAAGCTCAAGCCCAAAGTGACCTCTGCCCATTCCGGTTATAGAAACCTGGTTTATGACCTTGTAAGTCCACAGACATACCGTCATGCCACTGGCGGAAATATAAGTTGTAACTTTTGTTTTTTTTTGTTTTGGAATTTCGCACAGAGCCACTCGAGGGCTATCTGTGCTAGCCTTCCCTAATTTAGCAGTGTAAGACTAGAGGGAAGGCGAGGGGCATAATACAGCCAGTCCAATCTGTGAGCTCGGCATGCCCACGTAGTTTAAGACGTTCGACTCATAATCTGAGGGTCGCGGGTTCGAATCCCCCGTCGCACCAAACATGTTCGCTCTCTTAGTCGTACGGGCGTTAAAATGTTATGTTTAATCCCGCTATGCGTTGGTAACAAAGTAGCACAAGAGTTGGCTAAATTAGGGATGGCTAGCACAAATAACCCTTCTGTATCTTTGCGCGAAATTCCAAAAACAAACAAACAATACAATCTGTGCAGCTCTGAGCATGACAGCAGACCCAGCTTGGATTATAGACTACATACTCTTAATAACGGATACCGTTATTTTAACATGTTCATTATTTATTGAGAATAACTTTCTCAACCTAAAAATGGTAATTACTTATTTTAATAATTTATATGTTATTTGGTTGTGGATGTACGAGCTTACATTTTAATGTGTGAAGTCCATAACACTAACTGCAGTTAAGCCTAAACCAAGAAATAAGACGGTTAGTAAATTCTATACAGACATGGAGATTATCTCGCCAACGAGATCTATTTTCATCAATATTTATATCTGTTGTCAAGCATAAACTACATCATGTAGAATAACAATATTATTTTTACCCCTGAAGAAGAAAATCTCCATCTATCGGAAGATCTAGGATTTAAAGGTGTATTTTCTTATCCTTTCTTCTTTTGCGTTATGACTTACCAATCTTCTTTTATCATTAACGTTTCTAAAAAAAACTGTTATAGCGGAATCTGTGCATGAATTCAAAAACTAAAATTAATACACGATATTAGTACGCGTTAGCTTTAATATCAGTATTTGTGATGATAAAACGGCTTATATTTACGACCGAGAAATGCGGTAACAGAAACGCCACACGCAACATTCGTCTTCAAACTTATATAAATATATAAGTTGTTTAAATAACAATTACGATATTTTTTGTCTTCGCTGAAATAATGTCGATAATCATTAACAGCCTTTTATAGAATATTTTGCATATCAACTTGAAATGCACTAAAGTGTCCTTATATAGACTAACCGATTACACGCGGCACCAATGCATCGGAACCGCGAGTGACGTATTCATGACGTCATATATGCACCTTGAGAATGGAGAAAAGTAAAGTTCTCCGTGACGTGAAACGGAAAAATCGTGACCTCATTGCAAATCTATATGCACAAATGATAAAAAGTTTGCAAAGTCAGGTTTGTTTGTTTCTGTTTGTTTTGGAATTTGGCACAAAGCTACTCGAGGGCTATCTGTGCTAGCCGTCCCTAATTTAGCAGTATAAGACTAGAGGGAAGGCAGCGAGTCATCACCACCCACCGCCAACTCTTGGGCTAATCTTTTACCAACGAAAAGTGGGATTGACCGTCACATTATACACCCCCACGGCTGGGAGGGCGAGCATGTTTTGCGCGAACCCGCGACCCTCAGATTACGAAGCGCACGCCTTAACGCGCTAGGCCATGCCAGGCCTGCAAAGTTAGGGATTGCACATCGCTTAAAATTTTTTTCCAGAATCACATAAGCAAGAGTTTCATTATAATATGATGATTCAGTCAGAGTTTTCATGAAGTACTGACAAATGGGAAACGGACAGCAACTGCGTCACAAATCTATTATCAGTTATTAGCCAATAATCTTCAAAAGTAACTCAAGTGTGTTTGTTTTTTTAATTTTTCGCAAAGCTACACGAGAGCTATCTGCACTAGCCATCCTTAATTTGGCAGTGTAAGACTAGAAGGAAGGCAGCTAGTCATCACCACCCACCGCCAACTCTTGGGCTACTCTTTTACCAACGAATAGTGGGATTGACCGTAACTTAATAACGCCCCAAGGCTGAAAGGGCAAGCATGTTTGGTGCTATGGGGATTTGAACCCGAGCCACAACTCCAATGCAAAGGACGACGAGTCCTGACGTGTGGTTTGATATAAAGAGAAAAATAAATGCTTTTCTTTCGCTGATTTCAAATGAGATTTCCAACTTTAATTGATAGGAGTTGTGACACAATAATGGTTTATTATTCGATTTTTTTTCCAGTTCGCTACTCTCAGGTTACCGAAACGGACACAAAACTTATCTTTTGTTACTTTGATGAAACGTTTGTTTGTACAACTTTTCAGGTTATTTGTCCGTGCCAACTTTCCTAACCATGGTTTGGATATAGTGTTTCAAGGGAGAAACTTGTGTGGGTTGGTTTGTTCCAGTTGGTTTATATTTAATTGACAAGACGACCGGCAGGTGTAACAACAGCTTAGCTGGCGCTAGTTACGTCACTGTCCCTGTTCGTTCATCATTTTTGGGATTGGTGCAATTCTCTTTAAATCAATTGCATAGTCACAAAAGTGATGGATAGACTAGGAAAGCCGTCACTTCATCTGGTCTTCTTCCAAGACACTGGACGTTGGTCAATGTTTTATAAGGTAGGGTATTGGTGTACTGTTTATTTTTTCAATACGTTACACATTTATACATTTCATTTGGTAAATAAAGGTGGACCAATACACTTTTCCAATGCTCATATTTTGTTTTTGTTTTAATGCATAGTTATACAGTGGATTATTTACGCTTTATTCAGTATTGGGAATCGAATCCCGGGCTTTAACATTGTGTATCTACAAACTTTCTCTTAACCCACCGATAAACAATACAGATATATTAAGTTAAACTGTATGCATACAATGTAGTAAAAGAACTTCAATAACTAAAACGGTTGATTTTAAACTGTATATAAAGGAATGAAATATAAAACATTAATATGATTTAGAAATAACATATGTATGTGTATAAACCTCTAAGTTCTAAAATATCTAAGGCACATACCCATAAAAGAGAGCGTTATCGTCTTCATTTTGAAAATATTTTATGAGGAATTATATGATTTATACAATGGCAATATGCTTATTATTGACAATAGATGGCAACACTTATACAAGCTACATTTCGTGCAGTTTCCAACAATCGGAAAAAATTAAGTTTCATTTCGAGTAGACTTATAAGTTTTGTTTGTTTGTTTGTTTTGGAATTTCGCACGAAGCTACTCGAGGGCTATCTGTGATAGCCGTCCATAATGTTGCTGTGTAAGACTAGAGGGAAGGCAGCTAGTCATCACCACCCACCGCCAACTCTTGGGCTACTCTTTTACCAACGAATGGTGGGATTAACCGTCAAAAAACAAACAAACAGCTTTGTGCTTAGCTTCAGAAACAAATGAATGAATAGGGAACTCAAACCCGTTTCTGCAAATGGCCCCTGACGATCTAGCGGTTAGTTTACAGACTTACAACATTAACATACCGAGACCTTGCGACGAACAGAGCACAGATAATCCTTTGTGCAGCTTTGCCTTAAAACAATTCAGTTAACTTGATTTTCGCCTCGAAGAATTACAATAAAACCACGTAACGAGAATTGCATTTTATATAAGAAACTGTCTGTCTCTTGGAGTACATATGTAGCAGCAATGAGCTCACTGAATCAAATTATGTAATTAACAACATTTTTTATATGTAAATATTTTATTAGTAGTTACAGCGTTTACAGTAAAGAAGAATATTCTGAAACAGTCAGCACGTTTCGATCAATGCAAGTTGTCGAAACGTCGAACATGTTTTAAAAATACTCTCATATACTGTAAAAACTGCAACTTGTAAGCAAATAATACTTATAATAATCCACCACTGGTACAGCGTTAAGTCTTCGGATTTATAACGCTGAAATGAGGGGTTCGATTCCCCTCGGTGGACCAGTAGATAGCAAGATGTCGCTTTTCTATTAGAAAACCCACGCACACACACTCAAGTGTAGCTTCGAGCATAAACGTAGCTTTTGATTGCCCCCCCAGTGGCTCAGCGGTAGGTCTGCGGACTTACACGCTAAAATCCGGGTTTCGATACCCGTGGTGGGCAGAGCACAGATAGCCCATTGTGTAGCTTTGTGCTTAATTCAAAACAACAATATTTATGTTCTTAATTTAGGCCTGACATGGCCGAGCGCGTTAAGGCAAGCGCTCGTAATCTGAGGGTCGCGGATTCGCATCCGAGTCGCGCTAAACGTGTGCGCCCTCCCAGCCGTGGGGGTTATAATGTAACAGTTAATCCCACTATTCGTTGGTAAAAGAGTAGCCCAAGAATTGGCGGTGGGTGGTGATGACTAGCTGCCTTCCCTCTAGCCGTCCCTAATTTAGCAGTGTAAGACTAGAGGGAAGGCAGCTAGTCATCACCACCCACCGCCAACTCTTGGGCTAGTCTTTTACCAACGAATAGTGGGATTGACCTTCAAATTATAACGCCCCCACGGCTGGGATGGCGAGCATGTTTAGCGCGACGCGGGCGCAAACCCGCGACCCTCGGATTACGAGTCACACGCATTACGCCATGCCAGGCCTTGCACAAAGCTACACAATAGGCTTTCCGTGTTCCGCCCACCAGAAGTACCGAGGGAGGTTTGAGTTACGTATGTAACTGATTGGTTTGTATCTATTAACGATAAACTTTTTCCTCAGAGTTTACTGCGATTTTCTGGTGCTGTTAAGGTCGTTTTATCATGTTTATTTTACTCTACTAAGCACTCTCTGATGCAAAATATGATGGCCTTCTCAAATCAAGAAACGTTCCACACACTGTGACGTAGAATTCTTGAAAGTTACTTTCAGTTGAAATATCCAAGTCGAATTATGATTCATATGATATTTTTCAGGCTGTTAGCTAAAACACTCTCAAAGTTTGTTTTTCGCGCAAAGCTGCACGACGGCTATCTGCGCTAGATGTTCCGAATTTAGTTGTGTAAAACTAGAGGAAAGGGAGCTAGTCATTACCGCCAACTCTTGAGCTGCTCTTTCAAAAACAAATAGCGGGACTGACCGAACATTATAACGCCCCCACGGCTGAAAGGAGGAGCAAGTTTGGTGTAAATGGGGACTAGATACCAAAACCCTCAGGCTGCAAGTCAAGCCCTCTAAACATCTGTCCATGCCAGGCCCATCTTCAAAGTTGAAGTTTGTTTGTTTGTTGTTAAGTTGGGTAATGAAATGTTTTGCTCTACTAACTGCGGGTATTTAAACCCGATACTAGCATTATAAGCCCTCTGACTTATCGCTAATTAATCAGTGGTGGGGGTCCGGCATAGCCAGGTGGTTTAGGCACTCGACTCGTAATCCGACGGTCGTGGGTTCGAATCCCCGTCACACCAAACATGCTCGTCCTTTCAGCTGTTGGGGCGTTATAGTGTTACGGTCAATCCCACAATTCTTTGGTAAAAGTAGCTCAAGTAATTGGTAATGATTACTAGTTGCCTTCCCTCGAGTAGCTTTGCGCGAAATTCAAAACAAACTAAAACAAACCTCCAGTAGTGGGTGGGGGTAGATGAAGCTACAAACAGCGTTTTAAAATACATCATGAACGGCTTAAAGTTCTAAAATTACCCACGTATAATGTATTGATACACAAATAAACAACAGCTTACGTATGCATTCAACCAGAAAGAGCACAAAATAAATGCAAACTTCCAAAACAGTAAAAACAAACATAATTATTTTTTTGTAACTAAACCAGGACACAAGAAGCAGTAAAAACAAACATAATTATTTCTTTGTAACTAAACCACAATTATACAACACCAAAGACAACGTGAGAGAGTGTGTTTTGTTGTTCGTTTCTAAACACAAAGCTACACAAAGGGTTATTTGTGCTCTGCCCACCATGGGTATCGAGACCCGATTTCTGGCGGTGCAAGTCGGCTGTGCCGCTGGCTGGACTGTGCGAAGGAAATTTTGATACTTATGTAATTATTTTCAAGTTCCTTTGCTGATATCCTTCGTCGCCTGGCATGGCCTATCGCGTTAAGGCGTGCGCTTCGTAATCTGAGGGTCGCGGGTTCGCGCCCGAGTCGGGCCAAAAATGCTCTCCCTCCCAGGCGTGGGGGCGTTATAACGTGACGGTCAATCCCACTTTTCGTTGGTAAAAGAACAGCTCAAGAGTTGGTGGTGGGTAGTGATAACTAGCTGCCTTCCCTCTAGTCTTACACTGCTATATTAGGGACGGCTAGCACAGATAGCCCGCGAGTAGCTTTGTGCGAAATTCCAAAACAAACAGATATCCTTCGATATTTCAACCAGGATCAATATTTATTTCTTAACTGTATTTTTCTGTTTTTTATTTGAAATCGTTACAAAACCGTCAATTTAATAACTAGTTTGATTTTCAACCGAAACAATTACAATGAGAAAAACACAATGAAATAAAACACTTGCAGCGTTATTACACACTTTATACAGTCCGCCTCTTGTGACACAACAGCACGTCTGCACAATTACAACGCTGGACCTCGGGTTTCAATATCCGTGGTGGGCAGAGCACACATAGCCTAATGCGTAGTTTGTGCTTAGTTACAAACAATCAATCTATTTACAGAATGTCTGATGTCTTACGCTTGGCAAATCCCTTACTATTTATACAGGTTCATAAAGAGTGGCGTATTGTTGTATTAGTTGTCCAATATCATGAGTGATCTTATTTTGAACGATATACTGTCCCATTTGCTATCCAATACCATAAGTTGTCTTATTTTAAATAGTTTATTGTTGCATTTGCTGTCCAGTACCATGAGTGGTCTTATTTTGAACGGTATATTGTTGGATTTGCTGTCCAATACCATGCGTTGTCTTATGTTGTTCAGGAGCAGTGTGTATAACTACTTTATAAAATACTATTCAGTGTATAAATTAATATCAAACTACAATAACTTGGTAAAAATATGTATGAATGAATTTACCCCTTTTTTATATTCAGAAAAATCAACGACTGTCATTAAGGTCTCAAACACCAAGAAATTACTGGTAAACGAGACACAAAACTCGCATAGACACAATGTAGTTTTGTGTCTTCGTCCTCACTGTTCATCTCTGTGAAGCGCAGATATTCACACTCTAAATGGTATAAATGTTGTAACAACTAACATGACTTCATCGATATTGACGAAAGTTAATACGCAGACTCTGTTTAGCGTTTCTATGACGACGAGCTTGTAGAAATCCATTTTTTGGTCAAAGTGGAGACAGGTGAACTCCGGAAGCTTATACACTTGTAAATTCTGTCGGAATTTACTCAATTAACTCGTCAAAAGGACTTGGTAACTTCTAAGAAACGTTTTCCTTTGCCATAATCGCCAAACAGACTCCACTTACAAAATAAAATGCGATATTATTGAAGGAGAGCTTCACTGCTGCAGTAGTTATCGACCGTCTGTTTCTAAAAGACAAAACGACGTCATTCGCTTGCAGTGAAAATGAAGACTTCCATTCTCCATCTTGGATAGTTCGTGCACACGAAAAGAACAAATCGTCCAAAAAATAAAAAAAGACAGAACTAAAGAAACTGTAACCAGTAAGTAGTTTGGTTTTTTTTAAACTATTTATAAGTAGTTTGTTTTTAAAACTATTTATTCTCTTCATTATGGGTACGGTGCTTAGCGTTCCACCCAGAGAGCGTAGAACTGTATCTGGAGATTACAGAGTCAATAATCTCAACCAGGAGCAGCTAAACAATGTGCGAAATAAGGAAAGAAATTTACAGAAAGTTCTAAACGCCAACATCATCAACAACAACAACAACAGCAACAATATCAACCAGAATAAAAAACACGCGATGCTTATTAATGCTTTGAATTGGAAGAACTTCAGTGTATCTGGAAAAAAGAAGGCAGAGAAAAATAAAAATTTAAATTCTCGCCCTCAACTCGATATCGTCGAATCGCTCGTGGACAACAATAAGAACATCGAGAAATCCTTGTCTTGTTACAGCCTCAAAACCAACGTTGTGAGTCCTGTAGACATGTTAGTAAGGAACAACATTCAGCACGACATCAAACGAATTTCAAAGAATGACCCTCCTCCCATTCCACCCAGACCCACCACTGTGCTGACCACCCACAATTTGATCCGACCTATGTACAATAGTCGCAAGCAGGGGTACATCCACGTGACACCACCACGACCTGCGGTTGGCCTTGGGGCGCAAAGAAGAACCATCATCCAAGCCTCTACCTCAGAGCTGCTTCGATGTTTCGGTGAGTTTCTCTACCGTCGCTGTCGGAGAATCAGAGATTTTCAAGGTGGGGATGCTGTCTTGTGGCTTCGAACCGTCGATCGTTCTCTGCTGCTGAAAGGATGGCAAGACATCGCTTTCATCAACCCAGCAAATATTGTGTTTTTGTACATGCTAACCAGGGAAATGGTAACAGAAGACATTGAATGCCAGCGTGAGCTTCAGACCGTCGTCTTAACTTGCTTGTACCTATCCTACTCCTATATGGGAAACGAGATATCCTACCCCTTAAAGCCATTTCTTGCCGAAGGAAACAGGAATAAATTTTGGGAAAGGTCAATATTAATCATTAACCTTCTCAGTGAGAAGATGTTACGCCTAAACAGCGAGCCCGCTTTTTTTACCGAAGTTTTTTCCGAGCTCAAAGCTTACTGTCCAGTTTCTGGTTAACAGTATCCCAAATATAGATAAAACTAAAGACAAAAGAACGTTTTGCGTCTGACATCTTTTTCCACGATGAACACTTTGGAACCGACAGATTTTGTTTTTCGTCGTGTTTGATGAAGTTCAAAGATGTTCTAAACAAATTGGTGATTATGGTCTCCCGATACTACCATGATAAAGTGAAGAAATGTAACAAGTTTGGATATATCTCGTAAGTTGACAGATTTTGAAACGTGTTTTTTGCCGTACTACAGCTGACAAGAGTTAAATGTTTGTAAGTCTAATGTGCAACATACAGATATTTTCCATTCTATTTTTTGACACTACAGCTAACACGAATTAAACGTTTGTTTGTAAGTGTTATTTGCAGCTTTTACTCAACATCAACTATCTGGCAGTTTTGCAGCCAGTTGTATTTAACACTGTATTACAGCATTTAACTGCTAAATTCACTATAATAATATTATCATTGTTATATTATATTATTATGATATTGTTTCACAGTAGCATTCTAATTTTTGTAGTAGAATTAATTGTGTGTCACCAGCTCAGGTTTACATACCAAATATTTGCACTTATATATTTTGAATCACAACAAATCTATAGTATGATAAGAATGTTCTATGAATAATTTTTTTCTGAAAAACGTTCATTGACGCTATTTATTATCTTCTTTACATCACAAACTGTTTCCCTGTTTATGCGGAAGAAATGGAAGAGGTCTAAGCTAAAATTAATTACACCAAAATTTTAAACTGAAAACAAAAATCTAACCAGATAATTGTAATTTTGAATTTAGGTACAAAACAATCTACGGGTGCTTAAGTGATGGATTCGAAGGGTTTTTTTTTATTTGACTTATAAGGAACATATAATTTTAATCTCAAACATAGACATACTGAATATTTTATTTGGTGTCAGTCTCTTATTTCATATTCAAAATCCTTTCGTGTTTCTTAATCAAGAAGTTAATAATTCACTTGTGATATAGCTTTACAGTAGAATATTATATATAAAAAAAAAACTTATCAACTTAATTATAAACATTACTGACATGTGAAAAGTAATAGTCTAGCCCTCTAGTGGCACAGTGATACGTCTGCAGACTTACAACGCTAGATAACGGGTTTCGAAACCCGTCATGAGCAGAGCACAGATAATCCATTGTGTAGCTTTGTGCAGCTACAAACAAACAATAGTGTATCCTTATGGATAATTGTGCCTGCATTGTGTTTACTGTACTCACGTAGGTTTTAGTCGAGTATTGAGAAATTCCAATATTATTCGAGTACATTTGTTAAGCACTCAAAACACACACACATGTATATGAACTAGGTACCATTTAACGTACATAATACGTGGTGTTATAAGACAAACACTTAATTTACTAACATGCCAAAAACAGAAGTATAATTTTATAATAAATGTGAATTACAATGAAACATGAATATTAGTTCAGACTCTTTAATACAGATATATTGGCTTTAGGTTCAGTTGGACGTTTTTGTTTTCCAACTCGTTTCACGTAATGCACTGTTTTTATTTCACTCCTAGTTTAAATTAGCGGAACTATTTATAATATTAAAGATGTGTATTGTACATATATATATATATATATATAGTTTGTTTGAGGTAAATTTGTTTGTAAAGTTTAATAGCGTGATAAGTTAACCTTTTTCCCCACTAACCTTTGATGTTACTGCACTAAGGTATTACAACCTATTACAGTTTTTAAAATCACAAATTTCGCCACACTTAACGTACAGTTCAAACAGCCTCATTACTTTAGCGACCAGTTTCTATCAATGCTATGCGTCAGTGTTGTAAATAAGTTATAATTCTTTCTCATCTACAAAATTCAATTTCTCTTTTTTGTAGTTGAAATGTTAGTTCTAATTTTAGTTTTTAAAAAAAATCACACATTTTTACTTTTTAACTATGCTACTAAAGATTCAAACTTTACATCTAGTTATCTGATGTTTTTAGGCCTTTCAGAACAGTACGCTAAAAGTCAAATTTAAAACTAAAAATGTTTAGTTCGAATTATCATGAATTGTAAGATTCAATTCAGAAAACGAGTATAACAATATTATGAATAATGAAGTTTCCAATTCAAATTAATACAAAAATACTACAGGTTTATCTATGGATGTGCTTTATAAAATATGAAGGTTAATATTTATTTCTTATATCTAGTTGATGAAGTAATTCAAAAGAGAAAGAAATATCTGACTATAGCCAAGAAAGGTTCCAAATTAATGTCAAGGTTTACATTAAAACTATTTTTTGTAGCATCAGTCTCGAAAATTTAAGATGTAAGGTTTCTGAGTGTGTTCGTACGAAGTAATTTATATAACTATTATTTGGAACATTAAAGCCATGTTAAATTCCAGTAGATTATATTTCTGGTTTAAATTTGCACTTTTCACTATATTTCTGCCTGTTCTAGCCTTAGAAGGCAGGTGTCATATAATCAACAGAATCTTTGCCTCACCGAACTTAAAAGCCTTTCCTCACATCAGACAAGAGTATATTTATCGCGCGAACTTTAGTTTTAACAATAAATGTGGCTGAACAACATTGTTTATTTATAATTGTCATTTGTTGTTTTTAAACAAATTGCTCTCTAAATAAAGTTGCCTAAGCGTTGTGTATTATTTAAAATTTATATCAAATATCTGTTGCAGGTCCTCACTCAGTGTCGAACTATAAGAACTCCTAAGTGAAACTTTAAAATAAAATAAGAGAGCATGATAACACATCGATAACGTTATCTCTAGTCAATCTAGTGCTCACGACACCTTTTACCTTGTACTATTGGGCTCTACAGGCCGGCTGGACTAAAACAAACGTGAAAATGATATATGCACTACTTATATTAACAAATTGTTCGAACAAGTTTCAAAATGAATTACGTTGAAGAAATATAATTTTTTATTAATTTTATTTGTGTTACTAAACCTCTGAATTAGGGTAAGACTAGTAATAAACAAATAATAAAAAAGTTCCTTTTGGGCTTTTCCACAGATTTGACCATTTCATGAGCCGATGACAAAGTTTAGTTCAATTTTCGTATTTCAGCCTGGTTAATTGTTTTTTGACAAAACACACATCAATATAGTTACACGACTTTTTCTGTGTTAGATAAAAGCGGGACTTCAGCCATTTGCCAATTTGTTTCTCTTGCGATTTTTCTCATTTTCTAATGCTTTATTGATGCATGTTGTTTGATAAATATTCAATTATTTTATACCATATTTGATAAAACACAGTATGAATTGCAATAAATTGAAACAACCAATCATGCTCATTTAAAAAAATATATTGAAATGCGTACAAGACTGTGGTTTCAGCCGAACTGTTAAACACGCCTCTGCATAAAATCATTTGAAAGTTTTGAAAATATTGTTATTCTGCTCAGAGAAAAGCAGTGATAAACTCTGCACTGAGAATATGCGATGGATTTATAAGACAAATAACGTTATGTAAATGTAGGCTTGGTGAGAAGCTGGTTTATATTGTTTTATTTACTATGGTGTTTAACATTGTTGGTAGTTTTCAGTATGACGGACATATCCCACCTTAGTTAATTAGAGTGTTTCCTTGAAAAATATTGTTCTGAAAGTTTAGTAAAATGGATGTTTAGGTTAGAGGTTCATCCTTTATACCTCTGATGTACGCTCTTTGTAAATAAAATTTAGTATCTATCCAATATTTCTCTAATAGTTTAATCATTTTTGTTACGTCACATAAAACGGAGCTCAAAGATGAAACATGTTACCGACAAAGAACAACTCGTTAACACAGGCACTAAGTTTACCAAATAAAGTTAAATAAGTACTCAATAAGGAGCTGGACATGATCACTAAAATCAACATTACACAGAAACAATTATGAGAACGATTTTTTATTTTTCTTGTATTAAATGTGTGTGTGTGTGTGTATATATATATATATACCAGCTGGAATAAAAAAAAACACATAAAAACTGCAATTTTGCACGTTTCTTCACAAGGACCCAATGATCCTTCATATCAAATTTGGTCAAGATTCGTCTACAGGAAGCGAAATACTGGTAAAAAATGCACATAGAAAACGCAAAACTGAAAGTTTGTATGCACCCTCTCAATGGGGGCCCGGCATGGCCAGGTGATTAAGGCACTCGACTCGTAATCTGATGGTTGCAGATTCGAATCCGCGTTACACAAAACATACTCGCCCTTTCAGCCGTGGGGATATCATAATGTGACGGTCAACCCCTCTATTCGTTGGGAAAAGAATAGCCCTAGAGTTGGCGGTGGGTGGTGATGACTAGCTGCCTTTCCTCTAGTCTTACACTGCTAAATTAGGGACGACTAGCGCAGATAGCCTTCGAGTAGCTTTGCGCGAAATTCAAAACAAGGAAACCCTCGCATGAACCGAATGAACCTTCCTACCAATTTTGGCAAAGATCCATCCAAACAGAGTTAACTAATTACACGGGCATACAACAGACAGTACTGATATAGAATATACTGTATGCGCAAGAAATACCACACAAAACTGTATGGTTTCCACACTCTAAGCGATGACATTTATCACCGAGGAAAAGCTCTGTATCGACCGGTGTTATTGATTACTACCTACTACATTCGATGAAACAATGGCTGTCAGGTGCACATGCGCTAGAACCACCCACCCCTCCTCTCCAAAAGTGCGCCCCTCACATTAGTTGTCTAATTTCATCTTCTGCTACATAAAGCTATACAACGATATACCTCGGGAGTTCATAAGAGCATCCAAACAATTCCAACAATAAACTATGAAACTGACCAGGTTTAAATCTATTATACTGACTCTGTTAGGTTATAACTTTACTTGATAAAACATTATATTGTAAAATACGACTCCATGCTGCGTCCTTTCGAACAGTAACTCCATACAAATTAGTAACGACAATCCATTGTGTTCAGATCCAATAAAGAGCGATTCCAAAAGTCGGAAAACTTTTTAAAAGTATCATTTGCTGATATTTTCGCTCCCGTTGGTATAACTGAAATGTTACTTTCTTTAATAAAATCTAAATCTTATCAAATGATCCATCGATTAACAACGTATTGTTTATTATTAATAGATGAGGATCCCACTGGACGATGGAATTTAATATCCTCATCAGTTTTTTTAGTATCATTATTGTTGTTTTTTAAGCTCTGACGTTTCAGGTCAGAGATTTGCTTGCTGTGAATTTCGCGCAACGCAACTCGAATTCTATCTGCGCTAGTCGCCTCGAATTTAAACGTGATAAGACTTGAGGGATGACACTAAATCATCATGTGCACCACTTAGCACGAATATTTTAGCCACTCTTTTATCAAAAATTAGTAGGTTTGCTTGACTGATTTTGAATTTCGCGCAAAGGTACACGAGGGTTACCTACGCTAGCCGTCCCTAATTTAGCAGTGTAAGACTAGAGGGAAGACAGCTAGTCATCACCACCCACCGCAGATTCTTGGGCTACTCTTATACCAACGATTGACATTATAACTCCTCGACGGCGGAAAGGGCGACCATGTTTGGTGAGACGGGGATTAGAACCCGCGACCCTCAGATTACGAGTCGAGTACTTTAACCACCCGCCAATGCTGGGCCATGGCTGAAAGAGCGACCATGTTTGATGTGACGGAAATTCGAACCAGTGATCCATAGATTAAGAAGCCCGTGGCTATGGAATGAAAAGTTTTAACTGACAAACAAACAAAGCTGCCCCTTCAGTAAGAGTGCGAGAAGTCTTCGGATTTGTAATCAGTGGTTCGCTTTTCCTTCAGTGAGCACAGCAATTAGCCCAATATGGCTTTGTTATGAAAACACGCACACATACTTTGTTCTTATTTCCATTATGCTAATAAGTACATGAAATTAAAAAACAAAACAAATTTATTTACATAAAATCTAGATTTAAAGTAATTTAAACAACTAAAATTGAAATAATAAAACAATCAATGTTACTTTCAAATGATTTTCCTTACAATCATTATGCTTCAGTAGAATGAACACAGTAATTTAAGTTCAAAAATGAACGATGAACACGGCATTACATCACAGAGTAATTTTATTGGATGTATTTTTTTTATAAACACAGTTGTCAATGAAAGTGTCATTCTCATCTGTTGAAAAACTCATGAAATTTTCATTGAAGAACAACAATTTTGAAGTTTATTTTTTGATTATTTAAATTTGTAACTTATCCCCTTTTTGTGATTTTTACTGGTTAAATCCGAAACATATTTTTGTGGAAATTTCAGCTGTTTTATTTATTGCTCAACTATTAAAACATCGCCTAGTTACACAAATATTACCAACTTATGATTGGCGATGATCGGTGTGGTAATTTTTAAGGTACAAGTTTTGGACTTGTACACTCCAAGCTAATTTCGAAGTAAACTCAACTAATAAATGTAAAAAAAAAAAAAAAATTGTGATTAAACTCGTTTAAAAGACACCCAAAAAAGGTCTGTCGTTTGGAAGAGCTTTTCTCTGTTTAGTTTCGCACAAAGCTACTCGAAGCTATATACACTAGCTGTCTCTAATTTTTAAAACAACAGCTTCGAAGTAAGACAGCTACTCAACGCCACCCACAGTCAACTCTTGAAATACTCTTTACTGACGAATAGTGAAATTCACCGCCACTGTATAATACCCCCTTGATGTAAAGGTCGAGCATATTTGGCCAAAGGTTTCGTTCCCATGATCTGCATATTTCAAGTCGAATTTCATTACACCAGGCCCTCAGTGAGCTGTCCACCAAGAGACCGAACCGCTGATTTTAAGAGTTGTAAATCCGTAAGCTAGTCACTGCTGCTATCCTATTGGGCAATACGACAACCAACGACAGTGATACATTTCTCAGAATGTTATTGTTAAAACTTCAGTAATACTTGTTCAACTATATTTATTCATCTTGTGGTACTTCAAGTTAACCGTAACTATCGTGACGACATGGCTGCAATAAAAGAGATCCAATATTTTATATTTATGCCATTAGATAATGGTGACATTTTAACTTTTTTGTCAATGATTTCTAAATTTTACTAAATGAATAACGCGTAACACAACTATTTCCAGAACTCTTTGAAGACAAACAGGAGAGCAACAAAACTCCTCTATTGAATCTGCTTGTTTGTAATTAAGTACAAGGTTACAAAATGGGCTACCTGTGGTATGCCCACAACGGGTATCGAAACATGGTTTTTGTAGTTGCAAGTCCACAGACATCCGCTGTGCCAATGATGGCCCTTTATTGAAAAATCAAAGAAATTCGATATGCTTAATATAAATATACCAAGTAAAGTTAGATGTACGTTTTCGAAACGTAAGAATTTCATAGTAGGAAAACAAAAAACCAAACAGCAATAGTTATAATGTGAACGTATTTTTTGAAGTTGACAAACCATGAATGTAACTACTAATAATTCTCATACGACGTTACTATTATGCCCATTATATTTTTTTTAATATTAAACTCATATTCAATCTCTCACGCCTTTCCCAAGAAGAATGTTAGATACGACCACATCATGTCCGTCATAAGTGAACACAGAAAAACTGACTTGTTTGGAAATTGACGACGTAAATATTACAACCTTAGTTTTTTTAAACACTTAAAAGGCATACAAGGCTTTTTTTTAAGAATAATAGAATAGAATAGTATTTCAACCATACATTGTCAGCCAAACGTAACTGAATATGGAATGCAGTTTAAATAAAATACAATAGGCCAAGCATGTTCGGTGATGTGATTACAGCCCGTGATACACGAATTGTTAACAGAGTTCCCTAAGTTGACATTATAAATACCAGTTACCTCGAAATGCGCATTACGAATATATTGTATTTAATTATTGGTTCATCGAAACATAAGTAATTAGATTTTTTAGCAACTGTGGAGCCAGTAGGTAGGAAAACACTAAATGTTACAATAATTTATTAAAAGGACAACAAAAGAAAAAAATCATCCATATCCTAGAACTGACTTACTGCAGTTACCTAGCATGTCTTATATGGATAACACATGTAACGTGCTGGAAATTACCAAATGGTTAGTGTCCCAGATTATCAATCGAAGATCGTTGTCGCAAAAATACACTTAGCACTTTAAGATCGTAAGTACTTTGTAATAGTAAAAATCATATTCCATTAATAATGTCGTAAGTGTCTAATAAAAGTAGCAGCCATATTCCATTATACGAGGCATGGAATAGCCAAGTGTTCAAGGCACTTGACTCGTAATCCAAGGGTTGCGAGTTCGTATAATTGTCACACCAAACATGCTCGCCCTTTCAACGATGAGGGCGTTATAACGTTCAATCAATCCCACTATTAGTTGATAAAAAATTAGTTCAAGAGTTGGCAGTGGGTGGTGATGACTAGCTTCCTTCCTTCTAGCCTTACACTGCTAAATTAGGGACGGCTAGCGCAGATAGCCCTCGTGTAGCTTTGCGCGAAATTCAAAAACAAACAGTTTTGTGCAGATATTTTGAAACAAAGTCACCTTACTCGGAGTCATTTCTTCAGTTATCCATAAGCTATTGTATTTTACAAGCAAAGGACATCGAATCAGAGCTTTATCAATCAGGTAGTTTACTGAAAATTTGAATAAAAATTGAACACGCGCAAGGAACGTGTAACTTTTTAATTTAGTAATAAAATATCACTGATTAATAACTTAAAAATTCTCTAATAATGTTCTGAATTGTATTTAAATTCTTACGTCACAGTTTTTTTAAAAAACTATTTTGAATGATTCGCACGAGTAACAACAAATTAAATTACCTGTTCTTAAAGATGGATCGTTCAACAGCCACAGCTTAACACCCAGTTGATGGTGAAACATCAATCGATTCCAAGCATTCAGATACATAAACAATAATACTACTTCTGCTCTTTGTTGTCATGGTAACTAATACATTTTTCTGTATCCTCTGCATATCGACTTTATACGTGTGTGTATGAACAGATAATATTTTGGTTACTTACGACATTGTAACATGACCTGTTTCTGTGTGTGTTTTTCTTATAGCAAAGCCACATCGAGTTGAACAAATATATGACATTTGTAACCAATATTTTTACCAAAAAAAATGAAGTTTTAACATTATAATTCCTGAAAATAAAAATTTATAGAAATGCTTAAACCAAAAAAATAATGAACTATAATTATTAAATAAAACATATTTAATAGTCCGGTCTGATAAGAATTAATGAGATAAAAAATGAGACAAACATTGATAAAATATTAACCAGGAATAAACTTTAATCAAATGTAAAGTAGAACCAGAACAAACACTTCAGGTGATATAAGATGCATTGAATGTTACACATCAACTGTCACTAGTTTTGTTTTGATCCGTCTGCACAAAGTGTGGTAAACAAATGTAACTTGAGAAAATCAGATAACTGAAAGCTAACTTTTTGATAAAATGTTTACTAAGTGCTGCCTATGGTGGGCTTAAAAGTTTGTAAATACATTAATCCAACGTATCTCTACAATCCATAAAACACAATATGGAACTTATTGCTCTGGTAATTGTGATAAATCCCAGAAAAACTACTAAAGACTACTAGGTAGTTTTTATAGATTGAGATCCATTGGGCTTACGAAGCAACTGTAAAAACAACTAATGAAAAATCTTTGTATATCTTAAGTAAGATATGCTATATCAAATTGTGAAGCCCAAAGTTACTTATCTCAAACTACAAAAGTTGTTTTTGTTAAAGATTTCACACTTGCATGTGTAGCGCATTGAATACCAACAAATCTTAAACTAAATTGAATGATTGATTTAGTGTTTTATGGCACAAAGCAACGAGGCTATCTGCGCCAGACATCCGGTAAAAAAGTAAAAAAAAATAAATGTAGTAAAAGACATAAATGGAAATGAAGTCAAAACAAAAAAGTAGAAAACCAATGTTGACACCTAGTCTACAATGTTAAGATAGAAGGCAGAGTATAAGAAGTTGTAAGATATTTACTCCAGCAAAATGGTAATGATCATAACCCGCCAGGAAGACAAACAGGTAAGTTCAAGACTCACCATCAGTCACCTGAAGTTGGTCTTTCCAGTCCTGGTTCCGGGTTATGTGTCATAGCAACCAGTATCAAAATGTAAAAGAATAGAAGTTTTAAAAGACACATAGCAAAATCGCAACAATGAGTAGCCAAATGTCCAGTAAAAAGATAAAAGTCAAGTAAATGGAGTGAAATTTGTAAAAGTAAATGAAGGTAAAAACAAAACAGCAATTAAAACAGAAAATGGTGTAAAAACCAATAGTGACATCCAGTCTTCAAAGTTATAAACTATTTACTCTAGCAAAACGGTAATGATCATAACCCGCCAGGAAGACAAACAGGTAAGTTCAAGACTCACCATCAGTCACCTGAAGTTGGTCTTTCCAGTCCTGGTTCCGGGTTATGTGTCATAGCAACCAGTATCAAAATGTAAAAGAATAGAAGTTTTAAAAGACACATAGCAAAATCGCAACAATGAGTAGCCAAATGTCCAGTAAAAAGATAAAAGTCAAGTAAATGAAGTAAAATTTGTAAAAGTAATTGAAGATAAAAGCAAAACGGCAATTAAAATAGAAAATGGCACAAAAACCAATGTTGACATCCAGTAAACGAAGATGTAAAAAACTACCTGTAGCAGAATGGTAATGATCATAACCTGCCAGGAAGACTAACAGGTAAGAATAAAAACCACCGTCAGTCACCTGACTTAAACTAAATAAAAAGTGTCTTAATGAAAAAGAATAAATTATTTCCTACGTATGTGTGTGTAGCTGTATATTTGCATATTCACAATCAAATAATTTTTCGACCTCTCGTAAGCCACATAAAATGCTAAAATGTTTTCTTATTCTTGATTAAGACAGAAGTATTGATTAATAACAATGAGTGTAACTATTATATGACATGTTATTATTCATTCAAAGTTCGTTTCAGTTTCTTAAAGGTTTGTTTCCTGAAATAAAAGTATTGAAATCCTAAAGTCAGTTATTTTATTATTATTATTGCCTGTTATATTATAAATTATTCATTAATATATTCCCATGTATTCATACTAAAATACTTAACATTTTAAATGCATTCATTTTCATATTGATAAAAATATGAGCTATTCGTATTCAATTACTTGTGTCCACTATTTATTCCATCCACAAATTGTAGCAGATGTTAGGTAACAGTCATTCAAAAACCTTATAAAAGTATTGTTATGAAGTGTTAAATGTTGATAAATTAGTAGTTTCTTTCATTTTAAAAACATTTTTATTTAGAGTCAATGTTGATACGGATATTTTCAAATCCACTAACACAGCATTACAACAGTTACCTGTGAAATGAAAAGAACTGAAGTGTCATCAAAATACGGTAAAAAAAGTTGAAAAAGTACACAGACAAGGGTATGTTTGATTACTTTGATTTTTCAAAATGCAATAACAAAGTTTTAGAATGATAAATATATATTTAAAGGAGACTTTATAGACATTATAACTTTCAACTGTCAATCATGAACATCAGTCTCACAAAGAATCAATGGGGTGGCAGTGATCAGGTATGGGTTGATCTCTGTATCCTCTGAAGATGAGATGATTGGTTTGTTGAGGGAAGGAGGATTTAGAGTCCTCTTTTGTCTTCATGGTTGTAGGATTATTTGTTGAGAAACCTTTCATGATGTCTTGCTGGAGGAGTATTCGATTGGATTCATGGACCACAGGTCCAGTAAAGTTTAAATCTGAGATCAAATGCTACAGTCAATCAGAAGACATTTCGTTACTCCTGTTGAGTCAGCCAGGCACGAACAAATTTATTTAGTGTAGAAACAAGATTTAAAATATATCTGCTGTCAATCCTAGTCATCAATCCACAAATACATGGCATTACACAACTGGAGGTAACACTGCCCTAATCCTGGGCAAAATGTGTTGCCTCTTCAAAATGTGTCAGTATTGTCACCAAATTTTCAAGCACAGTTCAATTATGAAAAGTAAGTTTCAATATACTAATATCTAGATTATTCAACTTCTGGGAAGTCTTCAATAAAGACTGAATCATCTTAATTTCTGAGTTCCATTATGATGGTGTTACCAACTGAAATCTGGCCTCTTTCAAGTACAGTAGCTATTTGTGTTGATTTTCAAAGGTAAGGTACAATGACTGATGTTTTGTAAATTACTTTTAGCAGTGGTCCATCTTTTCTCATGTCATTTCTGACTACAAGCTGTAACATATGGGGGAAACAGGGGTGTCACGGTCAAGAAGAATTTCAGATAAATTGTTTGCTGATTTAAATTAATTTAAAAGTTACTCTTTTGAGTCAATATTTGTAGATGAGTTATCACCATCTCTCAAACATGGTGGTGTTTGTGGTTCAAATACAGGCAGGCAGAAAGCCTTGATAATGTTGGATGCATGATAAAATGTCACATTTCACACCTCATTGTTGGTGTTAATGATATTTAGTATTTCTTCATAGTCAGCTGCAATGATATCAGGCATGTGTCTCCTCTTGAAATGCCAACATGATTGCTTCCATTTACAGTCAAATATAAAGTGACAACTGACTCCAAGAAAGCTGTGTATTCATCTGCTACTCTAGATGTACACAGAGACATTGATGCTTGGTACACATAGCAGTAGAGAGACAACTTGTTGTTGAACTTCATCATACTTACCCTTGAACAAGATCATGAATAGATGCTTGTGACTGGAAAGAATATACCAAGAATCTATGATTGTCATTAGATCTTGAATATTTTTTCACTCCACCATTAAGAATGGTTACAGTGTACCTGTAATAAAACTGAAGTTTGTTTGTGATGTACTTCTGATGAAGATGTAGACATATTTAATTGATTCTATATGGTATGCAACTGCTGTAGGCTGCTTCACTCAGTAGAAGAACCAGAACCAGATTGCAACTGCTGTAGGCTGCTTCACTCAGTGGAAGAACCAGAACCAGATGTAGACTTTTGTAGTTCTGTTTCATGATTACACTAGAATTGCCAAAGCATATCACAGTCACATCACACACAATACATTCTATAATAATAAATAAAATTATGAATATGGGTTTAAAACATGAGAAATTTAATCTAACTATAGAATATTAAATAAATGAGAATAATAAAACATATAGTTTAACATGAAGTTTTAAGTTCTCAGTTTTATGAGTCAATATTAAAATAAAATTATTCATTTCCCCTAGTGTGAGAAATAACACTTTTTTTCTCTTGGCATCCTCTATTCTCTAACTCATTTACCTCCCCTCCAAAAAGTACAAAATTTATTGTAAATTACTCATAATAATGTTGTCACTTCTCAGACAAAACATAATTTTCATTCCCTTTAACTGTTGGGTTACACAGCCATCAACTGAAACATCAGTTCCTTCTTTACATACCCACCTGTCATATCTTCTCTTTCAGGATTGGTCAATCGTTCCCTCTGTAATAAAAGAGAAATTAATGTATTGCATATGCAAAAATGACAGTCTGAAAACCTGATGAGTGCAAGAATTGACATTATAATATTAAGTATTTACTAAATCATTCAGCAAGCACAAATACTATGCAAATGAATACAAATTATTTAATTTACCCTATTAAAGTATTTGAATACAAATACATTCAAGCTCATAATTTAAATACATCATTCCATGTATTTGAGAGGTCTTAAATAGAAGTACAAATATCCCATGACTGCTTGAAACAGATTACTTTAGCTCAAATGCCAAATCTTTTTACAGATACGTAAAGTACAGTTAAGTATAGAATTATACTGGCTTTATAATGGTGTAAAACAGTTTAAAATAATAAATTAAAGTATTAAACAGAAGCTTAAATTTAAGGGCAAAATGCTAACTCACGGACTTCATTTACCAGAAATGATTTAGTTTGGACTCCAGAACAATGCTGACTGACAAAATTAGTTTAGATTTATAAGCTATTTATAGAAATAACAGTAACATTTCAACTTCAATGGTTGATGTTTTAAAACTTAAACTGGTAACTTCAGAGTTAAGAATTTTTATTACAAAACATGTAGTAATTATGTAATTTTACTCTTCAGTAGTTGCTTATTTTCCAATTTACACCTTCAACTGTTTTAAAAACACAATATCACAAAATAAAATTTACAATAGCAGTGAAATAACAAAGAATAAATTCAATTTGGAAATATATTACTGCATCAACATAATCTTTCTGGAAGACAGTCCTTCCCTTGCAACGTATTAAAAAACTTTCTGGATGATAGAAAAAAAAACATCTGTAATAATAAATTCATTGAAAAAAAATCTGAAACTAAAGTATAGGTTTCAAATAAGTTTCAGACAACCCAAAATTTTTCTAAAATACTTATAATTGTAATTACAAGTCATATCGCATTTATATGTATTTTTTCAGATAAAAATATCATTTATATTGTTTTTAATTAAACGACTGAGGAACTAGAGGAGGGAATTGCTTGCTACCTTTGTTAGCAAAATTATACTTATTAAATATCTCCTGTTACTTTGATTAACTTATTCAATACAGACAGATATATATGTTTTAAGTATTTCAACAATCATTGTAATTTATCAAGCTTGCAAATATGCTATATTTAGGCTTAAAACATAGGTGAAATTTCAAGTATTTTTTTAACAATGCAGTTAATAAATAAGCCTGAGCGGACAGGAATTAATCTCCAAAGTTCCAGAATTTTAAATATGGTGACAAAGAATTTCAATCTGTGACTCTGTTAGATATGGTGTCATCATTGTTCTCAATTTTGGATAGAACTTTTTTTTTCACAATTCTTAAAAGGAATTATGAAGATGTCTATACTTATGGCAAACTATTATAGGAGTAAATTTCCAAGAAAAATCAATATATCTTATATATGGTACCTTAAAATATCATCATTAAATAAAGAAACGAGGTATTGTATCATCATAAGAGTACCAGAAAATTTCATTAGGGAAGAAACAAATCAATAGAAGGAGGTGTGAAGTTATTTGCTCTGATTCATAAAAACTTGAAATCTTTATATCAAAAATGAATTAGATCATTGAAAGAAAACAAGACTGCTCAAGAACCAGACATGAGGAATCCCAGTGAAGGTTGCACACACTCATAGAAATGCATGAATTCAAACATGTTTCATCAAGAATCCTGGTAAAGGGTGCACACAGCCATAGAAATACATGCATTTAAAGTTGGCTCATCAAGAATCCTGGTGAAGGTTGCACACACCCATAGAAATGCATGAATTCAAACATGGCTCCTCAGACTGAAATCCAGTTCCCTACCAAAGGATCGTTTTGTAACCATTTGAAAATCAAACTAATTATTAGAAAAGACATGATGAACTATATACAAGTTATTCTCTGAGAATAAAATGACAAGACAACCAGTATTAACTCTATGTTTTTCTCTAAACTATATGTTCTCACTAGAATTGTGCATGTGGCAATGTAACAACAAGAAGAGAGAAACAGAATAAAAATACTGTAAGTAGTTATCTGATAAATTATTTATACTTAAAATATCTTGGGACTTAAAACATTGTCTGCTATTTTAATGTACCATACTCTGTCAGCTAGATAAAGGATGAGACCCAAAACTTCTATTGAAAAAGATAACACTATGCAAAAAAATTTTTACTTTTTCTTGCTCCTGGGCAGAAAGTGTTATTTCCCAAATGCTTGTGTCTAAAGTAAATGGAAAAGACCTATTTTTCTCTTCAAACTTTGCTTTTGTGACCTGGGAACGTACAACAAAAACATGATGAGAGACAAAGTTTGGAGGATGATACATGAAAGTGATTTACATTAAAGTCGCAAATCTCAAAAACCTACTCACTTCTAAACATTTTTGTATAACTTTAGTATAAATACATGTAAATCTTGATTCATATGTTGTTTTATTCAGATCTTATATAAATGAAAATGTGCAAATTTGTCCAGTTTTACATACAAAATAGGTTAATTTCTAAATTTCATTATCCAGGTCACAAAAGCAAAGTTTGAAGGGAATAATGGCCATTTTCTGTACTTTTACAACATAAGCAAGTAAGAAATAAGATATACTATCCAGGAACAAAATCTGTGTAACATGGTGTAATAACTTAACTAACAGTGGAAATCTTGTAAAAAAAAGTATGATGAAAGGAAATAATAAGATAGAGTATTGTTTCTTTTCGAAGGTACCCCCTAGACACTAATTTACTCTCTAATCATTTTGTAAGAAAACAAAAACATCTGAAGCACCAGCAAAAACCATACAGTGATCTTCTATCCCACAGAATGTATTGTAGGAAAATCTAAAAAAATATACCTAGAGAATATTCAGAAGAACAATAGAACAATATTTTTTGGCATAAATGATGTAATAAATCTGTGTAAACAAGACAGCAAGAAACACCAGTTCATATTTTATCAACTGTTGTTTGATGCATAGCTATTTAAGTTGATACTGATAGTAAGAATATAAAAGCAAATACAGATCCAGTATCCAATTTATTCAAGTTACACTGAGTTTATATTCATATTATGTCATGTATATCTAATTATTTCTTTCAGTTCTGTACAGATTGAAAACTATTAACAATTTTTTTGCCATATCATCTCAAAGTCTTCATACAATTCCACAGCAGTTGAATACTTAGTTGTTTTGTTTGATATCAATGACATACAAGTTTAATGTTATACCACAAACTGTGATAAAAATTGTTAGTAATGTGGAAATACTCCTTCTTGTGCTCAGCTCTGTCTGTTTCTGTACATATATTAGACCTGAACAAATATTTTAATTTTAAAGCAAAAGAGGGTAGATGATAATTAAAAACAAAAGACAACAAAGGTGTGATTTACCCATTATTATACATCACGTTTACAGAAATATCAATACATTAACAAATCAGTTAACTGGCTTAAAGCTTCACCCATTTGACTGGAAAAAGTTAGAAATGTTACTTATATCACACAGTAAGATATTGTTAATAAACTTCAAATACAGGTGACTTACTCACATGGAGTTTTGCAATGATATTTTTTTAATGATTATTGTGTGATTATAATTAGTTGATAACCTATGCTGAACAAAAAGAACTTTGGAATTTAAATAGCAAATTTATGTGTTAATGTATTTTCAGGAAAGCTGGTGTTGGTTTAACACTTTAATTAAAATAAACTACAGAACAACGTTTTGACCTTTTAAGGTCATTTTCAGGTTATCAAAGAGGAATCATGAAAGTTTATGCCATTAAATCACTTGTTTTTTTAAGTTTCATGAAGAATTTTTTGGTTTGTTTTGAATTTTGTGCAAGACTATACGAGGACTATCTGCACTAGCTGTCCCTAATTTAGCAGTGTAACACTAGAGGGAAGGCAGCTAGTCATCACCACCCACTGCCAACTCTTGAGATACTCTTTTACCAATGAATAGTGGGACTGACCATAACATTATAACCCCCCACAGCTGAAAAGGCAAGCATGTTTGGTGCGACAGGGATGCAAACCCGTGACCCCGAGATTACGAGTTGAGTTCCTTAACCACCTGGCCATACCAGGCCTATTTTTTTTTAAAAAAAACAATAAACGTCTCACAGGAAACAAACTAGAATTACAAACCTAGAAAAGTTATCCATAGAAATGTTTAAATAAAAACAAGAAATCTTTGAAATGTACTTATTTACACACTGTTCAGGATAGGCAAAATAAAAACTTTCCTTGATGTATGAGTTACAAATTATGCAATGTGTCATTTTCTTAAACATACTACAGCTTTAAACATAATAAAATTGTTTCTTTTTATACACCATCAGATTTTATTTTGTTTTATATAAAGCATATTATGGTCTCATTTGTATCAAAATGTTTCATATAAAAGTGCTACATTAATGAAACATTTAACTGATGAAAACATAAAACTGTTTTCAAATAATTTAACATCATTAAAATATAATTCTCATTATACAATCAAGAACAGGAATACAAATGGTTTACACACCTCTGATAATTTTCCCAAAATACCAGATATCATATTCACTATTTACTTGTTTAATTACTTTAGCTGATAAAATAAGGAAATTCCTTCTATCTTGAGTGAATTCTGCAGAACAATACACTCTGTCTATAATTGCTACTCAATGAAGTGTATTATCAATATGTATTTATACATACAGTCTTTGAGAAAAATGTTTTCTTAAATGTGCAATGTAATAAAAAAATAAAATATAATTTTCAATGTCATATAATTTTTATTAAACTATATTATTCAAGAAAAATACATATGGGGCATAATTATTTTGATGAATTTGAAAAATATACATGTGCTAACTGTTTATAATTTCATAACGTATCTAACATTCTAGGTTAAAAAGAAGTCATATAAAAGAACAGTAGCTGGAACAGAGTATAGAAGTGAATGAGTGGGTTACTCATTGAATTTTTTCCTCATCAGCATTTATACTTTTATGACACTGACCAAAGGTAGAAATCACTTGTATTCTCTAACACTGATTCCCATATTTGTTTTCAACGTGTTTTATTTTCCTTTTAATTAAGCTTACATATAGCCAAATTTCACCTAGTTATTACTGCACCATTTTGTGTTGTTAGGAACATTCCATTTACTGTGTTTAGAAGAAATATTTTATACAGCTAAAATAAGGACAACAGTTTTTATAATGTGCACAGTATTGCAGGTCAGTAAATGTCTCATATAAATTTAAAAATACATTCAACTTTTAACTTGTTTAAAGCTACGAAAACAAGTTTTGAAAAACTAAGAAATTAAGAAAGAAACATTAAAAACCCTTAATATTACACTTGCTTGTACTTGAAAATCACAGCTGTAACATTAAGGGTAAAGCTATTTGCCTCCATCCTAAATTTTAACTAACAACCAGGGTAAAGGCAGCCAATCACCAGTATTTTACCACCCATGACAAAGATTTGACGGCCACTCTTACAATACGCCCACAGTTTAATATGCAAGAAATATTTTGTATTATCACATGTATTGAAACTTGACTTATAAACTCTGAAAGCCAGTTTTCTACTAGAGGTTCAGATTATATCTATTTGAAAACCATCAATGGTCTTACCCACTGGGTAAGCTGTGCGAGGCCTAATGCTACGTCTTTTAATATTCTTCCAAGTTTTCTTGTCATTACAGGGCCCCATTTACTGAATTTCCTTCACAGCTAAGACCACCCCTGTTCAGAACTATACTGATAATTAGAACTGTATACTAAGTTAGGCTTTAAGAATAAAATGACAACTTTGTTTTCTCCAAACTATTTATTCCCATTAGTACCAGGCATGTAACACTGTAGGTACAAAGTGCAACATAATAAAGCTGAAAGTAGTTATGTGAACAAACTATTTAAAGTTTTATTGTAATTTGGTTATAATTCATTGCGTAATATAGTGCACAAAAGGGCTTGAAGAGCCATATATCCTTAAAATATCATAACCACCTTTCTTTCAAAGCTGTTGAGCTCAATGAATTTTAATCACTCAAAGCTGGTAAAACCAAAATTATTAAGATTTTTCATTGGATAACTAATAACGGTCTCTGCATTACCATATCTTTCCCTAATCAAAAGGCAAAATGTGGAATGTTTGCCATGATAAAGCTGCTGTTATGCTATCAAGTGAAAAGAAATATACTGATAATGTAATTCCTTTGTATATAATATCTAAAGTAAGTAGTTTATTACTTGAATTGTTAATAACTCGATCACTCATCTAAAACTGAAGTACATCACGTGTGTTTGAGATGTTTCATTAATAAAAACTGAAGAAGAAAACAATAAATGCTGCAATTTTTTCACATATTTTTATTTTGAAATTGCCAAGAACATTTGATAAAATAAATCAGTGAATGATTTTTTTAACTGTCATTACTAGTCCTAACACACAATTGTCATGCATCATGCTTTAAATTAGAATCTTTTTGGCTTATTAGTTGACTTATTATGGAAAAATAACACAAAAGGAAATATAGAAACATAATAATAACTGAAGAAACTTTGTTTAGCATTTCAACTGTATTTATGTTGAAGAATTTCTTTTGTGTGTTTTCAATTTCATGCAAAACTACATAAGAATTATCAGCATCAGCTGTTCCTAATTGAGCAGTGACAGACTAGAGAGAAGGTAACTAACCAATACCATCCATTGCCAACTATCGGGATACTTTTTTTTCCAACAAATAGTCGGGTTGACCATCACACCAACTCTTCCCTCATGGGATGTGTGAAATCCACCAAGGTTGTATATGAGAGTAATTATACTATGATTTTTGATAAAGTAGACATATGTTTACACCATTTTCAGATTACTGGTAAACATTATGAGAACACAAAGTATCAGGTTTTAAATTAAGTATTAAGATCTTTTAATCAAATATTTTCTTATAAAATTTTTTTTTCAAAATTTTAACTATCTGGCAGGAAGAAAAATTTTCATATTATAAGTAAAATTACTTTTATGCATCAGAAAAATTTCAAATTTGTATCCTCCAAATAATTAGCAAATGTCTTTAAAGATAAAACTTTATATTTGCTATTGTCACAATCAAATTAGAATTTTGTACACTTTCTAGAGATTTGACCAATCTCATAAATAGTATAAAAAATTAGGAATTGTTTTTTTTTGTTCTAGAATGACTGCATATTATAACTCATAAATACAAAAGTTTTAGTCAAAATAGCTTAAATATCATAACATTACACATTTATATATATATTTATTAATATTATAATATTGACCTTTAAGCCACTACTGACTAACAGAAGTTGCAATGATGTGAAGTGCATGCACTCATCCAAGAATATAAAACTGACCTTTACAAAGTGACCTGTCTTTAGTGTGTTTTATTGGACTATTAATAGCATTTTGTAAAATTCAGTCACATTTCAGATGTAATACATTTGCTATTTACAAATACGTTCATAAACTTATTTTGCTTAAAACATAAAACAGTAGATAAATAAGTAAAGCAAACAATTATGTTTTCTAGACATAACAGCCTTTGTACTCATTTATTCCTTGCCCTAGTTTGCTAAGCCTTTTAAAATTTTTCACTTGGAGGGTGTGAAACAAAACAAGTTTTTGTGGATTTTATACATACATTTTAAATAACCAAACAAATCATAAATAATTACACTGATATCATATAATTTCACGATAATTCATCAAACTTTGTAATCATACTATATTCAAATAAAAAAGTACACAAAATTTAAAGCGAACTAAAGACTCACCCTACATTCTTTAAGTTTTGTTTTGAAAGAAGGATGTGACAATATCACACTTGAAAATGGCTCAGAAAACTGCTTGGGGAGCATTCTGAGCTTCTGATTGGTTATTCATATATCATATAAGTGTATACAAGGGAGCATTTTCAAAAATGGAAAGAGGTGAGAAGGGCCCCTATGTTTGATTCAGTACTTGAGCAATATCTGAGTAAGTAGAAAAGAGAGGAGGTTATTATTTTATATTTTAGCTTGCCAATATCAGTAATTTGAGTTATTAATTCATAGAAAACCACAGTCTTTATATTTTAACATCAAAAACATGTAATTTGAAATAATGTTGCAGTCAACATATGACACACAAAAATCAATGTTTGAGTGTTTTTATATTTACTTTTTGAATTAAGAAATTAACTAATGTACAATACTAAAATTTGAATTATAATCAAGAATTTTACACCAAATTTATAAATATAAATTCTAAAAACAGTCACTCAGTTTAATTATGAATGCAAGTGAACAAATACTATAACATGGCCATAGGAAGACCCATCTCGATAGAGTTATAATGCTCTCACAGCTGAAAGGGCTAGCATGTTTGGTTGTACAGTGATTCAAACCCGTGACCTTAAGATTAAAAAGCAAGAGCACTATGAAACAGATTTATTGCTGTACATTTATTCTGATATCTGTGTTTGTTTCTGCTAGATGCATGAGACATTGTTGAGTCCCATCCGCTCTCTAAATTTGTAGAATATTCTTGAAAGTACGAATTTACAATGTACAAGTTTTATTAAAAGAATAGCATATCTTCAAATACTGTTGAACATTTGAGAATATCACCTGATGGATATATAAGCTAGCCAAGAGACAGTGACAGCACACTGTTTGTTTGCTACAGTCAGTGTACTATAAGCCTCAAAGCTGTAATTGTGATTAAGGATTATTGATGAGAAAACTACAGAATTTTACCAGGAACATTTATAGATTTTGAACATTACAACATTAACTTCAGTAAATTAACTTCGAATGTTAGTATTTCAAGGAGGACTTTAAATATCTTTATCAGTAAAAAGTCAGCTTGTAAGCAGGGTGAAGCAGACCAAAAAAAAAAGACAGCTAGCTAGCTTAAGCAAGGGTGTAACAATATCAACTCAGAATTAATATGCTTGCTGTGGACATAGACCATTGATAAAATATTCAGTTCCAGACCAGATAGATGACTCAGTATAGTTTGTAAAACTCTTGTATAAAAACCAATATTTATAAGAACCATTATTATGTTTCACCATTCTCAAGGTCTCATAGATTAATTTACTTTAACCTTGCCTGAAAGCATTCCGAGTGTTACAACTGACCTTTAACTGTCATTTTATATTTTTAAAATACCAATTTAACTGTGAATGAAGTAGTTTCAAAACACAGTACCACATAAGTCCAAATGGTACATATTTACCTAGAAAGTAAAAAAACAAATTCTTACAGGAATTATAAACAAATTTATCTCGTGCCTCTTTCTCAATGTAAACAACATAATCAACTTGGCAATCTGTGGAACACAGTACCACTTCTTCACGTTGGTGGCACTCAGTTCCAAACATCAAGATCCTGTATAATAATAAATCAAAATTACAATAATGGGAAAAAAATACACTGTTTTCAGATTATCACATTTCACAAAACTTAAAGTTATGGGTGCAACCAGAACTTTTAAAGCCTTTTAAACAACTTTTTATATTTATTGGCAACATATGTGCAGCTAACTCTTAAGAACAGTTTTTATTAAGAATAAATACAAACAAAATACTTAAAAGGTATTTAACACAAGGAACAATATTTTTTTATAAAATACAATTTACCAATATATATATATATATATGGGATTTAGCCGCAGTTAGTTTAAGGATGAAACACACTCCACTGAAATCAAACTTAAGCTTTTTTCTGAAGAACTAAAAATTAAGACTGTACAGGAAATGGACACACAATTCTTATTGGGCAGACAATATAACCAACTGAGCTACTGTTGCTTTTTTATTGCAAATGTGTTCAGGTTGTACATGTTTAACACTTTAATATCTTTAAAACTATTAGAATAACTATAAAAAATGAAAGGGTAATTTTACCTGTAACAACTGAGTTAGAAGCTTGTGAAAGAAGAAATATCATTTAATTCAGTAGAAAATGTGAAGAGTTAGGGTTAAGGTTCATGAAGAGGAAAAAGAAATATATATTGTCCTTTTCAGGATTTTCCATGGGAATCCAAACAGGTTGTTGACACTGGCACAACAAAAGCCCATTCATAATTATGCATGTGAGTGTACAAGAAGACCAGCTAAGTTACAAATAAATACAGATTTGTTACTACAGAAGATTTAATTTCAGACAACTAATGAAATAGTTTCATCCTCTTATGATGTTGAAGAACTTACTGATGTTGTGGGAAACAGACTCTCTGCTTAGAAAGGAAGAGATCTTGCTAATGAAGACTATTTTACACACCACTCTTACCAAAGAAAGAGAATCTAGAGGGAAAATTGTCATTAATAATAATGTAAAATAGGGGAAGAAAATGTAGCACTTCTTTAAAAAAAAAAAAAAAAAGAGGTCAGGTTCTGAGTTTTACATCATAAAAATTGCTTCCAATTTCACATTATTAATAGTGTTATTTTTACCAGATATATTACTGTCAGCTCCATTATTACCAGAGACCCTACAGAGAATATGTTCAGAAATGTGACTAAATAATAGCACTTTATGGTAAAGTTCATCAGATTATAATATTTGGCATTTTTATTAAAACCTATAATAAGGTTAATACATTGCACATACACTTTTAAACATACAGTTCCAAATGCTGCTTATAAACATGAGAATAATGTAATGAATCTGGGATACCTTTATTATTTCAAGCTGACCTCTTTACAATATCTTACATTCTACAAAGAAAACTCCTTCATAAGTGGCTGGCATAACTACTGATACTCAAAAAATTCCTCATAAATATATATATATAATGTATAACATACTAGCAGCAGTGGTGGAATTCAGCTGGTTCGTTCCAGTTCTTAAGAGTCTGTTCTTAAAAATTCATGAGAGTGCAGAACTGGTTCTCACTGGCTCTTGGCCCTCTGACCCTAGATGTATAATGTATTGAATGTCATTATGGGAATTCATGCAACATAATTAACTGTTACTATAAGGATTGTTGCCATGTAAAGTTATGCCTAATAACTCAGATAAGATCTACATGATCTTTCACCAATCAAACAAAAACCAAATGGAACTTTTCAACATTTTGAAAGAAACTGGACTAGAAATTCTGAAGATTGGTAGAGTTTTGGGACCAAGATGGGATGCTTGCAGCCTAACACCAACACTTGCTGAATGGTGTGTTTATCCAGCATTAAACAAATATTTTTCTACAGAGAAATAAATATTCAGAAATGGCTAGTGATCTTTGATCAAATTCTTCCTAGAGGATTTAGCAATAATGATAGATATACTACAAGAAATTTCTTTTCTTTCTAAAGCCCTTCAAGCCAGAAATTTAAACTTAGCAAGAGCTAAAAACAAATAAAAACAGCTATTAAGACATTTGAAGTGCTCAACAAAAGAAGGGGAACCTATGAAAAGAAAAGTGATGAAACCATTGTTTTTGGTGCCTTTAGGAATATTGAATTTGTTGAAAACCAAAGATATGAAATACTTCTTTGTCAAAAACAACTAGAAGCAGTAATAAAAAATATGAAAGCCACATTGATGGATTCTGATCACAAAAGATAATGCATAAAAAAATGAAAATAGAACTCATAAACTGGTAAACATGTTAAGCCAGATTCTTGGAATATTGATGAAGTTGTTGTTCCTTGGAAAGCTGCTGAAGAAAAACTGTACAAATTCAGTGAGCTCTTTCATCACAAAATTAGAATTAATGATTTTGTGACTATGTGGAAAATGTCCTATGAAATCGCCATAATCATGACATTCCAAGAACTACATAAAAGATTAAAAACATCATTAATACTGTTGCTCTTAGTTCTGCAGAGGCAGAAAGAGGGTTTTCAATGATGAATATTATATATTCAGATAAAAGAAGCTGCCTTACATTTGAAAATGTGGCTAATTTGATGACAATTTGTTTGACCTCCCATTGGATTCATGGGATCATACTTCTTCAATTTAAACATGACTATGAAAAAAAACACAGCTGATGACAACAGGATCAAATGTGGAAGGAATAAAGATTTTGATGATAATCAAGTGGTGAGTTGCAAGTATTTAAAGCAAGCTAAATAAATTACTTCAGTAAGATATTTTTGTCATTATTATTCATTGCAAAAAATGTGGGTGTGTAAAGCAAGATAGAACCAGTTGTTAAAATTTTTTAATCCCCTTACTGACCAGCAGGATGTTAGGTGTTGAAACATATGAAAAAAAACACATCAATAAAATTACCATTAATACCGTGAGATAATAATTACTGAACTTTTCTTAGCACAGAGAATAAACTTTGCAAATTTTTATGTTCAATTACAAAAACAGAAGAAAACCTCCATAATTTAACATAGTAAAAATAGATTTTATCATGGAAGTAAAATGCATGTATAAAATGTTGAATTATTACTTTTTTACAGTTAAATATTTAAATTAATGATCCAGAAATAAAATAACATTAAAAGCATCAGAAACACAAGACATAAGTTTAAAATTTAGCAGAGCAGAAGCCATTTACAAATATATCAATTTTATTTTTCAAACAGGATGGTTTGCCTTTGGAATACATTGCTTTCAGACATGGTATATACAACAAGAGGGTTTGATATGAACTTAGGATCATGCAAGAGGGAAATGGGTGTTTTACAAAATTAATAAATGAGTCAAGATTGCCATAAGGGCTCCTTCTTTCCCTTCAAATGGGAAATTAGACTTGTGAAAAATTTTAATGTTATTTTTATTTCACTGAGAAGACTGTTTAAGAACAAACAGCATAGAAAATTTCAAGGATACTTATTTGACTTTCTAAGATATTTCCTTTCACACTCCTGATAACTGGAAAAAATCTAATATGATCTCTCCCCAAAATCTCCCAAATACCTATCTGTAAAACTGCAGATACAGTTGCAATTTACCAGTTTCACATTTCTACTGTTAAAAACTCTTGGAACCTATTATGATAAACTATTTAAATGTTATCAATAAAAATTAATTTATAAACTTTGACTTACTTTGGCAACTTGTGTCATTTTGATAGAACTTTCAATTCTTTTGGAGAAAAGAATCATAGTTAATATTGACGATTAGAAAATCCTTAAAAAGAAAGTGTTAAATGACTGGTTGGTTAGATGAATACTTACAGTTGTAGACAACTGAAAATCGGTTTTGTGATGTGTATACATGTATATATATATACATACAGATAATTGATTATCAACTTTTCCATTTGGAAGCATATGATTAGCAAGATTTTTTTGGAATGGTTTGAAATCTTTGTTGTTTGTTATTTATGCTGATGACTGGAAAACTAATCTCTCAAACAGTAATAATTAAAAAAATCACCAATGATTCTATTATATGCCAACTCTGTTAAAAACATTCCTTATTTTTAATAACTGAGCAAAACTGCAAAAAACTGAAGTCTCAATATCAAAAACTGTGAATGTATTGTATGGAGTACAGTCATTTGAAAAAGTTTTACCTGTACTTCTGGTGTAAAACAGGCACCGAGCTACAGGAAAGGGGAATAAGTTAAAGAAGATTTCAGAAAACTGCCAAAATATTTTACAGCAAGTCCAGTTTTACTAATAAAAAACAGAAAGAGAGATTTTGTTTTTAAAACAATTATTTTACACCTGCACAATAATTTTGCCAGTCTTCATTTGATGTACTGCCTAAAGTCTTTGTCATACTGCCACAAAGTATCAGAAGGGTATCAACATACTGGAAAAAATATATGTATACTACAATGATACAGTTTAAATAATATAAGAAGAGAGACTTCATTGAGGTTCTTTAAATAGTTAGAGGTTTAGGCAGTCTTTCTGTGAATAGTCTGTTACTAAAGGAAGTGACTGAAAACATAAAATTCTAAGTTTATAAACACCAGATAAATGTATTTAAACTGTGAATAACCGCACGCCGAATTGCCATACGAGAAACTCGTGTATAAACTCATGCCTGGTAATACAAAGAATGCAGTTCGTTATATTTTCGTTTTTTTATGTTAATATATCGATGAGACACTTATGTTTAAATCGGTTACACAATTACCTACAATATGTGCGGGAAACACTGTTTTTCCAACAGTAGTAAACTCAAATTTCAAATATAAAAGTACATACAACTTAAACGATTTAATCAAAGTTGGTCAGTTTGTGAGCTTTATGTATTGCTTTTAGATTACCACTAGTTGAAGGATTGACAAATAATAGTAATTTAAAAATTGCAATTTTTCACACTAGGTTACATTGAAATTATATAACATCTTAATAAGATGATACGTTTCTCCAAGCATGTTTGTTGTATTTTATCATTCAATTTCATACAGTTACTTAAGACATATTTCCAATACCACTGGTACCAAAAGACATATTCGTGCTCGCTGTAAGACAGCTAGCCAACGCCATCTCTAAAATCCTTATCAATTACAATTTTCAGTTAATATTTATTTTCTTCTGGCTTCATTCTTTTTATTGTTATACAACAAAGCATACTTCGTAAATACTTATGTATTATTTTATGTTATATAAACAGCCTATTGTTTTAAAAATTTGTACTGTCGAGCTTAATTGAAAAAGTATAGTAATACTAACAATAACAAAAAAAAAGCATATTAGGCAATGATTTTCAATCAGGCGACCTGTATATTGTGGTTGAAGAGCCTTGTTTAAAATTTAACGTTTCTGTTAATTCCTAGTAGGCTTAGTAATACTTGAAATTTTAATAAGCCGAGTTTCTCTTGTGTGTGTGGGTGTTTTTTTTTGTTGTTGGATATTCTTTTTTTTGTGCGTGTGTGCTTTTCTTATAGCAAAGCCACATTGGGCTATCTACTGTATTGACCAAGGTAGTTCGGCATTGGTCAGGGGGTTAAGACGCTCAACTTCTAATTCGACTGTCGCGAGCTCGAATCCTCGTCGCACCAACCAAATTTACTCTCTTAATCGTACAAGCATTAAAATGTTTCGTTTAATCACACAATGCGTTGGTGAAATAATAGCTCAAGATTTGGCGGTGGGTGGTGATGACTAGCTGCATTTCCTTTAATCTTACACTGCTAAATTAGTGACCGCTAGCGCAAATAGCCCTCGTGTAGCTTTGTGCAAATTTCATCAACCAAAGGGAATCGAACCCCTAATTTTAGCGAGGTAAATCCGTAGACTTACCGCTATACTAGCGAGGGACATACTCTTCTTTACCTACAATATTTCTATTGAGTTTTTTCTTACTAAATTTAAAAAAGAAAAATGAAAACATAAGAAAAATCTTTTAAAACAGTTCTTCCAACTTAACGTATAAACTAAAGAATAAATTATGAAATGTATCTTTCACTCGCAAAAACAGCAATATCATTATTTATAAAATTGCTGAATAACTTTTGATAGTTTTCATTTTATTTATGAAATAGGTCCACGATATTTGTAAAGGAAATACATAATTATAAGTAAACTATAAAAAGTTTAATTTGTTTGTTTCTTTGTTTTGAAATTTCGCGCAAAGCTTCACGAGGGCTATCTGCGCTAGCCGTCCCTAATTTAGCAGTGTAAAAGCAGAGGGAAGGCAGGTAGTCATCACCACCCACCGCTAACTCTTGGGTTACTCTTTTACCAGCGAATAGTGGGATTGACAGTCACATTATAACACCTCTACGCAACCCTCGGATTAAGAGTCGAGGTCCTTAACCCACCTGGAAAAATTTAGTACCACAAAAGTGAGCTATTTAAATTTAAAATATTCTGTTTAGTTCGGAGGCAGTTTGTGTAAGTGAACTATTTCTTACGACTTCCATGAAAACTTAAAAGCTAAATAAAAAATTTCATGTTTGATGTTTTGACTATATACATTGTGTATGTGTGTGTGTGTGCGTGTAACAAAGGTAGAGAGAAATGGTAATTTTAAGTCGGTTCTGAAAGAGTTTTCTTGTTTTCAGTTAAGCACAAAACTATTCCTAACACAGGTATTGAAACCCAGTTTCTTGTGGTATAAGTCCGAAAACGTACCACTGGGCCACTACTTGAGGGTCGTTTCTGAATAAAAAATTATGTTTTTAGGAATACATACACACACAGTGTTTAGTACTGCCTTTACAAACAACCTTGAAGATATATAATTAGTTCCTCTGGTCCTAAATGTCTGCTCAGCGTGTTTCCTACTTGGACTTTATTCACTTATTGTCTTCTATTAAATCAACATATCAAGATTATTAAACTAACAAAACAAGCGAACTATCTTAATTCAGAGAGTCTCATTTTTAATTTCAGGTATATTACTCTGAATAATACTGATGAATGAGTCACTGTTGACGTTTTTACTTTCTCGTTATTTTCACCACATTTGCATACATGTGCCCAATTTTGCTTTCTTTTTTTAATCTTGGAGGAATTCAGTAATTTTAAACCTGCTAACCAAGGTCAAAGTTCTCTTCTAATGAATCAACTTTATCAAATACTGCATTAACAACAATCACAGACATAACACATTATTTATTTATTTGTTTTTTTACGAAACACAAACTCAATAACCCACAACCAATAAGATCTGTCACATGACTTGTGAGGTAAGATGACAAAAACCATCGATAAAAAGATATACTCTCAAGTTTGAGATGACAATGTACTAGATACACAAGAAAAGCGTCACTCTTTTATTTTTATATGGTATATTGTTTGATAAATGTTCAGTACAGGAGCACCATCAGACCTTTTTATCATTATTATTTAGCAGTTCTTTACACATTTGTCTTTATATTTAAAAATATGTCAAGCCTCAAGAGTGGTTTTATGGATTTTTATTTTACAAACTTAACGGACCACCATAGCTAGCTGAATAAGGCACTCGGCCAGTACTCTGAGGGTCACGGATTTGAATCTCCGTCACACCAAATATGCTCGCCCTTTCAGCCATAGAAGCGATATAATATAATAGTCAATCCTAATATTCGTTGCAAAAAGATTAGCCCCAAGAGTTAGCGATGGGTGGTGATAACAAGCTGCCTTCCCTCTTGTCTTACACTGCTAAATTAGGGACGGCTAGCGCAATATAGCTCTCGTATAGCTTTGCGCGAAATTCACAACAAACCAAACCAAATGAAGAGAAATTGCGTTTCTTCTCATCAAATTTAAATGCAGTAACATATATCTATTATTTCTTATATGTTGCAATGACGGGAGATAGAAAACGTAACATCTTGACCTCTGGTTATAAACATGACTTTTTAGAGACTTGCGAACAAGATAATATAAAGAATTTTACACTGTGCTAAGTGATTCAGTTCATTGCCTATGCTCATTGTTAATCACGTATTAAATTTCAAATTTATAAATTTCAGGAGAAATTTTAATTGAAAAACTTCCATTCCAGGAAGTCCCGAAAGTAACAGATTATGTCTTCCCATTCCATACAGTGTGGTCTTCTAACGTTTTAAAGCACACTTCATTTGTAATGAGTAAATTATGCAGCCTGACCACACAAACTATTATATTTCAAACAAAATTACGCATATTCATTTTTAACAATACTAATATTTTTTTAAGAGAATAAGATTGAAGCAACGACGCCGAAGGCACGTTGCACCCGAACCCTAATTTAAATAATGATGAATAAAAGGAAACACAACACGAACGTGTTGACTTTAGTGTGGTAAGACTTTTCAACCAATAATGCAATCGTGTTAAGATCTTTCATTGGAAATATGACCTTCACAGGAAACTGTTTGCCAAACACTTTTCAACACTTTCTACATAGGAGCACGTGAGCCTTACACTCTGAAAACGCGGTTCAAAAAGAAATGGAGTAACATAAAAAAGACAACGTTATCGAAAAGCAAACAAACTGATAGTTACAATACAATAGACAATAAATAGATTAAGAATTAGGTCAAGATATAAAAATGAAATATTTTCACTTATTTCTGCTCAGAGAATCGAAAAAATATTTTAAATATCGTAGAACTTACTTTACAACTGTGAAATAAATAATCTGTGGTACGTCAACAGAAGGAAAAATATATATATATATATATATGTTACAAACTTGAGCAGTATTTCGAAAATTGGATAAATTGTGGACTGACTATGTATATAAAACAATTTTAATTATTATCATTTGATGCCTTTTAAGCAACATGTTTGGAGATACACAATTGATAAATCTGTCTGTAGTTCCACATCGTGTTCAAATACAAAAACTGATATTGTGATATGTACCAATATTACATTTTTCTCGTCTTGGTACACATGAGTTTTACGGTTAGCAGATCTAATATATTTATTCTTGCCTATTTAACTGTGCTTATGTGATAAACTCAAAAGTTCGGCAGTGCCGAAAACACAACTACGATTTTGTAACAAGGTTCTGATTTCACGCTAAGACTATTATTCGGCTTGTAACCACAGCTTGGAGATATTTCCAAAAGTAATAAAAATATTCTATTTGTTTTAAAAGCCGGGCCTATTAAGGTAAAAAAGAAAAAGAAAAAACTTGGTTGAATGATTTTCTTTTCAACAATACTGCAATTTATAAAGTACCCAAAAAAGACTTTTAGAACGACTTTTCCGTTATAGGATGAGCCAGTTCTGATAATTCATTACAATAATCACCAGCTTAAGACAGATTAAAGTAGTAATTGTCGAAAGTAAACAGACTAAGATTTTCTGTCTGGTTTTCAGAATAGATCGCTTTCAGGAGATATGAAACACATTGTCACATAAGTGCTACAGAAATTAAGTTAGTTATCATATTCAAATTGCAGGAAGAGATATAGAAGGGTACTTTAAATCACTATATACGGAGAAAAGCATGAGATAGTTGGCCCCGACAATGATAACACCATGAGGCACAAATTTTGTTCCTGGATAGTATGTGTTATTTCTTAATTGCTTATGTAAAAGTACATAAAATGGCCATTATTCCCTTAAAACTTTTTTTTGTGATCTGGATAAAGAAATTTATAAATTAAGTTATTTTCTATGTAAAAAGGGACAAATCTGCACATTTTCCTTTACATAAGGTCTGAATAAAACAACATAGGAATCAAGATTTACATGTATTTATACTAAAGTTACACAAAAATGAACAAAAATGTTTAGAAGTAAGTAGGTTTTCCATATTTGCGACTGTAATGTAAATCATTTTCACGTATCAGTTTCCAAATGTAGTCTCCAATCATGTTTTTGTTATACGCTCCTTGGCGTTCAAAGTCCAGTATATCTTGATGAAAAGAAGCGCTCACCTTGCTCTTCTGAGTATGTTCCCATGTTCTCATTTAATTTATCAAGATGAGCGTCAAGGATATGGACTTTCAGGGACGTCCTGCAGCCCATTTTTTCCGTAGTTTTTCACCAGAGCCTCAACCAGTTCCACATTATTTTCGATCTAGTGATTGCCCAAGAAGTCCCGAACCACTGCGACAAAGTTGCTCCAAGCTTTATTTCATTCCTATCGAGCTTCTTAAGGAATTCTATTCACTCCAGGATCTTCTTCATTTGTGGTCCAACGAAGACACCAGCTTTTACCTTTGCCTCAGACAGCTTATGGAAGTCTCGAAGGTATTTGACGGCTCCAGACTCCTTATCTAGAGCTGTAACAAATTGTTTCATAAGACCCAAATTTAGGCACAAGCAATTGGAAAATAATACTTTCTGCCTCAGGAACAAGAAAAAGTAAAACGTTTTGCAAGATAGTGTTATAAATAAAACTGTCTAAGCTTAGCATACAATTATAAACCTGTTATATTTCACAAGTGTGTATATATATATATAATCAGAAGACGTATTTGGTTTTTGATGTATTTAAGTTTTAATTTTTGTAGCAGTAGTAAGTTTGAATATCACCAACATCAAAAAAGTAGTCTTTGTAGTCATTATTGGTGCTAAAACCCTAAATTTTACACTCGTCAAAACGCATGACGGGTTCTTTTTTTTCATGAACTTTGCTTGTTTGTTTCGGATATTCGCGTAACACTATACTAGACTTACATGTGCTAGCCGTCTATAAATTGGATATGATAGACTAGAAGGAAATTAAATAGTGAACAGTACTGGCTGCTTGAATCAAATAGTGGGATTTATTACCACTCTTATAACACACCCATCGTCCCGAACTGCAATACACAATCTTTAGGTAATGAAGAGCGAACCATGGATCCTCGGATTCACAGTCCATAATATTCGTGTACTTCGTTGTTATACAATTCATCTCTTTGTTGTAGATGATCAGTTGTAGCTCCATAGGTTTGAGATTTGTTTACACCACATACAAAACTTACGTACTTGCATTTACATTCAAAATCACGAAAACAAATAAAATTGTGAACCTGGGGATTATGGAAATTTATTTACAAGCATGTAAGTTAAGAATAAACCATCTGGAAAGTTTCCCGGTAGGATAACGGTCTGTCTATAAAATTACAACGCTAAAATTTCGGAGTTCGATTCCTTGCGATAGACACATCAGATAGTCTATTGCGCTTTTGCTCTAAGACAAAACAAACAAATAAGCCATTTGCAACAATAACGACTCTCAAGAAACACAGAAATATTGAAGGTCATACTGAAATTTTTACAGGATGTTTTACACAAGTTGTTTTTTTTTATAATTGTTTTTTAAATTCGCACAAAGCTACTCGAGGGCTATCTGTGCTAGCCGTCCCTAATTTAGCAGTGTGAGACTAGAGGGAAGGCAGCTAGTCATCACCACCCACTGCCAACTCTTGGGCTACTCTTTATCAACCAATAGTGGGATTGACCGTCACATTATAACGCCCCCACGGCTGGGAGGGCTAGCATGTTTGGCACGACTCGGGCGCAAACCCGCGACCCTCAGATTACGAAGCGCACGCACGCCTTAACGCGCTAGGCCACGCCAGGCCATATACTCATTAAATCAGTGTATAATGTACAGTACGCATTACGTGACTTGCGATAAAAAAGTACATAAATAAAATCCAACCCTTAGACAGAATACATGAATGATAACATGTAAACTTTTTGATAAAACTTATGTATTGCATAATTTCAGGACATTTGAGTTGAGAAGTTGAGTCAGGTTTCTGTTAACAGTCGCTTCTCTCCCTCCGAAGATAAAAACCTGAAATGATGTCCAAATTGGGAACTATCTTTAACCTGTTAAGCGTTCCATTTATGTTATTTTCAGCTTTTTTCAGTTTCTCATACAGATGGTGCAAATTCATTCAGCCCCGACAAAAGGAAAAAACGAGTAGGTAACACTGTGTGTTATATTTATTTTAGAACAAGTACTTATTGTGATATTTATCGCGGTATTACGATAGAGATAATTAAGACTGATATTAATCTAAAAAATTATACTTGAATTTCGAAAAGAAAAGTTATATTACCAACAAATACTCATAAACTAATTCGTAAACAACAGTAACATTGATGGCTCATAAAGTGTGTTTGTGCATGTTTTTCTGATAGCAAAGCCACATCAGGCTATCTGCTGTATCCACCGATGAGAAACGAGCCCCTAATTTTAGCATTGTACATCGGAAGACTTAGCACTGTCCCAGCTGAAAGAAGGGCTTATAAAGAACACGACTTAACAAATTTATCGTGGTGATAAGACTTAAGTTAACCTGAAGATGACCTAAGAAGGTCAAAAGGTTTAAATACCCACACCAGTCGTTTTGAAATTCAAGACTTAAGTTTGTTTCTCGAATTTTGCAAAAAGCTACGCAAGGTCTATCAGCGCTAGCCGTCCCTAATTTAGCAGTGTAAGACCAGAGGAAAGGTAGTTAGTCATCACCACATACCACCAATTCTTGGACTACTCTTTAACCAACGTATAGTGAGATTGACCATCATATTATAACGCCTCACGGTTGAAAGAGCGATCATGTTTGTTGCGACAGGTATTCGGACGCGCAACTTTAGATTGTGAGTAAATCGCCCTAACCATCTGGCCCAGTAACACGTAACGAAATAAATCACAGACTAGCCCAAAATAAATTATAATAGATAACATAAAAAATTGGGGCTTGTTTCAGAGATTTGAATCAAAGATAAAATTTGTTCTAAATTCAAATTCTGGTCATGTTATGTATAAGTGTTAGTCTTTGAAAAAGAAAAGGATGCAACGTCCAGTGCCTTTGTTGGGAAACAATTTGGCTGGGAGAAGAGTTTTTATCAAACATAAGATGATTAGTCAGCCGATCATTGTTTCATTTAAGGATGATGTTGTCGTCGATAAGAATTCAAATGGATTTCCTTCGTGTGGTGTGACTTGAGCTCAGACGAAAAAAGTTAGCCAGAAACAAAAGATAGAGATGTGTTCAGAGGACGATATTATGGATTTATCTCATTTTTTTTTTAATTGGACATGATTAATTGTGCAACTGACAAATCCTTGATAAGCGACAATGATGAACATGAGGGATCTGGTTCACATGGTGAAGTTCCACTTGCTAAAAGTAAGCTGATCGCTGAACAAGGAAATAATCTAAATATTTTATCACTATATAAATATTTATTCCCAAAGAATGACCTGGAGAAAGTTCCAAATGGTTACTTTTTTCAAATATGGCGTGCTCATGAGGAAATGAAGACCACCAAATGTACCAGCTTCATAGGACTGAGCTGTAATTTACCAAGTTGCTGTTTCAGAAGTGTATCGTTCTGAAATATTGTAGGTTACCAATGAACTTCCCATGGGAAGTTATCAATGTCTACATCTATATTCAATATTTTAGTTAAAAACTGTCTAACGTCAATTTTTAATTTTCTGAAGAGGGAGGTGTAAAAAAATTTACAATACGTAATAGACTGGAATAGCCCAGCAATTTACAATACGTAATAGACTGGTATCACCCAGTAATTTACAATACGTAATAGACTGGTATCACCAAGTAATTATGATTGTCTCCAAGTCGAAAAGGTTTACTTCCTTTCTTCTTATGAAGAAACATCGAAGAGGCAGCTTATGTTAAACAGAATACATGAAACATTTTCAAAACGACTACTTGTTTCTCAGTTTGTAAAAAAAAAAAATTATTCTAGACGGACTTTGCTCATATACAAATACAGAAAGTGTTTGTCGATCACACTGAAAAAAGAATTAAAGTCCAAAACTTTTGGAAGTTTCAATCTTGCATTTGAATTTGGAGTTACCGTTATTGCAATTATAAATAAAACGAAAAGGCTTAGCTTAGCAATTATAGCTAGTTTTCCTTTCGACTACTGTACACTTCGTTAATTTTGATAGTTATGATTTTATTAGCTCTTTAAAACATTGTTAGTTGCGATACGTTTTATGAATCTAAACATTTCTGTGAGTGGAATAGAAACAGAACATTATTTATATTGTCTTTCACTTTTCTTTACTCCTACAGGTTTGTGGTCCCAATTTAAACAAATAGCAGTTTTTAGTTATCTTCTTATGAGGCAAAATTTTCTAAGACTGAGATTCAAAGAAGTAACAACTAACTATTGGGGTAAAATAATAAAATACAGAGTTCTTGCTTCTGAAGAAGAGAGAGAACTGGAAAATCCAAGAAAACTGAAGAAATCAAATGTAAGTCAACGTTTAAACATTGCAATGTCTTTTAACGTAATCTTTATTAAGGAATAATGACATACATAAAACATATACTTTTTAATTACAATAAATAAACATCCGTATACTGTAATAAAGTTACCCTGACAAACACGTGTGCACAAGTTCATTCTAATTTGACCAATAACTATCTCCAATTTAGTGTGTTGTTTGGACAGAATAGCCCAAAGTGTTGTTCTCGGACTGCAACTCTTATTAATTAGCTAATATCAGTAATTAACAAAAAAAATGTATGTTTTCTGTTTATAAATTCCTTTGACCAAAATCCCTAATGATAGCGCGCTGCAACGAATTATTGTAGATATATTTTGGTCAAAAGTAAGTTAATTTTCTGGTCAGGAGTGAAACGAAAATATACATTAATAGCTCTCCTTTTAACCACCGAACTTATCCTACAAATCCAACCTAATCACTTATTACACATTAACCTGAACCGATCCCACAAATCCAATCGATTAAAAAAACCTGTTCTTTTTTACATATAAATCTAAACTTAGCAATCAGCCTCAACGATCTGCATATAATTTCTTCTCCACAGCTAAGCTTTGGAAGGATCTCTAACTGAATTACGTTACTATTGCACTTGTTTTAATAAAATGTTTTTATTAATGTCTTGTACTTATAAATAAGTTGCTCTGATTCATTCTTTGCTACGTTATTAGCCTTTTTCTGCAGTAAAGAACTTAAGAACTTGCATCACCGCTACATCTTTATCACAACACTTGCTTTGTCGTTTACATCTTATCTTTTGGTCCTGCTTGTTTTATTTGTTTAGTTTGAATTTCACGCAAAACTACACGAAGGACATTTGAGCTAGTTGTTTAATTTAGAATTTAGCAGTGTAATATCTAGAGGGAAGGCAGCTAGTCATCACCACCCACCACCAACTCTTGGGCTTCTTTTTTATCAACGAATAGTGAGATTAACCATAACATTATAACGTCTCCACAGCTGAAAGACCGAGCATGCTTGGTTGGACTGGAGATTCGACCTCGCGACCTTCAGATTTCGAGTAGAGCCACTTAGCCCTTTGCCTCTGTATAGTACAATCTAATTATTTTCTCCCTATGTACCCCACAGACTATCCATGTGATGTACTAAAGAATCTCATATAACAATAATATCATCATGTTTCTATCCCCACCCCTGTCTTAACCTTTCTTACCCTTCCCTCCTCACCACAACCAAGTATCGCAACATCTCGTTACTTTAAAATATCAAATAAAAACATATTATTAACTCTGAAAAAGTGACACATTTTTGGCATTTATTCGAATATAAATTTATTGACAAAACAAGTCAATTTACTTTTTTCTCAAAGTGAATGCGAGACATCTTTGAAACTAAAAATTTAACATTCACATTGAATATAAAACATGATTTAAGTTAATTGTGTTTCATTATGTTATTGAACATAAAGATTCACCCATGGGCTTAAGTGATTAAGTAAGCGATTAAACAGAGAGATAAACAAAGTAATTTCTCACTTTATAAACTAGCAGCAACAAAGATGTAGCATTTTTTTTTATTGTAAAATTTATTGAAACTAATTCATATCTGAAACGTACTGATTAGCGGCCCGGTGGGTTAAGGCGTTCGACTCGTAATCTCAAAGTCGCGAGTTCAAATCCCTGTCACATCAAACATGCTCGCCATTTCAGCCGTAGGGGCGTTATAATGTTTTGCTCGATCCCACTATTCGTTGTTAAAAGAGTAGCCCTGTAGTTCGAGGTGCGTGGTGATGACTAATTGCTTTCCCTCTAGTCTTGCACTGCTAAATTACGGACGGCTAGCGCAATAGCCCTCAAGTAGCTTTGTGCGAAATTAAAACAAACAAATGGGGCACAGATATTACTAATTCTGTTCATGTATATTTGCTCTTAATGGTTATTAACTGTATGTTTATTTAAGGTTGTGCAACATTAAAATTAACTTTATCTGATGTTGTTTGTCCAAAACATTTCAAGCAATATTTGCAACAAAAAAGGCTATTCTTTTAAGCCTTAGATTGATGGTCAAATGAACTGTTGCAAAATGTTTTGTTATTACGAAATAAAAACAAAATTTAAAGAGTGTATCTTTCCTACAGGAATTTGAGGAGGTCTACTTCTGTGGTATTAATCCAGCAGGAAATTACATTATTCTGAAAATCACCAGACGCCAAAACCAGACAACTGAAGTTAAATTACATTTGAAATATGGAGAAAATGGATATTACCAATCAATCCCTAATTACCAATCTCCCTTCAATTCAAAATCCAGCAACTGTGGAAAGAAAGAAGAGTTTGATGCAGCGGATGTTCACGTCAAATGTTTAGAGCCTCTTAGAAGGTGGCGAATTGCTTACAATGGACTTTTAAGGTATTGTTACACCAGCAGTAAGAATTCCTGCTGGATAAACGTTTTGATTTGATGACATTCAAATGTATAAGAGAGGTTTTCAGTTATCATGGCTAAAATAAAATTTCTACCACTACTTTTATATGGTTAAACAAAATGGTTTATATAGAAGGCTAGGCCAATAATTTTTCTCACGAAAAAAAGAGCATATAGTCGTATAATATATTTTATCAGAAGACAATAAGCCCCTTATTCTGGGTATACGGTGCAATTTCCAATTTAAAGTCAAAAACGTAAATTCAGTTATGCAAATTGTAACGGTAATTTGTTTTATGAGATTAGTATTTTTCATCTGTTCCATTAGTGCCAAGTTTAATTACAAACAAAGGAAATTTATCAGTTTATATGTCCTATGATAAAGGGTTCTTGTTGGGTTTTTAGGAAAGTACAGGCAAACGAATCTTCTGAAACTCAAGAGGATATTCACGTTAGATTTTCACTGATGTAAGTACTGAATTCCTTTTTATCTAGTTTTCATGAAGTAGAAATTATGAAGTTTGGACAGATGAATTTGTTGGTGCTTATTCAGATAGGTATTCCTATTTTGTGTCTCTAGATGGGCAGTGACCAGTTCACCTTTCGATTTTAACACGGATATGTCACCTGGTCTGACGAGTGAAGCAGTTTCCCAGTCTTTTTGGAAATTTCTAACACGCGATAAGTAAGTTGTCTTAACTAAGGTATTATCTGGTTATATAACTATAATCTACATATTATGTAGAAAAACGTAAAACAGAGATAAACTTGTGTACCTGAGAAATAAGAAACATAAAATGTGATAAACATCACATTTCAGATGATTTTATGTTGTGTTGAACCAAACATTTTAGAAGTAAGTCTATCAATGAAAAACTACCCTAAATGACCTATGAAATTTTCCCCATCCCTACCCAAGTGGCTCAGTGGTAAGCGTGAAAGTTTATAACACAGAAAATCCGATTTCGATACTCATGGTGGACACAGCACAGATAACCCACTGAATGGTGGAATCCCCGTCACACCAAATATGCGCCCTTTTAACTGTGGGGGCGTTATAATGTAACGATCAAACCCACTATTTGTTGGTAAAACAGTAGCCTCAGAGTTGGCGGTTGGTGGTAGAGACAAGTCGCCTTCCCTCTAGTCTTACACTGCTAAATTAGGGACGGCTAGCGCTGAGAGCCTTCATGTAGCTTTGAGCGACATTCAGAAATATGCAAACAAACATTCTACTCCATAAACAAAGGTAATAGTAGAGATAAGGAATATTCATTTGTCGTTCATTTTTCTAATAAGTCTATACACCTTTTTTCATTAGAGTATATAACGTTAATTCAAGGATTTTTCTTCACATGTCTATGTAAAAAAGTAAATATAAAGTACATGAAACTGGGCTAAACTAGCTTTGTACTTGAGGCTACTGATTGAAAATTAATCACAGATAATTATGTTTTGTTTTGATGTTTGTTTTTGAATTTCGCGCAAAGCTACTCGAGAGCTATCTGCACAAGCCGTCCCTAATTTACTAGTGTAAGATAAGAGGGAAGGTAGCTAGTCATCACCAACCACCACCAATTCTTGGGCTACTCTTTTATCAACGAATAGTGGAATTGACCGTCACATTATAACTCCCCCACAGCTGGGAGGGCGAACATGTTCGGTGCGACCGGGATTCGAACCAGCGACCCTCGGATTACGAGTCGAACGCCTTAACACGCTTATAATTACGATCCTCAACTGAATTTTGACAGACATTAGACACTAAAGCCTGCTTCATATGTTCACTCCTCCATCCCTAGATACAACAAAAAATACTACGAACTCAGCCTGTGGCTTCTTTGTATTCGGGCAGGTAATTGTATCACGACTCTTGGTAAAAGAAATATTTATTTCAGCACATTGCATTCCAAAAGCGTATCAAAATGATAATATTATATAAAGCAAAATTTCAACTCTTATTAGCAAATTGAATAGTCAAAAACTGATGACTTCGCTAAGCACTCGAATATTGCAATTGTTCTTGTTAGACATATTATATCAACGTTCTGAATAGATAAAACAGTTGCAAAAGTGTTATTTCAATGCCTAATCCGTAAGTGAACATTCAGTTGTTATTGAAGTCATGGTTATTAGGTACAAAGTGACCGTAAGTACCCTCATGACAATTAATATCTACAAATACAAAGTGTTCTGTTGACAGAGAAATCTCTACTGAGTCATGAAAATTGTCGGGAGTATCCATGGGGTTAAATCCAATCAGTTACCTCGTTACGTGTTATATCCCTCCCACACACACTAAACCGAGTAACATACTAAATATAACTACTGTAACTGGTGCATTGAAAGAAACAACATTATTTTAACTCTTATTCAAAACCACGAATGAGGAAGCTGATTCATAATCAACCACAGATCCCACACCACAAAAATAACACTCATAAAATATGACTGTTGTTACGACACCCTGAAATACGGTACCTTTTAAATTAGTGAAAATATTGAGTTAAATTACAGTCAAAATCATTAGAAATATGGCTGTTTTGAATTAAACACAAAGCTACACAATGGGCTATCTGTGCTTTGCCCACCACGAGTATCGAAACCTGGATTTTAACGTGTAAGTCCGTAGACGTACCGCTGAACCACTGGGGGCTATAAATATAGAAACGGTACCTGAGAGAATTATTTGAGTCATTTGACTTCATATAGTCCAAACTAGCATACTTGTAAACATTTGTTGAATATCTCTTTAACCAACCTCCCCCCTAAACCTTCTCGTTACCTCTTTGTGTTCGTAGTTAACCACATTTGAAAGGTTTCCTGAAGTTATATTGTTTGAATTTTTAATTTAGAAACGCCCGCTTGAGTCGCTGTTTACAGATGTAATGTATTATATTGATTATTGTATTAAATATTGCAGGAATATATAAGATCTTGGCTTAATCTTGTAAGTAGATGATTTAGTATTACTTTTGCTTTTCTGTTAATTGAACCTACACATTTTCACGTGACAGACAAACAAAAATAACAGCGAACTGATAAGCAATCGTATATTCTAATTATGATAAAGTTATTATATGTTCTATCTCTAAAACATTGTTTCGATTACGTGTCCCGCGCATCATGTCGGTTCTCTTCAATTGACGTCCTCAAGGGCGTTGCAAACTGCGAAAGGCGGGAACTAATTCTTCCCACGTGATTTGTTGATTTCAGTGTTAATAAATGTGTATGTGTGTTTGTACGTATGTTTGTCTTCCTATTCTATTTTTTGGTATCAAAATTATGGTAAGAAAAATGGATTATATATTGGATTCCTTATTAATGCTGTTAAAATTACAGTAAAAAAGTGGATTACAGTGGAGAATTATTGTATTGCTAATACTGAGGCGGTAATTACAAAAGGGGCTTCAATTAAGGGCAGTAGGAAAGGTAGCAGGTAACTTACATAAGAACATAACGTACCAAGTAACAGCTTTTGTTTTTGTTTTGGAATTTCACACAAAGCTATTCGAGGGCTATCTGTGCTAGTTGTCCCTAATTTAGCAGTGTAAGACTAGAGGGAAGGCATCCAGTTATCACCACCCACCGCCAACTCTTGGGCTACTCTTTTACCAACGAATAGTTGGATTGATCGTCACATTATAACGCCCCCACGGCTGGGAGGGCGAGCATGTTAAGCGCGACGCGGGCGTGAGCCCGTGACCCTCGGATTACGAGTCACACGCCTTACGCGCTCGGCCATGCCAGGCCAAGTAACAGCTAACTTATATAATAACACTTTATTTAACAAACAACTTATAATTTACATACCAATTTCGTGTGTAAGAAATAAAGGGTAACTTACACAACAAGGCAATATTAAGGATAAAGTACAACAGGCGTACTAATATCGTGTAACAGTAACAGTATGGTATAAGAAATGACAGAAAACACAACGTCTTGCGTTGTGTAACAAACTTCTCAATACAATGGCTCGAAAATAATACGTTTAAGTAGCATTACGTAAATTCATTGAAGCTCGTCAACCAATACTTTTTGTAACATTACGTGAATTCGTTGAAGCTCGTCAACCATTGCGAAGAAACTTAGAAATCCTGTATTCTAATTACTGTCTACCAGCTTCTCTCCTATTTATACAAACATTAATTATGGAAAACAATCAAGACCGCGTTTTTTCTATAACTTATCACATATGAAGCCAGATGTCAGATACTCTGTTGTTGTTTTTTTTCTGGTGTAAAGATTAGAACTGTAAGTTACGACTTAAATAATTCATTTGTTGATCAGTTTCTTTCTTGTTTTCAATTTCGCGCAAAACTACACGAGGGCTTTGTGCACTAACCGTCCCTAATTTAGCACTGAACGACAAGAGGGAAGGCGGCTAATCATTACATCCACTGTCGGTTTGTAGGCTACTCTTTTACCAATAAGTCGTGGGATTGATCTTAACATTATAGCACCTCCACAGTTAAAAGGGTGAGTATCTTTCGTGGTTTAGGGATTCGAATCCGCAAACTGAAAAAGAAGAGCGCCTTAACCACTAGGCGGTTCAGCGACAAGTAAATACTACAATATTTTTCTTGGATTCTCGCTAGTAGAGTGTGTATGTTCCCATAGCATAGTCACATTGGGCTACCTCCTTCATCCACTGAGGGAAATCGAACCCATGATTTTAGGGTTGTAAGTCCGTATACTTACCGCTGTACTTGCGGGGATTACTTGTTAGTAGGGAGGAAAAGATATGAAAGCCTGGCCTACATCTTCACAGTTGTGTGTTTAGTTTAACTAACTCAAAAGGTTACTCTTTTCAGGATTTCAGATACTTTCGATCGTTATGAACAGTGGGGTCAGTTGAAAGGAATAATTAGTGTGGACGACCAAGACGACGAAGAGCTCATCCTGTGGGGCGTGAAGGCCAGGCATTTTGGTGAATATTATATTTCTTTTTTTAGTACCTAACAGTTGAACTGATTCTGTGAAGTGTAAAGAACAGGCATTTTGATTATTTGTAACCTTACTTACTAAATAACTGAGACAATAATTGATCCTATGGAGCATAAAGGCCAGTCATTTTAGTACGTTTTACTTTACTTACTAAATAACTGAGATAATATTTGGTCCTATGGAGGGTAAAGGCCAGCCATTTTAGTAAGTTTAACTTGCTTACTAATAACTATCAGATGAATTAACTCTATGTGTAGTAAAGGCCAGGAATATTGGTGACTGTTACTTCATTATTGATATAGTTATGTCATGGGAACTGATTGTACAGGAAGTGAAGGCGAGGAAGCTTAGTGAGTGTAAACTTACTATATAACTATCAGGGAAACTGATTCTATAGAAATTAAAGGCCAGGAATACTGTAGACTATTACCTTTCTTACTATGTAACAAATAAAATAATTTATCTTATGGAGCGTAAAAAGCAGACATTTTGTTTCTGACTTTACTAAATAATTAAATCCACTGATCGGCGAGTGCAATGAATACGTAATTACTGAACAAAGTATGCTCAAATATTGGGAGTTTTGGAAATAAGATATCTCAGCAGACTTTGTTTATAGAAAAATATATATTTTTTATATGTGACAGGCTAACGTCCATCTGTTCGCAAAACTCATCTTGCAACGTGAGTCCAACCCAGATTAAACTTCCCACGGTTTTCCGACATACAAAGAAGTCCCTAAAAAACTTGATCACAAATGGGACTATTATAGAAAACGTTTTATTTAGTTAGTGTGTTTACTTTTGTTTTTCTGCTGAAATAAGTTAATAACACGCTTGTATTACACCAAAATGTAAAATGTTACAAAATAGACCCTTGCTAAAATTAAAGCAATGGTAGGACCTTATTTTAGAACATTTTGTTTGTAAATCGTTTCGTTAATAGAGAAGTGGTACTTTCGATTTTAACTAATTTTGTACGTCTATTATTATTAACAAAGTTATTTTTAATCAAATTTCTAAAATTATGGTAAAGTGAGTTTAGTGCAGAATTTCAAAGTGAGTCTGCCTGGTGGAAAATTATTTGTGATAGTTCACAAGAAAAGTGACTTTAATTTGCTGGAGAATCCATAAATATTTACATTATGAACTAGTTTATTCTGTGACTGAAGGAATTCTGAGCCCTACGTATGGAGTTCGTTGTATACAAATTTGTAAGAAATTTGTAGCGACTCGATCTTTGTAAATTAAACAAGTTTTTTATTTACTTCAGTGTGAGTATGAAGTGATAAATTGTAAAATGAAAAAATGACTTATCACGGAGAAAGTGAAGGTTTGATAAGAAAATGAAACTTGGTTACCAAAGTCATGAGGTAAGATCTAGTGAGAAGAAACCAGGAATAAACCCGAAACACATTAGTACATCATACTGCTCGTATGAAGTCAGGAGTAATAGAAAAGCAACACCGATCAGTTCACCAAGATCCTGACAGAACAGACGTCCGTAGGGCAAAGTTTATGTTAGTACACCACTTGAACAGAACTACTTTCTTTCCATGTTTCAAATTGATGACTTCTGATCTGTGGTCAAATCATTCTTTGGTAACTTAATGAGTAGCAGAAACCTTTAAGTAAAGTAACTTTGTTTTACAGGTGTAGAAGACTGGACACAATGCGACCGATATTTACGCATATACGGATATATGGAGGTAAAACATTCTATCCAACCTATTATTTTTTACTATGGTTCTTTACTACTATTTTGAAAGCAGTACAATATAATTTATTATAAGGCCATTACATTTTAATTATTATAAGCAAAATAGTTTGTATAATATAGTTAACTAGTTACGTTCAATACGGGATGTATTTTTAGCTCTGATCAATGTAAACAACGTGTTGTGGACCATAATTTGATATTAACAGACCACACGGAGGTAGAGATACTCATAAACATACAGTAATAATAAATTACTTGAATGTTTAAAGCAGTTTGAACGTTCGTAAATTCATTTAAAATGCATAAGCACTTTCACTGCCAAAAGAGGACGAAGGTTATGTTTTACTGCAGTGTATCTTTTCCAGCAAGATTTCCCGAAAACTGTTTGATAGACTTGAGCGAAAGTTGGTTTACGTCTGTTATATGATCCACCTTAGAAGTGTTTAGTTTTTCGAGGATCAATATCGAACGTTAAGGTCAGAGCAAGGTTGCGAAAATAAATAAAAAATATCTATCTGTTTACATGGGGACCGATTTTTCACACTATTTTTGCTCAGTCAGACATGATTAAATTTTGATGAAACTTAGTGTGTAGAATATTGCTCTTCAAGTTTCTATCAAAAATAGTTGATGTCAGATGATGGCGACAAACATAAGGACACTTTTATGTTTATTGATATCCGAATATAGTCAACATTGCGAAACAAAAGTGTGCCCTCTATCGAGTCGTCATCTAATTACGTTTTATATCCAAGCAATTCTAAGAAATGTCGACTATGAAGTCCCTGAGGGTCTAACATTTCTTTTAGATCTTGAATGACTTTTAATCACAAACAAAAAAAATCATAACTTGGTTTTAAAAAATGTGACCGTACATAATTTAACATACAGTTATGTTTTCACGTGTAATGACACTCAGGTGATCATTCGGAATACCTTAACGCAATATTTCCAAATTGAGACAAAAAGTGTATTCCAGCAACTCGCCTTGTCTTTCAACATTTCAGACTTTTAAAATACCTTACACGGATATTTACAGCCATCTGAAATTGCATATGTAGCGCAAGCTTTACAATATTTCTTAGAACAAATAGGCCCCCCAGTGGCTCAGCGGTATGTCTGCGGACTTGCACGCTAAAATCCGGGTTTCGATACCCGTGGTGGGCAGAGCACAGATAGCCCATTGTGTAGCTTTGTGCTTGATTCCAAAACAACAACAAGAACAAGAACAAATAGTTTCCTTCTAGTAATGAGCACAAAAGCGTGTTCAAGTAACCTTCAGAAAAATAGCACGTAGAGATATAATCGTGAGTACTTTGATATCAGTTTTAGTTGCTACAGATACTTAAGACGAAGCAGGCTTACAAGTACCAATGTTCTGTTCATCTTGATCATCCATTTGGCTGAAGTTTAACAGTAATCTGTAATAAATAGCATACAATACAAAGGATTCAATACGACGGCCAAAGTAATGTCGAAATTTTTTTTGTCGAACTCATCATAATAATATAAACATTGTTTGTTTGTTTTGAAATTTCGCACAAAGCTACTCGAGGGCTATCTGTGCTAGCAGTGTAAGACTAGAGGGAAGGCAGCTAGTCATCACCACCCACCGCCAACTCTTGGGCTACTCTTTTACCACCGAATAGTGGGATTGACCGTCACATTATACACCCCCACGGGTGGGAGGGCGAGCATGTTTAGCGCGACCCTCGGATTACGAGCGCACCCTTTAACGCGCTCGGCCATGCCAGGCCGTATATAAACATTGTGTTAATTATATGAAACATGTACTGCTGTTATTCAAAGTACTATTTTTTAAAACTACCTAAGAAAGTACTTATTTATCTCATGAAAAACGTACTTACGCACTTTTAGTAGCTATAATTATTTATAAGTTACTTGCTATAGCCGTTCACAGTGGGTAAGTCCTTTAGTTCAGTTGGTACAATACGAGACTTACGTACGAGGGTAGTCCCGTGTTCAATCCTGAACACGTAAGTCATTAGCGAAAGGAGGTCATTATGGCTGCACTGAACTCAGAAGTGCAATTCTTGTTTCAATTTTAAATGTGCGCAGGTCGGTTGAGCAAAACGTATATTTAAAAGTGTTTTTTTTCTGTTTGCTTTTTAATTTTGCACAAAGTTACTCGAGGGATATCTGTGCTGGCCGTCCCTAATTTAGCAGTGTAAGACAAGAGGGAAAGCAGCTAGTCATCATCACTCACCGCCAACTCTTGTACTACTCTTTTATCAACGAATAGTGGGATTGACCATCACATAATAACGCCCCCACGGCTTAAAGGGCGAACATGTTTGGATGTGGACCCGCGACCCTCAGATTACGAGTCGCACGCCTTAACGCGCTTGGACATGCCGGGCTTACATTTAAGAAAGGTTATCAATTTTTAATGTAATGTTGCTAAGAAACAGTTACTAGGATCACATCCCAAGTTAGCACGAAACCAGTATCATGCGGTTCTGAATGTATTAAATGTATACTTTTACACCATTCATTCTTTTCGTTCTACAGGATGGTATGATGTTGAATATAAGCCTTCTCCCGATACCCGGACTATCTACTCAGTAAGTACTCGTGTTTCATTCATTAGAATTATTACAGAGCACGTGACTTGTGTGACTATACTCGTAGTTAAACATATCTAACAAACTCAGTTCATATAATACACGTCATTAATGTAAAAAACTGGATGTGATATGACGTGAATAGAGTAAGAAAGATAAGAAAAAATTGCATCTAAGAATTAGATAAAATGAAAAATGAAATCGAGAAGCTACAATAAGAAGTGTAGAGGTTCAAAATAAACGAGATTTGGAAAGTAAGCAAAGTTAACAAACGTACTACCACGAAAATCTTCTCACATTGTGTCAAAAGCTAAAATATTTTACACAGACAAATAAATATTTCCGCTGTACTTTGACATAAGTCTTTTCACTTTTTGGTTTATAATCTTGCTCTTACTGGAGTTCTTACAGATCTAACAATTCTTACTGGTTCACATATAATGATAGTATTTCGTATTGGTTCACAGACTTTGAGGATAAAACCACAAAGCAATGGTATGATCATTCAGTTTTAATGCCGTGTATTAATTTCGTTAATAATTCAAGGCTCGATATAAAAAACAAAGTTTAGCACAGTAAATTATCATTGTGAAAAATTATAATTTATTATCCTAGGCTAAGCCGACTGTTGCCTCATACTCCTGTTGTTCATTTTTAGCAATAAAAACCTTGAGTAAATAACTATTTACTAAAATTAAAAATACACGTCAGTATAACTTGTAACAATGGCGACAAGAAGAAGGTTGAGAGATATCGTTTGAATGGAAATAACTCGTTATAAATATTATAACACTGGCAACAAGAGGAGATTGAAAGAGATAGTTGGAACAGAAATAACTAATAGTGAATATTATAGTATAGGAGACAAGTAGGAGGCTGAGAGAGACGATTTGAAAAGAAAAACTGATAGTAAATATTATAACACTGGCGACAAGTAGAAGGCTGACAGAGACAGTTGGAACAGAAATAACTAATAGTAAATATTATTACACTGGCGACAAGTAGAAGGCTGACAGAGACAGTTGGAACAGATATAACAAATAGTAAATATTATAATACTGGAAACAAGTAGAAGGCTGACAGAGACAGTTGGAACAGAAATAACTAATAGTAAATATTATAATACTGGAAACAAGTAGAAGGCTGACAGAGATAGTTGGAACAGATATAACAAATAGTAAATATTATAATACTGGAAACAAGTAGAAGGCTGACAGAGATAGTTGGAACAGATATAACTAATAGTAAATATTATAATACTGGAGAAGGCTGAGGGAGACAGTTGGAACAGAAAAAAGTAATAGTAAATATTATAATACTGGAAACAAGTAGAAGGCTGACAGAGATAGTTGGAACAGATATAACTAATAGTAAATATTATAATACTGGAGAAGGCTGAGGGAGACAGTTGGAACAGAAAAAACTAATAGTAAATATTATAATACTGGAGAAGGCTGAGAGAGACAGTTGGAACAGAAATAACTGATAGTAAATATTATAATACTGGAGAAGGCTGAGGGAGATAGTTGGAACAGAGATAACTAGTTATGAATATTATTATACTGAAGACATGTAGGAAGTTGAGAGAGATAGTTGAAAGAGAACTAATTAGTAGTAAATATTTAAAAAAAACAAAAACAGATAGTGATTGTAGGCTTGAAACAAAAAAAGAGACAAAAACATTTGTACTCAAATGATGACCACAACACTTATGTTACATATTTGTGTGTTATGACATTTTAACAAACAAGATCAAGAAATGACGACGTGGAAAACTTGTATCAAATAAACAAAAGGATCCACAAGGATCATTATCCACAAAAAACAGAAATCTCAGCCAACGTAGCAGTAATAGTAAAAAACTTGAACAAATAAAACTCTCTGAGCAAGTACAAAACTATACTATGGAATAAAATCAAATTATTATTACATTACCAAAATTACAGTGTAAAAATTAATCCGATTTAAGTCAAAACCTAAAACTAGGTAATATGTATATATTACAACAAAAGCTATTTTAAAACTTCAGTTCCTTTTTATTCGTCTGGAAGGTCTTTAAAAAACACCTAGGGTTTGCATTGCACGCTTTTCTGTCAGAAACCGTGTGGGGCTTTCATTTTATAGTAGATTGTTATAAACCATAAAAACCTTATATTTCACAAAATATCAGAAACTCGCACGAATTTCACACAATGTTTTCGAAAGTCACCAAGGGCTTACATTTCACAGAATGTTGTCGTAAACCGCCAAGGGTTCTCATTTCACATCGGGTTTTTAGAAAGCAGAGGCTTACGTATCGTAGCATACAAGTTTGTTTGTTTTTTTGGAAATTCGCACAAAGCTACTCGAGGGCTATCTGTGCTAGCCGTCCCTAATTTTGCAGTGTAAGACTAGAGGGAAGGCAGCTAGTCATCACCACCCACCGCCAACTCTTGGGCTGCTCTTTTACCAACGAATAGTGGGATTGACCGTCACATTATACACCCCCACGGCTAGGAGGGCGAGCATGTTTAGCGCGACGCGGGCACGAACCCGCGACCCTCGGATTACGAGTGCACGCCTTAACGCGCTCGGCCATGCCAGGCCGTAGCATACAAAGCAGAGTGAAATATTGGAGTTAAATTATATAAAAATAAACTACAAAGTTATCCATGAAAAGTCCAATTTTCTTATTAGTTTCTGCACGATTAATTACATTTTATTATTAGTTTCACATTTTAACAAGGTAAGTAGAGTATATATGCCAACACCTTTAATAGCTGGGTCATGCTGATACAAGTTATTTAATTTTATTACGAGAAAAGTTTAGAAATTTTATCAACCTGAATAAAACAAAGTGATTGTTAATAAGTGATAAAAAGTTTTAACAATTGTCTCACAAAATAATGTATTGTTCTAGAATCTATTAGAATATGTATGAATTATTTTACATACATTAGAAACGTATTTATTAAACGCTTTATTAAACGTCATAATAAAAATTTTAAAATGAGAGGTTTTGATATTATTCTAATGTCACAGTATCCACTGCGGCTATATTGTACTTCCAAATCGAGAAATCTGCCCTCTACAAGATTGTGATCTTTCTCTTCCATCGTCTGTTGAGTTCAGTCAACAGTGGGTTGTTAACTGCTGTGCAGGTAAGACAATATTAAGTTTTTGTTTGTTTTTGGAATTTCGCACAAAGCTACTCGAGGGCTATCTGTGCTAGCCGTCTCTTATTTAGCAGTTTAAGACTAGAGGGAAGGCAGCGAGTCATCACTACCCACCACCAACTCTTTGGCTTCTTTTTTACCAACAAAAAGTGCGATTGACCGTCACATTATAACACCCCCACGGCTGGGAGGGCGAGCATGTTTGGCGCGACTCGGGCGCGAACCCGCGACCCTCAGCTTACGCCTTAACACGCTAGGCCATGCCAGGCCCTAACAACATTAAGTTACGAACAATATGTTTGGCTGGTAGCACGAGCAAATGTTTACACGTTGTTATTGCTTGCTATTATAACCAGGGATAAGATATAATATAGTGCGTTTTTTTGCAATCTTGTATTAGACACTTCTTTAAGAAAATGCTTTTAATTAAACTTAACATCTAATTCTAGAATATGGCGAACATGAATTAAATTATACAACGTAACACAATTTTTATTCCTGGATAGTTTGTATTATTTCTTAATTACTTATGTTGTAAAAGTACAGAAAATGGTCATTATTCACTTCAAACTTTGCTTTTGTTGACTGGATAATGAAATTCAGAAATTAACCTATTTTATATGTAAAAACGGGCAAATTTGCGCATTTTCACTTACATAAGGCCTAAAAGAGACAACAAATGAATTAAGATCATACTAAAGTTAGACAAAAATGTTGAGAAGTGAGGGGTTTTTCAAGATGGCTGCTTTCTTTCTGGCAGATTGAGTACAGGGAGTTCAGGGCAGTGTGGCACTGGAGAGATGGATGATAAAATGTCCTGATACATGATAGCAGATGCATTCTTGCCAGACTGACGTTTAGAAGAGTCCACCATTAAGAAGTAGTAATTGCTTGATTGGTCAGTGGGTTCACGCCAAATTCTTGGAATAGCAAACTTCACTGCTCTCTTTTCCTTTCTGTGCCATCTTCCAAAAGAGCAAAATAATATTGTTATTATGAAGAATAAATTTATTTCATTCACAACTAATGTGTGAAAGGCTCAATATTTTATGTGTGGTAGTTTTTCTATACTATTGCAAATTAAAAATATAAATTTTAAGAGATCTAAAATTTGTAAAATATAAAATCTTACTATTTAAGAAAAAATTGTCCGTCTTACCTTCTAGAGTTTTTTGCAATGCTAGCAGATAAAATGAGGTGCCCAGGATTTGTCTTGATTCCCGACAGGTATGCCGAGATATGCCTTGTAGGCTTCACACATTTTAACAGATGCTGTCACAGAGTACTTTTTAGCTCTTGTCATGATAAATTGGCCACATACATAGCAGAATGCGTCTGGAGAAAGCTTGCAGCTTCTTGATGGCATCTCTGATAAAATCAGATAAGTGTATGTGTTCACTTAGACAGCTAGAACTAAACTGAGGTGGTGAGGCGTCAGCCCCTGTAGATATATTACCATGGAAAGTTCCAGAAAATTCTAAAAGGTTCTTGAAATTTTTCGTAAGTTCTATAACATTCTAGAAAGTTCTTGAAAATTCTTGTAAGTTCGAGAAAGTTTTCTATCACCTTCTCAACACTGAATCTTCCTGGAATGTTCTGTAAAATTGGTAAATTTGAAAGTTTCATTACCCATGTCACACAAGCAACGCTTAAAGTGAAAAAATGGTCTTTTCCGTTTATTTTAGGCATAAGCAATTGGGAAAAAAACACAAAAAAGTAAAAATTTTATGACATAATGTAATCATATTTTTACTTAATGGTCGATAGCTATTTCTAGCTAGTTAGTCTGTAGTTTTTTTGTTTTTTGATTTTCGCGCAAAGCAACACGAAGGCTATCTGCACTAGCTGTTCCTAATTTAGCAATGTAAGACTTGAGGGGAAGCAGCTAGTCACCACCATCTATAGCCAACTCTTTGGATACTCTTTTACCAACGAATAGTGGGATTGACCATAACATTATAACACCCCACGGCGGAAAGGGCGAGCATGTTTTGTGCGATGGGGATTCGAACCCGCAATTCTCAGGTAACGAGTCAAACGCCTTAACTCATCTGGCACAAAGTACGTAATGTACTTTGAGACGTATTTTTTTCTGAGTTAAGACGTTAGATGATCTAAAGTTAATATATATTAGTAGGTTATTATTACTGTGTGAAACTTGATGCTATGTTATTAAGTGTGTATTCGTCAAGAAAGAAGTTGATATACAAAATAAACAGAGTGCCTTTTATTAGATAATCCTTCGTCACTTTCAGGTGGGAAACGATACCAGATAAAAGTGAAACCAGGAAATGAAAGTCTTAAGGAATTTAATAATTCTCAGTGGGAATATTGCCAGTTTTTAAGATCAGCAGAATTGTTACTAGATGGTCAAACCGGTCAAGGAATCGTGCAGCTTGGACAAAGGTATGGCGCGTGTATGTTTGGGATTTTATTTCTTTAATTGACCGAAAGATGGATTTCGAGTAACGTTTCTAAAATTTTAGAACTTTTTTTTTAATAGAAACGAAACGCCAAGAAAAGAAACAACAAGCAAAAAAAACATGTTCCTACAGTTGTTTATTTGATTTTTATGTTACTGTGTTGGGCCCGACATGGCCTAGCGCTTTAAGGCGTGCGCTTCGTAATCTAAGTGTCGCGGGTTCGCGCCCGAGTCGCGCCAAACATGCTCGCCCTCCCAGCCGTCGGGGCGTTATAATGTGACGATCAATCCCGCTATTCGTTGGTAAAAGAGTAGCCCAAGAGTTGGCGGTGGGTGGTGATGACTAGCTGCCTTCCCTCTAATATTACACTACTAAATTAGGGACGGCTAGCACAGATGGCCCTCGAGTAGCTTTGTGCGAAATTCCAAAAACAAACGTTACTGTGTTAATAAAAAAAATAGCTTAATCGTTAGAGAAGAAAATATCAGCATCAAAAACATAAAATATGGCGGACTTTAGAAATAAAAGTCGAATGTTGTTTAGAATTAAGCACAATGGGCTATCTGTGCTCTGCCCCTTAATTTTTTGTGTACATACAGAGATAAATTTATCTCAAATGTGAACAATATTGTTATTGTAGTACTTTTCTTTTTACGTAGAACATTTTAGACTTTTTTCAGATATTACAAAGACTGTTTTTTGAATTTTGCACAAAGCTACTCGAGGGCCGTCTGTGCTAGCTGTCCCTAATTTAGCAGTGTAAGACTAGAGGGAAGGCAGCTAGTCATCACCACCCACCGCCAACTCTTGGGCTACTCTTTTACCAACGAATAGCGAGATTGATCGTCACATTATAACGCCCCCACGGCTGGTGGGGCGAGCATGTTTGGTGTGACGAGGATTCGAACCCGCGACCCTCGGATTACAAGTCGACTGCCTTAATCACGTGGCCGTGCCGGGCCACACTCATAGCTAAAAGTGAAAGACCTATTTAGCTTCAGCACGTCGTGAACCTTAGACCTTAAGCTCTCAGTTCAGCACAATGATAAGCATGCTACTTCTGTGTCTTTGAAATAAGAACAAGTACAAAAGTTTTTTTTCTTTCAATTGTTTTGCTACTTTCATCATTTTGTTTATTTCCAGGTGTTATTCAGAGCAAGAAAATTCCTTTGTGATAGGTTTGACAGACAAGGTGTGTCAAAACGTCTCAGTGGCAGGAGGAAAGGGAGCGTCGGTGGCATGTTTGACTCAGCTTGGAAAAGATTGCTCGAAGGTTAGTGGTTCAAGTCTCTATTATCTCAACTTTTAAATTTTTTGCTCAATCCAATACTATGATTATTCAGTCAAGCGTATCTGGAAAAAACTGATATTTCGTGAAATATATTGCCGTTTTTGTTTGAAACTGAAACCAAAACCTTAATTGAGGTTTTTGGAAAATCGAATAACGGCAACTAAAGGGTGGAGGTCCAGATCTTTGAAGAGCTGTTAATGCCTACTATACATTGTTCTGCATGAGCGAAATATTTTATCAACTCACATTAATTTTGCAACAAACTCTGTCTAATGTTGTTCAACAGCACCGAAAAATGAAAGAAAGCATTCAAGGCTCTCGAAATAGTTCTCATATTTCATACTAGATGGAGCTGCCCCAATTGAAGCACTTTCTTGAATAATAAAAACTTCCGTATTTTTTTTATGTTGAACGAGTAGTTTGTTGGTTATTTATAAAGATAAATTTATTGTCATCAACCTCTCGAAATCTGTTTAATTCCTAGAACATTATCGTTGTAAGGTTACATTAAGACAAATTGAAAATGCAAAATTTTAATAAGTGAATTGCAATCAGTGGAGTAGCATGTATAATAATTAAAAGTTTTTTGTCTGTTTAATTAATCTATTTTTATAGCGGTTTGGTAAACTGTATTAAAGACAGTGGTGATTCAACAAGCTTCTGGTGCACACATATTTCTTACTTCTTAAACACTCACCGATTAGTTTCACTTGTACTTTATCCGATGTCTTTAAAAATTCAGTGATCAGCAGTAAATTTTAGCATCACCAAGTGGTGGACCTTAAACATCGTGATGGAAATATACAACTGATGATTAGCTATAAATGTCTGTAAGTACATTGTCACCTGAAAAAAAAAAAGGAATTAATTGCTGACTCCTCTCGCTGTGTCGTCTCAAATTTAACACCGGTAATCAACATTACTCAGCGCCAACTTTCGAGCTATTCTTTTATCAACGAATGAGCGTAGCATTTCACTGACCCAATCGGGACTCGAACACCTACCTCTCACAGTGAAAATCGAGTGCTTAACTAGCAGATTATGGTATGCCCGGAATATTATATAGAAAACTGTTAAGAAATGGAACACCGTTGGAGAACAGTTTTTCGATTTATTGAGGTCCAGTACATCTAAAACGATATTATATATCACTCAAGGGTTCGTTTAATAAATTGTTTTATATCTTTTTAGTGCAAAGCTACACAATGGGCTAACTGTACATACTACACGGAGGGGAAATGAACCCAGAAACTTTGGAGTTCTGAGTGCGTAGGCCCAGCATAGTCAGGCGGGTAACACACTCGACTCGTAATCTGAGGGTCGTGGGTTCGAATTCCCGTTACGCCAAACATGCTCGCTATTTTAGCCATGGGGGCGTTATAATGCTATGGTCAATCCCACTATTCGTTGGTAAAAGAGTAGCTTAAGAATTCGCGGTGAGTGGCGATGAGTTGTTGCATTCCCTCTAGTCTTACACTGCAAAATTAGGGACGGCTAGCACAGATAGTCCTCGTGTAGCCTTTCGCGAAATTCAAATAAACAAACAGAGTCGGTAAACTTATCGTGGGTTTACCAGGAGATTGTATAATAAAGTTTATATTTAAACTACATTTTTGAAATTGTTTATTGGATACAGTTTTGTCTACTTGAATAATGTATTAAGAAATTGCTTTATTTTGTATTTCATATTTAGTTCCAGGTTCCTAACGGTTTTATCTTATCTACTGCCGCATACAATCGTCACTTAGCGAATCATCCGATTTTAAGTCAGTGTATTGATGATATACGAAAAGCTATCAGGTAGTTAACATTCACTTTCTCTTTCAAATTGATTTTGTCTGTGAACTTCATCAATATTCAGTTGTGATACTTTACCCGTGGAAAAGGCTGTAGAAATAACGTTTTAACCATGATGCAAAGATCTGAAATTGAGTTTTTTTAGAACTTATTCATCGCTTATGTTCAAATATTTCTCTTTTTTTTTTTGGCAGACATCTTAACACTTTTTAAATCAAATAGCTGATAATGACATATTCATTTGGAATAAAGCCTCAGATATAATTTATTTTTATCATCGAACACTATCCATTATTATTATATATTGATAGTATGTATTGTTTTGATAATTTGTTAAAGCCTCGGGCAGAACGAAGTTCTTAATTGTAAGGTGATCTTTGTTTGAGCTGTGTGCGCCCCTAGTGGCACACTGTTTTGATACCTGTGGTGGGAGGAGCAAAGATAGCCTATTATGTAGCATCGTACTACATAAATATTTTGAATTGTGTGCAATGTAGATAACGAACCCAAATAGTTTAGCGTTATAATCCTTAAGTGTAATTATAACAGAACCATGCGGAGGACAGTCCTTAATCAACAATAGCGTTTAGTCCAAGGTCTCGTGATAAGGAGCATTGTTCTGCCATAACACAATATCGATCTGATAACCCAAGATTTCCTGCATGGTCCTTGGAACACGTACATTTATGACCAGAGATTTTTTTTTTAGGTTTCCAGACATTTTACAGTTAGATCTTACACCAAATTTCAATAATCCGGTTCTAAACATATCATCTAATTAGAAGATTTACAGTCGCATTGTTAATTTTTTCTTTTTTCCGACCTACCACTAGGTGGCTCAGTGATAAGTTCTGGGAGCTTATAACGGTAAAAATTGGGTTTCGATAGTCGCAGAAAACACAGCACAAGAAGTTTATTGTATGATTCTGTTCTTAACGACAAACAGACAAAACTCTTCCAAACCAATAGTCGGACATCATTTCAAAACCGGTTGCATAATTGTTATTACACCAATAAACTTAACCCCACGTGGCCAACGCTCTTGAGCTGCTTAGGTTGTTTTTTTCTTATAAGTTTTGTATGATCTAATACCTAATTCTTTAAGCCTCACTGAGGTCCTTCGCGAAGCATGCTGGATGTAGTATCACACAAGTTTGGAAGGACAATCTGTATTAACCTGATTGAATACTAATGACTAATATCATCCTTTTCATCGTATCAACCTAAGAATACCAGACAGCTCGTCAACTATACAAAACTAGTGATAAATAAATACACTGTTAATTGAAGTAATACATACTTGTGATGACAACAGATACGTGTGTTATTAGTTCGGTCAGTTTACTTCCCACAGTTGATTTATAACTGAATATACTTTGTATTGTTTCAGTTCTCAAGATAATGAAATATTGAGGAAAGCATGTACCAGGTAAGTCAGAAACTGTGCATTTTCTACGAACATTAACAGTTGCATATGGTGTGTGTAATTTTTTTATTATATGGAATAAAATATCTAGTTCGTTCTTGTTCGTTTAGTTATTGCATAAGAGTCATAAACGGAATACTTTACTGTATTTTCTTGACATTTGTATATTTATTGTTTTAATTACTAATGGCCAGTTGTTTATTTTTAAGACTATCAAAACATAACTACCGAGACTGTGTAGTTATTTATGAGCAGTTAAAATAACTTACTTTAACTTCAAACATCACTAATTTACCAATATTTGTTTCTGTCGTTATGAAAGTGCTGTAACCGAATTTCTCAACACCGACATCGCACAGGATCTGAAAGACGAAATTACTAAAGTTTCAGAAAGGACTTTCCGGAGACATCTTAATGGACTATACCTTGCAATACGTTCCTCAGATGTCTGTAAGTGTGGGAACTTCAATGTGCAGTCACACAGTAAATGTATTTCATCAATACTAGCAACGTGTGTCACATTTTTAAGTTCACGAAACAATGAAAGGTGCACTTCCTTAGCAGCATGGCCATATATTAACATGTTAATAGTGATATTGGTTGTAAAACTATAAATTGTAAGTTGTAGGCGTTTTTTTCTTCTTTTTTACTATATAGAATATCTTTGGTACGTGTATAAAGCTCTCTCTCGGATTTATCAATGAGTATCCATGCATTAAAATTAGTGATATAACGTAGTCAGAAGATCTTGGAAGCTTATAACTATAAATTTACTCTTCCATGTTTTGTATAAATAGCAAATTTGGGTGTTATATGTATGTAAATTTACACCAAGTTTTCTCTCTTACTATTAGAATCCTAAATTTCTAGAGGGGAAAAAACACGAGACTTAATTTTCTATACGACTCATCACTAGTCATTGAGTTACACCTGTTTTCAGATGCGAGTAATAAGCAAACAAAAGTTAATGTATTATGTAACTTTAGGCTTAACAACTAACAATGAAGTGTTTATAAGTCAAACCATGTCAACAATGACGTTTATTAGTTTAGTTTAAAAATCAACAATGAAGTTCAGAAATTTTAAAAAGACAATTAAGTAAATATTTATAAAAGAATAAAATGTTTCATTTTAAACTAATGAATAAAAACTCATAAAACAACACACCAAACATGCTCCCCTTTCAGCCGTGGGGACGTTATAACGTTTTGGCAATCCCACTCTTCGTTGGTAAAAGAGTAGCCCAAGAGTTGGCGGTGGGTGGTGATGACTAGCTGCCTTTCCTCTAGTCTTACACTGCTAAATTAGAGACGGCTAGCGCAGATAGCTCTCGTGTAGCTTTACGCAAATATTCCAGAACTAAGCCATAAAAAAACAAAATGTTTCATTTTAAACTAGTAAATAAATATTCATAAAACACATTTTCTTTTAACCTAGTACATGTTATATAATAAAAAGTTTTAAATTGTTTGAACAATTATTCTACAATTTAAATAACTGAAACTACGCTTTCTCAGATGAAAATCATGTGTATAGATTGAAAATTTCAAAGTTCGTATGTCAATTTCAGAAATAAATGAAATGACCTGAAGCTTTGGATTACACAAGTTTCAGAGCTATGAAATAATCTGTTAACATTGAAATGCACATTTGTGTTGTGTTTGTATTGTTACCTTTTAAATCTTTTATGGATATCGACTGTTCATTTGTTCTTTGTTTTATTAAATAAAATTCCTTGTCTTATGCTTTAGCGTAATATAGAAAAAATAATATATATTTTTATATATATATACAAAAATTTGTACAACAATGTTACAACAGTTTGGTGTTCTTTTTGACTTGCAGTTCTAGTTAATATCATTATGTTGTTAGGGAGCTTAAGACTTAAAGCTGTGTGGTTCCATCAAAGAATGTTTAACACTTTTATTTGAAGGCAGATCACGTGCTCTTTAAATCAGTGAAATTTCAGAATAACATATCGTGTTATGTTTCTCTTATAAGTAGATGTTATCAAATTGATTTAAAAAAGTAGATGGTATATTGAATGTCTGAAATGTATCTAATTTCCGCGATTAAACGTTTTGACAGACGAAGATAGCTCCGAAACCTCTGCAGCTGGGCAGATGAAGACAATCCTTGGAGTTAAAGGACCTGAAAGAGTAAGATTACATGATTTATTTCAGAAGAAAAACATTTTGTTTGAATTTATGCTTCGACAAGATTGAGGAAATTTTAGAGTTTCGAGCAGCCTTTATAGATTTCTGATAAAGTTATGTGTCTTAGTACACAAACGTTTGAAACTTAGTTTTTAAAATGCTACACGAGGTTTACACATGTATATATATTTAACGTATAGAACAATATATCAAACTTGGATATTGAAATTAGTAAAAAAGTTTTTATTTTACGAATTTCGCTAATTTTTTTTCACCATCACTAATAAGTTTCATTCAATATGATAACCAAGAATTTTGTTTTTAATAAAATGTTACGATTCTCACAGATGTTCATTAAGCAAACCTTGATTTTTTTACCTTTTTACAGTTGTGTTCGAGCACAACCAGTGTAGTTATTCTATTGTAGAACTCAGCGAACTATTAAGTTCGGTAAATCTACAATGATTTTGTCTTATGTATATATTATTGTGTTTATCAATGTATGCGTTACAGGGATTCCAGTTCATAATTTGTAATAATCGCAACCACATCATAATGGAAAGTAACAACGCACAAGACTTCAATAAACATTCACAGAAGATTTTATGTAAATTACCTATTTCTGAAATCAGACAAAATCTATGTTAAAAGATCAAAATTAGTCTTTATCAAATTAAATTGCTTTACTTAATTAAATATAAGTAACATAATAAATCCTCGTAACCAGACTCTGTGTTAGTTCTATATTTAATACTCTGCTTAAATAGCTTCTTGTTTATTTGTATCACCCACAATGATTTTTACAGGTAATATCAAGAATTACAAATTATCCTAACGAAAAATATTATCTTTCAGATAAAGAAATTAAAATATTGATGACTAGCAGCGTTGCCCAGGTTTTCGAGTGGGGTGGGGTGGGGGTTGGGGAACTACCTCTGTTTCCCGGCATTCGACTCGTCATGAGACACGTTAAACCTGTATGTTGGCTAAAGATTTAATCAAATAAATAAGTATTTGTATATGTACTTCTACATTTATACATGTACTTTAATGAAAAGGACAGTTTTTAAAGTAATTCAATCAAAGCAAATTATTAGGATTGGTTTAGCAGTTTTCTTTTTTTATTTTTGAGCCAACTAAGAATGTTTTGTTGGCAATAACTAAGCGCCGTGCCTATTCGACAATCCAGCCCGGCCAAGTGGTCAAGGCGTTCGAACCCTCGTCATAACAAACATGCTCGCTCTTTTAGCCGCGGGGACGTTATGATGTGACGGTCAATACTACTATTTATTGGTAAAAGAGTAACCAAAAAATTGGCGGTGGGTGGTGATGACTAGTTGTCTTCCCTCTAGTCCAGTGGTTCCAAACCTTTTTTAAGCCCCGCACCCCTAAAAATTTTAATATGTTTTTGCACCCCTCACAATAATTATTTATTTAAGAATAAAGGTGAAGTTGGCCAAAACAAATGTTATCTCGCGCCTCCTGGAACGCTCTCTCGCACCCCTGGTTGGGAACCGCTGCTCTAGTCTTACAATTAGGGATGGCTAGCATAGATAGTCATCGTGTAGCTTTGCGGGAAATTCCTAACAAACAAACTCTCTGTTTCCCTGTTCCATATTTCGATAGTAAAAATATTCTGTAAATTTATGAAAATAAACAAACAAAAAATACTTTAGGTTTGATCTTTTAAAATATACTTCAAGCTGTTTTAAATCCTTGTAAACGATGTTTTATGGGTTTTTTCATTCATCGGCAAGGATAAATAGGCTTTTGTGGGGAATATTTAGAATATCTTATGCACTTATCAGTACACTTTTTAGCCTAATAGAACAGGAATAACTCTTGTGATGGTGAGAAACGTATTTGAAGTAAAAATGTCTTCTCAAGACGGCTGAAAATGACTTCAAAGGTCGAAACGTTGTTCTGTACTTTATTTTAATTAAAGTTTTAATACCCATACCAGCTGTCTTGAGAATACATAAGCCTAACTCTATTCCCTCCATCCCCGTTATCCGTCCTCAAATATTAAGATTTCACGTGTAAATATATAGTTAATATTATGTTGAATTTGCTTTAGTGTAAAATTAATACATTTTTGAAATGATACCGTATTTACATTATGATATCGATGTATGAAATATAATTCAAACAAAATGCAATATAGTACTTTATAATGCATCAAAAGAAAGAAAAATCCACTTGCAGTTATCAAACCACACAGAGAAAAACAGTTGAATAAAATACATTTGTTATCATAAATTTAATCTCATTTTACCTAATAATTATTAGAATCTAGGCCTTACCCTTTTCATGTAGTCTATTTTATGGTACACATTCTAATTTTATTCAAAAAGCTACACCTGTTGTTTATTTTTTTCAAACGCAGTATTTTGATGCTGTATACATTTCTTTTGTGTGTGAAGTTAAATATATGTAAGGATTAGCAGATGTATAATTAATAATTTGTAACTAAGTATGCCTGTTTATTCTACTTGTAATAAACAATTTTCAGGTTCAACTCATCTGCTGTGTCACACGCTCAACCAGTTGTAATTACTTTAATCTCATTGTGCACGATGAGTATTATAATTTAAGCCTTACTTTTATCTCAAAGTTTATGTTGTGCCTGACGGCATAATTTTATTTTATAGGCTAAGCCTACTCTTCGTTTTTTTTGTGTTTTTTTTAACAACGAGGTTCTGATTTTGCATATATTACGTCTGTGTGTGAGGTTAAATATGAAGTATTAGTAGACGTATAGTTAATGAGTTATTACTAAATAGGCCTATAATAACACGAATTCGTGTTATGTATATTTTGAAGCCCCCCAGTGGCTCAGCGGTATGTCTGCGGACTTACACGCTAAAATCCGGGTTTCGATACCCGTGGTGGGCAGAGCACAGATAGCCCATTGTGTAGCTTTGTGCTTAATTTAAAAAAACAAAACAAAAAACAAGTATATTTTGAAATTACCGATTTTGCCTGGTAGACGATATATGTTTATATCAACGAACAATTTCTGTTTTTCACCCCACGTCTTAGAAATGCAACTTGAGCAGTGTGCACAGCGGACAAACAACGTATATTTTGTGTTTTATATATGTTACAAGGAATTGTTTTAATAAATATTTTTTTTTTAAAAAAAAGTTAGGCCCTGTAATGTGTATACTGTCTTGTTTCTATATCACTTTTGTGTGTATAAATGTATCAAACATTTGTATGGATAACTCCTAACTCTAAAGATTATCAGTTTTATTGAACATTTATCGATAAGATACTTTAAATTGTACATTGTTTCAATTTTATTTTACTAACATAGATATGGTCTTCAATAATCCAGTGCTGGGCATCGTCTGTGGCATTTAACGTTGTACAATACAGGAGGTAGGTCGCTGTTTAAAAACATATTAATATATTTCGAAGGTATTATTTTAAATACTGAAAGGCTGGCTATTCAGTAGTATAATACGATTTTTAAGCGACAGTTTTATTTCCTTGGATTGATAATCACTAGATGTATCAAAAAATATTGCTAAGAAACGTACAACTGAAACTTTTGCTAAATGAAGTTAACGGTTTTACAGAGGGTTGGATATGTGATATTAAAGGGATTTGGAAACTCACCGCATTACTACATTGCCACCATGTACAATCATGCTCAATCTGACGACTGTGCATCGTAACAACAGTCCTACAGCATATTTTAATTGCAAAAGATTCTGTCGCAAGGCTTTACGTCCAAAACACATCACTCCTCACTACAAATGTACATAGTATTTTTATTTGGCGACTTGACCAGTTAGTATGACTTTGTAAAGAATAACAAGAATGCCAGTTTTATTTTTCATCTCTTGAGGTATGTGACAATTAAACAGGAAATATGACTAGAATCCTTATTTCAGTGAAATCATACTCTGTTAGCTTCGTTTCCAGAGGGATAGCCCGGCACAAGGTGGTTAGGGAGCTCGACTCGTAATCTGAGGGTCGCGAGTTCGAATCCTCGTCACACCAAACATGCTCTCCCCTTCAGCTGTGGAGGCGTTATCAAGTTACGATCAATCCCAAACAAACAATTCGTTGGTTAAAGAGTAGCCCAAGAGTTGGCGGTAAGTGGTGATGACTAGCCGCCTTTCTTCTAGTCTTACACTGCTATGTTAAAGACGACTAACGCAAATAGCCCTCGTGTATCTTTGCGCGAAACACACACAAAAAAATCCCGATTATGCTACACACTAGAAAAGCTGTCTTATAACAATAAATACTGATTAATTTTTCTTCGTAAAATTAAATCTAAATAAACGTTTTATAAACGTGTTTTTCTTCCAAAGATTAATCGTAATATAACATCAAAATATGTATGAATAACTTATATTAATCTTCTAGCATTTCAGGATAAAAAAAATTGTGTAAATTTGATAAGTCTCTGGAAGTGTTTATTGTATAGAATTTTGACTTCATTTTTGTTATATTCGGATGTGCATATCGATGTTTGTTTGTTTTTTAATTTCGCTCAAAGATACTTGAGGGCTGTCTGCGCTAGCCGTCCTTAATTTAGCAGTGTAAGACTAGAGGAAAGGCAGCTGGTCATCACCATCCACCGCCAGCTCTTGGGCGGCTACTCTTTTACCAAAGAAAAGTGGGATTTACTGTCACATTATAATGCTCCCACGGTCGATAGGGCGAGAATTGTTGGTGTGACGGGGATTCGAACCCACAACCATCGGATTACGAGTAGAGTACCTTAACCACCTGGCCATACCAGGCCTGTGTATTTTGTTAAAGCCTTATAGATTGAAACATACTCATAAAAAACTTGTTCTTTAAAATATATCCATATATGGTCAAATGTCTGACCCTGCATATTATGTATTGTGATGAAAAATGCAAAAAAGTCTGAGGGTGAAGAACAAACTCAAATAGGTACAACTTACTAAAAAAAGTGGTGTAACATTTTTGACTAAAATTTTAATGATCTCTATCTACGATGAAAAACGTCAATAATGATGTATTGTTGCGTCATCTATTGGTTGTAAAAGATATTTAAATTGTGTTTGATACAGATAGACTCTGGTACTTAGACGTAATATTATATGACCCTGATATGATCAATTATAGTATTCATATTTTTCTGAATATTTAAAGAGCTTGTTGTAAGTATGATAATAGGTATATAAAAATAAATATAACAATTAAAGTAACTGGGAGTTGAACTCGAAGCTTTGATATGACAGTTTACCTCAATAACTACTGTGACACTCGGTCGTCTTAATCGAATATTCACAAATAATTAAAATTCTAATTGTTCCGGTTTTTCTTTTCAGCAGGATGAGTTCATTATGAAAACTTATAAAAAATCCCAACTTATGTGAGATTTGAACGTTGGACTTCTGCTTGAGATCAAATACTGAGTTAATTTGAACAAAACGAGCGTTACAGACAGAATGGATTTTATAAACAAATATTAATTGTTGCACGGAGCACTTGCACAGCTTTGGCCAATGTCTTTGTATTAGTGCCTGTCACATGACGCTACACTTTGTTTATGGTAGTTGTGGTATGACTCTTTCTGGATTGTCTTGGATCCCTAAGTTGATTTATAACTGTTTGTTTTTCAATGTCATTAAGCATAACTTGAGATTGTATGAAATTTTTCACATTCGAACTAGAGGATAATTTTGAAATGGAAGGTAATTTGGAATAATTTATACAAATTTTATTTTAGTAGTATTCCTTAAATCAACGTAATTTGAGCAATGATCTCCTACAAAGGTTGGGCAAGTTACATCAAGACAAGTTTGGTGCCTCAACACGTTGTTATGCTCCATGTCGCTACGGTCAGTTATGTTCTGTGTGAAATTCACGTATCTCTAGAACAGCTCTGCAGAGTGGTTTTCGTTGCAAGAGATTCAATTGTGGGGTTGAATTTCTATAATCATGTTGGTGTACGAGGATGACAGTTTTTAGTGCCTATTTCACAGTCCAGTTTTGCATCTTGACTTCATAGAGAGTTAAGAAGTTATATGTAAAGATAAAAAAGAATAGTGATATTGTATTTACTACACTACATCAGCAATATCCGGTACTCATAAGCATATTTGTCAGTTTCATTCTTCTGCTACTCGATTGTGTGTGTCTTTCTCTAATATGAAAGCCGCGTGGGGCAATATGTTGTGTCCACCGAGGTGAATCAAACCTCTGATTTTAGCGTTATAAATCGGAAGACTTACCGCAGTCTCAGCAGAGACCTGCATGATTGATTCAAGTATGTTGTGGAAGTAACTTGTGCATTGTGTCGCTTTTCTAGATATAGATCGTTTTTTATTATATTTGGTACTATTTCCTGGATTACATGGACTCTCATTTCTTACACAACATCCGACCATGCTTACAATGGCTGCGGTGCTACTTAATGATCTCATATTAATGACATTTAGGATTGGTTAAATTTCACTGATGTAATATTAATGACATTTAGGATTGGTTAAATTTCACTGATGTAATATTAATGACATTTAGGATTGGTTAAATTTCACTGATGTAATATTAATGACGTTTTGGATTAGTTAAATTTCACTGATGTAATATTTCTAGTTAAAATTGTTGTAGCTAGTGTAGTACGAATTTATAAATATGGACTAACTGAACTCATTTGTTTAAATTTAAGTTTTAGCTCAATGTTATTAGTGCTCATTAGCCCTTAAATTATCGATTGTATTCATATGATGGAGTCCAAAGTGACCCCAACTATTTACATATAAAAGAATCACACTATTTATAATTTCTACATATTTGTTATCTGTGCATATAAGTGATACGGTTGCATAAAATAATATTTAACATTAAAAAGTTTAACAATTTTGATTTGAAAAATAGAATATGACAATAGTATGAAAACTGAACAAAAACGCGCATATCCTCAAACTACACAAAATATTTATACATTGAGAACTACACTCAAATAGTATCATGAACTCGACGTAAAATTATTTATTCTGTTTCACCTTTGTCTTTGATTTTTCTATTCATTTATGAAGAGCAGGAGTTTATGTTTCAGAATTTTATACAAACTATAAAAAGGTTATGGATGCACATCCGTCCCCAACTTTAGACGGATAAGCAAAAAAAGGGCAGAACATCGACCGCAGCCACCATCAACTCTTGGACTACTATAGTATAATCAAATATTTGGGTTTGATCCCTATTGTTTTAACGTATCTTCGACTGAGAGGGTAGAATCACTTTTTCAATGCCAGTTGGTGTTCGATTTTGTTACACTTGGTCATCGTTTGCCCAGTTAGGCTGAATTACCTTTTCATATGAACAAAAAAAAACCATTACCCATTGATTTTTCGCCCCCCAGTGGCTCAGCGGTATGTCTGCGGACTTACACGCTAAAATCCGGGTTTCGATACCCGTGGTGGGCAGAGCACAGATAGCCCATTGTGTAGCTTTGTGCTTAATTCAAAACAACAACAACTATTGATTTTTCTTTATGCTAACAGAGGCCAAGATGAATCGATGAATTAAAAACATGTGGGTCTAATATGTTGTAAAGAAACAGCACATTTGTCATTTATTTATCTTTCTTTCAGCTTATGAGAATCTTAGTACTTGGACAATAGTATTCATTCCATCTTGGTTCTGTTTAATATAGAAATCATAACTGGCTTTTTGTTTTCTGTATTGCTGTTAGTTTGTGACTGGTAGTCCTTATTAGCACCTCTATAATTCTTTCCTTTTTCATACATTGAGTAACGACAGCAGTTTCATTGAAAGGAAATGTACCTGAGAAATAGGCACATCCTTTTGGGGAAAGATTTCAGGTGGATATTGTACCAAAGTTTTCATTATGATAACATTTTAACTAAATTCAAATTCATAATGAAACTATCCGTTCTTTTATGACTCTTGGATCATGGTCAGTATAACCTTTGTATATAAGTTTGTTCTTTAGGCTATTTTTCTCCTTGTACAAACATTTGCATATTATAAGCATAGAATGTACTACTATCAAAATAAGCCCAAATGCTTTACTTCATTTTCAAGGTTTACTTGGAATGTGTTGTTTGAAAGGACACCTGTTGCAAAATGTAAACAACTGGCTTATCAGTGGTCACATTTTCTAATTGTACACGATACTATTAAAGAGTTAGCGCACTTGAACCAAATATGCCTTCTCACGGAATCAAATTTGTATTCTTTTGCTTTGCCCTTTTTGTTTTTCAGCATTATAAAGTTAAAAACATCTTAAGTTCATGAGACCTATTATTTGTTGGTGTTCGTGAGAAAACAAAATGGTCCTTTACTGTCTTGATTCTCAGGCTTGTTTGATATATTTTTAACAGATAATATTGTCACATTGAAACACTAGAGGACGCTTAGTAGAGCGCATACTTCCACCACGCAGCGTTGTTTACATTCAATTTTCTAAAAATTAAAATGTATGTCCGCATGTCTTTCGTTATCAACAGACACGGACCATATTTAGTATAACAATAAGGCACAATATTTTACACATGTCCACAAAGTTTCATTAAAATCCGATAATTTTGGATTCAGTTATGGAGCAAAATAACTGGAGTGATAACTAGGGATGGTTGTAATCTCGGTCACAATTTTAGTTTTGTTTGTTTTTGGAATTTTAAGCAAAGCTATACGAGGGTCATCTTCACTATCCGTTCCTAATTTTGTTATAGGAACGTAGATCTCGTAATCTGAGAGTCACGGGTTTGAATTCCACTCACACCAAAATGCTGGTCTTGTCATTAGTGGGGGCGTTATAAAATTACGGTCAATCCCACTATCAAAGAGTTGACAGTGGGTGGTGATGACATTAAGGACGGCTGGCGCAGGTGACCCTCATGTAGCTTTCTGCAAAATTAAAAAAAAAAGTAAAGTTGAGCTTTCGCGTTGTTTTATGCGCTTCATTTTATTATTTTTAATTTTTAAAATGTAATTCGTAGTTTTAATCGTTTTTCATAATTATTGTTAAACATTATAACACCATTGCGTTATTTGTTATTATTGTTAAACATTGTGACATCACTGCTTAAAGAGCTTTGAATGTGTTTATATAATACTAACTAGGATGCTCTATAGTTTGTTAAATTCTTCTTTGTGTGTCTTTAGGCAGAATGGTCAAGCAATAGAGCCAAACATGGCTGTGGTGATTCAGGAAATGGTGCCGTCCCAAGTGGCAGGGGTGATGTTCACAGTTCACCCGGTCACAGGACATCCATCATTCATTTCCCTCTCAGCTAATTACGGACTGGGTGAGGTAGGTCGTCTAGTGAATTATTGACAGTTAGCGACTATAAGTCTTTTTGTTTTTTATTTGGATGATAATACTTTGGTTTCATTTACTTTTAACGCATTCGACACGTAACCCGAGCTGGTAGATTTTATCGGGTAAAAATGAAGTTTTATGTACAAAGTTTGTGCTTTTCAAAAAATTGTTAAAGAACTATTTCCTTAGAGATTTCGGATATATATGGAGTGCTATAGTTATTATTAATTATCTAATAAACTTACAAGAAATATGCATATTTTATTTTATACAACGAGGAGTGAAGAAAATATTTAGTTATTTTGGCAGATCAATAATGAAACAAGAGGAAATCCTCAAGAGCCGCGTCACTTGAAATTCTTTTAAGCAGGATTAGAGTAATTTAATATTTATGAAACATTTTATGCTCTTTGTTTCAGCTATATTTTTGTGCACCAGCAATACTAAGCGTGGCACGTGCCTATAACCGATTTGATTTTACTACTTATCAGGATCACCACCAGCGTACCCTCAAATTGAAATTCGTTTTGGCAGAATTAGAATAAATTAATCTGTGAGACACTGGGTGTGGCTGAATACATCAAACGAAGTAGTTTGATCTCCTGAGTTCAAAATTATAATTAGATCTCAAATTGGTCAAGCGATGACAAAGCTATGAGCAAAAGTAGCTACTAAAAAACTCAGAGCCATTATGCCGCGGCTAAATGTATGTATCATAAAAGAGTTATTTGTTAGAAACAAAAACAAGCCGAAGGATTTAAATCGGTGCAGCGAATTTGGGTTTGTTTGGTCTTCTTTTTGTTTATTAAAATATAATTAAACCAGATATTTATATTTATTCTTCTCGACACAGTCTTTCCTTTAGATTTTGTTTTCTTTGTGTGTGTATGTACAGTGAATTTTGACCATTAATATTCCATGAAGACTTAAGGAGATTACTCGTTCTTCCAGTCTGTGGTGTCAGCAGCCGTAGAACCAGACACTATAACTTTGAAGAAAACTAAAGAACGGGGTGTTGTTTTATACGAACGGCTGCTTGGAAGTAAGAAAATGAAATATCAAATATCAGGTGAGACATGGTGTCACTTAAGATGAGTATTGTGGTCATCATACTGGTTTTTCTTCCGATCCATTTATAATTTTGACTTTAACCATTTTTCTGTGTGATCAAAAACATGATAACAGTCAAAACTAAAAAGCCTTAAACACGTTAGGCCCGGCATGGCCAAGCGTGTTAAGGCGTTCGACTCGTAATCCGAGGGGGCGTTATAACGCGACGGTCAATCTCACTATTTGTTCGTAAAACAGTAGCCCAAGAGTTGACGGTGGGTGGTGATCTTTAGCTGCCTTCCCTCTAGCCTTACACTAGAGTAGGTTTGCACGAATTTCAAAACAAACAAACTTAAGCAAGTTATTCCATTTTTACTGTTCTTGATTCGTTAGGATATAGTTGTCGTTAATGCACGAAGTTTACTCGAGGGGGCGTAGAAATAAACTTTAAAATATATTAATTAGCGTTATCTAATTGAATAATATATTAAGGCCGGTGCCTCGCGTATATAGAGAACATATTTTCATATGGAAAAAATCCGATCATGTAATATATCAGTGATTTGCTAAGAGCCTATAAATACAGAAATGGATTCACATAATAACTACTTTGTAAGACAATAAGTTTATTTGTTTATTTTCGGAATTTTGCGCAATAACTGTTATTACAAATAATAATTTTTATATACATGTGTTTTACAAACTTAGAGACAATACTTATATCCTGTCTAGAACTGAATATTTTGTCAACAGTCCAGGTCTTCGACGAGCACATTAATTCTGAGTTGATATTGTCACACATCGCTTAAGCTAGTAAGCTTGATTGACCTCATACCGCTTAAAATCTTGCTTTTATCCGATGACGATATTTAATATCTTCGTAGACTTACTAACGTCTGAAGTTAATTCACTGAATTTGAACTGTTTGTAATGTTAGAAATCTAAAACAGTTTCCTCGCAGAATTCTGTAGTTTTACAATTAATTGACGTTAATCACAAATTTAGCTACTGAGAACTATAGCATACTGATTTTAATTTACTAATAATATTTTACTATCTCTTGGCTAGCTGCTTTTGTACGAATAACGCGAGATTCTAGAACGTTCAACAATGTTCAAAAAGCTACCGTTTTCGTAAAACAAATATTGTGGATTCTTACTCTCAAGAATCTTTTACAGATTTAGAGAACAGGTGGGATCTGTGCAATAGTCGTCCAGCAATATATGTCATAGAAAAAAAAACTGTAGTAAGATAAACGTAGACTCTAAAATAAATGTACAACAGTAACTCTATTATAACATTCCAATCTGATAATTAAGTGGGAGTTCTAACGAAGTAGCCAGCCAGAGTGCGTAATTCGAACATTACTGATCTAAGATAAATCGTAGCCTCGTTCTTAAAAAAACAACAATATGAGGATAGGATTTCTTAATCCGAGGATGAAAACATACTTTTTTAATTATTTTTCTCATACAAAGATTTATTGCATTTTATCTTGGATTACTTTGTTTTGAATTTCACGCAAAGTTACTCGTGGGCTATCTGTGCTAGCCGTCCTTAATTTAGTAGTGTAAGACTAGTGGGAAGGCAAGTAGTCATCATCACCCACCGCCAACTCTTGGGCTACTCTTTTACCAACGAATAGTGGGATTGACCGTCACATTATAACGGCTGAAAAGGCGAGCATGTTTGGTGCGATGGGGGTTCGAACCCGCGACCCCCAGATCAGGAGTTGCATGCCTTAACCCACCTGGCCATGCTGGACCTATCTTGGATTAGACAGTGTTGTAATGGTACTAGATTGTGAAACAATGTAAACAAATATAGTTGTTATGTAATGACACCTTATTGGGTTAATCAAACCGGATTGATGAATTTGACATACTCTTGGCTCCAAAATATGGAGTGCGATCTTGTTTAATGCTGTAACGGGACGTGAGCAACAAACCCTCGGATCCATAATCCGACACATTACTTATTAGGCTAAGTACTGGTTAAGTACAAAACATAATGCAGTTATATTGAAATATAAACTACTGAGAAATCTAAAGAAAAATTAGGCTAGACTATCTTAACTGTACATCTATGGTATGTGTTTACGATGATAATAAACTAACAGTTTTTCAATGAGCATTAATGTTATTCTTTTGAGGCATTTTAAAACAGTCAAATCGTTATAAATTCTCATTTATGTATCTGTTTAAATTGAATTACCTTAATGTTTAGAGGCCAATGATAACTCGTTATTGTAACACTATTTTTCAAGAACTATGTATAATGTGTCGTGGATTTCCATTCTACACAATTCTCAAGAGTAACTTATCACTATACGAAACACTCAACATTTTTTGTCCATGTTTATCAGCATGCTGATTCCTCCGAGCCGATTTGGCCAGTCTCAAACACAATTCTTATACAAACACTATAAACTATGGGGAAAATCCAAAGATTGTCAAAACTGAACTTAACCCTATTTCTGTTTCGCAAATCCTTTTGATTAATTACTCTTAGCGTATTGAATCAATCTCAAACAATCTTGGCAAGTCAACGTTTCGGATAATGTTGAGTATTCTAAAGGGACTCGAGGTCAAAGTATGAGAGCTGCAGGATTGTTTCTTTAAAAAAACATGATTTTTCTCCTGGTCAATGAGATTTAGGTGTTCAAAATCATTATTTGTTGGCAGTTATAAAGCAAACTGCAAGTGTTGTTTATGAAGAAACTTTGTTATATTTTGAAAATTTGAGATATAATTTATGTTTAAGTTATTGCTTTGAAACGAATGATTGATGTTAAACTTGCATTGTTTTAACAGAGTTTAAACATTTCCTGTCATTTGACGGGCATGTTAAGTTGTTCCAATATAAAAGCGTGTTGTTTTGTTTCTTTTTGCATTGCGTTGAAGAAATTTAAGAGAACAAACAAACCATTGTAAGTTGCACAAGAGCTTATAAAAGCTATAATTGCTCGTCATTGTAACTGACGGTTAAAATATGATAACAACCATCACGATCTCAAGGGTAACAAACGACACTCGACAACATAGCTTAGCCTAAAGACATGAAATATTTTAGAATTTCGTTGTGATCTAAACCCAATATTTGTAAATAAAGTCCATTTTTGCAAACTATTTATGACCCAAAATGCTTGTAGTGTCATCGTTTCTTGGCTACCAGGTTGCTAATAACACTGTTGTTGTTGTTTTGAATTAAGCACAAAGCTACACAATGGGCTATCTGTGCTCTGCCCACCACGGGTATCGAAACCCGGATTTTAGCGTGTAAGTTCGCAGACATACCGCTGAGCCACTGGGGGGCTGCTAATAACACAAGATACAAGCGACAGGCGTGAGCCGAAGGTTAGTATATTAGACTGTGAATCCTGGAATCCCTGTTTCGCGTCCTGTTACTGAAAAATCGTCTCTACATTTGGAGACTGTGATTTATCAACCGTATGTGTTGGAAGCCGCAATTTGAGGGTCGCGAGTTCGAATCACCGTTTTAAACATGCTCGTCCTTTCAGCCGTGCAGAAACGGTCAATTCACCATTCGTTGGCAAAAAGAGTAGTCCAAGAGTTGGCGATGAGTACCGATGACTAGCAGCTGCCTTGCTCTGGTACTGTACTGACACAGTCGATCAGGTGTAACATAGTTTTTGATGTTTCACTAATTGAATCAACAAAATAACTATCGTTGAGAAACAGAAAACTACATTGTCAAAATACAGTAAGAAAATATATTAGTATTAGAATTCCTTAATAACGAACGTTTATGTACATTCTTTAGTACTTTGAATACGAACATCTAAATATAATTTATAATTCAGACTTTTTTCAATGTCTATTCTTCTAGAGAAAGGAGGTACATTGGAAAGTGTAGTTTCTGTCTCTGACTCCGAGAAGTGTTGCCTCTCTGTTGAAGATATAAAGAAACTTGGAAGGATTGGAATAATAGTAAGAGAGTTTCGATGTTAGTAAACAGTGAATAAACTGTTGAATTAAGCGACTTACTTTCAGTTCTTATAAGATGCTTTCCTAGAACTTTAATGGTTCGAAGATATCAAAAAACAGATAAAAATTCAGTGATATGAACGTAATAAATAAGTTATATTAAAGAAACAGATAAAAATAAAGTTATACATTTCAGCGAACTTTTAATGATACGTTAATACCTGGGCTTTAAATGTTCCTTTATTAATTAGGTCGAGTCAGCTTTCGGAAGTGCACGAGACATTGAATGGGCTATAAACGAGGGCCAAATATATCTACTACAAGTAAGTATTGTTGATGCAAACTTACATCAAAACAACAAAAAATAGTCGACTGCAAATAAAAGGACCCGGCATGGCCAGATGGTTAGGGCGCTGAACTCGTAACCTGAGGTTCGCGAGTTCGAATCCCCGTCACATCAAACATGCTCGACCCTTCAGCTGTGAGGGCGTTGTGAAATGACGGTCAATCCTAAACAAACAATTCGTTGGTTAAAGAGTAGCCCAAGAGTTGGCGGTGGGTGGTGATGACTAGCTGCATTCCCTCTAGTCTTACACTGCTAAATTAGGGACGGCTAGCGCAGATTGCCCTCGCGTGGTTTTGCGCGAAATTTAAAAAACAAACAAGCAAATAAAAGCAAAACATTGTAAATAGAATACTTAAATGTTTTTGAATTATAATTCTTAGTTTGTAATTACAAATTATAAGACACGGATGCATAAGTCCAATTATTTTATTACAATTTTGAAAACAATATCAACCCATCTATTAACTTATTACGTCGGAATATACAACAGAATGGATTGGCTTTGCAATTTTTCGTCGTAGGTTGTGTTCCTTGTGTAAACTCGTGTCTGTTAGCAATGAACCTAGGACTTCGATTAATTTTCATAATTACCATTTGTTAATGGTTGGAGATAATTCCAGTAACGAAATGATTTTGTGTTATATATATATTTTTAGTACAAGGCCAAATTTTGCTGTCTGTTATATCCACCACTGGGAATCAAACCCAGGATTATAGCGTTGTAAGTCTGTACTCTTTCCACCACCCCACCTACATCATATGTAATACATAGGAAATTTCAGGATATCGAACTCTGAGAGAGCATAATTATTGATAACAAGTGTATATTCTGTATTTTAACAAAAGGTCAAATCAACCGATGTCGTTTTTCTATAACAATTGTGTTAAAGTGCAACACAACATTTTACCATCAGTTTGGCGTGAATAGTTTATTTTCTATAGTTTTTAAAAAAAAGTGTTCATCAAATTTTCCGTCAAGTCATTCTGTTGGTAACTGTGGTGTGAAAACAATCAGATGCGCAGTTTGGCATTTCAACTATGTCACATTGACTTGACTATAAGTAGCTAACAGGTAAACACACACATTCAAATACAACTTAAGATTTTTTGCATAATATTAAATAGCTAAAATATTCTTCTGATACCTGTGGCATTTTAAGTGACGGATAGTTTGAATAGTGGTTAACTGAACAAACCTCATATAGACAAATAATTTACAACGAACTTTACTCGTTGGAAAAAGTGTCCATGACTGTGTTAATAACTTAAGACACAATTTATTCCGAACGGCCTTATTGCTTAACACATTTACACAGCGACCATCAACAGCGTAAAGAGCAAGTCAATGCTGCTTTACAGCTATAGCCCTGGTTGGCTCTATGATAGAGCTCTAGACTTGTAAAATGACGAGTCCGATTCGAATTCGTGCGATATTACAAAGTATTGTCCGCACTTTAATCTGTGGGTGTCTTATAAGAGGGGCAGTCAATTCTTCAGCATGAAGAGTGATAGTAGACGGTATGGTGCTGCTTGTTAGCTACCATCCTTCTCGTTAGCAGCTCAAATTAAAAAGACTGTGTCAGGTAGCTTTAACAGCTTTACCGTAGATATAAAATAAATATATCCTTCCATTGCAGCCGTTATATTAATTATAAGTATCAATTTGCTTACTTGCAAAAAGACCGGGTTTGGGGGTATTTTTTTCCATTTCAACTTGTTAAAGATGAATGAGTGTGAAAGAAATACGTTATGACGTGAGTGGCGAAATTTTGACTTGATGTTTGAAAGCGTGACAGTTCTGATATAATTTCTGCTTGTTGTTCTTGTGACGAGCCTGGCATGGCCAAGCGTGTTAAAGTTCGTAATATGAGGGTCGCGGGTTCGCATCCCAGTCGCGCCCAACATGCTCGCCCTTTCAGCTGTGGGAGCATTATAATGTGACGGTCAATCCCACTATTCGTTGGTAAAAGAGTAGTCCAAGAGTTGGCGGTGGGTGGTGATGACTAGCTGCCTTCCCTCTAGTCTTACACTGCTAAATTAGGGACGGCTAGCACAGATAGCCCTCGAGTAGCTTTGTGCAAAATTAAAAAAACAAACAAACGTCCTTGTGACGAAACACATTAGTTGAACATTCTAAATCTGTATTGAGTAATTAATCAATAATGGACATAAGCAGCATTTTTGTGTATTACCGACTTGTATGATGGTAATTTATTTGTTTCATTTCATTTTAAATATTATGATTAAAAGTAAAAAAAAACAAACAACTTTAGAATATGTTGAAAAGATGTATTTGAGCAACAAATTTAGTTTTTTAATGAAACATTATTAGATTATTTTAACTTCCTATTTCGAAGAATATAAAACTTTGAGAATCTTAAATGTATCAATAAGTATGTAATTTATATAATTATGTTAATAAAAATGGCGCGAAAACTGATTATTGGTTTCACCTAATTACTGTCATTTAGGCTCGTCCGGTGACGCGAGAGGATAAAGTGACGGAATACGACCTCATCCATGGACTAGACGACGGGGTTATTATTGAAAAAGAAATTTTTAGCACAGCAAATCTTGGGTAGTTAAGACTTTAGGTATTTTTTCTCATAACGTAGGTTTACTTGAAAACTGTTCAGTGTTTCAACTCAGTGTTTTCAAGATCGTGAATTCCTAGTTATTTATTACGTTTATATCTATTGTAAAATTAAATTGTAGACGTTTCATTTACGACTTTCGCTAAACGTTCCATTGTAATCAATAATTAATAGTTTGCCCTTGTCCAGTAACTCTAACTTTCATAATTGGTAAATATATAGCCAGTGATGTTATAAAATTTTATCAAGGCTAAACTAAAGTTTATTTGGTGTTTTCGATACATAAGTTATAGATGGACAAGCTACATTGGGACCCGACAAGGCCAGGTGTGTTAGGGCGTTCAACTCGTACTCCGAGAGTCGCGGGTTCGCATTCCCGTCGTACCAAACATGCTCGCCCTTTCAGCAATGGGGGCGTTATAAAGTTACCGTCAATCCCACTATTCATTGATTAAAGAATAGCTCAAGATTCGGCGTTGGGTGGTGATGACTAGCTGCCTTCCCTACTACACTACATCAGGGACGACTAGCGCAGATAACCGTCGTGTAGCTTTGCGCGAAATTAAAAAGAACAAAAAACAAATGAGTTACAGTGGATTTGGTACATTCAACTTCTCAGATGTCGCTAGTAATTGTGTATTCGTGTTTATATAAAAACTAGATTAAATCATTTGTGTATTTTGGGCACTTTTAGTTATTAACTTAAGACTTGCTTTATAAATAGTTTTATCCTCATATTGACAGTGTTAATTTTTTTTCACGTGTAATGCATGTACTATAGGATCTTTGTAGCTTTTATTAATTAATCATTAAACGGTTAATTTTAATAATACTGCTACTTATCAGTGATATTTTATGTATTGTGAGAAATGATAAAAAAGTGATTATTTGTAAATAAAAAGTAGTGGTACAACCTGAAGTTTATCAGTGATCCACTTTGATGCTTCTGTGTTCACATTATCAAACTTAACTTATGTTGCGATTACGGGTTTTTTTCTTACCAGAAATATATTGGTTATAAGGTTTCTTCAGTTTTATGTGTTTGAATGAAAACATGAACTGAAATGATTTCGCATAGGAACCAATGCAGCTAAACAAAAAAACTGAACATTAATTTCCAATTAAACTGGAGGGCACTCTTTGGACAACATCTGATTGTGGTATTCTGGGTCTGGGTGTGCATTGTTCACACACATGTGGTATGATTCAGATTATTCGTGAAGTTTATTTTGACGACAATTGGGTTTTTACGTGAAATGTTTTTGTTTTTTTTAATGAGTGTTACTATATTGTTGTTGAATTAACGAGTTTATTTATTATTATTATTTTAAGAGAGGTGCTTCCTGGAGCCACATCACCTTTAACCTTAACTGGAATATTGCGAATAATGTCGTCTTCTTTCTTGGTAAGGTCAGATGTTGTTTGAATAGTTCTATAACAATGGGCTGTTATCGTGAGACAAATACCGAGTTACAAATGGTAGTTAGAACATGCAGTCAGTGGGTAATATCATATAGATCTTAAAATTGGAGAAATTTACCAGAAAATAATTGAAAAGGAAGCTCGAAATGAATAAATATAATGAAACATTTGTTAATATCATTCTATTTAAAACGGTTAATTGACTTCTTGTTTGTTAGTCGTTAAGCTCAAAACTATACAATGGGCTATTGGTGCTGTGTCCATAACTGGTATCGAAATCCAATTTTTAGCATTGCAAATGTTAACTGAAAGAACAGTTTAAAGTTTAAGAGGTTAATTAAGTATTAAATGGTTTACACACTTCCAGAAACTTCATGTTATTAAAATATTTAAGAACATTTAAAGCTTTTAACAAGAATACAACTCATTGAGAAACGATGACTGGTTCTAATAGTAAGAACTTGTTGGAATGACTCAGCTAGTTGCTAGACTATCTAATTGTGGGGATGAATGTCGTCTCTTCTTGGAGGCTGACTGTCTGATTTATTTTATTTTTATAGCCTTTATATATTTTAGTTGTTTTGCAGAATGTGAGCCTTGAACTAATAGAACTGGTCAGTTAATAACAACTTTTTAGAATCATGGCTGACATACCTTTCTAGAAAGTCTAAGAATGCTCCCTCAGAAGGGTTGTTTACTTGTATACCATATACCCACTAATTGACATTCAAAACAATTAGTAGGTTGTAAGCTACCCTAAAATATATTGAGTTACACTTGATGTTTTTGTCATACTTGTTAGAAAGTAGTGATAGATTGTTTAATCAAGCCATCTTTGGGCAACTTGTTTGCTTGTTTTAGAATATTAAGTATTTTAGGTTTGATCACGTCGTATGACAGCCTTTCTGAAGAGTTGCATGTTTTAGCAATTTTGTTTTAAGAAAATAATCGAATATAAAATCATATTAAATATTCAAAGGTTCTTCTATAAGGAGCAGAAGTCATTTACTTTCCATTTTTGGTATACTTTATAAAATAGTTTTTGTTTTTGTCCTCAGCGATACTTTCACGAATGCCAAGGATCGTGGCGACCATTTACATCTCTGCTTCCTAAGGAAGTTGTAGTTTATAACAACCGGCCGATGTTTCTTGTAGAAGAGGTAAGACATGTTGCATGTTAAATAAAATGTGTGAGTATGTTTCTTGTAGAAGAGGTAAGACATGTTGCATGTTAAATAAAATGTGTGAGTATGTTTCTTGTAGAAGAGGTAAGACATGTTGCATGTTAAATAAAATGTGGGAGTTTTCTTATAGCAAAGCCATATCTGGCTATCTACTGAGTCTACCGAGGGGAATCGAATCCCTGGTTTTAGCGTTGCAAATCCATCAACTTACCGCTGTACCAGCGGGGAACAGTAAAATATGAATAAATATCTTTGAGAATTCCAACGAGACGTATATTATGTTTATTTACCACAAAACTTTACACGTAAGAAATAAATTTTAGCTTCCAAGTATATTTGGTAACATTATCATCAAAACGCATGACTCGAACCTCATACATTATTATAAAAACACGTATAAATATTTTCTATCTTAAAAGCTAAACATGTTTTTATTTCGTGGGTAAATCAAAGGCTCACCCAGATACTTAACTGTTAAGATCTAATACGTAGTTTGTTTTGAATTTTGAGCAAAGCTACACGAGGGCTATCTGCGCTAGCCGTCTCTAATTTAGAAGTGGAAGACTAGATGGAAGACAGCTAGTCATCACCACCCACACCACTCTTCTCGTAATCGGATTACGAGACGAGTGCCTTAACCACCTGGCCATGCCAGACCTAAAATCTAACACAATATAATAATAATAATAAGCTATGAGACTGTGTACCGTGTATCTTGTTTGACAGTCATTTCAATTTTCCTTAGGCACGGCATGGCCCGGTGGGTTAAGGCGTTCGACTCGTAATCAGAGGGCCGCTGGTTCGAGTTCCCGTCACACCAAACATGCTTTCACTTTCAGCCGTGGGAGCGTTATAATTTTACGGTCAATCCCACTATTCGTTGGTAAAAGAGTAGCCCAAGAGTTTGCTGTGGGTGGTAATGACTAGTTGATTTCTCTCTAGTCTTATACTGCTAAATTAGGGACGGCTAGTGCAAATAGCTTTTGTGTAGCTTTGCGTGAAATTTCAAGAAACAAACAAACAATTTTCCTTTTCGCTACTGCCGGCAAATGGCGTGCATGCGCACGATTTCCGTATAGACAACAAAATAAATACTGCACAAGGCATGGATACTCTGTTAAAATAAATCTCCAAACGATAAATCACATTATAAAAAGAATAACAAAAGAAATTTATCATGATAAGCAGCCATATATTTCCCTTTTAATAATAATTTAGTGTATCTTGGATAGACCAAAACATTTGTTTACTGAATGTGGTAGATTCTGCACGGACACAATAAAATATCCTGGGTATTTAGGAAATAAATATTCATAAGGAAAAAAAAATACCATAATAGATTATACATTTATCTTATATTCACCTTTCCTGCATTATTAATTAAGGTTTTGAAGAAAAAAATTAGGAATTCGATATAATTCACTAAACCAACTCGGTCGTTTTCTTTAAAGCTACCTATAGAGCACTGACTGACGTTTTAGCCGCGGCATAAAGGCTCGTAGAATTTCTTAAGTACAAACTTTTACCTCATACATTCATCACCTCTTGAGTAATTTGAGATATGATTGTAATATTTGAACTCAAGAGGTAAAACGTTTTCGAAAGATATTTTTGATCACGTCCAAGATATCATAAATTAATTCACTTTAATCATGCATAAAGAATTTTAGTTTGAGGGTAGGCTGAAGGAGAGCCTAATGAGTAATGAAATGTAATCGGGTGTACACGCGGGCCAGGCTTCATATTGCTGGCACATAAAAAAATATGTCTTATAAAAAGTAAAAAGAAAAGAGCCGATAAATCAGTTTACTCTAATACTGACTGAAATCATTTCAGGCTATTGGTGATTCTTTTAAAATTATTTTGTGTAACATGCATCAGAAACTGAACTCTTTCTCTCAGGTAACTCAAGTAAAAATATATGTATCAAACTATTACGTAAATAAAAGTAAGGTTATTCTCTGTGGACAGGACATGGCAAATCGTTTCAACAAAGTTGCATTAAAGTTATTGATTTCATTACAATAGTACGTTAAACGCAAGTGCATCTCAGATTTACTCAGGTCACAATATGTATATTTCATCTAAAAGGAAAAACGAAATCGATTTTTAATTTCATTTGCCGTACATTTGTCTACATTCATTTTTTGATGGATTGTTGTTGTTTTTATTTTTTGATGGATTGTTGTTGTTTTCATTTTTTGATGGATTGTTGTTTTTATTTTTTGACGGATTGTTGTTGTTTTTATTTTTTGATGGATTGTTGTTGTTTTTTCCCAAGACTATTTCTCTAGTTTTAATCTCATTATTTCTTCAACTTCTTTCTCATAGTGCTTAGATCAGTCTCACAACTGGTTGCCCCCCAGTGGCTCAGCGGTATGTCTGCGGACTTACACGCTAAAATCCGTGTTTCGATACCCGTGGTGGGCAGGGCACAGATAACCCATTGTGTAGCTCAGTGCTTAATTCGAAACAACAACAACAACACAACTGGTTAGTTTTATTTAGGTCAAAGAATTATTGCATCTAGTAACAACTAAAATCAGAATATATACATTTTTTTATGTATCATAAATTAGTTTACTGAAAATCAAAGTGTGTTTTTAACGATTATTCAACGTTTTCAGGCTTTAATGAGAGACTTTGAGGAAAGCGATTCGTCACTGAGCAGAATGTGGGAACTTGCAGTTTTCGGACGATTGATTGAGGAAAGGGAACAGATTCGAAACATGGCTGTTCACCGTTTCGGATACATACCCATCCACGTCAAACGCAGGATGCTCTTTTACGTCATCCGGGTAAACGTTTTAGAGAATCTCTGTGATCTATTTCTGAGCTTATAATTTCTAATAATGAAAATAATCGTAAAAAACAAATCCAACATTACTCTAAATATTACTTCAAAGTCTTAATGTCTTAACCTTTGCAGCATTACTTAGACTATTTATTTTTATTATTCATGCCTTTCTAGATTTTAGATATTTGTATTTATTACACTAATATATACCCTTACTTGTTCTTATAAACATTCTCAATTAATTTCGGAAAAAAATATTAAATTGTTTGTTTTTGGATTTCGCCTAAAGTTACATGGGGGCTATCTGCGCTAGCTGTCACTACTTTAGCAGTGTAAGATTAGAGAAAAGGCAGCTAGTCATCACCACCCACCGCCAGTTTTTGAGCTACTCTTTTATCAACGAATAGTAGGATTGACAGCAATATTATAACGCCCCCACGGCTGAAAGGGCGAGCGAGGTTGCGAATCCTCGACCCTCGGATTACGAGCCGAGTGCCTTAACCACCTGCCCATGCCGGCCCAATATTTAGATGACAAACAACAGCACTGAATTCAGGATCTAATGTTCGTAATAAATACCTTACTTTTAACCAAAATGTTCATAATAATCAAAATGCAAAGACTTGCTAAAACATTGACTACTCGATATGAAACCTGGTGATCTTACACGTCTAAACATCTGTTAACAGTAAACACACCGTTATAATCACTGAGTATCAAAATGCTCCAAATGTTTTCAACATTGTCAACATTTTAAAAAAGAGCACATTTTGAGAAATAAGTCTTTTTAGTAGAGATGCCGACTTTTTAATCTACGAAAACAACAAGCATCATATTGTGAGTTGAGCACCCTAAACTCCCAACTATGCCGGGCTCTACAAGTTCAGGAAAATTACTGAATTTTTTTCCAACAAAGACAACCAAAACTACCTTAGAGATGTTAAAAAGATTACTTGTAAATAGCCAACAATTTAGAATAATTAGCCATTAGGAATCCTTAGAAAATCTCAATTAAAAGGCTCTTTCAGTCCGATTCCACAACTACAAACATTGAATAAACACCAAAGAAATAACTCCATGATGACCAACATCTCAATCAGCCTGACCATTTTGTCAGTGCTGTAGCATAACGTCAACAACCACAGATATTTAATCAAAATCAAGAAAACGCTCCCTGTTGCTCAGCGTTTCAACCAGCTTGAACATTCTATCAGTAACGTGGCTCACTGTCAACAATCACAGGTGTTTAATCAAAATCAAGAAAATGCTCCCTGTTGCCCAACGTTTCAACCAGCTTGAACATTCTATCAGTAACGTGGCTCACTGTCAACAATCACAGGTGTTTAATCAAAATCAAGAAAATGCTCCCTGTTGCCCAACGTTTCAACCAGCTTGAACATTCTATCAGTAACGTGGCTCACTGTCAACAATAATTTTTGGCCAGTGTTTTGACTAGTTTGACTATCATATCGGTGACGTTGATCTCTTGGAGTTCGTCAACTGAACTATTCTATTAAAACCAAGAAAGGACTCCCTGTTGCTCAGTATCTCAACCAGTTTCAATCACTGTCATGAATTTCTTACTTAACAAATCTGAACAACTATAAAAGTGAAATAAACTTATTGGATTGTGTCTTATAGGAATAAGTCGTTCCTCATTCGGTAACCTTTGACCTCCAGTTATCTGCCAGATCAAAAGTGACTTATTTTGCTCTCATTGATGTAACTTATTTATATAGAAGATATTTTTTGTTTCGTATGTTATGTAATTTACTTTATTTATTCTATCAATTTTTACCATTATTACTTTTGTGTAATTATTTTCTATTATTATTATTTTATCCGTTTATTCTAATTAGCGACGAGTTTCTAATCTTTATCCACGTACTTTACGTTACGCTATTTCTAGCTTATTATGATGTTTTGTTATTTAGATTCTTTCTGTTTAAATCATTTCTCCAATCCCCCCCCACTACCACAAACATTCCAGAAATAAATGTGTTTCTTGCTTCCCTCTTCGCCAAGTTTGCCCCTAATTATCGTTAGTAAACAATCATACTCTGCATTTTGGGGTCGAGATTGCGTAAAAAAATGTAGTGATTGTGTTTGTGATATATGTTTGTAATATGGTAATCATGTTGTAGTAGGCGGTGTGGTATTTGTATTTTGATGGTGTTATATCAGTGTTTGAACTGTGTTAGTGGTATAATAGTATTTATGTTGTGCTTTTATTGTAAACTTGCAATAATAATCTGCTATCTATTTTTTGTGCTTCTGTTATTGTGTCACGTTGTGTGAACGGTGTTACTGGTATTAAAGTATTGATGTGGTGTTTTTTATTGTAAGCAAAACCACAAGCCATATAAATGGTTGGAATTATTCTGATGTAGTTTCGTTATTTTTCAGTTGGTTCTCTTTCAATCCTGTATAACCAAATGGTCATAATTTTTGTTCGTTAGGACTCATTTTTCATCGAGATGAACCTGAGGAGACTAAAGAAAAAGATATTCAACTACACAATTCCTGAAGAGATGAAATCATCTTCTTGGAAAATGTATAACTATGTTTCACACATCTTCACAATCATATCTGAGGTGATGATTACCTTGTAACATTTCAGTCTGTATTTCTTTACTCAAACGACGTTTGTTGTGTAAATTGTGAGAAATGTAACCATTTTAGTTGACCCTTTGTGAATATTTTCTATAGAGGATGGCTAAATGATGGAGAAACTAACATAAAAAATTTAATAAGACAAAATTTTAAATTGGCCTATATGATTGTCAGAAGGTTGCAAATACAACCGTATAAATATAATAGTCTGTTGTATGTCCATGTAGCTACTTATTTATATACATATAACAGTACTGTCTGTTGTGAGAGTATATAACTATTTATCTATATAAATATAACAGTAGTGTTTGTTGTAAGTCCAAGTAACTACTTATCTCCGTGAATATAACAGTGCTGTCCGTTGTATGTCCTGCAACGATATCTATATAAATAAAACAATACTGTCTTTTACATGTCGATATAACTACCAGTCTATATCGGTATAACAGAACTGACTGTTGTATGTTCAAGTAACTAATTCGTAGGGTGTGGACGGATCTTTACCAAACTGGTATAGAAGCTTATAAGGTCCATGTGGGGAGAGTATACAGATTTTCAGTTCTGCATTTTGCGGTTTTTATGGACGTTTTTACCACTACACTGTCCCCTATTGATAGATTTTTACCAAATTTGGCGTGAAATTTGTTGGGTCCAAAATTGCTGCTTCATACTTTGTGTTTTGCAATTTTTCATGAGAGTTCGTTTTTACAATTACATGTAAGGGAAGCAACTTTTCATGTCTTAAGATATCCTTTTATTAACCACGAATTTACATAAGTTCCGTCCAGGGTACAGAGAGTCCAGCCGGTATTTAATATCATAGTGTATTGTCAATCCAAATAATGATCATGTACAATGCGTGTAAAATAATTGTAAGTTATTCAGTTTTTAAATAAAAATTACAGCTTTTACAGTAAGAATGAATATTTTTAAAGATGTACACTCTCATTTACAGCAATAGAAACATCGTAGAAGTTTAAAATATTTTCTTTGCTGTAAAAAGTATAACTTGTGAAAAAAATATTTATAATCAGTAAGTAAACTCAAGGTAAAATATTTAATTAAATCCACATTTTTGCCATTTCTTTTATACACTGCTTTGTGAAACTATCGGGAAAATCCATCAATAGAGGGCAGAGTAGTAGTACAACACACAGAATCGATGATAACAACCGCAAAATGCAAAACTGAAATTTTGGTTGTATATCCCCATATAAACCTAAACAATATCTAAACAATAGTTTATACACGCAAAATAACTTATGTTTTACGTATCGTTAAGTTTTTTTGTAGGTTTACATAATGTATTGTTTAGGTGTTACCCATGTTTATATAAAGTATTGTTTAGGTGTCACCTAGGTTTAAATAAAGTATTGTTTAGATATTGTTTAGGTTTATATAAAGTATTGTTTAGTTATCGTCTAGGCTTATATGAAGTGTTGTTTAGTTATCGTCTAGGTTTATATAAAGTATTGTTTAGTTATCGTCTAGGTTTATATAAAGTAGTGTTTAGTTATCGTTTAGGTTTATGTAAAGTACTGTTTAGTTATCGTCTAGGTTTATATAAAGTAGTGTTTAGTTATCGTCTAGGTTTATATAAATCATTGTTTAGTTATCGTCTAGGTTTATATAAATCATTGTTTAGTTATCGTCTAGGTTTATATAAAGTATTGTTTAGTTATCGTCTAGATTTATATAAAGCATTGTTTAGTTATCGTCTAGGTTTATATGAAGTATTGTTTAGTTATTGTCTAGGTTTATTACAGTACCGTTAACTTATTATGTAGTATTTTATTCTGATGCATCTCAACTTATTCCAGTTAGCTATATACGTTTTAAGTTCCCTCCAACACACGCCTGCTATCAACCATCACTTTTTTTACATTTAATAAAGTTTTAACGTTTATTGATATTATTTTAATGGTAAGCACAAATAACGTAGTTCACAATTGTTCGTTGAAAGGAAGTTTCACAGTTTACCTATTTTAAAGATACGGAACTTCTCTGAATTTTAACGAAATATACACGCATAAGCATAAACAATATTGTAAGATTGTTCTCGTCTTCCTCTTCTCTACAAGGTGTGTTATTTTCATGCAACCTGTACCACCGTGTCCTCATTCTTTAACTCCATATTGTTCGGACAACTCCTCGACCAATATCAAAGTATGTGTTTACTTTTCTTTTTTACTTTACTGGTTTTGCTTTATTTCAATATTTTTAGTTAAGTTTCTGTGATAAATACGAAAGTACAATCAGTATATTCACTCAAAATTTGTTGCATAAAACTTTCAACCGGACTTATAATGTAAACTCTTAATAAACAGAGTATTATTATTTATGTTACTTAGTATTAAGTAAAGCAATATTATAAACGTTTAACGAAATCTGTACTCGTTGAGTACTTCAAAAATGGGCCTGGCATGGCCAGGTGGTTAAGGAGCTCGACTCATAATCCCAGGGTCGCGGATTCGAATCCCCGTCACACCATATATGCTCGTTGGTAGATGAACAACCCAAGAGTTGACGGTGGGTGGTGATGACTAGCTGCTTTCCCTCTAGTCTTACACTGCTAAATTAGGAACGGCTAGCGCAGATAGCCCTCGTGTAGCTTTGCGTGAAATTCGAAAAAAACAACAACAACTTCGGAAATGATTCAGTAATAACGTTAGCTTATAAACATGTACAAATTTCAGCTTGCTGTTTAGTCTATTTCAGAAGTCCAAGAATATGATGTATTTTAACTAACGAAATATGAAGTTGTATATTTAAACACGCATAAAGAAGTACAAAAGCAGTCACACTGTAAAAATGAAAAGGTATTTTAGGAACAGTAAAAAGTAGTGGAAGGTCGAAAATAATATTATCAAAGATACTGGCCCTTTCGAAGACTTAACCTGTCGATTGCCAAGTATTTCAGCTGCTACAATACAACTCTAATGTTTCTTCATTTTGTAGATTTTTTGTGACGTCATTTTAGATCGAAAATGAAACAATTTGTAAGTAGGTCAAACGCATGTATGGTGTTGACATCTAGCGTTGAAGTTAGATATTATTGAGAACGAATTAACTCGTCCGTGGCACTGTGCTACCGATCAGCTTGGACAAGTTATCTCTTCTACGGCACTGAACAGATTAAAGGAATGTGTAGTTTGTGAGTATGACAAACAAATGCTCAATGCATGAAGCTTGAAGTGTTACGTGACGAACTTCAGAACATGAATGTGTTTTTATCTATAGATAACCTTGAAGAACTGGTCAAAGATGTGTCAGCTTTACTTTATGTAGGAAATGGTGTGGAAAGTGCAGGAATACCTTCGCTTATTCAGGTATGTATAATATATTGTTAACTTATTATTCAGGTGTGCATGATGTATCATGAGATTATTATCCGGTTATGTAGGTGGATGTGTTAAGCCATTAGATTAGTATGTATGAGGTGTTGTAATTGTCTACAACTGTTGCTATTCGTTACGTTTTATCCAGGTGTGTATCACGTGTTGTTAAATTATTATTTAGGTGTGTGTGAGATATTGCTAAATCATTATTTAGGTGTTTAGGGTATATTCTTCAGCTATTACCAAAGTGTATGTGTTATATATTTCAATATATTATTTTGTTGTGTATGCCGTAGAGTTAAATTATTATTCAGGTGTTTGTGGTATATCGTTCAATTATTATCCAGGTGTCTTATATATTCTAATATATTAATTTGTTGTGTACGCCATATTGGTAAATTATTATCTAGGTGTTTATGATATATCTTTCAATTATCTATGTGGGTGTTATATCTTTTAATATATTATTTTGTTGTGTACGCCGTATCGTTAAATTATTATACAGATGTTTATGATATATTGTTCAGTTATTATCCAGGTGTGTGTTATACATTTTGATATATTATTTTTTTGTGTATGAAGTGTATTATTGTGTATTATTAGGTTATCACCCAGGTACGTATGAAGTATCGTTAAGTTATTATCTAGACGTATGATTTTCAGTTGAGCTATTTTTCATGTATTGATAATATGTCGTTAGGTTATGATTCAATGTTTATAATGTAATACGATATTATTGTGATTTTCTTTAATTTCAATCACTGTATGCACAATTTATTATTACTGAACGACTATGTTATATTATAACTTTCTTTATCACGTTTTATAAATTCATTCAGTATTACAAATAATTTCCAACTCTTTAGTTGAAAGGAAAATGTTTTGGTGAACGTATTTCGTAGTTTTAACAAAGTAAAACAAACTTCTCCCATCTTTCTTACCTGTAATATTATTCAAATACAAAAATGTAAGTTCGTTACGAAGTTAGACAAATAAAACATGGAACTCAACAAATTGTACATAATTAATTAGATGTGCGGCTTTGATGTTAGCTGTTTTCTTTCTTCTGAGAAACTTTGTCTTGTTACACTAATTATACAGTTTTAGGATGTACTGTTAGATAAAAAGTACTTTTACAATTATTGACATGAACTTTTGGATAAACAATGTACTTTTACAGTTTTCAATGTGTTAATTAAAAAATACAGTGAAATCTATTTTATACAGTAACACTTAATTATAAAATACAGTAAAATTTATTTTACACAGCGACACCTAATCATAAAATACAGTAAAATTTATTTTATACAGCGACACTTAATCATAAAATACAGTGAAATTTATTTTATACAAAGACACTTAGGAAACTTTAATGAAACCTTGTACACTTTGTTTTGGTCAAAAGTGTAAAAACATACAATTTTTTAATGTTATAACTTAACAGCTTTATCATTAGATGACTCTCTTTATCTGTATACATATAATATATAAAGTCCAACATTAAATTAGCTTGTTTTATCTAGTAATTAAAGAGATCATGTATTTTAAAAGGTTTTGCAACAAAAGCTTTTTAAAGCCTGGTGGAAATAGCTGTAAACGAATACCACTACATATTTCTTAATTTGTTTTTTTGAATCACAGTCACGATGGTTGCAAGAAATCGAGCACCAGATTTTAGTTCGTAAACTTACCGCTGTAACACGGAGAAAAAAATTGAAAAAAATCCTATTTAACACTAATAAATTTGTAAGTTATTATTCACATGTGAAAATTGCTTACTCTTAAATTAAACTATATGTATATGTTTATGCATTTGTACATACATGTATTGTGATTTTTGAAACACTTGCATAGGAATTGGCAACCGAGATTCAAAACTCTGGAAGAGCAACGATGTTTACTTCTGTGGGTGTTGAGGTAAGATTCTTTTTAACGATATTTACTTCTGTGCGTGTTGAGGTAAGATTCATTTCAACGATGTTTACTTCTGTGAGTGTTGAGGTAAGATTCTTTTAACGATGTTTAATTCTGTGCGTGTTGAGGTAAGATTCTTTTTAACGATATTTACTTCTGTGCGTGTTGAGGTAAGATTCATTTCAACGATATTTACTTCTGTGAGTGTTGAGGTAAGATTCTTTTAACGATGTTTACTTCTGTGCGTGTTGAGGTAAGACTCTTTTTAACGATGTTTACTTCTGTGCGTGTTGAGATAAGATTCATTTCAACGATGTTTACTTCTGTGAGTGTTGAGGTAAGGTTTTTTTTCAACGATGTTTACTTCTGTGAGTGTTGAGGTAAGATTCATTTCAACGATGTTTACTTCTGTGAGTGTTGAGGTAAGATTCTTTTTAACGATGTTTACTTCTGTGCGTGTTGAGGTAAGATTCATTTCAACGATGTTTACTTCTGTGAGTGTTAAAGTAAGGTTCTTTCAGTATTCCAAAATAAAGCTACCTTTCAACAATCGGCCCATATGCGTACGAATACGTAAATAATTTAATTTTATACTCATAATGTTTACAGTTTAAGGTCTAAGAACACTATTTGGATTATTGGTAGATAAGTCAGCCTATTTAATAAGTACTAATAGAAGTAAAGGTTTTTAACGTTTCTACTTCATAGCTTGTTTGTTTGGAATTAAGCACAAAGATTCGCCATGGGCTATCTGTGCTCTGTCCACCACGGGTGACGAAACTCGCTTTCTGGTATGTATTGTGACTCCGCAGACATACCTCTATGTCATTGATTTTTAATGATTTTAAATTTCACGCAAAGCTACACGAGGGCTATCTGCGCTAGCCGTCCCTAATTTAGTAGTATAAGACTACAGGGAAAGCAGTTAGTCATCACCACCCACCGCCAACACTTGAGCTAGTCTTTTACCAACGAATAACGGGATTGACCGTGACATTATAACGCACAGACGGCTGAAAGGGCGATAATGTTTGGTGCGACGGGGATTTGAACCCGTGACCCTCGGATTACGAGTCGAGCGCATTAACCACCTGGCCATGCTGAGTCTCTGTGCCATTGGAGGGATTTACTTCCTTTTATCGTGTTACTATGGCAAGATAAACTGATGTCACTATAGTAATGAAATTCCTTAAAATAAACATTTTCATTCACATTTGTTAACCAGTACATCAAACACTTGCTCGTTTTTAAACACATTTTTTGACGTATAGTAAATATGTGATTATATGAAGGTCAGTTGTTAATTATTTTATCTCATATGTGTATAACTGTGATAGTATTTTATTTTTATATTAGTAACTCTCCAATGGGCTAAATTATTTGTTTTCAATTAAACTTACGACACAGATTCACTTGAAGTTGTTTGTTTGTTCATAGTTAAGCACAAAGCCACAAGTATAATACCTTCTTAGCTTTCGACTCGTAATCTGAGGGTCGCGGGCTCGAATTCCCGTCGCACTAAACATGCTCGCCCTTTTAGCCGTGGGGGCGTTATAATGTGATCGTCAATCCTACTATTCGTTGATAAAAGAGTAGCATAAGAGTTGGCGGTGGGTGGTAATGACTAACTGCCTTCCCTCTAATCTTACACTGCTAAATTAGGGACGGCAAGCGCAAATAGCCCTCATGTAACTTTGTGCGAAATTTAAAAAAAACAACAAATTTTTTTAGCTGTGTAATTCTGCAGACTTGACGGTGTGCCACTGTGGGGTCATCTTAAATCGAACTCTCTGTATATATTTCCTACGGTTTTTCTAATTTACTAAAGTAAAATTCTTAATGATAATATCAAACGAGGAAGTAAAAAGCAGTGTAAAACAACTGGTGTTAAAACTGTAAATTATAATGAATTTAGAAAAGAACTTAAAGAAATGCAGCAAGGTGATTTCACTGCTGATTTTAAGAAATTATAGAATGAAACAAGTAAAAGACGTTTTATTACTCATTTTCCCATGCAGTTAAAACAGTAAAAAAGAAATTTTGCTTTGATGACCAGTTCATTTTTAGGACAAAGCCATATTTGGTTATCTAATGCGTTTACCGCGAAGGATTGAACCTCAGATTTTAGGATTGTAATTCCATAAACTTACTGCTGTCCTATTGGGAGACTTTAGGCTTTGTACTTATTAATGTTGGTTCATTAAATGAATTACACTTTGCGATTTATATTTGTTAAGCTTACCAAGTAGTTTCGATTGTTTCGTTATATGATGGTTTATAAAAATGTATAAACAGTTATATTTTCATGTCTTTTTCTGAAGACTTAATAACATATAATAGTAATGTGTGTCAGTAATGCTTGAACGAGAAAGTTATCATAAAATTTTCTTTCTAGAAATACGGGGTGGTCGCTAAAAAAGCGGAAAATTTGAGGGTCAGATGAGATCATGAATAAAATGCGTGCTTACTCATTTCTCTTTTGATTTCTTTACATCATGAATAAAATGCATGATTTTAATATCATAAAATGCATTTTGAGCATCTATGAGTGTAATATAACATATGCCTTTAAAAAACTTTGTAAAAGTTATTCTTTGTAAAAATAAATAGCTGTTTGACAAATTTTCCGCTTTTCTAGCGACCATCCTGTATTTCTAACAGGACCGCGTTATGATTTCTTCTCATTTACGACCTTTCATTAGAATCATACAAGAAATCTGTTTTCAAGAAAGTATTATAAAGGCCAAAGAAAGACCAAATCATATAAATGACAAGTTCTTAGGTATATAATCATTTACATAAGTATATATTATTTCAACCTTATCATTTTAGACTAGCTCTTTTTAAATATCAGTAACGTAACATTAATAAGTGCCTATATATATTGTAAATTATTAATAATTTCAAGTTAATAATATCAAATCATACGAAAGGCACTTCAAATATAAAAATAGTATTTTACTATATACTATACTATATTTTTAAATATACATAAACACTACAGGTGGGTTTCTTGGAATTAAACAGAAATATTTTTGTTGTTCTAGTGAATTTGAAGTATATCACAACGCAAGCGTTACAGTTATATTTTCATCAGGGAAATTTCACGATAGCTTTCACATCCGAGAATCAGTAGCTTCTTTACTTTTTACGTGATGAATATGGTAATGTAAATAGGCCATAAACATCAGTATATTTAAATTACCCATTAGAAAACGTTCTCTTTATTTAAGAGTTTTGCTTACAAACAAAATGCTTCTTCTATCTTGTCCTTTACAGCATTAAGTTAGTAAAAAGACCGTGTACATGATCTGTTTGAACGTTTTTACTGAAGGAAGCATTAGTGCACTTTATTATTTTTGTACGTTTTTACTGCAGGAAGTTTTAGTGTACATTATTTATGTTTTTACTGCATGTAGTTTTAGTGCACCTTCTTTACTTGCACATCTTTACCCCAGAAAACTTTAGTGCACGTTATTTATTAAAATGTTTTTACTGCAGAAAGCTTTAGGGCACATTATTTATTTGCACGTTTTTACTGCAGGAAGCTTTAAACTGGTTGTGTAAAGACCGAGGACAAGAAGGCAGAAGCTTTAAAAATTTTATTTCAACACACGGGCACCGATGTTGGAAGGAGGTATGACACACGTATGATTGTTATGTGAATGTCGTGTAAATGTTTTATAAACGACAACATGTCGTGTTGTGTTTGGATTTTCATATCTATTATTTATATTTCCATATTTATATTACTGTTTCAAAGTTTAAACCAATAAAAAAATATGTTGTTATTCATTTAAAATAACATTTAGAAATTTCTAGAATTAGGTAGATCAAATATATGACTATAAACGGAAATGTATGGCGGCCTAGTGTCTAGACGTTGAGTCTCGTGCAAGAACGGACATGCGCGGATTGCTCTGGAGTTCTGTAGAAGTTACGCGATTGTTCGAGAAGAGGCCTACTAATATATAAACAGACGGAGACGCGAGAAATAAGATAAGAGTCAGTCATTCGTTTGTATTTGATTCAAGAAATAGTGTCTTTGTTCGAGAAGCTTTCAACGTTTGCTGTGTGTTTATTCAACTTGAATTTGTGACAGAAGCTAGATCTACAAAAGCTGTGATTTTGTTTCGTCAATCTTTGCGATTCATTCGAATTACTGGTTGTGCTGAGGGTCGGCACGTACGGGACTGTTTAAGAGAAACCGAGGCAAACTGGAAAACAACAAATATGAGACATTCGTTTAAAACATCGTAAAAGGAACTTCATCAAATTTATTGAACTGTGAATTGTTTCTGAACTTCTCCATTCAAACTTCGGAATTTCTTCGTGGGACGAAATTCACATCCTAGACTAGAATTTTGGATTTCTGATCTGAACTTTTGGACTTTCACTCTAAATCATTATATTGGACACAGGCCAGTACCATTTTGTATTGTAATTAACTTTGAAGGTTGAAACCAGTACTGTTTTGTATTGTAATTAATATTGAATGTTGAAACTGAATATCTGTCATTGTTAATATATAATTTACGTTATATCTGTTACATATATTTAGTTTATTGTCATAAATTATACAAGCTGTTATCTGTGACTTTCTGTTGCGTTCAGTCTACATAAAAAACATAAAACATAAAGAACGTAACAATGATTTTTAGCTATAAATAATTTGTTCTTCATAACTAGACCTATTTCTATGAGTGAGATATTTTGAAAAACTGTAATACTAGACAATTCAATTTATGGTATACGATTCTTACTTATAAAGCTTTCTTTCAGGCCCGCTCTTTCATAAGTTGCGAAATAAATTAATGAGCATTCTTCATTAGTAATTATATTTTCGAAAGTCTTGAATTTTTATTGATAGTTTGTGACCTACCTCCTTGAATATGACATATTTTAATGTATATTGTTGATTTTTCAGACCAAAGCGGAATAGCAAAAGTTACTTTCAAAAATAGGAGTGTTTGAGCTGTCGAAATTAACTACTTATTTTTAGTTGTACTGCGAAGTTCTAGTAGTATATTTAAAATATCTTGATCTAGAACATTATAACTCTTACAACCATAAGAGAGTAATAAATACAAAACATATTTATACAGTTTGACGTCATGACTGCCACGTGGGAAGAAGACCCAAGAAGCCTTGTTCAAACACTACAGGTAATTTTTTTTCCAAAGTTGATCGAAATCACGAATGTTATTAATAAATCTGTTTTTAACGAGTTGGAATTGCTTATTAAATGTTACAGTAATTACACGCATTATTGGATTTCATTTATAATTTTGTACTGGGATATTAAAAGTTATAATTATGATCTGCATAATAAGAAGTAATTTGCATATTTGGACGGGGATAATGAGGCGCTACAATAATCTAATTGTACTTAACTTACAGTGTACTAAATTAAAATATTTAAATTGTCACAAACCAATGCCTGTCGTTTATTTGTTGCTTTTGTTGAAGCTTCGTATAAACCTGCTCTAAGACTAGCTGCGCTACCCTTACTAATTTAGAAGTAGAAGGTAAGCCGTCAATCAAAACGAAAGTGTTGACAACTCATGAAATACTCTACTCGATCAGTGAGGTTTGACTGTTACTCTTATAACACACTCATGGCTCGAAATTGTGCAATGGAATTTTGTTTTAAGTGGCAACGGGTCACAAACTTTGGAATCTTGAATCTAAAGTCCGGGACAAACACTACTTGGCCACGTTTGATTGGGGATGCAGTGAAACTGTTGACCATGCATACTAGGTAGTTGGTTTGATTTGAATTTCGCGCAAAGCTACTCGAGGGCTATCTGTGCTAGCCGTCTCTAATTTAGCAGTGTAAGACTAGAGGGAAGGTTGCTAATTATCACCACCCACCGCCATTTCTTGAGCTACTCTTTTTACCAACGAATAGTAAGATTGATCGTAATTTTTTAGCGCCCCCACGGCTAAAATGGCGAGCATGTTTGGTATGACAGGGATTTGAATTCACGACCCTCAGTTTATGAGTCGAGTGCCTAAACCACCTGGCCATGCCGTTTCGTATACAAGGTAGAGTATAGAAATCAATGGAAGGAGTAGTGCTGTGTAAACAACCTTATGGTAGGATCCTTTGTATTGGAAGTACAAATATTTTGAGTTGAGACAATTGTCGTCGCGTTGATTTTACAAGTAATTATTCAATTACATAAAAGTAGAAAATGTAATAACTTTCGAAAAATAAATAATTACAAAGCACATATTTTAAACACCGCAAAATAATGTAAAACAGAAAATATTCAAAGAAAAAATAAAATATAAAGGATATTATAAATTTATAAATATGTAAACTTGAAGTTAAGTCATGGCCTACATGTTGCATGTTGGGCTGTGAATTAGGAGGTCCAAGGCTGAAATCCACGTTGTTGAACGTATTGTGCGCTTTCTGGTGGGAACACTATGCAAAATTTGTTTGTTTGTTTTGGAATTTCGCACAAAGCTATTCGAGGGCTATCTGTGCTAGCCGTCCCTAATCTAGCAGTGTAAGAGTAGAGAGAAAGCAGCTGGTCATCACCACCCACCGCCAACTGTTGGACTACTCTTTTACTAACAAATAGTGGAATTGACCATCGCATTATAACGCCCCTACGGCTGGGAGGGCGAGCATGTTTGGCGCGAACCCAAGACCCTCATATTACGAAGCGCTCGCCTTAACGCGCTTGGCCATGCCGGGCCCCTATGCAAAATAATAGTCGTATTATTCAGCTTAAAGTGGCTAGCAGTATAGGCGGTTGATTTTTCTAACTCTCTGCCCTCCCTTTAGCCAGCAGTCTCTTTATTAGAGACGACCAAACCTGAATCATGAGGTTTATGACTTAGCCATTTAGTTTATATTTAACCTAGTTGTTTATAATAAAAGAAATTCGTCTTGGCCTAGAGATTAATAATCCATACTATGGATCAAAGGTTCCAATAACGCCATTCCGTTACAATACACAAAAAGAGACAAAGCCTACTCTCAGTCTTGTGGCCGTAGGTGCAATAGCAGACCCAAAGTTGGCGGTGAGCGCTTTTCATTAAGTTGTCATCGCTCTAACTTCTTAACTTAAAATTAGGAATGGCTACACAAGGACTCTCTTCAATAGCTGTTCCTAATTTAGCAGTGTAAAACTAGAGGGAAGGCAGCTAGTCATCACCACCCACCGCCTATTCTTGGGCTAATATTTTACCAACGAATAGTGGGATTAATCGTCACATTATAACGCCCCCACAGCTCAAAGAGCAAGCATGCTTGGTGCGACGGTGATTCGAACACGCGACTTTCGGATTACGAGTCGAACACCTTAACCCACCTGGCCATGCCGGGGCCAACCACATGAGAGTTGTCTTCTTGCTTTTGCTGTTTGTTTCAACCTTTGATGAATCTTCTCGTGTTTGAGACTGGATTAATTTTTCTGTATTTGAAAATATAACTAACGTTCAGGATATTTCGGAATGTCAGTTTTCATCATTTTCATCCTAAAAGAGGTTTTATTTCCACTCTGAGTGTAAGGGAACTTCCAAAACTATAATTTAACAATACATTGTGCTTGTTTTGTCCAAAATTGTTTGAAGAAATAAAGAAACAATCTTTGTGCCTCGACAGAACATTAATCGGGTTTCAATTCTATTTAAAATGTACTTAAATGTCGCACTCACGAATCTAATTATCTGATCTTATCATACTGTTCGACTGGTGGTCTATACTCCAATAATAAACCTTCTGACATTTTGTGGTTTCTATATGCTTTGCCAAGGGAGAGATCCCAATAAAATGGTAGTTAGTGCAAGATATACAATTAATATTTCTAATTTCTCAATCCTCGTTATTACTATTTTATGATTATTGGAGGGAGGCCTCCTGGAGGGAGTCATCTAGTTTAACCACTTGTACCTCAAAAAGCCGTGTGTTGTCTGTCAGTCATTCAGTAGGCATTAAAATTAGGGGTGGCTACCTTTGTGTTACTCTGTGCTAACTTTCTCAAACAAACAAAAAATTCTATAAATAGTTACATAGAGATGTGAAGGAAATTGTAATAGATGTTGGCCGCACAGTTTTTGTAAAACTATGTGTGAAAACTACTTGAATCAAACTCTTGTGCTTATTTTGTTTGTCAGAGCTTACTTAGAACATCTGGAGAAAATAGGGCAACTAAAACAAACATGTCAGTCGATGAAGCCATTCAACACACTAAGTACAAATTTGGAACTCTTGGAAGGTAAGGATTTCGTCAGTTATTCATGATTACCTACTTCCAGGACACGACTCTATCGTTGAATTATAATGTTTTTGTTCACTCATTTTCAAGTACTTTTTCTTCATATACAAATTAAATCAGACAGTACTTTTAGCATTTCACTACAGTTTCTTTTAAAGCCCCAAACTGCACAATGGGTGTCTGTGCTGAGCACATTACAGAGACCAAATCACGACTTGCGGCATTGTAACCTTGAATCCGAGCCACCTGGGACATTTTACTGCAATAGTCAAATATATTATATTTTATTGAATAATATTTTAAAAAATAAGCATATTTGGGGGGTGACAGTAAGGACGTATACATATTATAACTCGATTTCCCCTTTCAGCATGATGGTACTCATTATTAGTAAATATTATTTACGTTTATTTAGAATATAACATAAATAAATCAAGAAGCTCAAAATAAAGTTCACCTCAGTTTTGAAGTATTATAAAAACACAAGTAATAAATAACACACGTGGCGGTAATGCTGCACAAACAAGTTAATGGGGGCCCGGCATGGCCAGGTGTGTAAAGGCGTTCGACTCGTAATCTGAGAATTTCGCGTTCGAATTTCCATTTGCACCAAACATGCCCGCCCTTTCTGCAGTGGAGACGTTATAATGTGACTGGTCAGTCCCACTATTCGTTAGTGAAAGAGTAGCCCAAGAGTTGACGGTGGGTGGTGACGACTAGCTGCCTTCCCGAAATTCAAAAACAAGCAGAAGCTCAAACAGAAGTCGTTCAGAATGGTTTCAAGTCTCAGGTCGTGTGATTAGTAACAAGAAGAGGTCTGGATAGCGTATAACACCCAACAATCTCGCAAGATGACCACTTTTTAACATTATGGACCTGGTTGAATTTCGCGCAAAACTACGCGTGGAATTTCTGCCCTTACTTTAGCAGCGTAAGACTAGAAAGAAGGCAGCTAGTCATTACAACCTACTCGTGGGCTACTTTTTTTTACTAACGAATAGTGAAATTAACCGTCACGTTATACTGCCCCCACGCCCGAAAGGGCGAGCATGTTTGGAGTGACGGGGGCTCGAACCCACGACCCCTCATATTACGAATCCAGCACCCTAACCACCTGGCCATGCCAGGCCAACATTGGTTAATTAATACAAACAATGAAAATAACGGGAACAGTAAATGATGTATAAATATTTATTTTTTCCAGAATCTTTTTTCAGCGTGTTGTTTCGCTCGCCAGGTGGGCGGTTATTAAAAGAGAAAATAGTAAGGTGAGTTTAATATACGAATATTATGTATCAAAATAAATTAACCACATTCTTAGAAATGATTTGCAATTAAATTTAAAAGAAAAGTAAATATGAAACTAATCGGTCTGTGTTTGCAAAAGAAATATTCCTTTTCTTGTTTCTAAATTTGCATCCAAAAAATTGTGGAAAAAAATTTGCAAACTCAACCATTTTCCGACATTTAAGGTTCTTTGCAATTTATCTCATCGATTCAACTTTCTTGTGATAAAGATGTAATAATTTAACCATTAAACTCCATGGTGAATGATAATGCCAAAAAGCGAACTTACCTCGGATAATACAGCTGGGGAAAGACATATCTCTATCTGTAACGAAGAACAACCGTTTCATTACTAAAATTGTCTTGATATCAAATGTGAGAAAAAGAACAAAATTTGTTTTAAAAGAAACTGTATGTTAAGTAACTGGGGGGGGGATTTAGAACAAAGCTACAGAGTGGGATATCTGTGCTCTGCCCACCACATTTATCTATCGAAACCCGGTGCCACTATGGGGGGGGGAGTTGTGACTGTGATGCAGATGTCTGCTGTGTCACTGTGGGGGGTGTTGTGATTGTGCCACTATGGGGGGAGGTAGTTGTGACTGAGATGCAGATGTCCGCTGTGCCACTGTAGGGAGAGGTTGTTGTGACTGTGATGCAGATGTAATGTTTACTTCTTGGATTAATATGAACGTTTTATTGTTGTTGTTTTTTTCTTTAGTCTATTTTGGTCAAGTCTGTTGACTGCTGCCGAAAGGCCTACCGACATTTGGGAAAATTAATGATGAAAGAAGGAAGACTTCCGGAACGTGGACTTCTCTACTTCTTCACACATGAAGAGATCGGTGAACTCTTGAGGACACGCTCTGCCCATTTAATATCTGTGTTGGTGTATTTCAATTGGTTTAATTTCATTACACTGACACGTTAAGTAAATTCATGTAGAATTACAATTATGTCATAAGTAAGGGTATTAAACGTTACTGTTGTATCCTTAGTGTAAAGCCACACAATGGACTATCTACACTCTATCTACCACGTAGAATCTAACTCCAGATTTTGATATTCTATGTCCTTAGACTAAACGCTAACACAGCATGTATGAAAGACAAAATTACAATGGTAAAAATATCCGGTGAGAATTGTACAGTAATTTACAACTTAGAATTAACTTTACATTTCATAGGTTTGTTTTTGTATTGCTTTTTTAAGTTTCGCGCAAAGCTAACCTGGCCATGTCGGGCACGCGTTTCGTAGACTCTTCTGTATCATATGAAGTGTTCCTTAAGTACTGTTTAGATTTTGTTATTATTTATTCCATATGATATATTATTCTCCTGCATCGTTTCAATTTGTGTCTGAAAATATTTATTTATTTTAGCCGATTAAAAATTGTGCGTATTCTTTCTGTCTCATCTGGACATATAATACTTTTGTGCACAGAATAATTTCATTCTGTATTGTTTGTTTGATTTAAATTTCACGCAAAGCTACTCGAAGGCTATCTGCGCCAGCCGTCCCTCATTTAGCAGTGTAAGACTAGAGGGAAGGCAGCTAGTCATCACCACTCATCGACAACTCTTGGGCTACTCTTTTACTAACGAATAGTGAGATTGACTGTCACTTTATAGCGCCTCCACGGCTGAAAAGGCAAGCAGGTTTAGTGCGATGAGGATGCGAACCCGCAACCCTCGGATTACGAGTCACACGCCTTAATCCACCTGACTATGCCGGGCCAACTCACTCTGTATGGCAGTTTTGAAGTAACCATCGGAATTCTATGTGACCACCTAGATAACTTATAAATACGTCAGTATAATACAAGATTCATGAGCCCAAGATAGCGATTGTCATAAGCGAAGCCAATTTGATAAAAAAATCAAAAATCTAATTCTAACTTCTAGCGCTCTGAATAAATAAAATTATAGTTTACCAACTTGATCTAGTTTACACCGAAATAGTTTTTGTTCAAGTAACTGATTGTTTAGTTGTAGTTAGACAGAAAAGTTTCTCGCGTTGCATGTCGGCAACCATACCGCTGTGGTACTGGAACTCAAGTGATTGATGGTACATAAAGCATCTCGACTATTACTATGTTTCTTTTATCCTAGCTGGCTTGAATAGTCTTGACATTGAACGAAAGGCCTCGTCGGTACTGAACATAGTAAACATATTACTAAATTATTCGGCCCCGCATGGCCAAGCGTGTTTAGGAACTCGACTCGCAAACTGACGGTCATTAATTCAAATCCCTGTCATACCAAACATTCTCGCCATTTCAGCCGTAGGAGCGTTATAATGTGACGGTTAATCACACTATTCGTTGGTAAAAGAGTAGCCCAAGAGTTGGCGGTGAGTGGTGATGACTAGCTGCCTTCCCTCTAGTCTTACACTGCTAAATTAGGGACGGCTAGCACATATAGCCCTCGAGTAGCTTTGTGCAAAATTCAAAATAAACAAACAAACTAAATTACTCATTGCTTTCACTCATAAGTACTTATAATATATAAAGGTTTGAAGGTTATATAGTGTATGATATTAAACATTGGACACTGCCTTGCTTCATTTATTTATGAATCCTTCCAAAAGTTTATATCAAACTCTGTTCATTTACGCCATGAAATACAGAGAGGTAAACATATTTAAGGTGTTTTAGGTTCCAACGAACATTTTCCTGACAATTTATGTAGACGAATATATTTGCCATCTCTAATTAGAACATTAGACCACTTAAATTCTATATTTTAGAATTAATACAAAATGTGCTTGTCTTTTATCAATCACTTCACAAGTGTAAAGGGTACTGCGACAACACTACACTGGTGTTTTATATGCAAAAACGGCTCGTTTGGGTTGAGAAAATAGAAGAGCGAACAACGTTTCGACCTTCTTCGGTCATCATTAGGTTCACAAAGAAAGAGGTAACTGACCGGAAGTTGACCACATGTTTGGAAGGGGTTGTGTAACTGAGTTTCGCAATGTAGAGGGCGGTGTTAGATGTTTGAATACATAATTTTATCTATAATATTAATATAGGTATAACGGCGTTCCTTTATATTGGTTTATTTTGGGTTTAAGTTGTCGTATAAGTAAGGCTTCTTTAATTTTGCGTTTGTTTATGTTTGTTTCTTTATTTAGTATTTGAGTGTTTTCTATGGTTATGTTATGTTATTTTCTCAACCCAAACGAGCCGTTTTTGCATATAAAATTCTCAACAAGTGAGTTTCTCGACATCACTGACTACACTGGTGTTATTCATCTCCACAGGCTTGAAAATCAACACCTTAGTTCAAGTGTTAACAAGTGTGAGAAAACTTGTAAGTTATGAATAATATATATTAGATTACACTTTCCATACATTTATTTCAGCTGTTAACAGCTGAATACTCAGTTCACTGTACATGCAACATTTGAGTATCGATTCTGTGTGAAATGTGAATATTAGTAAATGTGCAAGAGATGTCGTAATACCTTTTGGAGAGTGGGCGGAGATATATATTATAAAAACAAGTTGGAATTGACTGTCACATTATAACGCACATATCTTTTGAAGAATTACGGTTTTCTATATTACTACAGCGAGGTAGGTTACGTATAAATCAATTCCTTCTTGTTCCTACTTCGTTGGTAAAAGAGTAGACCAAGAATTGGCGGTGGGTGGTGATGACTAGCTGCCGTCCATCTAGTCTTACATTGCTAAATTAGAGACAGCTAGTGCGATTAGTCCCCGTGGAGCTTCGCACGAAATTCAAAACAAATAATCCTTTTTGTATTTATAAAATTTGGGATTTTTCTATTTTACTTGTTTGTTTTCTTTTTATTAGCTATATTTTTATGTTTCACCAATAACAAGTGTGAAGAACGCGTATATCCGAATCAGTTCAATTAAAGTATCGTATCGACCGTTTTATATGTATATTAGTATTCTTTCCAATAAAAGAAAGAATCACTGGGATGCCAAACAGAAGAGTTCTGTGAAAGAATAAGGTTCACTTCTCTGGAAAAGTCACTTACTTACTCACTAACATGAAAATTCGTTGAAATACTAAAATTTTGATTCACTGCATAACCATGTAGATGGCGATTTTGGCGGCTGTATAAGTACAGTAAGTTTTAGTTTTACTCATCCATTAGAGATAGGCATTATTAAGTTTTAGTTTTACTCATCCATTAGAGATAGGCATTATTAATATTCAGATACTTTAAAAATAGTTTTAAACGTGTGATTTTTTATGTCAGCCATTTTGTTTCATAGCAATCCCTACTATTGAATACTACTGCATTTAATGATATGCAACAGAAAAATAATGCAAAATTAAAAACGTAATTTTTTTAAAATATAGATACAAAACTGTGGTTTTATTTACTTTTTCTCAGAGCTTCTAAAAGACGAAGAATTTATAACAAATTGGACTCCATGGTGTATCCAGAAATCATGGTGGGTCACCCCAAACCTGTAAGTGTTTCATTCCAGAAAATTCGATTTTTAAAATACTTACTTGATAAAATGTTATCGATTAAAGTTTTGTTTTGTTAGAGATAAGGCCTGGCATGGCCTAGCGTGTTAAGGCGTGCGCTTTGTGATCTGAAGGTCGCGCCAAACATGCTCGCCCTCCCAGCCGTGGGGGTGTATAATGTGACGGTCAATCCCACTTTTCGTTGTTAAAAGAGTAGCCCAAGAGTTGGCGGTGGGTGGTGATGACTAGCTGCCTTCCCTCTAGTCTTACACTGCTAAAATAGGGACGGTTAGCACAGAAAGCCCTCGAGTAGCTTCGTGCGAAATTCCAAAACAAACAAACAAACTTGTTAGAGATGAATTATTTACTTATTAAACAGTAGCTGAGGCACCCGTTCGTTGTACGAGTGAAATAAAAACTCGTTTGTAACAAAGGATAGAAAATTGTGCTTTTATTTTCTTAACGTAATACACGTTAAAAGTGAAATACAAATACATAAAGATACCAACTAATATTGAAAAGAACATTTATCTACATACAATAAAATGGGGAGTGCAGCCACTTCATGACTTTCCTCAGGTCACTGTATCACTTGTGATGATTTAGTATTTTTATTTTGCGATATTACTTGTGGGAATCAAAAACCCCAACTCCCCCATGTCATATGTGTCAAGTTTGGCGCTGATTGATCAAAAAATGTGAGAACGTATAAAGAATAGAAGTACACACATATTAACATTTAATTATATAGATTATATGTTTCTTTGTAGGTTAGCACAAAGCTCAACAAAAGTCTATCCGTGCTTCTGCTCACCACGGGTATCAAAACCCTGGTTTCTCGTGTTGTACAAGTGCCTATGGAAGAGCATAGATTTTTATGAAAACTTTTTCTCTTAAACTTGAAACTTTGTTTTGTTAGGTTTAATTAATTTTTACTTGCTATGTTTAACTGCATTTTGGAAATCTTAATAAATGAAACTGCTCACTAATTCAATGGATATTACCGGTATATCATAATGCAAAAGCCAAAACACTTACGCTATCAAAATCTCAGTAACGCACACACGTCATTAAAAATTCATTATTAGGTAAAAAGCAGTATATTCAAAATGTTTTTTAATGTTCTATATTATAATAGTGCACAAGTTAAGCCTAAAAAGACATACAATTAATAATGATGGTTAGTGATAAGTGTGTATTTTTTGTGTGAAATTTACAGATCACAACAGAGAGTTATTTAACTGAGGAAACAAACGCTGAGGAGCTAAGGGGTAACGTATTATTACTTCTTTACTGTTTTACAAACAAATTAATAATTTTACTTTCTATTTTGTTAACATTTCAGAAATTTTTTGCCCACTATTTTCGGTTGTGAGCGAAATCGCCAAAACTAAACTCGCAAAAGATTCTTTTCTTAAATAATATAGGCATTGAAAATATGGAGCCACACTGTGGTACTGTACCTCGTATTTTCATAGAACGTTCCAAAACGCATTTTTATGTCAAACAATTGTATAATATATCGATAACGAAAACAAAGTTTATTAGTTGAATAAAGAAAGCTGAGTTTTTTTAAAACAAATATATCAGAAACATGACAATAGAAGTTGTTGTTTTTTTTACTCGTTTAAATAGATTTATTGCCCATTGGTGATATGGTTTCTCTTTAAAATTGTTTATTTCCAAGTAAGCACACAGTAACACAATGCTGTGGCCACTACGGATATCCAAACCCGAGTTCCAGCATTGTAAGTCCGCAGAATACCACTGTGCCACTGGTGTGCTTTTATTTAAGAAATAACATTATGTGACAAAATTTTTACTTTTTTCTTGTTCCTGGGCTTATACCTAAAGTAAATGGAAAAGACTTATTTTTCTCTTAAAACTTTGCCTTTTTGACCTGGGAGCGTATAACGAAAACATTATGGGAGACTACATTTGAGGGCTGATACGTTAAAGCGATTAACATTGCAGTCGCAAATCTCGAAAAACGCTTCTAAACATTTTTGTATAACTTTGGTGTAAATACATGTAAATCTTGATTCATATGTTGTTTTATTCAGACCTTATGTAAATGAAAATGTGCAAATTTGCCCGTTTTTACTTATAAAATAGGTTAATTTCTAAATTTCATCATCCAGGTCACAAAAGCAAAGTTTGAAGGGAATAATGGCCATTTTCTGTACTTTTACAACAGAAGTTATTAGAAAATAACATACACTATCCAGGAACAAAATTTGTGTTACAGAGTGTGATTAGCGTTGCTTTTATCAGAAAGCAACATCACGGGCTCTCCATCGCGAGTATCGAAACCCAATTCTTCTCGTTATAAGAAGAGCAAAGTATCTAATTCTTTATTTATTCATCTGTTAAGGTATTACAGTGTGTCAGGGGCTTGTTAAAGGACCTGCTCGGGTTGTGTTGCAAATGGAAGAAGCTCGTCACCTGCAGGTTAGTCACTTGTAAATGTAAGAAGATGTTTGATTGAATCAGGATCTGGTCTATATATACACGCACACACACGTATAAAATTTCAAATTTCGCCTGTATATAGAATCATCCTATACAGAAAATGTATAAATAACCCCTTTTAATACGATAAATGAAACTGACTGCGCATAAGATGAGAACCATTTCTGGATTACAAAAGTTAATATGAAAATAAAACTCTATTTAATGGTTTTTTTTTAAACGGGAATTTTTAAACATCTTACAGAGTAATTGCTTTGATATTACACACTTTATGTTCATATTTTGCTCGTTGTTAAGCAGAAAGCTACACAATAGGTAATGTTCCTCTGTCCACCATGGGTATCGCAACCTGAATTTTAACATTATAATTTCTCGGACACATGGGCCTGGACATTTAGATTGTTCTTTTTATTTTCTTATATGTTGTTAAGTACAAAACTATACAGAAGTCTATCTGTACTCTATCTACCGTTGGTATCAAACTCCCATTTTTAACGTTATAAGTCGTCGGAGTTATCGTTCAGATTTTCTTTAAAAACTAAATCATTTATCATTTGCTTTTATTTTCAAGCACAAAATATTTATGAGGATTTTCACGAGCATTGCAACATTGTTGCTATATTCGAAATATATTTTACCAAATGTGTCAGACCCTATCATAAGTTTATTTAATCCAAAGCACAGCATGATTTCTATAGTCTAGCTAATGTGTGGTCCGGGATGCCCGGGTGGTTAATGCACTCGACTCGTAATCTAAGGGTCGCGAATTCGAATCCTCGTCACACCAAATATGCTCGACCTATCAGCCGTGAGGGCGCTATAATGTGAGGTCAATCCCACTATTCGTTGGTAAAAGAGTAGCCTAAGAGTTGGCGGTGAGTTGTGATGACTAGCTGCCTTCCATCTAATCTTACAGATGCCCCCGTGTAGATTTACGCGAAATTCAAAACAAAACAAACCAAACCAAATATGTTACGTAAACGTAATTACAAAGCTGCTATATTTATTTGTTTCGAACAAGCTAATACGATTGTGCTTTTGTAAAATATCGTGTGAAAAGTATCTTTGATTAAGGAAACTTAGCTTTGAAACACTTGATGTTGCAAATTTTGTAGGCATGAAAATAAAATATTTGAATGTTTTTGTATCATCCGAGGGTAATGTATTCGGATCCGAGTGTGTGTTTGTTTGAATGTTTTTGTATCATCCGAGGGTAATGTATTCGGATCCGAGTGTGTGTTTGTTTGAATGTTTTTGTTCCATCCGAGGGTAATGTATTCGGATCCGAGTGTGTGTTTGTTTGAATGTGTTTCCGCGCACATATCTTGAACACTAATTAACCCATGTAGTCGCATTTTAGACAAGATTAGAAGACAGTATAGAACAGTCCTCTCCAAATTTGGTCCGGATTTGGAACCCGAATCGCTTTGAATAATGTGGAAGTAGAACTTTTTTTTTCTGGTACTTGGGGTTAATAACCCCAAGTATTATCGGATATATAGCAAGCTTCATAGGTATATTAGATTGAGACTTTTGATCACACTGCAAAAAAATGATCTGGTTCGTTGATTGTTATGGAACTGAAAAGGATTTTCTGAGTTTTCGAAACTAAAATTTGGAGTTATCCAATAAATTTGATGTCATGCATTATATTGTGACATTATCCAATATAATATGACGTTATCTAACGTAAATGCAGGTGATGTTGTGTAAGAGGAACAGTGGGGAGAAAATATGAACAAAAACAAAGAGTGTAAAACTAATGGAATCTCTCTGATCGTTCTTGTTTTTTGTTGTGTTTTTTTTCTAGGAAGGTGATATTCTCATAACCTATTCCATTGATGTTGGATTTTCTCCATACTTTCCACTGTTGAGCGGTATGGTTACTGAGATAGGAGGCTTAATTTCTCATGGTAAGTTTCACGTGACAGTTAGTCGCGAAAAAATAGTGAATTATCTTTTTTTTAAGTACTGAACATTTCTTTTTTACTGAGTTTCTGAATTTTATCTCAAAACTAGAAATGAGGGAAAGTTTTGACAGTTCTTGGTATTTTAGCTCAAAGCTAAATAATGGGCTGCTCACTGCAGGAAAATAAACCTAAAATTTTAACATTGTAAATTTACCACTGACCTCCCCAGTGGCCATTCTGGATAGACAGTGAAGTGGAGAAAGATTTCTTTACCTACTTAAATTTATACAACAATAGGCTGGCCAACAAAGTTATAAGTTTGTTAACTTTAGAATTTTGTGCAAAATTATTCGAAGGTCATCTGCGCCTGTCGTTTCAGTTTTTGAAGTGACAGACCAGAGAGAAAGCAGCTAACAATCACCACTAACCACTAACTCTTGGGCTACTCTTTACAAACAAAGGGTGTGTGTAATTGTCACATTATAACAACGTATCATTATCTGAAAGGGCGAGCATGTGCGTGAAAGGACTGCGAACCTGCAACCCTTAGACTGCAAATCGAATCAGCTAACCACCAGGCCATAAGTTGGTATATATAAATAGCTATATAAAATTAATCAGAGGGTATTACTACACTAACACTAATAGAACTGGCTGTAACTGTAAACTGTCATGACCTACTTGATTAAATCTACACCTGTTATCCATGTGTAGCATTTGAAATAAAAGTGATAACAAACGAAGAAACTTAAAATATGTTTATTTTGAGCGAAAATAATTCAACACCAGGAAAAATTAAGCTATGACGAAACTTTTAAAAACTTCGATCAGTTTCCTGCTTCATTTAATATTTTGATAAACTATAATAACTATTATCTGTCTTAATTATTTTTATAGATATTGCAAAGTTTTTAAAAGATTTTAATAGCTACATTATTGAATATTAAACTAGGTCCCTGCTGTGTATAGTTTATTTTATGCCAAATTCAGTTTATGAAAGCATTTAAAATTTTATTTCCGGTGCCTACAGGAATTACGTATTCACTTATACATATTTTTGTAATCATGTGATATGACGTCCCAAAATAGGCCTCATTTTATCCAATACTATATTAGGCCATTAAGAGTAAACGCATTGAGAAAAACCAGATGAGTGTTTTTTTTTGTTTTTTTTTATTTCGCGCTAAGCTACACAATGACTCTCTTCAGTAGCTGTTCCTAATTTAGCAGTGTAAAACTAGAGGGAAGGCAGCTAGTCATCACCACCCACCGCCTATTCTTGGGCTAATATTTTACCAACGAATAGTGGGATTAATCGTCACATTATAACGCCCCCACAGCTCAAAGAGTAAGCATGCTTGGTGCGACGGTGATTCGAACACGCGACTTTCGGATTACGAGTCGAACACCTTAACCCACCTGGCCATGCCGGGGCCAACCACATGAGAGTTGTCTTCTTGCTTTTGCTGTTTGTTTCAACCTTTGATGAATCTTCTCGTGTTTGAGACTGGATTAATTTTTCTGTATTTGAAAATATAACTAACGTTCAGGATATTTCGGAATGTCAGTTTTCATCATTTTCATCCTAAAAGAGGTTTTATTTCCACTCTGAGTGTAAGGGAACTTCCAAAACTATAATTTAACAATACATTGTGCTTGTTTTGTCCAAAATTGTTTGAAGAAATAAAGAAACAATCTTTGTGTCTCGACAGAACATTAATCGGGTTTCAATTCTATTTAAAATGTACTTAAATGTCGCACTCACGAATCTAATTATCTGATCTTATCATACTGTTCGACTGGTGGTCTATACTCCAATAATAAACCTTCTGACATTTTGTGGTTTCTATATGCTTTGCCAAGGGAGAGATCCCAATAAAATGGTAGTTAGTGCAAGATATACAATTAATATTTCTAATTTCTCAATCCTCGTTATTACTATTTTATGATTATTGGAGGGAGGCCTCCTGGAGGGAGTCATCTAGTTTAACCACTTGTACCTCAAAAAGCCGTGTGTTGTCTGTCAGTCATTCAGTAGGCATTAAAATCACGACATGTAAGGGATGCTTAACGTTGCACTTTGTACTGTAGCGACGGCAGTAAAACGTGCTCATGCCATAAATCACGAAAATAATTATTCACCACGTAGGCTAAAACACAACATGACATCTTGAAACAGAACTATTTCAGAGATCGGAGAAATATATCTGTTTTTGTTAGAAAGAACATTCTATTTCTGTTCGTTATTACTTCAGGAGCTGTAGTAGCAAGAGAATTTGGTTTGCCTTCAATTATTTGTGTTCGTGGAGCGACTGCTGTGCTCAAGTCCGGTAAGTGGTTATTTTTTAGAAGTTGTAGCGTAATGTTAGATGTTCTTCAGGTGTAGTCATGTACTTGTGGTCACTCTAAAGATTAATTTTTATTAGTGCATGGTGAATATTAATGTTCGATAAAAGTTTATTTGTTTATAAACAAAAAATCAACAGATTCTAAACAAACTCTGTCTCAATATTTTAACAAGACAATTGTTGCTAACGTGCTTTGTAGTCACAGTTATTCTATGAGTTACTATGCTGTTATTGTTAACGTGCTTTGTTGTCACAGTTATCCTGCGAGTTTGTCATCTTACACATTATCATTGTTGTTTTCCAGCTGTCTCAAACATTATACATATATAATATATACTTCTAATCATTTTAAAATACAAAGTGCTTGTTATTTAATAATATAAAAATTTGTACCTGTAACATCGTTTACAGGGGATATTGTGGTTTTGGATGCTACGCATGGTATCCTGAAGAAAATCAAAGACGTAGCAGCAGAGTAAATGAGAAGGAGATGTATGGATAAACAATAACAAAGAAGTATTGGAAATTGTATTGATTGAGATGTGGCAGTTTTATTTGAAATAAAAAGAATTGAACATATAACAGTATAAATGTAGCTACAGTAAAATAACTAATACATTTCAGTGTTTAGATTTGCAACATATATTAAGACAAACTTCCATGTCTAAATCTGAAATGTGTATTAAGACGCACGTTCTTCCATACTTAGATCCGAAATGCGTATTAAAACCTACTTTCATGTTGAACTTTCGTGAACATTGCTAAAAATCGCTTACCGCAATAACATGATCTGTACAAGTAAACAAATTAATAGTTATTTCATACAGTCCAGGGATAGAGAGTTGCAATAAATATCACACGTGATTTGTAGTTTTATCATTTATTGTTTCTTATCTCTCAGTAAACAACATGCATGTTTCTGTTAACAAACTTCAAATGTTTATTTTATGCTAACAACTAAAATTAATAGACAAAGATTTGTTCTTCATATAAATAAACTGAAAAAATGTTCGATCTCTTTACGTGTTAGCCTTGACCATACAAAGCTACAACATCATATAATAAATCGAGTAGTTATGAAATTATCTAATTGCATAACATTTTCAAATTACAATTCAAACGTGCCTCACCAATTACCAGCGTGAATTCTTCTCAGTTCTGGTTTTAGGTTCATTGGTCTTAAATCGCGCGTGCCAGTGATGCACACTTTCTAAATATTTCTGTGCATTAGGATCTATTCTGGAATTACTTTAAGGTTACAGTTTGAGATCGCAAACATGAAAATATAAGTAACTTGGTTCACGTGTTGAGTATGCAGGATAAAGTTGTTGTCGTAAAGGTAGGTGTATTTTTTGTTTGCCATTAAGCACAAACCTACACAAAGGGCTATCTGTGTTCTGACGACCACGGGTATCGAAACTAGGATTTTGTAGCGATGTGAGTCCGCAGACATGCCGCTGTGCCACTAGGAGGCGTGTTTTTTTGTAATATCAAAACATATAACATATTTATTAAGCGTCGTACTTCGTACGATTTTGGCTTTTAACTTACCGTAAGTAGACGAAGAAGTTTTTAATACTGAACATATTTTTTTAGAAAAATATATGGTATTAAAACACGTTCGTAGACATATAATGTTAAATCTAGCACGTACTTCTATTAAGAAAATGTATACGTTACCTCAACTTCTATCCAAACCGAAACTAAAACCAGTAGTTAACATTAACCTCACAGCATACTGAGCACTGGTTAAATTCGGTTGAAACGCTTAATGTTTGGAGTTTAGGTACTCAACACGACTCTGACAGGAAATTCAGATCAACACTAAATTAGTTTCTCATCGTGTATATGTAGATATATATGTATATAAAGAGACAGGCATTCTTCTGCAAAACTGTCCAAACGTGATTAATGCGCGAAATGTGCACTTCTCTAGACGTAAATATTTAACCTCAACGATACCTTAAACAAAAGTCAAAATTTTAAGTCGTAAATAGTGTATTCTGAAAACTTGACGCAATAAAAAAAATTAGTCTGACGTAACTGTCTGACAGACATAAATCTGCTGTTGAAAAAATCACCCCAAAGTTCTCTTACTCAATCAGGTTCCGACACCCGTAGCGAGAAGTGCGCAGATATCTCGTGTATCTTTATCGTTAACTACAACAAAAAACACAATCTTCATCGGGATTTGGTCCATGCTATAGACCAGGGAACATCTCTCTTCCTCTCTCTTGTTGTATGGGTATTTAAATATACCCAGGAGGGTCAGGCACACTTGACCTCTTCCTTTTCTTTGTTTGTGTGAACTGTTTAGTATATTAGTTTCTTTGTTTGCTTTTGGAATTTCGTGTCAAGCTCCACGAGGGCTATCTGCGCTATCCGTCCCAAATTTAGCAATGTAAGACCAGAGGGAAGGCGGCTAGTCACCACCATCCGCTGCCAACTTTTGGGCTACTCTTTACCAATGGATAATGGAATTGACCGTCACATGAGAGCTAGAATAACCCGCATTTATTCAGGCGCTTATCAGGGTAATGCTAATGTTTCTTTTCTTTTACCAACAGTTCCTGACTGATGTCTAGTTCATAGGTGACCTGTTTTTACTTTATTACTTTATTTTTACTATTATTATTTTGTTTTCTTATTGATTTAATGTACAAGTTAATCAGGGAGAGATATTCAGAACTATCTTCGTCATGAATGCAGTGCCAGTCGAGTTCGCATTGTAGTTCATTTTGCCTCCAATTTTTATCAAAATATTTTATTGTACTCTGTAGGATGTTGTTTTTTTGTTGTTTTTTGAATTAAGCACAAAGCTACACAATGGGCTATCTGTGCTCTGCCCACCACGGGTATCGAAACCCGGATTTTTAGCGTGGAAGTCCTCAGACATACCGCTGAGCCACTAGGGGGCTACTCTGTAGGAGTCTATCTGCTATCGTTGGTATGTTTAGATATTTATGAAGAAATGGTTCTAGGTACTCCTACATGCTGTCGTAAGTAGTGTATTTTGTAATGTCTGTAACTTGGTTTTCAATTTTTATTTTTTTTTTGCCTGCATTAATCCATGCTGGAGTGCATAATGTATTACTGGACTTGTATATGTTTTGTATATTTTTAAGATATTGTCAGGTGTTGGTCCACTGTTTTTGCTAATTAGACTCCTGGCATAGTTCGTTCTTCGCTAAACTATAGTTTTTTTATATTATTTAAATTGTTTGTCCATGTTAGTTTAGAATCATAAGTTAGTCCCAGATATTTTGCGGTGTAGCAGTCTGGAGAAACGTTCCATTCATGTAAATCTGTGGTTGTACTTCTTGTTGTTTCGTCATAAGTTAGTCCCAGATATTTTGCGGTGTAGCAGTCTGGAGAAACGTTCCATTCATGTAGATCTGTGGTTGTACTTCTTGTTGTTTCGTTTACCTTGGAAATATCATCAGTTGAGATTTTGCCGCATGTGGATTGTTTTGATTTGGTTTGAATTTCGCATAAAGTTACTCGAGGTTTACATGACGTTCCTGATTTAGTAGCGATAAATTACACTTTGCAACAAAATTTTTACTTTTTTTTGTTCCTGGGCAGGATGCGTTATTTCCCAATTGCTTGTGCCTAAAGTAAAGTAAATGGAAAAGACCTATTTTTTCTCTCCAAACTTTGCTTTTGTGACCTGGGAGCGTATAACGAGAACATGATGGGAGACTATATTTGGGGTCTGATACGTGAAAGCGATCTACATTACAGTCGCAAGTCGCGAAAAACTACTCGCTTCTAAACATTTTAGTGTAACTTTAGTATAAATACATGTAAATCCTGATTCATATGTTGTTTTATTCAGATCTTATGTAAATGAAAATGTGCAAATTTGCCCGTTTGTACATAGAAAATAGGTTAATATCTGACTTTCATTGTATACAATAAGATTGGTGACTGACTTTTCTGGGCCTGTTGTTATTCTCAGAACTGCACAGATTGGATTGTTTGTTTGTTTTTGGAATTTCGTGTCAAGCTCCACGAGGGCTATCTGCGCTATCCGTCCCAAACTTAGCAATGTAAGACCAGAGGGAAGGCGACTAGTCATCACCATCCGCCGCCAACTTTTGGGCTACTCTTCACCAATGGATAGTGGGATTGACCGTCACATTATAATGCCCCCATGGCTGAAAATGTTTGTGACGGGGATTCGAACCCGCGACCCTCAGCTCACGAGTCGAGTAGCTTAACCACCTGGCTATGCCGGGTCAGTCCTTAACTGAGTTTTGCACCAATTTTGAAAAAGTAGGACGCTTTACTTAACTAATAATGTTTGTTTAGAATTAAACACACAGCTGCACAATGAGGTATCTGCGCTCTGCCTACCACAGGTATCAAAACCCGGTTTTTAGAGGTGTGAGTGTGCAGACATACCGCTGTGTCAAGGGGGGGATCTTAACTAAGAAATATTATTATATACATTTATAGTTCATGGTTATTTTATTTTTAAAAATAATAATAAAAATGAATATATTTATTTCGCCCTTTTGACTATGCAATATCAGAGTTGCTAAGCTTTTATAAATAAACCTGTAGACACATTTCGGTGAATATAAAACACTCGTCGCAATCAGAATATGATTTGTTTTAAGTGAATGTGAAAATATTCGTTACAATTTCTTATTTATGTGAGAAACATTATCAAAAAGAAGTTGAAACCTATTGGTTGTAATAATTATCCCGGCATGGCCAAGCGCGTTAAGGCATGCGGGTTCGAGATCACGTGGCTAATTTATGACAGTTGTTTTACCTTACTATTGCATACTTGTACTTATCAATATAATAAAATTTTAAATTTCAAGTGATATTAAAAAAACGTCTATAATAATGAAGGATGTAGAACTGAACACTCTAAGCAAGACTTTGTAGAAATTGAATTATTATGTAAGAAAGAAAAAAATATCTAATTACTCCATACATCTTGTAAAAGATCAAGACATTTCATTCTTTACAAGAACGCTGAAATCTATAACTTCAGAGTAGTTTATTCTTTACTTTTGATTGAAACTTTACAAAATTAGAATATTGATTTAAAAATAACGTGAAGTAAAACACTTAAAATTTGTGAAATTATACACACTATAATGAAAGTTAGAAGTATTAAAGTTACAGAGACTTTAAACATGTGCAAAGAGATCACACTGTCGGTCATCTAGACCGACTTCGTATTAAAAGATTTAAGGACAAATGTATTTACATGTAGTTACACATCATATATTATGTAATTATTGTAATTATAAATATTTATCTTGTTTCACATTTACTGCACTTCCTTATTTTATCGTGAATAAACTTTATAGCATTTAAAATTATTTTGAACCATGTATAGGGTAGTTATTAACAACATAAACTTGTCGACGTAATACAACCAAACGAGAGATGTTCATAGAATGCTTTGTTATGTCATAAGATAAATATTGTATCATTCAAACACTTTTTTCAAAAACCTTTACAAACAAAATAGTATCGAAGAAATAAACAGCGATTGTTTATGTAAGATATAACTATTGGAAGTTAGCGTAGATTTGAAAAACATCGGCATAGTTGGCAGCTACGTCATAACAAAACCTGTATTTATCCTGTATTCGAAAGAAAGAATAATTCGTTAGTGAATCGAGCAAATTAATACAGCTTCCAAATAAATTAAAACACGCGCATCTCAAAATTTTTAGTGAACTTAATGCATAAAAAAGTTGATTATTTTTAAGGTACATTTGAATGATTATCTTAAATTTTGTCTTCCTACAAATACAAGAGTTACAAAAACAGAGAAAGCTGACGTAATTTTAGAGAGAGAAGGATAAAAAATCGTGCGTGTTGATATCATGGGTGTCAGTACGTACCAAACTCTTAACTAGCTGTGGACGGTTCATTCGAATGCTACGAACTGCGAGAAACACATCAAATTCTTTTTCTTCTTCCATCTTATCCAACAAAAATACGCAAGCACAATAGATTCCACAAGCTCGAGCACCGTCACTTTAACGAGAAATATCGTGTAAATTAATCTTAAAACAAAGACACTTATGTTTTCCACAATATTACTTTCCAAACAGCTTGATAGTTATTCTTACAAAACAGGAGTAAATTACAAGTATTTTTTTTAAAAGGTCCAAAACATCATTTACCCTCAAGCTAAATCACGTTTTGCTTACGGGTTCTCAGTTACTGTAAAGAAAGTTTTGCTTTTTTTTAGAAACAGTTTAAGTTTAGAACAAACTTACTTCTGTGATTTAGCTATTCAAATCTTTTATGTGTTAAAAACAAAGTGTCATAGAAGTACTTTGGAGTTTGATTGGTAATTTTGTATCTAAGTTAGATTCTCGATATAAATAATGTAATTTTGATATATCATAATATCACATTTAAACTTTAAACGTTTTAAATTTGCAATTATAAACTAGCAGATACAGATTAAAAAGTTAAATCTATCTAAAAATAACAGTGGGGATTTTAATTTTAAAATAATAAATAAACGTGTTCTATATTGTTTTAAATTTTTACCCCCTTTTGTCATTTTAGTGTAATGAACAGCGTAAAGGTTAAAAAAATTTGAGCTATTCGTTGATTTCTATCCTCATTCCTGAACATTCAGTGAAAGAACAAACAACATGATACTTATCTCTATGATAAGTATCTTGTAAACTCCAAAATAGCAAAGGTAAAAGAAATTGAGTATTTTAAAATGATCTTAGCTAAATATTCCGCGATTGACGACTTTTATGTCAAACAGCAATTATAATAAAGTTATTCGTCTTAATGTCTGTCTTTCCTTGAAACACAACATATCTATACAATTACAAGAAAATGCACATTATTAGTACAACATATTCATGTTTAAACCAGCTAAATTTTTGACGTCAATCACGGGTAACAAGTACATTCTCCAATACACCACTCCCAACTTAAATGTTCTGTTTTGTATTATGTATGCAGAAAAATACAATTAAATAAAATAACAAGCTTCAATCAAATTAAAAAAATATTCCAATTTCTCAGTACATTGAGCTCCGATTTTAGGGTAGAAAAAAAAAAGACCTAAACTAGACACACAATATGAAAAGGCTTAACACACAAGTAGAATATATTGTTTTTCTCTTATGAAACATAAAGCCACACGGTGGATCGCCTCTACTTTCCCGCCGTTAGATAGAAAATTAAAATGTCTCTAGTTAGAATACTTCATAGGGGCGTAAATTTTTTTACACCCGATGGGAAGGGGATGATTTTTGCAACCACTTATGTGGACCATTCAATTTGCAAATTGGTAATCTCTGATTATGTGAACCTGAGAGCTGTAAACATGCAGTCACAGAGTAATCTTGTTGCCACGATACTTGCATGTATACTTAGGCCTACTGACTGATACTTACGAATTATCGCTTAGATCGAAAAGCTTAGAAACACATCTATATTAAAGATGAACATTTCGGCTACTGAAAAAGCCTACATCTAGCCCTAATTATGTAATTCGATTGGTATGAACACGAGAATCACAGGAACAAACACACAATTTGTAGGCCTGTGATGCAATAAAACAATTCAACGGGCCAAACTGTAGGGGGGATGATTGTACGCACCATACCCCCACCTAAAATGAAGGGAGGATGTATACCCCATTCCCCCAGGATCTACGCCCCTGCTTCATACATTTCTTCACATCTACTTAACTTTATTTGGATATAGTTACCTGCAGTTGTCATAAGACAACAGTATTAGCTTATTATATTTTAAACACCAAATTTGTTAACTATTTAACTGATATACAGTTGGATCTTTCAGTATGATGATCAGGAATATTTGGCTGAAGTTTGCTCATACTGGAGGAAAACGTGTGTGTAGAAACCCGGTTTAAAATAAGCAAGCAACAAAATAATTTTTATCTTTCCAAATACTTCTGATGGTTCCTATCTCTATATCTAATTTTTCACCGTCTGTCGAGGTCATATGAGGTTCCAGTCTCTACAGCTATTCGCGTTAACTCTATACTCACTGGCACTTAACAAGAGTAATATGATTTCCTATACTTACTAACACTTAACAAGAGTAATATGATTTCCTATACTTACTAACACTGAACAATAATAACATGGTTTCCTGATTGCATCTGCCATTTCTTAACTCCATCGATGAGACAAAGAAAAGAATTCGTGTTTGTGGGTACCTCCTGAAAAACTGGCCACCCCCTTAGATGGAACTGTTTGATTGTTGTTGAAGTGGTAGAGTCCTGAAACGTTTAAGGTTACAGTATCAGTAGAAAAAGCGAGTGCAATCTAAAACAAACAAGGGATTATAAAATTTGTGATACTGAACTGAAGCACATTATTTTGACTTATTTCGTTTGCCAGTAATTTTAGTTTTACTTTGAAATTTGAATGTTTCACGGTAATAAAAGGTAAAAATAAAATACAGTATATATTTCTTAGCAGAATAAAGTAAAAGGTCTCTGTATGTTTAGGGTACCTTCGACCCAAAATGCTTTAACTTACTGACCACACAAAACAAAAACGCTTAAGTTATTTATTTTTCGCTAATTGTGTCTTCCAAACACATTGACGATGCTGTTTTATATTGTCGTTCAACGTTCTAAATGTGTTCGGCATAAGCCATTGTTAGTCACACGTTTTGGTCACCCAGTATAACGTTTTATTCTATATAAATGTTTGCCAGACGAAAATAATATAACTTACCTCAATATAGAGCATTATATTGTGATAGAAAACAGTAAATATCAAATAGTATTATTATAAACAATAATATTAAACAATGGTAACTAACTTATCAACGTACATTATCATTGAGCAGCATGTGCCATGGACTCTGCTCAATTTTATCAACACCTGCTTAGGCTAATAATACCAGAAGACATCCACAAATCACATGATTTTGATGAGAGTTCTAAGGATTTGAGTAAGTTAACAAAGTGTGGGACATGTGGATACCTACATCCTACGTTTAGCTATAATTGAAGTCAGCATTGAATACAAGTATCTGTTGCATTGCTGCAGTCACCAAATACTTCTATATAAAAAAAAAAAATGTAAAAGAAATACAATAAATACATGTACGAGTTTCCGTTGCATAACGATCGCCCAACACAGCTATTAAAAATCTTTATAAAATATATTAAATGCACAATTCCGTTGCATTACAAACACCTAATACGTCTATTAAAACATTTTAAATAAATACATTAAATACATGTTTGCGTTGCATGACAATCACCCAGTACATCCATTAAGAAATTTTTGAAGAAAGACATTAAGTACATATTTACGTTGCATTAGAAACACTAAAAACATCTGTTAAAATGTTTTTAAGGAAGAAAATTAAATACATGTTTCCGTTGCATTACAAACACTAAACACATCTGTTAAAATGTTTTTAAAGAAGAAAATTAAATACATGTTTCCGTTGCATTACAAACACTAAATACATCTGTTAAAGCATTTTCAAGTTTAGTAAAGTTTACTTTACCAGTTGTTTACGTTCCTGAACATTAAAGGATCTCACTATGTAATCGTTGTGGTCATCTGTTTTTACATGATTTACAATAAGTCCTTCTGAAGTTATTGCTCCATTCTCGGGCCAGTATTGTGGACAGTTCTATAAGAGTATAGAGTTCAACTTATGATAATATGAAACTTGGATGGTATTGTCAAAATATTATTCTATAGCTAATGACAAATTAATTAACATCCTTTTTTTTAAATTTACTTTCAAATAACCAATTTTCGAATGAAAACCTTAATATCACAACAAGTATTCGATCAGATAAAGAAAAATCTGGAAAATTTTCCAGAAAATTAAAATAGATTAAACAGTGCTTTCGAAAGGTCTGCCCCCAAGTGGCTCAGCGGTATGTCTGCGGACTTGCACGCTAAAATCCGGGTTTCGATACCCGTGGTGGGCAGAGCACAGATAGCCCATTGTGTAGCTTTGTGCTTAATTCAAAACAACAACAACAATCGAAAGGTCTACCTTTCGAAAACGCTCGGGTTATAGTATTTCTGTTTCATTTTTATCAATACTTTTTGGACCTACGTGTTTTTTAGAATATCATTAATAGATTAAACAGCTTTAATGTTGCTGGCATCAATGTTTTAAAATTTGGACACTGAACAATTTATAACTGACGTAAAACATGACTGTTTGAAAAATAAAGTAAGTATGAGCATTTCGTGCCAGCATATTTATCCTGTTGTTTTCTCTCGAATTCATTAAAATAAAAACGTTACACAGGCCGAGGATGGCCAGGTGGTTAAAGCACTTGAGACGTAATCCGAGGGTAGGGGGTTCGAATCCTCGTCACACCAATCATGTTCTCCCTTTTAGCCGTGGAGGCATTATAAAGTTAAGGTCACTCCCACTATTGGTTGGTAAAAGAGTTGGCGGTGGGTGGTGATACTTTCTTTCTAGTCTTACACTGCTAAATTCGGTACGTTTAGCGCATGTGGCCCTCGTGTAGTTTTGGGCGAAATTCAAACCAAACCAATACATTACGTAATATTACCTTTACCTACCTCGTCATTAGGTTCCATTTCATTCAGAAGCACAATGGTTCGAGCCTTAAAGTCGTATAATAGTTTCCAGAAATCACATACAGTATGTGGTAAAGGCATCTGTGTTACAATAAACTCGTCCTTCTTTCTATAGCCCTGGATAATAATAATAATAAAAAAAACTCAATTTAACCTTTTTAATTCATAAATAAAAGATTAAACTTTATTGCAATTCTCGTCTGCTAAAATTTCGAGTTTACCTCTTAACTCTTTCGCATCTTATTCTCCAGAGGGACAGCAGTAAGTCTGTAGACATTCAACACTAAAATCAGACGTTCGATTTCTTTTGGTGAACACAATAAATAGACCAAAGTATGTGCTTTTCTTTTGACTCTCTCATGCTTTAGTCATATTCCAAAAAACGTTGTATAAGCTCTAAACTTAAGACGCTGTCCTATAGAATTGTGTATATATTTATCTTTTAATATTTAAATAATGTTTTGGAAAAAAACCATTATCCATTGGCGATATTCATGTGATTTGTAACTGTTAGCATTCTGTGGAGTTATCGATTTAAGAATGAGGATATTTAAAAAGGAACCAAAAATGCGTGCGAGAAATGTTTTTTGACTGATTCTGCACTGCAAACAGATGTACATTAGTAAGTTTCGAGTAAATGAGGCCTAATATGACCCAATAACTAGAGGTGTTTACCTTGTAATTTTCAGGTCGCAGAGATTGAAATCTGACGCCGAATTTCTTTGGCTTTTCAGCCGTGAAAGTGTTATTAGGTTACAGACAATCCTACTATTCGTTGGTAAAGGATAGTTCAAAGCGGGCGATGGGTGGTGTTAAGTTGTTTTAATACGGATTGAAAACTTATGTAATCTGAAAGAAGATTTTTGTGTGTTTAAATTTTAAGACTTAAGTGAGAAATAAAAGCTAAAGTAATTATCCTGAGCAATTGTTAAATATGATGAAACAAAAACCATTTTTAGGTATTATAGACCAAACAAAGTTACAATATTTCTTTGATATAATTAACAAATATTATGTTTTTTTTTTGGATTGGTCTATTTTGAGTTTGGTACAAAGCTACTAGAGGGCTGTGTGCACTAACTATTCCTAATTTAACACGGAAAGAATAAAAGAAAGACAGCCAACCACCGCCAACTCTTCGGCTAGTCTTTTAACAAAGAATAGTAGGATTGATCATCACAGAATAACGTCCCCACGGCTGAAAGGACGAACATGTTTTTGGGACGGTGATTCGAACCCTCGATCCTCATACTGCGAGTCAAGCTCCCTAACCATGTGGTTAGAAAGTGTGTCAGTACTGTACCAAATTATTTCTCTGTTTTACTTTCTGGTGTTAAGTAGAAATATTATACACTTGAAATCTCTGTTTTAGCGCAAAGCAAAACATTGTGTTGTCTGTACTCTGTCTTCCGAGAATTCGAACACTAGATTTTAGCGTTGTAAGTAATCCACGGGGGAACAACATCAAAGTGACTTGGGTGGTATTAAAGGAAGATTTAGAACAGAAATTTATTAAATATTTATGGTAATTAATAATAAATTTATCAAGTTCAAATCACAGGAGTATCGATTATATCAATAAAAATGTGAATTGATACAATATACTAATTATTATAATTCCTACCTTGACCGGTTTGCATCACCGCCGTGTGCATGACTTTTCTCAGTCAGATCCGATTTTATATGTTTGTTTGTTGAATTTCGCACAAAACTACACAAGAGCTGTGTGCGTCCCTAATTTAGCAGTGCAAGACTGAAGGGAAGGCAGCTAGTCATCACCACCCAATCCCAACTCTTGGGTTACTCTTTTACTCCGCCCGGTATGACCAAGTGGATTAAGGTGTTGACTCGTAATTCGGCGGGTCGCGGGTTCGAATCCCCGTAAAACCAAACATTCTCGCTCTTTCAGCCGTGGGGGCTTTATAATGTGACCGTCAATCCTACTATTCGTTGGTAAAAGAGTAGCTCAAGAGTTGTTGGTGGGTGGTGATGACTAGCTGCCTTCCCTCTAGTCTTACATTGCTAAATTAGGGACGGGTAGCGCAGATAGCCCTCGTGTAGCTTTGCGTGAAATTTCAAAATAAACAAATAAAATACTCTTGTATCAACGAATCGTGCGGCTAACCGTTACACCACAATACCCTTACGGCTTAAAGGCGAGTATGTTTGATGGAACGAAGAGTCGAAGTCACGACCTTAAGATTGCGAATTAAACGCCCTAACCACCTGGCCTTGCTGAAAATTCTCAGAAGTAAAATAATCATATGGACATTTTTACTTTTTCTTAAAACTAAATCCATGTCACAGAACGGATTAATACCTTTTGTCGTATTTGCTTGTTTAACTTAGATTAAAGCTACATTTGGCTTTCTGCTGTGAGTTTCGCAGAGAATCGAACCAAGGATTTTAGTAAGTTCGAAAATGTACTTTTGTTGTAATTGTAGATCTAACGGGTTCAGCTATTTTGTTTAATATTAGATTTGTTTTTAATACGAATTGAAAAGATTAATATTACATATGATCTTATTAAATTAGCCAAAAACTAAACAAAATAATTTTCTTAAAAACGTTTTAACGTGTATAAATATAATTTTTCATATAAGACGTTATTTATTGTTTGTTTGTAATTAAAAGCAAAGTTACTCATTGGGCTATCACTTCTGTTCGGTATACACCGTGAACACTGAAACTCGGTTTTTTTTAAGGTAAAAACTGCCTTGACCACAGTGGGGTAGGATTATATATGTTATTAAACAAGCAAATAGAATAAAATCCAGTTTCCAAAGAAGGGCAACAATTCATTCTGTAAGCATTTCGCAGTGCTTATTTTTATAAACTGATTACAATATCGAGCTGTTAAGTTGCTTGTTATATATAAATATTGCCCCCTAGTGGCAGAAAGGTATGTCTGCAAATTCACACTCCTAGAAACTGGGTTTTATTAATACCCGTGGTGGGCAGAGCACAGGTAGCCCATTGTGTTGCTTTATGCTTAATTTCAAATAACCGATGAATCAACATCAAACTATTAAGCGATTTTTGAAAATCGTACTCAGCAAATTTTAAGTATATTTGCAACAATGTTACTACATTTTTTTAAAAATTGTTTTAAGTGTCCAAAACCCCGATTATCTGAGAATATGAAATACAACAACCGTCTCTTTTTGTCTGAAATTACAAAGTTGATTGATTGTGCCACTAGGGCGATATAAGGTTGATTAGTGCCTCCGTAAGATTAGAATAGTTTCATAGTGATTGTAAAACTATATTGACCGTATTGTTTTTATAATTTTCAATTGGAATAGAAAAAAAAAATCATAAATGGTTACCAATCAGTGTTAGGTTAATTACTTACATTCACAAAAGCCGCATTGATATAGCCAGGAACGTTACTGCTGGTCGTTGGTTTCAAATAAGGGCGTCCTCTATCGGCTGAAAGGTAAATTAAATCTTACTTACTTCATTTTACCCTAAAAACTTTACTACTGCAATAAATACGTGTTTGTCTGAAGAAAGGTTTGTCTGTTTATTTGATAATCTCAAAGTTACACAATAGACTATATGTGTTTTGACCTCTGGAGATATCGATATCTGAGGGTTAAAGGAAAATCTGAAAGTACTAAAATTGCCGGATACTTAAACAACTGAATATAAAATTTAAATTATTACATGGACATTTATGACAATAAACTTTATTTTACAAGGTTCATATATTAAGTTTGAAGTACCAACTATCTGTCTCTTCAGTCTTCCGTGGGCCTGTGGTAAGTTTACAGATACATAACACTAAAATCTGCGGTTTTCTAATGACGGCTAGTATGGATATTAAAATAATGTGCAGAACAAGTTTCAACCTTCTTACGTCATCTTCAGGTTAACAAAGAGAGTTTGCAACTTTGTTTTAATTAAAGTTTTAATACTCATACCAGCTGTCTTTAGAATATATTTTTACTTCAAGTGGGTTTCTCGTAGTCATAAAAATCTGGGGTTTGATTCCTTGCGGTTGGCATAGTACAGCGAGCTCATTATATAGATTTGTTCTTAAACCAAATAGTTTATTTAAATGCAATTTGATAAACTGTAGAAAAAGGAAATTCTGAGAAAATACAAAGATTTTACATCTGCATGTTGTCCCAAAAACATGTAAACACACTTTGAATGACTATAACACACTCAAGCTTTCTTTTTTTACAGGTGCAGCTGAATTGAAATAATGACAGAAGCAAGACCAAGCTTTTATAAAAATAAATTTAACTTAAAGTGTTACTAGAAGTGTGAGAACGTAGCTGAAGTGTAAAAACGGTTTGGAAGGGAGTTTCAAACAGATCCACCAACTCGACTCACCATTATTCGCATCAGAGATAAGTTTGAAACAAATGGAACTGTTCAAAACGTTTTGAAAGACTACGATCGTCCACCAGTCCCACACGAGAAGCAGAGCTGTTGGAAGGTCTCTACTGATCTCCAAGAAAAGTTGTTCAGCAGACAGCCTGTAAGACAGAAATTCCAAAATGGAGCGTCCATCGAATGTTGAAACGCGTTCACTGGAAAAGTTTTATTCTGGTACTAGTCCACGCCCCTAATGGAGATGATCCTGACCGTAGAGCTTGAATTTTGTGAGTGGTACCTGGCAAAATCTGCAGAGAATGCACAGTTTCCAAACACGATTGGCTTGGAGTGATGAGGCCACATTTCAGTTAAATGGCTCAGTTAATCGCCACAATTGCCCCTGCTAGGCTCATCAGGATCCGTATGTTACGGTTGAACCTCACGTAAACTTACCAGGGGTTACAGTGTGGTTGGATTATCAGCGTTGGGCGTAATTGGGCCATTCTTTTTTCAAAAACACAGTCACTGGTCTCGTTTATTTAAACATGCTGCAAGAATCTATCATGCCACGCATTCGATAGCAATTTGAAAGATAGGGAGCTTTATTTCCAGCAAGATGGAGCAACTCCCGACTACCATCATAATGCGAGGGCCTATCGTGACGAAAGTTTGCCGAACAGATAGACTGGACGAAAAGGTAACACTGAATTTTCCCCACGTTCACCAGACATCACACCTTTGGACTTTCTTTTATGGGGATATGTCAAAGATAAGACTATATAGCACAAAAACTGCAACAACCAGTGAGCTGAGAGCAGCAATTGAAAGAGAATGCACCCAGGATATCAAATAAAATGATTCGTGAAGTTTGCTAAACCATCTGTCTGCGTTATCAGCAGTGTCTGGATCAGAACGGTCATCAGTTCGAACACCTGCGATAACTCAAAAGATTCAACACTTGTCTTCTTAAACTTGAATTATAAAATCTAGATATATCTTCATAACTCTTCATTGCCTGCATGTTTATAAAACATTTGATTATTTAAATAATCATTCTAACATTGGTGAGATACTGACATGTTGAAATGTTCACAAACATTTGGTTTCATCGGGAAGAGTTAGGCGGACAAATTTACGCATGTGACACTACGTTATTGAGTGAAGTCATAAAATATCCGGGGAAGTGTAGTTAAATATGATTTTAGTGTTTAAGGTTAAAATTCGATTTATTTTTTTGACGCTGATGAAATCTTATAAAATATCCCCATCAGGGACAGAGCGAAATGTCTGCGGACTTATAACGGTAAAAACCGGGTTTCGCTATCTGTGATGAGCAGAGCACATTTAGCCCATTGTGATAGCTAGCATTGTACTTACCTTCAAACAACAACATTAAATAAATAAATATATATGTTAAATATTATGGTAGGTGATTAAGACACTCGACTCGTAATCTGAGAGTCACGGGTTCAAATACCTATCACATCAAACATGCTCGCCTCTTTCAGCCGAGAGGGCGTTATAATGTTACGGTTAATCCCACTATTCATTGGTAAAAGAGCAGTCCAATAGTTGGTGGTGGGTGGTGATACGGGCTGCCTTCCCTCTAGACTTACACTCTTAAATTAGGGACGGCTAGCGCATATAGCCCTTATGTAGCTTTGCGCGAAATTCAAAACAAACCAATACATATGTCAAATATTAATACGTATATTGTATTTACCAGTTCCTTACCTTAGATTATCATAAAAAAGTAAATAAGTAACGAGAAAAATAGAAGTAGGAGACAAATTATAAATTAGGGGAGTTGGTAAAAGTTTATTTAGCTGAGTGTAGTGAGGGAATATGTGCTACATGTCCAACCACTGTGGGCAGGATCCAAGGCTAGCCTTTGAAAGGTGGGTTATAAGTTATGTTTCAAACATAATTTTTCTTATTTTTATATATTTTTATTGGAACAGATTGTAAATTTTAATACGATAAAGAAGCATGTCTTTATGTTACACCTTTGTTTTTGTGATGTACTCTAAATAAAAGGTAATTTTTTTACATCAGGTTTTCAATGAGTTACAAGTTTTTATAGAAGTCATTTTGTTATAATTTGGTTACAATGCATCAACTTGTGAATTCGAAACAAGGAATTCGAACGCCAGCTTTTCTGTTAAAATGCAAAATAACTCGATTCTTAAGCGTAGCATACATACATCAATACATCAAGATACACACACAAACACCACACAAGGAATGTTTCAAAATGAATATCTGATATTTTAATACGTAGCAAAGAAACATGTAAATTAAACAATGATGTGTTCGTGTTTTTGTATTTTATGATTTAATAATAAGTAGGCAGTCAAAGATTCCTGAACATAACGAATTGGTGTATTTATGATAGAACACAGTACATGTTCAGGTTCCTTATGAAGACAAACTAACGTTTTATCGATTTGTTGATTTGTTTGTTTGAAAATAATTACAATGCTACACAATGGGCTATCTGTGTTCTTCCCACCACTGGTTTCCCAACTAGGTTTCAAGCGTTGTAAGTCTGCAGACATATTGCTGTGCCAGTGGGATGCCGTTCTACGTTGTAAGTCTTCAGACATATTGCTGTGCCAGTGGGGTGCCGTTCTACGTTGTAAGTCTGCAGACATATTGCTGTGCCAGTGGGGTGCCGTTCTACGTTGTAAGTCTGCAGACATATTGCTGTGCCAGTGGGGTGCCGTTCTACGTTGTAAGTCTTCAGACATATTGCTGTGCCAGTGGGGTGCCGTTCTACGTTGTAAGTCTTCAGACATATTGCTGTGCCAGTGGGGTGCCGTTCTACGTTGTAAGTCTTCAGACATATTGCTGTGCCAGTGGGGTGCCGTTCTACGTTGTAAGTCTGCAGACATATTGCTGTGCCAGTGGGGTGCCGTTCTACGTTGTAAGTCTGCAGACATATTGCTGTGCCAGTGGGGTGCCGTTCTACGTTGTAAGTCTGCAGACATATTGCTGTGCCAGTGGGGTGCCGTTCTACGTTGTAAGTCTGCAGACATAATGCTGTGCCAGTGGGGTGCCGTTCTACGTTGTAAGTCTGCAGACATATTGCTGTGCCAGTGGGGTGCCGTTCTACGTTGTAAGTCTTCAGACATATTGCTGTGCCAGTGGGGTGTCGTTCTACGTTGTAAGTCTTCAGACATATTGCTGTGCCAGTGGGGTGCCGTTCTACGTTGTAAGTCTTCAGACATATTGCTGTGCCAGGGGGTGCCGTTCTACGTTGTAAGTCTGCAGACATATTGCTGTGCCAGTGGGGTGCCGTTCTACGTTGTAAGTCTGCAGACATATTGCTGAGCCAGTGGGGTGCCGTTCTACGTTGTAAGTCTGCAGACATATTGCTGTGCCAGTGGGGTGCCGTTCTACGTTGTAAGTCTGCAGACATATTGCTGTGCCAGTGGGGTGCCGTTCTACGTTGTAAGTCTCCAGACATATTGCTGTGCCAGTGGGGTGCCGTTCTACGTTGTAAGTCTGCAGACATATTGCTGTGCCAGTGGGGTGCCGTTCTACGTTGTAAGTCTGCAGACATATTGCTGTGCCAGTGGGGTGCCGTTCTACGTTGTAAGTCTGCAGACATATTGCTGTGCCAGTGGGGTGCCGTTCTACGTTGTAAGTCTGCAGACATATTGCTGAGCCAGTGGGGTGCCGTTCTACGTTGTAAGTCTGCAGACATATTGCTGTGCCAGTGGGGTGCCGTTCTACGTTGTAAGTCTGCAGACATATTGCTGTGCCAGTGGGGTGCCGTTCTACGTTGTAAGTCTCCAGACATATTGCTGTGCCAGTGGGGTGCCGTTCTACGTTGTAAGTCTGCAGACATATTGCTGTGCCAGTGGGGTGCCGTTCTACGTTGTAAGTCTGCAGACATATTGCTGTGCCAGTGGGGTGCCGTTCTACGGAAACATGTAACATGTTCAGTTATAAATAAATCATTTCCTTAAGCTTACGTTCGCCCTTTCAGACGTAAAGACGTTATAATATGACGGTCAATCCAACATTTTCTTGGTATTTCTGCCATATGTTAGAGCAAGGTTTGGCAATAACTTTGAGTTGCAGAAAGACAATGCCATTGCCCGCATTGGGTTTAATGGACAGGATTATCTCGACCATGAGAACATTACAAGATTGTCATGGCCAAAAAATAAAAGTTACCATACTGCAATCTCATTGAGAAATTCTGGGTAGAATTGAACCCAAATATTGTTAACCACGACCCTAAACTAGTTAGTATAGCCTGGATTTCAGCGTGTCCGAGTAACAAGTTGGAATGAAATTTAAAAAGAAAACAAAACCTATTGACAGCATGCCACGTTGCCTTGCAAATGTTATTAGACCAGTCATGTACTGAATGTTAAATATCAACTGATATAAAGTTACAAATACTATTTACTTTTTGCTATTTTTCATAATGTACGTTGGGGTTGTGTGGTTGATTTAGAATTTTGCGCAAAGCTAAACGATGGATATTTGTGCTATCTATCTCTAATTTAGCAGCGAAAGACTAGAGGGAAAGTAGCCAGTCTTCACCACCCACCGCCAACTGTTAGGTTATTCTTTTACCAACGAATACTCGGAATGACTGTCTTTTTATAACACACCCATGGCTGAAAGGGTAAGCACAGTTGGTGTAACGGGGATTCGAACCCACGACACTCAGACTGCGATTTGAATAGTCTGACCATGCCGGGCAATACGTTTTGAAAAGGTTTTACTTTCGATTGGAGATAATGATGAATCACGCATCTTTCAAAAGATCTCTGCTAAGGCAGTTAATCACACCACTCATCGAATAGTGGGATTGATAATTCCATAATAATGTCTTCACAGCTGAAAGGACGAGATGCTCAGTAATAAGGAATTGAATCCACGATCCACATATTGCGAAGCGAACGCCCTACCGACTGGCCCACGTCTGGCCCATTGCGCAGAAGTTTTCTGTTTTAGTGTTATGGTTGGCATATCGTTGAATAATCATTCTCGAGGTTTTTCTGTTTTTGTGTTAAGGCTGTGAAACGGATCTACTATTATATATTTATTTTAATATTGGTGTTTGTTGTAGTTAAATATATACTTAGAAATGCATGTAACTTACACCGTAAAATGTGTATTGCGAAATTCCCACCTGGTCAGCAAATTTGTAGAAGATTCTCGAGCGTATGAATCAGCAACGTATGTATATATATGTAAATATCACTATTCTTATCTTAGCTAAAATTTCTAAAACTCTCCTCTAAATCTTAAAAAAAGTAACCAACGCAACGCATAAGGACAGTTTATATTGTTCGTTTGCTACAGTTAGTATACTATAAACTTCGGAAGTTATAACTGTGATAAACGCTTATTAACCGGAAAACTACAGATATTTGACCAGGAACGTTTATAGATTTTAAACATTTCAAATCATTTAACTTCAGCTAATTGTATAGCTTCAGTTGTGAAAAACGCCCACATGAAGAGGTAGCTAGTTCTCCTTTAAGTGAATTGTGCCGATATCAACCCAGAATTAATTCGCTCATCATGAACCCTCGATAAGAAAACAATGAAGTTCCGGATGGGATAGAAGATTCAACATTGTTTGTAGTTTCGTAAAACCTTTGTATGTATATATTTGTATATATGCATTATTTGTGTATTAAAAAGCATTTGTAATAAGAAAGAAAACTGTGTGTATCTATCTTCTTGGGAAAAATCATAAATTTGACACATCTCTATATTTAATTGACTTCTGTGTTAAAATTAAACTTTAACTCAATTTAAGGCCACTTGAAGTCGTAATATCAAACACAATAACGTTTGACTTATCTGAGATAAATTATAACACGTAACAGCTAGCATATCTTTGGATAATCATTCTGAAGTTATTTTCATACGAGTACCAAGAAAGCTTCTCCACTGATCGCATACGAAGATTTCTTTACCATTAATTCACACACAGTTAAAGTTTACCTGGAACAATTTCCAAAGTTCGATTTTTTCCTCTATTTGTAAGATCCAACGCTTCTCTGCAGTCGGTTGGTCTTAAAGGTGTTGTCAGTTTCTCTAGCCTCTATTTATATATAAAAAATACAATACATATAATTATATTTATCAAAATTATTTAACATTAGATGTACAAGACATTTCTAAGAAAGATCAGAAATCTATAAAACAGCCATGCGCATAAATACATATCAAAAAAACAAGTTTAGAAAATTAAAGACCTCAAACTGCAACTGTAGTCGTGTTTTCCCAGTGTCCGCGTCCGGCTTTTTCAGTTTTTGAAACTCTGAGAAGAAATCAGAGCAGGAAATACTCGTTTCTTCGCCACACACAGCATCAACAACAGCTTGGTAAGCAAATATGTACTGGTCCTGAAATATACAAGTAGAAGACAATGTAAGAATGCGTTGTCATCGATTTGTAGGCAGCAAAGATTAACATGTATCGCTGAGGCAGTCAGAGCGAACAGCTATTACAAATCAAACTGAAGACTATTAAAGTTCAGTTTATTTGGGTTGATAAGTGCAATTCGCCAGGGAACATAACCTGAAAAAAAGGAAAATTTCTCTGTTACCAACTTGAAATACAAACTTATAGACTAAAGCTAGAATACAAGTACCTGATACAGGAGTGAAAAAGCAACCTTAGTATGTACAACTAATAAACCAATTGCTACCGTGTCTCACAAATTAGAAAATTAAGCCTATAATTACTAGCGATTCATACATGATTAGGAACCAATCTCAGAGTCATAAAGAAGTAAAATATATATTTCAATTACTATTACATCACGCAGGATTAGAGGTCGAAATTCTATTTACAGAAATGCAGAATTAGCATCCGAAGCCAAAAATATTGGTGTGTGTGTTTTTCTGATAGCATAACGATATCGGGCTATCTGCTGTGTCCAGCGAGGGGAATATAACCCTAATTTTAGCGCTTTAAGTCCCAAGATTTATCAATGTCCCTGTCTGGGTATATATTGGTGTGTCGTACAGAACTGAAAACCAAAGTCGAATTACAAATGTTGATTGGAAAATTATAAGCCGAAACCCAATTGCTAATGTATCATACAGCCAATGGCCAAGGCCTAATTGCAGATGTGTTAAATAGAATAAAACAAAACAAATATCAGCAACATACGAAGCTACAATACCAGATTGTTATAAGGAAATATTAACTGGATTGATGTTTTACACTCAATTAGAACCTAAAGCTCATTTAGTAGTGTTCAGTGCAGATTTGGAAATCCAGATCAAATTACCAGTTTGCCATATCATTAATTATTAAAGTCTTAAGTTATTTACAAGTTTGTATTAAGCAGAATTAGAAACCGAAGCCAATATAACAGTTTGTAATAAAGAACTTGAAAACTAAACTGTAATTGCCAGAGTATTATACAGAATATAAACAAAACAAAAGGAACAAGTTACCTAAACTACATTTTCACTGTGTTATACTCAGTTAGAATCAAAACTAATGTACAACTACTAACCAAAGCAAAATTACCAGAATTGTCTTATCATACAGAATACGAATCTAAGTGTTTTACTTCTGTGTGTCATAGGAAATTAGAAACTCAAACTTATACACAAATGTTTTCAAATGTTGATTCCTGTTTACTTACACCAGTTCTATTAGAACTGCGTATATCACTGAAAATAAAGAGTTAGTGAAATTCTGTTACTTATTAAATAATTACCTATTTCAGTAAACATTAAAAAAACGAAACAATGAAACAATATTTTTGCGCGTTTAGATTTTCTCTAGAGAATGGGTAACTATTTGTAGTTCCACGCTATATAAGAAACGCTTAGTTTTGTTATTCTTTATTACAGTTCACTTGTTTAGCAAAATAAATTTAAAAATTGCAAAATTATTTGTCGTATATCACATATTCTTGGTCACATTGTTTCAATTATAATTGCTTTTAAAAACGTCAATCTGTATTGTCGTGTTAACACGTGAGTTCGAACATTTCTCATGTTGTGTTTGAAGTAATACACTTCTCCAGGCTTCTTTCACAGGCGTACTGACTTTTGTACACGTAGCACTCAAGTTAACAAAGTTAAACGGTAAGCTTCTACCAGCTCTATGCTTGTGCTTTTGGTGTTAAAGTTAAGAGATTCTCTCTTGAATCTTCCTCAACAATGACTATTACATGAGTCATCCAAACTCTCTCTCTTTTAAATCTTTATTGACGGTGAATACAACATGAATCATCCAAACTCTCTCTCTTTTAAATCTTTCTTGACGGTGAATACAACATGAATCATCTAAACTCTCTCTCTTTTAAATCTTTCTTGACGGTGAATACAACATGAATCATCCAAACTCTCTCTCTTTTAAATCTTTCTTGACGGTGAATACAACATGAATCATCCAAACTCTCTCTCTTTCAAATCTTTCTTGACGGTGAATACCACATGAATCATCAAACTCTCTTTCTTTCAAATCTTTCTTGACGGTGAATACAACATGAATCATCCAAACTCTCTCTCTTTCAAATCTTTCTTGACGGTGAATACAACATGAATCATCAAACTCTCTCTCTTTCAAATCTTTCTTCACGGTGAATACCACATGAATCATCAAACTCTCTTTCTTTCAAATCTTTCTTGACGGTGAATACAATATGAGTCATCCAAACTCTCTCTCTTTTAAATCTTTCTTTTCGGTGAATACTATATGAATCATCAAACTCTCTTTCTTTCAAATCATTCTTGACGGTGAATACTACATGAGCCATCCAAACTCTCTTCTCTTAAATCTTTTTCAACTGTGAAACTCACAGTGGCTGAATGGTAAGGCTGAAGACTCACTCCGCTAAAATTCATGCTTCGATACTCGTCGCGCTAAAATACAGATAGAAAAAGAGAAACTTGCAATGGAACTTTTACGTAATGGATTTGTTTCTCAGTCAAATATTAGTGTAAATCTTGGCTCAAAACGGCTATTATTATTTTAAAAAGTAAAGTAAACAGTAGGGTTCAAACCCGGGTGATAACCGAATTGTGATAAACAAATTCTCATATGAAGTAAAACGTCTTACCACAGTATCAACCATGTTGATTCGATTTTGTCTTAATTTGTTCAAATACTTTAAAAGATCGACATGGTGTTCTGCTTTGGCCATGTTCATCATGATGTCTAATAATATCAGAGTTCCGGTGCGACCAACACCAGCACTAAATAAAATAAATATTTATGTGAAAAAGAGTATACACACATATTTATACATAACCTTTTAGATTAAATCAAATATTCTCTTCAAAGTACAGTATTCACAGGTGAAATTTTTACATTCGTCAAGTTAAATATAGTAGCTATATTCTAAACATATCTCTCCAAAAGAAACCCTTAGTTTGAGATTATGACGATTAGTTTAATCGTGTGTATGCGTTAGAAAGGAGTAGATAAATTGTGTCAACGAATTAGAAGAAATTAATTACCTACAGTGGAAAGAAGAATTTATTCGGAAAGTAATAGTGTGTTTAGATAGGAGTAGGTAAGTTGTATGAACAAATCAGAAGAAACTAATTACTTGCAGTGAAAAGAAGAATTTATTCGGAAAGTAATAGTGTATTTAGAAAGGAGTAGGTAAGTTGTATCAACGAATCAGAAGAAATTAGTTACCACCAGTGAACAAGTGTTTCTTCGGAAAGTAATAGTGTGTTTAGATAGGAGTAGGTAAGTTGTATTAACGAATCCGAAGAAATTAATTACCTGCAGTGGACAAGAAGAGGTCCATCGGAAACATTTTTTAAATTTCGTATCCTCTTTAAGAAAGACACCAGTGACATGGTGTACAAAGGCACACCATGATCAGGCCACATTGTGAAATGAAAATGTTTGATTTCTCGAGTTTCTGATCCCTGAAGCAAAGTTATAAAACAGTTATAAATATCGATGTACGTAATAACAAAAATAATAGTATTGGAAAATCATGCCGATTAAAAAGATAAATCACTATGGATTTTTGAAAGGTAATTTTTAATATGAAAAGAACTATATAAACGTGTGTTCTGTATGTGTTAATTCGTCAAACATAATAATAATAACACAATAAAAATCATTTCTAGTTTTGTTTCTCGTACATATTCAATAATAATAATAATAATAATAATAATAAAGAGTCCACAATAAAACACTTAAACGTTATTCTGAAGATGAATATATATTTATATTCAAAAGTCTAATGTTTCTAACTATAATTAGATTTGGAAAATCTGAGCATAAGCCGGTAGTTAAATAAGTTTGAAATGCTTTTTAAAATTACCTAAAAAAAGTTGGAGACAAGAACTTGAGATAAATAAAACCATCACAAGATCATAGTAACGTCAATTCTGCTAACAAAATATATGCAAATATATAAACAATGGAAGTTACTGGAGAAAGTTTGCTCTTCATCGAAACCAGCCAGGTGGATTAGTGGAAAGGAAACCAGACAGGTGGATTAGTGGAAAGGAAACCAGCCAGGTGGATTAGTGGAAAGAAAACCAGACAGGTGGATTAGTGGAAAGGAAACCAGCCAGGTGGATTAGTGGAAAGGAAACCAGACAGGTGGATTAGTGGAAAGGAAACCAGACAGGTGGATTAGTGGAAAGGAAACCAGACAGGTGGATTAGTGGAAAGGAAACCAGACAGGTGGATTAGTGGAAAGGAAACCAGACAGGTGGATTAGTGGAAAGGAAACCAGACAGGTGGATTAGTGGAAAAGGAAACCAGCCAGGTGGATTAGTGGAAAGGAAACCAGCCAGGTGGATTAGTGGAAAGGTAGTGAGTTAACAAAGCTAGAAATATATTTTCGGTGCCCACTTTCGGGATAAAACAGATAGCCCTTTGTTCAGCTTTACGTATTTACCACAAAACTAACAAACAAAATAAATGTACCATCAAAAATTATAACTCGAAGTAACTATCTAATGATAAGAAATATAGCTTTCATGATGTTATTACTGTTGAAAATGTTACTTTCATGCTGCAATTATCATTAAAAGAAATCCTTCTTTCATACTTTAATCATTGTTAAAAGAAATATTTATTTCATACTTTAATTATTGTTGAAAGAAATATTACGTTTATACTTTAAGTATTGTTAAAGAAATATGTGTTTTACACTATAATTATCCCACATTGGCTCATCTGTATGTCTGCGGACTCACGAAGCTATAAATCTGGTTTCGATACCTGTGGTGGACAGCGCACAGATAGCTCGTTGTGTAGCTTTGTGCTTAATTCAAAACAAAAACACACAATAATCATTGTTGAAAGAAATATTACTTTCACACTATAATCATTTTTAAAATATTACTTTCTAACTGTTAAGCCTCCAAATAAATTATTTATATATTTCAACTATCTGTTACTCAAATTCTTTTTCATGGCTCCTTTATCAAAACAAATATAGTAGATGATTGTAACAAAAGGGTGGGAAAGGTGGTGCAAATTATCGAAAATAAACAGGAAAAAACTAGAGACAGTATAGGTGATGTCTTTAACAAAATAACTACAGCTACCATTGTAGCTTAATTACTCAATGTTAATACAGTTATTTTACAGTTAAAATACTTACGCTGCATACAAGAAATTCTTGTACGTTAAAATTAGCAAACACTTCCTTTTTAACTAAAGTCACCGTGACAGGCCCGTATTTCTCCTTACTATCTGGCCAATACTTTTCACATTTAGTCTGTTAAAGAATAAAACCTCCGTCAGTAATAAAATATCTAACATCTCTTACTTAAGCAAAGAATAGTATATTTACGTATATACTCTTATCAGAAGGACATTATTTTTGTTATAAAAATGAAAAACTGTGAAGTTTTGACAAAAACCACTGTTTTACTGGTAGTAGAACTCATTACCTGTAATAGGTTTTAGTTTGGTTTGTTTCGAATTTGGCGCAAAACTACGCTAGCCGTCCATAATTGTCCAGTATAAGACTAAATGTAAGGCAGCTATTTATCACCACCCACCGCCAACTTTTGGGCTACTCTTTTACCAAAGAATAGTGGGATTGACAGTCACATTGTAACGACCCCATGGCTGAAAGGGCGAGCATGTTTGGTGCGACCAGAATTCGAACCTGCGAATCTCGGATTACGAGGCGAACACCTCGACACACTTGGCCATGCCGGGCCTTTTTAATATTTATATTTGGTTCAGGTTGTTCCATGTGAAGTATACTGTTAAATGAGTACTACACAATACCTGCCTCTTCTCTCAATTTGTAATATATTCTTGAAAGTAAGAATCAAGAATATATGCTTTACGAAATCACTGGTGTGCCCTCGAATATTGTCGAGAATCTCGACTAATGAGTATAAAAGCAAGCCATCGCAAGAGCCAAGATAATATTGATGTTTAGCTACATCCAGTTTAACGTAAGCCTCGGAAGCTGTAATTGTGATGAACGCTTATTAACCAGAAAACCACAGAATTTGACCAAAAACGTTTATAAATTTTGAATATTATAAACTATTGAAGTTCAGTGAATTTTTTCGAATGTTTGTATCTTTTACGAAGACATAGCACAACTTCAGCGGAAAACTCACGTGTGAAGTGTGTCTGTGTATCAACATAAAATTAATTCTCTCGTCGTGGACCTGAACCTTTGATGGAGCATTTAGTTCCAGACCAGATAGAAGACGTAATATTGTTTGTAACTTTGTAAAACTAAAAAAAAAATGTTCTAATAATGACAATTCAAAGTGTTCGAGTGAGAGTTCGTCTATTTCAAAATATATTCTTGACGTTCATTATACATATTTATGTGTGTATGGATAGAGAGAGAGACTCCTGATTTTCATACCAAGAAAAAAATGTAATACAATATATAATAACTTTTCTTATTTCGAAGGCACCAGAACAAAATGTGGTTTGTTTGTTTAATTTTGTGAACATTTTAAAGAGGTATCTGCTCAAGCCAGCCCTATTTATAGATTAAAGGAAAAGCAGCTGGTCACCACCACCAGCTGCTGAGATATCATTTTACCAATGATTAGTGGGATTGGTCGCAGTTTATAACGCTATCTCTGCTGAAAGGACTGGCATGTTCGTTGAACGGAACTCGAATACCTGACTCGCAGGTTACGAAACGAGCACCTTAACCGCCAGGCCAAGATATACAGAAGGTTTTCTTATTGACACGTTGGTGACAATATTAAAAACATTGTGAGAAATATTACTTTTATATTTCTAAATCTTCAAATAAGTATTTCGCCTATTAAGTATAAAATCTGCGAACCTGGGTGAATAAACGTACCTTTCCTTTTTCTACAAGATTTGTAACCATTGCAATTAACGTTACACCTTCTTGCCAAACCATTCTCCAAAAGTCCACAACAGTGTTAGGCTTGGGACCTATAAAACACAGCTTATGGTAAGAACACTAACATCGGGTTTACGTCTCAAATGTAAATCAAATGAATTAGAGGTTATTGATTTAGTTAAATGAAAACTAAGCTACAATAACATGAGTCTTGCTTTATCGTTATCTAAAAATATTTTAATGAAACCATAATAATTCATTATATTTTTTCTCTCTTTAACTTAAGTGTTTTACATCATAATTAAAGGAATTTTACACAGTCTAGTGAATATAATTCGATATAACAATAAGATATATGTTTATCGTTTAACTAATAGAACATGTTTATTCCTTGAATAAATTTGATTTGCTGGGTAAGATAGTAGGAAAAGAGTAATTTTATTTTTACTGCATGATTTCTTTTTAAAATTTCAATTGCAAAAACACGAGCCGATGTTTATGTTTAAATAACACAGTAATCCCATCATGTAAACAAAACTTACGTATGGACGACGCACTGTAATCTTTCGTGTAGCTTTGCGCGAAATTCACAAACAAAAACAAAACAAGTGTGTGTTTTCTTACAGCAAAGCCACATCGGACTATCTGCTGAGTTCACCGAGAGGAATCGAACATCTAATTTTAGCATTGTAACTCCGAAGGTATACCGCTGTACTAGCGGGGGTCAAAACAAACACATTATCTTACCTTGTGTTGCAATATATTCCTTTTGTCTTTCGTAACCCTAAAATTACAAAAATGAATTACAAAACAAATGACAATATATTCATAAGTATAAAAATTACTCATCAAAATGGCAGTGTACCAGTTCAAGCAAAAAGAATAAAACAGTGTAAATGTGGAGTTTACTTCAATTTATATTATTCATAACTGCATTATTAAAAAAACAGTACACAGAAGTTGTATGTATATATCAAAATGCATCATCTTCGTAACACTCAAGCAAATATATCACGCTTGAGTTCTCTCATAATAAAGAAAACAAAAGCAAAATATATTAAAATTAGGTTAAAGTGATCTACAGGTTTTGTACATATTGGTTTTGTTCCCCGTTAAACAACAACTCACTCAATAATTTAAGTATCAACACCTTCTTTTTCAAGTGTTCTCATTCTCTTTGACATTTTATTTTTGTGGGGGATGAATTTTTAATACCTTCCCTTGTCAGGATATTAAAGGATGACACGGAAATCGTGTTCCACAAAAGAAAATTAATGGAACAGTACAATTTAACTTGAAATATCTCATAAATTTAAAACAATCAACCACAAAACATATAAAATATCGAAGTTGGAAAAATCAAATAAAGCATAGTGGTTAGACTTCCAGATCTGTGACTTTACAGATTCATGGTTCGCATCCCTTTACTGAAATCATTTGCTCCATAGGTTGAAGTTATGAATGTACTACAGAAATTATATTTGAATTTCACTAATTAATCAGATTAAATAGTGAATTAACCAGGTAATTCGTTATCAAATCCTTGAAAAATATTAGCTTCTACTGTAGAGATAAGATTAGCACTTAAAGGGTTCAGAAGATCAGCTTACAGCTTGTCTACTAAAGATGTAATGATAACTTTATGGATTCAGTAGATCAGCTTACAGCTTGTCTACTAAAGATGTAATGATAACTTTATGGATTCAGAAGATCAGCTTACACTTGTCTACTAAAGATGTAATGATAACTTTATGAATTCAGAAGATAAGCTTACAGCTTGTCTACTAAAGATGTAATGATAACTTTATGGATTCAGAAGATCAGCTTACACTTGTCTACTAAAGATGTAATGATAACTTTATGGATTCAGTAGATCAGCTTTCAACTTCTCCAGTTTTTTTTTATATTTAAATCCATTATCTTTTAGATGTGTATCTCTAAACATATGATAACTATTGTGTTGGCTCTCGCAAAAATCAGACAAGAAGTAAAAGAGAAGCTCTTCCAGACACAAGTAAGTTGGGAAGATGGAAGCCAGTCACTTTGTAAATGTAAATATTTACAAACAGTTTCAAATATCTTTCTTGTACTTCTTAAGACCTTCATGAATTTTATCCCATATTTTGAAAACTGCTCTTTTACCTCATTGACAATTATCTGAAACTTATTAAACATTGCTAGTTTTATTCAAACGTCTCAATAAGATTTTAAAGCGACTTGTTTCATCTCGAAAAGATCCAACCCTTAATGTTATGCTCATGTCAAAGAATAAAGCTTGTTTATGTTATCATAATATATTATAATGAATATTACTGTTATTATTCATAACGTCTGGGACTACACTTCACTATTCGAACTGCTAATACTTCACAACGAGGTTCGCTAACACCAATTTTTACAACAGACAGCGCGGGTTTGAATCCCCGTCACACCAAACATGCTCTCTATTTCAGCCGTAGGAACGTTATAATGTGACGGTCAATCCCACTTTTCGCTGGTAAAAGAGCAGCCCAAGAGTTGACGGTGGGTGGTGATGACTAGCTTACTTCCCTCTAGTCTTACACTGCTAAATTAGGGACGGTTAGCACAGATAGCTCTCGAGTAGCTTCGCTCAAAATTCAAAAACAAACAAAAAAGGACAATGCTAGAGCTCATCAGTTTCAGCGTTTACTAACATAACAGAAAACTGTTAATTATTTTGCATCCTATGTTTGTTTTTTTAATTTCGCGCGAAGCTACACGAGAGCTACCTGCGCTAACCGTCCCTAATTTAGCAGTGTAACACTATAGGGAAGTAAGCTAGTCATCACCACCCACCGCTAACTCTTGGGATACTCTTTTACCAACGAATAGCGGGATTGACCGTCACGTTATAATGCCCCCACGGCTGAAAAGGCAAGCACATTTGGTGAGAAGGGGATTCGAACCCGCGACCCCCGGATTACGAGTCGAACGCCTTAACCACCTAGCCATGCCGGGTCTTCATAAAAAGTAATTCCGTTTTTTCCTTGCAAAATTATTATGCAATTTATGTTTAATATATATAATCTTACGAATAAATTGGGTTAAGTAGTAAAGAAACTCATTAAACTTATTAAATCTCATTACTGTATATTTTCGAGATGGTTAGCGAGATGATTCCAACAATTAAAATCGTAGTTTTCTGTATACCAATACATATAAAACAGTATCCTGTAAATGTATTGAAAACATTTACTTACGTCTATATAGCTGGCATTAATATAATCGGTAGATTGGTCAGTCTTCTGATATTCCAAAATTACCCGACTACGGTCATCTGTTCAGAAACATTCATTATATATATATTTTTTTTCAGGCTATTAGTTTGACAAAATGAAGTACTGAATACCTAGTTATCTATCCTGGTTCGAGCAAACCGTCTCGTAACCTGAACATGTGATAATGCTATTAGAACGTCTTGTGATCCATTAAAATCAATATTTTCTTTTAGTTTGTTTGTTTTGAATTTCGCACAAAGCTACTCGAGGGCTATCTGTGCTAGCCGTCCCTAATTTAGCAGTGTAAGACTAGAGGAAAGGCAGTTAGTCATCACCATCCACCGCTAACTCTTGGGCTCCTCTTTTACCAACGAATAGTTGGATTGACCGAAACATTATAACGCCCCCACGACTCAAAGGGCGAGCATGTTTGGCGACGAGGATGCGAACCCGCGTCTCTCAGATTACGAGTCGCTCACCTTAACGCGCTTGGCCATACCGGGTCTATTTTCTTTTAATTTCTAATCTGATGTTTAAATAATTGAAATACTTCCCGTCATCACATTTTATGTTGTAATTGATATGTATTTTATTTGAAACTTGTGAGTGTGTGTGTTTTCTTAGAGCAAAGCCACATCAGGCTATCTGCTATGTCAACTGAGGTAAATCGAACCTATGATTTTAGCGTTGTAAATCTAAAGACTTGCAGCTGTTCCGGCGGGGGACCTTTTGAAACGTATATCAAAACTTTGAAAATTAGCCGTAAGAATACCTAGTAATCTATACTTATCAAGCTTGTAGCTTTTTACACATATGTGTAAATTCATGTATGTGGTTAGCTAACTCCTCGAACTTTGCTCGAACTAGACAGACGGTCTTTGAATGGCTCCTACCAAGAATGATACCAAGGTGGGTTGAAGGTCTCCCACACTTAATGAATCGATTTTCAGAATTAAGCTTCAGTTTCGAAGTAGCAGGGCCAAAGGTGACATACATTGATCAAATATCACGGGAGAGTGCCCCCTTTTGGAGGGGGGCGTGATTCCTTTCCTCTGTGGGATAGTTATAGAAATAGCTAGGTACAAGGGAGAATCCCAATTAATACATTAGAGCCTCTGTAAATAATGAGGGGGACCTTCTGACGTACACAACAAAGCGTAACACCGTATTACGTAACTTTATGTTCTTTCTCCTTACTGGTTTCAGTTCTGAATCTAAATAAACGTACATTTAGTAGTAGTGAGTAATGCATGAAGCATCATGATGTGTTTGTTTCGTCGTTGTTAGTTGGTTATGCGTAACATGTGAATCAAACATAAGTTCAAGATGTCTGAAAATAAGCGCCCTCCAGTGGCACAGCAATATGTCGTAGGACTTACAACCCTAGAAACTGGGTTTCGATAAATTACTATCATTTTAAAAGAAAATTCTGGAAGAATGCCTGACATTACATTAACAACTCACAAGCAAATCATTTGAAAATGTATTATGAAAACCAAACAAATAAATGTTAGTATACACATACGATTTTATCAATTAGTAACTTGTATCGTAAGTCTTCGATTAGCCTTGGAAACAAAAGTAGTAAGAAAAAATAGCTATTTCATAATATGCAGAGAAACTTAGTTTGTAAAGGTTTAAGTTTCAAAACTTAATCTATTCAGCCTAATAACTGCAGGTGTGTTTGCTGGAAAATACACATAGAAGTTTTAGATTAACAGAAAATTTGACAAACATCTCTACTCTTTTTTTAAAAAACATTTTGTCACTAAACTATTTGATTTGAAATACAAATCAATCAAATATTTTTTTCTGAAAAAACTCAAACCAAAAACGTATTAGATCAATGAAAAAGTAGACGTGAAGTAAAATGTGTAATTTTTTATAAAAATTGCTCCTCGCTTTAGCAAAATTTAGAAATCATTTTATTCTTACACACCAAAAATCCTTTACTGTGTAAAAATTCATAATAGTCGTGTCTTACAAGTTGTTCAAAAAATAAAATTTGCTCTTACATGCCATTAAATTTCCATAGCGATTTTTTAATCTGTTTTCCTGCTTTTTGGCAATTTCCCATTGTTGTGTTTGTCCTTTAGGCGCTTCCTAGAAATAATGAGAAAAACCACCACACCACATTTACACCGGTAGGCTATTTTTATAATTAACTTTATTTCAATAATTCTATAATTTTAACTTTATGTGAAGTTTCGTTTAAAAAAAAATAGAACGCATATGCATTCTGTTTTCTTCAATCTTTTATTCAACAAAAAAAAGTTTGAGTTTCGCAACACGTTTAGATCAAGTGTTATTTACATTAGAAAGATAAACGCGTGATAACATCAAGCTTCCTTACTGCTAATATGCTACTCAACAATATAGCAACACCTTTAGACTGTGTTATTTACATTATAAAGATAAACATGATTAGATCAAGCTTCCTTACTGCTAATATGCTACAAAACAATATAGCAACACCTTTAGACTGTGTTATTTACATTATAAAGATAAACATGATTAGATCAAGCTTCCTTACTGCTAATATGCTACTAAGCAATATAACAACACCTTTGGACTGTGTTATTTACATTATAAAGATAAACATGATTAGATCAAGCTTCCTTACTGCTAATATGCTACTAAACAATATGAACTTTACAACAAGGTTTTAGTTCAAATAATAATGAACGCACGCAAGTTTCTGAGGTACTAATTTAACAGTGAGCTGTTTTGAAGAAAAGATATACAAAACTCAGAAATATATAATAACTTGACATTTTAATACTCATCCGAACTGTTTTGGAGTTTTAAAAGCAAATTAATAAACAGTACCATAAAAATTAAAACTTGTGCATCTCAGGAAACCGCTTTCCCGTAAATATTAATCGTGCATTTACACATCTGTGTATAATGTCCACGTGGTGCGGGTAATTATTGTATTTATAAACACACTACGAGAAGTGTTTCTGGCAGAGATTTACATCCTTGGTTTCTGTCAACCAACTCAAAAAATGTGAATATTAAAGCAAATGTATATTCAAATAGTTGACATTAAGTTTGGTTCATGTATCACTGTACTTATAGATAGTATTTTGTGAAAGGAGAATATAGTAACTCAACATGCATCATGTATTAAACTCAGCCAGTTGACACCAGTTGATGTGTTACAGTGATTATAGATGGCTTTTCCTACACAAGAACCCAGAAACACAACATACATCAGGTATTAAACTTAGCCAGTTGACACCAAGTTTAGTTGATGTGTTACAGTGATTATAGATAGTTTTTGATACACAAAAACTTAGGGGCACAATATACAGTCATGTGAAAATTTAGGGCACCCTATGAAAGCCTGTGTACTTTTGTAAATCTTTTCTTCAGTTTTAATTGTTTAGTTATATTCCTATAATCTCTCAGTGTTGTTAAAATTTAGATTAAATATCTATATATGCAAAAATGTTACAAAAAATACACAGGCTTTCATAGGATGTCCTACCTTTTTCACGTGACTGTACATGAGACATCAAACCTGCCTTCTTTTTAACAGCACTTTCTTTTGTCTGAAAATACAAAAACATGAGGAATTCATCAGAACCGCGGCTTTTGCACTTATTTTAGGCAGCATTAGAGTGAGTTCACTGTGGTATCTTCCTCCTTTTGTGTTATACTTCTGGGCGCCAGTAACACCAAGCGTAGGATACGCGTATATATCCAGTTCTATTTTATTACTCACCAGAATCTCTACCAGTACACCATCAAATTTAAATTATTTTAGGCACTATTAGGGTAAATTAATCCATGAGACCTTGAGCGTGGTCAAATGCATCAATTGAAAGACTTGCTGAGTCCAAAACTGCAATTTAATCTCAAATCGGTCAAGAGATGAAGCTATGAGCTAAGATTTTCTACTTGAAAAAGTCAGCGCCATTATATGAGCAGCTATGCATAGGTCAAAAATGTAGCCCACAAGGAAATCAACGAGAAGTTACAGACGTATAACCCTAACGACAAGGTTTTGCTATTGGTTGTAGGCACAGCACAGATAGACCACTGTGTAGCTTTGTAATTTACTACAAACAAACAAAGGTAAAAACAAATTGGTCATTATTAAGATTTAATATTGATATAATCATTTGCTTATTTGGAAATATCGCGCAAACCAACAAGAGGGCTATCTGCGCTGGTAGTCCTTATATTACAATTTAAGACTATAGGGAAGGGAACTAGTCATCTTCTCCCACCGTCAATAATTGGGTAACGCTTTTAACAACTAATAACATATAATAACGCCCCCACGCCTGAAAGGGCGAGCATGTTTTGTGTGATGGGGATTCGAACCCACGATCCTAAGATTACAAATGTAATCATTTGTCATCAGCGTATGTAATACGAAATAATTCACATTTTATTTTGACTGCCAAAAGTGTGATACACATCAGGCTATCTGCTGAGCCAAACGAGAAGACTCGAACCCCCGACTTTAGCGTTGCAAATCCGTAGACTTACCACCGTACTATCGGTGGGCTATTTGTTGGAACAAATAACTGTGATTTTAAATTGAAATTTATATTTTATTTTCAGCTGATCAAATAATACCAAAATTCATCTTATTAATTATCATGAATTCTGGTTTCATTTTTCTTTGACATTGTTCCCTTGTGGTACAACGGTATTTCTGCGGACTTACAACGCTAGATAGGCAGAGCACAGATAGCCTATTGTGTAAGTGTTTGTTTAACTGATATACGAACAGATCCTATCTCAAGATATTTGTTTCAACATTTTTCCAGATTACTTTAACGGTATCTCAAGTACATCTTCAAGTTTAAATGTATTTTCAAAACGGATAACATAGGTATTAAAACTTTAATGAAAATAAAGTACAAAACAATGTTTTGACCTTCTTAAATCATATTGAGGTTAACAAAAGAGAGTTTTTGTTTGTTGCTTTTCCATAGATTCCTTAAAACTGTGAATTTGTATAATATCATTTGAGTATCTTCAACGACTACAAATTTGATGTCACACGATCTATATTCCGTATATGCCATATTCTTTCTTTGTACGGCCCGGCATGGCTAGGTTGGTTAAGGCATTCGACTTATAATCTGAAGGTCGTGGGTTCGAATCCTCGTCTCACCAAACATGCTCGCCCTTTCATCCGTGAGGGCGTTATAATGTGACGGTCAATCCCACTATTCGTTGGTGAAAGAGTAGCCGAAGAGTTAGCGGTGGGTGGTGGTGACTAGCTGCCTTTCCTCTAGTCTTACACTTCTATACAAGAGACAGCTAGCGCGTTTAGCTCTCGAGCAGCTTTGCGCGAAATTAAAAAAAAAACAAGCAAACAAACAAAATATTTCTTTGTAGTTCGATTTTAATATCAAAACTTTATTTACTTAGTTTGCAATATCAGAACTTAGAAATGTCTGCGTTAAAAAGTAAAGTTTATAGAAAGTAATACTTTTAAAAAGAATTAAGTCTGACATAATTATTGTAACGTACTTCAATACGAGCCGGTGTACTTGCCCTCTAGAGGGAAACTTTGTAAATTCATAATTAATAAAAGGTTTATTAATTTCAATTTTGGTGAAGATCCATTCACACCCTGCGAAATAGAAACATGGACAGAAAATAGACAATATTATAATATTTATGCATATTATATTAAAATATTGTTAAATATTGTACATGTATGTTTTTTTTTATAAATCTTGCCATATAAAACGTACCTTATATTGTACATGTATGTGTTTTTTTATAAATCTTGCCATATAAAACGTACCTTATATTGTACATGTATGTGTTTTTTTGTAAATCTTGCCATATAAAACGTACCTTATATTGTACATGTACGTGTTTTTTTTATAAATCTTGCCATATAAAACGTACCTTATATTCTTCCCTTATCACACATGTTCTGAGGTTTTTTTGGACGTATACCTCTAACTCCGATACATGTATTCTTTTGCTCTTTTCTTCAATACTATTTTCAATTTCAGGTTCTGGTTCGTCACATGATTTGGATATTGTTAAAGGATCTGCATCTGTAATCGTTTATTGGCTATTTTTATGTAGTTGTACTGGACATGCTTACGTAAAGAACAAAAAATGAAATGTTAAAATAAGTTGGGAAAATAGTTTGTATTTTCTTTGTCTTAAAAACTGCGCTAAAACCACAACGTTAGGAAAGTATTGCTTTTAATGTCCCATTAAGCTTTCAAAGCCTGTATCTAAATGTATCAAATATCAAGAAAAGATATATTTTCTGTTGTTACATTCTACTGAATACTTACTTTGATGTATTTAATATTTTAGCGTCATTGACTGTTTAACTAACCTTTAGCCTTCAACATCCTTAACCGAAAGCTATTACTTGCCCGAGCAATTCTTGAATTTGGCATTCTAAAACAAATAGAGAAAGAGATGAATTACATATGTAGAATGAGTTACATAGGTAGAATGAGTTTCGTATGTAGAATGAGTTACATGCGCAGAATTAGTTACATATGTAAAATAAGATACACGTGTAGAATGAGTAACTTATGCAGAATGAGTTACATGTGTAAAATGAGCTACATATGCAGAACGAGTTACATGTATAAAATGAGTAACATATGCAGAATGAGCTAGAAGTGTAAAATGGGTAGCATATGCAGAATGAGTTACATGTGTAAAATGGGTAACATATGCAGAATGAGTTACATGTGTGGAATGTACTTGAGATATATGAGATTCAGGTTTTTCTTTAAATTAAAACAGTTATCTTTAGATAAATAAGAAATTCGAGGAATCACTTGTATATCACTAGAAATATGGCACTTTTATAGATCGAATAAAAACTAACTTTAAGCAGTAAACAGAAAGCTTCAGTTAAAGCATCTTTAAGATTATCCAGTCACACCTTCATACGTATTTTTATTTATCAACAAGTTTTGTAAAATATGGAAAATTTTAAAAACTTCGGTAATAATTGTTCATCCATATCTAGATGCTATAAGCAGAAACAGAAACGCGATTTTACGTTTGTAGGAAGAACATATTGTAAACTGGCCTGTGCAAACTTTTTACTCCATAATTTTAAATATTAAAGTCAGTATGACTTCAGGAGGGAGAGTGAACGATATGTTTCTCTTAGAGAATTAGGCTCGGCATGGCCATGTGGTTAAGGCACTCGACTCGTAATCTGAGGGTCACGGGTTCGAATCCCCGTCACACCAAACATCCCATAGGTTGGAGGTGGGTGATGATGACCAGTTGCCTTCCCTCTATTCTGATACTGCTAAATTATGGACTGTTGGCGCAGATATCCCTCGTGTATCTTTGAGGAAAATTCAAAACAAACCAAACCTAAAGAATATAAAGTGTCTACAAAAAAAAAGTTCATATACATCATTTGGAGAACCTTTTAACAAAAGTTTGTGTACAATTGTTTGTTCTGTGTCTTAGTTAAGCACGCAAATGTTATCAGTTACTGTACAAAAAAAAAGCTAATTAATAAAATAATATAAATTGACTTCTGAAAACATATTAAATTAATGTCAGTGTATATAAAAACTCAAGAATTTGAGAGTATTTAGATGTGACGTTTCATTAAACACATTTTTATATTCGTTCATTCAGAAGGACTGAATGGTTTGGTTGTTCAAGTAGTTTTTTCTTGTATTTATTTTCACTTTATATCGTGGAGGTTTATATTTCAGCAATCATTACATTCACTAACAATGGGTAACAATATCTCTACCATAACCAGTACAAAATTACAGTTCTAAGCAAAACAAATGATTGGGTACGTTTCGTTTACAAATATTTTAATATGCAAATGTGCAAGTTACGTGTCAACAGTAGCCAATATAAAATGGGGTTTAAAGGCATATATCAGACTTTAAATACATTTTTATATTGTTTAGCGTTTCGTAAATTAGATGATTCCGCTTTTGGGAAGCGAATGTAACAATTCTTTCCGACGCAAAACATTCTCACGCTTAAACCTGATGTCATTAAATCGAAAACCTATTACATTCATAACACTTAATAGCATTGGAAACTAGAAGTGGCATCTTGGGGAACTAGGACCATCCAAAGAGAGACGTGCAAAAAGTCGTACACCACTAGTGGTTAACGATGTAATGTTTTGAATCAGCAAAATCCAGACAGTGTGGAAAACTGTCCACGTGTCTCAAGAAGGATCTCCATCTTCTTTCCACAACCAACTAGTTCAAAGGTCGCTTACCTCAACAGCTGGAGAATGGAAGGAATTTTTATGGTCGTCAGCATTAGATACGATATGACAATTGTATTGTATTTGATATATTATAATTATTTTGTTTTGTATTATATTTCGCACAAAGCTACTCGAGGGTTATCTGCACTAGCCGTCCCTAATTTAGCAATGTAAAACTAGAGGGAAGGCAGCTTGTCATCACCACCCGACATAAACTACTCTTTTACCAATGAATAGTGAGTTTGACCGTCACATTACAACACCCCCACAGCTGAAAGGGCGAGAATGGTTGGTGTGACGGAGATTCGAACCCGAGAACGTCAGATTTTGAGTCGAATGCCTTAACTCACCTGACCATACCTGGCCTCTTTTATTTTGGCTTCCACCAGACTTTGGATTTCTATGTAATCGAACTGGGATTTGTCATCCCCATTTACTAGATAGAGTATAGAAGACAGGAAAGAGAAAGGTTATGATTTTAAATGGTAGTCTTGTTACGAAGTCTTTCACAATGTTAACTACGGTGCAGGGATAAGTGATGATCACGAAAGTCAGAAAGAGCATGACAGGACGTGGAGACATAAACTGAAACGATATGATAAACCAGCAAAATCGTTTTACCATAAAGTACTTAAATTCTGTACGAGTTTTGTGTTGTCCCATTTAACCAATGATAAAGACATTTCGTGGGAGGTATTCCAAAGTTGCTTTCATGTCAAAACACATTTTAAGCTGGATTGAGTGAAATTCCGTAAGAAACACTGTAAAGTTTTATCTTATGAGGACATTGCTTTCGTTAAAAACATATAAATATTCTTGTTTATTAGCGCATAGTTGCACACGGGCTACCTACGATGAACTGAATGTATGAACCAATCAATAAATGTTGTCTTATAAACTCTTAAGTTTAATGCTGAGACAAGGGCTCAAAGTTGTAAATATTCAAGAACATTATAATTAATATTAGCAGTGTGTCAAATATTGTTTAAAATAATTTCGATTCTCAAATAAACCACGAGAATCGATATAAGTTTACTTTAAGATCTAGTAAATGTTTTTGAAGATAAGTAAAGTTACGTAAGTGGTGAGGTAAAGAACGTTTCATTATGAAATCGTTCAAACAAGTAGAAAACCCAGAATTGAGTTCGCGCACGTGGAAAGGTAAGAAAGATTTTTAAAGCATTATAGAAATGGGAATTACTAATTTCAAAAAATTGCCGCACGTGTTAGTATATGAGAGCGCGGCTTTTGCTACTTTATTTTAGAGCAAATTCTTATTGGGCTATGTGTTGTGTCTACTGCGGAAAAGAGCTTGGAATTTTAGTGTTATAAGTCCATAAACTTACCACTATCCTACCAAAGGAAAAAATTAAAATATTCTTTGTTTACATTAGAACAAGCCATATTAGAGCAAGCTTTAGATTCTAGTACTGAAAAACCGTTCTTGTTTGTTTTTCTTGTATCAAAGCCACATCGGGCTGTCTGCTGCGTCCACCGAGGGGAATCAACCCCTGATTTTAGCATTATAAATCCGTATATATTCACTGCTGTCTCATCAGGGGACAAAGAGTGAGTTCATATCCCGTTCTACATTTAAAAAAAACTCAACAAATTATTATTATAAATATTTGTTTCTTTATGTGGTTTGTTTAGAATTTGCGCGAAGCTACACGATGGCTATCTGCGTTAGTCGTCTATAATTTAGCAGTGTAAGACTAGAGGGAAGGCAGTTAGTCATCATCACCCACTGCCAACCTTTGGGCTACTCTTTTACCAACAAATAGTGAATTGAACGTCACATTATAACGTCCCCACGGTTGAAAGGGCGAGCACGTTTGGTGTGACGGGGATTCGAACCAGCAACCCTTAGGTTGCAAGTCGAATGCTGTAACCAACTGGCCATGCTGGCCCATTCTCGAAGGTCTTAATATTAGAACTTGTCAATGAGAGAATATTTATAATTCTTTGTAAAATATCTGGAGTATTGTGAAGCTCCATCAGTTTCAAAGTGACAGATCTGGAGTTTGGTACTTAAGTAAGCTGCGTAACTGTATTGTGAAAAAATAAATATTGGATCTTGTGGTATGAATAACATTTGGTGTGGTATTTATATGAGGAATCTCTGTACATCCAAACTCTTATGGTAACAAGTAGATCTTTGAGAAACACGTTCTAAGCCCGAGTTGCAAACTGAGGGTTTTGTTTAGGTCCATCCAGACACCATATCTTAGCTCTCCAGATCACAATTAAAACTGTCTGGAGAGGATAAATCAAATGTTTTTATATCACAGTTTTTAATGTGCACCATGTGGTTGAGCTTTTGTAACAGCGATGGAAGCAAACTGCACATCAGACACCTACCACACATTCGTTGCAAGCATATTATGAATACAAGCAGCTGCTGGACTAAACTTGTTGTTATGTCATATTAAGACAGTGACAATGAAGACACCAATCATTTGTAAAAATGTAAATTTTATCGTGGCTGGGGAAGGATACCTTTACCTATTTCAAATAAACTAACCAAATGTAAGTCTGATTTAAAAAAAATAGACATAGAATCGTTTTTAGCATATTCATAAAAGAAAAAACAGCAGATACAGTTACCAACAACGACTGTCTGCGTGTGTAAGTGCCCAGAATGGCAACTACAACTACAAGACATGTAATTTAAATTGGTGAAGTCCGTGTGTAGGCGATGACTGGAAGACAACTGAGAGTCAAATTTGACTCTCAACTGTAACTAAGTTACGATATGATCTATTATATAAAGTTGTACTTTTGAAACCAATTACAAGATAAAACTAGGAAGGTGAAGTTTAATTAAGTTTGATGGTTACTTTATTTACGTGCGAACTATTGGTTTGTTTTTGAATTTCGCACAAAGCTATTCGAGGGCTATCTGTGCTAGCCGTCCCTAATTTAGCAGTGTAAGACTAGAGGGAAGGCAGTTAGTCATCACCACCCACCGCCAACTCTTGGGCTACTCTTTTACCAACGAATACTGGTATTGATCGTAACATTATAACGCCCCCACGGCTGAAAGGGCGAGCATACTTGGCGCAACAGGGATGCGAACCCGCGACCCTCAAATAACGAGTTGCACCATTTAACACGCTTGGCCATGCCGGGCCATAGAACTATTGGTAGTAAATTAAAAACGGATAATTATATACATTCATTACAATAGTATTAATACGACTAATACATTTTGTCATTCATTACAAAAATACTACTAAAACAAATGGAGGAACATACTGATGAGTCTTTCGTTGTACTTTCTATTTTAACTATTATTGTTTCCTAAAATTCCTAAACTAGTAGGTTTAAGTTGTAAGAAAACTACCTGTGTAGAATGAAGAGCAACGTCAATACTGTAAGTCCACACATCAGTGCAAATGTGCCAAAAACAATAGCAACAACGGTTGCAACATACGATCTCGTCGGCTTTTCTTTCCTCACTGAAAAAAAAACAAACACTTTTTATTTAAAACAACCAATCAACAAGAAGTATTTAAATAAACCCGAACGCTATATAGGTGTGATAGTTGTAAAAATAATGTATGTTTTTCTCAGAGCAAAGTAACAACGGACAATCTGCGCTGTGTTCACCGAGGGGAATCAGATCCCCTGATTTTAGCGTTGTAAAAAGCGGGGGACATGTGAAACAAAGTCTTATTAATATTTATTTAGTTCTTAAATCTTATCTTACGAAACATATAGAAATTAGAATTTTCTCAAATACGTAATTGATACCAGCTCTTATAACTCAAGTTTCTTCAACTGAAGATTTAAATAGTTGCTTCAGATTTTTGGAAGATAGATAGCACGTGTTTTAAGAGAAAAAAAATCTAACAATTTTAGCACTTAGAACATTTTTGATAAAACATGGCTCAGCAGTGAAATGAATTATTTATATTTCCGAACTCGTTTAAAAGTTTGTAGCTTTCTCTGATTTTTGTTTAAATCCTCGTTAATGTTGTACTGAAATGGCATTTCTACATATCAATACGTTTACGAATATCTCGGAAAGTATAATGTTGAAATTATGCGTTACGTAAAATAAAACTTTGTTTTTCCACTGCTTTGTGTTTATGTTTTTCTTATAGCAAAGCCACATCAAGCTCAACCCTTATATTTATTTATTACAGCTTACAATTAAAGAAGTTCCATTTTTCACTGAGTAGAAATCACACACGCTCTTACTTCGAGATTAATTTTCATGCAGAATAATTACCACTTCTAACAGCCTTGTTTGTGTCACGATTAGTCTCGTGTTTAATTATTATATGTTCGGAAAATCCTTCTTTCTCCAATAACAACGGCGATTGGCAAAATTAGCACGATTTTCGCACAATAACTGTGAAAGAAAATGATGACCGGTTAATTGAAATTAAGCACAAATCTACACAATGGGCTGTCTGTGCTCTGCACACCAAGGGTATCGAAACCCGGTTTCTGGAAGTGTGAGTCGTCAGACATGCCGCTGTGCAGCTGGGGAGTAGAAAACGATGATGCGTGATTAATGTTACTTAAGTATTCCAGTACAACGTGTGCAGTGATCTTGGTTCCTCTTCGTCAGAGAGTTTGAAATCCATCACATATAGTTTTGTTGCACTCGAAATCTCACGAGACCTCGTGAAGATGATAGAAGGCAATCAAACTAAACGTGTGTAATTTTTTTTTAAATTTCGTTTTGTTTTTGATTTTAACTGTATACAAATACATTATCGTTCACGTCAGAACGTTGGTGTTTTCAATTTATTATGTTCACAAGTAGCTTATTATCGAACGGATAAAAAAACTTGTGCTCCCTTTGAACAAGCTGTATTGCGAACTAACTTGTACAATTTCCTTGACTCGTCACCTTTGCGAAAGTGAAATATTTTCAGCTTGCAGACCCTATATTAACGAATGTTGAATACACTTCCAGCCATTTACTTGGATCATTGAAATCACATAAATTTTATATTTCCTTGAGCTACACATATTTTGACTTGTTTTTTTTTCTTTGCTTGGCATTAGATTCTATGATGTCTTTCATTTTTGAAACCGTTTAGCATAATGATGTAGCTCTTGTATTTCCAATTATTTCAACAGCTAGAATTCTTTGAATCTTTGTAATAATATTTTTTCACATGTTTTAATATTTTGATATTGTATACAAGAAAGACGGTGTTTTCAATTGTTCTTCTTGTTGTTGTTTTGAATTAAGCACAAAGCTACACAATGGGCTATCTGTTCTCAGCTCACTACGGATATCGAAACCCGGTTTTAGTAATGTAAGTCCACTGATATACCACTGAGCCACTGGGGTGCGCTTTCAATCAACCATGTTTTTCTTACGTTTATTATTCACTCCTGTACAAACATTAACTTATTGTCACTTTTTATCTGACTATTTTACATTTTTTAACAAACACAATCTAAAGAATATGTCTAAATAGTATTTCTATTTTACACATTTCTTTAAAAACTAAGTTCACATTTTCAAAATTCCCTAAACGTTTCTTGTTACCTAACTTATTTCGGGCCCGGCATGGCCAGATGAGTTAAGGTGTTCAATTCGTACTCCAATGGTCACGGGTTCGAATTCCAGTCACATCAAACATGCTCGCCTTTTCAGCCGTTAGGGCGTTACAATGTTACAGTCAATCTCACTATTTGTTGGTAAAAATGTAGCCCGAGAGTTGGCGATGGATGGTAAAGACTAGTTGCCTTTCCTCTAGTCTTTCACCCCCCAGTGGCTCAGCGGTATGTCTGCGGACTTACACGCTAAAATCCGGGTTTCGATACCCGTGGTGGGCAGAGCACAGATAGCCCATTGTGTAGCTTTGTGCTTAATTCAAAACAACAACAACAACCCTGTAGTCTTACATTGCTAAATTAGGGACGGCTAGCACAGATAGCCCTTGAGTAACTTTGCGCAAAATTCGAAATAACATAACTAATGTTATTTTGTTTACCTATCGAAAAAAAAATTAATATTATTTTTGAACTGAGTTACCCATCCTTCTGTTCCAGCAGAATACGTTCTCATCTTGAGAAAACGTGACAAATGTGATGATATAACAAATATACTGTGCCCTTGGCAAATAAATTAATCAGTAAAAGGATTTTCAAATGTTCGCACCCCATCCCATCAGTTACGCTGAGGGCTTACGGCGATATTCCCTGGTGCAACTTCCTGGTTAACATAAACAAACAAAAACATTCCGTCGACCAAAGCGTCACCTACTCAAACTCTGTACGTCCGGCAGATGAACCATTATACTGTACACGCGTATTTTATTAATGTATTTTCTATACAAGCTGTTTTTACTTGGCCTAAATGACACATAATTTGATACAACCTGCACTTATTATATCAAAATTTAATATTCAACCTACCTGTAACTGGTTTTCCAATTGCTTTATAACTGTATCTCTCTTCCTGAAATAATGTTTTTCCAGCGTTAGTTTCATAAACGTATACATGGGTAACACGATACATTTTAAACAGCACCAATAAAAGTATACAAGATACATCACACATTTTAAGCCGTACCAATAGTAATAATAATAAAAGAATGCATGCGTTACGTCATACATTGCATACGGTAACTGTAAAAAGTTATACGGTTATACCATACGTTTTAAAAGATATCAATAACAAAAACATACACATTGTATATACGAGGGCTGTTCAAAAAATACGCGGACTGACATTGTAAAAAAATGTACTTATTTTAAAAGTTACTGGTATGGGACCCCTTCAAAGTACTCACCTCCCCAACGCACACACTTATCCCAGCGGTGTTTCCACTTGTTGAAACAGTCCTGGTACGCTTCTTTTGTAATGTCCTCCAGATCCTTCGTCGCATTTGCCTTAATCTCGGGAATCGTCTCAAATCTTCTTCCTTTCAAGGGTCTTTTGAGTTTGGAGAACAAGAAAAGATCGCAAGGAGCAAGGTCAGGTGAGTAGGGGGTGGGAAAGAACAGTGATCGAGTGTTTGGCCAAAAAACTCACGAGTTCTCGAGGCACAAATTTCGCAGCAACGCGGTGCATCAATTTTTCGGTCAAAATCTCGTAACAAGATCCAACTGATATCCCACACTCTTCAGCAAGCTCCCTGACAGTCAGACGTCGATTTGCTTGCACCAGGGTGTTGATTTTGTCGACGTGTGGGTCGTCAGATGACGTGGAAGGACGTCCAGAACGCTCATCATCTTCAATGGACTGTCGAAAATCCTTAAAACGTTCATGCCACTTTAAACATGTCGTACGCGTCATAGCAACATCACCGTAAACCGTGTTAAGCATAGCAAAAGTTTCAGTCGCAGATTTTCCAAGTTTAACACAAAATTTCACATCGAGTCGTTGCTTCTTCACGTCATTTATTCGGAAATCCGCCAAACGAATAAATTGCACTTCACTTAAAACCGCGTCGCTAATACACAAATGAAGATATCTGCAATCGGGAAAATGGCGTCGTAATCAGCTGATCTGTGCGAACTTAGCGAAACCAAGCGGATTCTCCTGGAACCAACTTGGAGCCGCGCAATTCAAACAGTCCGCGTATTTCTTTGAACAGACCTTGTACACTAAACAGTGAAATGGCGCCAGTAGAAGTCTGCATGGGTTATACACGTTTAAAGTGATCTATTTTACATGTTGAAAAGAACTAACACAATAACTGAAACTTTTAAATCAACTAAAACATATATCAGCAGATATAACTTAAAGGCATTAAAAAAACGCATCGCGAATTATTTATTGTGATATTCTACTTTTATAATTCGCATTTTTGGAAGAAAACGAATTTTAAATAACCAAACATAATAATTTAAATCTGAAACAATACTAAAGTCAAAAAACTACGAACTCTTACAAAAGTATTAGACTCGTAACGCATGCGCTCAGTTTTTCATTATCTAGATTAAAGGTTATATATCCAATCCTGATGTTCCATTCTACAAAGTCTGACACGGCCTAATGGTTGTGGTGCTAAATATGCAATCTCCGAGTCGTGAATTCAAATACCCTATACGTAACATGTTTACTCTTTACAACTGTGGGAGCATATAATGTAACATTCATTACGACTATTCGTGGGTCAAATAGTAGTTAGTGGTCAGTGGTGTTAAGTAACTGCCTTTTTCTCTCTAATATATCACTATTAAATTAAGCACGACCGGTACAGATAGCCATTGAGTAGCTTTTTAGGAAATTCAAAACAAACCATACCAATATATTATACAAAACAAAAGTTATGTTTTAATTATCTTATTTAGTAATTAGAAAGATTAGACACGTTCTGTTTTAACTATTATAGACACGTACTGTATTCACTGCTCTTATCACGTGCTGCCCTCACTATTATAGACATATACTGTATTCACTGTTGTTATCATATACTGCCCTCACTATTATAGACACGTACTGTATTCACTGTTGTTATCATGTACTTCCCTCACTATTATAGACACGTACTGTATTCACTGTTGTTATCATGTACTTCCCTCACTATTATAGACACGTACTGTATTCACTGTTGTTATCATGTACTTCCCTCACTATTATAGACACGTACTGTATTCGCTGTTGTTATCATGTACTTCCCTCACTATTATAGACACGTACTGTATTCACTGTTGTTATCATATACTTCTCTCACTATTATAGACAGGTACTGTATTCGCTGTTGTTATCATGTACTTCCCTCACTATTATAGACACGTACTGTATTCACTGTTGTTATCATGTACTTCCCTCACTATTATTGCATGTATTGCTTCCACTTAAATTTTCATAGAGTCAATCGATATCGCCTTACCAGAACAAACGTTTTCTTGTAATCAGTTGAAGACCTTTATTTCTAAAATTCAAGATTTCTTGAAATGTTGCTTTATTTAAATCGCCATGTTTCTATAAGGACTACTTTCAGGGAGAGAATTGTCTTTTCATTGGTCAAATTAAATAAGTCATGTATTACGGTAATCTTCAGCTATAATAATTTTTTAATATTAGTTTGGTTTGGTTTTGAATTTGGCGCAAAGCTACACGAGGACTTTCTGCGCTAGCTGTCCCTAATTTTGCAATGTAAGATTACAGGGAAGGCAGTTACTCATCACCACCCACCGCCAACTCTTGGACTACTCTTTTACCAACGAATAATTGGATTGATCGTCACATTATAACGCCTCCACGGCTGAAAGTGCAAGCATGTTTGATGCGACGGGTATTCGAACCCGCGACCCTCGGATTACGAGTCGAATGCCTTAACCCACCTGGCCACGCCAGGGCCTTTTTTCAATATTATGAATAGAGTGTATTTATAACCATATTTCTTCTTTTGTGTAAATTAATCTAAAATCCCAAGATGCAGGTTTATCTTTAACATAGCATAATATTTAGAGACAACAAGAGACCTTTTGGTCAATCTCAGCTGTCCCATTCTCTAAATTGTTATAAAACTGTCAAATAATTAAATAAAGTAAGATAAATCTTAGAGCCAACCCTATCGTTCATATAATTATCAAGCTTTGTTTAAAACTCATTTAAATTTATCACGCCCTCAACTCGAATATTAACCACTTTCTTAGAAAAGTAAAATTGTCTTAGAAGGAAATGACTCCTAAACCTCACAAAATTTACATTTCTCTTTTTTAGTCCTAGTGTTCTCGCTTTTAAATATTAAAGAGGTAATGAATCAACACTATTAATTTCCGTTATAATCTTAAACACCTCAATCATGTTGCTCTAACTTTTCTTTTTGTAAAAGAGAAAACAATATCAAAGATTTCCATCTGGTATGATAGTTTATCCATCGCTGGCACCACTCCAGCAAACCTTCTCTGAATGTTTTCAACAGTTCAAAGTGTTTTGCAAGGTAAGATGCCCAATACGGAATGAACACATACTCCAAATGTGGCCTAACTGGTAACTTATACAGTTAGCTGTTGTAAAATAACAACTACAGATACTACTAAAAGACGATTAAAAGATATAACTAGTGTTTTAACATGTGTAGTGTCATATCAATCATTAAAGTGGTGCGCTACATAGATTTGACTGGTTATTTGAATTTCTCTTCTGATCAACACGTTTATAGAGGTTCTTGACTGAGTGCCTAATCTAATGTTTGTCAGGCAGCATTGGTTCATTCTGGATGTACATTGACCAAAGTGTTATTTGCTATACGAAATAGAAAATCTATGTTTAATTGCACAATTTGACGGATGGCTTCCGATTCCCTAAACCTGAAAATACGGTGCAGTCCAATTGGATGAACCTCCTAAGTTTAGTTCGCTGAATTAGGTACAACCCAATAATGTGTATTAAAAAACAACTTCCAGACTGCTTTTCAATCTGTATTAATCGTGTATTTGACGACGACTTATATGAAAGTCAGATGTTTAATTTTTTCCACAACTACAGGGTGGTCGCTAGAAACGCCGAAAATTTGTCAAACAGCTATTTATTTTTATAAAGAATAACTTTTACAAAGTTTTTTAAAGGCTTATGTTATATTGCACTCATAGATGCTCAAAATGATATTAAAATCATGCATTTTATTTATGATGTAAAGAAATCAAAATAGAAATGAGAAAGCACGCATTTTATTCATGATCTCATCTGACCCTCAAATTTTCCGCTTTTCTAGCGACCACCCTGTATAAATCTCGAACAGTAACATTAGATTTTCTGTTATTCTGAACTGATATAAATAAAATTGAGATTAGAAAATTGTAGAACCAAGTTACGAGCTTAAATATGCCTATATGTTTTAAATAACTACTTAACAGATCCAGAAACAAATGCTTATAATAAATACTTTACCTAAATAACGACGCATTACACTAAAGCATGAATTATATTCTTAAACTTACCCCGCTAAAATTACTCAACACACCAAATCCAAATATGTAATTTTTTCCCGTCTTTAGTGGTGCATTGAAGAACCCCCCGTAGGTTTTACCATCACCAACGGTAAAATTATGTTGTACTTCCTCTGGTTTAAATTTTGCAGTGGTGTAGTATAAATTTCCTTCTTCTGATGAGTTGTAGCCACTCATCATGTTTCTGGCGTGTCGTTTACGACGTTTTGAAGAACTCTGTTTTTCTACTCCAATAAAGTAAGCACTGTGCAAAATCGTTACAACGTCATTTTATCATTTTAAGTGCAACCAAAAAATCATTTAATATAAATAACATTTATATAGCCTTGTCACTGCTATAATTCATAAAACAAATGAATCAGGACACTTCAAAGTTAAACATTTAACAAAATTCACCAATCGTTATCAGAGTGATTCTTACGCTAAAAATTAACTTCATAATATTTTTTTTTCTAAATACGAAACATAAGATAAATTAATACAAAATAAAATTAAAAATGAAGGTAAATGCTTGGTTTGCTTATTTGAAGTTGAGCAGAAAAACTACACAGTGAATTATTTGTGCTCTGCCTATAATCCAAACATTCCGCTGTGCCACTAGGGGCGACTTGTGTTTGTTGATCAGAAAACTGCATACCAAGCTCTTTATGAAGACTCCACCACAAGAACTGAATCTTGAATTTTAGAGTTCGAAGCCACTGAGTTTATAACCAATCCATCAGAAAACCAAATGTTACTAACTTAAAATTTAAAAAACATCACAAATTTTCAAATAACAATATCCAGTTATAACTGATGTAACATAATAGCTTGATATTCACTTCTTTGAATGTTGATCTTACTAACGTTTATCAGTGACGTTAAGAGAAATTAACAGTCATCGCATTCTATTAGTAGTTTGACTGAAGATTATGAGAAAGGTAATTTTGACACTAAGTTAGTTTATGAAAATTCATAATGTCAACTTAACTGTTCTTTCGACAGAAATCATAGAACACAAAGTTGAAGAAAAGATCCCATTCGCGACAAAAGATAAAGTTGTTGTTTTTTCATAAAGAAAGGTAAACTAACATCAACAAACTGTCTTTGTCTACCAATTAATAGTTCACGCTACTAGCACACTGCTGAAAGAAATGCGTGAATGAAAACAAACAATTTTTTTTTACGTGGTGTTTTAAGAATGTTCTTAAACCTACCTGATCGGCCCTTCATGGAATTCTACAAAGAAAAGTCTCAACTCCACAGTGGTGTCTCCAACATTTATTATTTCCGGTTCTGATGGTTCGGTGGGAACTTAAAACACAAAATATGTTATTTAAATGCATACTTTAGAACATTAATTACGTTTGCGCTTTAGAAAGTAATTTCAAAATTAAGAAAAACATTAGAATAAAAATCATTTTAGTTAACATTTAGATATTTAGTGACTCTCATGACTAGATTATTTATTTCTTTGTTTTTGAATTTCGCGCAAAGCTGCACGAAAACTAACAGCTCTAACCATGTTTAGGTGGATACGTGATAGACAAAAGGGAAGGCAACTAGTTACCCCATCCACCACCAGGTGTTGCATTTCTTTAGTTGGACCGAATAGGCTGCATTTTTTTAAAACATAATATGGAGAAAGTCATCAATAACACAAATATATTTACATTTAATCTGTATTACTAACATCGAGTCTGATCTATACTGGAAATATTTAGGTTCTCTTGGGGGGGGTGTTTGTTTTTCTTATCGTGCTATCTGCTGAGCCCACCGAGGGGAATCGAACCCCTGATTTTAGCGTTACAAATCCAAATACATACCGCTGCACTAGCGAGGGGCTCGGTGGTGGGACTTACATGGACAAATTTAAAGAGTTGCAACACTCAAATCGTAGGTTGGATTCTCCGTTGAAGGTATAGCAGATACAAACACCCCTTCCCCAACTTGACTCTGTTCGAAACAAACAAATAAATAAACATATCTAAGCAGCATGATACTGAAGATTAAGATGTGTCACAAACGTAATGATTTGAATTTCATAAACTTAATTTGTTATTTGGTGTGAAAGATAACTGATAATTTCTGTAATAGTAGGTTTTAGCACTGAGAACTATCCTTCAATTTTAGAGGTAATAATATAGTTGTTCATTTACAACACGCACGCATTTATATATATATATATAGAGAGAGAGAAAACACAAAAAATATACTATTAAAAATACCTGAAACTCGTGTAGTATGTTCTTCAATTAGGGCCGGACCGAATCCTATTCTAGTGCTGGCTTCTATTGTCAACTCATACGTCGACCCTGGATACAAGTCGATAAACGTGTGTGTGTTGTTTTTGACGACATCTACTTCTGAGGATCTAAACTTTCCTATCACTTCACTGTTGAATGAATCTGTGGCTGTTATGTTCAACTGTAACAGGAATAAAATGTTATTCCATTCGAAAACATATCGGTAAAGCCTTAGAATTACTGTTATGTTAAACTGTAACAGGAATAAAATGTTATTCCATTCCAAAACATATCGGTAAAGCCTTAGAATTACTGTGCGATAGAAATGTTTAAACGGGTGTTTGGAAACCGTCGTCTCAGTGCAATAGATTATGTGCTTTGGTCAATAAGGTTATTGTCAAATTGTACAGCCATTGTACAGAGCATCAACAGACGTGGCGTATGTCGTTGTGAGGTTCCAAAATTGTTTTAATATAACGTATTCAACTCTCTGTATATACTTGTACATATATCTGAGAAAGATGCACCACGAACAGAAAAAGAATATCCTTATGAAAATCCTGAAGACACCTATGTAATTAGTATTGTAGAGAAAATACATTACGTCGTAAGGAAACAAAACATCAGTGCCTTAGTAATTAATGTGGAAGGAATAAGTTATTACACGAGATGCAAATTTCAACAACAAAAAGTTGCCATGATCAGAAGAAAATATTAAGTGAAAAAGTGGTCATGATCAGAAGAAACTATTAAATGAAAATGTGGCCATGATCAGAAGAAAATATTAAGTGAAAAAGTTGCCATGATCAGAAGAAAATATTAAATGAAAAAGTAGCCATGATCAGAAGAAAATATTAAATGAAAAAGTGGCCATGATCAGAAAAAAATATTAAATGAAAAAGTGGCCATGATCAGAAAAAAATATTAAGTGAGAAAGTTGCCATGATCAAAAGAAAATATTAAGTGAAAAAGTTGCCATGATCAGAAGAAAATATTAAGTGAAGAAAGCAAAACAACAAAATACTTCATATAGTACGGAGTACATAAATACGATTCGAAAAAGATTAAATACATCTGTATACGAATTAATTTGGATTTTTTTTTCTAAAAATATATCTATAAGTGTCATCTTACACTTTATATTTGTCTTCTTGGTGTGAGTCATAATGGTTCCATTTAAACGAAAGCATTGCTGGAAAGCAGTAATCAAAACGGAACTTTCAAGTGGTACTGTAACCTGAACGTAAAGTTATTTTCTCTTTTATGACTTATTTTTAACCAGCAAAATCATACATAATTAGTTTCTTACAAATCTCCAGTAAAACCTCGAAAGACTTAATTTACATACATTTATCTCAAACATTGATATAAGTTAGAGTTAGTCTCTCCCTCGAGTACACTTTCAAGTAGTCCGTGTTGCAAAATACACTATCTACTAATCACTCACCCTGTATTTCGTAAGGTTTCCATTACTTTGGAATGGTCCTTGCCAAGAAACAGTTATAAATGTTTCACCTCTCTCAAGAACACGCATACTGGTCGGGGCACTTGGGACTGCAAAAAAATGTGTTTCTTTGATTTTACTTTATTGTGACATCGTTCGTTAGTGCATAAAAGCAAAACAAAAAAAAACTTGACTGTTTATAGACATCTAACTTTTTATCGATCATTAAAATAAAATTTTATTTTTCTTTTAAATATAAACGTTCTGTAAAATACCCAAATGATGATCACTTCTCGAAACACAACAAGATACAATATATATATTAATATATACAACAATACAATTGCTTATATACTGAAGCAGATCGTACAAGAATTACAATATGGATATAAACCGTTAAGCCTCCCATCAGTAGCACATTGGTACGTGTGCACACTTATACTGGTAGAAGCCGGGTTTTGATTCTCGCAGTTGGCAGAGCACAGATAGCCCTTTGTGTATCCTTGTGCTTAATAACAAACAATAAAGACCCGTTGAATAAAAACATACAAGGTCAGGATCTTAGATTTTCTCTCAGGACAAATAAAAGAGGAAGGTTCTTACAACCTAAGTTATTTATTTCAAGCCCCCCTTCAGTGGCTAAGCAGTATGTCTGCGGACTCACAACGCTAGAATCCAGGTTTCGATACCCGTGGTGGGCAAAGCACAGATAGCCCATCGTGTAGCTTTGTGCTTAATTCTAAACAACAACAATTTATTTCAAACATGCAGGAACTGACTTTATCATACTTAGGTCCTGATGAAAGTCAATTTTAACTGTCATTGTGTTTTCCTTTAAGGATAGTGTAATGTGGTTGTTTTGAAAACTAACATACAGGATTATGACCCAAAGATCCTTTTGAAAATGGTTCACAATTGTTTGTTTTCCTGATGTTTTATTAGTCTCAAACTACTCAGAGCAACCTTTACTCTTTCGGATAACCTTAACTTCTTTTAACACTTTGTTAATTCGTTCGTTATCCCATCAATAAGAATGAGGTTTGAATTGTTTGCCGCCATTAGGATAACTACTGAACAAATGTAACTCTCTACTGGTTTATACAATAAAGTCGGTCGTTATAAGTATTATTTGGAGGAGAATAAATTTGGTGTCATGACTGAGAGGAATCTTAATGTAATTGTTAATCAGTCTCTTATACCATCTGAGAAGTGTAATGTTGTTGCTAGCCATCTGAGAAGTGTGATGTTGTTGCTAGCCGTCTGAGAAGTGTGATGTTGTTGCTAGTGGTAGGAGTTTAGGTTTTACCTACAGAAATATTGAATACAAGTCTAAAGAGGTCATAATTTCATTATGTAGATCATTGGTTTGGCCACATTTGTAATATTGTGTTCAGTATTGGCTCTTTACCTTAAACAAAGCATTGAATTATTGGAAAGGGCTCAAATAAGGGATTCTATAATGGTGTGTGAGATGGAATGTTGTCATATAAGGAGAGGTTTAAATCTCTGATACTGTTTTATCTTGAAAACAAGTCACACCTGATTGGGATGTTTAAGATTGTAAAGGGAATTGATAGTGTTGATGTATCATCTTTTTTGCATATTTAACAGTGAGTGTGTGTGTGTTTTCTTATAGCAAAACCACATTGGGCTATCTGCTGAGCCCACCGAGGGGAATCAAACACCTAATTTTAGCATTTTAAATCCGTAGACATACTACTGTACTAGAGAGGGGCTCTCTGTTCATCACGGGTATCGAAACCCAGTTTTCAGCGATTTAAGTCTACAGACATACCGCTGTGCCACTGGGAATTTAACAGTGAATATAGTAAAACTAGAGGAACATGACAATAAATTTTAATATGTTAGGAGTAATCTTCACCTGAAAAGTTTCGATTTTCTAATAGGATGGTTGACCTTTGAAATGGTTTGCTTTCAGATGCTGAGACAGTAAATCTAAGCGAATTTAAGAAAACGTTTGATAAATTTATGGTTTGGTGTGAAGTTTGGGCAAAGCTACACGAGGACTATCTGCGCTAGCCGTCCTTAATTTATTGGTATAAGACAAGAGAGAAGGCAGCTAGTCATCACCACGCAGCACCAAGTCTTGGGCTACTCTTTTACCAACGAAAAAGCGAGTATATTTGGTGTGATAGGTATTTGAACCCGTGACCCTCAGATTGCGAGTCGAGTGTCGACCGTCACATTATGATGCTCCCACGTTTGGTGTGACGGAGATTCGATAAGTTTATGAATGATAAGGGTCGACTTTTAATTTTTTTATATCATTTATTAATAGTTTTAATTGAGTGTAGAGGATGTTGTCCAAAAACATAGATATAATGAATTAATGAAGAATTTCGAAATTGTAATTTGAGAATTTTGTACTTGTTCGTTTTAAGATATGTAAAAAGTAATTAAAGTATAGAATAATTGTATTAAACATTCTTCTAATTATCATTTTACGTAAAGAATAACTGGATGTACGTGTGCTAACGCAATAATAAAATTCAATACACTGTTACAATTTACAGTTCGTGATACAGCTAAGATTTACAAATAAAAACATATAAGAAGTGAAAATAAACATAATTATTGAGTTTAGAGGTCACTTACCGGATTCTCGCGTTTCGGCCGTCTCTGTGTTACTCCAATCACTTCCTTGTGGCAAGTTTTTATTATAAGCTTTGACCTGTTAATATACGTATAATAATAATAATAATATACGTATTATCAAGTAGAATGATGTAATTTCTGAATTTATATGCAAACTAAACGAAAAAGGAAGACCATAAATTATAAAAGCTGACTTTGTCTGTTCACGAAAAATGTGTTTTAAGTTTGTTTGTTTTTTGACTAGCAGCTAGGCAGTCTTTGTTTGTTTGTTTGTTTTGGAATTTGGCACAAAGCTACTCGAGGGCTAGCAGTGCTAGCCGTCCCTAATTTAGCATTTTAAGACTAGATGGAAGGCAGCTAGTCACCACCACCCACCGCCAACTCTTGGGCTACTCTTTTACCAACGAATGGTGGGATTGACCGTCACATTACAATGCCCCTACGGCTGAAAAGGCGAGCATGTTTGGTGCGACGGGAATGCGAATTTTCGACTCTCGGAATACGAGTCGCACGCCTTAACCCACCTGGCCATCCCGGGCCGTGTTTTTAAGTAAGGTAAACTGAGAATTGAAATATTTTTTAAACTACCGGTTGGGTGAATTATTAACTTAACTAGTGATTTTTAAACTAATAATGGATTAAGATGATTACGACATAAAATATTACAGTTTTTTTAATCTATATCTTATTATACAAATCTACATGATGGTTTATATACGCTGTGCTTACCAAGGGTGTGTGTGTGTATGTCTTTCCATAGAGCAAAGCCTGATCGGGCTATCTGTTGAGTCCACCGAGATGAACAGAACCCATGATTTTATGGTTGTAAATTCGAAGACTTACCGCTGTATCAGCGGGGAACTCTCACCAAGGGTACTGAAACCTGCATTTTAGCAATATAAGCCTTCGCACGTGCCGCTGAGCCACTAGATAGAAGACTTATTTTAACGTTAAACGTTATCATTGTAATTAACAATTATCGTGTTTATTAATCAGAAAAATAAAAGTCTAATTTATTGTATCTTCAACTCAAAATGTACACATGCAAGCAGAAGCCAGTTAAAATAACCCAACGTTTATTTTACTATTAACAGTAACGAATAAATATAAAATATGCAGTTAACGCAATTCCATGAATCAAAGCGTATATACATGATGATTGTCTAATGGATCGTTTATAATCATCTTTTGTCATTTCATGTGTTATTTCAATAACAAAAATTGCAGAACATTTGCGTTTAATAAAAGGAGACTGACTGAAATCTATTATTGCCAAAAAATGTTTGGACTTTCATGCAGTGTGTGCACTCAGATTCGCTACGTAGTAATGGAGAATTTTTCTGCTGGATGCCACCCTTCCTTGTCATTTCACTGAGTGTAAGAAAGAGACGAAACCAAAGAAAACGCTTTTCCAAAGTTACCATTTCTATAAGAAGTGTCAAAGTGGATTTTTACAGCTCAATTAAAATCAATTTCCGTTTGTACTCCTATCATCGAAATACTTATTTCAATTTATCGACGAATTAAATGTTGATGTCGAAAAGAAATTTTGGAAACTGCAAATAATTAATATATGTTCAGAAGCATTTTGAGATATATATTACACTATGCAACAAAATTTTTACTTTTTGTCATTTCTGGACAGAAAATGTTATTTCCCAATTACTTATGAAAAAAAAACTATTTTTTCTCTTCAAACTTTGCTTTTGTGACTTGGGAGCGTATAACAAAAACATGATGGGAGACTATATTTGGGGCCCGATACGTGAAAGTGATTTATATTACAGTCGCAAATCTCGAAAAACTACTCACTTCTAAACATTTTTGTAAAACTTCGGTATAAATACATGTAAATCTTGACTCATATATTGTTTCATTCAGACCTTATGTAAGTAAAAATGTGCAAATTTGCCCCTTTTTACATAGAAAATAGATTAATTTCTAACTTTTATTATCAAGGTTACAAAAGCAAAGTTAAAAAAGAATAATGGCCATTTTCTGTACTTTTACAACATAAGCTATCAGGAAATAACACTTACTATCCAGGAACAAAGTTTGTGTTACTCTGTGTTGTCTGCGGTTAACTCTTCAGAAGATACAGAGCGTCACAGACAGATTTCTTCTGACTAATATATATAAATATATATATGGATATAGATAAGTTTCTCGGTGATTCAGCGATAAGTTTATGGATGTACAACGCAAATATCGAGTTTTATTCCTTACGGTGGACACAGCAAATAGCCCAATGCGGCTTCGCGCTGAAAACAAACACACATCACAATTTTCAAAAGACCAACAACGGTGTTACACTAATTTCAATTACCCATCAAGAAAATCCATGACGCTGATATATTTGTTTCAGCTTTGGCTAAAACTTATTCACATTTCTTCTTTATTTTCACCTTTATCAACTTTCATGTGCAAATTATTTATCTGCACATTTTAATAAATAAGCCCCAAACATTTTCGAATGATATTTCGAATTTAGTTTAGTTAAGATAATTCAAACGTATTATAAGTAGATCAAGTATTGTTAATTAATTAATTATTATATAATGCAACACATATTTCCTGTTCTGTTATCTCCCGATTGTCAGAAATAGAAGTTATAGAGGCTTGCCACAACTGTATAATTACAGAGCCCTGCTCTAATAATGTGGTCACACTGACTCATTATACATTACAAGATAATAATTTCGGGCGGAAAATAGTAAATAAACACAAGTATTAAAGCAATAGTATTAATGCCAGTGGAAACAACATTTGTAATGTAAAAATCCTGTATTCTGTTTGACAACAAACAGAAAAGATACTGAACCACTTTGGTTTATATCCGTGTGAGAGGTTCTTCCAATTTCGACACGGTCTAGATGCTAGATATTTGACCACCTTGTTCTATATTCGTGTGAGAGTTTTTCTAAATTCCAACATGGTCTAAATGCTCCTACAAGTTATCAATCGAATTCATGTCTAGGAAAGAAGCTGAAAGCTTTAGTTTCTCTTCCAAATGCATTTATTTATAGAAGTGTCCAAATTATTATTATTATAGCAAGTTGTTGAACATGATAACGGAAATACAAATCTAAAACATTAATATTGAATAACTTATTTTCCGTAAATAAACATCTTACCTTGATCTCATACTTGTAATTCGGCTTAAGTTCTTTAATCGTATAACAGTGGTATTCGTCATAGTAGGGGTTTTCACAAATAACATGGCTAGCACGAACCAGTTTTTTGTATACTGAACTACACGCTCTGCATTGATAAAATATCTCGTACGTTTCAAGTTCTCCTTTAGGAGGATAAGGTGGCATCCACCTGATATATAGCTCATAAGGCAGACTGCTGTATACTGTTAGATTACGCGGAGAAGGAGGATCTGAAAATAAATATTCAGACACACACTCAAGGAAAGGAAAACTTAACTCAGACACTCAAACGTAAGACAAACGTTATCATGTTATTTCAGAAGTATTTTTCTTCAATAGTAATGATCAACACACAAATTGTTATATCAGCGTTATTTTATTCACAAGGTAATTATTTATTTGAAATAATAATTTCGTTAAATACTGAGTTTTATTACTGTCATTATTATCTATCTGATATACTTTTAATTATTAACCAACTTTTCTTGTCTCCTGTTGATTTAGTTTTAATTAGCTGTGGAAACTAATTTATTGATTGATTGAAATTAAACACAAAACTACACAATTGGGGTATCTGTACTCGTTTTTTAGCGGTGTGAATCCGCAGCCATATTGCTGTGCCACTGGGGGGGGCAGCTGTGGAAATTATGGTTGTGTTTGTTTTAAATTTCGTACAAAACTACTCGAGGATTATCTCTGACTACCCTCCCTAATTTATAAGTTACAGACTAGAGGAAAGGCAGCTGGTCAACATTATCTGCCGCCAAGGAAAAGTGGGATTGAGCGTGACATTATAATGCCGCCACAGATGAAAGGACAAACACGTTCATGTACGAGAATTGACACCTAAAAGTCGAGAGCCCCCTAACCACAAACCGTGTCAGGCCCTTTGAACTTACAAAATCAACATAACAAATTGAAAAAATGTTGAAATACTTCATACACACTCGAATACTTCAACTGAAAGTTATTCTCACTTTCGAAATCATATAATAAGGTTGAATCTTGATAAATTACCAAAATATAGTGAATATAGTGAAGACGCTCAAAGAAACCTTTCATTCTTAAACATTTCGTGTGTTTTCTAGTACTTTACATAAAATAAATACAAACTGTCAAATTAATTACTAACTTTCGAGCCGCTTCCCTCTGGATAATTACAGAGCAATCAACATTCTGTGTGAACACCGACAGGTTGTTACTCTCACCTGCTGCTTTTGTTGTGACATTCACTTCTGCTGACACATTACCAACTCCAACTGCTGTTATGGCTTCCACCATAACTTTGTACGTTGTGTAGGGGGTAAGAGCAATTATGGTTAAACTTTGATATCTCATCCTTTGTCTCCTGATTTTAGGGTTCCAGTCTTCGATACCCTGATAACTAACCAAGAAACCAGTGATTCTACCATTCGTAAGCTCACATTTCGGTTTATCCCATGAAATTCTCAGCTGTGTAGCTGTTCTCGAGATTACTTGAAGTTTTGTTGGTCTGCCTGCAGGAACTACAAAATAGAGTATTTTTAAGATAAAACTGCCAAATATTACATCAATATAAACTACTTTAGAACTAACATTCACTTACAGTTAAAACTTTATTTTTTATAAACGGAAAAAAAAACAATGTAGCTAATAGTCTACGTAAAAATATATTTATAAACAGTAGGCTCATACTATGTACTTTAAAAACCGTTTACTTGCTGACATGTTCAAGGTGAAAAATTTGAACGTTATTACAGAAAAACTCTGTCAAAAATGTAGAAAAATGGAAACTTATACATTTCCGTACCATTTGTACAAGCTGTTTTTAAATTATGAAAAATAAGTAACTTGTTTCATGGCTCAAAAAATATGAAACGTCTTTTATGATTGGATGAATATCACATAAAGCGTAACCTTTTTAAAGAACTAACACCAATCGATTTACAGTTACTGTGTCAGAGAAGCTGACATCTACTTACATCATTAATGTGTGTATGTGTTTTCTTATAGCAAAGCCACATTAGACTATCTGCTGAGTTCACCGAAAGGAATCGAAGCGCTAATTTTAGAATTCTAAATCCGAAAACTTACCAGTCTACCAACGGAGGATTGCATCATTCATACAATATCAAAATATTAAAATATTTCTACATATATCAAAAACAAAGCATCCAAAATATGATCGAAGAAGAATTCTGATATCAGAGTTTATATACTAGTAACACAATGATGTTTATGATTTCCTGCATAATGTGTATCTTCATAATAAGAACAGCATAGTTTAAACTATAGATTCTTTGATGATTCTTACAAGAATTTTAGGGTTTTTGTCTCAATAAAATTATAAGAATTACGCACGATACCTATAATATTTCCCCATAACATGCAACGAGATTGTACATGCTGTTAAAAGCAGGAAAAAAAATAATTAATGGAAGGATATAGAAACAATTACGACTCCTCTTCCCATTGGTAATCAGTGATCTGACTGCAAACTAAGAGAAAACAGTTCACTGTGGTAACTTGGCTAAGAAACGGTTTCAAATGGGCATAACTTACTATATTTCCAAGTATTGATTACAGTTTGTAGGCCCTTATAATAAAATATAAATAATCATGATTTTAAGTAAGTGAGCCTATAATTACGTAGAATTAGCTTGAAATATTGATTAAAAATTAATAACACGAAGAAAAGAAATTACGCCAAAATTAGCTTTTGATGAAAAGTTTGTTTGTTTTGGAATTTCGCACGAAACTACTCGAGGGATATCTGTGCTAGCCGTCCCTAATTTAGCAGTGTAAGACTAGAGGGAAGGCAGCTAGTCATCACCACCCACCGCCAACTCTTAAGCTACTCTTTTACCAACGATTAATAGGATTAACCGTCACATTATAATGCTCTCACGGTTGAAAGGACGAGCATGTTTATTATGACGAGGAGAGATCTGGAGGTGTATTGAAATTTGGTTTCATGTGGTTGTTGTTAAGCCTAAAGCTACGCAAAAAGTTATCTCTCCTCTTTCCACCATGGGTATCGAAACCGAAATTTTAATATCATAAGCCTGTAAAATTACTGCTGAGCCACTAGGGGACATTAAAAGAATTTAAAAAACAGCGATAAGATACCTTCCAATTGAATATTCAATACAAGCCTATAGTCACTGCAAGACAAGAGCACGGACATACATCGTTAAAAACCGGGTTTCGATGGAGGGTACAACACAGATAGCCCATTGTGTAGCTTTGTGCTTGACTTCAAACAAACCTGTGTCTTGTGTATGATCCTGAAACGAAACGTTTAACCATTTCTGCTTCGAGAGCAGTGACCATATAACTTTTATTAAAAAAAAACTGTCTTAAGTGTAATGAAATGTATTTTATTGTATCTTATCACTGAAAATGCTACATTTCTGCTTTTAGATATCGCCTTTACAATTTTATCATAAATTTTTGCAAGGCTAGGGAAGACAACTTAACTAAATACTGTTTAAACGCTAATTCGGTTGAAAACTATTACAGTAGTCGACTCTAATTTAAAACTGTATAACAAATTTGTTAAATACTGATTAGGTCGTATTCAGTTATCGAATTTTGTAAAAACTAATTTATGGAATATGTATGTTGCAGTTTCTGCATGGTAATAGGTTTCGACTTGCCTCGAGATGGCGCTACGCTTACTACATAATCGCTTGCACATTTCACATTCGAAGTTATAAAATACGAACAGTATGAACAGTTCTAGACTGTTGAGAGTGTGTGTGTGTTTTCTTATAACAAAGACAGATCGGGCTATCTACTGAGTCCACCGAGGGATATCAAACCACTGCCTTTAGCGTTGTAAATCTGAAGACATACCACTGTAATACCGGGGGGGGTGGACTAGACCGTTGAGTCGATTTTATTACGTGCAAAGAAATCACAATACTATCAAATTTTCTTGAGTTCTCAATAAAGTTAAATTATTGTCGTCCTTACGATATCAGTGTTTAAGTAACTCCGGTTTCAACTGTCGAGTTATCTTGTCCATTGTTTGTTTCCAAATGTGCGCCCCGTTATTTTATTCCCGAAATTAGCTGTTTGTGGCTATTTTTAACTGTTAACACTGCACTAATCACAACATTATTCTCCAATTGGCTATCTTAAGGTACGTAATAAATCAGAAGACTTAGATGACCAACCAATCAGGTGGAAACAGGATATCCACAAGTTAATATAGTTTTGTCATTTTCCGTGAAAAGAATGATAAAAGAGAGATAATTGTAACTAAAATTGGTAATTCAGAGGTAAGTTTATTACTTTGACCCTGAAGTAAAATCATGAGGAAGAGGTTTTTGATGTGGCGACATTGTTAGTTAGATAATTTCTACGGATGTGTATTTGTAATTATTTTATAAAAAACTAAGATTACATTAACAGGAAACACAATGTTGACATTTAAAAAAAAAACTCTTTTCATTGGACTGTACACGAACCAATGGTTATCGTGATAGAATGGGAAGCGAAAATTTATTGGTTCAAGCCTTTTTACCACACAAAAACGTGCGTGTGTTTTTGTGCTTTAAGACCTTGGGAGTGTTATAAGAGTGAGGATCAAATACACTATTAGGTTTAACAAAAGTAACCAAAAAGTTTGCAGTAAAAGGTTTGGACCATCTGACTTCTCTCTAGCCTATGACGAAAAACAGATATAACCCTTTTGTAACTTTGTGTTTAATCGAACAAACAAATTCTTTTCATTAAGAAATGCTCTCATTAACACATTAACCCTAATTAATTTGGCAGTTAAAGCTACAGCACACACACACAAAAAGAGCATTATCATACATATATAACACTTGTAACGATATACAATTATCAAAACAATTTGAATTTTTGCATTTCATTACTAATATTTAGCCTTTTCTTGCCCTAAACTAGCTTTGTTTAAAACATAGATAATTTATGGAGTAGAATCGAGGTAATTGATTATAGAGGGAGTAATAAATGTATAAGTTTTTAAAACTCGTAATTAGGTCGCATTCAAATATCGAATTTTGTAAAAACTATGGAATACACATGTTACCGCTTCTGCAAATAGCTAGCTCATTGAGCAGGGTTGAAATTTATATGAAATTGTGATATCATAAAATTGCATTTCTACTTATTTAAATACAACTTAATGTGTGTAGTGCAAGTGAAATCCATGTTAGGCCCGGCATGACCAGGTGATTAAGACACTCGACTCGTAATCTGAGGGTCGAGGTTTCGAGTTCTCGTCGCACCAAATATGCTCGCCCTTTCAGCCGTGGGGGCATTACATTTGTTATGGTCATTCCTACTATTTGTCGATAAAAGAGTAGCCCAATAATTTGCGGTGGGTGGTGATGACTAGCTACCTTCCCTCTAGTGTTACACTGCTAAATTAGGGACGGCTAGCGCAGATAACCCTTTTGTAACTTGGCGCGAAATTCAAAATAACCACACCAAATCCATGTTAACATTCTACATTGTTTATATCTGTCAAATTTACGTCAAGAACTAAAACTTAATATTCGTGAAAATCTCGCTTCTTTAGAAACATCAACATTGATCGATTGAGTGTGAAATAAGCAGCAACTTCCTAATGTTATCGAAACTTCATCCAGTCTGCCTGAGTTACTTTCATAGTTTCCTGCTCATAGTGTCCTTCATGGATTAGTAGTTGTGGCACTCAACAAGTAATCTTTGAGTCAAAGGTTCCAATCTCATCAACAAGCTTTGAGCTGTGGGGTGATACGTTACAATGTAATGGTCAATCTCACTTTTCTCTACTATAAGAAGGGCGGTATTGACCAACTGCCTTCCTTTTAGTCTATCGTTTCTAAATTATAGCGGAAAGCCCTCGAGTAGCTTTGTGTAAAATTCAAGGAAATAAATAAACTTTCACACTATTTTCTACGAGTGCCTCTTTGAGCTAGGTGGTTGCCTTCCAATAAAAAAAAAAAAACATTTAACTGCCACAATATTAAACAGGAGATGATGCTAAGCCTAATGCATGCATAGCTTATATAAAAGTATTTACTAGGCCCCACATTATTCCACACGACTCCCACGTATAATTAATATATATTATCTATCCGTCTATTGAACAGCGAATATCAGTTTGATTAAAGCAATATTCAAAGTAACTTACCATCCTCCTGAGTTTGAAAGTGAATGTCGCTCCAAGGTCCCTTACTAACTGTCTCTGCTTGGACTCGTATGAGGTATTTTGCTGATGGATTTACCTGGATGATAGTACTGAGGTTTCGAATTCTTATTTCCTCTCTATCATCATCCAAATTGGAGTAGCATTCATGAACCCAACTGATCTGTCTACATCTCACATTGTATCCTACAATGATTCCGTTTTCTTCTCTGGGCTTGTTCCAAGCAACCTTTAACAGGCGAGGAAAAAGTGGGGCAACACTGAGATTTTGGACTTCGCTAGGTGCTGTAAACAAACAAGTTTTTAAAACAGATAAATGTAAATAATAATATTAAATAAGCTAAACGCCAATATTTCAATATTTCATTACCGTTCAAGTGGACATTTTATTGACGTGTCGAGAATAAATCTTAAGACTCGCAAGTTGTTATTAGTTTCCGTTCGTCGTGAGAGTCTAACAATCAGATACTAACAAAGTAACCCTACTACTGCAGCCTAAATCAACTATAGTCGAATACATAGAAAATTCTCTTAGGAAATACTGTTAAAATAATATAATTACGATTTAAGATTTTACACCATTCTTGATAGTATTATTACAAAGAGTGTTTCTGTTTGTTTTTTGAAATTTCGCACAAAGCTACTCGAGGGCTATCTGTGCTAGCCGTCCCTAATTCAGCAGTGTAAGACTAGAGGGAAGGCAGCTAGTCATCACCACCCACCGCCAACGCTTGGGCTACTCTTTTACCAACGAATAGTGGGATTGACCGTAAAATTATAACGCCCTCACGGCTGGGAGGGCAAGCATGTTTGGCACAACTCGGCCGCGAACCCACGACCCTCAGATTACGAAGCGCACGCCTTAACGCTCTAGGCCATGCTAGGCCCTGTTACAAAGAACAAGAATTATTGTATTACAGCTTTTACAATAAATAAGAATATTTTTACGACAGTAACATAAACATTGTAACGCTACTAAAAAATAATTTTCTGTACTATAAAATCATAAACTTGTTATAACATAATACAGTACGCCCTCTGAAATTGGGAATTCTAAAAGGTTCGGAAAACTCTAAAATTCGAATCATTTGTGGTCTCAAGAATTTAATTAAAAATCGGAAAATCGTCCGAAATTAGGATTGCCTGCGACGTAATCCGAGGTTCGAGGGTTCGAATCGCGGTCGCACCAAACGTGCTCGCCTTTTCAGCCGTGGGGGCATTGTAATGTTTTGGTTGATCCCACTATTCGTTGGGTGAAAGAGTAGCCCAAAAGTTGGTGGTGAGTGTTGATGACTAAATGTCTTTTCTCTAGTCATACACTGCTAAATTAGGAACGGCGCAGATACCCATCGTGTAGCTTTGCGCGAAATTCAAAACAAACCTAGGTTCTAATTGATCCAAATTTTAGAGGTCAGACTATACTTAAAATGAGTAAGTAAATTTTAAATAAAAGAACAACAATGCATGTAAGCAGTGAACAATATTGTTACGTCAAAAAAATGTACAATTCCAGACGTTATGTGTAACATGCAATATAGACTATTCAGGGCCTTGAGAAACATTGATAAAGTTTTTCTTTTTTTTATTTAACTACCACAAATAAAATATTAACAGTGGAATTTCACAAGGTCTTAACGCCTATATATTCTGTGTTGGTTATATCATTCATACACCAGGTTTAATTTCCATATTAAGAGGGCCCGGCATGACAAAGCGTGTTATGGCGTTCGAATCCCGGTCGCACCAAACATGGTCGCGCTTTCAGCCGTGCGGGCGTTATAAGTTACGGTCAATTCCACTATTCGTTGGTAAAAGAGTTGCACAAGAGTTGGAGGTGGGTGGTGACGACTAGCTGCCTTCCCTCTAGTTTTACACTTCTAAATTAGGGACGGCTAGCACAGATTGTCCTCGAGTAGCTTTGCGTGAAATTCAAAACAAACAAACCATATTAAGAAGAGCCCCAAGGCACACGTTTAACGCCACTCCTACTTTTTATTTTTATACTAGTTTTCCTTTTCGAATTTTCATTAATTTCCATCACTAGATGTCAATTATTGTTTTTATTGTTGTTTTTTAATATAACTATAATGGTGCCGAAATTATAGAATAAAAGAATTAGCTCACCTGCTTCCGGTGTTCTCAATGTGTAGGTTTCAGTCCAGTCAGAAAATGTGTTGTCTTTAGTTTCGATTCGTAAGGCTATTTTCCATTCAGTGTAAGGCTTAGATTGAAAAAAGAATGTATTCGTGCTTTGGCTTACATTTTCTTCCTTAAAAGTTCCCTTAGAATTGTTATAAGATATTTTGACAGAAACAATATGACATTTCCAAGTGGACTGGTCTGGCAACTGTAAAAATGACAGCCATATTTAAACATTTCCTTCAAGGAAAGCTTCTAAACTACATTTATTTCATAAGTTGTTTTAAAGCTATTTTTACGAATGAAATATAAAACATTAAGCCACGTAAATACAGTTTCTTGTGACGAATAAGTAAAATTTTAAAAGAAAAATTGGAATCTTGCTTTAACTAAAAATAATATTTTTTACTAAATGTTCCAAGAATAAATATAGCAAGGCCATAAAAAATTAAACTGTTTAGCCTAAGTTTTAAAAATGTGACTAGTGACTACATTTTTTCTGTATAAAGAAAGTAAAAGATCGATCGCTTTTAACTTTGTTGTTTACTTGTGAATATGTTTTTTTTTTAAAGTTAGTCATGTTCTCATGTGTTTGTGTTTTTTGTAGAAAACCCACACCGGACTACCTGCTGTGTCCACTGAGAGGAATTTTTGTAAATCCGTAAACTTACCTCTGCCCCAGCGGGGAACTAATGATCTTACTGACGCTTCTTTGTTTTCTTGTCCTATACTTATCTATTGAACCCAAATTAAGTCCTCCATTTCATTATAGTTACGTTCGTCTTTACCGAGGCCTGACGTGGCTTAGCTGTTAGGTGTGGTTTGTTTTGAATTTCGCGCAAAGGTACTCGGGTACTATTCGATAGCCGTCTCTAATTTAGCGGTGTTATATTAGAGAGAAGGCAAGATAGTCAATACCACCCATCGCCTGCTCTGAGGTTGCTATTTAATAAACGAATAATGGGATTAACTGTTTACAGAATAATACTTTTTCATTACTGATTATTTAAACAATTCGCCGTGGTGGGTTTGAGTTCATCGCCCTAACTACTAAGCCATGCTAGAAGTTAGGTGGTTAGGGTATGCCTTCCCTTCCAGCCATGGGAAAGTTATAATATGACGATCATTCTCTCTAATCTATCACTTCAAAATTATGGACAGCTGCTGGATGTATATAGCCCTCAAGAAGCTTTGCTCAAAAGCAAGAAAAGAAACAAAATGAACGTTGTTGTACAACTTTCAGAAATAGGTAGTTCTTGAAAAGAACTGTTAACTTACCTTTAACATTTTATTTAAATAACCAATACAGTTATGTTAAAAAGTATTATTCATCCAATTTGAATACAGCCAGATTAAAATGTTATTTACGTCAATGAAACCTATTAGAAAAAAAAAATTCCTTTTCAAACTTACCTTCCATGTAACAGTTACTTCATTTGGATTTGGGGCTAATACAGCAACATTCTTTGGTGGATCAGTTGGCCCTACATTTTAGAAAATAAAAAAACTTTTTGAACTGGAGCTATGCCTTTTACACACTAAATTTAGTTTTTTTATCAGAAAGGCTTGATAGATAAATATTTATAATACTAAGCCATATAGCATTTGTAATTAATATTTGATGCGTTAGGCCTTTTATCCAATTATTAACTTTCTTCAGAACGTAGTTTATTCGTTGTATAGAATTGTCATAAAGAATGTTTTTCTTTAAATAAAATTTATGACATAAAATAAACATACCAATAAAAGTAACTGAGAAACTGCGTAGATTATGTTTTAAAATGTAAAGTACAGAACTAAAAAAGAATAGCTCTTTCATTGCACATGACAAGCGGGTGCTACATATGTCATAGGATGTTTGTAAGTTACACTTACGTATCGCTTTTTAACAAGGTAAACATTTACCAATACGATCTTTAAGAAAATGTAATATATTGCAATTCAGAATTATAAATCTACATTCAAAAATAAACAAAAAAATTACCTACTACTTCAATATGTCATAATCGAACTTCTAAAAATGCAAATATTCTTTGTTTGTTTTGATTAAGTGATTTGCTTTGTTGGTAAGCACAAAGCTGCACAGTGGGTTATCTCTGCTGTGCTTACCGCAGGCATCAAACCGTGTATTTTAGCGTCATAAGCACATCATTCTAGATGATTGGTTGATTTGATTTGTTGTTCAGCACAAAGGTACACAATAAATTGTGTTGTGTCCATCACAGATATTGAAAGTTGTTTTTTAGACTACTGGAGTATCTACCTGGAGAGGGTTAATGATTTCGTAATTTAATGATAAATAAAGTATAGTTCAGGGTTAAAGAATAACAAAACAGAGGAGATGAAATACAAGCAATCACTTCTATTAATAATAAATTTAAAGATGATACTTACGAGCACAGAGGGTTGTAGCAATTGTTTCTGGTACGAGATTTTCCTTTTGAATGGAGCCATCTCTGTCTTGCACCAAAACCCTTAGAGAATACTGTGTGTTAGGTAACAATCCATCAACTTTGAAAGAAATGATATGTCGATAACCCTCCTTAGCCTTCACCTTTGCAGTTTCTCTCCAGTTACTGGTTGACTGTAAAATATATCGAAAAATAATGATGAAAGAATAAATATTAAATATTTCAAACAAATAGGGTGATGTTTATTTTCTGACCGATTTTCTTTATGTAATCGTAACAAATAACTTTCTGAGTAAAGTAGCAGTCCTTACATTTGCTACTGTTCTGTGATTTAACGTGACTGGATAACACGTTTGTGATCATCTATACATTTACCGACTTAAACTTCGCTCCAAAGGCATAGAGGTATGTACATTACTTACACCGCGAGAGGCCTGGCATGGCCGAGCGCGTTAAGGCGTGCGCTCGTAATCCGAGGGTCGCGGGTTCGCGCCCGCGTCGTGCTAAAACATGCTCGCCCTCCCAGCCGTGGGGGTGTATAATGTTACGGTCAATCCCACTTTTCGTTGGTGAAAGAGTAGCCCAAGAGTTGGCGGTGGGTGGTGATGACTAGCTGCCTTCCCTCTAGTCTTACACTGCTAAATTAGGGACGGCAAGCACAGATAGCCCTCGAGTAGCTTTGTGCGAAATTCCAAAAAAAAACAAATACACCGCGAGAAACTGGTTTTCGATAACGGTGGTGGGTATGGCTTTGTGCTTAATTTAAAACAAATAAACAGACTGTAGTTATTTAGTGCACGTTTCAACAGTCTAATCATACAAAAATATATAGCCTTAACCGACATGTTTTCGTATGGAATAGCATAAATACCAATATCGTTCTCTAGCTGTTTGAAATATGTGTGGAAACAACTTGTGTGTATGTAACTTGTTTGTCTTTTACCAGACGGAGATCATTCCTGATTATGTTGCACACTGTTGCTTATAGCACGTATTCGACTTTTACCATTGACCTATATATTCATGGATTTTTATCTTTCACAAATGCCTTACTTTGCTCACCATGGCTGAGGTACGACTTGTTGTAAGTCTCTTTCTTAATGATTCGGGTACCCTAAATTGATCCATATTCTTTTGTTTTCCAATGCCATTAAGTACGAGAGACATGACCATGTTGGAAATTCTTAGTTTCCTCTTTGACTACATCTTTATTATTAGAGTGTATGAATATTTTGCGCCGTCAGGGCTATTTACGTAACCTGCCAAAAAACGATCAGTTTTTTAGGAACACCATACCATCTACAAATAATGAATCAAAGTGTAATTCTGATAAATTCAGTTCTATCAAAACTTTATATCGGCTGTATGTTTCAAACGATTTATTAATTTCTATATTAGAAATCATTTAATACAAATTCAATTATTTGTTAAAAAATGTTAATCATAATAAGTACGACACATTAAACTTGCTCATGTGCATCAAAATAATCCCGATAAAAATATAATAATATAAATAAAGTAATAAAAGATATAACCGTGAGTCACATCGTAATATCATCAGATTAATTTCTAAAACCTATTGTTTAGTGCGCCAATTTCCTATTTTTTTTAATCATCCTTAATAATAAGGTCACTTTAATCTATGAATATTTACTTATTGAATTTACCAATCATAAAAATAATCTCAGGCTACTTGTACTAAATTTAATCGTGACAAGACTACAGTAAAATTATGTAAATTACGCATGTTTAAATTAATATTCAATGACTAAAGTTTAGTAATGTCAAGGTTATCATTTAACCATGATTATGCCTACTTTCATCTTCCGGAACGTTTTGAGAAATGCAAAAGTAAACAAACACCTTACTCGATATTCAATGATGTAATAATCAGGAATGCCTGACCCAATGTCGTCCTCTGGTGTCCATTCTCTGAATAGTATATGGAGGGAATCTTCTGTTTTTAGTTTTACAAAGGGTCCATTTTTCAACACTGGGTAACCTGTTCACAAAAATGCACCTTGAACTCATAATACGAGGTTTATAATTTCATTTGTATTTAAAAGGTATAATAACCTACATTAGAGTATCAATTTTTCTTTAAAACTATGATTTAAAATATTGCTGAGATCGTTCGTGATGTCTTAAAGCTCTTAACTAATAGATTAAACCTCGAGTTCATCAGTCAGAATACGAAAGAAAATCTAAATTCGTTGTTTTCATGTTTCTGAACATATTATACATATATTCTTCATGTGTGTATACCTACTTGTTGTACAATGACTTCCATGCCACCCAGAGCTGCAACCATATAGGCAGTTTCCTGTGTATATATCACAGTCCTTTTTACCTAAACAATTGCACTTTCTCTGTTGAGAACATCCAGCACCATATTCACCAGGACTACATCCTGTGGAAACAATACATAACAAGACAGCATAAATATATATATATTAACAAAACATTAAGAATTAGATCGTTCAACATAACGTTGATTTAAAATACAAAAAGGTTCTATTTTAGGTAATTCACTGGCCAATTTTTTAAGCATTCTTGGTTAACCATATATACACGTCTATTCAGTGAGAATTCACTCCGTTTCTTGTTAAAATATTGTAAGTCATTAGATCCGTTACTTACTGTAGTGCATTTTTAAAATCATCTTAAAACTGACACGTGTTACAAGACACTGAAAGACGGTTTAAATTAGTAAGTTTACGGGCGCGTCTTTCTCTAACATGCAGATTGAAGTTTGGATTACTGTATTACTAAACACCAACAACAAATATGTTTACGTACAGCTCATATTTGTTAAGTTTAAGCGCCAACAAATGGCCTTACTTGTGTTACATTTCGGGCCCTTGTAGCCCGGTGCACAAGTGCACCCAAACGGATCAGGAAGACAAATCAATATTTCCTTGCACGAATCCCACGTATTGCCTCCCACAGCCTGGCACTTCTGTGTGCAGTCTTTACCAAAAGTATTCGAAGGGCAGGCTAAAAAATATATCATATTTATTTAATCTCAGATCCATATTTATAAAATAAACCTCAAACAACCAAGAACAAAGCAAATAAAGATAAGACGCTATGCAGTTGTCGTCTGTTTAATAATAGTTCCTTCTTAATGAGTTTTAACACAGAATTAACATGTATTACTATAGTCCTTGACTGGACAGAGATACCCCCTTCGCACCAAACATGCTCGCCCTTTCAGTCACGTGGACATTGTAATGTGATGGTCATTTATGATGACGAGAAACCTACTTGAAGTAAAAATGTATTCTAAAGACAGCTGATATGGGTTTTTGAAACTTTAATTAAAATAAATTACAGAACAACGTATCGACCTTCTTAGGTCATCTTCAGGGTAGGTCAAATCGTTTTAATTAAAGACTCACAGCTCTCAATTCGTTCCGTTTCCCTCGGTGGACATAGCAGATAGCCCGATGAGGATTTTCTATTAAACAGACGCACACACACACATACTACTTAAGATACTGTTGCATTTTTTTAAAACTTGATATGAAAAATAAAAGTATTAAAAGTGGCTTTTGAGCTTATGTCATCTTGTACTGAATAGACATTTAAAATAATTTACGCTATTCAGACATTATAACTCTTAGTAAAATTGCTAAAAATAGAAAGTACATGTCACATATGTCAAGATTAAGTTTTAATTTAAAAATAAATTTTGTTGTTCATTTCCTTAAAAAATGGCTTAAAATTTTAGTCCCGAAAATGGGTCTCGACATAAGTTTATGTCTGTTCTAACCAACCATCTTATTTACAAGATGTACTCCTGCGGGTTTCTGAAAGTGTTTTGTTTCAAGAGTATAGAAAATGAAGTGTAACAAATATTTCTATTTCTTGCGGTTGAAGCCATATGTCACGATCTGCTGAAGTCTACAGAGCGAATAATTCTTCTCGTGATTCGTAGCATGCTCACATTTTACTGCCATCACGACAGCACAGATTGCAACGTTAAACGTCCCTGTATCACATATTTTTGGTTTCTACTGACTGAGTGACGGACAACACACAACCATATTCTGGTGCGAGTGGTTAAAAACATGTGACCTTTCCAGGAGGCCTTTGGTCCACTTCCAGAGAAATATATTTTCGATAGTCATAAGCATCAACCAATGTTGTTCATATCAGGCTTGGAATTTGCATGACTTTTAAATTTAACAGATATTTGATAAAGTTAAGAACAAAAAAATCAAGCAGAAAAACATCCATAATCTAACCTTGCAAAATAAAAAAAGCGAACCAAAACAAACAGCTTAAACATTTGAGCCACTTGGTAAAATCCCTTAACCCTAAAAGCAAATTGTGGATGAGCCACAGTTATGATGTGTGATATCCTAAGCAATGGGCTATCTGTTCTCTGCTCACCACGGGTATCGAAACCTGGATTTTAGCGTGTAAGTCCGCAGACATACCGCTGAGCCACTGGGGGGGGGGACAACGCACAATGAACCATCCTCACCAGTATTCATGTAATCGTATTTTCATCCGATTTTCTTCAGGAAAAACAATCATTTGACATTGATGTCATAGGTAGAATAGCTGTGATTTGTCCTATTTTCGTCTTTTTTGGGGGTTGGTGTTGGAAATCATGAAATGTTATCAGGTTGTTTGGTGTTGTCATTATTTGCATAATTATTAGATTATTTTGAATTAATATAAAGGAAACTACGTTGATTTTATTTAACTATTATAATCCATAGGAACATGTATTAATGCAGGAAATACACTATATATGTATCATAAATTTCATAAGTATACTCACAATTTTCACAAAACGTCCCATTGAATCCAGGAGGGCAAATACAGTCACCAGTGATGTCGTGACAGACTCCACCATTGTGACACTGAGGACATTGGAATTCACAGCTAGGGCCATAAACATTGTGTCGACAACCTGTAAAATTAAAATTGCTCTATAAAAAGGTCCTTCGAACGAGGAATTTTTACTTGTTTTGTCAGTTAAGCACGTGCTAGTGTATTGTTTTTACCAAAATAATTAAAATGAACCAGAGGAACACCATTTTCAATTACTATCTGATTTGCGCGAGATCGTCCAATTACGTTTTATCTGTGGTATGGCCAGGTAGTTAAGGCGCTCAACTCGTAATTTTACGCAAAGCTACACGAGAGCTGTCTGCAATAGCTGTCCCAAATTTAACAGTATAAGAATAGAGGGAAGGCAGCTAGTCATCATTACACACCGCCAACTCTTGAGCCACTCTTTTACCAACAAATAGTTGGATTGACTGTGACATTATATCGCCCCACCCGGCTAAAAGGGTGAGCATGTTTGGTGTGACAGGTATTCGAATCCGTTATCCTCAGATTTTGAGTCGAGCGCCCTAACCACTTGGCCATACCTGCCAGGTTATATAAGGACGGTGAATGAAATTATTTCCATCATGTTTTATAGAGTTTAAGTCTCAATTTGGAATTGATGTGAAAGAGCAAAATCTTATTCTAAAATACAGTTTGCATCTGCAAAAAATGGTGTGTGTATAGTAGGGAGTGATTACAGTTAAAACCCTTATCGACACCCCTTACGTCATCACAGTTATCATAGTTACATATAACAATATGAACCATTTCAGACTCCGCAGATCTTGAAGTCTGTAAATAAAGTTGTTTGCCACTGACACTTTTAAAATGTACATGTGTAAGTAACATCACTCACCTCTAACAATTAATCTGACAACACCACGATAGGCACTGTGACCTTGGTATTCAAGACTGTACATTCCTGTGTAGCCTTCTTCAACATCTTCGATTCTTCGAACTGCTCTGGATGTTGATGACAAAATTTCGTCGTCTTTTTTCCAGACTTTATTATCAGATGGGCGTAAACTCTGCGTAACAAACTCAATATCAACAATTTCTCCTAAGCTAGCCGTCACGGTATAGGTCTTCGGAAGGAAATGTGCTGAAACATTAAAAAGAATTTATTTCATATTATACAAATAATAGATTTCATTCTTCGTATGGAAAATCATTTGGTACGTCATATGAAGTTTGTATGACAACTAACGTGAACTTGAAATGACTTTGTATGTATATATATATATATATATATATAAAAGAAATTACTACGTATGGGTACATGAAATGACCGTACGTATCATAAGAACATGTTATGACTGTGTGCATTATATGATGTTAAAACTGATACGTATATGTACATGAAACGGTTGAACACATCGTAAAAACTTTAAGTGATTGTGCACATTATACAAACTTTAAACTCTGTGTACTTCACAGAGTTCAAAAATGAATGTGTACATTATATCAGCTTGAATTGTTGAAATGGATATGCACATCATTTAATAAGAAAGGCTTAGCATATTATATTAAAATAATATCGTAATTTACATTAAAAACGATTCCCTGCATCATATCTAAACAACATTACGTATCTTGTCTCATAAAATATAAACCTAGAATTTTCAAACCCATATTTAAGAACAACTTTGAATATGTTGTGAAAGTAATTTTGCACTAAATAACGCAGAAGGATCTAAAAACTACAACCAGAATAGAACTAGGATTTAATTCTGGTCAGTGTGGCTCTGGGACTGACAGATCCATGATTCATGCTTCTCAGCTTGCTGCTGTAAAAACATGTTCCATAATTTAAGCTTGAGTGCACTTTGAAAGTAATGGTCAAATCCCACTATTCTGTCAAAAATGGTATCTCAAGAATCGGTCATGAGTGCTGTAAGCAAGATTTCTTCTCTTTGTCAGTTTAACATTATGGATCACTATACAAAGAAACGACATTTAATTTGCACAAAATATCTAAAACAATCTATGTTACTTATTTCTATTTCTTTTATTTAAAACAAGTTTATCAACACCAAACATTAAGTTTATAAATCTGACAGTCAGAATGTATGAATTTACAAGAATCTTCGTTATTGTCTCAATGTGGTAAGTACAAAATAATCTTGGTGGTCTTGATGGTTTTAGTTCAAAGTTACACAAAGATTTATATGTAAGCTAACCATCGCAGGGAATCGAACTACGGATTTTGGTGTCGCAAATTCAGAGGCTTAATGCTGATCCGATATTGAGACATACTATTACAAAAAACTTTTGTTTAATATAACTTACACATCTTTCTTGGAAAACGTCAACATTAGTGATTGTCTTTATTACTTATTTTCTATCAAGTTTCTTCTGTGATATTTATTTCCTGTTTACAAAAATTTCATACGATTTTAATGCGTTAATTTTCAGTATTTCGAGCCTTCGAAATAATTTTAAGTTTTATTTTTTCAGTATTTCGAGCGATAAAGCCCTCAACCCTGGGAATTTATCTGTCATCAATATTTCCAATTTTCTGCATTTAATATAAGTGGTATTTTGAGTCGCATGTCACTTAACACAGTGAATCTACACTTATATAGGATTTAAAGAAAACCGACGACACTTCTTTTGAATTACTCAATAGACACGTTTGAACTGTATATAACCCTGATATCGTGCAACAAGAACAATTCTTATAACCTTGATATTATGCAACAAGAACAATCCTTGTAACCTTGATATTATGCAACAAGAACAATTCTTATAACCTTGATACTGTGCAACCAAAACATTTTATAACCTTGATATTATGCAACAAATACAATCCTTATAATCTTGATAATGTGCAACAAGAACAATTCTTATAACCTTGATACTATGCAACAAGGACAAGCCTTATAACCTTGATATTGTGCAACAAGAACAATCCTTATGACCTTGATACTTAGTAATAAGATTATTCTTATCGAGTAGAGCCCACATGTTGGTGAGGCACGATCCCTAAAAATGAAAGTTTGTTTTTCGAAAATGCTTTTGTCAAGGGGATGTCTTCAACTAATATTTCTCTCCTTCGGTAATCTATTTTTTTTAATAAATATCAATGCTTAGTACGTCGTGTGTCATGTGCAGTGTAGGCCTAGAGTTGACCTCACATTTCTACTGAACACGCGCTGCAGTTGAAGCTTCAAGTGTATGTTATAATAGTGACAGTCAGTCTCTTTACTCCATTTAAAGTCGAACAAAGTCCTTGTTACTTTTGTTACTAAATATCGTAACTGTTTCGAAGTCTTCTATTTGTGAGCTAAAGCTATCACTTGTATGATCCGGTTTACTGACTGATTCTGTATTCTGTATCAATAAACTCCATAATGATTTTCTACCCTATGATGCTTCGCAACGGTTACGTTTTACTAAACCTCTTGCATCTTTGTTCTTAGAATATACAACGTCCTTACCAAATAGTCTGGATATGAACAAATACATATAAAAAGTGTTGCTTTCGTTTAATATTACAAAACGCTAAGCATTCTCATGCATGTAGTATCACTATAATATAATTCATTTTTCTACTCAAACCAAAAGCTAAAATCAGGGTCTTTACAATTAAGCTCACTACTTTTAAACCTATTTGTATCCTTTCGAACTTCCTAAATGTTATTGTCAATTAATCTTCGCTTATGACTCCCTTGCTTTTAAAAGCTTTCGCTCATCCAGAAGTATTTTTATCATTTTCCACAGTTAACACTTCTCTTTATATATTTCTTCAAGTTTAGCTAAGATAGCTTCCAATTTTTCCTATAATCAGCAAACTCTAGAGGTAGACTGAACATCTTACTTAAAGTACGTAGTAGCCCAGAGCTCCCAAATAAAATCCATTCATTGCATATAATAAACTGAGAATGCGAGTTAACTTGCCGTAACCGTTGTATAATTTATATAATTATAAGAAGAAGATTTTTTTGTCCAAAAGAATTCTAAAATAATTGACCCTCCATGTGTGGACTTTGATAAAAAGCAGACGATTATTTGGAAGTAGGCCTACATGCGAAAAGCAGACGTTTATTGAAAGTAATATATACAAGAAAGAAGCAGACAGTTTTAGAAGAGTTTTTTTTTAAATTAAGCACAAAACAAAACAATGGGCTATCTGTGCTCTGCCCACCACGGGTATCGAAACCCGAATTTTAGCGTGTAAGTTTGCAGACATACCGCTGAGCCACTGGGGGTCTTTAGAAGAGTAGGATACATGTTGTTGTTTTTGAACTAAGCACAAAGCTACACAATGGGCTATCTGTGCTCTACCCACCACGGGTATCGAAACCCGGATTTTAGCGTGATAGTCCGCAGACATACCGCTGAGCCACTGGGGGGCAGTAGGATACAACCACGGTAACTCGACGAAACGTAACTGAATTATGCTGGATATTTTGGCCATAATAATAGAGAAGAAAGTTTGGCTTGTCGAATAAAATTCTAACGCAAATGGATAGACCTAAGTGGACTTTTGAAGAGAGAGAAGAGAATTATGTAATATTTAAGATGTACTTATGATAACCTATAAATGTCGAGAATTTATTGCATATTCGTTTAATTTGTTCTGAATAAAATTTATATATAGGTATTATAATTAAAACAAGTGAACCGAATGCTGTTCGTTTACTTTTTGAATTTACTGCCAACAAACACTTACTTTAGAAGAAACTTAAGCCCAACAATAACACGCTGTATATATTTATATTACAACATAATTATAAGTAAAAGCCTTTAACTGATAATTATCAAAGTAAATAACCTTAATAAACAAGTACTTTGTTCTAAACTTGCATACCATTTTCTCTCATGGATAATGATATCACTGTTGACAACATGCTTCTTTTAGGTTTGCAGCTAAAAGCTCCAATACGAAAGTTTTCTTTGAGGGTTTTTGGCCAAGTCATAGTAAATCTTCCATTTTTTCCTGTAAGTGTTTAGAATAATTAAAATAATGTGATGTTTTTCTCTAATTATTTACTAATATTACTCTGAAGTACCATATCAATTTTTTCTGCTTATTTTTTGTAAATAATTAAATAATTTATAGTCCACGTAAAAGCTGTCCTTTTTGTTTCATAAATAACGTCACAAAAAATTCGCTATTATCATTTTCTGAAGTAATAGTAAACCTGATTGTTTTTTAAGACACTGCCTTTCATGTTTCGTTTAATAAAAGAAGACTTTTGGTCTATTTAATGTTTTCATACTGAATAAAACACCAATTTTTCAATATTTGAAAAGCCTGTCAATGTCAAAATAACTCATAGAATATTATTATTATTTGATGATCGCTGATATGTTGACATTTATACAATTAAATATGTAGATCAACAAAGATATTGTACAGCTTAACCAGAATTCGACTGTTTAGCTCAACGATTTTAAAGAATTTTCTGGCTTAAACATTTGTAATAAATGAAAAACTTTAAGTGCCAAATTAACTTTTCAAGTAACTTTCGAATGTCGATTTTTTCTTGTTGTTTCAGAATTTTGACTCGAAACTGCACTAAGGACTATTTGTACATAACCATCACTACTTTTGAATTTACAGACTCGTTGGATAGCAGTTAGCAAGCGGCACCTATTGCCAAATCTTAGGCTACTCTTTTCTGACCGAATAATGGGATTTGACCCTTATTATTGTAGCATACCTCCAACCACAGAGTTCAAGGCACATTTTTTGTGGCATAGAACCGAAACCCATGAATTTTCTGATTCACAGCCTCAGCATTTTGACCATCAGGCTACGTACAACCCACTTAAATAGCAGCTCACTCAAGCGCATACTTTCTTCAAAGATATTATTACTTAACACGTCATTTTCTCAAATTATTCAGCTTTTTATATCACTTTATTTTTGTTGTTGTTGATAATTTTGTCGAATAATCAATGGTCTATAAGAAGTCATATTTTCTTTTCTTTCTTGGTCGAAACTGTAGCTTCACCGTACTTCTTGCACACAGAGATTACTCACTTTCTGAAAGATGAATTTCTATTCAAATTGTCTTGTTTTTGAGAGAAAAACTTGATGGATAAAAATGTACTTGTACCAGTCAGCAGTCAAGGTGCCTTCAATTTTCTGTACATCTTCAACACCAATATATATGTCCTCTAGTACTGCAGATGTTGTTGGTTCACCGTGATATTGTTTTATTTTCTGCCATCGAACAAACTTCATCGGTTGTTGCCCAAAAGTAAGAATTTGGATGTATCTATAAGAAGCGTCTTTACATAGCTTTGCTTGCCTCATAGTTTGAGGACTGATATTCTAACCAGTGGTGTTTGAGCAATTACGCATCCACTAAGGTCACGTTGTGTTCATGTATATCTTACAGCTCCAGAAGTGACATTCACAACTGTGTTTACAGCTACGTTATTGGCAAGATATTTCCGTAAGCAGTATACCCCTAGTTAATTTACGCCTCTTTGGAAAAGCTTGAACTTTCTACCTTGTCTACTTCCACTAACATAACTAGCTTCACGTCCCCTATTGAGAGTTCCATAAAGCTTTTATTAAAACATTAAATTTTACCTCAGTCTGTTGCGTGAAGTAATCTACATCAGCCATAACTGTAAATCTTACATGTTTATCACGAAGCATTTTTGTCCTGAAAGTCACAACTTCTTCAACTAAACTGCTGTTAGGAAAAGTATTTATCAGTTCTCATTTTGTTTCTAACACTCGTAATCACAGTGTAAACTATTGACACGTGACCTTACTAAAACACCTTGAATGTGTACGTACCAGTTCTGATAACAGTTTATTTTCGTTGTTACTTTCGGTATCCTTCGCATCAAAGGAGGCTTAATGAATTTTGGTTATTTATAAATTCATTTCTGAAAATGTAACAATATTGTCATGCACTTCACCTTCACAGGAGGGGAGCAATTCCACAATACTTGCATTTTGTTCACTCTTTCCAAAACCTGTCTAATGCTATAAGACAGGACTCACTGTCCACTCTAAAGCTCTATGACCGGTTTTCTACGGTTACGTTTTTTATGTTTTATGTAGACTGAACGCAACAGAAAGACACAGATAACAGCTTATATAATTTATTACAATAAACTATTATATATGTAACAAATATAACATAACTTATACAATAACAATGACAGATATTCAGTTTCAACCTTCAAAATTAATTACAATACAAAATGGTACTGGTCTGTGTCCAATATAATGATCTAGAATGAAAGTCCAAAAGTCCAGATCAGAAATCCAAAATTCCAGTCTGGGGTGTGAATTTGGTCCCACGAAGAAAGTCCAGAAACAATTCACAGTCCAGTAAATTTGACGAAGTTCTTTTTACGATGTTTTTGATGAATGTCTCAACTTATCGTTTTCCAAATTTTCCCGTTCTCCCTTAAACAGTCCTATACTTGTTGACCTTCAGTATAACCAGTAATTCGAATGAATCGTAAAGATTGACGAAATAAAATCACAGCTTTCGTAGATCTAGCTCCAGTCACAAATCCAAGTTGAATAAACACACGGCAAACGTTTAAATTTTCTCAAACGAACACACTATTTCTTGAATTGAATAAAAACCAATGACTGACTCTTCTTTTTCTCGCGTCAGCGTCTGTTTTTATACTAGTAGGCCTCTTGTGTTCTCCAACAATCGCGTAACTTCCACAGAATTCCAGAGTAATCTGCGCATGTCTGTTTTTGCACAAGACTCGTCGTCTAGACACCAGGCCGACATAATTCCATTTATAGTCAAATGATTGATCTACCTAATTCTAGAAATTTCTACATGAATACCAACGTATTTTATTGGTTTAAATTTCAAAACAATAATATAAACAACAATATGGCATTTCAAACGCTTTATACATAGCATCTACCGATAAGTTATTGACACAAGAGTTATAACTGAAAGGAAATAACTTTAATGTATTACGTATGATAATAATATTCAAAAAGGTGTCTATAATTTTTTTTTCATAAGACAAATATTGCAAGCAGTAGCATTAAAACCAGTTCGTACCTTCGTTTTCATACCGAATATTTCGATAAAAATCAGTTGGCTTTGAATCAGTTCTTCCAAACACATTAAACTCTATTGTCTTCGAAACAGCATTTGTCCCAATGAGACACTGCTGGTGGTGCAAATCGTCGTCTTTGAACAAATAATTCTTGTGTAACGATGTCACATCCAATATTTCTTCTGAAACATCAGGTAAGACAAAATGATATGAAGAATAGCGGCTACAATGGTTTTTATTAATTTAATATTATACAAACACAGAGCTCAAGAAACAAAAACATTGAATGTTAACAGAAATATAATATCTAAATTTATCTCAGAAATTCGGGTTTACAAAATTATTGAGATTGGAAAACAATTAGAAGAGATTTTTTTGTTAAATTTCACTTAAGTAGAAAATTATTTTCAAATCTTAGATGAAGCACAAATTTGATTTGGTAAACACATCAACACACAAATTATAACGTTTACTTCATTTTAATGAGGTAGTATCTTGGCTCCCAGTGGCTCAGCGGTATGTCTGCGGACTTACATACTAAAATCCGGGTTTCGATACCCGTGGTAGGCAGAGCACAGATAGCCCAATGTGTGGCTTTGTGCTTAATTCAAAACAACTTAGTATTTTATTATCAACAACTGTACCTTTATTTTTTTTAACATGTTGACCTTTGTAATCTAACCTAATATAGAGATGTTCTGTTACGTTATCCTCAAGTCTAAATAACAAAAGTGTTTTTCAGTCTTATCTTCTGAGCATCACAGTTCTTAACACTAAAATTTTCTAGACTTCAGTCTAATCTATCACTTTTTAAGAATAGGGTAACCAGACGTCCCCGTTTGACTAGAACAGTCTCGATTTTTGGAACGGTGTTCCAATAAATCCTTTTGGGATGTCCAAATACCCTGTTTTTAATTTTTGTCAATACTTTGTAATTTACTCACGTTTTATTGAGTACTTCAAACCACTTACAACCGTGAATCAACGGATTCGATTTTATTTAAGCGTATAGGGAAATTATTACATGTCTCCAATTCAGTCTTTCTGTTACTTCTGAGGTTGGCTACAAAGTAAATTGCAGCAAACGACTCGATGTCACTGTTGGATACTTCACTTAGCACGTGAGTTTGCAATCGCCAAAAGGAATCAATGAGACAGTTAAATGCAAATAGCAGGCGTTGTTAAATTTTAAAGCAGTAAAGTATTCATTCAAAGCAACCTAAGTGTAAAAATGAACTGCAGCTCAGAATTTTATTACAAATTCCTGAAAAAATTCTGTCATCTGAGAGGTATCTTTAGAAGTAAGTAAAAATATCCTTTTCTCTTAATGATATTTATGACTAGCATAAGTGACTCTATGTATATATTTTTAAAATAAACAATATTAAAATCTGAAAAATTTGAGTAGATCTCAATTTTCTAATTTTAAAGTTCAGTTCACTTCTCGTCCAACACAGTGTTCCCAAAAATGGGAAACGTGGCCCTCTGGAGGTTTTGAACTTTTTTTATGGGGGTCACCCAAAAAATATTCGAAATCAAAGATGGTGAATTCATTTTAATTCTAAATAAGTAATTGCCAATAAAAATATTTTGAATTAATTAACTAATATAGTATGTCGAACAGAAATGTTAATCTTTTTATTACGGTTGTTTTTCTATTACCATGGAAACGTTATAGGTTGGGGGTCTCAAATGTAAAACCTCAGATTAAAAGAATTTGGGAACCACTAGTCTAACACATTTATTATCTCCAAAGACATTAATTAGGGATAACTTATTTATAGTTTAACAAACCGCATTTTCATGTACCCGACAACTAACCATACTTTACCAGTGATTCAAAATTTTAATTTTATTATACTTATTAATCAACAATGCGAGTCTTGTTGTCCACTTGCAGCCTAAAAATCGTAATTTTACCTAACGTAATCACACACACTTTCTGTGTAATATACAATAACATATTTTGATAGTGTTACAAACAATTGAAATGTCTATAAAGCAAAAGAGAACCAATGTTCTTTATCAAAATATTATTTCAAGCAGAAACTGCCATTATTCTTCAAAGAAATGTAGTAACGTTATCAGTTTGTTATCTTCTTAATTATTTAAAGATTTTAATTCTACACTAATATATGTGTTTTTTTCTGTTAAAACTTCTATTTCCACTTTATTCTGGAAGCTACAGAATAATAGATTACTAAATTAATGTTTCTTTGTTTAGAATTAAGCACAAAATTACAGAATAGGTTATCTTTGCTCACCACGGGTATCGAAACCCACTTTTCAGCCATGTAATTCTACAGACATACCGCTGTGCCTCTGTGGAATATTAAACTAATGTTTTATTCGTTTATTTTGTTTTCATAATTTCACTCAAAGCTACACGAGAGCTATCTGCGCTAGCCATCCCTAATTTAGCAGTATAAGGTTAGAGGGAAAGCAGTTATTCATCACTACCAACCACCAACTCTTGGCCTACTTTTTTACTAACGAATAGTGGGATTGACCGTCACATTTTTATTCTCAAGACAGCTGGTATGGGTATTAAATTACTTTAATTAAAACGTTTTGACCTAAGAAGGTCGATACGTTGTTTTGTAATTTATTTTAATTAAAGTTTTAATACCCATACCAGCTGTCTTGAAAATATATGTTTACTTCAAGGGGGTTTCTCGTCATCACGAACATGCTCGTCCTTTTATCCGTGGGGGCATTGTAATGTGACGGGAATTCGAGCCTGCGACTCTCGAATTACGAGTTGAGTACCTTAATCACCTAGCCATGCCAGGTCGAAGGTAATATGAACTATTACTTGAAATGAGTGTCTACTAGATAAGAATGTAACAGCTCAAAATTACTAAAAGAAAAAAAAAACATATACAAAAGGTTTGTAATGAAACACGTTATTTATATAACGTGCCCTACTGGCGCAGAGGTATTATGTCTGCAGACTTACAACATGAGAAAAAACGTTTAGATATTCCAGATAGGCAGAACGCAACTAGGCCATTGTAAATATGTTCAGTTCGAACCAAACAAACACGTTTATGTATCTTATTTAATCATTAGAAACTGACCCCAGTAGCTCAGCGCTATGTCTGCAGCCTTATAACCCTAAAAATCGGGTTTCGATACTCGTGGTGGGCAGAGCACAGATCGCCCATTGTGTAGCTTTGTGCTCAATTCAAAACAACAATAAAACAACAACAATCATTAAAAACCGAGAGTACCTGTAATTCTTGGAGAAACAAAGATATAACTTCCATAGTAGTAATACCCCAGAGCTCCGTAACTAGAAATAACATAATATTAATTCTCACAGGGCTTTTCTTTGTTGAAACACGTTATATACACTTTAATCTGTTATATAAAACATTTCTCGACACATATTTTCTAAAAAAAACAACCATAAATTTTCTCTAAATGTCGAGAAGGTGGTTTTATCGTTTCGAAATTTGTGTATGTTCTACAGTAATTCCTGCACGTTGAATCTAAAACCGATATCCATTTTTCTCGATCCCGTACAGACTTTTTCAAAAACAAAAACGTCATATGTGCTTTTAAGTAATTGAATAATTTTCATTGAGATCGGGGTTACATTTTATTAGGCTGAAAATGTTCACAACCCTTGGCTGTAGACTTCTCTGGACCAATCGCGACGTGAAACTCTTATCGATCGTTCTAGACCCAAACATAACAAATACAATAATAAAAATATATTCATGGTGATACACAAAATAATAATTTAATCTACCTTATAGTGTGTTTTTTGTCTTTTCAAGATACACAAAATAATAATTTAATCTACCTTATAGTGTGTTTTTTTCTTTTCCAGATACACAAAATAATAATTTAATCTACCTTATAGTGTGTTTTTTTCTTTTCCAGATACACAAAATAATAATTTAATCTACCTTATAGAGTGTTTTCTTCTTTTCCAGATACACAAAATAATAATTTAATCTACCTTATAGTGTGTTTTTTTCTTTTTCAGATACACAAAATAATAATTTAATCTACCTTATAGTGTGTTTTTTTCTTTTCCAGGTTTGTAAAAAAAAAATAAATTCCTACGCGAAAGATTAGATGAATTGCGTAAAATCCGTTGTTGAAACCAAAACAACTTTCATGTTAAATTTCTTTTCGCTGTTCACCTGTCACCTTAGCTTTCTTGTAGATGTCAGTTCATCATATTAAAGGATATAGTTTGTAACTTTTCCATTGGTAATTACAAATAAAATTTTAATTAGCACTTCGAAAACACAGTTCTTATATAACTAACTTTCGACTTCTCCACTTTTTTATTATGTTTTTAGATTAAAAATTATATGATAAAACCTAACTACAGCTTAGCAAATTGTTAACATTACGTATATAGGAATAGAAACAATAACCTGATAGCATGAATGAAAAAGAATTAGTAAGCTAACTTTTTTGACTTTATTCCTTGGCGGAAAGATCCAATATATCTCTTAGTATCAGGTTGGCGAAGCACTGTGACAGTTCTTGCTGATATATTCCAAGAGGATATGCGAAGGTCGTGAATGGCAGCAAGACATACAGGTGTATCCTACAAATACGTAACAGGTGTATGTCAATATACCAAATATTAAGAAAATTCTAAAATTATAATGAAGTACATTTATGAGTTATTTTGAAGAGCAAAATTTGTTTGTTTGTAGAACTTCGCGGGCTAACTACGCCATAATTTGGAAGTAATAGTCAAAACCACATGCCCCAATTCTTGGATTATTCTTCTACTTACGAAAAGTGGAATTGACCATCACATTGTTGCACTTCCACGCCTGACAGAGCGAGCATAATCGATATTGGATCTAAACTCGCAACCTGCAGATTGGAATTTGAATGCCCTAGCTACCAAGCTATGTCAGGCTAGAAAAAAGGTTAAGTGATGGTACATATATATATATATATATGTTATGTATATGCATTTTATGGAAAATATTATCCATTGTGTTTCTCTATTCATTTTCATAAAAATATGTACCATTGACATACGAAGATGTTTAAAATAAAGACAAGATAACAGCTTATATGAAATACAGTTTAAATTAAGATTTTAGAACGTTATAAGAAACTTAAAAATCACTATTCTGCTCTTTTCTGGGAAAATATCTCGAAGAACAACCATCTGGAGCAATTACCTGCGCGGTCCATAATTTAACAATGGTAGACCAGAGGGTAGACAACTAGTCAATGCATTCACTATCTAGTCTTGGAACTACTTATTTACCAACAAGTAGTAGAATTGACTTTCACAGTATAATGCCCTCACAGCCTAAAGGTCGAGTATGTTCGGTGACGGATATAACGAATTCAAGCATAAAGCAATTACACTTCTTTTTCTTCATAAAGTACAATTAAATTTATGTTCAATTAAAAAAACACATTTCTGAAACTAATACAGAACAGATACGGTTTGATACACGTGGCAATATCTCATTTGAAATAAGTCGTCTAATTATTCTACAAACTTTGCTGAAATATTGGTTTCCACTAAATGCACGTGAAATGTTTCCAGTCCTCATAAACTTATTAAAATTTAACATTTGAAACAAATTGAAATTTGAAGGTTATTTTGTACTTAAACGATCCTTGCAATTGATCTTACGTCAAATTGTAGTCAGGTTGTGGTTAACATTTAAAGAGTATTTAATTGTATAGCTTTTAACTTGTTTTAGTAACAACATATTATTTTTAAATTTAAGTAAAGAGAACAAGCAACTTTGAATAATTTAGGTAGAAGCGATAAAACTGCCACTTCTAATTCTAGCGCCCCCCAGTGGCTCAGCGGTATGTCTGCGGACTTACACGCTAAAATCCGGGTTTCGATACCCGTGGTGGGCAGAGCACAGATAGCCCATTGTGTAGCTTTGTGCTTAATTCAAAACAACAACATCTAATTCTAGCAAAGGGAAAACGTTTAGTAGCTTTGAATAAAGAGAAATGTTTAACAAAGACTTCACAAAATTCAGCAAAGTTTCGTAATCTCACTGCAACAAGAAAGATTAGGTTACAAAGATACCTTTTAAAATTAAAAATTAATCATATCCCAAAAAGGAAATAATATTTAAAAATCAAACCATAAAGGATTGTTTGTTTGTTCGTTTTTTAAATTTACTCAAAGCTACACGAGGACTATGAGCCGTCCCTAATTTACCAGTGAAAGACTAGAGGGAAGGCATCACCACCTACCGCCAACTTTTGGACTACTCTTTTACCAACGAATAGTGGGATTGATCGTAAATTATAACATCCCACGGCTAAAAGGACGAGCAGGACAGGGATTCGAACCCGCAACCCTCAAATTACGATTCGAGTGCCTTAACCATCTGGCCATGCTAAGCCAACCGTAAACGAATTTCCAAATTTCCTTAAAGCAACGACTTAAAACGCTAGAATTTGGATTTCAATACCTGTGGTGGGTAGAGCACAGATATCCCATTGTGTTTGTTTGTGCTTAACTTGAACACAAACAAGCCTGAAGTAAAGTCTGTGAATCCAGAGAATATAACCCTGTAAAAATTTTTAGGCTATACTTCACATTTTAAGCATGTTAAACAAATATGTCCAGAAATGATTCTCAAATATATTTTATTTACTGCTCAAGTCCCCAAGAAAATGATAAGCTAACTGGACTTTCCAAAGGTGATTAGATTGTTAACAATATCCACTCGGCAGAGAAACTGCTTAAAAATCTACCGAGAGTCTCCTAAATATTGTTTGTTTATTTATTTATTTGAAAACAAGAAAAAAAAATATGGTCAAAGAAGGCGTCAGTCTAGAGTTCATAGGTCGTCCACCAATTTTAATGAGAATGGTCGCCAGCAAGCAAAATATGCTATTCCTTAAAATACTGCTTTAGAATTGGCCAGTGCACCGTAATTATTAAAAATCAAATCGGCACTTAAATGTCTCATTTATTCTAAAGATGTGTTCATACGCATAGATTAAACATTAAGCTCAATAAACGTTGCGATCATATTTTAACTGTTGTATTTCTTTTAAAGAGCTCAAAACTGCCCTTTAATGTATATTCATTGGTGGTAGAGATCTACGAGAGTGTGTGTGTTTTTCGTATAGCAAAGCCACAAAGGGCTATATGCTCAGCCGGCCGAGGGGAACCGAACCCCTAATTTTAGCGTTGTGAATCCGGAGACATACCGCTGTACTAGCAAAGGGCAGATCTACAAGTAAAATCAACCAATGAAAGCCAGCTAAAGCATTATTCAAAATTCCAATTTTTGAAACTATAGGACACGATGGACGCCATGTTTCTTGATTTTTGTTCGCTTGTTTAATAACAAACACAAAGGGATATCTGTGCTCTGTTCACGACAGGTATCGAAACTCAGTAACATCAGCAAACCATCTATATACAAAGTTCCTAGATAATTTTTAATTGTAATTCCTCCGTATATCGATAAATAGTTTTGAACATAAACAATTAATTAACAAATATACTTCGTAGGGTATATCGTCAAATACAACTGTTGTGAATATTGAAACATAACAGTCCATTTACGAAACTTTTATATTTTTTTTACGTTTCAGAACTGTGTTATGGAAGAGCCAATGAGGAACAGGTTCTCTGTATGACAGGGAGCTTGCTCACACACAAACTGGGACCAGAAATTAACCATATGAATTTAGGATTAAAAATAATGTTGTGTTAATGCAACATTAAAGTTAGCAAAATACAAATTTGAAATACCTCCGTATGCGACAGTGTAAATATTTCTATGTTTATTTTTATAAGTATTATCTTCAGTCTACAAAATTACCCGTGTTTAAAATACCTTTATATGCGACCGTTTTAATATTTATATATTTATTTTTATAAGTATTATCTTCAGGCTACAAAATTTCTCCTGGTGTTTACATACAGTTTTATGAGTTAGGTAAAAGCTTTAATATTTTACTCTTTTTTTTTAAACATTTAGTGAAGGAATGTTGACAAAGAAAGACGGTCTGAACATTGATTAGATTCCAAGACTAATATGCTATCAGAGAAGTACTCCAGAAACTATAGTTTTCATAGGTGTAATTTATTTCTCTGTATATTCAGTGTGTAGAAGGAAAAATAGAACGACATAAAGAATTGTTCTATATTATACTTACGTAAGTGTAAACCGTTGTTCCCCACAATGTGGTTGATTCTTCTTGAATACAGTGGTTTGGACATATGACGCTAGGGAAAAAAATTCAGTATATATTTATGCATTGCATGAAAGTTTTATGACTTAAGGGTTATTAAATATTATATTTAGTATTAAAACTGAGAAATTACAAGGCTTACTACATAATATTAATATTAAAACGATGCTGAATGTACAAATAAACAGTCACGTGAAAACAACAGCTTATATAAAAATACGGTTGAACTGCATCTGAAAAAAAACATGACATTGGTTAGTAACGTGATGCCACATAAAACTGATCGCTGTTGGCAAAAATATGTCACAGACATTTTCGATGCAAATATTTTCGCATTCAAACAATAAAGGTGTGTACGGATTGAAAATTTAATTTTCTAAGACGTGGATACCCGATTTGTTTAATGACATTAATTTTTGTTTGTTTTGGAAATTCACACAAAGCTACTCGAGGGCTATCTGTGCTAGCCGTCCCTAATTTAGCAGTGTAAGACTAGAGGGAAGGCAGCTAGTCATCAACACCCACCGCCAACTCTTTTACCAACGAAAAGTGGGATTGACCGTCACATTATAACGCCCCCACGGCTGGGAGGGCGAGCATGTTTTGCGCGACCTCGGATTACGAGTCGCACCCCTTACGCGCTCGGCCATGCCAGGCCAATGGCATTAATATGGATTAATTTGGGTAATCAGGGCCGTCGAGAACGGGATCTGCAAAAGTCGTATTCCAGCCGCAGTAAGCAAAGTGCAATGTCTTGTAGAAAATGAGAATCCACAAAACTCAGTGGCAACAGTTCAAATATAATGAAAAAAGGTTTATGTCTGAAAATAAGGCCAATATAGTATAGGTTTAGTGAAATAAAGTTTCCAGTCACGTCTTTATCTCAGTTGTCACATACTCCAACAGCTGGGGAATGAATATATATAAATTTCTATGTAATCAGACACTGAGAAATTCTCGTCTCATTCATTACATGTATTATGAATTGCTGCAGGGGTAAAATTTGGAGAGTCTTGCAAAGGATCCTTTTGCAATAGAAATTACGCTGCAGGATCGTTGTTCGGACGCACAGTCGTTAGACAGAACGTAACTGGACAAATTGCCTTGTGCTTTTATTATTAATTTGCACCAGATATGAATTGCTAGATTTTTAATACACACTACTATCATAATAAATCGGCTGTATTTATTTTGGTAAGAAGTTTAACATTATAAGAAAATCATTTGTATTCATCAGCTCCCCCGCTAGTACAGATTTACAACCCTAAATTCAGGTGGCTCGATTCCCCTCGATGGGCTCAATAGCCCAATGTGGTTTTCCTGTAAAAAACACACACATGTATCTATCAGAATAAAACTCTTCGAAATTGTGCTTTCATTTTATTATAAGCCAGAGATTGAGAAACGGTTAAGCTGCATTTAGCTAGCAAAAACTAGAAAGATAATGATATGCAACTAGATAGCTTCCCTTATAGCAATCATTAAATGTATATCGATAGCAGTAATACCTACAGATGCTAAGCCCGGTTAATATGCACCTTATATAAATATTTTGTTAACTTCTGTTTGTCTGTTTGTTTTGGAATTTCGCACAAAGCTACTCGAGGGCTATCTGTGTTAGCCGTCCCTAATTTAGCAGTGTAAGACAAGAGGGAAGACAGCTAGTCATCACCACCCACCGCCAACTCTTGGGCTACTCTTTTACCAACGAATAGTGGGATTGACCGTCACATTATACACTCCCACGGCTGGGAAGGCGAGCATGTTTAGCGCGAACCCTCGGATTACGAGTCACACGCCTTACGCGCTCGGCCATGCCAGGCCGTTGTTAACTTCTACACAGTCAGTTTATCAGCGAAAAAAACTCACTTGTTCAAAGGTTTATAAAACAACAGTATTCTGAATTTGATTTATCTGAAAAATTTTTGTGAACTCTTGGTATTAAGCAAGGATTGGGAAATTTGTCAACTGTAATGTGAAGTTACAGAAACAAAGTAAAAGTCAAATATGATATGGATTACACAGAAATTAACGCGATAAATAGAAATAATAGTAAATTCAAAGATTTGTGGTCTTGGCTGCCCAGAGTGCCTCTCCACTACCTGGATTATCCGCCCCCTCTACTGATGTTAGGAAAATTCATATTTAGTGAAAGGTTATCTAAAGACATAAAAACTTGATTCTTTTATATGCAATTGTTAAAACTCCCATAAAAACTGCAAAACAAAATTTTGTATGCATCTCCCCAATAACACATTAAACCTCCGTGCGAAATTCGGTGAAGATCGATCTTCACGGGATGAAGTTGTGGTAAAAAACGCCAATAAAATCGCGAAACACAAAATGAGAAACTGAAAATTTGTATGTACCCCCGCATGGTCCTAATGAACTTTCATACCGATTTTTGTGTGTACGTACACGCTAAAGTAGTTACATGGGCATACAAGAGGCAACAGACAGAACTATTATATGTTTATATATATATATGTAAATACGACAGAAGACTGCAGCATATTCTTAAACAGTGTTCTAAATTGTAATATTTTATTACAATGCTGTTTTAAATGTAATATATTTTTGGAAAATTTTAAGATGAATGGTTAACTTACTGGTCACAGAACCATAAGGCCACGTATGTTCTAAAAACACGCAGACTTAACTATATGTATTAGAACCCCAACCCTCAGGATAATTTTCAATACACCAGTTATCTTGCATAAAAATATTATATGATATGTATTTTAATGTATTACATTAAGTTGAATGGTCTATTCATTAGAAGGACCGGCATGGCCAGGTGGTTAAGGCACTTAACACGTAATTGAGGGTCGCGGGTTCGAATTCCCGTCACACCACATATGCCGTTGGAGCATTATAATGTTACGGTCAATCCCACTATTCGTTGGTAAAAGAGTAGAAGAAGAGTTGCCGGTTGGTAGTGATAACTAGATGTCTTCCCTCTAGTCTTACACTGCTAAATTAGAAACAGCTAGCACAGATAGCCTTCGGGTAGCTTTGCTTGAAATTCAAAACAAGCCAAATCAAACTATCCATTAGAAGTGCGTACGATTTAAAGCCATTACTTATAAGTGTTAGGTTGTCCAGATATAAATATCTCTCCCGATGACATCTAGAAATTTTATATTAAGTAATTTATCGTTGGTTTTGTCGCTTACAAGGTGTCATAATTGTCTGCTGTTTCAATCCTACTCAGAATAAGTTTCGCAACCATTAAGACAACATGGACAAGAAGAACTTTTGTCTGATTTTCCTCTACGACTTCAAATTTGGTAAAAAAAAACTACCAAAACTACATGGAACATGAATCAGACATTCGACCATGGATCTGTTACTGAACATACAGTTTTCAAAGGTTTTGTCATGGAGATAAAAGCCTTGAAGACCGCAAAAGTCGTGAAATGAAGCCATCCTTAGATGAAAAAACATTAAAGAAAACAGTTCAGAATGAACCCCGCACAGTAGTAAGTTTAGCTTGCAGAAAAGTTAGGCACAATGAAATGAAGCATTGCCAACCATCTGAGTGCGATTAAAAAGACAAAGAAGTTGGATAAGTAAGTTCCACATGAGTTGACTGAAGATCAACAAAACTGGCATTACGAGACCTGTCAGAAGTGATGCTCCAAAAATTGAACGAATTTGGAATCGAGATTTTGCCTCATCCATCTTATTCCCCAGATTTTTACCCTACAGATTTTCGTGTTTTGAAGCACTTTGACAACGTTTTGAATAATAAACTCTTTCAAAATCAAACAGCTGCATAAGAAGCTTCCAGGGAGTTCATTGAACATGGAAACTCTGATTTCTACAGCAGGGGTCTAAACAGCATTGTTACACGTTGATATAGGTGAGTCGAAGCAAATGGTTCTTACTTTCATTAAAGTATGTTTTACAACTCTGATTTATACTTTACCAAACTTCAGAGTTCAAAATCGACATTTATTTCTGGATAACCTAACAGAATACAGTTTGTACATAACTGAACTAAAGCTTGCAAAAACAAGTTACTTTCTTATGATTAGATATTGTTGTTTTTCTTTAATGTAGTGCCTTCCTAGTTTTATAGTTTTTACTGTTAATAACACTGTGCAATACGTGAGCTGATGGACAGAGACTCCTACCGTCTTTATTCACAACTGCTGATCAGATAGAAACAAGAAATGATAAACGTGAAGTTAAGTAAAATAAATTAATTAATAGCGTCAATGATAATTTGATTCTAAAATATCTGGTTGCACCAAGAATTATAAATCTAGTTTTGATATATATTGACTTAAATATGAATTATAGTTCACAGTGAAATAATTATTCAAGCAACAGATAGTATAAATAACATCTAGACCACAATTAGTCACCCCAGAGACTCACTGGTAGATTCAATAGGTTTATAACGCTAAAACCTGGGTTTCGATGCTCTTGGAGGGCACACTACAATTAGCTCATTCGGTATCTTCGTACTTAACAAACAATCAAACGATTATTAGTATGCTTGTCTAATCTCAACCAATTACACGAGTCTTGGTATTGAGAGAAATGCCTCGTCGGCATTTAATACAGCAGATGCAGTATTATTAACTAATTATTACATGCTTCTGCTTTTTTCATCAGTTCTAATAATAGTTTAACTGTCATCTTAAGCAGAAATTAAGGCTGCACCTCTACTCATATTTGAATCCATGAACATTTGGAGCTACCTATTGGTGCCTATAATTAAAAGACCTGGAGGAAGGACAATAAGACGGCAACTCAAGCCGTATACCTGGCTACTCTAAGCCTAATTGTATTTATTAATTAATTGTCACTGTTATAAATGTACTCTCTCTCCGAATGTGTGAAACCTTTTCAGCGAGATATAACTGGCTTAAAATCTTGAATTTTTCAACCAATTATGGTAATAACAAGGATATGCCCAAATATAAAGCAATATTGAATTGTAATGTGAACCATATTATACAATGTTTGGACAATTAAACATTACAGAAAATTATATGATATCGCATCTTGTATAGACACAATTATTTTGTGCACATTACATTACAACCATAAATTTAGTTGTATGCAACAGACTTCGCAGAACATCGGCAATATAACTGTGCAAATCTTAGCCTAAGAGTTGGTGAAAAGTACTCGAGGTATGTCAGTTTCTTTTCTTTTTTATTGTTTAATTTCGCGCAAAGCTGCAGAAAGTCACTCGTAAAATAAACAATTCAGTCGATACCTCTCTAACACAGGTAATAATGGGTAAAGCATTTGTTTCATTGTTTGTTATTAAGCGCTAAACTAAAGAATGAGCAATCTGTAGTCTCCTATCGTAAGTATCGAAACCTGATTTTACGTATTATGAAATTCCGTACTTACCGCTAAGTCATTGTGTTCATTTGCAAGAATATATTTAAAAGAATAAATATTTCTTGCTTACCTGTTGGCCCGGCATGGCCAGATGGGTTAAGACGTTCGACTCATAATCTGATGTTCGCGGGTTCAAATTTCTAGTCGCACCAAACATACTCGCCCTTTCAGCCGTAGGGGTGCTATAAAGTTAAGGTAAATTGGTGAATCTGTCGTTCATCCCCTATTCGTTGGTAAAATATTAACCTTAGAGTTGGCGGTGATGACTAACTGCCTTCCTTCTAGTCTTACACTGCTAACTTGGGACATGTAGCTTTGCGCGAAATTCAAAAATAATGCTTACCTTTTAAAAGAACTGAGATAAGAATTTTTCTTTATAAAATTTAGCGACAATATTTGCTAAGTCTAGTAAGTTTGGGGCAATTTCAAATAAATAGAAACAATACACATGATGTGAAACGATTCCTATGCGGTGTAGTTGAGATAATGTAAACAAGACTTGATATTTAAATCACCCTACAAACTTACCTGCAGTTTTCATTCATCCTACAGATATCGTGGTACTTGTAAATCGACGAACCACAATCTGAAAGTTTCTCTGCAGCCCCACAAACTGAAATTTTAAAAAAAAATGTTATCGATTAAAAATAGGTAAGTCTCATATTTGTTCGTCCAAATATGAATTTCATGTATCTATAGAACTTCTTAATATTTGGTAAAACTTAACACGTAAATGGAAAATTTTAGGCCCACCGAGACAAGAACACGGAAACTTCTTGATTTCAGTTATGCGTTGTTTCTTGTACGAAGGCTGCCAATTACATCAGAAAAGTTTCAATACCTTCACAAAATTCGAAAGTACTTTTATAAGAACAGTAGGGTGGAGCTCAAATTTTAGGGAGTAAATTGGATGTAAAAATCATACATTGGAATACTCATGTTAAAATGTCATTGACTTTACGAGTTTAATATTAACATCACATTAATTCACAAAAATATAAGGTGTATCAACGAATAACCGCACCTATTAGGATTTGTATAAGTTCGAGGATATATTATTATTGATTACAAAATTTGGTTACGTTGTTTTTCTTTCTTTTTTTACTTATTTGTTTTGTGCTTCTTAAATAATAGAATAAAAGTTTGAAAATTTTCTGCGTAAGTCCTCTTAAATATCAAAATATTTCACCATTTACTTTTATTTTGGAATTAAACACAAAGCTAAAAAATGCTCTATCTCTGCTCCGCCCAATGCGGGCATCGAAACCCGGTTTATAGCGCTGTGAGTTCGCCGACATTCTGTTGTGCCACTGAGAGCGTCGTCAACCCTTGTTAATTTACTTTATATGACCATATTGTCCTATAAAATGGTGGATAATTTGAACGTATTTCTAAATGTCTACCAATTGTAATTTTTTTTTCAGATTTGTGGATTACATCATGTATTTATAGGTAAAACAATAATTAAAAAAGCAATAGACTGAACAACATGAATTTTTAAAGCTCGTAGGTTTAGTTTTGTTAACAATAAGAACAATACATGAAATGATTTAATATGTAATAATTAAACCAAATCATTCTTCAAATTGACTAACTGAATTACTAATATATTTTATTGAGTGAATCAGAACTAAAATTTAAACTTTATCCAAAATGTAATCAAAGTTGCTCAGTGAAAACAAGAGCAAATACAAACCAATATAACGTTGTTCTCTTCTTATTATTTAATGCAATAAAAAGAAGGTTTGTGCAAAAAAATGGCTGAATGAATTTTACTTTCAATACCACTAGTTTGGGGCCCGGCACGGCCAAGCGTGTTAAGGCGTGCGACTCGTAATCTGAGGGTCGCGAGTTTAAATCCCCGTCACACCAAAAACATGCTCGCCCTTTCAGCCGTGACTGCGTTATTATGTTACTGTCAATCCCACTATTCGTTGGTAAAAGAGTAGCCCAACATTTGGCGGTGGGTGGTGATGACTATCTGTCTTCCCTGTAATCTTACACTGTTAAATTAGGGACGGCTAGCATAGATATCCCTCATGGAGCTTTGTGCGAAATGTTAATAAAACAACAAAAAACGCCATACAGAACAGTTTTACAGCTAACGTCCCCCTAAAGAACAATGCTGACCATTACACATGGTGTGCAGTTTCATTTTTGTTTTTTCGAAAGAACATTGATTGTGACTTATGTCCTGTATTAAATAGAAAATTCAGAATGCATGAAAATAAAAGGAACTTGTGTCCTATTCTGATCCGCTCTTCTTTCTAAAAAATTAACTCTAATATTTTTAAAATTGTTTAACATAAATCTTTCTACTTGCCTACTCCAGTGGCTCAGAGATAAACTAGAAGGTTCGTAACCCGAAATACACAATTTTTATATTCCTTCTTCGGCACAGTACAGATCTAGTTTGGTGCTTAACGACAAACAACTTCACAAGAAAATGTTTATTTAACAATGGGCCAAATTATTTACTGTAATTTGTAACAATGTCTACACGTATCATGTAAGTGCTTGACATTAGTCACAAATAATCATAATGCCAACTGTAGGAATGTTGTTATGAGTGGATTAAACGTTACATAATTGCTGTAAAGGTTTGTATTGACGAAGCATCTAAGAGTAAGAACAAGAAATAAAATTGAAGATAATTAAAACATGGCTTAGCTAAACATACAGAGCACTTGAACTGACTTACTATTAAGACATGGCTTAGCTAAAAAACAGAGCACTTGAATAAACTTACTGTTAAAAAGCAAGAAGACCCTGATGATATTCGACGTTATTATTCCCATGGTTACTTAAAGTTTATTACTAATAATAGAGAACACACAGTTAGCACAGAGGAGTTCCTTGTAGGTAATAGGGCAACTGTGTTCTTCAAACACAGGAAGGAAGTTACTAAACATCCTTCTTCTCGTGTTTCCACCGGATTCTGTATTCCTTAAAGTTTGTAGGGTGACGTAATTAAAAAACTCCTGAAATTCTTTCCTATCTAGTCGCCTCAGAATCGTATCACCATTAATCGTAATTTCTAAGCTAACAATTGCTCAAGCCTTTTATCAGGTCATCCCATAAGTAATGTCCAAAAATTTAATACAGAAAGTGCATCATCATTTCTGTCTTTGTAGAAGGTTTTGATGAATAAAACATGCAGCAGGATGTGCATAAAAATGTTCAGACGAATAAAAGAAACTAACACAACTCCACTTTTTCTGATCGTTAATAAAATAAACCCTTATAAAGATCGATGTGTCTGAGAAACACATTAGGCATGTAATGGTTTATGAATTTTAAAAGGCAATAATTGTTTGTTTGTTTCAGGAATTTCTAACAAAGCTACTCGAGGGCAATCTGTGCGAGCCGTTCCTAATTTAGAAGTGTAAAACTAGAGGAAAGGCAGCTAGTCATCACCACCCACCGCCAACTCTTAGGCTACTCTTTTACCAACGAATAGTGGGATTAAGCGTCACATTATAACGCCACTACGACTGAAAGGGAGAACATGTTTGGCGCGACGGGGATGCAAACCCGAGACCCTCAGATTACGAGTCGCACGCCTTGACACGCTTGGCCATGCCGGACTCAAAGGCAATAATGAGTAGAAGCTACACCAAACATTTAAAGTACTTATGATGTAGAGTCCCTCAGTGCAATAAAATATCAAAGGTGGTTTCAGAAGTTCAGATCAGGTGAGTACAGCTTAAGTGATGCGCCACGTTCAGGTCGTCCTGTTGAGTTTAATGATGGGTTGCTGTTGGCTGCACCTGATGAAGATTATGCTGTAACAATTAAAAAACTAGTAGAAGTTAAATTCAATCCATTTAACAATTCACCGTCATCTGCAATAGCTTGGAACTGGTGTTAAAACTAGAAAAATGGGTTCTTCGTGATTTGACAGAAGCCAACCTAAAAGCAAGTGTGGACCTTTGCACTTCTCTGCACTCTCGTGAAAGTGACTCACCTTATTTGGACAGGTTAGTTATTGGAGATGAAAAATTGATATTTTATAATTTTTTTCAGAGCCGCAGACAATGGTTCAATGCAGGTAAACTGGCTAAAACACATCTCAAATTGACCTCCATCTTAGAAAAGTCTTATTAAGTGTTTGGTGAGATATTGTTGGTGTGATCAATTTTGAGTTGCTATCGCTTAATGTAACGATTATATCAGACTTCTATTGTCAACAAGTAGAGCATTTTAATGTTGTACTGAAAGAAAAGAGGCCTGCTTTGATCAATCGTGAAGGTGTTGTGTGACATAAGGATAATACACGGCCCCATACAGCAAGAATCACATCTACAAAGATTGAAGTGCTAGATTGGAAAAAAACTTCCACAACCTCCTTACTCTCCAGACCTTGCTTCATCTGATAATCATCTATTCCGAAATTTGTAGAACTATGTTGATGGGAAACAGCTTGGAATACAGGAAGATGTCAAAACTACATTCTCCACATTCTTTTCCTCCAAACCCAAAGAATTTTACAGAAATGCCATTCAGGAGCTTGTGAATCGTTGGCAGGAAGTAATTAATAATAATGGAACATACATTACTGATTAAATAACGTTACAAGTGTTTGAAAACCTTTCTCTTTTTCTGAGCCTAAAATCCGACATTACTTAAAGGATGAGCTGATAATTGAACTTTTAGCTAACCTTATACATTAACATTATTTCTCTCAGCCTAGCATGGCCAGGTAGTTAAGGCACTCGACTCGTAATTTGAGAGTCACGGGTTCAAATCCCCGTCATACCCAACACGCTCGCTCTTTTAGCCGTGGGGGCGTTATAATGTGACGGTCAATACTACTATTACGATTTTTACCACCAGTAATAACGATCTCACCAAAGTTTAGTTACTCTTTAAGTTTTTTTATCAAAACTTAACAGCGGTAGTTATTCAAACTTTCATCTTCTCAGTAACATTTAACAGTTCAAAATTCATTATATATATTGTTTATTTAATAATTTACTTAATAATTAACTTTTTTCCCTGTTTCAAAGTTTTCTCTAATATACTATTTACTGTTTGGCTGTGTTAACACTAGAACGCCAGCGTGTGGTCAGTGTTTTTGTTTGTTTTGTTTTATTTAATGAAGCACAAAGCTACACAATGAGCTATCTGAGCTCTGCCCACCATGGATATCGAAACCCGGATTTTAGCGATGTAAGTCCGCAGACATACCGCTGAGCCACTGAAGGGATGCGTGGTCAGTATGACCACATACCACCTAATGTTCATGATTAAACACGTAACGATGGCATTACCACTGCTATTGACGTTACTGCTCAGTCCAACTTTTACCACATTACCCGATGTAAGCTGTTTGTTCGTTTTTCTTATAGCAAAGCCACATAGGGCTATCTGCTGAGTTCATCGAGGGGAATCGAACACCATATTTTAGCGTTGTAAATCCGGAGACATACCGTTGTATTAGCGGGGGGGCGATGTAAAAGATTCACCACTCTTACAACTATTACACCTTCAAAAGCTCTGTATTTCAATGTGAGTTTAGCTGGAGATACAGTATACCGAGCCCTTAAATCGATTGTATTATCTGTAAGTTGATCGTCTTTCCCTACCCTGGCAGGTTACATGTGCGTTTTTTAATCCCGGTCGCACCAAACATGCTCGCCCTTTCAGCCATGGGGGCGTTACCATGTGACGGTCAATTCCACTATTCGTTAGTAAAAGAGTAGCCCAAGAATTGGCGGTGGGTGGTGATGACTAGCTGCTTTCCCTCTAGTCTTACACTGCTAAGTTAGGGACGGCTAGCACAGATAGCTCTCGAGTAGTTTTGTGCGAAATTCAAAAACAAAAGCACAAACATTGGTGTTTCTGATACTGGTATTATCAGATCTCCTGTCAGTACTGTCACTTGTGAAGTAGACTGACTGACTCTGGCTTCTTCTTCAATTTAATCATGTTCGACAACACCCTCAGTGGCACCTATTTCAAAATGTTCAGCAGTTTTGTTTTCTATGCGTGATGTTGATGGATCGACTGGAGATTTAGCACTGTTATTCTTCATATCGTTTCTCATGAATTCAGCAGTGAACCTCTCATCTGTTTTAGAACTTCTTACCTTTCTTACTTTTTCTTTAGCTTCTCATATAGAAACTCGTACTTCCTCTTGTATACCTCAGACGGATTCAATCCAATTCAAAGACACCCTCAAAATTAAAGTAAAAACTTTATTACGCTAAAAAAAAGATGCCAAAATAATAAACAAAGTAATAATGACTGCATTGTAATTATTTTCATTAATAATTTTATGTTTACTTACTATGTCAAAATATTTAAATTAAAAAAATGAATTGTATAGAAAACGAAAACAAAATGTCATAGTCAAAGCATCAAAGCTTCGTAATCATGTCATCATGTAACCTAAACGATGTATATGTTATTATCTATTACTATTACTATTATGCGATTGCCTAGAGTCTGTAAAAACCCTATTTTGGTCTTAATTCTTGTGAACCACACAAAGGCCAAGTGGGATTGTTTTTCGTTTTATACATATATAAAATGGACCCTTTAAGATAATAGAGTAACGTCCACTGATAACCCATTGACATCAGACTGTGGAACACAGACGAAAACAAATGTTAGAACTAAAGAAACCAAAGTCAACACACTGATTGAACCGTAGTCTGAATTTCAAACCAAAGCAGTCTTCCACAGACATTACTGGCGAAAATGTGACTACCTGAAAAGTTTTATTGAGTCTAAACCGAGAAGTTGGTGCTTAACTCAACTGTCACACACAGCAACCAAAACCATCACAGGCGATAACGATCCCCTGGATAACAAATGTTATTTCTCTTTCCCAAGTATTCATATTACTTCAGTGTCACTTCAATCATGTTTAACAATAACCTTCTAAACCCCATTTCAGTTTGATGTCCGATCATTGAAACCAAGGTTTTCTCGGCGTACACCTACTTTACCCCATAACAAATTATTGGGTATTGTATCACTCAATTACCTTCTCTTTAAACTGGGACCTTTGATCCTGATTTTTTGATTATATTTATTTATTTTCTATCTGTTCATTTAATATTCTCTCTTACTTAGCCTTCCTTTTCATTCGGCCCGACATGGCCAAGCGTGTTAAGGCGTGCGACTCGTAATCTGAGAGTCGCTGGTTCGCATCCCGGTCGCGCCAAACATGCTCGCCCTTTCAGCCGTGGGGGCGTTATAATGTGACAGTCAATCCCACTATTCGTTGGTAAAAGAGTAGCCCAAGAGTTGGTGGTGGGTGGTGATGACTAGTTGCCTTCCCTCTAGTCTTAAACTGCTAAATTAGGAACGGCTAGCATAGATAGCCCTCGAGTAGCTTTGTGCGAAATTGAAAACAAACAAACAATTCTTTTTATTATTTTTGTTGCTGAAGATAGTTTGATCATAGTTATCTAGTAATGAAGAACACATAATGCAGATAAACTTATTACTGTTACGCCTGTAATTATTCATATTTATTCCTCTCTTTCTATAAGGCAGCCGCCTCGGTGAAGCAAAAATCAAGATAACAAAAATTCCTCCTCTTCTCTAATAAGATGATAATAATTTAGTTTAGAAAAATTCTGCCTGACCTACTTTTTCAGCCCACCATGCTAATGTTATTTACCATGGGAAACAGTGAAATGTATCATCTTCAAAATTAATTTTATGGAACAAATAGCATAACATAAAGACAACAAGGAACATTTAGTCTTTCAAATACGTCTTCTCAAACCTGTTACATTAAAAGAGGGTTTATAGTAATTTACTATATGTTCGTGTACCATAAGGTACGCGATAAACTTATAATATACAGACAAATATTGTATTTTATTCAAGATATGTTGTGCTTATTTTGGGCAGAATGGTTATTTTGGATTGAGAAACTTTAAGTCTAACGTAAGACAACTAATTACGAACTTTTTATCACTTCGTTTCTGAATAACACAATTTCAAAAGGTATTGTTTTTGTGATTTACTAAAATGACACAACTGTTTATTCGTGGTATTCCTATCTTACTACGCTAGGACTATTTTTCAACAAAATAGTTCTCTTCGTGTTGCGTTTGTTGTGAATGTTGGTGAGTTTCGTGTGAGGGTGGGTTTAGGGATGTAGGAGGAAGTAAAAAATTGGTTGTATAATGAAGGGATATATTAAAATATTGTTTTTATACAATGTACTCACCTCTGTTCTTTTGTCTACCACTCAAGGTAAGATCATTTTAGTTATTACAGTTTAGCTTGTTAAGTAATACTCGAAGCAGTGTTAAGGAGTTTGGCATAAAAATGGGCGCTTGTTTTAAAAGTTTAAATTGAATTGAATGTTACGTAACACATCTGTAGAAGTTGAGTGAGGCTATTTAAATAGCGAATTATCCGCGTTTCTAAGTTGTAATTAAACTACTGTAAGGAAGCAAAATAATTAAGCCTGTCTAGGATATATAAAAATGTATAGGCAATAGAGATACTAATTATATATACGCATGGTAAGTAATGTTAGTAGTACTGGTACTCGTCAGTAATATTCCACGAAGATGGCGACATTTATTTCACTTTCACAAATGGGATTTGCAAAGAAACTGAATACCTTTAGCTTTTAGCACCATAAACCATTTCTGGATTATTAACGACGAAAGTTTCGTTAGGCTACAGATGGGTGGTTTTTTTTTGTTTTTTTTTACATTTTTCATATCGTATTACGTATTTCGAGTTCAAAATTAACTATATGTGTAGAGAAAAAACCAACATAATTGTCATAATTTAGTACCCGTAGTGGCCTGACAGTGTTATTATTGGTAATAAAATTGGAGTTGAAGTACTTTGTAATTACTTTAAGTATTAACAATTTTTTGTTTACCAAGTTAGATCTTGTAGTTTCTTACTGTACCCCTGTGACGCACTGTACTATATAATTTATAGGTACATTATAAACTTTATTATTACTCTGTATTATACAAAAGTGTTGTGTTTTTAAATATTCAAGCACCCGTTGATTTTACATTGTTACTGTTAGGGCTAAAGATAAGTATGTCTAACAGTAACAATTGTTATAAGGCTATCGTGCTATGCAGTAATTTCATAATTAACAGTATTGAAAAGCAAGTGCTTTAAATTATATAACAACTTTTCAAATGAACAGTAAAAACCACTCTGTCTGAAAATGATACTTTGTCTGTGGCATGAGTTAAGCTTGCATTAAGTGTGTTTAAAACTGTTTATATTATAACACCATAATGATTAAAAGCACAACATTCGTGTGTTATAAACTACTGTATTTCATGGAGATTCAATAATATTTATTATACATTAATCTTTAACATACTGTGAGTTAAAGAAATCCATTGTTTTTAATTTTATTGTAGTTATTACAGAAATTTAACTATTTATATATGCGATATTCAGATATTACACGTTATAATGAAAATTAAGAAATCTGATATTTGAATACAAAATAAATGCCTTGATAATCTGAATATGAAACAGAAGTGAAGTGTGCATACCAAATATAATACTCAATATAATAGGTGGCCATTTGCTCAATAAGTGATTCTGTTCAAAAAACAAAATCCCTAGTTTTTGCTCCCTACTAATACATGTGTGTGTCTTTGTATGCATGTACATATATAACTTTCATTAGGATGCCTTGACTTCTATATACCTAAATGTATCTATTAAAATTTACAAAAACTTGTAATGACAGATCAAACAACATAATTAGAAAAATTGTTACAACTTTATAATGTATCTAAAATATCGTGTTGAAGAACAGTTTTTAAGGTTAAGTTTCCAAATCATAAGCTTGTTACTTAACTTGGATTTAGGTTTGTATTTTAACTGTTTTGTTCTACTGCTGAAATAGTTAACTCGGGAAGACTCTACTCTGAAAAATTTAAATATTAATCAATTCCATAAAAAATATTAAAACTGTTTTACCTTAAGTCTGTCCTATTTTTTTCTGTGTCTTAAACTTGTGTTCTCTCGAGCTGTTGCCTTCAGAGGACAATACAAAGAAATTTGAGGTTTATTGTATTAACTTCTAGTTAATCATGTAGACGTCTTTGCTTTTCACAATACTTTTCTTAAAATAAATAATCTTCATCTAACCATATAAAATAGTCCTACCATTCTCAGAATCATCCTGGTAATACACTGAACCCTTTCCAATAAACCTGTATTCTAAGTGAAATGTAACTAGATGACTTGTAATCAGTATGTATCCAAGTGCATCCTTAAATTCTATTAGTCTTGCTACAACTCGCGTGGCTCTCCATGAAGACTATTGACTTATTCTTCATTGATGTCAGGATTATTTTCTTCAGTCACTTTCTTACATTCTCTTGAACAGTTTCTGGCATTTCCAGTTTACTACTCTCTTTTCCCTGTCATCACCAGTGTGATTTCCTTATCTAATCTTTCTATGGTTCTTTCAAAAAGTTAAAAAATAAACTAGGAAGTACTGAAAGGCTTATGGCAAACAACTTGCTGATATTAAACTAACAGAAGGGAATTTAAAAGAATAACGTAGAGAGTGGACAATTAAAGGATATGATGGAGCTGGACAGTTAATGAAATTTGATAATTGTTTCATCTTTGTGAATATTGACCTATTCAACATTTCCCATACTTTTGTTATTTGTTTTCCCCTTGTTATTAATTGTTTCTATGAGCATGTACCTTTTTTTTTTGTTTTATTAAATGAATGAAACAATCGGCTAAATGATAAGATGTAATGCTCAGATGTTCATGAAAATGCTAAATATTTGTAGTAATTACTTATTTTAATTAATCAGAAATACATTAAATCTTTAATTTTGTATTATTGCAATATTTGCTCTTCCAATCATTTGCTTCTCCCTCAAGAGATCTTTTATATCTCCCTGGGGAGGCACACCCTACACTGTAATAAATACTGATCAAAGTGATTATTCTAGTATGGTATTTGAATAATTAAATAATTACAAATAGTAATATTCAATATTGTACTTGCATATGTTTCCACCTCTTTTTTTTTTTCATTCTTTTCATAAAAATGAATTATATGCTCAAATGTAATGCATGGAGATGCATTGTAGTAATTATTTGCGCTTAATTCTATATTATTCCATGTGTTATTGACTTTCGTAATTGCTCATATCCTCGAGAAATCATTTGTGTTTTCGTGGAGAGGTGTGGCTTGAACTTTGAACAAAATGATTATTCTTGTCTGAGATTTGACCACTAGGAAAAATTACAAATACTAATTTTTATTATTTGGTTACCTTTGGTACTAATTAATGCAATTGATACTAATAGGTAATCAATTATTTGAGATAATTGCCCAGCTGTTGATATTGATGAATGTTTTTGTTGAAGACTCGGTTTGTTTAGCTTTTAAATATTCTGTTTTTACAAGAGAAGATAACAACACCCCTGACCCTGAACATTTTATGAGAAGTATTGGAATCGACGTGAATCGTGTATATATTAATCCCTTTGTTAAGAAGAAATGTCAATAGATTGAAAATAAAGTACCAGGGCCAGACAAGATTTTATTTAGGGCTTGTAAAGAAGATCAAAGATTAGATATGTATGTCCCTAGCTTTCATTTGTGACAGGTGAACAGAGAGTGGACAAATGCCTGAGCATTCAGAGTTGCTATTATATTTATTTTTAAAGGACATGATTAGAGAACTTTGTTCTGGGAATGATAGATCAATTTGTAATAGGGGTAAAAGTTTAGAGAGTCTAATAAAAGTTTGCTTTGATTGTTTTAATTTCATTTTCAGATTTTATGTATGAGGTAGCCTAAATGGACCAACAAGTTCCTTGTTGTCCCTAAGTTACATGTATTTGTGCAAAAGCAGTTTTTTGTTTTTTTTTAAATAACTTAGTTAAATATGATATCGTGAATAAAAGCAGCATGTTTTACCAAAGGAATATCTTGGTTTACTAATCTCTTTCATTGAGGATACTTACTATTCAGATGATGGAAAGAGTGCAGATTTGATATACAGAGATTTTCAAAAGCTTTTGATAAGGTGCCGAGCAAAATATTAAATAGTAAAATCATGTCAGAGTAGTGAGGAAAGGCTTGCTAGCTGAGTGGTTTGGTGGAAGAAAGTTGATGAAGAGGAGCAAAATCAGTAAAGTTTTCAAAATGCAATGAAATGTTGTGGCATTAAGGTATTGCATGATGTGTTCAAATCACTTTTTAGTTGAAAAAATATTTTGGCAAATGACATTTAATTATTGTAAGTGCAGAATAAGGAATTGGGTTATCATAATTTTAGTCACATGTTTAATATAGATCAGAACCAAAACAATAGCATGGCTGAAGAAAAGAATCTTGGTATGCCTTCCAGAAATGCTCAGTTGTTAGTAGTAAAGGTAATATGGTTTTAAAGTCTGTTTATCAACATAATGTTGACAATTCAAAAGTAGTAACAATCTGTCTATACAAATTACTTTATAAATATTACTTGGAATACTATCTTCAGTTTGGTCTTTTCATGTAAAAGAAGATAACGACTTATTGGAAGAGTTCAGAGAAGGGCTGCTAATATGCTACCAGAGGTATAAGAGTTGCCTCACAAAGAGTGGTCAAGACCTTATTTTTGTTTCAAAGAAGAATGGTTAAAGATGATTGTATGAAGGTTTGCAAGATGTGCTAGGGGATTAATATAGATAAAGGTTGTTGGTTTTTCTTGCTGTGTTCTGAAGAAACAAATTGAGAGGACATGAATTTAAGGTTTGGAAAAGAGTTTTATTTTCTTTATGGTGATGGAGTTGAATCTGTTGCAGTAGTGAAGATCAATATTTTGCAGGAGTTTAAAAGGGGAATCGTGGTTTTTTGAGAACCAAAGGATTTAAATTTTCTACTTTTTTTCTTGAACTTCATAAAGTATGGATGTTGAAGACAATATTTAGATTGAATTGGAAAATTAACTAGTACAAATTGTATTTATTGTTATTATTTTTTATAATTTGAGATTCATTGTTTACTGTATTACCTACTGAAGATATATATTGAGACTAAAATACCAGGACAAAGGATAAAGGTTAATTGTGACTGTGTTGAGATGTTTATGTATGTGGAAAATGATTATTAAAAAACGTTTCACAGTTCAGTGTGTCATACTTCAAATGGTTTGGCACAATATGATGAAACAGTAGAGGGGGTATAAAGGGTATCATTCAGATGCAAATGCCACAGTTATCACATGATACCACAAGGGGTCTTTTATTGTTGTTTCAGTATGTTCCCCATGGGATAAGTGGGTCTGCCAATTGCAATGCATCTTATTCAACCAACATGGAACTGGCAAGTGTGCAAAGAAGTGAGTTTGTGAAATGTTATATCAAAGGATTCAATGCTAAAGTAGCTGTCAACTGTTTATAAAGCTCTTCAGTCAGCTTTGAAAATTCTTTCTTAAAAGTTCATTAATGTTTAAGCATAGACAGAAATGGATTTAGCTGTAGGCTATTAATTTGCATTTTAGGTCTTTCTAAAAGTGGAAGTCAATGACAAATAGCTGCCAATATCTTATGGATTGAAGAAGCATACTTCATTCTTTCTGGAAGTGAAACCATGCTTTAACTTTATTATCTGGTTAAAACTTATAAACTTGGACATTTTCATGATGATAGGATAGCAGTATGGTGTGGATTTACAACTTGCTTTGTTTCTGAACTGTACTTTTTGAAGAACCATAAGCAAGTGGATAACAAACCTTTACACTCATTGCTGCACAATACAGTGCAATGCTTATAGCTAGTGTGATTCTCATGCTACAGAAATGTAGTATTAGGTTAACCATATTTCCATACTGAAGGGCATACCTTCACATATTGATAAGCTGGTGAAATGCATCTTGTGAATGGGCACCTTATTCACTGGAAATAACACCATTTAAGTTGTGGTTGTGGGATTACCTGAAAATATGCATGTGTCATATGTGATAAGCTTTGTACAGTTCCAGATCTCCAGGATACAGTTGTCTAGAAATGACTATTTTTACATGAATGCAGTACATTCTGGACACTGGATGAGCACATTTTGAACAGCTGCTGTTCAAACATTAGCACATAATGGATTGCCTGGTGGTCGCATGTGAAAACCATGGCATTTGCAATTTTGCCTTTTGTGTGCCATATCTGAGGTATGATGTATTGAGCTGCAAAATATTGTATACATTCACCAATGTACTGTTGAAATGGCAATGAGAACAGTGAAAGAAATTGTAGTTGTATTTTGATAATTGGCATCAAATAAAAAATCCAATTTTTATTCAGATTTTTAGAATTTTCTTTTAACTTTAGGCCGTACATCTGTTTATGAAGAATGCTTGAATGAGAGAATCGCCTGAAATGATTTTAGCCACCAGAAAGTATCACTGGTCAAAATATTTGAAAGATAACATGCACTTATTTTGGTAATGTGATTGTCTAAGCTATCACAAAAATCAACTTTTAGGAAGTTGAAAATTGATGTACATTACTTATGTGTAGAAGTTTTGCATACACATAAGGCTTGTGTAGTGTCACTAACTCTTTAAACTCATAATTTTTTGCACATTCTGCTGGAATTATTTTCATGATGTCGGTGTCACCATACCTTTTAAAATTTCTGGTCTATTTATAGAAGATGTGGAATAATAGGATTTGAATTAGTTTTCAGCCAAAGTAACAATTGTTATCAAACACTCTCTGTTTGACAGGTAAATCAATATTTTGGGCCATACACTGATAACTTCCACTTGGGTTTACGAGTTAACAAAGTATTTAAACAAATTGCAATATTTTAGGTTGAATTTCAGTAATTGTTGCTTTTATTGCAGTAAATTATAGAAGGTTATAATATTCTTAAAATTGTGTTATATTCAGGTTTTGTTATTTTTTAGACAAGATTTGTTAATACCAACTTTCAGTTTATGATTTTCAGACAAAGATTCTTCAAGCTAAGACATGCTTCAGTTTTGAGGTTTTTGCTATTAACATGATTTATGCTAATACAATACTTCAGTATTGTACTATATATGCTGTTGTTTAAAATAAACTCCAGAAAGTTTGCTGTTTTCACAATATAAACTACAGTTTATCAGACATGTAGTATTATTGTTCTTTGAAAATTTAATGGTACACAAATTATTTGCACATTTTGGGACACTGAATCAGGTACTTAATTAAGAAATGACATGGGTTCATAAAATCTGGTGTTATGCTTTTCTCTGAAGGCTATATACATGTACGAGTAACACTGTGCGACTTTTTCTTCTGTGCTTTCTGACTTCTTGTGTGGTCCTTTATGTGAAAATTGCAAGTTGTTACATCATAGTTTGCTTGAAATACTGCACTTAAAACTTCTTTTCATGTCTTAAAACACAGTGTAATATCTTTGAGCTACAGTTTGTTTTAATATTTAATCATGTTCTATGATGATGTCCATATAATTTGATTGTGAGTAGAAACAAATGTCGTTGTTAGGTTGCTTTATCATGTTGCACTGAAAATAGTTGTACGAGGCCAAACTTTAAGCTTCCAGTTTAACGTGATGAGTTGTTGTTTTTTTTAATGAAAGGTAAAATATTCAGTTGCAACTTGATTTAACCTGGAAAAAGGTTTATTATAAAAATTGATTATAATATAAAAATTAGTCTATTAAATGTGTGCATGATCTGCTAAATTACCTGGGTTGTTTGTTGAGTATATGCTTTGGAATTTTAAAATAGATTTGGAGCATTTGAGGATATACAATATATTATGGACAAAGTAGGGTGTACTAAAGAAGCTATTTAATAACAACACAATTCTGTTATTGCAGATGACATATTTCATTTACATCAAATTATAACTTTGTAAAGATATATTTTAAGTGAAGTATTGTGTAATGTGTCAAATATTTAGTGGGGTAAGAGGATAAAGTTGGGCAGTTAGTGGAATTTGATAACCTGATAATTGTTAGGCCTTTTAATTGGTTATATTTAATTAAGTTATTCTTACATGAGATATTTTATTGTGTCTCAATGTCATTCAGCTCAGGTACAGCCTTGAATTAATTGAAAATAATAATGAGAAATTACATTGGTATAATTTTTATATGGAAATATTTTTTGGGTAATTGAAGTAATTGAAACGGTAATAATGAAATGCCAAGGTCAGTTAGCTGGTTATTTTCTAAACATTAATCAATCATATCAGGGGTGAAATTCTGTAAAAGAAAAGTACATGTGAGTGGTGAACCTGCTTTTGAAAAAGAAAAAAAAATCAAAGCATAAATATATAAAAAAAAAAAGTTTCATTATTTAATTAGGTTTTGGTACTAGTATCGCCTTAAAAACAAGTTCTGGTGCTCAGTACCAGTCGAGTACTACCAGAATTTTATCCCTGAATATCATTGTAATTCTTGTTACTAACTTTTGTGACACAAATCAGTGTATTTGGTAAACTAGATTAATCTATGTGGTTACCCAACTCTAAGAGGGTTTTCATGTGAATATTTTAATGCAGTAATTTTATGAACTTCAAACATTAATATTTTCTAATAATCCTGACTGTTGACCATCATTCTTTGAAAATTGGATATGTCTGAAGAAGACATCTGGTGTCTTGTAGAGTGTATAATGTATTGATGTTTGGCTGTTATTGTGTCTAAAGGTGTTATATGTAGGTGAGAATCCTGATGTGTGTTTGTGTATGTATATAGGAATTGAAATTTTCTTTTTCCCAAATTTATGTCATTTAGTATATTGATTTGGAAACATTTTGTAGACTTTCTAACCTTAAAATACTGTAACTTGTTAAATAATGTAAATACTATCTTAGATTGTAAAACTACAGGATGTTTGTAATATGACTAAGAGTAGAATAATATAAAGCACTTAAACAAAAAATCTTAAATAAGGAACTAAAGGAAATGATTCTATTTACAGACATACCTATTCTAAGGATTTTTATATTTAATATCTGAGACTGAAGCTAAGATTATAACTTTTGTAAGTAATATAAATAATAGTATAAATACCTGCAGAAATACAGAATTTGTTTTAAGATTTTGAAAGATCTTACAATTAATATTCAGCTTTATATATATATATATATATATATATGTATAATGTGTGTGTATTGAATCCCGGTTGTGACAACCATGCTTGCCCTTTTAGCCATGGAGGCATTATAAAGTGATGGTCAATCCCACTATTTGCTGGTAAAAGAGTAGCCCAAGAGTTGGCGGTGGGTGATGATGACTAGCTGCCTTCCCCCTAGTCTTACACTGATAAATTATGTACGGCTAGCACAGATAGCCCTTGAGTAGCTTTCTGCGAAATTCAAAACAAACAACTAAAATTTAAAAATGTTTTTTATTTACGTGGTCAAACTTGCTTTCTGTACACACACAAATTTAAAATATGCATATTTATTTACTTAAATTTTTCCTGCAATGTGTGTAGAAAGTTCAAAATTATATATTTATATAATGAATATTATCATTTTGTAAATTTCCATCAAAAGTTAGATTTGGTTTTGGTCTTCTAACCATCTGATTATTTCTATTATTATGTATAAAAAGTTCTAAATATAAAACACATTGTTACTGCATTACACTACATTAAATATATTTGCCAAACGGGTGCTTCTGTTTATGTAGTAAGTACTTTTTACATTGAGTGTTTCAATGATTTTTGTGCTGTATTTTGCAAAGTTGAGTATATTGTATTGAAATGATTTTAAATATTCAAAACAATAAGTACATGACAACCACAGTCAATGAAATGTCATGTATAAGAGCTACATTTCAATATTGTTTGTCATTTTGTAGAAAGTTTGATACAACTGGATATTGATCACTTTTGGGAATGGTGTGTAAAAAATCTTTTCTAACACAAATTGTTCCTATTTTCAGTTCAGAAAGATGTATTCAGATCAGGGGTTTAGAATTTTTAAGATGAATATATCCATAGGATTATGGATTAACCTGGGAAACCAGGAACTTTCAGAAAGAGATCCACAGCAAGCTGTACCCTAACTATAGTAAGCAAGTGAGGCATCAGATAGAGCATAATGGATTGCACTGAAGCCGTATATATTTTTTTGATGTCGAACTTGCTTTCAAGTGAGTTCTTTTACTATTTCAACAACGTATTACATACCAATATACGTAATACTGTCAACAACTAAAAAGTACGTGGAAGCTAATTAAAGATGTATTGCTATTTTTGTTTCATGTTTTAGGAAAGCAACATCATTGTGAGATAAATTTTATCAGCTGGTTTCTGATTAGAATATAAGATGTAATCCTGTAAACTGTGTTTCTCGTGTCTAATAAATATGAGCTTTTTTTTTTCCGAAGGATTTCCTAGGATATTTTCTTTATGAACTTTAGTTATTAGGATAGTTATTTTTGTCAACTTCTTCCTCAATACAGGATGACAGAATAAGGAAACAACTTGCATAACCAGTAGTCATGTGGTATTAGATCATAAAGCAAAGCTTAGTTTGTTGCCAGGAAACTTGCATGTATGAAGATTCCTTGCACCTGATTTTCCATAACATCAGTATGTAACAAACAGGATATTCCTGTTGAAAAGGTCCTGATATAAATAACATGTTCACGCCTTTAACTACTTGAAACAAGTACTCTCTCTTCAAAACAAAAGCACCTTTTGAAGAATCTAAGTTGTTTATGAGTGTGAATTTTTTTTTTTTTTTTTGTTATTCCTGAGGTCACTTGTAAACTGTGAACAAACGTTCTGTATATTCTGCTTCCCTGTACGTTATTCTAAATTTAATACAGATGTAAATAAGAATAACAGTTGAATTGGATCTTGTTCTGATGAAAAACCAGTTTCACAGAATACTTTAGTCAGAAATGGGACTTTTTTACGCGATAAATTAGTTTCGTATGCAGTATGATTGGAAGGTAGTTTTTTATTATTGTATCAAGAGAAGATTTTTAAAATAAAGTAAAACCTGTCTAAACCGGAAACTGAATAGGACGGAAACCTGTACAAGCCGGAAATATCAAAAGATTTCTCTTTTAACAGGCCCTTTATATAGCGGAACCTGCGTAACGTGGACAGAGAACTATCACCTATCTCATCTATTAACAAGTAGGATCAGAATCTGAGTAAGGCGGAAAAAGTGTTTATTACATATTAATTTCTTATTTATTTAATAATTTCTTTCAATATTAATAAATTCTGCTTATTAAGGCGTTCGACTCGTAATCTGAGGGTCGCGAATTCGATCCTCGTCGCACCAAACACGCTCGCCCTTTCAGCCGTGGGGGCGTTATAATGTGACGGTTAATCCCACTATTCGTTGTTAAGAGTAGTCCAAGAGTTGGCGGTGGGTGGTGATGACTAGTTACCTTCCCTTTAGTCCTACATTGCTAAATTAGGGACGGCTAGCACAGATAGCGTTCTTGTAGCAAAATTCAAAAAACAACAACAACAAAAACTAATAAATTCCCGGATATTTTGTTACAGTAAGTATTGGTTAAATATATTCTGTTCTTTTTCCTGTCGTCATTATTCCGGAGGTCGCTATTCGAGAAAACAATTAACTGTACTTTTGGTCGCTTTTGTTAATGGAAAACTATAGAAACCGTGGGTAATATGTAAAAGTAAAAAATCCGCGCTGTTTCAAAAATGCAAGGAAGAATCAACTTCCTGTGGAATAGAAAGTGAATAATAAAGTTTGGATGACAAGTGTTATATTTGAGGAATTTTTAAACAAAAGAATGGAACAATAAAATAGGAATATTCTACTTTTCCTATATAATTCAACTTGTCAACCAAAAGTGCAACTTTCAAATGCTCGTTTAGTTTTTCTACCTCCATGTACAACATCAGTTCTACAGCCACTAGATAATGGAATTATACAGTGTATAAAACTGAAATACAGAAAACTGATACTTCAGCATATTATTATAAACATGGACGACTGTAAGAGAGTATCTCAAATGACCATGAAAATTGACGTGTTAGACACAATTACGTTTAAGTCATTCAATCAAATGAATAAAAGATGAATGCCTAATAAAAGTGCTTTTGAAACTGTGGATTTATTCTTGATAATGGCGGAGATTGTAGAGAAGTTGTTTGTTTTGATGGTTCTAGTGAAATCCAAACTCTGATTGAGAAGATTGCAGATGATTCTGTGAAGGCGGAAAGTTTTGTGAACGTTGACAAGAATGTTTTAACATAAACTGATGAAAATGATTTAAAATCTATTATAGAATCACAAGACGGTAACCGTGTGAGAGATTCAGAAGATGAACAAAATGGAAAAGATAGTGAGGAAACGGAAATTCCTACTTTATCACAAAGTGTAAAGTTAATAAACGCTAACAAATTGTATGCAAAAATGAAGAGGGAAAATGAACTTCATGAAAAGACCGTAGAATTGGTGTTCTATTTTAACCACGTGAGAAAGCTTATTAAAAATCGAAACAGTTGAAATTTATCTTCTTCAAATAAATTTGATCAATGTTTTGTGTACTTATGTATACATTTATTCTGAATGTCTATTTTTGTTCTTATTCTAATAAATATAGCATAAACAGAATAATGACTTTATTCACAAACGCGTGACTTTGAGTCGAACAAGTATAACGTTCCGCTCAAAAATTATACGTAATTAAGTAAGGAAATGTTCACTGTCTAAGCTGGGAAAACCTGCTTAAGACGGAAATTTTACTTGGGTGGAAATACACGGGACCAACACAGGTTTTACTGTTCTTGTAAATCCAAGTCATCGGGGCATAACGTATAAGTCGTGTTTCTTCGCTGTAGGGATGTTATGTGTATTTTCTGTTTTAATGTTTATTTTCATCTTTGTTGTAGTTGTAACGCCATAAGCTGCAGCGTATAACGAAAACACTGTTTCATACTTTAATTACGAGTTTTTCAATTCATGTAACAATATTTCTTAACTTGCCAACTGGTTACGCCCAGTAGTTTGATTGTTTCCTTTATTCTGCCAAAGACAAAAGCGCGAGGTACAACGACGATTTCGCGCTTTATACGTAAAATATTTAGGCACAAACGTTAAGTTGGAAAGTTTTTTGTTTTTTTTTAAAGAGGGAGTGTTTGATGGACTTGTGATTCGCTAAAGGAAGATTGATGAAATATCTTTTCATGTTTTGTGTCTGTAAAACGTCCCCGATTTCGCATGTAAAATTAAAACGTAAATGTAAAACGCATGTAAATTATAAATTATTTGTTGAGATCATGGCCATCACGAGTATTGAAACCCGGATTTTAGGATTATAAGTCCGTAGGTTTAATGCTGTGGGTGTGGGAGGCAACACGTTTATATTTGTAGATTTTTTTAGGAAGGAAAAAAAAATATTTCGGACTTAAACTAGTATCTAATTAATGTGGGAGGTACAATGAAAAATATATTAACATGTGTGCTATGATATATTGAAGTGTGTAATTTATCATATACATTTTTATAGCTTTCTACCATTTGTAAAGATTGCGAATATTTGATGGGAAAGATTCTCACTAATGCAGAGTGACGACCCAAATCTTGTAGAACATGTACGGTTATAAACAGTTAATTTACCGACAAGAGAAAGTTGGTTAACTTGGATTGTGGTTTCTTGGAACAGAATGACTTCGTTTGGTGTCGGATTTAACCGCGTCAAGTAACTAAAGTTGATACCAGTACATGAACACTGCTCTCTCACTCACTTGCCGAGCAGTTTGCTGCACATTATATAGATATGCAAGTAAGTCCGAGCCCGATTTCGCGTAAAGGAGTACAGTTATGGTGTAACAGAACGGTCCTTTGTGAAGTGGTGAACACTCCTTGTTTTTGTGAAAGATAACGGGCCGTTACTGTTACGTCATCCACGGCCTCTCATTGCTGTCCAGTGGGAAACGGGCTATAATTCTTTACGCTTTGAGTGTCCCTTTTCTTTATCTTTTGTTTCTGTTTGTTCAAGAACTTTTTTTGTTTAAAAGAAAAGAAAAACGTGTAATATATTCCATTCAATAAACACTGATCACAAGTATTTATAGGTAAAGTAATAAAACGTTTCAATACTGAAAATTGCAAGACTTTCTTTGAACGGTGACGTTTTGGTTTTTTTAAAGAGTGTATGCTCTTTATGGCTAGCAATGCAGAGAAGAGATTACTCTTCACTGTGCTCGAAGCTACAAGTGAGTGAGACGTTCAGTGTGGGAAAATATTAAGTGTTGAATTTTTTCATAGTTCTTGAAGGTTTGATATTTTCGTTGTTGAGACTTCATGTTTGTAGTAGAAATACGACTGTACGTACTTCCGCAGGGTTCACGAAAGTGTTCCTTTTCAAGAGTAAATAACACCAATATAAGAGTAACAAATACTTTTATTTCTTGCATTTGAAAGACATATGCTATGCTGTGTTGTAGCCTGCAGAGTGCATAATTTTCTCGTGATTCATGGCATGCACACGTTTTACTTATGTCACGACAGTACTGATTGCTACGTTGTGTTCATTTATGTGATGTCATTTTAGTGTCAACTGACAGATAACACACTACCGTACAGTTGTGCGAGTTGCTAAAACAGATGATACTTTTCAGTGAAACAGCTTAAAAAGATGATGGTAATATTTTTGTTTGGGATTCTCTTATCTTAAACTCAACCTGGATATTGCTACAACTGATTCAGCGTTTAGTAGTTCTGTGGAGCAATATATTTGTTACGTGTCGGAAGTGAGATTAGTGGATAACTTTAAAGTAATTATAAGACAGTGACAAAATTTGTTTACAGAAATGTACCATAATGCTAAATATATCGATACATAATATACCCATGTTGGTTTATCAAAGGGTTGAATAAGGATGTGGGCTGAACAAAATAAGAAAATCTAAATTGTTATTGTGAGTGAGATGAAATATTGTTATAATGGAGCTTGCGATGTATACATCACAAACACAAAAGTCGAGGCAAAATCCATTTAACTAACCCAGGCAAAATCGAAAATAATTTATATCATTACGAATCATAACTTGGTAATATTTTTATTACTAGGTAGTATTTTTATGGTTGAACAATAAATTAAACAATTGAAATTTCTACAAAAAGCGTTAGGTTTCAATTATAAAACAATACGAAAAAACTTAATATTTGTTTTTCTTCAGTGAAACTTACTCTGATGTAATGCTGTAATGATAGCTCATTTTGTAAACTAAAATTTCAATGACATTATTTTTCTTGTGGATGTTGAACATTATTGAATGTCAACTATGGGTACGTCGTTGTAGAACTGTCGCACAATTCCATAAAAGGCTGCAGGCCTAATAACATTCTGCAGGAACTATCAGTTATGTCTGATTAAAAGAAGGATGTTTATACCAGTAATTTAAATGTGGAATTCCGAACGCACTAAACTGTGACATTTATTTTAAATGTTAAAAGCCCTCCGCTAGTACAGCGGTAAGTCTACGAATTTACAACGCTAAAATCACGGTTCGATTCCTCTTAATGGGCTCAACAGACAGCCCGATGTGGCTTTGCTATAGGAAAACACACTCAAATATTAAGTCAATGATTTAAAGAAATGTTAAATTTCGTGATATTTAATTGAAGGTAGTAAAAATATTATCAAAGAACTTTTGATGTCAGTTCTGTAAAAAAAACCAACAAACGAAAATGAAATGGTTTATTATTCAGGGTATTAGGGTATAACATCCTCTTTTTTGTGATAACGAATGGTTATTATGGAATATTTAAAATCTCTTTATTCCTTTCGCAGATTATGAAAAAAACAATTATTTTAAAATGTTCATATTATTTCTGTGTTTGAACGTGTTATTGTAAACTAAGGAAGCATTTTATCAACAGAAACTCATTCCAGTATAAACTTGTGAAACAAGTAAGATCATTTCTACATAGATCGTTAGAGGTCGTTACAGTATGATCACTGAATAATACCATGTAAAGAGTAATCGAGTTGTTTCATTGACATCTTACAGTGTAGATATATGGGCTGTATACAGGTAAATAATTGGCACATTTTATACTGAAGTTAAATAATATGACTCGCGAATATTTTTATGCACAACTAACGAGCGATTGTTCTCTATTTTATCGTTTGATTATTAATTAACATTCATCTAGCAGTAACACACAGAATGTTCTAATACTGTAGTCTTCCACCTTATGTACCCAAATAAATTATTTAGCAAAGCTTATATTAATGCCAGATTTAAAAGTGAACTTTTCAAGTGAGATTTTGTGTCCATTTGTTGCCAACTTTATCTATCTAGTTCAAATGTAAATTCATATACAGTAGATTTTTTCGCTAGATTATTTTTAAATCAGTGTTAATCAAGTAGAACAATAAATGCATGAATAGTTATTTGATAACATATTCTTTGCACCTAGAATTGACCTATAATAATAATAATAATAATAATAAAAGTTTGATGATAAACTTTAGAACAGCTTAAAATGGAAGGATTGTTTATCTCTCACTTCCATTACATTTATCGAGTTTCTGAACATATTTTACAGCCTCAGATTAAAGTTGCAGATGTAATAGTTGTTGACCACAACAAACACAACGCACTCATGTTTTTGGATAAACATGTACATTTAATAGCATTACCCCGTTCATAATGGAAACAATGTGGTGATGGAGAAGTTGAGTTGAGGGTTGTCTAGTGCATTCACATCAGAAACTTTAACGATTATGTGTTTTCTGAGGATGACTTGCATGATTTATGGTTTTTGTCGTAAAATATCTTTAAGGACATTCTGAAGTTCACTTTAGGTACAGTAACGTGACTTTATAGTATAAAGTGCTTTGATTAGTCCAGTCTTTACCTACTAGTTTGTAAAACATTCCCCGTTATTTCTTGCAGTTTATTTCATATTATTTGTTAGTATTTTACATCTATTATTTGGATGAGCAGTGTTTGTGATATAAAAAACAAACAAACCTGTATTGAGGGTGGGATAATATTACAGCTATGATCGACATGCGAACTCTTTTGTTGTATGTATGGTACGTTAAACATGGTGAAGCTTGAAACGTTTTTTTTTTTTTTATCAAACAGATAACCAGAAGCTTATTAATGTGTACAGTTTATGGGATGCTGAAAAATTATCAAAGTTAATATGATTGTTAAGCATTTTAACATGTATGACAAAATTTCCAGTTTACCCCCTCGGTGTGGATTCCTGTACGTGGTGAGGGGACCTCCCAGGGAAGGTTCTGTCTGGTTACCTTCTCTGGGATCTAGACATCCACCCACATGTTTGCCATGCGTGGCGACTCATGAATGGGAGGAGAGGATCCTGGTGGTTGAGGGGTCCAACCCTAACACACCACTTTGGCCTCGAATTCCTGTAGAGGGCGACCTTTGGGTCAATCGACTGGTCCACTTGGTCTAGAGCCAACCAAGTACCAGTGTTAGTTCTCAACGGGTGTTGTGGACATTGTGCCTGATGCTGGTGTTTGGGTATAGTGCTCACGAAACCCTGGCGTTGCTGCATTGTCCTTGCATGAATTTGTAGGGCTCCATGGTGGGTGGGGTCAGTGGGTACCGAAATTTTTCCTTTTTCTATGGATCCTCCAAAAAATTTAAATAAAATTGTGAAAAAACAGTCAATGGGTAAGCGACCATGTCTTGAAGACTGAACAGCAATCAACATCAGTAACACACGTTCCTCATTTTCTTATATTACATTTTCTTTTGGAAAAACCTTTAGGGCAAATGTCCCCTTTTTTTATTCAGAAGGGACTAGAGGGACTTGCTGGCTCTCCAAAGTCAGTAAAGAAGCTTCGATCTGGTGACATATTGGTTGAAACATCCACATCCCAACATAGTGAACTCCTCTTGAATTCAAAGGCAATTGGGGATATACCTATTGAGGTTACACCTCATGCTACTTTGAGTTCTTTACGAGGAATTATTGTTGAAAGGGATTTGAAGAACGTTCCCGAGTCAGAGATTCTTGCTGGTCTCTCCACTCAAGCAGTTTCTGCAGTGAGGCGCATCTCCACTTGCGAAGATGGAGTTACACTGTCAACAAATACCCTTGTTTTAACATTTACTTCACCGCGTGCACCTGCCACCATCAAGGTAGGTTATCTCATTTGCAGGGTTAGGCCATACATTCCAAACCCTCTTCAATGTTTCCAATGTCAGAGATTCGGCCACTCAAAGACATCTTGTCGTGGTTCCCTGACATGTGCTCGTTGTGGAGGCAAGGGCCACGATGCCTATGACTGTGACATGAACCCACATTGCGTAAACTGCAATGGTTCTCACCCCTCTTACTTTCATTCTTGCCCAAAATGGTTGGATGAAAAAGAGGTGCAGCGTTTGAAAACGACGCATAACATAAGTTATCCTGAGGCTCGGAAATTGCTGTCCACAACCCCATCTCGGACATATGCTGCTGCACTCCATTCCACAACTACAGTGGAAGTGCAAACAGATCTCTCTGTGCCTCCAAGAGAATCGTTTTCAAAACAAATGAAAAGCCTTTTGACCTCCGTGGTTAAAAAGGTTGATGAATCGACCTTCACACCCATCTCTGTTCCTCCCATACCTTCCAACAAATCTCAGGATCCACGTCCTTCAGTTTCAAATAAAGGCATTTCTTCTGATATATCTTTTACATTTCGATAATAGCTGCTATGACACAACCCTGAACCAGGACTGGAAAGACCAACTTCAGGTGATTGACAGAGGTTCTTGAACTTACCTGTTACTCTTCCTGGCAGGTTATGATCATTACCATTTTGCTAGAGTAAATAGTTTATAACTTTGAAGACTGGATGTCACCATTTACAAATTTTACTCCATTTACTTGACTTTTATCTTTTTACTGGACATTTGGCTACTCATTATTGCAATTTTGCTATGTCTTTTAAAACTTCTATTTTTTTACACTTTGATACTGGCTGCTATGACACATAACCCAGAACCAGGACTGGAAAGACCAACTTCAGGTGACTGACGGTGGGTCTTGAACTTACCTGTTAGTCTTCCTGACGGGTTATGATCATTACCTTTTTGCCGGAGTAAATACCTTACAACTTCTTATACTCTGCCTTCTCTCTTAACGTTGTAGACTAGGTGTCAACATTGGCTTTATACTTTTTTGTTTTACCTTCATTTCCATTTATGTCTTTTACTACATTTACTTTATTTTTACATTTTTTACCGGATGTTTGGCACAGATAGCCTCGCTGCTTTGTGCCATAGAAACACTAAATCAATCAATCAATCAATTCCAGTTTATTGTGGTGCCATCTATCAAGGAAGCTTTCAACCACTCCAATTTGTACATTAACAGCAGTTTGAACATTTTCTACACTATTAACTCTAAATCTTTGTAGCGAAACTTTTACGTTATTATTAATTCTTTGATTTAAAATTACATCACTGACATTCTTATTAATATTTTGATAACATTGTTTAAGGTGTTGGTTTTTCACCTTTAATGTAAGTTTCCTAAAATCGCATTGCTGATCTGTATCTGCATGAAATTCTAGAAAATCTTTAGTTGTGACTGAGGCTACGAACCACTGTTGTTCGTTTTATGTTACACTTGGCTGAAAGTGTGTAGCACTCCTGAGAGTTCGTTATAAATACAGGGTTAATCTCATAACGACTGCATACCGAATTTAATGGCATATGGCCTATAACAGCATGCTTGTGTATTTGGTTCAAAGCAGTTTCTAACCATTCGATTCTACGTTACAGGAAGGCCTGGCATGGCCGAGCGCGTTAAGGCGTGCTCTCGTAATCCGAGGGTCGCGGGTTCGCGCCCGCGTCGCGCTAAACATGCTCGCCCTCCCAGCCGTGGGGGTGTATAATGTGACGGTCAATCCCACTATTCGTTGGTAAAAGAGTAGCCCAAGAGTTGGCGGTGGGTGGTGATGACTAGCTGCCTTCCCTCTAGTCTTACACTGCTAAATTAGGGACGGCTAGCACAGATAGCCCTCGAGTAGCTTTGTGCGAAATTCCAAAAAAACAAACAAAAATCTACGTTACAGGTAGGCTTACTATTGGCGTCTAGTGTGGTATAATAATTTATGTATCGGACTGTAAACTTAAGTTCATGAATGTCGCAAGTTTGCATTTCGGAGAGTTAGGCGCGTTGTAAGAATGACTTTCAAATTCCTTTATTCGATCTTATTAGACCTGTATTTGGTCGTGAATTGCTGTGAGCTGTCTGCATTTTCTCTAGTTCGTTACTTCAAAAGTTGAAAGGATGGCTGATGTTAGTTTTCTTCCGTGGTTTTGTGTGAATATACATTACAAACACAAGACCAACAACAAAAGGGATATATCATATGTCTTTCTCAAAATAAATACTCATTTAACAAGATTGTTGGACAAAAAAACAACAAATCCAAGAAGCGTAAAAAATTCGGACTTCATAATTTTTACGAAAGCAACAGTCTTCGAACCCACATGTAAATCATTCATGAACAACCTTTATATCCGCAAAGTAAAGACCAAGAAAACCAACACATTATTACAGTGAATCTGGTCATATTATTTAATACCTGTTAACAAAATAAGCGAGTATTCAAATTTAACAAATACTCTGAAGCTCCCAGTCATATATCAGAATCAACATTTGAGAAAACTGCACGAAGAAATTAAAGTTCAGGTAATAATAATAATAATAGTGTCAAACTCCTTATGTAGGCCCAACGGACGTTCATTGTTTGATCTTCCTAAGTATGCTTGTAAAAGATGACGTCTACATAGAGTTGATGTTTTTAATAAAGAAGTGTTCTCCGAGTTTGACCTCACGAGCTCTTGCAGAAATTTGTAACAAAATTGCAACCTGAGGAATAAACTATGCAGTCATGATCACCGATTAACTCTTTACGACAAGAAAATAGTTCCTTGAGCAAGATGCTCGGTATGACCAGGAAGTTAGGGCATTTGATTTTCAATCTAAGGATCGTGGGTTTGAATACCCGTACTATCAAACATACTTGTCTTTTCAGCCATGTAAGGGTTATAACATGTCGATTTCAGGTGATTCTTCAGTGCTCATTTAAAGTTTTCAACTTGTACTTCTTTATAGTATAAATATATCCTGTGTCATTGTTGGTCTTGGGATTCTTCTACAGTAAGTGTCTGTGATTTGTTGGCGATAAATTCAAGAGTAAAAGAACTGTGAATTCCACTTGTTTACAAAATAATGCACATATTCGAAATTAGTTTAACCAAATTATCAACACTGTAGTGATCGCAAGGATACTTACTATAAACGCGAGTGACCGTATACTGGTTTGGTTTTCCATTTTGATCTCCTTTCTTCTAGATGAAGGCCTGTCATGGCCGAGCGCGTAAGGCGTGTGACTCGTAATCCGAGGGTCGCGGGTTCGCGCCTGCGTCGCACTAAGCATGCTCGCCCTCCGAGCCGTGGGGGCGTATAATGTGACGGTCAATCCCACTATTCGTTGGCAAAAGAGTAGCCCAAGAGTTGGCGGTGGGTGGTGATGACTAGCTGCCTTCCTTCTAGTCTTACACTGCTAAATTAGGGACGGCTAGCACAGATAGCCCTCGAGTAGCTTTGTGCGAAATTTCAAAACAGACAAATTCTTCAAGATGTCATCTGTTCCGTTTTTCAAAGTGTACTAGGGTTCATTCACGTACTTTAGAACTTCGCTTTGACAGTATAAATTCTTCATATCTCTTCAACCGTTAATCTTATTCTGTATTAAACGTTAGGCCTATCTTCTTTACCGCTCCCTTTAGTGGCACAACGGTTTGTTTGCTTACTTACAAAGCTGATTTCGATATCCATGACGGTCAGAGCACAGATAGCCGGTTGGGTAGTTTTATGTTCAATGTAAAATAAACACTCTTATCGCAGTTAACTTTACGTCAGACTTTTCCTTGGTCGTGACTTTACTCGCTCCTGCTATTGTCTTTGTCTGCTGTTTCCCGCTCCTCGCATACTGTTTACACGTTTATTGTTGAATCGTCTGCTCGCTATATTCTGGACATCAATGAGTTGCAAACAGTTTCCAAAAATATTCGATCACATACACAAGAAACAAACAAACTAATTGATAATATCTATAATAAACAGTTTTACATTATGAAGGATGGTCAATCTCACTATTCGTTTGTAAAAGAGTAGCAAAACCATTAGCGTTGGACAGCGATGCTCAGCTGCCTTCACTTTAGTCTTACACTGCTACATTAGTCATGGCTATCACAGACAGCTCTCGTTTAACACTGCGCGAAATTACAAAAAAAAAATAAAATAAAATAAAACGTGTAGCAGAAAGGAACCTGGAAAATCGTTTTTAGAGGATATATTTTCGTCGACTGTACTTCTTTTTGAGATAGGCGAGACATTAATACTTTTTATTAAACGTGATTTTGGGTACTAGGATTATTCATTCTTTTCTTGAGATAAAACGCAACGTTTCGTCTCGTTTCAGATTACACATTTCAAAATATATAAATCTGAAATGGTATAAGATAAAAGTTAAGTTTTTGTTTATCATTCTTGATAAATTATTTCGTGTGACTAATATTTTTGTCATTATAAGAAGACCTTTGGGTTTAGCAATGAGATTCCATATGAACTTACAACGCTAACAGGGTATTTGAATAACAATTTGTGTTGATTTTGCATGTCTGTGATTTTTAGGGCATGGGTGCATTATAGGAATAGCCACGTGGTTAAGGTACTCGCGGGTTCGAATCCTCGTCACACCAAGCATGCTCGCCCTTTCAGCCGTAGGGGCGTTACAAAGTTCGTTCAATCCCACTATTCGTTGGTAAAAAAGGTAGTCGAACAGTTGGAGGTGGGTGCTGTTGACTAGCTGCATTCCCTCTAGTTTTATACTGTTAAATTAGGGACGGCTGGCGCAGATCGTTCTCGTGTAGCTTTGCGCGAAATTCAAACCAAACCAGTGTAGGATACTTTACAGTAATTTATGTATGTATAACATCGTTTCGGTTCTGGATGTCAAAATGTCGTACAAATGTACGTATGCTAACAACTTCTGCCAGAACAAAGAAAAAAAAGATAAAAGGGGGGGGAAGTAAACTTGTTTTCTGTTAATTAATTGTCCGAATGCTACCTGTGTATTACTTTCCCAGCCAAGTGACGTTATAAAACGTGATAATGTGAGATATTCACACCAAATTCGAATTTTTTTATAATTTAGGATAAGTTATCCGAATTTCTCAAAGCAGTTAATAAAACCTAACGTTCACGGGGTTCGAGAGTATTCCTTTACTGTTATTTTAATGCCAGTTAGATTACCAGTCCTGTTGTAATAGTGTGTTGTGTGTTTTATTATAACAAAGCCACATCGGGCTATCTGCTGAGTCCATTGAGTGGAACGAACCCTTGACTTTAGCGTTGTAAATCCACCAGCAGGGGAGTTTCAATAGTTATATTTTTTCATTTTTTTGCAATTTTTTTGAATAGTTTGTCAAAAGACGCGTTTCTGCAGTGATTTTGCATTATTTTATTTGTTCTACTGGTGTGTGTGCGTGCGTGTGTGTGTGTGTGTAAGTTGCCAGTGCTTATCAGCTGTGCACTTGAAGGTGTTCTATCTGCATTGTATCACGTAATATTTGTGTCGAACAAATTTTGCAGTTCGTTCTCGCGCAAAATTCAAAACAAACATTTAACCTTTCTCGATACAAAATTCATTAATAATGGAGCTTCTTCTTTTCGCTCGTGCTACGCTTTCTTCAGAATTTTGTTTTAATCCCATTTGTTGATTTTAGTTTTTCATTTTACCGACAGGAGTTTTCCCAAAGCCCATTATTATAACCTGTTATTGTATAAAAGAGTACACTCATCTTTTACGTTAACTGATTCTACAGTATCAACATCAGGATACAACAACGTTTCGTTAGTCTGAATAGACATAACACCATTTTCTCTTACAGTAAAAACTGTGATCTGCTCGTGATGTCAATAGATGGATATACATTTACCTACAGCAGAATTGTGATGTTGCAGACAATTGTAGTTTTACCGGGGACACCTTTTTTTGACAACAAAATATTTATTGTGCGTTCTACATAATTCTCGTAATCTGAGGGTCGCGTGTTCCAATCCCCGTCTGTGAAAGCGTCAATCCCACTATTTGTTGGTAAAATAGTAGCCCAAAAGTTGGCAGTGGGTGGTGATGACAAGCTGCCTTCCCTCTAGTTTTACACCTGTAAATTAGGTACGGCTAGCGCAGATAGCCTTCGTGTAGCTTTGCGCGAAATTAAAAACAATTTCAGTCGTGAGATCGTTATTATGTGACGGTCACTCCGTTGATAAAAGAGTACCTCAGGAGTTAGCGAGGAGTGATAAATAACTGGCTTCCTTCTAGTTTTACACTTCCAAATTTGGGGCGGCTACCGCAGATATAGCTCTCGTCTCGCTTTGCGCGAAATTCAAAAGACTTCAACTTTCACTGACAGATGGCAGCTGCTCTGTAACATTGACGAAGTAATTATAAGAAACATGAAATATCTTGAATGTTAAAGTGTTTAAACAGCGAAACGTGCAGAAATATTTTCATATACAAATTTTACATAAAGTAAACTTTACATTGTTCATATAGTACCAGTCTAACAATGTGGTCCGACGAACTTGTGTTAAATTGTGAAACTATATTTGAAATTTTTTTCTAACAATCTAAGTGGAGTTTACTTTCTTGTGTATTCAGGTCTGATATGGCTTCTAGGATGTTTCCATGGTGACATTACTCCTTTAGTGACAACGGAAACCGTTGCGTGGTCGTTGCAAGAGAAAAATGTTTCGTCATGTGTGTTGTACTGTGAACAAAAACAGTAAGTTTGTATTTATAAAAATGTTATGTATATTATTGCAATGATGTTGCATTATTTAGCTTAATTAATTTAGAATTGAGCCAAGGATTTTAAGCTGGCTGTACCTGGGCAACTAGTCTTATTAACCAGTGGGATCCTAGTCATTATAAGCTTTTGTTTTACCATTTTGCTAATTCTGGCAAAATTTTAGTTTTGGTCATTTTTAGGTAACTGCTTTCTTTGATCGAAAGTTATTGATAACACTGGGTAACACAAGTTTTGTTCCTGGATAGTATGTGTTATTTCTTAATTGCTTATGTTGTAAAAGTACAGAAAATGGCCATTATTCTCTTCAAACTTTGCTTTTGTGACCTGGATAATGAAATTTACAAATTAATCTACTTTCTATGTAAAAATGGGCAATTTTTCATATTTTTATCTACATAAGGTCTAAATAAAACATATGAATCAAGATTTACGTGTGTTTATACTAATATTATACAAAAATGAACAAAAATGTTTATAAGTGAGTAGTTTTTTGGAATTTGTGGCTGTAATGTAAATCACTTTCACATATCAGCCCCCAAATATAGTCTCCCATCATGTTTTTGTTGTTTGCTCCCAGGTCACAAAAGCAAAGTTTAAAGATTAAAATTGGTCTTTTCCATTTACTTTAGGCATAAGCAATTGGGAAATAACACTTTCCGCCCAGGAACAAGAGATAGTAAAAGTTTGTTGCATAGTGTAATATACTGATGTTAAAGTGAGACAGAGGGGCAAGTGTACATCATTTTTATACATAGTATCAGAAAACATTGATCATAAAGAATAAATTGAACTTGAAAATAATTTTTTTAAAGTTTCACTCGCTAAAAGTATGAATTCTATGATTTGTAAAGTGACTTCTATTTGTTGAAGACAATTTTTTTTTTCTCGTTTTTTAAGTGAAAGTTTTTAAGATATCAGTTTTCATCAAACCTTTTGTGTTTGTTATCAGCAGGACAAAATCTTAAATTATCAAGAAAATTGCTCTTTCTGGGATTGCACTGTTTTCTCTTATTGTGGATATAAAATACTTCAAGTTCCTTCTTTTAAAACAGAAATATTGAGATATTTTTCATCATTTACTGATGAATATAATAAGAAATAAAGTTGGCTTGTTTCTTATATGTCACTATTTTAGTGCCCTGGTGGGTCATCAGTAAATTTATGGACATACAATGCTAAAATCTTTGGTTAAGTTCCCTGTGGTGAATGCAGCAGATGGGGCCAATGGGTCTTTGTGCAATCATTTTTTTTTTCGAATTAACAATTAAAGTACATATTAGAAATGAAGGTTCAAATTATAAACAGAATTTAATATTTTTGTTTATTGTTTTATGCTCATTCATTATCATTTATATTTTGGAAATGACCACAAAACAACTGAAATCCATTTTTTTATTACATAAATATGATTTTGACAAGAGCTCTTTTGTTTTCTATAAGGAAAATAATTTCCATTAAATGAGAGAATAGTGGCATCTTTATCATCATAACCTGCAATAACTGTTGTGTTTTAAAAAAACATTAATTAACAACTGATAGTGAGTAAAAACATTGTTTTTGTGACTAATTTTTGACTACTTGAATAATAAAAATCCTGAAGTCTTACATTTGGAACTAGATGATCGCATCTGGCACTTCATTAAAAATGGTATAACCAGCCATAACAACTTATAAATTAGTGTTTGTATTTTATGAAGACAAATCAGATAGAGTGCTGTAAAAAGGTAATAAGTTACTGCAGTTTCCCTTAATATCCAGTTAGGATGTAGGACTTGTTTTATAAGAAATAAAACCTGTGCCTTTTTATGAGAAAAACTCTGGATAACTGTTTAACAGTCATTGATCAAAACTGTGATTCTATTAAGTGTGATTTGACTAATGCAGCAAACACTTCTTCAAAGAATACAAATTGTTTCAAACTTCTGTCTTGGTATTTGGAAGAATTTTAAAACTTTTAGTAGCATATTACATTGTCATCTGTCAGGTTTTCAGACATTTACTGGAGACTGTATATTATCGTGAAGAAAATTAAGTAAAAATCTGTTATTTTTATGGAGGCGTTTGTCAGTTTAAACAAAGTAAAAGAACGTGACAGACAATCGTGGAATTATTACTTACTAGTAGGTTTTAAGAGGAACATTTTGAAATTAATATTGGACTCAGTTTGTTTGTTGTGAATATTATAAAATCAGATATTGTAAGGAGGTAAAACCTAAGGATTAGTGAAAATATTTATTGTAATATTGACTTCAAGCAATTTTCTGATCATTTCAGCATATGTAAATGTTATTTGCACTTCTACTGATTTAATTGTGTATTGTAGCCAGTTTGAAGTTCAGGTGAAATCGTATCTGTGTTTCACTTATTTTATAATTATTTATTGGAAAAGACAATGTTTCATTTAAAACTTTTTTTTCTGTGTAATTCTTTATTCAATATTATTTTTTTTCTAACATTTCAAAGTTTTATTATATTTCATTCTGGTACATTTAAGATCCTGCCAGTATTTGAAATTGTGGTTTGGTCATTTGAATTTTCAGACGGAATTTGCTCTAAGAGCATCTTGACAGTGTTTGCTGATAATCACTAATGTTCTGAATAGAATCTAATGTAAAATGACTTATTGCTTGTGAGATAATAACCATTATATGATGTGAAAAGCAGCTCTGTCATGATATTTGATTTATAATTAAATAATAACCATTATAGAATCCAAGAAGCAGTTTAATAAGGTATTTTGGTGTGTTATGAGATAACCAGTATGGGATTACAGAGGAATTTGAATTAGGATGCTTTAGTTTGTTGTGAGATTATGACCATTATAGAAAATGAAAAGTCACCCAGGATGCTTTGGTTTGTCCAAGAATAATCATTATAGGATCCAAGGAGAGGCTGAGTCGAAACTTCTTGTTTTATTACATTATCCTTACTTGCGGTACTAGTAATTAATAGTATCCATAATAATGAATAGGCAATTTAAGTGTTACGTTTATCTATAGTCTGTATAGATAATCAATATAGTCTGTAAACTGGGAACCAACTTTATTTTGGTTAAATTTTCAAATATTGTGTTGAGCTGGTACAAGAGATTGTCTGTGGGAAGTGATTATGGAAACTAGTCAGTTAACTCAAATTATGATTGAATCAAACACTCTCAGAGATAACAAAATAATTAAAATTACTATTTCCACTTAGCTTTTACTATACCAACTATCCAAGTTATTAAAATATAGCCATTATATTTGTTGTTAAGTGCAAAGCTATGTAATCTGTGCTCTGTCTATTGCTGGTATCAAAACTTCGTTATAGTATTATATCTTATGTTTTTTGCTTTAAAATTATATAGCTTGGAGGAAGCATGGCCTGGTGATTTGAGGGGGGGGATAGTTTATCATATCTTGTAAGTTTCACGTAGGTTCTCATTGCCAACAAAGTTGCATGTATTGTTTCTATTTTGGCAAAGCTGTAAATGGTATCTACCACTGTAACCAGAGCTGTAGACAGTCATTTTGAACCCTCGGCAAGCTTCCAGGTAATGTAGCTCAGCACAGATTATAGAATAAGTTTAGTGCTTAGACTGTGCCTCCTTCAAGCAGCACCCTGAACAACTGCCACTCCCACTTAACTTTAGCTATGATTCTGACTGTGACTTATTTCAAATTGTTGATCAGAGGAAAGGCAACTAACTGTCAGCATCCAATGCTAACTCTTGACTATTCTTATATCAATAAATTAATTTCATGGTTGACTACAACTTTATAATGCTCCCATGACTGAAATAATGAGCATATTTAGTGCTAGGTTTTGATCCCATGACCATCACACTGCAAAATATGCAATATGAATTGCCCAGTTAATTGATCAGAAAACTCTAGTGGATATTAATATATGGATAGATTATATAGATTGGTTAGTAGTGTCAAAATATTTACAAGAGGTCAAAATGTAAAGAATTAAATATATCTGGAAAGCGTACTGCAAAAAGTGTACAGAACTGATACATTTTTCAAACCACGACAAACACTTAACTCTTTAATACTGTAAAGCAAGTAACAAATTCAGAAGTCGGACTTAAAGTAAATTCCAAGTAATGCTATCCCAGCATCAACACTTTCAGTAACACCTGTCACTATTTTGCATTGTGAAAAGCTCACCAGTTCAAGAGTCTCTCACGGATTTGTTAGTTTAAATATACAGAGCTGCTTGGCTCTGTTTTAAAGTAATTACGTAATATGGTTTGTAGGTATACAGATGAATAATTCAGGCTTAAATATATACCAGCTATGATGGATTGTACTGGCTTTATGGTGTGGATCGCAGTGGATTTGAAGCATATCATTAAAAGGTCAATGCATCTAAATAATTTCCATGGATGTAAGAAATATATAATATGAAAGACAAGTGCCATGATTGATTTTTGTTTTCTTATTAACAAGATAAGGTATTTTTCCAGCAGAAAATTTCAACAGGTTCTGTCACAAAGCACACGTACACACAGTAACTTTTGGAGAACTTGGAATGGTTATACAGTGTATCTAGCCATCTTCAACTGGCAAAACTTTGAAAAACAGAACTATCTTAAGAAACTGAACTTGTACCCATCTGATCTCAGCTTGAAGTGTGTTGTCTTACAGTATAGTAGTAGTTTTTCAGACCAAGGATGGTGCTTTGCTCTTGAAGAAAAATAATCATAGAGCAAAAGAATGACAACTTGAAAGTGCTTTCATTTCGAGACGTACTTCATATTTTGTTGTCTAGTGTCATTTCTGTCTCTTGCTGGACTTTGAGGTCAAAATTCTTCAGATAATAAAGCATATTGAGAAAAGGTAAATGTCATACGTTTTTTGCATTTCTACTTTCAAAAAATCTAAATTAAATTTTAACTTTTAAGCATATATTCAAGATATTACTGTTTGTTTTTATAACCGAGTTTCTTGTATTGGATCAAGGAAACGAGTATTTGTCAGTACGTCTCTCAAGTTGATTTCAACTTTTCTAAATTTGTCTTTCGTGTCTCAGATCTTCCAGAATTTTGTATTACAAGACGTAATATCACATATCTGAATATTTGATATGCAACTTTTGTAAAAAGGAGGGGCTTCCCAAAATGTCATCAATATGAAGTAAATATAGTACATTATAATAATGTAAATATCAAGGTACATTTCAGAAAGGTGTGCTATTTTGAACTGCGTTTTCAGTGCAATTTTCATTGGAAACTCATACTCTGATGAATAATTCATTATTATAAATTAGAAATACTCTGTTTATGAAAATATGTGTATATGTAAAAGAGTAAGTTATTTTTCCATATTTTATGAATATATGTAGGTAACAATATTGGGGGGGGGGCCTGAGGGGGAGACTTGGCTCATTTGGGGGGATTCAAGTTCCCCCTTGGCGCCGCCACTGGTGTAGTCTATACGTGTCTGATAGTCAGTACACTTCAACTTTTAGTAAAGCTGCTAAGAATATAGAATATTGTAGAAAAATATTTGAACATTTACGGTTCTTAACGTTCCTGTGTTATTATTTCTTACACCGAGTAGAAGTGATATTGCTTTTGCGAAGGACATCACGTATCCTTAACGGTTTAATAAAAAAGGAAGTTGACTTGAACAAATATTGGAGCTTGCTTGGGGAAATGATGTAGAACGTTAGAGCCAGGTTTTTGGACCCAAGGGCGACAAGGCAATTTATCAATCGATTCAAACGCTGTTTTCTGTTTGATGAAAATTGCTTGGGGAACACATCGTTGACACAGAAAGATATTATTTATTTGTTGTCGAATCTCTGCGGGTTTTGTTACACGTCTACAGGTATTTCGGGGAAATAATTTTTTTCTGAAATTAATTAAACCTGTAAGAAATATTTAACACTCGTGTATGTGAAATGATAGGATATTTTTTTCATTTTTGCAAGTTTAGTAAAAAGGCTTATATAAACTTCTAGAGCATAAGAGTTGCTTACGAATTTTCACCAATTTGTGAAGATGTTTTTGTGTGGATGGAATGAGAGATGACGCTTTGCTATTACATTCATTTCAGTTTAAATATGCAACATCGTGTGTAAACCAGTGACACGGCATTTAAATCTAAGAGCATGTAAGGCCAAAAATCAGGTTTCGATAATTGCTGTGAGAAAAACGCGGATAACAGTCATCATAACACCATCGTGTTGCTTTGTGTTTAAGAACAAAATAAAGGCCCGAGGGTCGCGGGTTCGAATCCCTGTCACACCAAACTTGCTCGCCCGTTCAGCCGTGGGGGCGTTATAAAGTTACGGTTAATCCCACTATTCATTGGTAAAAGAGTAGCCAAAGAGTTGGCGGTGGATGGTGATAACTTGCTGCTTTTCCTCTAGTCCTGCACTGCTAAACTAGGAACGACTAACGCAGATAGCCCTCGGGTAGCGAAATTGCAACAAAACCAAACCAAGAGCGAAATAAAAACACAAACTGATTGTCAAAGTACTATAGCTCATTGTTCATTAGAAAAAAAACCCTCCTTTTTTATGATATTTAATAAAAATTAATAGTATTCTGTTACGATCTGTGGCAAAGCTATTTTCTTAGTCTTAACTCGGGATTGATGCTTGAATACGAGTATTGAGGAACTGACACTATAAACGAATGTAATTTTTTACAAAACCTTTTCAGTGTTTCTTCAAAATATTTAAAACGTTTTATCGAAGTCTGCTTTCAACTCGAAGATACTTCTTTCTCTTAAAGATGCAGTGCGTTTCGAAAGTTCAGATGTACGTTTGTAGTTGTGAAATCGTATTGATATTTTTGTGTTTTAAGGTGTTGTATATGATATTTACATTATGTTGTTTTGCTAAAAAGCTTTATTTTAAAAATGGCAGATTGCTCTTTATTGATGCGAACGGACTTCGTTTGTAGTAGAAAGAATTTACCATAAGCAGTGGAAAAACAAATTTGTGTGGAGTGTGTATGAAAAATGGATTTTGTTGATATTTTGGGTGACATAGTAATTAAAACTGCAGCTAAAGTTGTTTAATGGTATCATAATGTATCGGTAGTGACGGAATATCTCGTGATTCACCAGTGCAGAGACGATACTTGCCACTGCTAAGCTGATTATTGTTTTACACCTGAGAACTCCTGTAAGTTTGAAAATATGACCACATCTTCATCTCCAATAGATTACCATCAGATGAAAGGGGGAAGGTTTGTGCGACGTAACAGGTGAAAGAGGTACTACTCCCCCCCCTCAGCATCCTCGAAAGGCTTAACTGACCTGTTCAAGTGGAGGTGCACTAGTCGTAGAATTCGGAGGTATACATTATTTAGTATACTTGTATAGATATTAAGTGAACAGTGCTATGACATCTAAGCTATAATGTTAAGGGACCACCTCTCGCCACTGTTAACTCTCTCACTTGTGATATTTTTGTTTTACCTTTGAAATGTGTAATACCAAGTAAAGGTTTCGAGAAAGAAGGCATGCATTAAAATCAACAGTTTATTTATTTAAACTAGAAAGCGTTGCATAATTAATTTGCAAATTGCGAAAATGAATGCACGAATAACTGTGTTACGTAATTCGTATTGCCGTCTGTGAACGTAAATCATATATGTAGTATAGGCTTGCGTCCAAGCAGCGAGATAGAAAAAGAAAATTGTGATAATATAGACGAGTAAATCCCATTGGAAATCAGGATTAGCAAAGAATGTTAGAAATAAAACTGTAAATCGTATCTGTTTTAGAAGATGAATGAGTACGAAACTGTAAATCAAGTCAAAAGGGATAAAGTTTAATACCACGTGTATTCAAACGCATTAACTAATAATACAACTTTAAGTTGATTTAGTTAAAAATAGACAACAATAACTTGAGTAGATGGCAGTGGAAATTCTTTTTCAGCTCAATATTACAGTTCGTAGTGCTATAACTGAACACTTTTTGAAAAATTGTTTCGTACTTCGTTGTTCGTACCGAGTGTTTTAAGTGTTTCTATAATAATTGTATAATTTGATATATTTACTCACGTTTGTGCTGGTTTAATGCATTTTTTCTCTTAAAATATTCCGTGAATTCAAATTGTATGTTTGTGTGTGTATATAACGTGTTTAATTAACTTTCCAACTTTGGATTCCAAATTTGTTAGTTTTTCATTAATTTGTTTTTTCGAACTTGGAAAAATGTTCACAAGTCTAAATAGTAGGAAAAACAAACAGTAGTTTTGTTTTCACCTTATTGAGGATCAAAACCATATTTTCTTGTTTGAAACTGGAAACTGTTTTGGCTGTGTAACGAAAGTACATGAATCTAACTATACAAGTAACCAACTGACAGACCTCTCGTAATTAAGTGTTGTTGTTATTGTTTTGAATTGGAGAGCCCTTCATTGACTCGATGGTAAGTCTGAAGGCTATAAACCAGTTTCTGTAGTCACGATAGGGACAGCACAGATAGCTCATTGTGTTACTTTATGGCAACAGTTATACATTGGGCTGGAGGCGCACTCGGTGAAAATAAAAAAAAGTAAATTTGGGGGTTAGGTATTTTCGATTAATTATAACGCTTGTTAAATAACTAATAAGTGACCATTAATATTTGAAATATACTTTAAGTAAAATATACTCATTTTGTTAGGAACTTGGTATCAGAAGTTACAGACGTACAAAATGCCCGAATATTATGTCAAAAATGTAACTTATCTTGGATAATAGTGTGTGTTAATGTAAACGTATAGACGCCATTTTGCCTTTCCGATACTGGCAGCAATAAGGGCATAAGGTTTCTATATTTCTTCATAATACACCCACATCATATGCACTATTGCAGTAGAATCGTTTTCCCTTCATTTGTTTGTTTTCCACATTTGTTTTCTCACAAATTATACATTGTACAAAGTGCAAACGTTTTATTTATGGGATTAAAGACCAGTTACTGACTTGTAAAAGATATGCAGGACCTTTTGATAGAAATTCTAAACAGCGTTTAGTTATTTAAAACCTCTGATATTTTTCGTATATTATTTCCGGAGAGTGTAAACGTGTTTATATTTCTCGTTCATATCTTATTCGACAATATTTCGAATAGTTGAAATGAATCAGGGTGTGGAGTGGACGAGTAATGGTGTATATAAAAAAGACAAATGTAACTGTGAATTTCGTAGTTGGTTGTCCAAATCAGGGGCGCACCAGATGTCCCCGCAGACACCCCTCTATGTGGAGAGGGGCACAGATTTTGCGCTATGCTTTTGGTTCACATCATGTTCTATAGAAACAAAAGTTCACCTAAAAATATAATTTGTTATTCATTATTGCACTAATGTTATAGATTATTTTGCAAGATCACGTATTTCGTATTCACATAAGAGAAACAAATCCACGATTACAACTTCTACACAGAAGATGCTCGTTTCGGAGTACGACTCTGTTCGTTAAGTTGCGACTTTAGAATTATTTGATGCACATAAAAGTACAGATTTATATTAGTGTATAATGTATTGCCGAAGTTATGGTGCTCCTTATTGGTTTAAGGTGGCTGTTTTAACGATTAGAAGGCGCGCACACAATTCTTTGTTTCACATTTGAACACAGTTTTTGCCTAAGTTTAAGATGTTTCACGTACAATTTTACCATGTTTTCTCGTCTGTTGTGTTTTCAAGAAATGTGGAAAATTAAGGTAATTTGCAAAGGATAACTATATTCATACGATTTATAAAGACTTGATCCGAGTTGTTCATCTTCAAGTAGCAGCTATATACTGGTTGAGAATAAGTAAGGAAAGGTTTTGGATACTTTCCGATAGTGTGAATACAATGATGCAAGTCCTCGTGCTAGTTGCTATTTCCTTGTGTTCAGAGTGCAAAAATGCGAGTTTTCGTGTGCTTTGTTTTTTGCAGACTAGTGTGCAACTCCACGACTTGTCCACTGAAAAAAATTAAATACTGACTACTCATTGTACCTCTTGTGTGTTTTTTGTGTGTGATATTTCAGTGCATGTACTTTCTCAGTGAAAAACAATTAAACTATACAAGTTTGGTTTGTTTTGTTTGGAATTTCGCGCAAAACTACACGAGGGCTATCTGCTTTGGCCGCCTTTAATTTAGCAATGTAAGACTAGAAGGAAGCCAGCTAGTCATCACCACCCACTGCCAACTCTTGGACTACTCTTTTACCAACGGATAGTGGGATTGACCGTAACATTATATCTCTTCCACGGCTGAAAGGGCGAGCATGTTTGGAGTTATGGAGATTCGAACCCGCGACCCTCAGATAACGAATTGAGTGCCTTAACCACCTGGCCATGCCGGGCAAACTATATAAGATAGCAAGACAATGCGGTTTATGGAAAATGTACCCTTGTATATGATCGTGACTTCATATTTTCGATGCCTTTTAAAAGCAAGATTTTTCAGAAGCTCCGGAAACGCCCTTGGTGGCTGACTATTACGTCAGAGGGACTCATAACGCTAAAAAATTAGGTTTCGATACCCGCGACGAGTGCATACGGACAGTGCGTAGTATAGTTTTGCGTTTAACAACAAATGAAATTTCGGATATTGATATCAACTGCACTTGTACTCGTGTATAATGTTTCATCGCATTCTTATTTTTACACACCGATACTTTATTTATCAGAAACTTGTATCCATAAATGATACGACGCTGTCTTATTAAGCCGAAGTAATGATAGAAGGACTCCGTAATTACGTTCTTTATGGGCGATAACATTTCTGAATTAGTCATAATTTTGGCAAATTGCTTACCACTATGGCTTCAAGTTACAGCTTCTCAACCAAGTGCGTTTGCATGTAATTTGTGTACTAAGTCTTAATTTCGCGTGGTTGAATGATTCTATGCAAGAAAAATGTGTATCGTAAACTCGGAAAAATCTTTTAAGGAATTTCTTCCTCGTAGAGCCCTTTGAATTAAAGGCATTATTTAAAATGTATTTATATGCAACTTAATATATATAACCATGTAATGATGAAAACTAGTGTGTGAGTGTGTATTTATTTCTAGTTATCGTATAAGCTCCGAATACAACAAGGTGAAATTAAAACTTTCAATTTGGGTTTTAGAGCTTAATTTCTAATCCTCTCGGGCGATTTAATGTTTATTTATTACCAGGGATTAAAACCGTATCCATTTCATAATACGTGTGAGAACACACCATAGGAGGAGGGCTAGCGTGAATGATCAAAATGTATTATCGCTGTAGAAATTGAGGTGTGAAAATGTTGCACCTCTGCATATGGACATTTAATTGGTGTCACGTGCACACACACGTACATTATTAACAAACATATTACCTGAATGAACCAACTTGTACAAAGTATCATGTCAAAGGGGAGACGCTCCCCTTGTGTTAATGTATCAAAAATCGAGGGCGAAAGCTTTCAAATAAGGATTAACCAGGTGAAAATTTTAAAATGTCAAATCTTGTGTTAGCCACTGTATTTAAAAAAGTCATGGGCGACGTCTCTTTAGTTAAGAAATACACATAGAAATTTTAAGTGTCCAATATCATGTTTACCTTCGAGTATCTTCTTCGTGATAAATAAATAAAACAAAATTTTGGAGTGAATTACAACTCGGTTTGGCGATCATCATAAACTAAACAACTTCACATTTAAGTATGCTAGAAAGGGTAGCATTTAACATTAAATTTTACGTCCAGAAACGTTTATGAAATAAATTCCAGGAACTGAACCTTACTTTACAACTCCTGATTCAGTAACTGAGTTTTCCATCTTACATCAGTGATCTCTCCTACGGTGATGTAATGGGTACATTGGACAAATCATGTTAAGCCTTACCACTGAGTTTTCCATCTCGCACCAATGATCTCTCCTATGGTGATGTAATGGGCACATTGGACAAATCATATTAAGCCTATTCATGTACCGGTTGTAACGTAGCATTTTATGGTGCATTATGCTTATAGGACAGTGGTTGGACCTTGTTGGAGGACTGAAACCCGGAAGTTTCGTACTTGCATTTACTGAACCATTCGAAATTGGAAAAATAAAATGATTTTTTCAAATTCAAAACATAAGTAGATATTTTACTAGTGCACAAAATGATGCCTTTCAGAGACAAGTTCAGAAATGCGCAGCTTCACCTTGCCAAATGCCACTCTCGTGTCACTTTGGAACAAAGTGTGTTCTTTTTCTTCGTTTTTATGTCTACCATCCTCGATAAGGATTGTTCGCAATGATACGTTGTAACAAGCGGTATGAGTATCTCAAGGGCTTTCTTAGCAATAAGAGGGTACGCTACGATTTGGTGACACCAAAATGTTGAGAGTGTTGTTGTTCTGAAAAGTTGCTGTTGAACCAACAGCTAATATCAGCTGAAGTTTAATGATTTCGTCGAGGTATTCATCATTGACATCTGTTGTCGCATCACTAAACGTGAACGGCTGTCTCACCTACGCTGGACATGACTCTCTGGTGGGTAAGTATCCGTCGAGAGACTTTGCAAGCTCATCTAAGTGCATGGCAACTGCTTGCTTCAGTTCCCCGGGGACAGAAATGTCTCCGATTTCAGACACATCTCCGATATTACTTATACAGTCGTCCAGCAGAGGAAAGTTTGTGAAGTTATCATTCTCTGTTCGTCGTTTCCATAACGGTAGCTTTTTTTGAAAAACATTCAGGTTTTCTTCCGCTTCGATGATGTTGACTCCACCGCCCTGCATCTGTTGATTGCGATGATTGAAGATATCGGCCAAGTACGCCAAAATGAGAATGAACTCAGATTTTCCGATGCAATCTGCATGACAGTGTTGGTGCTCTTGCAAAAACAGGGCTAATTCTACACGCATGGCAAAAACCCGATTCAGCACTTTTCCCCGGGATAATCACCGAGCGTAGAATGGTACAGAAGTACCTCAAATTCAGAGCCTACTTCATTACACAGCTCTTTGAAGATGCAGTGCTTCAGGGCACTATTTCACACATTTCACTACAATTTTTAATACTTCTACAAGTTTTGAAGGCAAGGTTTTTGTTGCCAACTCATGACTGTGTAGAACACAGTGCGTTACAATGATGTGTGGTGCATCGGCTTTCACCAGCGCACCAAAACCAGGGTTTCGTCCCAGCATGACTGGAGCTCCGTCCGAACAAATTGTAGAAACCATATCCCACGAAAGATCGTTGTCTCTGAAGAAGTTATCCACAACTTTCTTCACGTCGGCTTCCTTAGTTGTTGTTGTAAAAGGCTTACAAAATAAAAAATCTTTTATTTCGTCGTTCTTCACATAGCGCACAAATACAGGATGGCTTAAACTGGAAACGTCGGTGGTCTCGTCGAGTTGAAGGTTGAATTTTGCTGGGCTTGAAATCATATCTGCAACTATTTGAGCCAAGATGTCATCGCTCATATCATCTATTCTGATGCTGATGGTGTGATTTGAATTTGGGATAACTTATCCGCCATCTTCAATGCAGCTGGTTTTACGAGTGCTTCACCAATGATGTGTGGTTTGCCTTGCTTTGCGATCAAGTACGCAACTATGTACTGTTGTGTGAGGATCGGTTTGTTTGTGGGCACAAAGCCGAGAACAGACAAGTATCCTTTTCATGGAACCTGGCTTTCTTTACCTTGAATTCAGTAAGCGCTGTGTTCTTGTATTTCCCATCTCCATGCAGCTTTATGGCCCTTAGTTCTATCGGTACTGGACTAGAATTGCTCAATTTTGAAAAAAATCGCAAATAACGCAGGATTACTTCAGTCACAGGTCGACTGCTAAGCGCACGAAGGTTCATTACAGCACAAATATTAAAGCCAAGCGATGTGATGTGATCAGCCGCACCCAATTTTTGCCAAGTGGAACATGACGTTACGAATCATACGAGTGGGGTGAACGAAACGTACACACACGCACGCAGACACTGTATGTGTCATGGCTTTCGGTGAAAGTCAAAGCAATCTGTGTTAATCATTACCACAGACCGCCAACTCTTGCGCTAATTTCTCACCAACAGATAGTGGGATTGACTGTAACATTATAACTCCCCCACAGCTGAAGTAACGAGCATATTTGGCGCAACGGAGATTCAAACCCGCGACCCTCGGATTACGGGCCAATTGCCTTAACCACCTGGTTATGTCGGGCCCTCATAGGAAAAAAATCCGTACAGATGAATACTGGCACTATCAGCTCGTACTGTTGTTTTGTTCAGTGACAGTGTACTGACTGTATTAGCCAAAGGTCTAAGGTTCAAGTCCTAGTCTCCGTTGTCACTTAATATTTAATGTTAACTATTATCCAACCACTGTTCTCTAACAGATAAAAAAAAAAATAAGTGTCTATCGATAGACTTTGTATGATCTGGTGTGAATCTGCCATAACGTTCTGTTATTGATTGCACATAGGCGTGCGAACTTAAAGCTCGTAACAGTTTGTTTAGTGTTAAAAACAAGTTGTTGTTTTTTATAATTCAGCTACGCAAATATCGAAAATAATATTATTCTACATCAAATAAGGACTTTTTTAATAAATCAAGAGAAACTTAATCAAATTTATTTTGATGACAACAATGGACATGTATTATGTTTGAATTCTAGAACGATCGATAAGACTCGCGTCGCTATTCATTTAGAGAAATCTACAGTCAGTGGTTGTCACTATTTTATCGTATGTCGAAATGTGTTTAGATTTCAAGGAAAATGATTCACTTTTGTGAAAGTAAACATGACGTTTTTTGTGAAACGTCTGAAGGCGATGGGAAAAATTTATTTTCGGATTCAGCGTACAGGATTTATAGTAGAACATGTAAAAATGTCAAGACAAACAATCTCGGGCCTGTGTTATAGATGGTATTCCGGTTTGTGTTTATTCATTGCCCTGTTTTATACAGAATGGTCGTTTGTCCCGTTTTTTCATATGTGGCCCGTAAAACGCCCTTATTTTGTACCGCAAAAGTTATTCACGACATTTGCAAGCCAAAGACCACTTCCATTTTAAATTACTACCCTTTTAAACTTTTTTTCCGATGTCATTTTTATAACAAATTGTCAGCTGTCTTTGTTGTAATTTACCAAAATGCACACGTGCTGAAGTGCAATAGTACCTTCTTTTTCACTTGACATGAATAGGTTTTTCACCTATCGGCCGCACTTTTATTACCCCATTTTAACAATTAATTAATAAAAAATTACTTAAAAGAACAATGTCTTTTTTTATTCTTCTGTCAATGAAATGCATGAACAGGTACTGCGGTCACTTTGTAACCGGTTGCATTGTGTGTGGTAATTCTGGAGACACAAGCTTTATATGTATGTATAGCATGAACAGGTACTGCGGTCACTTTGTAACCGTTTGTATTGTGTGTGGTAATTCTGGAGACATAAGCTTTATATGTATGTATAGCATGAACAGGTACTGCGGTCACTTTGTAACCGGTTGTATTGTGTGTGGTAATTCTGGAGACATAAGCTTTATATGTATGTATAACATGAACAGGTACTGCGGTCACTTTGTAACCGGTTGTATTGTGTGTGGTAATTCTGGAGACATAAGCTTTATATGTATGTATAGCATGAACAGGTACTGCGGTCACTTTGTAACCGGTTGTATTGTGTGTGGTAATTCTGGAGACATAAGCTTTATATGTATGTATAGCATGAACAGGTCGTTCTCTGAAAACTTGTACGTATTTTACGTACAAATAGGTTATGAAATAGACTGCTGTGTGGTGTTAAGTTAGAAAACTCGCTTTTTATTCTATGGATCAGTTGTTTTAATTTAAAAAGGTTGTATAATGTATATCATTAATTTTCATTTATATAGGCTGTTTTATATATATATATATAATTATATTACGGATTGCTTGTTTTTATTTATGTATATTATTATTTAAGTTGTGGATTTATTGTTTCCGTTTATATAGACTTTTTATGGATTGTTTTTGTTTATATAGGCTGTATTGTGTATATTGTGAATTGATTATTTTCGTTGTCCTATGTAGTATTTTCATTGTTGCCATTCTAATGACATTTGTGTTATTTGTGTTTCTTACGTGAATTGTTTTAACTAAGGGTTATTTAAGAATTCTGGACACATCAGAGGTGTTGAAAAGGAAATGGAAGTCACAATTATTTTAAAAGGTTTTCAGCTATGTTTTCCCTACATGAGTTAGGATTAACTGGATCTATCCCGATTCCATTTTTAAATTACATTTATCTAGTGAATCATTTGTAACGTAATTGTGGAAAGACCAAAGTTGCGAGCCGTATAGATCCGTTATGAGTTAAAACCTTAATTCAAAGCCATAAAAGTGCGTCTGTTTTACAGTACTTGCGCGTAGGCATCCCCACAATTGCGCAATTACATGTATAAAACGTGTAAAAAGAAATAAACAGCCTCGGATACCATAAAAAAATTACCATTTTTCATTGTAAATTATAAAATAATTCCAAGTGGACGTGTCCCCTTCTACTCTGTCCATGAAATATCACCAGCCACTCGTTTCTTTTGTTCTTCAAAAGTTGTAACCCCCCCCCCCCTTTCCCTTTCCTGTGTAGATTTCTGCTTACGCCACTGCGATACCCGAGTAACAAGAAAAGTTCGTAACGAATAATTATATTTTTGGTTTCTAAATAAGCGAGTTAGAAAAGAGAACTTCTACCAAGTAAAACAAATTTTAAAAAGTTGTCCTATTGCATTAACTCGCGTCCTCCGCTCTCCGCTATGTCTAGGATTTTATAAACGCTCACAGTGTCAACCTTGACATTTAGTATGTACGTAGACGTTGCGCGAATAAAAAGGCTTTTGTATTGAACGCTTCGGGTACTTGTCTCAACTCTGATAAAAACATTTTCTGTTGCGCTCCATTTTTTTTTCTTTTTAAGCTACTTTCAACTGGCCAACATATTGTTACACGATCCATTTATTCCTTTCAGAATAAGAGTGTCTAAGTGAATGAGATCCACAGAGAAAGAACTACAAGGTAGGACAAACGTAACTCACGATACAGCTGTTTCATTTGGGACATAATCTATATGTTCTACTCTCTAACAAATAACAAATTAATCAGTTTCGGTTATCTTCGTAATATTTTCTTTACTACAAACCGTACGACAAAATCTCTATAGTAGTTTTCAAGAAAGAAAATAAAAACGAGTTTTGAAACTCGCGGTGCGCACAGCACAATTAGCTCTTTGTGTGGACTTGTGCTCGGTTACAAGTAGACGAGCAGAACTGTAGTAACGTTTGCTCTAGCTGTATGTGTTTGTGTGAAAAGTGATAGAAAAGTCGAACTTTGTAGCGAACTCTGCTAGAAATCTTTTTGGGTTCATAAGTATGAGTCGCATGCATGTATGAACAGTTCTTTGATTTATTTAAAAGTTTTAGATTCACTAAGGCCTTGAATTGTGATCAAACTTTGATCCTGGATACAATTATGTGAAAATACATTGAATATTTAGGTTACGGTGATCGGTTTGGTTTGTTTTGAATTTTGCGCAAAGCTACACGAGGGCTACCTGCGCTAGCCGTCCCTAATTTATTAGTGTGAGACGAGAGGGAAAGCAGCTAGTCATCAACACCCACCGCCAACTTTTGGACTGCTCTTTTACCAACGAGTAGTAGTAAACATATCGCATATAACGCCCTCTCTGCTAAAAGGGGCGAGCATATTTGATGGGACAGGGAATCGAACGATAGTTTAAAAGTTCTTTGTTGTCACCTAAGTCTAATTATCAAGTAGTACTATGTGTATATAACGAGATAGTAATTGCTAACTAATTTTTGACCTTTATTTCAATTGATGATGTACTGCCCTCTGAGGGAAGTCCTGAACATGATTGTATCTTGTCAGTATTCGAATCGGAGTCGTCTTTGTAGAAATCTGGTGCACTGACAAACGTCACACCAACATTATTTGTAAAATACAATGTGATAACTGCCACGACTTCTGTATTGGAGAAACAAGTAGAAAAGTTGAAACCAGATTCAAAGAACACAAAATGTCACCTTCACACGTTTTCGAACACTGCAAGTGCAACATAACCATAGAAAACACCCAAATACTAAATAAACAAACAGAAACAAACGGAAAATTAAAGAAGTCTAATTTATACCACAACGTAAGCCCAATATTAAATAATACAAAGAAACACCTTTCTACCTATACTAATAAATATAATCAAACATCATAGCCCGCCATCTACATTTCTCCACTCAGTTACACAACCATCTTCAAACATGTGGTCACCTTTTGGTCAGTTATGTCTTTCTTTCTTTGTGAACCTGACGATGACCGAAGAAGATTGAAAGGTTCTTCGCTCCTTGACATACAGAATTTTTTCAACTCAAACCAGCCGTTTCTTCATATAAATCTGGTGCGTTATTAGTCCGGTAGAACCCAGTTACTAACCAATAACAATATTTAGGATTGCTAACCATTACAACGATGTAGCTCGATTTATTACTTAATAATGGAATTTCATTTTTTACAGATTTGACACTGTAATCACTAGAATAACAGCATACGAATTAAATGGACGTAAACATCTGAATAAACTAGAAACATAACATCTGAAGTGTGATTGCTGTTCGCGCATGTGTCGCTGTTGCTGGACGTTCATATCATAATGGGTAGTCGGTAATGGATTGTTTGTAGATTCGAGGTTGAGCGTTCGTATCACAGTAGGTTGCTATTGCTAGACTTTTTACGGATCAAACGTTTCCTGCTACACCCTCCCCGGTTAAATTCCACTATTCAGTTAAGTGTAGCTATAGAGTTGACAATGGGTTTTTATTGACTAGCTGAATTTCATTTGGACTACTATTTCAAAATTAAGGACGTCAGTGCAGTTTAGTCCTCGTTTAACTTTTCGCGAAAATTAACAAAACAAGTCGTGAAACGAATGTTACCAAATCCCGATGTAACACTGCCATTTGTCGGTTAATTAATTTAAATAAAAAATAATTTGAATTAAAACAAGTTTACTAATAATGGTTAAAGGGGATTTTTTTTTAACTATCCCGATAGTTAATAAGAATTTTGTTGATAGTTCAGTCATATGCATTTTAAAGTTTCCCTTGTTGCGCGATATAAATAAACTCCCCAATAAATGGTAATTTAAGTGAATAAGTGTTTGCTTATTTAAATCAAAATCAGTTTGGTAATATCTGAACACAACATTGTTTGAGAACACAGTGGGACGAAGGTTGTTCAGCACAAATTTGCGCAAAGGGGCTATCAGTGCGCTACCCACCACAGGTGTGGAAACTCGATTCCAGAAGTATTAAGTCCGGGGGCATATTATTGGAAGACTGGGACGAGAAAAAACAAATTTCAAAATGCCCTCATGTCTGTCGACCAATAATATGGAAAATACAAGTTTATCATTAAGAATACTAAAGTACTGGAAAAATCGAAACATCAGTGTTAAATTAGAAAAAAAAAACCTTGAATAAACTGCGCGAGCTCATACGTTAATTTGTTTCGTTTTTCTTTACCAGGAAGACGTTTCAGAGTTTAAGCCTTGTTGTTATTCTAGAAAAGTTTGCTAACTTGACTAAATTTTGCGCGAATCTATTTGGGTTAAAATAAATAAAGAAGGAAGCAGTATAGCTTATATCTTACATTGTTTATATAATCCCGCTTTGATATATGTAACTTTTTTTTTCTAAGCTTCCATTAGCGCTAGGAGTAGTGTGTAAAAGCCACACATTGAGGGAACCTCTTTAGATAACCATGAAAGAGTAAGCCTAAATTCCCTGTAGGCGATAACGAATGGTCTCCTCTGAGTATCTTAAAACGCCTACTTTCTTAACCACACACGCGCACGTACGCACGCGATAATTGTATCCTAACTGAATGTCTCCATTTGAAAAGGTAACACAAGCATTTATCGGCTCAAGCCATACCCTTCACTTCGGAGGTTGATGGAGAATACTCTTCCATCAGTGGTCATGTGACATGGTCAGTAAACCACCACTCTGGACTTCTGATAATATCTCTGTCAGAAAACGCTGGTTTTGGATTTTTCTAGAAGATTACCTAAATAGTTACAGGTATCGGGTAGCGATTGGATAAATTCATGAAACATTTCTGTAATAAGATAAGAATAGCAATAATATATTATAACCTTTATTTAGAGCCAATTGATGTATCTAACTCTGTATAACTCTTCTTGAATAATCTCATTTTTGTCTTTTTAAAATTTCGCGTGTAGCTACACGAGGGCTATATGCGTTATCCATTTTCAATATAGCAGTGTAAGACTAGAGGAAAGGCAGCTAGTCATCACCACACACCGCCAACTCTTTGGCTACTCTTTTACCAACGAATAGTGGGATTTACCGTAGCATTATAACGCTTCTCACGGCTAAAAGCTTGAGCATGTTTGGTGTGACGAGGATTCTAACCCGCGACCCTTAAATTACGAGTCGAGCGCCCTAACCACCTGATCATGCTGGACTCAAATTCATGTTACAGTACACTTTTAACAGACATATTAACCATCGGATTTGTCACGTTAATTTTTTTGGTTATATAAAATATTGTACTTATTTTTTATTATGAGTTGATCACTATAAAGTTAGGTTTAACATAATGTGGAATTTTTTTTACCTCAAACTTTCAGTGAAAATCTATTTTGTGATGTTTTTATCTGCTGTCTCGCGAAATATAAAATCGTTTCTGTATATTTTAACCTGAATATATATTAGGATATTAGTCCTGGTTCCCCATGTTACAAAATCGTGTTTTTTGTTTTAACATTTGTGAATATCAGTGTTTCCTCTAGATTGCGCGGCCGCACAACAACCAAATGCCGCGTACTTCATTATTATAGCCGCGCACGTTGATGGCTGTAGTGATCCTAGCAGTCAACAATTCTAAAGCCTAAATAACCAACTGGTACAATTGTAAAGTGACCTAATGATCGCATTGGGTCAATGGTCTAAAAGTTCTTACCCCATGAAAAAAGAACAAAAAAAATTGGTAGCGCACGTCAGCACATTTCCTTGATACTGATGCACGTGAAGAAATTCATTCCCCTCGTGAATTGAAGAAATAGATGAAACGTTGACGAGAAGTAGTTTCTTATAAAATATTTTGACCTTTGGTACATTTTAATACCTGTTATCACATCGTGTAAAAGCATGGTTTCTCAACCTTTGACACCTCAAAGGCCAATTAGTTATTTGGGACAATAGTAAAGGCCCAACATATGCATCTGATTACTTCTTTTGTTTAGGGCAATAGCACTGTAACAGTTGTCCTGGCCCGTGGTGTCCCATATCGTACGTAAAGCTGACTACAGCTTACGAATGTTGTTTTTAAATGTTTGTGCGCCCCTCAGTGGCTCAGCGATATGTCTGCGGACTTACACGCTAAAATCCGGGTTTCGATACCCGTGGTGGGCAGAGCACAGATACCCCATTGTGTAGCTTTGTGCTTAATTCAAAACAACAAAACAACAAATGTTTGTGTAAACGTATCAAAATATGCATGTTTTGGAAACGGGACAAGTTTTTTTCAAAGTTTAAAGTCTTTGTAGCCTGGTACAAGTGTGAAATTTTGTAAACATTTTAATAGGTGCTACCAAATGGAATGGGCCGACTGTTTTCACGTCATATAGTAATGGAGAAACCTGTTAAGTTTTATCCACATTACAATACAGAAACCTTTTGATACTGTAATTCAGCATCAGGAGAAAGCTCTCAAGGCAGTGATGCAAAACTGTAATAAAATGAAGATGCACATGTTCCCACATGTATAACATTGTAGTTACTGAACATAATTTTACGTGTATTATAGAACTAACAATTAATCCGCTATTAGATTAAGGGTAGTCCTTTGAGCGACGTGTGTTTATGATTGGTTTGTTTGGAATTTCGCGCAAAGGTACATGTGGGCTATCTGCGCTAGCCGTCCCTAATTTAACAGTGTAAAACTTGAGGGAAGGTAACTAATCATTATCACCCACCGCTAACTCTCGGGCTATTATTTTACTAACGAATAGTGGGATTGACCGTAATATTATAACTCCTTCTCGGCTGAAAGGAGCGAGAATGTTTGGTGTGACGGATATTCGAACCCGCGACCCTCGAGTTACGAGTCGAGTGTCTTAACCACCTGGCCTTGTCGGGCCACATTTATGATTGAAAAACGTTCCTTAACTAGACAGCTGTATGTACCCGATTCTTGGAATCTGTTATCTAACCATCGTGCAAGTGCCATTCTAACTGAAAATACCAGTAATTTTGTGAAAGTCGGAGAAAATTAATATATTTTAAAATTATAATTTTGGCTATTAGGATATTGTGTATAATGTTTTTTTCATCACAAAAATACGCAAAAAGGTGAAAGATTCACATAGGATGGTTGTTGTACCGTTGTTGCCAGTTGATACCTACAAGTGTTATGAACATAAAGTTTAACCTGCATAAAACCTGGATTTCAGTCTAGTGATGTCCCATCTGTGGGACATAAAGTATGGTTGTATCTTACAGAAGTGGCATTACTGAACTGTAATCTAAATTTTATATGGCTAAAATTTTATGATCGTCATACTTATAGATATCAAGTGCCAACAAAGGATGGTTGTTACACTATTGTTGCCAGTTGATACAGTTTTTACGAACATAAAAGTTTGACTCGTATAAAATCCAAGATTCGATTTCTCATGTAGACACAGAAGCTAGCCCAATGTGGTTTACACTGAAGCAAAACAAGCAGCCCAGTGGCCATGTAGAATTGGTATTGCTGCTTGTGAAACTGTTTCTTGTTGAATACTATCGTTCTGAATAAAATATGTAATTTTTCCTATTGGTCAGATTTTTTCGAAACCCCAGAACTTTAGAAATAAGAGGAGCTCTAGTAATCCATTGGTATTTTCTAACAAGCTAATTAAATACAGTAAATATAAAGCCACAACTGTCTGGTAAAGAGAATTCTGTAACCTCCATCTTGCTTGTATAGATTAAAAATACATTTATTCTGCGGAGTGATACATTTATTATGTCATCCTAAATGTATTACCTTTTTTTAATACTCCAGTGTTTTATTTGGATTTCTTTTCTACAACAGTACGTGGAATTAACAGAAGCTTCTGAGATTCATTATGAATTGTTGTGAAAGAAAGTAATCGTATGGCAGGTGGTAAACTTTTCGTCTGAAGTGGTTTTCGTTGTGCTACAGTGAAGGTCATTTGATAGAAACGTTCACATGTAATTATTTTTCACAAAGAGTTTTAATAATTTATGCTTTCAAATTTTGTCAACTTTTTTTAGTTGCATAAGTTTTTGGTATTTTTGTTATGTTAATATTTCTAAGACTGTTGGCATGCGAACAGGAAGTCAACCCATCATGTAAAGTGTAAATAAAAAAAATATCGGAACGTTGCTTTGGGATTTGCATCCTGCATTGTTAACGGAATACACCGGGGTAATTCTGGTCACTTTTGATGTACTTTTAGTATTATTGGAACGTTGCATTGGGATTTGCATCCTGTATTATTGTTAACGGGGAGTATACCGGGATAATTTTGTTAATTTTTGATGTACTTTTGGTACCATATTTAAGTATTCGTGATGGAATTACGAAGCCTAAACTAACAAAGTAAGGAATATTTTTATCTAGTGACAGCGAGAAACAAACTTGTGTTGAATTTAAATAAATAACCGCAAAGCAGGTATTTGGAGGGGCAACGTTCTGGAAGCATGCTTAATATATGTAAATATGAGAGAGATTCAGACATAAAGAAGCTACCTATGGGTCACCCTTGATTATCAAAATTACAACAGTTCAGTATTTTTCGGATATTCATGAGACAATTTCCTGCCATTCATTGGAGGACACGTAATGAGAAAGGAGAACTTGTTAAAAAGTTCAACACAAACAGGTTTTAAATGCTGGCAGTGCGCGACTGTAAAAGTGGTGTTTCCATGACAACATTATATTAGCGACTGAGACTTTTTATTTTTCTTCTTTTCTGTTTCGTGTGTAAGAACTCGAGGCGAGGAACGTTTCGTTCTTGACCTGCTTGCCTGGTATGATTGGGAAATTCCCGCTGTCCTGTGTCCTTTAGTTCTCTAGATTTATTGATAGCTGGCTGAAACTTCAAAAGACGTAATTGTCGTCACCGAGGTAGATCTTAAACCTAACTTTCCATTCATTTTAACTCGTATAGTTGACGATTGGTGCGTATTGCCGTGAGCATAAATCTTGTACGTCACGTATAAGATTCTTTGGCAGGCTTCTAAAGTGATAATTCACACTATGAGCCTGAAGTTTCCTATTGTGTGTGGTTGTAATATATCTAACAGCAAAGACCCACAAAACTATAGTTGATTGGATATTATGGATATGATTAAAACTGAACTTTTGTAAGTTTTCTTGTCCTTTGTTTCTCTGCTTGTTTTATACTTTTGAATGCCTTTAAAAGAGAACCCACTGGACGTGTGGATGAGAGAGTTTAGACTTATATTGGATAATTTTATTTGCAACAAAGGAAACCATGCGATTCATAGGTAGCGTTTCTCGTGTATTATTTGGCAAGGCTTGCAACAAGAACAACATGCTGGAACAGAGACGATGAAAGTTATTAGATTACACACTAATACGACCAATGAAGGTGGCAACATGCAACTCACCAAAGTTACCCGCGGGTAACCTACGTCAGAGTGAGTGTGCCCTCCATTTGTCATCTATATTGGATTGTCTCGAGTCCCGTTATGTTGGGGTGGCAGTGTCATTATAATTGACTTAAAAGTAATTACTTTGTACTTGAGTTGCGATAAACTGAATCACTCTAACCGCAGGATATTCAACGTTAACCTAAGATATTCTTTCTGTATTGAAACTAATCTTACAGCAGCTATGCTACAAGGCGTGGTAATAAGAATCGACTCATGCTATGGAATATTCCCCTTTATTATATATAAGGTGATAAAACAAGTTAACAAATCATTACCATAGTTTTTAAATGTGATTTGTTTCCATAAAAGTCTGTATATATGTATGACAATTGAGAAGGAGGATGGATGTCCAAGAGCAGTGACCAAAAGTCAGTATCAATGTTAACAGAAGTATTGTATTTTATTAAAATACATTGAACCAAAATCAACTCTTCTAAGGCATCACTAAGACCGAAACGGTGGAGGTTACATATTTTATAGATTGTGATGGTGTGTAAAAATAAGTAACTATGGAAGTCATTTTAGCGTGTTTGACCGCTCTTTCCATAAGAACATTTCACATAGATTGTGGCTGTTTTTTGTTGTTGTTTTTTTGGCTATTTGTAATATTATTTAAAAAAAAATTGTGAAACCACAGCAGTTTCCTTATTATTTAACACAATGTTATATCCACAGTTTTGAATCTTCAGGCCTAGCTATTAGCAGAAAGAAAAACAACACTGTCTTGTACTTCATCTCATGACAAAATATCTCGGGAAGACAAATTTAAAAATAAGGAAACGTTTTTGAAGTATTTTAATGTATATGAATGTTCTATTGCTATTACATGCCATAAAATGCACGAAGTGAATTTCATCTCGAAGTACCTATGCTGTCGTAAAGATCACTGGGCGTGGTCATTTGGTAAAATATTTGCTTGACTTATTTATTTATTTTTTTACAAAAAAATTTGTAGTTTTTTATTTATTTTTATATTTTAAACAAGGTCAGTCGTTAATTGATTTTATTTAGTATTATTTACAATCACAAAAGCGAATGATAACCAAAATGGGAAAGGAAGACAACCGCAGTAATGTGATTATTTGATGACCTCTTTGACCCCAAAATGTTTCTCAGTTTAAATTATATTAATTTCATGCATTATGGAATATGCAGTAAAGGATAAAACAGAGCAGAATAAATGAAAATACTGATTAAAATAGTCCATATTCACTTATCTTCACTATGCTATATCTCATTATTCTCGGATAGTTTTCGTATATTAACCTTCAGCACCTTCTATCGCTTAGTTATTTCTTTATATAATATTGTATGATCCTCTATTATAAATTAGTTCAAACTTGTATGTTATTTCATTATCTCAACAGCAACCTACGGATTAAAATATAAACATCCGCTATTTTCTGCGTGATCCACCTTCACCGATCCTTAAGCGGTGTCAAAACTGTTTTATATCTCTTACAAAATTACCTTTATCTTACCTGAATATCAACTCTGATTCAGACATTTGGTTAGTTTTATATGAGCTTATGATCGCTTATCTTAGTTTTCCTTTGGATTATTCTGTTGAGTTTCATAGATTGAAAATAGAAATATGGTTTTAAAAGGTCTTAAAATTATTTGCATGTCAGGATTCCCACTTCTTGTACATTGCTGTTGTTTTGGATAAATAAATTATGCATGTTTTTTTGTTGTTTTTTTAAGCTGCCATAATATAATGTTAGTACGACACAGAGGCATGCAAGGTTCTATTGTAAGACGAGGGCGCAACTGAAAATGTAAAATTATTTGGTGCAGAAATGGGAAACGCCAAGTTTGACAATCATAGTACCGGATATGCTAATACGACAATGTAACTGTTTTAAAACTGCGAAAATCAATAAGATGTATCATAGCAGCCCATTGTAAGAATACTTTAGATAGTTTTAGGTTTTTGTTTGTTTCATAAGTTAACGTTGTATTGCGTTATTTTGCTGTCCCATTTCTCTATGACATCAAAACATGACCACTTTTGTTGGTTTGTAGCGATCGGCTATATAATGTAAAAATTGGGTTTTTGTATGTACAATGGCAGCCCTTCGAGCTACGTGGCTATTATAGATTTATCAATCAATAAGGATTATGGTGGGCTGGCTAAACCTTTTATGAGAAGTTCCGCAGCTTTTCACACCCCGGAAGTTGTGTGTGTATAATGGGGTTCTGTGTCAGAAGTAGGAAGTCCACCATCTTTCTTAATCGGATGGAATTTGACAGTGTTGGAATGATAAATTGTTTTGAGGGGAGCAAGTTGATTTTAACAAATCGCTACCTAAATGTGATGCACCGCAAGGAAAATTAGTTCTTTTCATCGACACCCAAGTGCGAATACGATAGTTAACAAAATATTCTGCTTGAGTGCATGTTTCTAAAGAGTAAGACTTTATTATTAACATAAGAATATTTTCCCCCCGATTTCATATGCACTTAAAAATTTTACATCGCTTCTACCTGTAAACCTATAACTCTAGAAATCGGGTTTCGGTATCCACGGTGGGCAAAGCACAGATAGTTCCTTGTGCAGTTTTGAGCTTAACCAGAAACAAATAAACGCGTTAATGTTTGCATTTTTATAACTAAAATTATGATGGTGTAGTTGTAAAATTTGCTGTCTATTTTCCCTTTTTATTTTCCTGAAAGTAAAGGACTTTTTATATGGCAACATTATTTATGCTATCATGTAGGGTTAAACCTGGACAGTATTTGTTGTTCCAATCACGCGCTCAAGTATAAACATTACCACGTGAGATCAACCTTTGATGTGTTATTCACCGTACAACGCACACTTAAACCTTGGACAGTTCATTTTTGTGGTCTCTGTAGTTAAATTAATGTGCAATGGCGTCTTTTCGAAACTCCATGTTTACCATTATCATCTCGGGTATTTTTTTTCAAGCATCAACTAATGCATAAGCGAATATACGCAACAAACTGAAATGCTCTTGATTATCATTTTTCTTGTTACTTAATTTCTCCGAACGGGGGCCTAAGATCTTGAAGGGTCACTTATTGTAACTATTCGCACGACTGACATTATACAGTAGTGTTGTTTGTTTGACTGTCAGTCGCTCAGTACACTAAATTACGTCACATAAAGGACGTTTAACGTTGTAATATGTACTATCGTGATGCAGTAAAACGTGCGCATGATATGAATCACGAGAATTATGCACTCTGTTGGCTACAACACAGTATGATATGAAAATATTTGTTACTTTTAATTTAGGTTTTATCTACGCTTTAAACAGAACACATATGGGGAAATTACGAACGTGTATCTACTATGTTAATATTACAACTGATATATAATACTGTTTAATTATTATCGTAGCAATACAATAAACCATCCGCCGTGTTCGATTTAGTGACATCTGTGTTTTATAATATTAAAACTAGTTGGAACTAATTTTTTGAATTGGTATTATTGCGAATAAGTACAACACAGACTTCTATATACATTTCAAAATACAAGAATTAGTCTTTTAAAAAATACCTACAATGATTTTATTGTACCAGTTATATAGAAAAAGAATAACGTAAATGGAGCGAATTGTGTTATTTGAATATTTTGTTAACATATTTATAAACATAGAAGAGCTAAGTGTTGGGTATGCATATGATAAGTAATACATCATTTTATTTAATTGTCTTCGCATTATTGAAAAGCTCGCGCGAATAAGAGTTAGCTTAAAGGTTTCCTTGGATTTTTTACCATAAAGAGTGTGTTAGTAAAAATAAATACATTTTAATGTTGTTAAATAAGTAAACTTGAAGATGACCTAAGAAGGCTGAAACGTTGTTCCCTTCTTCGTTAGTAAGTGTTATTAACCATACCAGCCATCCTGAGATACAGTTAAACCTCTTACTAATTGTATTAGTTTGTTATAACTTTAAAAACAAGCCGAAACAAAAATATATTTAACAAGAAAACGCTGCATGAACTGAAAGGATTCCATGTATCCCAGGTTTGGAGGTGACTGTTGGGATACACTGCGGTGGGGATACACTGTCTATCAGTCTTAACCTCCATTCGCCAGTCTCACATAAGAAATAAAAGAGTACCAACAGATATAGAAATAGAAATTAGGGTGCTTAAGCTTACAATGTTCTACATCTACGAGGGCTGTTAAAAAAATACGCGGATTAACGTCATAAAACAAAATGTACTTTATTTAGAAGTTACAGGTCTGGGACCCCATCAAAGTGCTCTCCTCCCCAATGCACATACTTGTCCCAACGGTGTTTCCAATTGTTGAAACAGTCCTGGTACGCTTCTTTTGTAATGTCCTCCAGCTCCTTCTTCGCATTTGCCTTAATCTCGGGAATCGTCTCAAATCTTCTTCCTTTCAAGGGTCTTTTGAGTTTGGGGAACAAGAAAAAATCGCAAGGAGCAAGGTCAAGTGAGTAGGGGGTGGGGAAGAACAGTGATCGAGTGTTTGGTCAAAAACTCACGAGTTCTGAAGCACAAATTTCGCAGCAACGCGGTGCATCTTCAATTTTTCGGTCAAAATCTCGTAACAAGATGCAACTAATATCCCACACTCTTCAGCAAGCTTCTTGACAGTCGGACGTCGATTTGCCCCCATCAGGGTGTTGATTTTGTCGACGTGTGGGTCGTCAGTTGACGTAGAAGGACGTCCAGGACGCTCATCATCTTCAATGGACTGTGAACAATCCTTAAAACGTTCATGCCACTTGAAACATGCCGTACGCTTCATAACAACATCACCGTAAGCCGTGTTAAGCATAGCAAAAGTTTCAGTCGCATACTTTTCAAGTTTAACACAAAATTTCACAGCAAGTCGTTGCTCCTTCAGGTCATTGATTCTGAAATCCGCCAAACGAAAAAATCGCACTTCACTTGAAACCGCGTAGTTAATACACAAATGAAGATATCTGCAGTCGGGAAATGGCGTCGTAATCAGCTGATCTGTGCGAACCTAGCGACACCAAGCGGATTTCCCTGGAACCAACTGGAGCCGCACAATTCAAACAGTCCGCGTATTTTTTTTTTAACAGACCTCGTACCATCACCCTTCACTGCCTGCAGACAGTCGTGGGAAGGTGACTACTCTCCAAAGTAAAGAAGGAAAACTAAGTAAAATTAAAATAAGTAAAAGGAAATAAGTTTTGGAGTAAGTTAGTTGAAAACTTACCTCTTGAAGTTAGCACTCCAGCCCTCAATATGGTAGAAAGGCACCAATCTGTAGCCCAGTAAATGAATTGTACAAGTGTGAAGCGTTTCATTCAATTATCCGGAAAAATTAGTATACCTCCCAGCACCACCTGTTATTGTTTCCCGGATTTTTTTACTGCGTTTGCTCTGACAAACGTTTTCAAGATAATCAACATCTCCTGCAATTGTTCTTATTCCTTTTTTGAACTTTGTAAAACATCCCTTTCTGAAAACTCTGACCACTAACTACAACTATTTTACATGCTTAATATATATGTAACCGGTTTGTAACCGTTCAGCTGCCATGATCTTGACTGAACACTTAGTTTCTGCTTGTGTATTTTGTGACAGAAATCCACACTGTTGAACTTGCTAGGATCCTGACTGAGCACTTAGTTTCTGCAATTACACAAAGATTCGACGTTCCATTCTTGTAGTGGCCTCGTCGTAGATGGATCTTAACAGTAAATAAATATATCTATACTAATGCATATTCAATTTCAAGTGTGTCTAGCTGAAAATGAAAAACATTATAATTTCTAGTGTTATTAAGCGTCAACATCAAGGAAATCTGAAAAAAAAAGAATCTTTAAGATATTTTAAAATACATTAAATTTCTAACTTCTAAAGCTGAGGGCTTATTGCATTACAACTGGGTTTACGTATCTGCAGAAGCCAGGGCCCAGATAGCTCACGCTGCAGATATGTACTCGACAAGAAACCCAAAATATTCATGGTTCAGTAAAGCTTCGAGCAAAAATATAGCTGGTCGGGAATTTAGTTCTCATTATCTCCGAGTTGTAGTTCCACAAATTAAATCCAGCATGGCCAGGTGGTTAAGCCACTCTACTCGTAATCCGAGGGTTGCGGGTTTGAACCTCCGTCACACAAAACGTGCTTGCCCTTTCAGCCGTGGGGGCGTTATAATTTGGCGGTCAATTCCACTGTTCGTTGGTAAAAGAGTAGCCCAAGAATTGGCGGTGGGTGATGATGATTAGCTGCCTTCTCTTTAGTCTTACGCTGCTAAATTAGGGTCGGCTAGCGCAGATATCCCTCGTGTAGCTTTGCGCGAAATTCAGACCAAACCGCTAAATAACTTTGTGCAAAAAGTCGTGTTTTTTATGTTTTTTTAAGAAAAGTTTTTGCCATAAATACCAAGAATTACAAGAATCTTATCATTAAGTTAAAAAGAGTTAAAAGCTTATTTACAGAAGCTGTTAAAGAAAAGTGTTTAGAAATAGGCTCTGATTCGTACAGGTTGATGTACGAGTGTGCTTTGTTACTCAAGGTTATATATACATTGAGCATAATGAATGTTTTGTTCGTAGTGTAGAGACTGGCCTTATACAAATATTACAAACTTCTGCCCTTTTTAAGTTTGCTCATTTTAAAGGTGTGGGTTAAGTTTTTTATCACTTGTCCTTCTCATGTTACAAAATCTAAATCTGTTTTTGAATAGTAAGTTTAAATCGTGTTTTATTAGTGAGCACAAATTTTAGTAGCTTTAAGAAAGAGTAAATTGGAACAGTGAGATATTCGGTAAAGGACCGTCTCTGTAGTAGATGTAATTTACTTTGCGGCCAATTCATTGTTTTAGAAACTCTTTTATTCGCGGTTAGTATATAATTATAAAGATACGCGAGTGAAATAAAAGGAAAATGTTGTAGTATGTTAACCGACGTGGCCTTTCGTGAACTTTCCAAGTCCTCTGATGAACCCGTTGGGACACGACACAGTTATGGTACAGACACGCTGTACATTTGGTTAGCTTGTGAATCAGATTAGAGTAGTAAAATGACAAAATAAATAAGAAATACAATTTATGAGTCAGAGGGACCCGGCATGGCCACGTGGTTAAGGCACTCGACTCGTAATCCGAGGGTCGGGAGTTGGAATCCCTGTCGCATCAAAGATGCTCGTTCTTTCAGCTGTGACGGTCAATCCCACTATTCGTTACTAAAAGAGTAGCCCAACAGTTGGCAATGGATGGTAATGATTGGCTGCCACAAATAAATTAAGGACATCTTAAATTTTATTACATCTTGATGTAATAAAACAACATACAATCACAATTTAGCCATAGTTTGTAAACTGCAAATTCTCCAAGTTTTCCACGCTACATTGTCTACAAGTGATTTTTACAAAGCGTTCGTAACATTAAAACGCACGTTTGTTTCTGGAAGAAATTGAGGTACAAATGTACTTGTTCGTGTAGAGTCCGGTATTAAGCGAAATCTTTGAATTTCAAAATTGCACATACCAACTGAGCAGGCTATCTCAAGGCTTTAGAGAAGTTCGGGCCTCTTCTATCTTTTGAGACCCATGGCAATAATAATAATAAAAGATGGCACACGAAAACAAAATAAGAAAACCATTAACTTAAAAGCGAAGCGAAGTATAATTTGAATAATCAATTTGTATGCACAATGTGCAGTTCTCTTTTATAACAGTACCTATGTTAGTAACCGAGTGAAATTTTCGGGGGTGTCTGTAAATGTCATTGTAAAAAGTTTTATTTTTGTTGTATTTTTGTTACATGACAACTCAAAAATCTAAACAATGGTGTCGAACCATTTCACTAACGTGGCATAGTTTCAAATCGAGTATTCGATTTTATAATTATTATTAATAACTAGTTGTAATAAAATCAAATTATGATTCTATTGCAAACGATGTTACCATTAACCGCTTCAAGTTAGTTTTACTACAGAAGTTTAATGTTCCTTTGAAACTTATGCACAGGATGAAACAGGTATCACTTTGATTTTAAAATTTTAAAGTGAATAAATATTTGAACCATTGTGTTCAGTTTTAAGTTCCTTACTTTAGGAAGAGCATTGAGTTGTTAAAGGGTTCAGAGGAGCGTTACTACTGAGGTACCTGGGTTGGAGAGGTTGTCTTGTGAGGAGAGGATAAAATTTCCATTTGTGTTTTAAAAAAGAACAGCTGGATGGGATTTGATTAAGGTGTTTAAGATTGTAAAGTCAACTGGTAGTGCTATAGTATTAATTTTTCGCATTTAACAGCGAGAAGAGTAGGGCGAGAGGACGCAGATTTTTGCAGGGTAGGAGTCGCCTGTGGTTAATAGTTTTATTTTTCTAAAAGGATGGTTGACCTCTTGAATGAGTTGCTTTTGGATGTTATTGATACAATAAATTTGAGCGAATTTAAGAGAAGGCTTGATAACTTTATAAATGATAAGGGTTGGCTTTGAGATTTAAAAGAAACATTCACTTATTTAAGTTTAGTTTCGAGGGTTAAACAGCTAAGATGAATTAGTAGGTCCACTTTTGTCCGTAAACATTGTTTCCGTACCTGCCGTCCCTCGATGGCACAGGGATAAGTGTACGGATATACAACGCTAAAATCAGGGGTTCGATTCCCCTCATTGGACACAGCAGATTGCCTGATGCTGCTTTGCTATAATAAAACACACAAACACGCCCCCTAGCGGGAAACTATGTTGTTTTGTGATTGATCCAGTGTTAACATTGGAAATGGACGGGAAAGTATCTTCAGTGAGTGTATGTATTACACACATTCTGTGATAACCATTGTTTACGTTGTATTTTCGTACAACTATAACTTAGTTTTCTTACCTGGTTTATGAAAATAAATATCCTTGTAGTAAGGAAAAAATAATTTTCGTTGCTATCTTATAAGTCAAAACAAGCTTCATTCAACTGTGGCATCATAAGTTTTTCTCATATTTAGAAATATAAGTAATGTGTCGGTGAATATTACTTGATTGTTTTACATTGCGAGTTCGCTGCGTTTTATATACTAGTAGAAATACCCGCCCACTAGGCAGGTATAACAGCTAATTACTGCGTCATTTTCTGGACTTTTTTGACATTTCTACAACAGTGTACTCATAATTTACATTCAATAATGATCACTTTCACCGAGAAAAATAATGTTATTACAATTTTAGTTTAAAAATGAACTATCCTCACAGCATTACACAGAGCAAGTTTTATTTGAAGTATTTCTTTGTCGACACAGTTATCATTGAAAGTGTCTTACTTTTATGTTTCAACACTCATGAGATTTTCACTGTAGAGAAGCAGTTGTTTTAGGTTTGTTTGATTATTTTATATTTGAAACTTACACCAGTAAAAAAGTACAAAATAAGTAAGCCACACCTATAGTGGATTTGTTTATGTTCAAAATGTTGTCGCACGTAGTTGTAACGTAGTTTCTGAGTTCATGTGAATAGTAATAGTATAAAGTCACACGTAGCTAATTACAATGAAATAAAATTTAAAAGAAGTTGTTACTCGTATGACCTTTGACCTCTGTGATATTTAGAAACTGGAAAATAATGTACGTGACTGAAAATATTTTCAGTTTTATCACGTATTTTTGGTCATAGGTTAAAGTAAGAATTCCGTGAAAAGACGAACGTTACATACACACATTTTTGTCAGTTGTTCCCACGCGAGCACAGCTAGGAGGCGTGCTTATCCAGTAATTCACGCCTTCAAGTGACTATTGTGAAGGCGATCACAGTATAGCACCTGCATGAGTAATGTCAACAGCAGGTGCACGTTCACACTTTTTTTTTTTAAAAAAGTGACCCCAGTACTTACACCTGCTTGGATACGTCACGCATGCAGGTGAATAATTTAAATATTTTGAAATATTTAAATAAATAATTTTGAAATCTCAAAAGCCGTTTATTAGTTGTATGACGAATTGGAACGGCGTAAGAAAAGTAAGCGGATAATTAATTGAATATAAATGTAATTTTACATTTTGTTTCTCACTGTTATCTGTCAGAAACAACTTTCGTCATATATTATTAATTTTAAAGTGATTTATGTAAAATATTTAGAGATAAACTGGTGAAATAAAATTTCTGTTTTAGCAGTGTTTCTGTTTATTTTTTTCCTGTAAAAATTCTTAAAATGAACAAGATACAAAAGTTATGAAGTTTCTCTATCTCTGTATCAAGCTATGTTTGTCTGTGATTATACAGGGTGGTCGCTAGAAAAGCGGAAAATTTGAGGGTCAGATGAGATCATGAATAAAATGCGTGCTTACTCATTTCTATTTTGATTTCTTCACATCATGAATAAAATACATGATTTTAATATCATAAAATGCATTTTGAGCATCTATGAGTGTAATATAACATATCCCTTTAAAAAACTTTGTAAAAGTTATTCTTTGTAAAAATAAATAGCTATTTGACAAATTTTCCGCTTATCTAGCGACCACCCTGTATATTTCATTCTATAGATAACTTTGGTTTTCTCGTATTTTTTCTTACTCATGCTCAACAAAATGTGTTAAATGTTTAATTCATATATGCCACATCGATGTTGATAAACTGAGTATGTTTGTATGACGTGGAGATAATCAGAAGGGATAAATAAAATAATGTGAATACAATATCGATGAAGCTTGAACACGTGCAGAGTCAGTATAATTAATTATCTTACTATTTTATGTTGTAATGGTGTGTAGGGAAAAAATGCATATTTTTTAAACATTTTTTTTCTCTGCTTTGGTCAAAGTTCATTTTTTTTAATTTGTTGTTATTATATTTCAATTTCTTTGAGTTTAAACGTGACTTTATATTTCAGTGAAAGTCAGTCCTAGACCAAGTTTGGTCTTGCTATTACTAATAAGTGTATATATAGACACAGAAATCTTCGCTAGTGACGTGGTTAGCGATAATTTTACGTAATTACAATTCCAAAATTCGGGGTTCAACTTTCTGCGGTGGGTAGTGCAAAAGTAACTAACCCAGTGTGCAGTTTTGCGTTAAAAACAACAATTACAAGTTAGCATGGCCAAGGTACTCCACTCGTAGTCTAAGGATCACGTCTTCGAATCCCCGTCACATCCAACATGCTCGTCCTTTGAACCGTGGGGGCGTTATTACTTTCAGTTAATCCCACTATTCGCTGATAATAGTAGCTCATGAATTGACGGTGGGTGGTGATAACAAGCTGCTTTTCGTCTAGTCTTACACTACTAAGTTAGGTACAGCTAATGCATTCAGTTCTTGTGTTGCTTTGCGCAAAATTCAAAATAAATTAAAACATCTAAGCACACTCCATAGGAACTGTGAACCTTCTATTAATAAAATTAAATTATGATTCTATTGCAAACGATGTTACCATTAACCGCTTCAAGTTAGTTTAATTACAGAAATTTAATGTTCCTTTGAAACTTATGCACAGGGTGAAACAGGTATCACTTTGATTTTAAAATTTTAAAGTGAATAAATATTTGAACCATTGTGTTCAGTTTTAAGTTTCTTACTTTAGGAAGAGCATTGAGTTGTTGAAAAAGGTTCAGAGGAGCGTTACTACTGAGGTACCTGGGTTGGAGAGGTTGTCTTGTGAGGAGAGGATAAAATTTCCATTTGTGTTTTAAAAGAACAGCTGGATGGGATTTGATTAAGGTGTTTAAGATTGTAAAGTCAACTGGTAGTGCTATAGTATTAATTTTTCGCATTTAACAGCGAGAAGAGTAGGGCGAGAGGACGCAGATTTTTGCAGGGTAGGAGTCGCCTGTGGTTAATAGTTTTATTTTTCTAAAAGGATGGTTGACAACTTTTGTAAACTGGAAAAAAAAACGCATTTTAACTTGTCACTCGTCGTACGTGTTATAGTTTAATCTGTTGACTACCAAGTATTTCAGCTGCTTCGGCATCTTTGAACCAAGTTCAAAATACAACTGTAATACTTCTTCATTTTGTAACTTTTTCGTGACGCCATTTTGGATCAAAAGTGAAAGAATTTGTAAGTAGGTCAAATGCATGTTTGGTGCTGACATCTAGCGTTGAAGTTAGGTATTATTGAGAACGAGTTAACTCTTCCATGGCACTGTGTTATCGATCGGCTTAGACGAGTTATCTCGTCTACGGCACTGAACAGTTTAATGAAAGTAGTTTGAAATAGATAAATGATAAGGTTTAAGTTGCTGAGAATGTGTACATATATTCTTCGTTACTTTATTATTTATTCGTTTTAGGGCAAAGCCAAACACTCTGCAGTCTCCATTCTATCTATTTCGAGGAATTTAATACCGGATTTTGGCATTGAAATTCTGTGAACTTACAGCTGTCCCACTGGAGGACGTGTTCTATTCAACTTTATATTGTTTTCATTTTTCCATGTTGTGTGCTCTTACAATGGAAGTTCATAGTTAAGGGCTTAAAAGGTGCACGCAATTTTTTTTTTCCTTAGTGACAACTTTACAAGGTGTATTGTTCATTTCAAATCAATACTATAAAACTTCTAAGTACAAATATCAGTGTTTTATATGCTAATGTATGAGATTAACACTGAACAGTAAGGGTTTTTAAGAGCGTCTGACGAAGAGTAACTTAACTAGATGGATTAGAATTAAAAAATGAAGCCAATTATATGTGATCGATTGATCGTGCTTAACGTCATGTATAAACACACACACACACACACACACACACACACACACACACCATGTACGTCGATTATTATACAGGGTGGTCGCTAGAAAAGCGGAAAATTTGTCAAACAGCTATTTATTTTTACAAAGTTTTCTAAAGGCATATGTTATATTACACTCATAGATGCTCAAAATTATTAAAATCATGCATTTTATTTATGATGTAAAGAAATCAAAATAGAAATGAGAAAGCATGCATTTTATTCATTATCTCATCTGACCCTCAAATTTTCCGCTTTTCTAGCGACCACCCTGTATATCAGTTAATTAGTACTGTTACTATTAAAGAAATTTTTGGAAGTAATTCCAATAATTCAATTTAATCATTAATATTAATAAGTGTACAGTAATTAGAATGTTTTATGACTGTATTTAATAATGTGTAAGACGATTCCATGTATAAGACGACCCTGTTTTTTTTTTCTGTTTTTTATAGCAAATTAGGTGTATTTCCTTTCAATTCGGTGTGTAGGACAATATCTATTGGCAGGCAAGTCTAAGAAGTTATTTTTAAACTGTAGCTAAGGCGATCTCTGGGTGTTCAATATAATAATAAGTGCAGCTTTTATGTTTTTCAGACACTGTAGTGGCATAACTTCAGTCACATTTGTGTAATAAACCATAAGACGTAGTAACTACTACACAAGAACAATTGGTGTACGTTACACAAACTTTTGTTTGTATAATATTAGCAATATTTTAGCATTATAGTTGAAATCAGTACATTTCAAATGAAAAATGGTTTCATTAAATATAACTAGCGTGTGAGATAAATAACTTGGTCACGAAGAATCGAAGCAAATCATACAATTATAAACATATTGTAACACTGTGCAGTCTGGTGTCGACGAACTTAATTGGAAAAGGAAACAAGTAGAAGGAACAGTGTAGTTTTGTTTTAAATATGCTCTTAACCAAAAAGTTTAAATTTAAACTATATCTTTGAACCTGTATACAAGTAAAAAGTATTGTCTCATACACTGGCAAGTAGAATACAATATTTGGCTTTCAGTTTTTAATAAGTAGATCAAAAAAAGAATAGGTGTTAGAACAGTGTTAGGAACATATATAACCAGAAATTATATGTATATATATATAAATATACCATTTTGAAGTTTTCTTTGTATTATTTGTACAAGTTTATATTTCGTCCCATTTGGAAAAAATGGAGTTTGTTTATTACATGGAAAATAGACGATTATTCTTGGTTGTGAACAGCATTGGTTTTCTTGGCTTATTCACAAGGCGAAATGTTGCTTTTTGCCAGTAGCGTCTCTGACTCTTTGCTTACGTACACATAAATCTTTCTAAAGTTATAAGGTTTTAACACGCACCTCTCCTAAAGCGATGCTCAAGCTGTTTGGATTTGGTGTAATAGACCACACGCACCTACAAACGCAACATGCGTTCGAGAGAAGCTGTGACATGCTGTCTCCTGGTTATTATTTTCTTTATTATATTTTACAAGGACATTTTGCACTCTACATGTTTCGAGATTTTGAACTTAGCGAGACTCGTACTCGTCTTTACGTATTATTTCACACGTGTCTGTTAATCTTTATTTGGATACAGTGAAGATGCAATATGAAAGATTATAACTGGAACCTATCTTGTATTCGATGATAAATCTAACTCGCACTATCTGCGCATCAAACAAGAAAACACACGTGAATGATGGCCATTAATGCCACTTCCATGTTTCACACACAGCTGTCACTACCATAATCATTCTGGAACAAAAGCGAAGAATGTTGACCTTCACTGACACATTTCTTCTGTCGATTGCGTTATTCTCGGACTTAATGTTCACAATGTTTTAAAGTTCGTCTCCTCGTAGGTTAGTTTTGTGTGTCTCTAACATGAACCACTACATCAGTATTTGCATGTACAGCTTTCTGATAGTTTTGTGTGTCTAACATGAACCACTACATCAGTATCTGCATGTACAACTTTCTGATAGTTTTGTGTGTCTCTAACATGAACCACTACATCAGTATCTGCATGTACAACTTTCTGATAGCTTTGTGTGTCTCTAACATGAACCACTACATCAGTATCTGCATGTACAACTTTCTGATAGTTTTGTGTGTGTCTAGCATAAACCACTACATCAGTATCTGCATGTACAACTTTCTGATAGTTTTGTGTGTGTCTAACATGAACCACTACATCAGTATCTGCATGTACAATTTTCTGATAGTTATAATGGAGATCTAATGCAACTTGGAGCACTGTTTCTCATCGAATGCAGACGTTTTTGTTTTGTTTTGTTTTTCATCTCGAATTCGTTCAGGAGTGTTTGACCTGAGTTACGTATTTCGAAACCCATATTGTTTCATTCGATGAATTTAACATTTAGACATGAACTAGACGTAACATTGAGTATTCAACTATTATATTAAAATGTGCCTAATAAAACGACTGCCGAATATATGTGTGGCTGCGAGTAACGTTTTTAAACCGGACAAGACATGAAAATATCACATAATATAATCTGAATGACTTGTTAAAGTAGTTTTAGATTCTTTAACACCATACAACATGTGCACTTGAGCTGCCTAACATTTTCTCGGAACTTATTTATCGTTCTGGTTCTTGGAAATAAGTTAATACGTGTTTTGTATTAAATAAAGTGTTAAAGTATGTTATATAAGTCGTTTGGAAAATAACATTTGCTGTGCAATCAAACAACTAGCTATGACAGTTTGGAATCATCGTGCATGTTGCCTAGAGGCTTGTAAAATTCACTGTATAATAAATAACACTCTGATTATAAAGTGAGTTTTAATGAGAATCTTTTCAATTTTCTTCCAGATTTGTCTACGCCATCACTGAGGCAAGTAACTGCTGGTGTAAAGGTACATCAGGTGTTGATCACCTTCTAAAACACTTGGATTTCCAGTGTGGACCAACAAGGTGAGGACCACTGATTGGTGGGTGTGAAGGTTTTACCGTATGTAGGAAAGTACTCAGATTGAACTCTTGTAGTTTGCACTGAGGCAATATAGTTCTCATGATTTCCCATGTTTTTCGGAAACATCAAATGTAAGGAAAGGAGTGTGTAAATTGTGACTGGCAAGCTGAATGTTCGTCATGCAATGAGAAATAATGATTAATTTTTCTTCTCAAAATTGTTACTAGATTATAACCAACTTTTAGAAAACATGTTCATAAACAATTTATTTAGATACAGTGTGTGTATGTAGAGCGACTATCATATTTACATACAGTGTGTGTATGTAGAGTGACTATCATATTTAGATACAGTGTGTGTATCATATTTCTCGTATTTAACGAAACTACTTTTTAAAAATATATTTGGCCATTTTCTTAAAATACCGCAGGACTGACATTTGACTTCTGTACAGTTTTAGGTTATGTTCATGATAAATCCCTATAGACTGAAATATGCAAAAAAACAACACTGAACCCCACTGACATGTTCCACCTCTCTCAAGTGTATGACTGTGCAAATGATTAATGGTGAATTTTTATTATGGATTTTCGGGTGTTCTCTGTGGACTGTCGTACTGGCTTTGGCTTTGTCAGCCTGCTGATCTGAGAAACACTTTCTAATACGCGCATAATCAAAACTGAAATATTCTGCGAGTAAAATATGTCGAGAGTTCTGAATGGACAAAATTTCGTGATGTAGCGTCAGTGTTTCTCCTTTTAAAACCAAATAAACGTAATGACGAATTTCAGCCAGTGGATGACTTTTGTACGCTACCAGCACTAAACGAATATTCCGGATTCGTTTTTATTACTTATCACAATCTATACCAACTTTCCTTCAAGTCTAATTACACGGTATTTGTCTAGAGTAGTATGTGTGTGTCTTACATATGTATTTTCGGCTGAAATAATTTTTTGAAAGATAAAATTGCTTGCCACGATGAAAAGTGCTATTGTTATGTCTGGATTGTAAAGTAGCTTTTTGAGTCAGTATCACTTTACTTTGTGTCGTCGAGTTGCTTCTTCGTTACATTAAAATTTCTAAATATCAAAAAGAAACAATGTTGTTTCATCACGTGACAACTAGCTTTGATTTCAGTTTTAGTTTTTTATTTGCACAAACAACTCTTAACCCGCATGAAATTTCATTGAAGAAATGAACATTACGTTTAATATGGCTGTTATTGGTTTACTCAACATATTTAGGTCTTAAATACGCACGTGTAATTTATTCAAAATCATATGCTTATCACCTTGTGAGCACACATTGCGACGTTTCTGCATATTTAGCTAAGTTTTCCTTCATTAAAATTTTACCTTCACTTTACTTTGCAATAATATAGTTTCAGTTCGTTTCATAGACTGTAATAAACACCTTTTAGCTACTTGCTTCTTCAGTATGGGTTTTATTCTTCGTTTTTGCGAGTTTCTTTCTTCCAGCTCTTAAAACCGTGCCATACATTGAATGCTCATAACTGTTTCATACTCTGAATACTGTTATAAATACCATTACTTGTAGATTTACTAAATAAAGCTACTTACGTACAGATTTATTAAATAAAGTTACGTCGACCAAGTAATTTTTTTTGTCAAATAACCAGAATTCATGATGTACCACTTAATACCTGCAACAAAACATAGCTTAAATTAAATGCCATGCGTGGGTATGTTAGATAAGTAACATTCAAGGAAAGGGCGTGAAAACTACAACAAATGTTTTTGCAAGTCGTGGCTAGAACTACATTGACCCGGCATGGCCAGGTGGGTTACGGCGTTCGACTCGTTATGTGAGTATCTCGGGTTCGAATGCCGATCGCAGCAAAACATGCTCGCCCTTTCAGCCGGGGGGACGTTAAAATGGTACGGTCAATCCCACTATTCGTTGGCAAAAGAGTGGCCCAAAGGTTGGCGATGGATGGTGATGACTACCCGCCTTCCCTCTAGTCTTACACTGTTAAATTAGGGACGGACATCACAGATAGCTCTCGTGTAGCTTTGCGCGAAATTAAAACAACAAAAACAAACCAGTATTACATTATTTATCGAAACTTTCACGGGAGAGTTCTAAAATACCAAAAAAATGAGAATGAGGTCAAGACGTACTGTAGTCGGTTTATAACAGTATGTCGAACACAAGAGTTCTGAACCTGTGTACATGAAAAATGTCGATAATTTAGAAATATAGTTGTTCGTCTTTCTGAGTGAAAAACAAAATACGAAGCTTTTTGAAATACCAAAAAAGTGAAAATTAGCGTCACCGTACTTTCAACATAGTGGAAAAGGTCCTTGTAAAGAGTCGACAATTTTCTAGACATTTACCTGTAGATTGAGGATGGAAAACGTAATGTAGCAGAAGACGTTGCAAACACCAGCAGAATTTGAACCAACAATAACAGGAAAAGGGAATTAGTCAGGGTTAAGGATCAAGTGAAGACAGAATTAACGAACACAAATCTGAGAAGAACAATAGTGGAGAAATGTCAAAGCTGTTTACTTCTGTTGTGGTTCGTAAATGGTAGTTTGGGGGAAGGAAACACTAACACGATTCCTTCTTTGCTCTATGTAAAGCAGAGTTCTCTAGTAAAGAAATTGATACTAAATAGACTATCTAACATTCGCACTATTATTACTATTAATATAATTTTTTTTAATAAATCGCAACACTTACAGTATAATTATCAACGACTTACTAGTTGTTAATAAATATAACGCCTTATCGTAAATTTACAATGCGAACTATGTAGATGTGTAATTTGACTAATTTGTTTGAGCAATAAATTGCATACCTAGCTTTGCCCTTGACGAAAGCCTGGCATATCCGGTGAAAGTGTACAAGTAAAATTAAACTCGTAGTCCATTATGTTTTTTTGGGTTTTTTTACAGGGTTGAAGCTTTTGTAAAGCATTTTAAAATGTCTTACTGTTAAAGTTTCGCTGGTTATTTTAACGAGACTGCACTTCTCCGCCGTTTTTTGTCTTGTAAACGCAAAACAAACGCACAAATTTGCTAAGAATGGGTAAAATGTTTGCGAGGATTTTCAGCAGCATTCCTTTCTTAAAAAATTGTTGCAGTACGGGAAGTATATCTGAATGAGGAAGTGAAGCAGTCGAATTTAGAAGCTTGTGGGAAATGGCAAACCAGTTGCCTCACTTCATATTCAAAGTAGCCCATTTCACAGCAGAGATGCGGTCAAGATTTCTACTGTCTAAATTTGTTAAATTTAATGCATTACATTTAATAATAAACTTAAGATTTTCCTTTACGGAAAAAAGATATTCCACATCAACAAGTAAGAAATATCTTTCAAAATATATATGTAATACATATCTAGTTCAGGCTTAAGCGCTGTAGGAGTCTATCTGCTATGGTTGGTGTGTTTGAATATTTGTGTGTGAATTTAGATGATGTTGCTCTGGGAACTCTCTATGCTGTCGGGAGGAGTGTGTTTTGTATTGTTTGTAGCTTAGTTTTAATTGTTATCCAAGCTGGAGCTGCATGGTCAGTTGCTGGTCTGATGTATGTTTTGTAACTTTTTAGTATACTCCCGGTCGCGGGAACCATTCCCCGTCCCACCAGACATGTCCACCTTTCCAGCCGTGGAAACGTTATAACGTGAAGGTCGTTTCCTCAATTCGTCGATAAAACAGTAATCTAACAGTTAACGGTGGGTGGTGTCGACTAGCTGCCTTTTATCTAGTATTTCGCTGTTACATTAGGGACGGCAAGCGCAGATAGTCCTCGTGCAGTTTTGCGCAAAATTGAAACCAAACTTAAGCGCTTATTCTAACAATAGTATAAATCGGAAGTTAAATGTGTGAATTGGAAAATAACGGGGAATTAAAGGAATACTAATATTTTATGTTATGGTTATTATGGGAAAGAAGCCAAAATGATGAACATCTGACTTATAATCGTCTACTTACAGAATTTTGTTTTGGTGAGTTTGTATAAAACTTAGTGTTTTTATTTTTCAATATATGGGAAAGTTAAGTATGAATTTGCTTTGTTTGTAGTCTCTTATGTTAGCATCCCAAGTTTGGTCTGGATCGGTCAACGATTTCAAAGGGAAATGCATCTATAGACAGACAGAAAAAGTTTTCTTTGAAACTGGGAACTTATTGCATGGGTATGGATTAATATGTATATCGCATATATGAGAGAGGCCTCTACACCCAATTTTTATATTAATCTTTGCTTTGCTTCGTTTCCCGGAACTAGATAAAATTTATACCGTGTGTAATTTTTCATATCATCATATTATAATGAAACGTTTGGTGACATGAATGATATTGGAAAAACACTTTTATTGTACGATGTGTAACCTCCAACTTCGCGAAATTTTTATCCTGTATGTACGTCGATTTGCAATAGGAGTCACGATTTTCACGTTTCGCCTCCATTTCCCGTCACATAAAAAGTATTTTTCTGCATTCTCAGGGTGCAGATATGACATCATATACACGTCACACGTGGCTATAATCCACTGGCGCTACGGGTAATTGGCTAATGATTTTAATTCACAAGATGGAAAGAAACACAAATAAAATACTGTGTTTCTAACAGCCCAGCAATTCATATATTTCCTCAAGAATGACGGGAGAAAAGTATACAAGTAGTTTCAGATTTACGGAACTTATGGTATTGTAATTAAGACACTTTTTTGGAAGATTAGACTCTGTTCAGTGTCCAATTGGAAATGGAACGTTATTCTTATGATAATATCAGTGACGTGTTATATGATTGTATGGTATTTTAACTCATACTTTTTGTTAAAAGCAAAACGCACATGCATACAGAAACTTAAGTTCTGTGTTTTAAAGAAATGCACTTAGTTATTTGACATTTTTGAAATAATTTATCATGTTAAGTTATTCAGAAAACTTTTTTAAACACTGTCAAACTAGGGCCAGCTTGGATAGGTGATTTAGAGCACTCGATTCTCAATTTGAATGTCGCGGGTTCAAATCCCTGTCCTATCAAATATGCTCGCCCTTTTAACTCAGAGGGCGTTATATTACATTGTCAGTTCCACTATTCGTTGGTAAAAGAGTAGCCCAAGAGCCTATCGGTGGGTGGTGATAACTAGCTGCCATCCATGTAGTCTTATCACACTGCTATATTAGGGACGTCTATAATAGATAGCCCCTATGTAGCTTTGCGCGAAATTCCAAACAAGCTGAGCCACAAGAGTGTATATAAAAACTGATATTACGATATCAGAAAGTAAAAAAAGTCTTCTAATGTTAATTTATTTGCTCGGTAATGTCCCTTATACCTTTTGATAATGAATGTCAGACTTGTTACTTAATTCGTTTTACTGTGAGAGAAGACGCGTTTCATGTTTCAGATTATCGAAATGGTTATATAAATATATATTCATAAAAACAAAAAATGAAGCAACCCAGAGTCATATTACAGATTGCTGAAGGAAAATTTGCTATAACATTACTGTTGTGTTGGTCTTGCTAGTGATAAATCTGTGATTGTAAGTGACCGTTAAAATAAGGATAGTTTCAAATATCATCTAATAAGTTGTAAGTCTGTATACCTAACTCTGCCCCACCGGAAAATAGATGTATGTGTACAGAAGCCATTTCATTTAGAGCAGTAGACATACGGATTATTTTGTGACGACGAATGGTTTGTTTGTTTGTTTTCGATTTCACGCAAAGCTACACGAGGCTATTTGCGCTAGTTGTTCCTAATTTAGCAGTTTGAGACTAGAGGGAAGGCAATTAGTCACCACCATCAACCGCTAACTGTTGGGCTACTCTTTTACCAACGAATAGTGAGATTGACCGTAACATCATAACGCCCCATGGCTGGAGGGAGCGAGCATGTTTGGTGTGATCGGGATTTGATGATGATTGTCTTGCAAATTTTTTTTTCAGTAAATCAGTAAATAAGCGTTTTATATAAATATTAACATTTTTTTTTCACACAACTCTAGCTAAAACAGTTCCCATGACACCATTCTAAGTAAGATATACTATGTACCAAATGAAGTTATGAAGAGAAATAACAAGGTGCTACTTAATAGCTCTTTTGTCAGTTTCTTCCAGTGTTCTGTGTACGTATAATTGTTACATTTAACATCTATTTACACTGCCTTTTCACATAAATAATTAACTTTTAAATACAAATAGTCAGCCATTTATCAAGGGATGACTTAGTACAATAGAACGTTCTTTTACTGTAATATTCTTATGAACTAAATAACAAAAATAGAGACATTACTGAGACAAACTTGAAAGAACAGAATAACTGGAAATAGCCTACAAATTATAACATGCTAAGGTCATATTCGATAGGGGGGAAAGCAGGCTGTTACAAAACAGGAAACGCGTCGCGTGATTCATCTATCACATCTTGACACTTTGGAGCATGTGCACTGAATATTTCCCTTACAGCACGAGCTTAAAATTATCATTTTGTTACAACTGCAGTAACTTGTGTATCATATTAATCACCCAAAATGCAAGTCATAATTTAAACCGATAGTTAAGCCTTATTCCTTATTTATGTAACTCGAGTAATAGATACTTAAATTCTGTGGATACCGGACAAGTCTAATTAATATTTGTTTAAATATTACTAGTTGTGTACGAAGTGTTTTGTATGATATATAGTCAATAGATTTGAAAAATTGGAAATTCTGTAACATAAAGTGTTTCATAGAATACTTGCCTGTTGCAAGTTTTAAGATAAAAGCGCATTCTTTTGCTGTTCCGGTATGTGCAGGGTATCGTTTGATGTTTGATAATTATTCAACTCCATTCGTAAAACATTTAGAATGCAGTGTGTAACCTCAATACATTATTGTTGTGTATGACGTTGTTGTTTAAGACTCGTATTAACATGCACAAACATACACGGAATTCTCTTTCTGTTAAAATACTTTTATTTGCAAATATATGTACTCTAACGTAGAAGTCCGTGTGTAATTCTACATAATAATATAACTACATCGGAATTTTTAAGCCGTGTAGCTAAATTAGTTTTTAACACTGACTGTCAATCTTATATGTAGAAAGTTGAATAAAGAATTTGTATTATTAAAATTCATTACTATGTGGCGTTTTTTAAGTGAAAACAGTGACATATTTTATAAACTAAATTTGACTTTTTCCCCTTTCGCAAGCGGTAAATATTTTTCGAATTATGGCTGCATTTTGGTAAACCTTTAGATGATAAAATATTTGTTCGTTGCATTAGGCAATAAGTGACGTTCCTCGGCCCGGCGGTTAGGGCGTTCCAATTGCAGTAATATAAGGGTCGCTGTTTCGAATCCTCGTCACATCAAACACGCTCGCCCATTCAACCGTGGAGACGTTATAAATTTCGGGTCAATCCTAATATTCGTCGGTAAAAGAGTATCCCAAGAGCTGGCGGTGGGTAGTGATGACTAGCTGTCTTTCCTCTGGTCTTACACTAAATTAGGGAGGGTCAGCGCAGATGGCCCTCGTGTAGCTTTGGACGAAGTTCAAAACAAATAAGTGAACAGTTTGCAGAAGACGTCAGTGCGAGTTTCGTTAAATGTTTTATCTGGGGCAGTTCGGTTCTCCGTGGTTGACGTAGCACGAATGACTTAGTTTATAATCTTATGCTTAAAGCAAACAAAAACCTTTATTTTTTTTTTAAACTTAGCTTTCGATTCTCCAGGTGGATATCGCACAAGTGGCCCAATGTGTAACGTCACTCGTAGTATGAACACCGTTAAGTTTTAATGTCCAGTCGTTAAGTAATATCAAAATAAGAAATACCTACGTAATAACTGTTAAAGCATTTACTGATTTTCAAACTGCGCTTCCTTTTCTTACAGTTTGTAACAATGTGAAAAAATTTAATCTGAAATTCGATTCCGTGCGATAAAGGTTTTGCTCTGTTTTGGAATTTCGTCGCAAAGCTACACGAAGGCTATCTGCGCTAGCCGTCCATAATTTAGCAGTGTAAAACTAGAAGGAAGGCAGCTAGTCATCACTGCCCACTGCCAACTATTGGGTTTCTCTTTTTACGAACGAATAGTGGGATTGACCGTCACATTATAACGCCCCCACGGCTGAAAGGTTGAGCATGTTTGGTGCGACGGGGATTCGAACGCCTTAAACCACCTGGCTGTGCCGAGCCCTCGATAAAGGTAACATAGTCCATTTTATATCTTTATCGTTGTTAATTGTCAGTTTTTAAATAAGTTGAATGATAATTGGTAATTGTGACAAAAATACCAAGGTCAAGGTTTTTCTGCTGTGTTTTTAATATATACAACATCTCTTATTTCATCATTTTTGGTTCACTGCGTATAGACCATCCTATTAAATGTGCAGAACGTGCGTGCTAGTGAAAATTAGTGTTCGTGATTTCAAACATTTCGTTCAGTCTGTGTGCAGGCAGACCGTTTTCACCTTGATCTCGGCGATGATTGGTTAACTGGAAACCTCGTTCTACCATTAACTAAACTACCAATTTAGCTCATTATAGTTACTAAGAGATTTAAGATTTGTTACTCTGAATTTGGCTGCTGGACCCTCTGTTCAGACAAGTGGACATACTAATGTAGGGTAGTAGGGTAAAATAGGGTTATTTTTGTATATGGAAAGTCAGCCGTAAGTAATGCTGGTAAATATGGGCGGTTATGATTTAAAAAGCGTCGACTCACGATTATGTTAATTACCTGTGTGCGAGGGAAGTATGTTTGTAGAAAGTTCGTTAAATCAACCAGCTGGTGCGTGAATGTTTGATGTCAAGTGAGTATTGTTTTTACTCCTTTTTTTAAACTGAAATGTCTTTTCCTTATCAGACAGTTACCATTTAAAAGTTTTTACGTTCATTCACATAATTGACTCTCTTATTTAACAAGGTATTTGTATTTCCATATCTTCTTATTTGCTTTCTTTTTAACGTTTGAAAAATTATCCAAGGCTTTTAATCTGGACAAAGTTTATCATATGAAACCTATGTGTACAAAAATTTTGCAGGATGTTTGATACGTAAGTTTCTCAGCTAGGTTATTTTGTTTGTGTTATTGAACAATGTTCTGTGTAGCTAGTCTTGAATATGTTTGAAACTGTTATCACGTTCCCTTTATTTTTGCATCGATAGCGACATTCAGTGTAGTTGAAGACTTTTAAGGGCGTGACTGTCTAGACAACACAAGGATAAAGAACCTTTGTTACCGAACGCTATTGATTAATTTGGAATACACTGTATTTACTGTATCAAAACATTCTGTCAGTTTATTTAAAATCTGTTCCATTTTGATCAGACATGTATATATATTGTGTTGAAACTAAAACTTACTACACTCTATACATACACATAAAATTATGTATATATACATCTGTAAATTTTATCTGATATTTTTCCCGCGTTGGGGAACAAAATCACATCTCTAGCGAAAGTTACATTATGTTTTTGTTTTGCATGTTTGTAAAATTACCATAAGCTATATTTAGGAATGGTTCCATTTTGCTGTATCCACGTCATAATTTTGTAACATGTTAATTCGGGAACGGTTAATATCTAGGTTATTTTTCGTAACATCAGTTTGATTTTGGAGTGATTGACGAGACTTCTGGAATAAATATTCAATCGCTTTGCAATTAGAATTATAGGGTAGCTGATTTTATGAATTTACATGTTTTTAAGTTCTTTTGTTATAAAGCTTCAAGGGTACTTTGATACACACAGTTTTATGAAGATGTATTCTGTAAGCATGATCTCTAACAATAAGTAATGCTAACTTTAGTAATATTTGTATTTAAGTTGTATATTTAAAGATCGTTATTGTGTAATACAGTGTTTGATGCTAGTCAGCTCCATATATTTATTACAGCTTGTGCTAAAAGTAAGAGTGGTTGTATTAGACAAACACAACCGATATTGTGTTTAGTGGTTTCATGTGTGTTACACTTAACACGTATTACTTAATTTTTTATACCATCGTAAACATTATTTGTTGTACTATAAGAAAATCACTGTTATAAATTCGGCATGGTTCAAATGGTAAGGTGTCGAATACAAATGTCATTACTCTGTTTCCTTCCATTGTGTCTTTTAACAAAAGAGAACTCAAACAACCCTTAAACTTACAATGTTGCATTAAGATTACTTTTCAAAACTTTTTTAAGTACACTACTCCAAACAGACAAATAGTGTTTCCTAGGTATTATTACTTTAATCAGCAGTATTGATTATACTATTCAGTATATCGAATGTCATTACTTTGTATTTCGATTTATTGTTTAACACTATAATTATATTATAAATATCGTTTGAAAATGTTAGTTTAATGTATGTGTTTATGACTAGTTTAAATTTTATGCGCTGGTCGAATCTAGTCGATATAATTGGGATTACGGCCAATAATATCATTAACAAGGAAAGGTTCCCACCCATCTGAAGAAGCAACGTATTCTAATCTTTTATTAAAAAAAACAAAAACAAAAGATATTTAATTACCTAGACTGATTATTGGGTTGAATTTTAGTTTTGCTGTCAGTTAATAATTATTTTCTTTGACGAGGATTTTTTTTTTTTTTTTTTTACAAATATTTTTTGATAAGCACTTCAGCGTGAATTTCATCAATTTTCGTTGAAACAGTACGTCGGATTACGTGCTTCGTTCAGTTGCCAGACTTTGAGAGAAGTTACAAATGATTTTCTGGTCCTCCAGTTTTGTTCGCTTATGTATACGCTAACTGTTTGAAGTGATAAACGAAAAGAAAGAAATCGCAAATTAATTGAAAGAGAATTAATGTTTCATTATAGAAAAAACAAACTCCCAGTTAATCTTTGACAGATGATTAAAGCTGAGAGAAAATTGATTATAAATTCCAAAAGTCCTCTAAGCACTGAGTTTGCTAGACGAGAGAGATCGTTGGGCGACAACGTTGTGGGGGTATATCCCTAACCAGTCTTCCAGAAGGTTTAGTGCTTAAAGTGTATATAAAACGTTAAAATGTGCTCGCATGTCCGTTGTTATCAGGACAGTGAGAAATAAGATCAGTACATGTTCATTTTTATCAAAATTCAATTATTTTGTACTGAGTTCCAGAGCAAAAAATAATCTGAACAATCGGTCCTCCATATTAATAGATAAGTTTTTTTTAACGTTCTAATCATTTAAAGTTTGGTCACAGTCCAAGTGTGTAGTCCAAATCTATTAAGCCGTTTTCGAGAAATCTTGCTGACATACAAACGAGTTGAAAAACATAACCTCTCACCTTCGGCGGAAGAATAAGAAATGACCATCTTTCTAAACTATTCTGACAATAAATGTATTTCATTAATTAGTATTTTCACGAGATAATCCCGTAAGATCCTCTATTTTAACACAACGTGCCCTACTACTCGATTGGTGCTAGCGAAACGAATCTTTCATTAACACTTTGTTTTGAACAAGTAATATAACAAAACATGAAATGTACAAACTTAGTTTTACAAGATGGATTGCTCATTTATTCAAACTCCTTATAAAACACCATTACAAGTAACCTCTGATCAAGTTTAATATGCATACTTGACCAGCATTTCAATTCTTCAAACCTGGGACTGCAGATATATGTATCTGTTTATTTACTCTTTTTAATTAGGTGTAATTTGCTGTAAGGCACATGTTTTCTGACAGCTTATGTAATTAATAAGACAACCTTTACGTCCATTGGAAAGTGTGCTAAATAACCAAAGGCTATGCTATGTTTTGTTCTTTGCACGGACACCAAAACATAGTCATACGTTAACACACCCATTTCTACCTCCATGAGCAGGAGTGTTTAGTATAATTAACGGGGAAAATAATATAAAGTGTGCTTGTATAATGTGAATATAACCGTAGTTTGTTTTAAGATTGTATGAAATGTTAAAATGACTTAGTGTTTGAGTAAGTGTAATATATCTTATAAAACAAAACTGACCAATTAGACTGTGAATGATAGAAGCTGAAAAATGACGTATTTGACGTCACTGTTACAGTAAAGTTTACTGAAAATAATAATAATGAAGATGCTAGAAACACCCCCTTACCCATCTGTGAGTCACTACTAAGTTTATGTACTTTCAACGCAAGAAAACGGAGGTTCGAGCCCCTCCGGTACGTATAGCGAATATTATATAATTTTGCCCTAAAACAACTACAACAGACAAATAATTATACATCATTTCAGTAAAGTTATGTCAATATGAACTATGATTTCAGATTACTGATTTCTTTTTATATGTATTACTAAGTAAGTCTACAGATATTTTGTACATACTTTGGAAAACAAAATGAGTTGTTTTTTTACGCATACGAATACTCGATAATTTTTGTCTATGTTTCATTTATTTGTGGATATCAATAACAGATAATTTAACAAAATGGTTTGGGTTTTGAATTTCGCGCAAAGCTACATGAGAATTATTTGCGCTAGCCTTCCTTAATTTAGCAATGTAAGACTAGAAGGAAGACAACTAGTCATTACTACCCACCGAAACTATTGGGCTTCTCTTTTACGAACGAATAGTGGTATTGACCTCATCATTATAACGCCCTCAGGGTTGAAAGGGCGAGCATGTTTGGTGCGACTCGTGTAGCTTTGCGCTAAATTCAAAACAAACCAAACTGCACAGAATAATCAACAAATGCTTACATACAAATCCAGTACAAGTATTATTTGCTATTGATAGGAAGCTGACATTTGTTTCTGTATTGATTAAATGGTCTCGCTTGATTCAGTCATTTATAACATCGGAAACTTCGCCTAAATGTTAAATAAAACTCGAAAAAAGTTATTTTAATGCTGTTTGTAGTTTTATAATCAATTTTTGTTATCGTGTTACTCTGTAGAAAAATAACGTGAAAAACCAAAATATTGTTTTATTAGAAACAGCCGCGAGTAAAACATTTTACTTTTTGTAACTAATTTTATGCTTTAATATCAATTCAAAGCACGTGTATTTTTATACTGTTTTGTACTTAAACTGTGTGTAAGTTGTTCTCTTGGGCTGATAGGAATTTGCGAAACGTTGTTTACTCCTGAAACGAGTAGTTTTTACAAATTCGCCGTCCACGCTTGTTTTTCTAAACAAATTAGTCTTATGATTGTTTCCCTTAAAAAAATTAAAAAAATGACTCGTGTGTGAGAGCTAAGTTTTCAAATATCTCGTGAAATGTTTTCCTATATTTAATGACGTAACTTAAGTTATGAGCGTAGTTATTTTTGTTTGGTAAGTTAATTAAAATTGTGAGAGAAATAGTTTCTTACATGCGCAGCAGCACACCCGGAATAACCACAAAAAAGTTTTCGTCAGAACAATAAACATATTCATAGTAGGCGTGTATTCTTAAAACACGTATGTCTTTATTAACCCTTAAACAGCGGGAATTTTGTTGGTTGTAACATCAATTAATGATGGCTACAGTGTAAGGGTTAACTGGGTCACACGTCGGTCGTCTAGTAATTAGCGTCGCGAAATAAAGAAAAGCAGAATACCAAAGAATGTAAGTAATTTTATGTCGATTGCATTGACAAAGTGGTATGTATGTATTTGAATACATCTGTCGTCCTTATATTACGACAACTAAATAAATAGACAGTAGAATGTCAAAAAGAATACGATGCCATTGAATCAGTGGAACGAATTTAAGTTTGCTATTTAAACTGTTTCAAAATGAATTTGATCATTCATTTGAATATTTACTCCAACTTCTACTAATAATCTCGCCACTAATGATGACCTTAAACCGCGCATGTAGTTTTACGTAAAAACGTGTTAAAATGAAAGATCATCGGCGTAAGAAATGTATCGTGTTAATAATAGATCTGTTCACTTCTCAAATCCACAAATTGTTAATTTTTGATGCTAATATCAGTTATCGTACAAGTGGGACTAGTCAGTAAATTAAAACTTGAGTATGTGTATATCTGTTACTTGTACATATATTTAACAGCTACGAAAACAGTATGGTGTATTACGTGTGAAAATTACAGAACTGTTATTACTTAACAACATTCATTTCATTATTGAACCTGTGTAATGCAAAACTTACTGTTAAAGTTTATATTTTTCTTAACGTATGTACGCCACCATAGATTCTACATCCATTTTCTTAGTTTTCAGATATTTCCTATCTTGTAAGTAAAATTTACAAATGTTGCAAGAGAAAACTGAAATGTTAGTCATTTTTTACAGTGAAGTTTGGTATTATTCATTATACAAGTCTTAATTGTCATGTTATTTTAATAGCTCCCGTGCTTCAGGTGGTCATCATGACTTTAATAGTTGCTATGTTAGCGAAAAAACCGAAATAACAATTCCAGAAGAAAATGTTTTGGGTAACTACAAATCAAAAACAGCAAGAATATACATCTTGGATGGCCCCAGGTTAGAAGATGTTAGGCATATTGTGAACTCAAAAGAAATTGCACGTGATATAACATCTTTGCAGGCCAGCGTCAAGGTGATTTCTGGAGATAAGCTAAAAGGTAAGAAACAGTGATTTTTAGTTTGCAGTGAATTTATGTTTTTATTTTGATTCGAAGCCAACACTTCGCTCGTAGATATAAGAATAAATATACTAATAGAAATTAAAATGTGGTTCCATTTGGAAATTTTTAAGTTGAAAACGTGTTTACTTAATAGACACTTAACATTTATATTTAAGCAATATCATACATATGTGGACCTTGTAATACAGATGTTTGATCACGATTAAATGGCTGTAGTTTGCACATGGCGTCACCTTCTCACTGGACATCTTTGCGACTATACAAAATGAAAGCCCTGACCAACTTGTTACACATCAATTGAACTGTGTTGATCCGCATCAAAAGATTCCAACACTAATTTCTCGTGTTCTGCTTTATAAAAAAAAATCAAAAAAAATCATTTAAGACACGAAATTTTATCGTTTCGAAAAATTGATGTGTAGTGATGAAGCATGCAAACACAACAACAATAAACAAACAAGCTAATTCTTTTCCAGGTATTGCTGCAGACCCAAAGTAAATATAGTTAAATATTGCCACTGGAACTGTTCTCAATAACACGATGGTCTACTACTGCTAAAGTAAGAATTTCCCTTATAATTTTAAACAAGATCCATGTGCACTAATTTAAGTTAACAGAAACGATATAAGAAGCGTATTCATAAGTTCCCCAAATAACATCACATAACTAAATAGAAGACCATCTGACCAGAGATGTATGAACAGTGTGCACCATGTGACAAATGGCGTCGTATTGTGCGAAACATGACTAAGTTTCTATGAAAGTTTGAGCAATTTATTATCGGTTTTACAGCATTTTACAAAGGAATCTACGCAAGTTTGTTTTTCCAAAGGATTCAGTGTAATCTCAGGTTAAAGATGTAATTGTAAGTCAAACACCTAGGGAATAAAGATAAATCTCCAGGTGAACTTGTTTAGTACCAGATGAATGTGCTAACATCACCACATAACGAAGAAATAAAATCATTGCACAATTACGATAGAAGTTAGGTATGACTCCTTGAAGATAAATCATCCAGTCAAGTCAATGTGTCAGTTCCTTTTGAAGAAACAAGAACAAATTGGAATTTCTGCAATGTTGTTAGCAGTTATTTTTCATTGAATTCTGTGTTGTTTGGTTGTTCATATGGATCCTCGATTGATGGGCTCTGGAAAGTATATAAAGAGGAGTGAACAACATTGACCTCAGTGTATTGTGCTGAAACCTCTTGCAGGAGAAATTTGTATGCAGAGCAATAGTAACCATGGCCATTACAAAGAATATCATAATTAGGTTTTAATCATCGTCTTACACGATCCCTGCATTGATGTGTGGTGTTATAGACATCTGATAAAAATCAACTACTTACAACAACAACACACGAGTATGCATTAGAAGGAAAAAGACAAAAACACCACTGCTAGATATATGTAGGAAACGGAAGATGCACTAGTACGAGAATATAGGTAGGTCTGAGGAAGGGTTGGCGGAGATTGGCTATAATCAAATAAAGAAAAGTGAGAACCGAGCAGATGCTGGCTTGGCCCAATGACATTTGAAAATGGTTAAGAGATGAGAAGGTTAAGTTAGGAAAGTTGGTGCAGAAAACGAAACATAGAGGACAATTCGAAAACCATAATCTTCAGTCTACAGAATTGAGGATGACATCAGGATTTATTGAGATAGCCTAAAAAGATTGTAAAAGGTTAGATTTGTGAAACAGGTTTACCCGAATGTTATCGAAGAATGGCTTCTCGTTAATTTTATAGAAAATAGTTTTGGAAGCCCTTAACCAAGTTGCCCAATAAAATGCTTAAAAGTTTACATTGGCTTATGATGAGTTAAAGTGTAAAAGAAATATTGTATGTTCTGAATATATAAAAAATATCAAATGATTAGCGTTACGTATACATATAAGCATCATTTATACTATTCTCATGTTACTACATTTGTAACTGTAGAATGAGTGCTTGGGTAATAACTATTGATATGTTTTATCACTGAATGTTATGAGTGCTAAAGTCCAGTAGATTGTTTAGATGTTTATTAACAAAGATCTGCCACACTGAACATTTTTATTAAAAGTGATTATTTTTTCTTTTACACATAATTTCCTTTGCACAGATTTCAACAAAAAGTTTCGTATTTTTTTATACCATTTATGGTCATGCTTTGAGTGGTTGGTTTTGATGAATCGCCATAATACACCCATCGTTATTGTTCGTGTATATTATTTCAATGTAAAAAACATCGATTTAAAACTTTATTGAACTTGGCGTCCGAAGCTGCATGTATTTATTAATTTGATTGACAAATATTAGAACACAAGGTTAGGTAGTTGTAACTATACGTCATTGTCAGCAAATCCAAATACCATCTCTGTTACATCGCAGGAAACCTCTATGGAAACAATAATATTACTTGTTTTACTTTATATGTCTTCTGATACTGGAGTATCAGTTTGTGACTGATTCTTGGAACATTCTGTTATTTAAAGCCGGTTAATCTATAGTTTAACTGGAATGTGCTCTTTACGTCTGTAAGGCTAAAAACCTCAGGAGTTTAAACTTTTCTCATGCTGTCACTTTCTTACAATACTGTGATATATTTTTCTTAGGTGGTTTAACTGAAAATGGAAAAATTTTTAATTTCTCGAGATGGTTCTTCTGTTTTGTTTCCCCCTTCCTTCACAGATCCAAACTTAACCGAACTGCGCAAATTGAAATAAAATGTATTTCGGGACGGTATAGATATTTAGTCTTTGCTGCTCAAATCTGAAAAGAACATGTAGCAGTGATATCCAAGTTTGTTTTCAACTCAAATATTAACATACGCGCTCGTAAAAGTTAGCCTTAGACGTTTTCTCTGTAATTTGTATAATATTATTGTTTATTTTGCTGTTGTACTTTAAAGTATTGATCTTACTTTGGCTCTTTTGTATTTAGAAATATCACTCTAAACTAACATGTATGTAATTATCGTTTAACTGGTTTTTCACTTGATTGAAAATATGGCTTAGGTTCTAGGTATTCTGCTTGATCGAAACATTCCTAGAGCTGTGCACATTTACCACGCTCTTTATAAATACTAACATAACACATTTGATCTCAGCTGCAGAGCCCAAAGGCCTACTCGTAATCTATAGAAGTTCCAATGTACCGGTCAAGGTCCTAAGATATTTTCAATATCTTTTATAACTACTCCAGGGGGGAGGATCACTATTAAAATCAAACCCCTTTGGCTACTTTCCCATGGTAGTTGATTCTACTAGCATTTGACTGGGAGTATAAACAAAGTTTAAAACATGGCACCCCCGGGATCCAGAGGGGGATGGGAGACAAGAATAAAAATTATTGATGCCAAAGTTATTTCCGGTGATTCTGATGGCCAACTTCTAGACATTCACCATTGATGAGTGACTTTTCAAGTACGTAATATCTCTTCTTGATAGGGGGACTACGCCAAATAGATAACGACCCCCCTCCCTGCATGGCAGTTTTAGTCCTGTTTGCTACATGTGACATCCCACAGATTGGCAATATGGTTCTGACAAACTGGTGACTGAGAAACATTGCTCCAAACGTGTTTGTGAGTGATAGGATTTGTTATCACAATTGTTAGTTCTAGCTACGAGACTGAATACTTTTGTCAAAATGTTAAAGAACTCTCGTTCATGTTAGTTATTTAATAATGCATAAAATTGTGTTTGTTTTTAGATTTGCATAAGAATGCTATGTAAAGAGAAAAATCCCTATCGGACAAAGTTATTGAAGGATTTTTTTTCCTGAAGGTCTCCTATATACATACGTGTGTGTTTATTTGACATTTGATAATAATTGGGTCTTATGACTAGACGTCATTTCTTGACAATCTGTGAAAACGTGAATTTTTTTTTTTTTTTGAATTCATCTCTATAGCAGAACTCTGAATTTTGCAAGCCGGTTTGGATCCTTGCAATAAGACGGTTTTCCCCGCACTTTAGACTATGGGTGTATTGAAAGAATGGTTCTTCCCTTAAGGCAGTTAGATACTGTTGACTGGCTGCCTTTTCTTTACGCAGTGGTTCAATATAGGGACAGTAGAAACAGTCTTTGTGTCTTTGCCATAAAAGAGAAAGAAAAGGGACGCAGCGAAATATTTGTCTTTTTGAAAAATCCAATCCTCTCAAAGTTTGTCTATCCCTAAACCTCTATATTAAAATTATTCTGTTAAAAACAGCAAGTTATCCTTCCTGGCCAACTGCATCGTCAAAATTCCATTTATGAACAACCTACAAAAGTATTACCCAGTTACAAGAAGTGTTTGTGTAGGTTTTTTTCTTCTTCTTCTTTGCTATTTGCCTGTATTAAGAATAAATTAGGTGCTCCGAACGACTTCTATTTTTGTGTGTAAGAGTGAGTACATACATACATGCTGTTGTTTTTACTGGTAACAAAAAGGAAGGAGTTCCCCTTTAGGACAGCGATAAGTTTTTTAGACTTAGAAACCTGGAATCCAGGGTTCGATTCCCGACTGTTATTATAGCAAGTATCTCAGTGTGGCTTTGCTCTAAAGTAAACAAACAAGTGAGGAATATTAATTAACTTCTACATTAGTTTTAAAATGATTTTATGAAAAAGAACAGACTATAATTCTCTTTTCTTCAGTTACTTTTTTTTGTTAACCTGAAGATGATCTCGGAAGGTCGAAACATTGTTCTCTGCTTATCATTAAAATTGTTAAAACACATTACAGCCGTTCTGAGACACGAGAAAGAAAAATGAATTATGATCCTATTGATGGGCGGTTTATAAAATACACAAGCTCATAAGAAAGGTTGTAACATTTAGTCTTTTTCTCGTGACCTTCAATAAAATATTTTACATCCTCATTTTGTCAAGCATGCTTAGTTTACGTTAATCACCTACCTTTATTACCTGTATTGTTTGTTTTACCACTTTGCTCGTACGTAATAAGGATCCATCGGTCTGAAAAGATTGCGTGTTGTGCCGTTTTTGCCCTAAGTTTGGATACCCTTCAGATGACGTTAAGATAACAATATAGCAGTCGAATGCCTGAACATGGCGACTCAAAATTATCAACTGAGCTTAAGAAACCTTCACCAGTGAAAGCGGAGAATTCATATCTGTGTAATCAAAATGTTGCATTGCTGTAGATGTATTTATTTTTTTAGTAGATGGAACGCACGCCAAAGGTTCCTTATCTTAGTGACTTGGTTTTTATTTCGTACAGAATGTACACAGTATCACGATATTTGCATTTGGTTATTGTTATACCCACATACGACTTTGCTTAAAGCCAGTTGAGATTTCGCTTTCCCCATCTTATGCATATATTTATATTTGCCCTTTTTATTCTTTTCATGGTGATGACTAGTATGCAGCAAGCGCTTTATGGTTATTCGCGTTGCATGTTTGTTTATCCACGTTTCCTTTTATTATTTAACGTGTATTTTGAAGATAACTTAAGTTTGTCGTGGACACTTAAGTGCATTCGATCTGTTAAGAATAAAAGTTTTGTTTCCTCAGTGAGTTTTTTTACATATCTCACTTCCCACTATAACCAAGTTGATTTGGATGCTTCTTGCAGATGGTGTAGACTATCTGTTAACGAAGTCTAAAAGTGAATAAATTGTGTATCGTGTTTTTATTTTCCTTGATTTTGTGTGCTTGACGCTATTCCGTTTTGGTTTTTTTCTCATTTAATACAGTAACACTAGACTTCATCTGTAAAATACTATCAGATTACTTGCTTATCTGGCTGTCTATATCTCTCTTTACGCATGCGCTTTAAATCTCGCAGTAGATATTTTGGGATAACACAAGAAACCTAATATTTCCTTTACGATTGACCATTAAAGAATTAGTAATATTTATATCCCCTCGACTTCCATACTAAAGCTTTGAGAGGAGAGGGGGGTAACCGGCATCTTATTAGAGGGTCCCTTAATTATAATTTTAATTCTTTTGATAACTTGAAATTACATATTAGCTTGTATTTCAAAGAAATTCTATATATCAAAATTGTCTAAATTTATCCAGGTTTCAGTTGTTCTCATTACATCAAAATCTTCTGTTCTCACCAGTGCGATAAATTTGTCAGTTTTGATTATTTTTCTTCTAGCATTACAATAATAACAATCTGGCCTATTATTACAATTACGTTTGTACGTTGTTCCAACATTATGCCTATCTCTGTATCTTAGGCCTTTTTCATTATTGTGGCCTTCTCCATTATCTAATTCTTAATTGAAATTGCTCTTACAGTTGAGTTAGAAGCCCTCTGAAACAAACCAGATCTGACCTTGCTGATAAACTATTTATTCCTAATAACTCCTTTGTCTCATTGAAATGATCCCAAAATTTCAGCCAGCTCTTCCTCACGAACTAATCTAAGCCAAAAATTCAGCTGTAGTGATTTATTTATAATTTTGTCCCCATAGTTAAATAATGGAAGTATCCCTGATAGAATCAAAATATTTGACCATTTTCTCTAAATGCTTGAATTAATGCCTGTTGTTTAACAACAAGTTTCTTTGACTTATCCTTATTAACCTCTGCATCACTTACTCTGCCTGTTATCTCCTCCACCTATTCTTGTGGATGACATAATCTAATTTTTCTTCATATTTACTCCACAGGTTATTTTATTCGGATGTTTTACTGAAACATCTTCTATAACCATAAACTCCTTATGATTTTCATCTCTGTCACTTTTGCTACCCTCCCTTCTTCAGGTTCTTCATCTGTATAAGCTAAGAGCTGAAGTTTATTACTTAAGAGAACCTTCTCAGTGTAATTAAGACCACTAGTACTAGCCCTTTAGTATTGTTTTTAACTACCTGATAGTCATTATTAGCCACTGTATCCTTCTCATGTAAAAGCTTAATTTCTTCCTTGAATCCTGATACCATGAAATCTGTATCCATATCCTTTGTACTATGCAGAACAACCTCCAATTTTTTCCATACAAATTATGTAATTGCAGTACAATTTTTTAAAATTTGCATATCAATCTCAAATTCCTAAATAAAACCTCCCTTTTGCATCTAACAAACTGTGAATGTTTAACTTCAATCTCAACCATTGTAGACTTAGTAATGGATAATCAAAACTAAATACAAATAGCCTATTGACAACACTGTTAAGCCTAACTTTAGAGTTAAATGTTATGCCAATTTATTACTGCCTTATCTTATTATGGTAAGTTGTTTTTTAATGAGAAGTGGCAAAAAGTCAATTTTTAGGTTATATTCATGTAATATAAATTATTTAGTCTTATTATATAACTTAAGAATAATTAAATAAGCTTTAAATTATAGTTAATGTTGCATTATACCTGTAATTCAAACTGTAAATTAAAAAGTATTAAACTGAAGATAATTGTAACATCAATTCCTGTTTTAACCAATACTTATACCATTAATTATCAAAGTCAGTAGCACAGTCATGATGTACACCATATTTCTAGTTACATTCAATCAAATGCTAACTTAAACAACTAGACCTTTTTATTATTCTGAAGAATAGTCAACTATTCAGAAGCACTGAAGGTTTGGATCTTTTGTGAAATTTATTGCACCTTTTTTTGTGCGATTTTGTTTAACTCTTAATCAGAATTAATTTACTCACGAGTATTGCATTAAATTCTCAACAGTTATCAAGTAGTCATGGAAACAGTAATTTCAACTTTTAAATAAGTTATCTTTCTTGCTTAACTATCGCATTGTGAAAACTCTTTGATTTCAACCTAATATCCAATAACTTTGTTAACCTATAACTCAGTACTAATAGCAGAAGTTATTTAAAAACTAAAGGGATAAAAAAGAAGACTAATAATCTAATAACAGTAGTATTAAGCCTAATGTCATATCTTTATGATTATCTCTGTACCTGTAGTAATAAAACTTAAACGTGTTAAATAAATACCTTCTTTCGATTTTTCTTATTTTTGAACTCAATCAATTTGTTGTGAAAAAAAATATACTCGAAATATAAAAGTATCTGAAATATAATGAGTCGTGATTAGTCAATGTTTCTGTATTATTTGTAATTTCTGGAAATATTCTACAGAAACATATGTTTAGCCTTAAGCTTCGGTAGAAATCATTACTGTTACTCTTAATTTAGATATATTTTATCTTACGTTACAAGTAATGTGAATTTATCTTACGTTACAAGTAATGTGAATAGAACACTTTCATTCCACTTGCTATATCATTTAAATATATTGTACCTGACGTTGTAAACACTGTGAATATAACGCTTCAGTTTCATTTGCTGTGAAACTATTGTTATGCATGTTGTCGTACAACAAGCTCCAAAATCATACAGGGACGACATAAAACTAGGCTCGGCATGGTCAGGTGGTTATGGCGCCCGACTCGTAATCTTAGGATCGCGGGTTCGAATCTCTGTCGCACCAATCATGCTTGCATTTTCAGCCGTGAGGGTGTCATGTTACGGTCATTTCTACTATTCGTTGGTAATAGAGTAGTCCAAGAGTTAGCGGCGGGTAGTGATGACTAGCTGCCTTTTCTCTAGACTTACACTGCTAAATTAGGGACGGCTAACGCAGATAGCCCTCGAGTAGCTTTGCCCGAAATTCAAAACTAACCAAACTAATTTTATTTTTTGTTGCAGGAATACTTATGAAAAGCTAATGAAATTAAAGTTTCGTAGGTTATCAAATTTTATCGTGACCAAGAGTTTTTGGGTTTTTCGAAAGCCCGTGATCGATGTAGTGTAAATCTCCGAAGTACCATGGTTAAAACTATATACCTCGAAAGTTATATTAGAGGTTCCAGCGGTTCGTGTTCTTGGTCATGTAGCTGCTTCATAATACCATGGGTTTTATGTCATGTAGCTGCTTCATAATACCATAGGTTTTATAGATGACAGAAAATGTATCGTGAACACCTTTTTGATGTCCCAGAGATTTCGGATTAGTGTCGTATAGGTATCCCAACGTTCAAAGTTTTATAGTGACAAATGTCTCTTGGATGTTCCAGAATTCTATAATGAATATCGTGTAGATGCTCCAAATAACCATGAGAAAGGCTTTGTAGGTAGCCCCAAAGAGTCGTTAACACATACGAAAACTCCGACGCCAAACTCTTGTGTGTTCTTCAGTGTTCAAGTATCCTCCTGGTGGAACAGCGGTGGGTTAAGGCTAATAACGATAAAATCTGGGATTCGATTACACTATGTAAAAAATTTTACTTTTTCTTGTTCCTGGGCGGAAAGTGTTATTTCCCAATTGCTTATACCTAAAGTAAATGGAAAAGACCTATTTTTCTCTTCAAACTTTGCTTTTGTGACCTGGGAGCGTATAACGAAAACATGATAGGAGACTGTATTTGGGGGCTGATACGTGAAAGTGATTTACATTACAATCGCAATTCTCGAAAAACTACTCATTCTAAACATTTTTGTATAACTTTAATATAAATTCATGTAAATCTTGATTCATATGTTTTTATTCAGACCTTATGTAAATGAAAATGTGCAAATTTGCCCGTTTTTACATAGAAAATAGGTTAATTTCTAAAATGCATTATCCAGGTCACAAAAGCAAAGTTTGAAGGGAATAATGGCCATTTTCTGTACTTCTACAACATAAACAATTAAGAAATAACACATACTATCCAGGATCAAAACTGGTGTTACATAATGCTATCTGCGGTAGACTCAGCAGGTAGCCAATGGAGTTTTGCTCTAAGAAAAAACATAGTAAGGTATTTTATTGTTCAGTATTGTTATTAAATAGGAGGAAATATGTACCATGTATCTTGGTTATATATAAATTCTAAGACTCTTCAAAGGTAAATTTACTTGTTTTTTTGTTTGTTTTTCGTATTTCGAATGCCATACTTTGGTCTAATAATTACACATTTAACTTAAAGCGTACAGGATCATCCATAATTCATAGTCGTTTTTTTTGTCCTTTATATTTTGAAACCCAATCATACGTTTTATAAAATCAGTATTAACTGTCGTATAACGAAACGGATATTTTTTTTCTGAAGTATTATCAAGATATGGTCTGTCCTCTTTCTTCTAGTTTGTTCATACATTGCTGTCTTACCCTAATCACTTCAGTATATCAAGGATAGGCTATAGCAACTTGTTTTTTTCTTCGGGTTTTACGTTTTTGCTATTTTGCATATTCAAGCTATAATGTGAGATTATAAAATGTACCCGAGGTTTTGGAGGCGATTGAAGAAGTACGACCCACATTGCTGTGGGGATACACCGTCTATCTATCTGAACCCCCATTCACCAGTCTCACATAAGGAAATAAAATAGTAGCACGAATGTAAATGCATCCAAATTTAATAAGGTACTGGAAAGAAACATATCGGCCTTCCTATCATATGGGTGGAGGTTGGAAAGTGTACTAGTTTGTTTGGGTAGCTGGATAGGACGCTTCATGCTGATATAGTTCGTTTGCTGTGTTGTCAGTTAGTGTTTTTTGACCATATTGGGGGCTGGAATGTTAGCTTCAAGAAGTAAATTTTCAACTTGTTTATCTGCAAATGGTGGGACCTTATCTCCTTATTTTTATTTCAATTAATTTTTTCTTTGCTTGGAAGAACAGTTACTTTTTTACAACTGACTGTAGGTAGTGAAGGGTGATATAGATATGGGACGTTGTGGGCTTGAGCACTCATATCTCACTCTCCTAGTTTCTATTTCTATTGCTACTCTTTTATTTCTTATGTGAGACTGGCGAATGGAGGTTAAGACTAATAGACAGTGTATTCCCACCGCAGTGTGGGTCCAAATTCAACAGTCACCTCCAATCCTAGGATACATTTTATAATCACACATTATAACTTGTACCCTGGAATCTTTTCAATTAGTGTAGCGTTTTTTGTTTATTTGTTTTTTAAGTTGTAATAAACTTGTATTCCAAAATCTTTAAGTACAAAAAGATATAAATCATTTTAAGATTTTCAATGTCAAAACTGCTCGTTTTCCTCATTTCGACATTAGAAAAGTTTAGCTGGAAGTAAACTCTTTCAGTTCCAGAAACTTGTAGTACATAAATCCATGGTTCTATTTTACACGGTGTGCAGGGCGTTTGTGGCTTTGCACTAACTATAATTTCAAGCTGTTGCTAAAGCTTTAAATAAAGTACTGAATTTGCAGTACTCAACGTCAGCCGTCCTTACGAATGACTAGGAAGTCTTGAGTGTGGAAAGACAGTGATTCTTTTGTTCATTTGTTTTGTAATTTTAATAAAATACAGTCTCGAGAACTTTCTTCTGAACAAGAAATGAATAGGAACATTGTGAAGCTTTCTTCGGCTAATGTGACTTGAAGTTCAGTACCAGCTGAGGACAGACCTCTTTCTTAAGCAGTGTTCAATATTTCAACGTTGTTAACATTTAATTACTGTACGTTTTTTTCACAGCCTTAAATCAGTTATGTTATTGATTTGTTTCCTTATGAACACAACTATCTAAAATGGAGAAATATTACGTAGTCAGCAGTTCTGGGTATACAAAAGTTTCTTCATTTGAGTTATACATATATCATCTCGTACTACTGAATTTTACTTGCTGTTGAACCAGTAGTGCTGAACGTGGCTTACAGTGCTGACAACCGGCTTTCGAAGCCCTTGGTAGGCACGGCACAGACAGCCCATTGTACAGCTTTTTGCTAAACTACAAACGAGCTGATCTTTTGTGGCCGTGTTGCGTTGTAAGAGTGGTGGTCAAATCGCTCTGTTCGGTTTGACAATGACGTCTTAAAAAACTGACGGTAGTCGGTGTTGACCGGGTAGGTGCCTTTTTTCTTTTTTATTTACTTGTTGAAAGTTTGGTACAGCCGACTCTAAATCCGTTGTGTAGCTTTGTGCAAAGTCAAACAAATGTAAATTAATATATATATTTTTTTTGTTGTTATACCAACAGTCCCAGAGTCGTAAACGAAGTTTTTATGTGATAATAAACTGTTTTATGCAACAGGTTGTGAATGCTGAAGATAATCATCCGATTTCTATTCTACAGTGTATGTATTTGTTTTGTGCTACTGGTTATGAGAAACGAACTGGACTGCTAATGACAATCGCCTCGACTTTGGACGACCAAGATATTCCCCGACTGGCACATTTGATTTACATGATTGATTCTTTACGCAATTTTGTTTACGGCTGTGCTCGGCCATTAAGAGGTGACGCTTTTGGTTCACGCATATATTTTATAAAGAAAAACTTCTATATTTGCGTTTCTCGACTCGACAGTCTGTGACAGTTCAAAAGGTTTCATGCATGGATGTACCTGACAATACGGTACGGTGTACGTTGATTTGCCACTCAACTTTTGTACGTGGAGAACCTGACAGTCTTTGAACCAAGTCGATTATGTTTGCATGATAGGTACGAGTGCATTCATACACCAGGAGCACTCGTCTTCGCAGAACCTTGTGTTAAACGTTAGTGAACGAGTGTATGGCTGAAATTATGGATATTTCGATAAAACTGAGATTAAATATGAGCGTTTTCTCCGACATAGAGAATTTACTAGTTAACAGATATTTCCAAGTATGGTGTATGTAATATGTAATTTTATACGATTTTTGTCTTAAACACAAAACTACACATTGGGCTTTTCCTGCACCATGGACACAGAACCTGATCTGTTGCATATTTTTTTTTACCGCTGAGCTACTTGGGGGTTGGAAGCTTTATAGGATTAAATGTTACTTTGTTTTGTACTATGGTTAATGTAATGTACAGGGTGGCCCGTAAGTCCCTACACATCTATATATCTTACGTATCCAGTGTATTTGTGTGCTGTCCCTCATTCTCGCTGCATAATATTATGCACAATACGCTCTTCAAGTGTAAATGGACTTACATCGGCCATATTTTCCTGAAAAAAAAAAAAGAATTTATAATACATGCGTAATTAAATATAACGTAATAACATATGGATGGGTAGGGACTTACGGGCCACCCTGTACGTATTGAAATAAGTTGTTGTGTTATCATGAATCATTAGTATACAACGTACTAAATACATTTACTGCTTTAGCACAGTAATTGTGTAAATGTTTATCTATTAGATTCAGCCTTGCTAAATAGTTGTATTTTAAAACTCTTTGTTTGGGTAGTGAAAATAAAAATCATATATATATATATAAATATTTTTTTTAAAAAGTAAATTTGTATAAAACAGATAACTGTAGATCAGGTATTAAATCAATCGAATATGAAAATTAGATGCTCTCCTAAGGTTTGTATTTAGTGGATGGTTGTATTCTCAGATGTTTTTTCTTGACAAATTAATTATCCACGTTTGTAGTTTTTGTACGAGATGAAATTGAAATAACAAGGAAGTTTAGATAGGAGCAAACCTAATTGAACGCTTCGCTTGGACAACGTGCCTGGAGATTCAAGACTGCAATGCCCGACAAGTGGGCGCCCACGGCCAGGTTCGACCGTAACGTCTAGGATCTAGACAGACGCACGACAAGTGGGCGCCCACTGTCAGACCTGGCTCCACTGCATCGGGGTATATAATCACCACGGCTTTCCACAGGAAAGTCGAGTAAAATACGTTTACAAGTTACATTTATAAACATCAGTGAATATTGAGGTTTATTATCCGAAGTAACTATTCACTATGGGAAAAGATGTAGTTGGACGTTATCGGAGAAATCTGTTTCTCTGTAATCTTTTTCGGTCGTGGTACATACATGCTAATTTTCTGTACAGCTCACTAGGACATTCTAAAATATTTGAACATTTACCAGTCGTGCAGGAAACGTATTTAATATAAATTTATTACTTTACATTACGGCTCACGATATTTATCGAATTTAAATGGTAATGTTTTATATTTGTTTTTTTTAAAGAGATGATTGTGAGGCATAGTTTTATTTACATATCAGAGTTTCGTTGTTAATATCCATACCAGAGTTTTTATGTGATCGTGTATATATATAGAATGTTACTACAGGTCTTTTCGTTTTCCGTAAAACTTAAAAATAAACACACACAAAAACCAGCATCGTGCACCGATATTCCCATTGGCACTACCCAGGAGGACTTGTTTGACCTGTGACCACTGCCTCCCCCTATCCTTCTGTGACTTAACGGTTATATTCTACACTTACAGAAATTATCATTGTCTGGTGTAGATCTGAAGTGAGTAAACCTGGAGTGTTTTTAGAAATTTCTTCACTCACTCAAGTTTTCTGATCCATAAAGATAGAAATATTGTAATTTAAAAGTTTTGAAGTTCGTCTAGTGTGCATTTGAAGCATCGGCGAAAGTTCCTTTTCTTTATTTATCTATCGTGACAACTGAGCTGCGACTCTGGAAAGAATAAAACGGAATCTTTCCGTTGATTAGAACTTGTATAATCAGCGTGGTATGATACCCAGTGGCAAGTTTTACGGAACGAACTATGAAAAGATATTTGAAATGTTCTTTTTAATTTCTCATTGCATCTACTTCAACATAATTAAAAAGACAACAACTTAGCAGATATCTTTCAATGAGGGCCTGGCATGGCCGAGCGCGTTAAGGCGTGCGCTCGTAATCCGAGGGTCGCGTGTTTGTGCCCGCGTCGCGCTAAACATGCTCGCCCTCCCAGCCGTGGGGGTTTATAATGTGACGGTCAATCCCACTATTCGTTGGTAAAAGAGTAGCCCAAGAGTTGGTGGTGGGTGGTAATGACTAGCTGCCTTCCCTCTAGTCTTACACTGCTAAATTAGGGACGGCTAGCACAGATAGCCCTCGAGTAGCTTTGTGTGAAATTCCAAAACAAACAAACAAACAGTCTTTCAATGATGAAAATTTCATTAAAGCAGATGTTGGATGTTGCTAGTTGATAACAGTTGAACTTGTGTTAATGTTTTGAAGTGGGTTAACAAAATGTGTCAAGCCCAAGAAATCCGTCTTTTAAAGACTGTTTAGCTCAGGAAAACAAATATACGAATATAAATACATATAAATTCAGTAAGATATTGGAAAGAAATATTGTTAAAAAAAATGTAAAATTGATCAATTGTATAAGGCATTGCATCTAACTTTTCTGAGGCATACATGGACGTATATATCACTTGCATAGTCATACTGTAACCAATATATGTTATTGAAAAAGTCGCTCTCCAGTATAAATTGTTTCGATATCTTCAGGACGTGCGCGAGCTTCTAATTGGAATTTTGTTATACTTTCTTGCGGTTACTTGAAAGTGAGCTGAATACCTTTTCTAATTTTTGATTTTGTTTTAATTACATGTACCCAGTGTTGATAAATTAAAAACAAAATTGAAACCTTGAAGCCATAAAGAGCTAGAAGATACAATCCAATTTGTGTATCTGTTTGATGTGTCGGTTTATGTAGGCCTAACGAAAATGTTTACCCAACTACAGAGGTGACTGTCAGAAATTGCATTAATAAGAACTTGCATTTAACTGATGAATTAGTAAAGTTTACTCGTCATAATTTATACACACGTTTATCGTCTGACGAGATTACTTTTTGTCTTGTAACTAACAATACTACACGTAGATTTGAGCTTGAATAGCTAGCTACTCTTAAATTAAGCTTTGTTTAGTAACTGGAACTAAAATGCACGTATTTTGGTATAATGCGTGTGTGTATTATTGATCCCAGTTTTTCAGTTACCAGTTACTACCACATGGGCGTGGCCTAGTTGTTCCTTTCCCGAAGTATTAAAATCTGGGATACGTTATTCACAAAAATGCACTCCGCACTTTAGTGATATGGGTGGTACCATAAGAGTAACCTTTAGCAAATAACAACAGTTGGTGGAACAAAGCGTGGAAAAAAAATAACGAAATATGAGTAACGGTCAAATCCCAAAATTGGTCAAACAAAAGTTGACAGTCGGTCCTGTTGATTATGTTATAATGTGCTTTCCCTCAAATCCATCAGCACGAAATTTGGGACGGCTATTCTCAGATAGCCGGTATTATAGCTTTGCGAAATAATTATAAACAAACTTAAAGGGTTGTGTCTCGTATAGTACAGCCAACCAAATATGGCTGGATAGTTTGCTTCGAAACCATTGCAAGGTCAAACAGTTCCTTCCAATGTTAGTTTGTGATAGAATTAAAATATCGTGATTAAAACAAAACAAGAGGGGGAAAAAAGTAACTCTGATGCTACTCGTGCCAGATCGTTTCAGTAACTCCTTTGATTCTTCTCAAACTGAGAAACAAGGACACCTGGAAGATGTAAACGTTATCTCATAATTATAAATTATAAGTTGTGTTATTTTTGTGTTTCGAAATACGCTGAGTAAAGAGGCACTTTATGGAAAGTGCTGACGCATCGCATTGTTTATAAATACCGTGCGCCATTTCCAAAAGTCTGTGTAGTTCTTGAACAAATGTTCAGATGTTGGCAAGAATGCTGTGGTGTGCACTCAATCCATTTTCAGAAAATGAATAGTATCTCAGAGAAAAAGTGCCGTAAAATTAATGTTCCTGACCTCCACTCCGAGGAAGGTGGACACGTGAGCAAGACAAACACGTCTTTACTATTTATACATTGCCTCTTCCGTAAATGTATATTAGAAAAAATAGAAAAGAACATAAATCAAGCAGTCGTAATGGAGTTTGTCTTGTTGAATGATGGTTTTCATACATCCAGTTATTTGAATGTTGTTATTTTTTTCTTTCTGATTATGCTTTACTTTTCATTAACTGATATTTTACCATGGTAAGAAACACAAGTTGGTTGCCCTTAAAGCAACAAACTTGGAGATCCTAAATTTAAACGAAAGACCCTGACACAATTGTTGTAGCGATGAGAAACATCTGAAGCACATTTTCCTTATGCTGTTTAAATTTAGGTTACCAATGGATGAATACATAAGACTTTAGGAGATAGATTAATTTTATCTGTTGAATTAAATAATTTGTTTGTAAACAATACAGAATTTATCTCTCTATAATAGAAAGTCCGGATTATCTTCGAAATTGCTTTAAACCTGTACCCTCAACAGTTTATAATAATCCGTTTCTTAAAAACATCCATGAGACATTTATAATTGTGATATATTGTGGGGTAGAGAGAGGGAAATGCATCTCTAATCATAGAAAGGTTTGTTCGTGTGTATATGTGAACGCCATAACTCCAAGAGGAATGAACCTAGCAACTGAAATTTCGCAAACATACGAAGTAGACCCTGAGGGTGTGCATCCGTTGAATGTCTTTCAACAGTGGTTTTCGTATCGTTTCACCAAGGAATAAAGTACACTCTATTGTTGTTTACAGGCAGTGTGTTGAAAGTATAGAATGAAATGTACAATCTGTAAAATAAAATAAAATATTTGTTCTCTAATTAAAGGGGTTTATTTACTACTACTTGTTTATATTATTTAGTTTAAAATTGGAAGACAAGTCGGAGGAAAGATCACTTTTATAAACAGGACACACTCCACACAGCAGCAAGAAAAGTATATAATAGGTCATATGCTAAAATAATTTATATAGTGTTAACATGATGTTTCCCAGTGGGTCAGCGGTAAGTTTATGATTTGCAAATATGTTATGTATCTTTACAGCAAAACAATTAAAACATTAACATGACTCATTAATAACTAGTTGCATACACCCAGCCATCCAATAATATAGTGTATGCAGATCCAAGTTGTATACATCGATTAATAGTTCGTGTACAAGTTTGTAGATACGCTCAGCATGCATGTTTAATACATAAACATGTACGTTTGCTATATATAAATGTTTGTGTAATATATTTACATGTTCATGTGATCTATTGACGCGCAATATTATTATACGCATGCACTATATAACTGGTTGGCTGTGTAAAGTTTATCAAATTGCTTGCTTAACTGCGAGCTTGTATTCGACTCCCATAATGGCTTGCATGTAAAGTTATTCCTTGAAGTATTTTTAAATGCCGTACTAGTTAAAAAAAATAAACGTGGGTTTTATGTGTATAAAAAGTCACCAATACTTTATATAATAAATGCTTATGAATGACATTGAAACTATAACTAAATGACTGTGGGAAATCTTAAGTTCTATAAATGTTATGTCTAAATTCCTTCCTAAAACAAAACTAAAGGTACAATATCAAATTTATACCATATTCACTGAAAGATGTTTTTCTTCGTTATAAATATTTATCACCTGTTCTGTTAAGTTATTCTAACAGTCTTTAAATACGATACATTTTTGTAACCCGTGTAACATATTATGAGCAACTAGAAACTACATTATGGTATGGCGGAGTATTTCAGCATCATTTTCCTTTAAAACATCGAGATCGTTTACCGAGCCTACCATCCTAACATCTTTCGGTCTTCTCTGTTCGTCTCTTATTGTATGCACCGAGCATACTCGCTCTTTTATCCGTGGGGGCGTTGTAAGTGATGGTCAGTCCCATTTTTCGTTGGTAAAAGAGTAGCCTAAAAATGCCGGTGGGCGATGATGACAGTTTTCCTTTTAGTTTTCTCGTTCTCAATTAGGGACGGCTAACGCAGATAATTTTCATGCAGCTTTGCGCAAAATTCAAAAAACAAACTTACTGTACAATTTATTGTTGTTACACGAAAGACGACGTTATCAATTTATTTTATTGTAATAATAAAAATGGCGGCTGCCACAAAAACAAAAACAACATTGGTTATTTTTGATACTTCTTCTGAGAGCAAAGAAGTTACAAAATGGCCGCACTTTTTTTTTCCATTTAGAAGAGGAGAAAGAAAAACGAGAATTTTTTTTTATCCTCGTAAATGTTGATTTATATCATAACTTCAGTTTTGTTTTGTGTTTGATTAAACATTGTTTTCATGCATGATTTGGATTAATCCAATTTTATTTTTTACTTGTGTTTTGAAACATTAAATAAATTGTCGATTCTGATCATGTTGATGTTAATTCAAGCTTGTTTTACTTGACAGAGCACGACGTCCTTTGAATTGCTGTGCCTTCTTTAAATATGAAATGGGTCTAATATGACTTTTATTTTATTTTTAAAATTCGATTTTCGTGAAGCTTTTCGTGCAGAAATAGTTTAATAATCAAAATTACTTGAAAGTAAGTCTAATGTTGTAAATCGGTTTGATTATAAAACTGTTTTTGTTGCTATTTTGTTTATATGAAGATAATGAGCACACTTTTGACTACACTTTTCTTGTTACCTTTTAAATCTGTTAATTGTCTTTGTTTTGTTTTGTTTTACTACTGCAATGATAAAAGTTCCAAAGGGTTTGATCAGATAACATATGCAAGACATTTTTAACTTTTTCTTGTTCCTGGGCAGAAAGTGTTATTTCCCAGGTACTTATGCCAAAAGTAAATGTAAAAAACCGATTTTTCTGTTCAAACTTTGCTTTCGTGACCTGAGACCATATAACGCAAACATGATTGGAGACTGACTATATTTGGTGGCTGATACCTGAATGCGATTTTACATTACAGTTGCAAATCTCTAAAAAAAACACAAAAAAAACCCTCACTTCTAAACATTTTTGTATAATTTTAGTATAAATACGTGTAAATCTTGATTCATATGTTTTTATTCAGACTTTATGTAAGTGAAAATGCGCAAATTTGACCGTTTTTACATAGAAAATAGGTTAATTTCTAAATTTCATTATCCAGGTCACAGAAGCAAAGTTTGAAGGGAATAATGGCCATTTTCTGTACTTTAACAACATGAGCAATTAAGAAATAACACATACTATCCAGGAACAAAATTTGTGTTGCATAGTGTAATGTAAAAATTAGGGTTATGTGCTTATTGAGTTCACAATTTACGTTAACGTCATCTTAGACTATAGAACTAATACAATAACCTCATATTGCCCACGAGCACGAGATTTCTAAGAAATTGTTTACAAACGGGAAATTAGATATCTTTAAATCACAATCGTTTAAAAACTTGGTCGTTTATCTACAAAACGTGGGCCATCGTCCCTTATACTAAAGGATATTTCAATCACAAAGTTTGCCATTCTTCATAAATTCACAATCACAATACAGTGAATTTTGTAAATATATTAATGCTAAAAATAGCAAATTACTTTTGATCCAATTGTCTCTTATGTTGCTCACTGTACATTACAACCACGTATTGTTAAATCTCGTGTGCAATCTCTGTGTTGGTACATCGCATCTAATCATGCAATAAATATTATTTTTAACCAGCCTACATATTTTAAACAAACGTTTTTGGTTTGTCAGTGTATGTCGTTCAGTATTTCCGTCGCTATAAAACACTTTGCAAGATTCATCGTACAAATTGTGCATTTCTTTCGTAACTTTAAACACAGCAGCCAACTAACTTCTGTCTTTTTTTGTGTTTGCACTAGAGATAAGTATGCGATTATGTAATTTATTTAGAAAAACTTCATATTTGAACTGAATTTCTGAAAATTTGTGTTAACTTTATTAAAGCTTTTTATCAAAGTGCAAAGGTTTGAATTAGAAGGGGTAGTTTTTATGACATTATTAAAACTAGCCTGTACTGTAAACATCTTCTGATGTCTGATGTCATAATTTACTTTCAGATGTCAACTCTACACTGGCCCCTTTCCTTTATCTGACTGTACAATGGTACAGTAGTGATGGCTGTACGTACATTGAACGGCTGCCTCTTTCCACTGCAACGAAGATGCTAAGCCTAAGTTCAGTTTGGCCAAGGGTATTTTGGAGTACTGGAGATATTAAAATCGGTAAGTCACTATTCATCCACATGCTTGGATAAAAAATAATAGAGAACAAATTGCCACGTTTAAATGAAAACTTTTCTTGCTTGTATTGCACGACATTTCGGATCTAAACTCGGGAAGAATAGTCCATACGGTTTATTAAGTAAAATATTTGTCTGTAAACAAAGGGGTAAAGTAGGTTGGTAGAGACATTTTAATCACTTGTTTCTAAGTTAGTTTATTTTATTTATCTGTAAATTAAGTGTAGCCAACGGTTTAGGAGATAGGTTACACACACACACACAATGTTATATCAGTAGTTACTCTGAAAAATATTGTTTAGCATTTGTTGTATAGGAAGAGTTTTACTGCATATTTCTGTTGTAGGAGATATTAAAAGTATTGTATTATTGTGAGAAAGTTAGAATTAATATTTCATATTCTTAAAACGCATATGTAGTACACACGCATGCGCATATCCAATGGGAAGAAAGTGAGACGTCGTTATACTTAAGATTAACATCAGTAAAATACACGTTTGTATTGAATTGTTTGTTTTGAATTTCACGCAAAGTTACACGAGGGCTATCTACGCTAGCTGTCTCTAATTTAGCAGTGTAAGACCAGAGGGAAGGCAGGTCGTCATCACCACCCATCGTCAATTTTTGGGTTGACTTTTTTACTAACGAAGAGTGAATTTAATAATCACATTCTAACGTCCCCACGATCCTTAGATTACGAGTCGAGTGCCTTAATCACGTGGTCATGCCGAGCCATATGTATTGAAAGCTTAGCACGTTTTAACTCAGCTCTGATAACTGAAATTGAAAACTGTCTTCAACATTATAAATCTTTGATTATTAACCTACACATGTTAATCTTATGTACGAAGTAAATTTTTTTGTGACAACAGTCCACCACCCTCCTTCCTCTCAGCACGGCGGTAAACTTAAGGATTTATAACGCTAACAACCTGCTTTCGATACTCACGGGAAGTACAGATGATTCGTGGTTCCACTTTGTGGTTAAGAGTTTTGAAAGTTTTTGATTGAGAAAGCAATAGTTGTAGGTAACTTGTAACACCATAAAGGTTTTGTGCTTCGTTTGATTTTTATCACACACACTCGTTCTGATAGATGTGTACTATATTATTATTTTTTTTTCTTACTGCAATTAATAATCAGCAAACTTTTGTAGCCAAATTTAACCAAATTTAAAGTGATTAATATTTTTAATTTTTATAAACAGCAATGTTTGCTGGCTTCTTGGGTGGAAAGCACGTTTACCACGTGTTGTAAGTAGCTGCTGATTGGCCACATTTTCGAGAAATTGACTGTAGAATGATTATATATACAATAATCGAAAGCATACGAAACAAACAAGAGATATACATATAGGAGTTGGAAAAAAAAATTAACATGTGGTGAATTTACCAGTGTTACAAAACGTTTCCACAGAAAATAGAAACGAGTAACTTGAATAATGTTTTAGTATCCTGTATATGAGCTGTTTTCTTTATATCGAAACTCAAACATTGGTTGTATGTTACCATACAGTCCTGTCAGTATAGGATAGTGTAATATTGTTCTGAGTGCCCTGTATTCTACGTAATACAGCCAAGTCGTTGGTCACCTTTTAACTTCATGTTTCTACATTAAGTGCATACAATCTCAAGAGAGTTCGTCAGGGAACATCATGCAGATCAAGTCATGGTTGCGAAGATTTCATTGACTCTCCTACCGTTAATATCTCATTTTACTACGTTTGTTATGTGCAAAGGTCACTGTTACAGGCAGATGAATCCATACCCGATGAGTTGTGGTCGTGAGGAAATATCATGATGGATAAGGACGTATTTGTAATTTTCCTTCCCTTTAGTGAATATAACCGACACCGATAGTTGTCATGCAGTCAAACTTTATATTGTTGTTGTTGGTTTTGAATTAAGCACAAAGCTTCACAATGGGCTATCTGTGCTCTGCCCACCACGGGTATCGAAACCCGGATTTTAGCGTGTATGTCCGCAGACACTGCTGAACCACTGGGGGGCAACTTTATATTGATTCCCCATCATGTTTCATTCAATATAAATGCTCTACAGTGATTATGAAACTGTTTTCCAGGCCTCCTTCGACGACTCTGTATCTACCCATTAGCGTTTGTGGCCTCGTGCCTATTTCAGTCCTTTGATTTTGTTACCTTATATCAATATTCGTTTTACGAACCACCACAGGTACGATGGGGCAACTTGTGCGAATTTGTATGTTAATGTTTTTCAGTTGATATTCTTATTTGTGTTTACTGCGAGGTCTGTAAAACAACAACAATTTTTTGAGATACTTAACATTATGGTCTAATAGTTAGGATCGTTAGACTCGCAATCCGTGGTTTCGAATCCCCGTCGCACCAAACATACTCCCATTTTTAGCCGTGTGAAGGTTATAAAGTAACTGTCAATCCCACTATTCGATGGTAAAAGAATAGCCCATAGTTGGTGGTGGGTGGTGGTGGCTAGCAGATAGCTGTCTAGCAACTCTTCGCAAAATTATGAACAAACCGAAGAAATTTAACATCATTTTTGGAATGTCCAAAAAATGATGTTCTACCTCGACCACTTGTGTTATTAACAGTGTAAATCATGTACTTTGTCCAGAGTCTTTCATACAACTTCTACTGAATGTTGAATCTGGGAGTCATAACTTTATTCACACAAACACCACCACGAGTAAGACATGCCATGAGTAGCTGTAATTTTATAGGTTTTTCACTGGAGTGAGACTTTCTGATTGGTTGGATGACAACCAGTCACAGTTTAAATTATCAGCATGTGATTATATTGTGATGTGGTTCGGTTTCACTTTGTGAATGATTGACATTCTTGTAGTATTTACCTTTTGTACGCGTTTTCGCTTTTTTTTTTTTTCCTCTAAAACTATTTTCAATCTTGTTTATTTCGCTGTTATTATGATAAAAGCAAACAGGTTTCTGTGGTCATATTTTCTTTGGTTTTTGAGATATATTTCGACATTTTCCTCAAAACATAAGTTTTTCAATTGTTTCTTGTTTTGTTTTGCATTTTCACTCTCGGAACCATTTACATTTTCGCGCAATTTGGCATTTTTAAAAATTTTTGTACGGAAGTATTTAGTTTCAAGTTCCTTTATCGTAAAGACAATCAAAGACAAATATGGTAATCACTTACAGCCAGCTGAAGATATAATAAAATTATTGTATCCTTAAATGGAAAGTTTCATACAATTCAATCCTAAAGACACTGAAATGTGAACACAAAAAATAGTCACAACTAGTGCGTGTGGCAAGTCATCTGGACCATAACTTATTGAAATGACGCGTTATAACCCTATAGATGGTAGCCAACAAGGTCGCAACATGTTGATTCAACTAGTTATTAAAATAAGCAATGAATCTGTTCTAAATCACCACTCCAGTGCCACAACAATATATCTACTAAAACTCCAGGTTTCGATACCCGTGGAGGGCAAAGCACAGATAACTCATTGTATAGCTTTGGGCTTCAAAGAAATAATCTTAAATCATGTTAAGCCTCGTATTTTCAAGCGAATTGTTATTATTTTTCAAGCGAGTCTTCGGTCTCGTTTGTAAACTATTACAACTTCTGTATGTGGTTCTGTGTGCCAACTTCTTAACCAGAAGTTATTATTTTTCATTTATACTTAAAATAATTAGATCTTTTTACGATAGCCTTATGAGAATGAAACTTTATTAATCCTGTAGGATACTGATTCACAGAGCTGTAACGCGTTGATTTAATTCTGTACAGAGAATCGTGTAATTGAAAACCATGTCATCATCTGTTTGTTCTGCAAAGCGTTGAAGCAATATGTCATGGGCTCGTGGCTTTCTGTAAACATGTGTTTTGCAGAATAAGTAATTAAATTATTTTGCTTTAAAAACATCGCCATGAAGACACTGAAACAAGAACGCGTTAATTTATAATTAAAGTGTCTTGTGCTGTGTACATAATGAAAGTATTTTCTCAATAAATAATAATAATAATAGTTATTAATGCAAGGTTACAAATGATGTATCTTTGTTATTGCAAAAAAGTGTACTTAAAAACATACTTCTCCTAATGGCTTAGCAGTAAACTTGAGGGCTTGTAACACTAAAATTCAGGGCTCAATCCTGCATTTGGCACGGCACAGGCAATCCCATTGTGTGACATTCTATATTAGTGGTGGGCATAGCACAGGTAGTCTTTTGTGTCGCTTTGTGTTAACTTTAAAAACGATAACAACAATAACCTGTATAGTATTATGATTAAGGTACTGAGTGAGACACATAATACATAGCGACTCCTACCTTCTCAAAATACACACACACACCCGCGCATGTCTTAATCCGCTTCTAACTCAGTAGCAAAGTATTTGTTATTCGTTAGTTTGTTACATTTAACACCACGTTTCACTGTTGATCAGTAATATGCCACCGAGAGAATAAACCCGGGCGCTTTCTTCATAATCATTTCCAATTATGTGGTTCTTTTACAACTGAATTTGACATCAATCACGGTTCACACAAAATCGGTCATTAATTCGTCTTATTTAATTGTAGATCAATAAGTCTCGATCTCCCCTTTTATTTCTTTTCTGTTTTCTCCAGAAGGGGGCTGCTGTGCAGAGTTCAAGCATGTCGATCAAACCTGAAGAACGTCTTGTGGGTATTTTGTACCCAGTGTTCGCACTTTGAAACCATAGTATCAACACGGTTCACCAAAAATTCACACTGTGAAAACAATGTAACGTTGTCGATCACCAAAAATTCACTGTAAAAACGATGTAACGGCGTCGGCCACCAAAAATTAACACTGTAAAAACAATGTAACGGTGTTGTTATTGAATTAATTGTTAATTAAGATCTGAAGAAAAATGTACGAAAGGATTTTTAACGTGGAATACAAAAGTTAGATATTTAAAACTAGAAAGAACTATTGGCGAAGTAAGATAAGAAATATTTGGTGGGCCCAGAGTTACTGTGGAGGGAAAAGAGGTTAACAATCTTCTGAAAAAAAGAGACGTATAGTGAAAACTACAGAGAATTGTTGGCTATTTGACCTGATGAAGAGCGCGAGCTCGAAACGTCGTTCTTTTCTTAAATAAAAATATAGAAATATTGGTGGTTATTCAATTTTGTACAAACTCTTCAAAGACAAGTTACAGGGAGCTAAAAAAACGTGCTGCGTGCCATATATTCGTATGCGGGAAACATTGTACAGACCCTTACTGGGTGGGCCTGGGTGATGAGTGGGCAGGCACTGGACTGCCCAAATCCGGCTGTTGTTACGCCGTTGGAAAGAGCCACAATATGACTTGTATGCGAAATGTTTAACGTTTGAGAGATCTGAACTGCATTACATGACCTATTGGATACATTTCTTGTCAAAATAGGTTAGGCCTAAAACAGTGTACTAAATTCTAAATAAAATTATAATTTTTTATTATTGTAATTTTAATATAGCACGTGAAATAAACACACAAACGTATTATTATAAACCATACTTTTTCATGTAAGGTTGTTTAAGGCTAGACAAACGACTAACGTTTTGCATCAGTGTTTATAATAATAATTTGAAATAAATATGCTATAAAAGTTCTAAGTAGTTTTCCGGTTGTGTAGGCTTGAGTTGTCTTGCTTGTTATGTATTAACTGCTGTGGAAGAGTTCACCCCCAGCATCTATTATTCAAGTTCATCACAGATTTGTTTTGAATTTGAATTTCGCGCAAAGCTACTCGAGGGCTATCTGCTCTAGCCGTTCCTAATTTAGCAGTTTAAGACTACAGGGGAGGCAGCTAGTCATCACCACCCACTGCCAACTCTTGGGCTACTCTTTTACCAACGAATAGTGGATTTGATCGTACATTATAACGCCCCCACGGCTGAAAGGGCGAGTATGTTTGGTGCGACCGGGATTCGAACCCGCGACCCTCAGATTACGAGTCGAACGCCATAACGCGCTTGCCCATGCCGGGCTGTCTTCATCACAGAACCTAACAAGTTGTATGTAGCTACGAGTCATATTCCCGTAGTCATCCGTGGTTTAAAGTTTCCGGTCTTTGGATGTTAAAAATAAAATGAACATGAATTATTATAATTCGAAACAAATTGTTGTTTTGAATTAAGCACAAAGCTACACAATGGGCTATCTGTGCTCTGCCCACCACGGGTATCGAAACCCGGATTTTAGCGTGTAAGTCCGCAGACATACCGCTGAGCCACTGGGGGCATAATTCGAAACAAACCGACAACAACAGAGAGTACTATTTCTTCTTTAATAATACCTTTAATATCTCGTGTACAAATTTCCGAGACTCGTGCGTGGTCTTTCATGCATCTAAAAACAATTTACCGTAATTTCCATAACCTTTATTAATCCAGAAACATATGTAATAGAGACGAAAATATAATGTTATGTTTGCATAATACATCAACAACAAAAAAAGTTTTTCATAAAACGAAGTTGTAATGATTGTATTATTGCGTATTTATTAGACAAACAATAAAGTTTGTAGTTTAAGTAATAATTATAATGTCGAGATAATGCCAGGGTGCGCTTGTGTTTCACTTTTAACCATATTCCATCAGTTTGGTATTAGACTATTAAAATTATTAAGATTTAAAGTAATCCACATTGAACTTCTGACTCGAGCTAATAATTGTGCTGTCACGATAGATTAATATTCATTTTAAGTATGCTTTGGTGTTGGTTCTTGTATGTTACTCTCGTGTATGTACGTGGTTGGTAAGTAAAAACCCTTTGTTCAACAGAAATTCTTAAGCGTTATATCTGTACAGCCCACCATTAAAGCGTAACATAATTCGATCGTTCACATATTGGTAAGAAAATTAAAAATTTTTATGCCGTAACCTCAATCACTGGACGTTTCTGCTTCTAATGAAGTCCGACTTCATATCCGGTGTTATTAGAGTTGGTTTAGAAAATTATGATTAAATTTTAAATTTTAGTGCAGTTTTGATAGCCTGCGCTGTTTGGCGGAAATAACCATAATGCAGCTCGATAATCAAAACAAAACGGGTTTTGATTGTGTTTTTTATTAAACGAGCTTTCAATCTTGCAAATATTGCATTTAGTTGTACATTATTAACTTAAACCATTAAATGTTTGTTGATTTTGTTCACTGATTGCTTTGTCTTGAGGGGAGAATTGGATTTATATGGACCCCTCCCCTTCGTTTAGTGGTAAATCTGGAGGCTCACATCGCTAATGGCCCAGCATGACCAGGTGATGAGAGCGCTTTTCTTGCAATCCGATGGTTGCGGGTTTGAATCCCCAACCCACCTAACGTTCTTGATACTTCGGTTGTGGGGCGCGTTATAATGTTACAGTTAAATTCACTATTCGTTATTTAAAAAAAACAGCCCAAAAGCTTGCAATGGATGGTAATGAGTTTCTGCCTTTCCTGTGTTCCTTCGCTGTGAAATTAGGAACGGCTAATGCAGACAGCACTCGTGCAGCTTTGCGCGAAATTGAAAATAAACATATTGCAAATAACTGGATTTTGATACTTGTGTTGGGTATAACACAGATAGCCAGCCAATCGCTTAACCTCAAGGAAGCGTAAGTATCGATATTGATTTTTATTTTTTAGATTTTCGTACATGTATTTCAGACATCACTGTATGCAATACTCCGTCTGCACGCAGTACGTAAACGGTCATACCCTGACATGACCATTTTACAAGTTTATAGTATAACGGGACATACCGCTGTACTAGCTGGGGACTTGTGAAGTTCGTAACGTTGTTTTTGGGAGTGATAAACCTGTTTTGAGATGCTTACGTAAGCAAAGCTTGAAGAGGAACAATCTGTGTTAGCCGTCCCTAATATAAAAGTGAAAGACTAGAGGAAAGGAAGGCAACTAGTCATCACCACCCGCCGCTGCCCTTTGGATACTTTCTTTACCAACCAATAGTTGGATTGACCGTAACCTTATAACTCCTCTATTCCTGAAAGGGAGAGTCTGTTTGATGGTTTTGGGATTCGAGATATTTCTTTAGATTGACAAAAGTTCACGAAGTTCTAATTGCATTGTCCAGAATTTTGTGTCATTAAATATATCTTTGTAACGGTTAATCGAAGAATAGTGATTTTTTATGTATCGGTCTTGTACAGGGGTTGCAAGAATAGTCGGAAGAATAGCAACAGAGACAGAAAGAAAACGATTGTAAATACACATTGTTTGTTGTCTTGGATGGCGGAGGATGGCAAACAAAAAATTTATCTTAAGTGTCCTTTTTTTTTTTTTTGCTTGAAGTCAATAAACATCTTAACCTGCTCTGTGCCGTAATTTTCTTATTTGTTTTACACGTATTAAAATTGCTTACATGTGAAATTAACTTAAAACAGTTACAGTGAAAAAATAGTTCTCGTTTTTAGATCTTGTAATTCCATTTCCGTTATTTTCTTTTGATACACTTTTATGAATTATTAACTTCGAAGTTCACTTTCTTGAGAATGTTACCACACGTCATTCATAATGGGCGAGGTCTGTAAAAGGATCTGATCAAAAAAACAAAAAAAAACGTTGGGGGATGCATTGTTCATTCTGGCTTGTGTTCTTTGTTTGTTTCCCTGGTGTGTAAATTACTCAGTGCACGTTTATAATATTTTAATACGATGCCTGTAATTTGATCAGACAACTCAAAGTAATATTTTTTTTTCCTTACTGGGTATTTTACCCCGCAGAATTCACCAGAGAGAAGAATGAAAAATCGAAACTGACGTTTTCAAAATAACAGTAACTGTTATTAAAAACAAACACATCCACGTCTACGTAAACTCGTTTAGATAAGTGTCAAAATCAGCGAAATTTCATGTGTTCTAAAATTCGCATGTGGTGAAATGAGACTTGAAAATTACTACGATATCTTTTGTTTTATGTCATAAGAAATAACATAGTTTTAATGATAAGTAGCTGAAAGTACACATGTCTGATGTGCATCAGGTAACACACGAGTTAGGTCAGTATTTGGTAACTTCATGCCCAACGTCACAAGATGTTAGCTGCCCGAAGTCAGTGTGTTTATAGGTTATTTAACAATTTTTGTATTGCTTACTAAACGTGGCCACGTAGATAGATTAAGGAAGACGATATATCTTGTTATGTTGTTTGTTGCTAGACTTGGTAAGAATTGTGATATAACTGTTCAAAAACGTGGTTGTTGTACCCACCAACAATGGCAATGCTATCACTGAAGGTGTGGTGCCCTTAGTACGCGTGTATTTAACTACAATCGTGAGGTAGACTTGTCTGAATTAATTATTTATAATCAATGATATTGTTAGTGAAAACAAATATATGCTAGTGATTCACTAGTCCAAGAAAAAAATATCTCTAATCGAATATTCCTAACGTGTGTTACGCGCAGTTAAACTAATATTATTTACCGTTTAGATCAGTATAGAATATTGAAGTATTGATAATTCGCCAGTTAAATGGGCTAAGCACGCCCTCTTCTGGCTTCATGTGTATTCCCTTACTTCACTTGGTCCTATTGTTGTTTGTAGTCTCTGTATCTTGCTCCTCCAGGGTGAACTTGATTGCTGTTTTTATTCATTTGTTTGTAGTCTCTGTATCTTGCTCCTCCAGGGTGAACTTGATTGCTGTTTTTTATTCATTTGTTTGTAGTCTCTGTATCTTGCCTCCTCCAGGGTGAACTTGATTGCTGTTTTTATTCATTTGTTTGTAGTCTCTGTATCTTGCTCCTCCAGGGTGAACTTGATTGCTGTTTTTGATTCATGTCTTAAGGCACAAACATTTGTACTCTTTTTTTTTTAATCATCGTGACGCTCACGGTCACGGTATATCTGTCACGTTACAAATAAATTTAAAATAATATGCATGGGGGGGGAAGAATTAAAGAGTTTGGGTCGAAATGCCCTCAAAAGGCGCACTTGAGTGATTAATATCTCCTTGAGTACAGCAAGTTGGCTCATTAAAATTCCAGTTCAGGGGCTCTCTAGTCGCCCTTAACAATTGAATTTTTGATCGAAATTTTGTTTTCATCTACTTAAATAATGTGGTAAAAATAAATATACAAGGTTAACAGGGGAACACTAAAAGTGGAACATTAGATCTGTAACATTATTAAAATCTGAAGGTAAATCCCAATCAGTGAAGTATAAAAAGTCACTATCTTACCATTTTTGTTTCCAAGTATTTCAGATAAGAAGTGGCCGAACAGTTTCTTTCAGCCAACTTTATACTTGTAGATAAACATCGGAATGCGGTAACAGATATTACGGAATGTTTATTTTATATGGTTGTTCCAAGAAGGAGACTAAAATGAATGTTTGTTTTTCTATATGTTTTTTTTTACTAGTCTGCAAATGCTGTAGTATGATGTTTGGATTTGGAGCATCATATTGCAACTGGAATAGCTCGCTCAAAACAGCAATGTCAAAACGCAAACATAAAATGGGGACAAACGAACAAGTTTGGCATCCGTGCTCATTAAGCAAAAACTAAGGGTAATATCGATCGCTACATAGAGAAGCAAATTATAATAAAAGTAAAAACACTAAATTATGGTACTTGAAGCCCCTAAGTTGGTCTGAAAAGTATCAGAATAGAAACTGTACTGCTAGACGGGAACTGAGTCTTTATTCTGTTTGTCATGTTATGTGGTATGTTGGATATTTCGATCATCATTCTTGTTTCTAAAGGCTTTGAAAGTGGAGGAAATGGTTAATAAAACCCATCAAGGAGACGAATGGTCAACGTTTTAGGCAAACTGCCGTCATTGTTAGAAGGGGTGTCATAAATTACTGAGTTGAACAGACGCAATAATCTGTCTCGTATCCGCAGTGGACAAGATGCTGAAGAACATAATTCCGACCTTCCTTGACATGGATACCATGAATCCCTGATGGAGAAGAAAAACACCGAAAATAAGCAAAAGAAAGAACATCACAAAGCCGTGTTGCTGAAAATATGTATGAAAAAGTATAGGGGACATAAGAACGTTGCATTAAAAACGTATTCAGATTTCATAATAAAGTACATTTCCAATTAGTGTACAACCAACTGGCTAAAGGCCTAATGGAGGGCAAACAAAAACGTTATTTACAACATGCACAGTGAATGTGGATTTCATTATATTTTGAAAGACCAATGCCATTTAAAATTCAGAAAAAGGATACACACACACCTCTGTAATACACGTTTGTCTGCAGCATTTGAATACGTAAAATAAGAAAACTGTACACGAACATAGGATAACACTAAAATAAATATGAACCATGCACACGAGAAATTCAAAAACCAAATCCACTGAACAAAGAAACAAAGAAAATCCTCGAAAGCTTTCGCATATTAATGAGACACTCCAGACAGCCAATCAGTACACACATCCTCCTGACTACTAATACATAGAAATAAGCCCTTAAAACCCTCAACTAGCTAAAAATTGAAATAGTTACCATGTTATTGATAATTCTGTAGATAATTAATGATGGATAATGTTTTAACTTACCGTCGTTGGTTCGACTGTAAGTCATTGAACCGAAATGTTAACCACATTCTCGAAAATTATATAAAGTGTTTTCAGTTTTCAATAGCTTTTACCAAGACTTTACGTCCATTTAAAACTTATCGACATCTTTGATGGAAAGGATTTGTTTGACAGTAACACTGGTTTACAAAAAATTATTTTTTGTCTGAGGCAAGAATGTGAATAGGTGTTTTTTACTAATTTGGGTGTGTTGAATTCAAATTTATAAACAGTTTTGCTCTATCACCTCTAGTTTTCTGGCTTTCAAATAGTCTCATTTTAGTATATACAGAGTATATACGTGCTTATTTCAACAGTTGCAGCAGCTTATTACAGATAAAACAGGATAGATAAAGAACATTGACGGAATAAATATACTTGAATGACACAATGTACACAATTAATAGTACCGCAGACAGTTAGAAGTGTGTTTTCTTAGATGATCTGGTGTATTTTGCCTCCGTGATGTCACGCAAGAGCATCCAGCAGAAGTCTCCCATCATGCTGGGGTTCCACTTGCCTTGGTAGTTGCTCTCCATCTTCGTAATGTGTTGGTGGAATCTTTCTCTGTGCTCATCACTCACTGCTCCAAGGTTTGGAGAGAAGAAGTTGAGGTGGGAATGGAGAAAATGAATTTTGAGTGACATTCGGCATCCCATATCCTCATAAGTCTTTAGCAACTTCTCAATACAGGCTTGGTAATTTGGTACGCGTGTGTTACCAAGGAAGCAACTACAGACTGACTTAAATGCTTCCCATGCTCTCAGTTCCTTTAAGGTAAGAAGCTCTTCAAAATCAGTATCCTTCAGCACTTCTCGGATTTGAGGTCCGACAATGATGCTCTCTTTGAGCTTAGCAGCACTGAGACCTGGGAACACAGTGGACAAGTGTTGGAAGGCAGTACCATTTATGTCCACGGCCTTCACGAAATTCTTCATCAAACCAAGCTTGATGTGAAGAGGAGGAAGAAGCACCTTCTTCATGTCAACCAGAGGATTCTCATTGACGCTGTGTTCACCAGGAACGAAAGTGCTTTTAGACCCCCAGTCTTTCTGCTTGTAATGCTGGGATACAGCTCGACTGTCCCAGAGACAGAGAAAGCAACAGTACTTTGTGAAGCCCGCTTGCATACCCATAAGAAGACCAATGACCTTGAGGTCCCCACACAGACTCCACCGGTACTGGTTGTACTTAACAGCTTCTAAAAGAAGCTTCATATTGTCATAGGACTCCTTTAGATGGACAGAGTGTGCAGTGGGAATGCTGGGATATTTATTCTCGTTGTGCAAAAGCACAGCCTTGAGACTTCGCTTGGAAGAGTCTATAAAAAGACGCCAGTCTGAAAGATTATGTGGCAAACCAAGGAAAGTGAACAAGCCAGGTCCGTTTGTGCAGTAGCACAACTTGTTTTCCATGTCGAAAAATGAAGCAAGGTCTTTGTTCCGATTCCTGAAACTGGTGATCCATCTTGATATATAGCTATACATATAATGTAATGCTATCACTTACATTTATTGCATAATAACTAAAAAAGAAGACATAAGTCACACAATATTAGAAATTAACCCTGAATGCATATACGTCTTTATGTACAGTACGTGTACAAAATGTACAGTATGCATATCTAAAAAAACTAAAGGTGATGAGTAAAAACGGATTTAAAATCTGAATTCAGCACCCCCAAATTAGGTTAAAACAGCTGTTTTTGTGCTTGCCTCAATTTCTTTGTTGTTGTTTTGTTGTTTTGAATTAAGCACAAAGCTACACAATGGGCTATCTGTGCTCTGCCCACCACGGGTATCGAAACCCGGATTTTAGCGTATAAGTCCGCAGACATACCGCTGAGCCAGTGGGGGGCCAATTTCTTTGTAAACCAGTGTAATTAACCCATATATAATATCTGATATACTTGTAGGTGTTTTTACTTTGATAATCTTCCGGCATCATAACGTTTAAAAATATCACAAATACTTAAGACGTATCAGTAACTATAATAAAAATATAATATTTGTTTGTTTTTTTTAATTTCGCACAAAGCTACTCGAGGGCTATTTGTGCTAACCGTCACTAATTTAGCAGTGTAAGACTAGAGGGAAGGCAGCTAGTCATCACCACCTACCGCCAACTCTTGGGTTACTCTTTTACCAACGAATAGTGGGATTGACCGTAACTTTATAACGCCCCCACGGTTGAAAGGACGAGCATGTTTGGCGCGACGGGGATACGAACCCGCGACCCTCAGATTACGAGTCGTCTTAACACGCTTGGCCATGCCGGGGCTATTATATTCTTTAAATTAATACATATTTTATGAATTTCTCTATATTCTTGTATATATTCTTATGTAGGAATAACTTGTAGATCACCTGAACACTGATACAATTCATTTGGGAGCACTAATGAGTGGTTAACTGTTACGGAATTGGGTCCGTCAGTAGAAATTAATGTTTCTATTTTATATGTATTATGCGTGTTTATGTATTGGACACGGGCAGTTAATGAATTTGCAGTTTTCTATTGAGATTAGTCTAGAACAATGAATTTTGAAATCAATAATAATAAAAAGCTACTCTCTTTCGTATTCAGTCGTCAGTGAATATATTTGTAGCATCTCATTACTTTCATGATCACTGGACCAATTTACGAGTTGGTTCCAACTCACTGTATGTCATCCTCTTCTGGAGCTTGATACATGCTAGTTTTCAACTTATTGATCATTTTGTCTAGTTTTAACATACCCAACTGTTGGTTTTTATGTATTCTTGTGTATAATTTCAATTTGTGTAGTATCTCGCTAAATTCGCTACGGTTTTGACCACTTCTGATTAAATACTTTCTTTATCCAAACCTGTGTAACTTTAATTTGTATGACCAATTCTGAAGTAAATGTCCAGCATTCTAGTTAATACATTAAGCGCGATACCCAGTCAGAGAAGATTTCCAGATAGGTAAAATTTCAAAGAATTACCATAAAAATTTAAGATCAACAACACTAATAAAATTAATGGAGTCTCGAGAAAAGCGCGTGAAAAACAACCTTTATGTTTTAATAAAAAGAGAGACAGAACTAAAGCTATTTTTTGCTGTAGCGAAATGATAATTTTTTTTTGAAAAGAAACCCTTCCGATTCGTCTCATTTTTTGGATTGGTCAGCTACTTTTTTCATGCTGTGTCGTCGTGGAAGTACTGGTTAGTAGTTTTGCATAGCTCGAGTTCGTAGTGAGAATTAGAGGAGACATCGATTGGGTTGCAAGACTTGTGTTTGTTGACCACGTTCAGCAGACAGCGTTGGATTGACGAAATCTTGTTACAGAGCTTTCAGAGAAAGTGGATTTAGTGAGGTCTCTCTACCAGCTGACGATAAGCACATTTGGCAGTGCATTCGTGCTGAACAGCTGAATTGGATTTCTAGAAATGACGCGCTGAAGAAATTATCAAGTTTGTTTTTAAGTGTCATAGGCTTACGATCAACAGGATCACAGAACGGTAAGATCTGATTGGAGCACGTGCGACAAAGACTATCATCACATACATGTAGATGGATACTCACACATACATATCTGTATAAATGTATTATTTTGAGTCATTTTATTGACAATAACATTCAGTTCTCTGGTATCAAAGCCTTTTGTCCCGATTCATAATTTAAATCTGATTTGGTTTACTCTAAAATATGGTTGTATATATCTATAACCATATGACTATATATATTAAGAATAGGAGACGGTCCTTCACTGTGGACGATGGATGGTAGAGTTTTGCTGATTGTTCTCTTTCATTGTGATCAGTATTTCAAATTAGGAACAACGGTATATGGCCTCAGTCGCAATTAGAAATTGTTTGTTTGTTTTGAATTTCGCGCAAAGCTACACGAGAGCTATCTGCGCTAGCCGTCCCTAGTTTTGCAGTGGAAGACTAGAAGGAAGGCAACTAGTCATCACCACCCACCGCCAACTCTTGGGCTACTCTTTTACCAAAGAATAGTGGGATAGACCCTCACATTATAATGCACTCACGGCTTAAAGAGCGAGCATGTCTGGTGCAACTGGGATTCGAACCCACGGAATTCATATTACGAGTCGAGTACCTTAACCACCTACCTGGCCATGCCGGGCTTGCAATTACAAATATGTACGATTATGGTTGGAGTTGAGAACGTATTATATGTGAAATGTAAGGAATATCAAATGCGTAATCGTTCACCTTAAACAAGAACTAGATTAGTTTTGTATGATATTTTTAAGGCCATAATTTCTGCTGCAGCGACTCAACTGTTATGAGAACCATCCTTTTGGAATATAAAATATTTCATCTCAAAAACCTGTGTTTGATAAAATGCACATGATATTCATGGTGCTCTAAGAAGCACAGCGGTGTGTCTGTGGAGTTTTACCGTAAGAAATCGGATTTTGATACCTGTGTAGGGCAGAGCACATATAACCCTTTGTGTATCTTTGTGCTTAGTTACAAACAACAATTGTTTGATTGTCGAAATACCATTTTCCCAAAGTAAATACATTTATTAATATGTGTGTGTGTGTGTGTGTCTGTTTGTTCCTTATTTAACTACTACTAGGTCACTGGGTTAATCTAAATCAAATATTGTGGAGTGATAGTGAAGAACAAGGGGCGTGTTAATGATAGATCTATTACCCCTCCACCCCATTATTGCTGTTATTGGGCATTTATTATCGTTAGCGTACGTTAACTATATTTATAGATGGCGCCACGCCATTACTTCAAAAAATATATTAAATCTTCTAAGTAAATGCGAATTGTGGCGTTTGTTCGAAAGTTCGTCTGTCTCCTTTTTACTTTGGTCGCTTTCCGTGCTCCATTTGAAAAGCTGTGCACGCAAGTAAACCTTAACATGCATTTTTGTAATGAGGGAAGAACAGACATGAATAATTTTGATACGAAATTGTAATTTGCAAGTAAAATATTCTACCCTGTCACACTGCCATGCACATTTCAAAATGTGACTTAAGTAAAAAAAGTAGATTTATTGTGTGCTAGTGTTGAGCAACGCTTAGCAGGACTGAAATGCTCGACAATTAATTTTCGGTATAAGTAGCTCAGAGTGTAACACAATCAACCTTTTTAAAGTCCATGTGTTACTCATGTAGCTTTGAGCAAAATTCAAAGCAACTCAACCATAAACTCATTTACAGGTGCTATGAATACTAAAGTGTTTGGGTTTCTTTTCAATTTCGCGCAAAAATACACGAGAGCTATCTGCGATAGCCATCCCTAATTTAGCAGTATAAGACTAGAGGGAAGGCAGCCAGTTATCATCACCCTCCGCCAACTCTTGGGCTACTCTTTTACCAAGGAACAGTGGGGTTGACCGTCACATTATAATGCACCCACGGCTGAAAGAACGAGCATGTCTGGTGTCATGGGGATTCGAACCCATTACAAGTTGAGTGCCTTAACCACCTGGCGTTTTACAATACACCGGAAATTTGGTGTGTGCTTTCATATAACAAAGCCACAACAGGTTATCTACGAGAATGGAATCTCTTATTTTAGCCTTGTTAATCCAAAGAATCGTCGCAGTCCCAGAGGGGATGGGGAACTAAAGTGTCTACTACTATATCAACTGAAAACAAAGTGTAGGAAATGTATTTATCCTGCTCGTTAACCTGCTGTGGAACATGGAGATTTGCCCTTATTCAACTTCAGTTGGACTTGCTTCTACCAGTTACGTTTTAGCAATTTCTTTCTTCATTATTAAAAATATTGCGTCTGAAGTCAAATGGTAAACCTTTACCCATGACATTTTGTTTTAACTTGAATTTTTGTGTTATATTGTAAATAGTTTTGCTTGTTTGATTATTTATTTTTGTTAACCACAAATCCTGTTGGTTTAAAACTTTGCGAAAATATGACTACGTGCTATTTAAGCCCATTTATTGTATTTCTGGCTTTTGGTGAAATGTTTTTTTTAAATTGCATTTAAAAACTTATTTTCTGCAATTAACAGTACAGCGTGTGAAGAAGTTTTGATACAAAAATAGGCTAATTTGTTAAAGACACCATTACTATATCATTTGTGTGTTTTGTGTGTGTGATTTCTTATAGTGAAGCCATACTGGGCTATCCGCTGAGCCTACCGAGGGAATCAAATCCCTGATTTTGGCGTTGTAAATCCGTAGACTTATCTCTGTGTCAGCGGGGGGTCTGTATATTATTTAATTAATAAAAAGTTATATAAAGTATTATAACATAGGCCTGCAAATTTAATCTTCATAAAGGTTGTTTTTATTTTAGGAACAGGTTTTTCCATAATTGGAAAATAATGTATGTATTTCGAAATCTTTACGTGATAGAAAAAAATATGTATATTTTTTTTCTATCACGTGAAGATTTTTTGGCAAATAGGAAGAAAACAAACTTACTTAGATCAAATTATCATTTCGTGTACCACATTGATAGTATGTTATTCTTGTCTTTGGTGACAAATACAAACAAACTAAAGAGAAGAGAGCAACATTGATGTCAAACGAATCTGAATCCTCATTCATTCTGACGTCCGTGTGAAATCTACGTCTTTTAATATCTAAATTACGTGTTGTAATATTTCTGTTAATATTGCATTATGAAATTTTGTGAAAAATCTGTAGAGGATGTAGAAAAATGAATAACATTTTCGTATTCAGTGTATAGAAATTACTATGAGGCGTATAAGAATTTTAAGATAATTCTCTCGCAGGTCTGTGTAATTTGTGTAGCACGTTACTGGTTTAATGTACTTGACTCTGTTGCTTATAGGCATTACCAGGTGGGTTAAGGCACTCGACTCGTTATCCGAGGGTCATGGGTTCGAATCCCACTCGCACCAGACATGCTTACCCCTTCAGCCATGGGGGCGTTATAACGTTACGGTGAATCCCACTATTCGTTGGTAAAAGAGTAGCCCAAGAGTTGGCGGTGCGTGGTGATGATTAGTTGCCTTCCCTATATTAGGGATGGCTGTTGTAGATAACTCTCGAGTATATTTGCGCCAACTTCAAAACAGACAAACTATTGCTTATACATTTGTAATTTTATTCTGAAAGAAAAATTGTTCTTTGTAACTAATAGAGAGAGATTGCTCTTTACTCAGTTTTCAAAAATATTTTACTGTCTATGGGATATTATTATTTTCAAGAATATGTAGATAATACGATATATTTGAGTTAACTACACCAACGTTCAGTATATTTTATCTTAGGCTCTACAGTTTACTACCAGGTGGCGATGTTTGATGTTATGAAAATAATTTCTTATACTTTATTCGGAATCATTTCTTACATGATAAAAACCATGTTTTTTCACAGTTATGCCACACACTAGTTGGCTTTTATGTCTTCAGAATTTCAGATTTGTTTGATTGAAAGCTACACAGTGAACCATCTGCCCTGTACCCATTTGAAGAATTCAACCCCAGAATTTATTGTCGTCAGTCCACTAAATATTCGCTGATTCATCGAGAAAACATATTTGAAGTTTGTGGAATATAAGAAAAAAAAATCTTATTTTAATTACAAGTTTGAAAATAATCACAACATTTTTTTACATTGTCAGTGTTTATAACATAGTAATATATCTGAAAATGAAATGAAATAAAATCTACTATTTTATATATATTGCACATATTTAATGTCATTCTGAAGCATTAGGGTGATTAATTATGGTATTTAAGAAAAATATCAAAGTACTATATTATTGAAAAAACGCGCTTTCATAAGTCAAATTTACAGAAACATTGTTAAGTTTTTTTTAGTCAAGACATCTTGACAACTAAATAGTTGTTGCCACAGTCGTTGCATTCTCTCAGAAAGAGATTATGTTTAATTATATTTATCGTAAGATATGTTAGGCCTAGTAAATTTTTGAACACTGCATTCGTAATTTCGTACAACCGGCGGAGATGCTGTGAACAACAACAGCAGCGTAGCGGTAGAAACATGTTTACATAATCAGTGATGTCGAGAAACCCACTTGTTGAGAACTTTTATATGCAAAAACGGCTCTTCTGGGCCCAGAAAACACTTCAAATAGAAGAGCGAACAACGTTTCGACCTTCTTCGGTCATCGTCAGGTTCACAAAGAAAGGGTTACTGGTCGGAAGCTGACCACATGTTTGGGAGGGGTTGTATAATTGAGTGTTGCAATGTAGAGGGCGCGGTTTGAATATATAATTTTGTCTATAATATTAATATAGGTATAATGGTGTTCCACACCTAGACAGAAAGCAAAATCAACCAACAAAAGTAAATATATCTCACGAAGAAAAAAATCACGAAACCATATACTGCTGTATACCATATATTCCTGACATCAGCAAACAAATAACCAACATTTGGCAAAAACTAGTAACAAAATATAACATTCCAGTTAACACTAAATTTATTCAAAAACCAGGCACAAAACTAAGGTCTATACTATGTAAGAACTACACTGACAAACACCACACCAACATTATTTATAAAATACAATGTGATAACTGCCACCACTTCTATATAGGAGAAACAAGTACAAAAATGGAAACCAGATTCAAAGAACATAAAAAGTCACCTTCACACGTTTTCGAACACTGCAAGTCAAATGGACACAACATAACCATAGAAAACACTAAAATACTAAATAAAGAAACAAACATAAACAAACGAAAAATTAAAGAAGCCTTACTTATACAACAACTTAAACCCAAAATAAACCAATATAAAGGAACACCATTATACCTATATTAATATTATAGACAAAATTATATATTCAAACCGCGCCCTCTACATTGCAACACTCAATTATACAACCCCTCCCAAACATGTGGTCAGCTTCCGACCAGTAACCCTTTCTTTGTGAACCTGACGATGACCGAAGAAGGTCGAAACGTTGTTCGCTCTTCTATTTGAAGTGTTTTCTGGGCCCAGAAGAGCCGTTTTTGCATATAAAATGTTTACATAAGCTCTTTAATACAACAATATAGTATGAAACTTTGTAGAATCGGCGTCATCTTGCCGTCCAAAGTTTCATCATGAATACTCTGCTTAAACAATCTATCGAAAAATAATATTGTTATGTTAAAACATTTTTTGTTATCTTTCAAATATTGTAGTGCACACTGGAGGGATTAAAACTTGTTGATAAAAAGTTTGGAAAAACCAATATTAACACTCCAGATGTGTGTATATATATAACTTATCAGTTTTATTTTAACTTACTTTTCGCCTTTGTGGCTTTACCAGGATTAATATACATAACATATTAGAATATTTATTAAGCTATAAAACTACTTGTAGTGTTCCATTTCTTGTCTGCCGCCACGTACATTTAACAATATATAAATCATTGTAATTGTTTTATTATTGTTCTGGTATTATAGTGTAGCTATAATACCAATTGTACAGTTGAACTAATACGTTACACATATTTTATGAAATATTAAAATAAAGAGAATTATAATGTTTTGTGAAAAATATGTAGCCGGAAAGTTGAAGCTGTTAAGAAACAATAGTAAGTGGGAATGACACAAAGTTTGTAAGCAGTGTTATGAATAAATTGTAAGACTGTGTGATACTCCAGAGTATGTAAGTGTTAAGCTGAAAGTAATGGTGTGGTTTGTATTGTTATGATAAGCTGTGCTGAGAATGGCAACTTCGTCACACGTACCAACCGTTGTCTCTGTTCGTTTTTGAATTATTTTTTTCGTTAATGAGTGTAACTTCCATATGTTTTTTTTCTTTAAGATATGTGGTTGTTTGTGAAATAGAAACTTCAAATGTTATTTCTATGTTTGGCGTACCGTGTTTGCCAGAGTGGTTTTGCGTTGGTTGTACGTGGCGAGTTCCATTTTTCCGTTTGTGTATTCTGTTAGCTAATAATAAGACATATTGTAGTTCTCTTTATATATCATAAAGTAGTTATGTATGTAATATATAAATATAGTTGTATATTTAGTATTATTACTCAACTGTAATAGAACAATACAGTAATAAAACAATTATTATAATTTATATGTTGCTTCTTGTCTGCCACAACGTGCGTCTAACGACACATCACAAGCAGTTTTATAATTTAACGAATTTTCAAACTTCAAACCGTAAGTAATGAAGCTGTAAAGGCGAATCATTGACTAAAAAAATGTATATATCTGAATGTGTAAAGGTCGTTCATTCGAAACTTTTTATAAAAAATCGTTGAAATATTGTTATTATACACTATTTTAATTCTCAGATTTGTAAAGGAGAAGGTAAGGAGTTTGTGTTAAAAATACGAGAGGCTGAATAAACCGTCTTATGACAAATACAATTAATTGTAGTAACATGCTTCGCCAACTTGTGAACAAACGTTCATACCATAGGAATTCTGTTTAGTTTTATCAGTTAAATATTGTTCTGCAAAACGTTCACAAGAAATAAATATTTTATACTTACAAGAAGAAGAAAATAATTGATTCTTTGTTTTTCTCTTGTGACAGTAAAATTGGCAACTTTTAAAACACCTAAAAAAGGCTAAAGCCTTGAACTTTTTGTAAGGTCGTTTTTTCTGGGTTCTGTTTTTTTTTAAAAAGAGTAAAGCTGCAGGTGTCCACCGCGGGTAATAGAATTCGGTATTTTAGCATTGTAAGCCCGTAGACTTACAGCTGTCGTATCGGTATTTTAGAGTTGTAAGCCCGTAACTTACAGCTGTCGTACCAGAGGTACACAATTTTCTTCTAGAATGTGATTAGCCGTTTCTTTTTTGGGTAACAATATTTGTTGAAAATACTTTCATCTTGGATTACTTAAAGCTGTGTACTTGTTATATTTACGGCCTCGCGGGTGTTCGACGTGACGTATTTTGTATAAGAGAAGCGGTTATAATGCTTAATTAGTGATACTTTTAAGTTAGGTTATTTCTCTTGGCATAAGTAACGGTTTGCATAAAGAGCTGAGTTTTCCACCATAATTCATGTGGATTTGTCTTGCTAATGTTCGTGTCAGTTATATATCTTTCATACGATTCGTGATGGCGCCTACTGCAGTCGTCCTGTCATTTCCGTTATTATTTAGACAAGACCTTTCGATCCACGCGAGTCTCGCCCATCAGTATAGAGAGAGGTATATGTGTACTGTTTGTCCATACGTAAAACCTGGACGTAAAGGCCATTTGCCAGCTATGCCAACTGGCCGATGTTGAGCCCCACCCAAGTTTACGACGACTTATCATTGCAGAGGAGAGGAAATATTGGTATTAACCGTGGAATTCCTGTCGTTGTCTTGCGTCTCATAAAATAAAACTATAATAATATCACGGGTGTCACGCCTCCATCTGGTGTTCAAAATGAATGTGAAGGGTGAAATTTGATAGTTTATACTTAAGAAAATGTTTTAACCGTAAGTCAGTATTGTCAGGTGCTGTGGTTCTCAGGTTTCACCTGGTCGGTTCTTACTATGTAAGGACAGAATTTTATTACAGGACTCTTGGAAGCCATACCGTCCCGTGCAGTTAGAAATTAATCTGAAACTATGTCGGAGACGAGTGAGTTCCGTTACCATCAACATATGCAAGTTAGGGTTTGTTAAAATACGATGTGGATGTGGACAGATTTCCTGACAATTTATTTTTTTTGGGGGGGAGGGTAATATTTTGAGTAAAAGCTGAAACTAATTATTTCATATTCGTTACTGTTGCCCCCCAGTGGCTCAGCGGTATGTCTGCGGACTTGCACGCTAAAATCCGGGTTTCGATACCCGTGGCGGGCAGAGCACAGATAGCCCATTGTGTAGCTTTGTGCTTAATTCAAAAACAACAACACGTTACTGTTAGAGTCACTGCGTGTTAATTACTAAAGTCTTGTAATGGCACATTATTATGAACATTTATGCGGATGTAATTTTCCCGAATTTTTGTTTTAACCATTAAGATATTTGGAAACCTTTACGTCTGAACTAATTATTATAATATTTAACTACGTTCAATTTTTGACGTATACGGTTTCCAAAAATACAAGGTGAATAAGCAGTCACTTGGTTTAGCTAGGGTGCAAAACCCGATAACACCATCCATGGTGTTAGCGCCGTACAGTAGTATATGAGCAATAATTCTTATTTCATAGGTGGTTATTAGTTGAGCGAGAATGTATAATGTGATCATATACATAATGTTAAATGTATAGAATTGGTCTCTAATACTTGATATAAAGAAACAATCCTGAATAGCTTCAAGAAATCCCTCTCTTGACTTCACACGATTCCAATCAGTGTGTCTAAAATTAGTTTAATAGCTTCAAGAAATCCCTCTCTTGACTTCACACGATTCCAATCAGTGTGTCTAAAATTAGTTTAATAGCTTCAAGAAATCCCTCTCTTGACTTCACACAATTCCAATCAGTGTGTCTAAAATTAGTTTAATAGCTTCAAGAAATCCTTCTTTTGACATCACACGATTCCAATCAGTGTGTCTAAAATTATTCTCTAATTATTACCCTCAGTACTATTCTCATTAACATGCGGGATTTTAATATATAAATTCTTATTGACCTGTTTGACCAAGCGCCTATGACAGTTGTGAATTTAAAACTTCCCACCTGCAAAAGCTGTGTGCTTGTAAATTTTCGTGTGCCTTTAATCTGAAAAGGTTGCTTCCAGTTCAGTCCTTACATAAAGAACCTATTTAAAAAAAAAATCTTAGCACCATCAAGTAATTTATAATCTATCGTTTCAAAATAATTTATATTAACAGTGTTTTCCATATCAAACCATGTTTTAACGTGAGCTCCGAACTCGTTCATTTTGTTCCTGGTGATATTAAAATTAAAACATTAGCAACTAAGTCTGTGTGTATCTTTAAATCTTTAGTTTTAAAACTATTATGTGACTGGTTAAGTACCAGGTCTCTTGTTTACAAACTTATTTAGCTCCTAGTTACCATATGACCCAAGGTCCCTCACAGCTATGGAAGTTGCGTTTGAAACTCTTTATTTGGAATGAAGGCAGCAGACTACCACATTGTGTCGTTTTTCGTTTTTAATTTATTTTTAAATCCTGGTAGATCAATTAATAATCAGACTTGTGTGTTCGTTCGTTTGGGAATAATTTTTCTTCATGCTGTTATTTTTTTTTCTGTAGAAGTAAACTTTAACACTGGCTTTTACAACCAATCATCAGAAAGGGTGGTGAAGGTTATTCTACCCAAACCTGCTGGCATGCGTCTGATAGTGTCTGCACCTCCTGAACAGATGAACACCCCGTCGTGTATCCCATCGTATATTTCAGTCCTACCAGAACAGCCTCCCCCTATGATTTTTTTTACTCGACAGAGGGTGCCACTTCAGGTTTTACTGGCCCAAGGTGCAGACTTGTCATTTCACTGGCACTTTAGTGATGACGACGCCACCTATGCAGAATCTCCATCTGGCGGTAGAAATAGTTCATCTTGTATTGGTGTAAGCTGCAAACAGAGTAATGTGGTAAGTACACTAAATAAAAGTCTAAAGAAGTTACACTCTGACACAAGTCAGAGGTCCCATTTTAAAAACTTCGTTGTAAGCTAATAATCAAAATATAAATGTAGAAGCGAGTTAAGTAGGTATAAGAATGAAGCTCTTACAAACATATTGAACTTATCCTATTCAAAGCATTCCTTACTAAACGTTTTAGATCTTTCAGTTTCGAGAGACTGAAATGACTTGAAATATAAGTAAATATTCTGTTTAATAGTTTCAAACTTAACGGAACAATATTTTTTTATAAAGTGATTAAATTGTTACAATTTTGAACACATTAGTTTTTAAACAGTGTTCTTAAATTGTACTTTAATTAAGTGGATATTAAACTGTTGAATTTTAATAACAAGCTTCAGGAATATGCGTCCTGCTTTTAAAAACAGTGGCACTCGGTTAACCAGTTCACTTATTTCATGGAAGTGTTTTGGCTGATCAGTAACAATGCTGATATTAACGAGAATAAACATTCCATTAAATGTTAATGTTCAACTTTGGTACTCGCTCGTTCTAGTGGAAGATATTCAAGAATTTAATAGATACCTTTGAATGAATGATATTAAGCTAGACTAGATCGTGAGGAAACGCTCGAAGCCAAGTTTATAGTTGTAAATTATATTACGCTAGACTAGATCGTGAGGAAACGCTCGTAGCCAAGTTTCGTTGTAAATTATATCACGCTAGACTAGATCGTGAGGAAACGCTCGTAGCCAAGTTTCGTTGTGAATTATATCACGCTAGACTAGATCGTGAGGAAACGCTCGTAGCCAAGTTTTGTTGTGAATTATATCACGCTAGACTAGATCGTGAGGAAACGTTTGTAGCCAAGTTTCGTTGTGAATTATATCAAGCTAGACTAGATCGTGAGGAAACGCTCGTAGCCAAGTTTCGTTGTGAATTATATCAAGCTAGACTAGATCGTGAGGAAACGCTTGTAGTCAGCATTCATAGTAATTATATCAAGACAGCATGAAATAAAACAATACACTTTGGTAATCTTGACACAAGGAACCCTCTGATACATTGTTTTGGAAACTACAGCTGTATGGGCTATCAAAGATATGACATGCATTTGTTGTCAGGCGCATCAGTTCTGATAAAACAACGGCAGAAAGTAACTATGTTGTCCTTACGCATTAATCAAACCACTCCAGGTTACTGGAAGCCATTACAACGGTAAAACGTGTCTTTTTAATTAATTAAAAACTTGTATTAATACAACGTGTTTCTCGTAACCTTTACTCAGTATCACCCCTTTTCAAGGTTGAAACTAAATAACAAGAAGGCGTTCCGTGGCAGTGAAAATAGTTTGTGAAATGTTCTACGTCTATTAATAAGAATTTATTTAATGTGTGGTTGTTTCTTTTTCTTAACAGAATCATACGTTCGAAACTGAAGGTTTTCACCGTATAACTGTTGAAGTGACAAGTCCTTTTGGATCTCTCAGTGACACGTTTTGTATTGTAAGTACTCATCCAAAGCTTTCATTGGAGCATCTACGCTTATGTTCATTTAAAAATAGGCCTTTTTAAAATGCAAACACTCAATATAAAAGTGCTTTAGATAGAGTTTTAGATTAACTATATTGAATCATATATTTGTCGATAATTCTTTAGACCGTTACCTTGGAAACACTGGAAGTTGTTGACGCATTTTTAAATCACGGCTAAGACCACCGTATAATTTTAGTAGATGGTACATACGTACGTAGAAGAATTTCAATGCAAATGTGCATGTATCAGATACGTGCCTATAAAATGACAAAGTGATGTATCTATCTGTAATGTATAGTTTTCTGAATGTTTAACGGATAGTAAGTATGATGGTTATATGGTTAGAATAGAGGTTGAGTCAGCCATTTTGAATATATATAAATTAATAATTGTGTATACGAAAAGTGATCCCCAATTTTTTACGAAGCCATGTAATTCTCTCACTTCAGTCACTCCTTCACGGCAGAGCCAGTCATTTCTGCGTCCTTGGTAGGTTTCACAAACTGCGTCGTACCCTCGTGGTTCGTTCTTGTAGGTCTGCGGAAGTTCCATATAGTATACTGAACTTTGCAGAACAAATTTGTTATTCATTGACGCTATTTCATCAAATTCGTGTGTTTTTATAACATAGGATAGCTAATAAGTATATTTTAAAGGTAATTACAAGGACGTAAATGAATTACTTATGAAATCAGTTTTTCGCATTTAATAATAGTAAACCTCAGTTTTCACTTTACTCTAAGGCCCGCCATGGCATAGCGTGTTAAGGCGTTTGACTCGTAATTCCGAGGGTCGTGGGTTCGAATCCTGGTCACACCAAACATGCTTGCCCTTCCAGCCATGGGGACATTATAATGTGACGGTCAATCCCACTATTCGCTGGTAAAAGAGTTGCTCAAGAGTTGGCGGTGGGTGGTGATGACTAGCTGCCTTCCCTCTCGTCTTACACTGCTAAATTAGGGACGGCTAGCGTAGATAACCCTCGAGTAGCTTTGCACGAAATTAAAAAACAAACAGTAATGAGAGATACAGTAAAACACCTATGAGCATGTTTCAAGTAATGTTTCCTAAACGGCAGAATTTTAGGAAGTTCGGAACACTAGATATGCTATTTCTCGAGTCTAGATTTTATTTTATTTTACCTTTTCCTGAAACATAACCCTAAATGATCTGGTAAATAGCTCACCACTAGAAAATATGAACATAATTATAATATACGTTATAACTTAATATCGATTGAAGTTGGGAACTTAATTACCATACCATACTACACAGAACAGCTTATCTTGCTTAATTTCAATGGTAAAATCAAATGTTTTTATATCTGTCTTCCAGTATCTTATAGCTCCGCATAACTTATAAAATAACAGGATTATTGGCCCCTGTGTGGCCAGGTGGTTAAGATATTCGACTCGTAATCCGAGGGTCGTGGATTCAAGTCCCCGTCACACCAAACATGCTCGCATTTTCAGCCGTGGAGGCGTCATACAATGACGGTCAATCCCATTATTCGTAAGTAAAAGAGTAGCCCAAGAGTTGGCGGTGGGTGAGGATGACTAGTTGTCTTCCCTCTAGTTTTGCACTTCTAAATTAGGGACAGCTAGTGCCTATAGCTCTCGTGTAGCTTTGCGCGAAACGCGTACAAAACCAGGAATAGTGCGCGGACTGCAGACACTCCACTTTTCCGACTACGTTCTGGACGACTTTCCCTCCGCCCTAACCTATCTGCTCTTCTGTTTCACGAAATATCAACTCTTAGCCCACCCACTTTTAAAAAAGCTTAGCCGAGATGAAAGTTACCAAGTTCGTTATAATATTGTCAATGTAGAATTGCAAGCTACACGGAAAAGATTGAATATCAACTTGGGATTATTTTTTTTTAAAAATACCCTTGATCCTCGACATGTTTAACACCCAGTAATTGAAAAAGACTACCACCATTACCTGTTATCTTTATGAAAAACCCGTGGTAACCCTTCGCAGAACCATGAAATTCCATGGAGCTCTTTGAACACCATTGTAAGTGATGAGAGTGGAGGCTATAGTTTTTAATTTGCTTTAATGAATTGTTAAGTATATAATAATCTTTCGTAAGATGTGTCCACGGATTTTACACCGGTAGGAACCAGGTTTCAATACCCGTGGTAGGTAGATCACAAATAGCCCATTCTTTGCTAAATTGTACATAAACGAAGTCTTCTGCAGTGTGAAAATGTTATATATATTTTTCTAAAGCTGTGTATTGTACTTTTATCCCCGTGCTTTAATCAACGAATAGCTACATAGTTTTCATTTATCATTTGATCACATTTGTTCCTATGTCCTGTAAACAATTAGCCATGTTTGATTAAAATTAAGGTGTCAGCTGTTGTGCTGACATCTTGAAAATCGCCGTCAGTTCCAAAATTTTTCTTAAGATTCACAAAAAGATGCATTCATGTGCATGTTTTTGCAACACCTGGAAATCTGGTTGAAAAACTTGTTTGATGAGAGTTAGTGAAACGTTTGTTAGTACTGTATGCAGTTTGTATCAGTTATGGGTGATTCCGAGTAGGTGGAATTTTTTTTTTTTAGGGTTAGTTGGTCGCCAGAGTCTGAAGTAAAATATATTGGCAGAAGCTCTACCAGGAATTCGTATGATCAGTTTAAAAGTATTGCTAAAGATGGTATGAAATCAGATGTGTTCACAGGGATGTTACGCATTATGCGAAAACATGAGAAATTTTTAAGTTAATATTTAGACTTGGAAGGTCGTGAAAAATGGAGAAAAAAATATAAAGTCCTTTTGATAGATTATCTAGCCAGAGTATTCATGATGAAAATTTGTAGAATTGACGGTAACTGTCTGTTGTGGAGACACAAGTCTAGAGGACGACGTTTCGAAATCTACCGTCTTTCGGCCACTGTGTGTGTAGGTATTGTTGGTCTTTTATAGTGTCCTGGTGGATTGTGGAGAGCGTATTATAACATATCATACAAGCTCTCCACAATCCGCCAGGGCACTGTAAAAGACCGACAACACCTACACACACACTGACCTGAAGACGAAAGATTGTGTATCATTTTGCTTCAACACGACAAAGAAAGCAGGCTTTTCTCAAGATATTCACACAGTTGTTTATAAATTTAGTTTGTTTTTTGATTTTATTCAGTAATTTGTGTATTAAAAAAGTAATACAAATGTATATACGTGTGCGTGTTATAGGCTATTCAATTATGTTAAAATCTTAGCATTAGCCTGACACATGTTGTTAAATACGGAAGAATGTTATCGTGTGTTATTTTATTTATAAATGAATACACGTGATGTTGATTATTGGTAGACCATTGCCAGCCATAATTCAGGTCCTTCCTTTTTTTTCACAGGTTGCTGTCGACCAAAAATTGGGGAACCTAACCCTGTCACTCCATCCTGACTCTAAATCAGTTTTTCAACCCAAAACAGTTGTGAAGTTTCTAGTTTCAGTAACAACAACCAATCGTCTAGGAACACAACTCTCGATCGACTTTGACGATGACCACAAAATCGAAGCACAACTTTCTGACACCCAAATTACCAACAGAAACCACGGGAGAAAAGACGTGATGGTGGTTGCAGACTATGGTTCACGCTGTGAGCTTGATTTAACTATTCGCCATTCTTATCATCGAGAAGGTGAATTTTATCCTTCTGTTATTGTCGATAATGGTCATTTAAGAAAGACTGCTGAGATGAAACAAGCTGTCCGAGTGTATCAACTACTAGAGGGCAGAATGATACTTCCAGAAAAACATGTTGAAACTGACACAACTGTGGAATTTCGTTTTCAGATCATTCGAGAACAGGATTCCATTTTTCGCAGGCATGTTCGATGGCGGTTGTTTAATCAGACAAACAGCTTAGTTACTGAAGAGATCAAAAAGGGTCAAGACATGCTGTCTTGGGAGTTCCGTTTCATGTATCCTGGTCAGTATCGTGTTTACGCCACTGTATTGGGCCCTATAAACTCTATTAGTGATTCCTTTAGTTTCACCGTACAAGATAAAGTGTCTGGTGTTACTCTGATTCCAATAGAGACGCACATTGTCCGCTCTGGTTATACTATCTGTTTTAAAGGCACCTATCTCACAGGAAGTGACGTTTCCTGTTCGTGGGATCTGGGATTAAACTGTACTTCTTGTTTGCAATCTGTCCAGTCAGATCTCACAAACTGTACGGTCGTCGTAACTTTTCCAGTAGCAGGTTCGTTCTTGGTGTCCGTACTGGCAAAGAACTTAGTTAGTGAAGAAAGAGCTAGCTTGACCTCACCAGTGGAAGTTCAAGAAGAGGTGAGTGGACTCCACGTAAGTTCCAATTCGCCTATCATTGCAGGGGGCATTCTCGAAGTTCGAGCCACGTTGTTACAGGGCTCAGACATCAGAGTCAAGCTGAAGATACCAGAACTGAAAATATCTGTTGAAATGATTACCGACCACAAAAAAAAGTTCCTATTGAAATACCGTCTTAATGAAGCCAACCAATACAATGTGACTGTTGTAGCAGTCAACAACGTCTCGGAAGTTACCGCATTTACTGTCGTTTTTGTTGAACGACCTTTCCAGACTGTTGGTATAGCAACAAACGGATGCCGAGTGACTCATCGACGCATTCGGCTGATTGCAGTCGTTGATGGTAAGTTTTCACCGTTTGATTTCAGTAAAGTGTTATTTGGTTAATGCTTGAAATCATGTGTAGCTACAGTTTATATATCAACACTTGTTTCTTTTAAATCAATGCATTACGTTGTTTGGATGCAGGTTTTTGTAGTTAAAATGGCTCAAGAGTCAATCTCGTAGCATCAGTTTTTTTAAAAAATATTTGAGTGGAGCGTGCTTCCAGACTTCCATCCCTTAGAAATGGTATGCAACGCACACATCGTGTGACACATTTTTGAATTGTGGAAATGGCCCGAACACTCCAAAAATTGCCTTCCTTTGACCATGTGCCTTATCTTAAAAGAAAACCAAACATAATTTTTGAATATTTTAATATGGTGTTATTTGGCATTTTAAGATTTCATCTTGCTTAAACAAAATGTAGTTTTCGTCTCAATTTTGTCATTTTAAAACAACTGTTGCCTGTCAAAATCATCTTCACAACTTTTATCGTCATGATGTGTGATGAATTTCAAGGTTTTTTCTTTTGAAGATAATATTAATTTTGTGAATAACGAATTAGTGATAACTTAAAGAACCCTAAAAACCTGTTTAGAAATTAATATATACATTAAAATCTTTCATCTATTTTTATCCTCATTTAATAAATATTCGTAATAAAATATAAATATAACTTTGAAAGATCAATGAACATGTTTCATGTGAATGTAACTGGTTGATAAAAACGCCACTAGGGGGTGAAATCATTTAATGATGCAAGGCCAACCTCAGGAGATGACAGTATAATATTATTGGAATTTGAATTTAAAGCATATGTCTTTTATGAAAAACTACTGCCCCAAAACATTAACATTTTTATTCATATGCTCAGAAAGAGCGAAATGAATATCATGTTAAGTTCCTCTTCATGTAATTAAGGAAACGTTCGAGTAATAGTGTTAAGATAATCAGTGGCTCCCCCTCTTTTTAGTTTTTAATGTCACGCGAAACTGGGAAATAAATGAGTTCAAAATAAAATTATCGGTTGAATATTCTGGAAAGTATATTCTTTTAGTCAAGAATTAGAAACAGAAAGTTGATTTTAACTGTTCTTACTAAATTAAGTTTGTGAACATGTAATTTATTTTAAATGTTTATACGCTAAACTAGAGTGAACTGTGGCATGCAGACATTAAATTAAAAAAAATGATCCTTATATGTTGGTAGGTTCTCATTAGTATAGTGATAACTATTGTTCAAGGAAGGGTCTGTCATCTCTTCATGAACAATACTGTTATATAGTTTCTAGTGAATGTACGAGTTGCTATCACCCAAATTCTTCATTCGTATTTGAACCACTGAATCGTCAGATATGTCTGTTTAGTTTTCTATTTCTGTTGGTATTCGTAACCTGCTTAGCACCTCGTACGTACAAAACTGCCAAGGCAGAAATGTAAGACTCGGCTGTAGTTCCCCCTTGACTTTGAACCACTGATCACAGGGAAAGCAGCCAATCAGAAGAAGTCGAAATCTCATGGCCATTGCATTGCTAGCTTAACCGATTAAGAAGAATAACTGTTACTTTTATAATCTGTCTACATGGTATGGTCACTCGAACGTCGAATCTTTCAGAACGGAGCCCGACAATTAATCACTAGGACATGTCCCTTTCCACGTTTTATTCATATTGGTTAATACAGGCTTGTAAATGTTTAAGAAATCAGTGAAGCGTAAGAGCAAATTGACCTGGTCATTTTAAGTCCAAGGACAGGATCATTGTACCTGTTTCCAATGTCTGTTATAATTCTTGTATATGTTGGGAGCAATGTCAAACCATTGAATGTATATATATAAATAATATTAATGCTGAACACTTCAGTAAAATAAAACAATTTTGCGTTATTATTTATTTCATATTTTATTTCCTTCTTTATTTTGGAGAGTAATCACCTTCTTACAACTGTCTGCAGGCAGTGAAGGGTAATATAGATGTGGGATGATGTGGACTTGAGCACCCATATCTCTCTCTCCTAATTTCTGTTTTTGATTATTTTATTATTCTTCGTTTGAACTGGCGAATGGAGGTTAAGACTGATAGACAGTGTATCCCCATCGCAATGTGGGTCCTACTTCACCGTCACCTCCCAAACCTAGGATATGTTTTATATCCCGCATTATAGTTTGTTCTCTGGGGATCCTTTCGATCAGTGCAACGTTTTTTTATTTTTGTTGAGGCTAGTTTTTGTTTGTAGCAAACTACACACAGAGATAGATAATTGGAAACTACGTAGAATTTATCTTTTAATCATCTAATGTTATCCTGTAAAGATAGTTATCGTAAAACACACGAAAGATTTGTGTTTACCTAAAGCTACGTACGATGAGTTATCTGCACGTTATTTACCACGGGCAATCGAGCCCCAGATTTTAGCTCAGTAAGTCTGTAGGCTTCCTGCCGACTAGCTGATGGATAAGAACACCTTGTAGTGCATGTATTTGAACAAGGCTGTTGATCGAATACACCGAAATGGCAGTTGTTTTTTTATTCCAGAAATTACTTAAGAACTACACAAAGAAAAAGGAAATATTCCTAATCCTCTTAGGAATAATATTTAAAAAAAAAGTACAAGGCTTAGACCACGTAAAGTTAAATGCTGTTTTTAGAAATACAATTAGGGCCGAGTCAACGTGAAGTAATAAGCTTCTGTTAAAAGTGCATAATTAAGCCCCAGAAGTCGTGAACATTTGTGATTTTATGGAAAATGAAGGTTTCAGACTAAGTGGAGCTGCTAACTCTTTTTATAAATAGTAGAATTAAGTCCCAGGCCACGTGGACCTTTATGCTAGTGCTCTGAATGGATTTTCGTGTTCCAGATATAAATAGTAAAGTGAGTTTTAGATCAGATGTAACGGGTTAAGGTTTTTAAAATTATTTGTTTCTAACCTGAACGTACCTCGTGAAGCATATGGGTTATACAATGAGACCAGAACACACGAGGCTTGAGCACTTATTGACTGTTAGGAAGGGGGAGGATGAGCAAATAATCAGAAGTATCAATTGCTTACGCGGTTACTCTGAATCGAATTTCCGTTTTTTTGTTACTTTTATGACGCGTCCAGAGCTGGAAACTGTAGAGCGTTTTGACGGGGTCAGACATTGGACATTCGACCAGTAGCTGAAAACGTTAACTGCTATGTAGGTCACTTTTGTCCCTCGTTAGAAACAAGGAATGACATTTGAGGAATATGACGTTTATGTTAGAAACAGTGAATTAGGCATCTTTGATAGAAATAAAGACGATAATTCTGAAACATGGTCTAGTTCTCTCGTTAAAAATGGCGAACTAGGTTTTTAGTGACTTGGTAGTGAGAAAGCTGGTTGTATGCATGTATGTTTGTGTTTAGAGAAAGGGTAAAAACAAACATTGTGGTTTAGGTATACATTAAATATTTCAACCGAACCATCATCTAATAATAACTCGCTTGTTTGTATGCCAGATTACTACTGACGAAATGCTAGACCGATTGTTATTAAAGACACGTGGATAGTGATACGGTAGTTCAGTGTTCTGATTGGGTTTTTCTTTCTTGAGCCGCGTGCGTTTGAACGAATACGTCAACTGATACTGAATAACTGAAAGGCTTTGTTGGAAGAGTCGTTTCTGACATTAGCACAGCGTTAGAGATAACTGTAAACGTAAAACATGTAATTTGTGCAAAATGAAGTGGTATCGTTTTCTACCTTATTATTCTCAAAATGGTTATTTCAAAGAAAGGGGCCTAAAGGCCACCTGGAAGTGTCATCTGTTTTAAATAAACAGTCGCAATAAAATACAGTAGTGTGCTGTCAGTCAGTCAGTAAACCAAAATGACGTCGCACAAAGGACTCTAACATTGCAGTTTGCGTTGTCGTGACGTCAATAAAGCGTGCGCATTTTGTGAATCACGAGAAGAATTATGCACTCTCTGGACTATAACAGCGCATGACATGTGAACCTCTAAAACAAGAAATAAAAATATTTGTTACTCTTAAATTTTATGTTGTGTGCTCTTGAAATAGAACATTATCGTGGATTGTGCGGGAGTACATCTAGTATATACCTGTATTGTATGCATAACGTAAAGTACTGTCAGTTTTGCCACAGTAACGTTGTATACATAATATAATCATAATTTATACATATGAGATCACAAAACAGTCTAAGTATCTTTCACAACAGCTGTTTTATTTTTATGACATTAGTAAAAAAACTGTTTATTAGTGTTAGTAATATTTGTAAGAAAAGCTAATTGTGCTTGAACCAAATATTGGTACAGCATGTTAAAATCTAGCTTTTTCACGCCATCCAAAATATGTACTGATTAAGGATAACTCTAATCAACTGTTTAAGATATCATTCGTGATATCGCCGACTTTGTCTCGCTGTAAATTATTGAGTAAATACATATGAATAAATACAACTACATCTATACTAATAATGCTTATTTTGTGAATAATAATTACTAAGAAGGTTTTCCTCTGGAAACATAATTACTAAGAGTGGTTTTTATATGAATCCTAATTATCCAGAGTGCTTTCCTAGGAAATAGTAATTATCAAGAGTGCTTATTTCAGGAATCAAAGTTTCCAAGAGTGCTTTGGAAATCACACATTAAGGGTGTTTGCTTTATGAATTGGGGCTGGCATGGCCTAGCGCGTTAAGGCGTGTGCTTCGTAATCTGAGGGTCGCGGTGGGTGGTGATGACTAGCTGCCTTCCCTCTAGTCTTGCACTGCTAAATTAGGGACGGCTAGCACAGATAGCCCTCGAGTAGCTCTGTGCGAAATTCCAAAACAAACAAACAAAGCTTTATGATTCTCGAGAATTCTAATTGCTAACAGTGCTTTTTATATTCCTAATTTCGTTGCACGACAATTTTTTGAAAAGTTTTGCTTCCTGAAAAGTTTTTTGCTGATTGTGACAGGTGGGTATGCACAAATAGTTTTGGTTTTGCTTCATCACGTAGGAACTCTGAGAAATAGGCAGTTAACAGTTTACCGGCAATAACGTATTTAATTGCGTTTATGTTTCTGATACCCTATTAAGTTCAATATAATTAAATGTGTTTTGTTCCTGACTTTCGTTTGTATTCAATGTCCGGTGCATCACGTTGCAGTGTCCAACAGTAGTTAGCAAGTATTGATGGATTCCAGTTGCCCTGATATCGTTTTTCCATTGTTGCAATGTCATGGTGAAACTGAAGATTTTGATGAAACGGTACGTGATGGGCAAATTTGGATGTGATTTTCGTGATCAGCAGCCAAAAATCTATAAGGAACACTAACAGTGTTCAAGAAGCAAAAACTTGGTGCAGTGTTACTAACAGTGCTTTACTTTTATTCCTCATTACTACCTCTCGATGTAAATTCCTGTACGTGATGAAGAGACATTCCAGGGAAGGTTCTGTACTTTCAGTTTACCTCATTTGGGATCTAAACATTCACCTGCGTGTTTTGTCGTGCGTAGTGACCCGGGAAGAGGAGGAGATAATCCAACCCTAACACATCACTTTGGCCTTGAATTCCTGTAGACGGGCGGTCTTGGGGTGGCCCCCGCCAAGATTAATCGGCTTGTCCATTTGAGTCAGGGTCAACTGAGTTCCAGCGTAGGACGTCTTCAACGGGTATAGTGGACATAGTGTCTAACTAATGCAGATGTTTTTGGTATAGTGCCTACGAAACCCTGGCGTCGTTGAAGTGACCTTATATGGCACTGTATTGCATCCCCTCGTATGGCTCCATGGTGGGTGGGGTAAGTGGGCACTGAAATATTCTTTTTTGTATTATGGATATCCCTCAAATTAAAAAAAAATAAACAAGCATGACAGCATAGAGAAAAATCCGACTACTAGCAAAAGACCACGCATTGTTGACCCTGTACGGTTACACTCACAATTTGAATCTGTTTCGCGATTTTTAATTGTACATTCTTTAACTGAGAAACTCTCAGGGCAGATGTCTCCAATTTTTATTCAGAAGGCTTTAAAAGGGCTTCATGGCTCTCCTAAATCGATAAAATAAATTATGGTCTGGGGACATTTTGGTGGAAACAGTTTCATCACAACATTACAAACTCCTCTTGAAATCGAAGGTTACTCCTCATTCTACTTTGAATTCTTCCAGAGGAGTTATAGTTGAGAGGGATTTAAAGACCATTCCAGAGTCAGAGATCCTCGCAGGTTTCACAAGCCAAGGTGTTGCAGCCGTTCACCGAATTTTTACTCGGTGAGACGGGATTATGGAGCGTCAAATATTCTAATATTAACATTTACAACATCACGTCCTCATACGACAATCAAGGCAGGATATCTGAATTGTAAGATACGGCCTTATATTCCTAACCCTTTTAGATGTCTTCATTGTCAACGATTTGGTCCTTCGAAAACATCTTGCCGTGGTTCCTTGACATGTGCCCGTTGTGCTGGTAAAGACCACAATGCTTTTGAATGCCAACTAAAACCGCATTGTATGACTAAATGGGTAGAAGAGAGAGAAGTACAACGTCTCAAGGCAGTTCATAATGTTACTTATTCAGACGCTCGGAAATTACTATTCCCAATTCCATTATGAACTTATGCTGCTGTAATCCATTCCACTACTATAATAGCAGTCCAAACAGACCTTTCTGTGCCTCCTACAGAATCTTTAACACCACGTCTTATTCTAATACCTTTCAAAGTCAACAAAGTTAACGAATCAGTATATACTTCTATCTCTGTCCTTACCACATATTCCAGCCATTGCCAAACTTCACCTTCCTCAAGCCCAGGTGTTTTCATGGGGTCTTCCTCTCTTGATACCCCAAAAATTTAACAAACCATTCGTTCACGCCCTCAATCACTGGAACGTATGTCTACAAACACCGACTAGAGAGTAATTGACTCACGTCCAGTAAAAAGAAGAAGCGCGGTCACAAGCAAAACGTTTCCATGTCATATTTTCCTCCAAAATAAAGAAAAATAGCCACACTAATCCAATGGAACTGTCCAGGTTTTTAATCAAATGAGAATGGCATCAAGGATTTGATTGATTTTTATCATCCCAAATGCGTTTTATTACAGAAAACATTTTTAAAACCTACTAGTACAGTCACAATTCGACAATACTCCTTATACAGAAATGACAGGTCTTGTGTAAGACAAGGACATGGAGGAGTAGCTCTGCTGGTTGATCAACATGTGCTCACCCAGTCCTCGTCATTGAATACGCCCTTGGAAGCTGTAGCCATCCGTGTTTCCGTGGGTCGTACCATCACTGTTTGCTCTCTTTACTTTACCCCTGAAAAAAATTATCGTCCATCAGGCCTTGATGCCCTCATTGAGCAACTGCCAACCACAGTTTTAATTTTTGGGGTTTTTAATGGACACAATCCCCTCTGGGATGGTTCTAGTATTGATGTGAGGACTTACTTTAGAGCATATGCTCCTGAATCACATCCTGTCTCTCTTCGATACTGACTCTTTCACTTGTTTTCATGCATCTAGTCAGTCGTTAATGCTATAGATCTTTCTGTCTGCTCCCCTTCGCTTTTCTCTTGATTTTCTTGGGAGGTTGACATCAGCCCTCGGGGTAGTGATAATTTTCCTATCATATTAAGAGAGATTGGTGTGGTCAGTGCCACCTGACCCTTGTGCCGCAGTAGAAGTTGGACCAGGTCAACTAGCCCTATTTTACTGCTCTCTCGAAACTTGATCCTGCCATCTTAGGAAAATCATCGATAGATGATTGAGTACCAACAGTAACTAACTGTATTGTTCAAACAGCTTCTCAGTGCATCCCCTAAACCTAGACATCTTTCCCACGTCATCCCCGCCCTTGATGGAATTTTGCTTGTTTTATAACAAACTCGGAAACGTGCTTGGGATAAATTTCGTAGATATCCCACGTTTTCAAACCGCATTGCATTTCAGCAAGCCCGTGCACAGACTCATCGAGTTAGACGTCAAAGCCAGAATTGGATTAAATTTATCTCCAGCATTTCTTCAACCAGCAGTTCAAAAGTCATATGGGACAAGATCCGGAAGGTGAGTAGAAGGTATACTTCTGCCCCCTCTCTATCTTAACATTCAATGGCCATGAAGTGACTGATGCTCAGAACATTACCAATACTTTTGGTGAATGTTTCTTTCGTGTATCTAGCTCTTCACACTCATTCCCTTCCTTCTTAGCTTTTAAAACACGAGTTGAACTTTTACCTCTTTCCTTTTTGACTGATCATTCCTATGACTACAATCCCCCTCTTACACTGATGGAACTCAAACTTGCGCTTCGTCAGTTTGACCCGATGATATACATTATGAGATGCTACGCCACCTTTCTCCTGCCTCTCTTACTAATCTCTTGGCTGTCATTAACCGGATGTGGCAGGAGAATGACTTTCCTGATGCTTGGCGCCAAGCTATTGTACTCCCTATTCTTAAACCTTGGCAGGATCCAAAGATTCCTTCGAATTACTGTCCCTTTGCTTTGACGAGTTGTCTCAGTAAGACGTCAGAGAGGATGATTTCTTGTTTGGTTCTTCCTCTCACCCACTCAGTGTGAGTTCCGAATACGACGCTCCACAACAGACCACCTTAAATCTCCTTGAATCATCAATCATAAAGCCTTTTTGAAGTGACAACCTCTTGTTTTTATTTTTTGATTTCAAGAAAGCTAATGAAACAACATGGATATATGGCATTTTGCGAGACCTTCATTCATATGGATTACATAACAATTTGCCACTTTTTATTAAGCATTTTTTAATGAACCGCCATTGCAGGTTCGTGTGGACTCAACACTTTCCCGTTTTTTTCCCACAGGAACCTGGAGTCCCTCAGGACTGTGTTCTGAGTGTCTCACTTTTCATTATAAAGATTAATGCCATCAGTGAACAGCTACCCCCTACTGTTGCAAATGGCCTTTTCGTTGCTGACTTTCACATGCCCCTCGCTAGTACAGCGGTATGTCCACGGATTTATAACGCTAAAATCAGGGGTTCGATTCCCCTTGATGGGCTCAGCAGATAGCCCGATGTGGCTTTGCTAAAAGAAAAACGCACAGACTTTCACGTCTCATGTCAGTCATCAAAAATGAAGTTTATTGAGTAGCAGCTACAAACTGCAATCAATCATAAAGTTAAGTGGACCACAGCAAATAGTTTTCAACTTTCTCTCCCTAAAACTGTTTGTGTACATTTTTTCCGTCAATGAGATATTCATCCAGATCCTGAACTTCGTATTGATGATTATGTACTTCCTGTCGTCCACGAGGCAAAGTTCTTCGGTCTTATATTTGACTGTAAATTAAACTTTATTTACTATATCAAGCAACTTCATGTCAAATCTATAAGAACACTGAATATCCTCCATGCCCTCTCTTCCACGTCTTGGTGAGCGGATTGATACTCCATGCTTAAAATTTATCGTGCCCTTATCCGATCCAAACTTGACTATTGTTTATGGTTCTGCCAGAACCTCAGCACTGAAAATGGTAGATCCAATGCACCATCAAGGCCATCAGTTTCGCACTGGGCCCTTTCGTACTTCTCCAGTCCGAAATCTGTATATAGAGTCCCATGATCCCCCTCTGTATATTCGCCGTTTGCAACTGTCTCTTATGTTTGCTTCCAAACTACGCTCTTTACCACAGCATCTCACTTAGGTTTGTATTTTCCATCCTTAGTGGGCCACACTTTTTTATAATAGAGAATATGCCATTGTTCCTTTTTCGTTTCTGGGCACAATCAGAAAATGTGTATCTGTCTTTGAATAACATGGCAACAGATCAACAGATCGGCCTCTTCCATCCTGGCTAATAACTATCCTAACTTTTACTTATCTTTGAGTCATCTGAGGAAGGCCTGTACTCCTCATTGAAAATACCGCTCTTTATTTGCTGGACATTTTTCAAACGATCCATCCATTCCCACATATACAGATGGTTTAAAATCAGGAAACTCTGTAAGCTCTGCCATGGTTTGTTATAGTTCGGTTGTAGCACACAGAATCCCCTCCACAATTTCTGTGTTTACTGCTGAACTGCATGTCATTTCTCTTGCCCTGAATCATATTGAAACAATGCAATATATGAATTGTAAGATCTATACTGACTCGCTTAGCTGCCTATTGGCCCTGATATCATTTCATGTTAGTTACCATCCTACTCTTACTAATATTTAAAACAAACTGGTCCATCTTTCCCTATCATCTGTCTCTGTCCAGTTTTTTTGGATATCAGGTCATGTTGGTATTCATGGGAATGAGGTAGCTAACACAGCAGCAAAGTCCATCCGCTCTGGCTCTCTCACCACCTCTCCTATTCCATACATGGATTATGATCCAGTTATCAGAACCCGACTATGCACCAGTTGGCAGTTGACCTGGAGTGAACAACGAAATAATAAGCTTTTTAAAATCAAGTCTTCTTTAGTTCTTTGGTCATCTTGTTTCTGTAAAGGTCAAAAGGAAGAAGTTGTTTTGGCTAGGCTACACATTGGTCACAGTTTTTTTAACTCACCACTTCCTTTTATCCGGTACTGATGCACCAATGTGTGGTTATGTGGCGCTTAGGTCACAATCATACATATTTTATTATCATGCCGTCGTTACAACCAAGAAAGACGACGACATTTTAAACGTATTTTTAAGGTAGGTTTGCCCTTGACATTAGCCAATGCTATAGGTGATACTGGCCGCCTGGCTCATGTTTTTACATTTTTAAGAGCCATTGGTCTTTTTAACTTGAGATTTTTATTGGACTGTGTACTGTTTTAACATGGTTTTTTTAACACATTTTAATTTTGTTTTGACCTGAATCCAGGACTAGAAAGACCAACTTCAGGTGACTGACAGCAAGTTTGAAGTTAGTGCTTCAGTCTTCCTGGCATGTCTTAATTTTACATATTTTTACCTTAATTTCCATATACCATTATAGTATACAACATCTTGTTTGACACAGATAGCCTAGTAGCTTTGTGCAAATAAACATGATATACCTACCTCATTAATTACTAACAGTGCTTTTATTTTATTCCAAATTGCTAACAGTGCTTATTTTTTATTCCTAATTACAAACAGTGCTTATTTTTATTCCTAATTACAAACAGTGCTTATTTTTATTCCTAATTACAAACAGTGCTTATTTTTATTCCTAATTACAAACAGTGCTTATTTTTTATTTCCTAATTACAAACAGTGCTTATTTTTATTCCTAATTACTAACAGTGCTTATTTTTTATTCCTAATTACTAACAGTGCTTTTATTTTATTCCTAATTACTAACAGTGCTTATTTTAATTCCTCATTATTAACAGTGCTTTTTTTCGAGTGGAATCTCTCATGAGGAATTTTTGCTCATTTTATTGTAGAATATTATTAATTCGGATAATACATGATCTTGTTTCCCTGACATAATTATTAATATATTAATTCTGTTGTACTTCACGCGACTCTTTTTATTTAAAGATATTGACGTGATCAAGCGAGCACAGTTTGAATATTTGTAATACTACACTGATTCAGTTTATTCAGTGAGAATGGTCTGCTTTGTTACGTGTAGATTTGTTTTCGTTACTGTGCAATTATTGGGCAGCACTAGTTGTAACATTTGATTTCTGCCGAGGTAAAAGTATCAAGCAACCATTGGCAAGTCATCTTATGTTGGTCGCTAATAATGGTTTTATTGGTCATTTTAAATTTCTTTTGAAGTGTCACAAAATGATAAGATATCGATAAACAGAACTAACGAATAATTATTGCAGTTTTGTACTGTTTGTAGCTCACCACAAAGCTACGTAATGGGCTATCTGTGTTCCGTCTACCACGGGTATTCAAATCCAGTTTCTAGCGTTATAAGTCCGTATAAATACCCACTTAGAGGGTGGGGAGCACACACAGTGTGTTCGTAACTTGAAATGTATGACGTGAACGACTAGACAAACAACTGTACAAAATCTGGGAATTAGTATTTAATTAGGGAGTCATGCAAAAATTAAATAAATAACAATAAAAGAGAAAAAGCAACAGTTTTATTGTGATTACGACTTGAAAATAATTATTTATATTAGCTTGAAAATTAAAATCATACTGATCAGTATCGCGCTGTGTAAAAACTGAAAATCGACACAAAACTAAAAATAAATTGCAAATTGAGTATAGCTAATTAAATGCATTTCTCTGGCATTGCTTTAAAGATTAGAATATCCCAGTTATAATGAATTAATGAATCTTCAGTCGACTTGGAGAGGAGGATAAAAGTAAGTTAGTTATTAGTTTTTTTCATAACGAGTGATAATTAATTAAAAACTTTGTTTTTATGCAATAATAGTAGTTATGTCTCGACAATAACATTTGCATGATTTCTTAACGATCGTAGATTATGGTTATTTAACTGGATAGGTAAAACATACCATTAAAGCTATTTTTGTTGTGTAAGACAATGTCAGTGCACTCTGTTTAACACATTCTTTATCTCGACGCCAGGTGGTTAAGGCACTTAACTCGTAATCAGAGGGTCGCGAGTTCGATTCTCCCTAGCACCAAAAATGCTCGCCCTTTCTGTTGTGGGGGCGTTATAGTTTAACGGTCAATCCCACTATTCGTTGGTAAAAGAGTAGTCCAAAAGGTGGCGATGGGTGGTGATGACAAGCTGCCTTCTCTCTAGTTTTATACTTCTAAATTAGGGACTGCTAGTGCAGATAGCCCTCGTATAGTTTTGCGCGAAATTAAAACCAAACCAGTAATTGTTATGCAACAAGAATTTTAAGTAGTTTGATATTCGACAGGTCAAACTTGCATGAACCAGTACACATCATAATAGCAAAATTAACAGCGATTTTCAAAACTTTTATGTTAATTAGATTACAAAACAATTACAAACTTCCAACTTGCTGACGAATTGCACATTGAATGTGATTTTATCTATTTCTTCCATTTCGATAATCCTTGATTTGAAGCTCATTTTACAGGCCCCACCCAGCTTGCTATAGCCTTGTGGCTAGTTTGCTCGACTTTTAATCTGAGGATCGTGGGTTTGAATCCCCGTCACCGAACATGCTCGCCCTTTCAGCCTTTATTCATATGACAGTCAATCCTACCATTGGTAAAGAGTAACTCGAGAGTTAGCGGTCGGTGATGTTGACCAGCTGTTTTTCCCTCAAGTCTGACACTGCTTAATTAGGGACGTTAGCGAAGATAGCCCTCGTGTAGCTTTGCACGAAACTCAAAACCAAATCAAATAGTACCCCCCCCCTACACACAAATGGCTCATCGCTAAGTATTAAGACTTATAACACCAAAACCCGGGTTTAGAGGACCATGCTAGGCACGGCACATATATTCATTCCATTGTGTGGCTTTGTACGTAACAGCAAACAATGTTCATTTCACAGGATAATTTCCAAAACGTAATATAAGTCAATAAATACGTGAGAGATAGTGATGAAAAGTTGCTTCTTACAACCGTCAGTTCATGGTCATATCTGTAGTAAAAATGCGTGTAAAAGTGTTATATATTAGTTATTCATTTTTTTAATTAGCAGTATAATTGTTTATTTTTAATTTTGCACAAAGCTACTCAAGGGCTATCTGTGCTAGACGTCTCTAATTTCGTAGTGTAAGACTAGAGGGAAGGCAGCGCGTCATCACCACCCACCGCCAACACTTGGGCTACTCTTACCAACGAATAGTGGGATTGGCTGCACATTATAACTCTCCTACAGTTTAAAGGGCGAGCATGTTTGACGCGACGGGTATGCGAACCCGCGACCTTCAAATTACGAGTCTCACGCCTTAACACGCTTAGCCATGCCGGGCCCAGCAGTTTAATTAAACTCTGTTTGTGTGCGCGTGCATATAAAAACAAATCCACGCTACTCTCTAAATCGAGAGTATTCAGTGCATTACAGTGTAGATGTTATTCAGAGAAATCTTTATTAAAATTCTCGGGTATATTTTGATCAGTTACAGTAAAAAAGAGTGAAAACTAAGAATGAAAAGTATCTCCAAATATATTTATTTTTGTACTGTGTTATATTTAGAAGAATAAAATGTATCTCACGAGGCAAAACAGTTAAAAATATATTGCATTCGTCAAGTTCATACAGTATAGGGGGACCTGAATTAAAAAACAAAACAAAAAAATAACGTCGTTAATAGTGGAAATTTCAATATTGAGGTATTCGTGATGAAGTTGTCATGTACGCAGATGTCTTTTTAAAATAACACAAACTGATGGCATTGTATACGGTTTGCTGTTATTTTCATTTTAATTGGTTGGTCATTAATTCAGGCTGTCTGTTAGCGTTTCATTGTTTATCCCTTTACGTTAAAAAAAAAAGTTACTTTAGTCACTCAGTGACGATCATATACGTCTGTTTTTTGGTGCATTTTATCCAGTTTCTTTTAAGCTATAAATAAGAGGACTTCGTCTTTTGGTCTTTCATTAGTAGAAGGCTTGTAATATAATTCTGTTGTTAATATGGCAGAACCAATGCTCTGAAGTTACAAACTTCGTTCTGAATTGAACACGTACACACGCCATCTGACAATCAAAGGAGACACACGAAATAATACATCCACGCCCTCGTGTTAGAGGTTAATTGATTGCCCTTTAAGGACTGAATAATGGCATCTGAACATGCAAACGCTGCGTTTCGTGCTAAAGAACCTCCATCCCACCCTTCCCTTCCCCCGTTGTTTGTGGCTGTGGTTAACCCAACAACAAAGCACAAAAACAGAAGAGTTTTTAAGGTGTTAACTCAATTTTTTCATGATTAAAAGCTCAAGGAACGACGCTTTGAATGAGAGAAATAATAGTGTAATAAAGTGTCACAAGATGTCTCTAATTAATACAGAATTGACTAATAGTTTCATGTTTGCTGTTTAATGCAAAAAAAAAGATCCCTATTTGAAAGCGCCGGAGTTAGAGTATTTTGTATTTTTGTATTGATGGTTTAATAATTTGTTGAAAACAAACGTTTCATAAGCTTCTTTACATGTTTGTGCAACGTGTTGTGTTATGCGTTTTGTAAAATATTCCACATACGGTATGATTCTTTATCAGACTTGGTTGGAAGATTTTTATTTGTTGTTTTTACACAATATAAGCTAACAGATTTGTTTTCAGGTTTGAATTTCGTGCACAGTTTTGGAAGCTGTGTATATAACTGATTGATTGTGATAGTTGGGATATGCCAGTTCGTTGCCGATGGTCTCGATTTATACTTCAGAAAGAAACTTATAACAATGACCAAATAGCATAGAACAGGCTTACAAGCCTTTTCTTAAAGTCGGCATTGCACTATTCGTTAGAAATTTTATTGATAGCTGACAGCACGCCATTGTCTGTCAGTTGCAACGTCGTCAACCATTTTGATGTATCAGCATAACTGAATATACTGATGACGCTGGGCTTTGAAGAGTTAAATTTATTGATGGAAATTTTATCTTCGTATGGAATAGTGTTTGATGGAATTCTTCTAGGATAGTGATGCATTATTTGAGGGAGAAATTGAAAAGATTATTAGCAAGTAGTCCTGATGTGAAGGTCGTTGTAGCAACTATAAGACCTTCATGGACCCTGTGTGTGTGTGTGTCAGTGTTTTAACCCGTAACACGACGTCGGAAGGTTTGGCGTTGCTGTTACTGATTTTAAAAAAATAATTTCACAACGTCGTCCGCCAACCGATTAGAATTATGCCTTTAGGTTGCGTAAATTATATTAATATCAGGAGACTCAATTTCATTACCTGGATATCTAACTATTGCCCAAAGTATTTCCAGATAAGTTATTTTGGAAAAGCTTCAACTTTAAGTAGCGATGCATTTTCAATAGGACTCCTGTATTAACCTCAGGAGTGGTACTCCACATACTCTTATTTTCGGTTTTATTGCTAATATACTAAAAGAAAAAAACATCAGTTATAGTTTTTCTTTTTTCATGTTATTAGAGTTTTTTGTGATTAGCCTTAACAGTGTATGGCTCATTTTGTAGGTACTTCTATTGTTTTGAATGTTGTAGCCTTCAGACTTAAAACTTTAGTTCTCGAGACTTAAACGTGTTTTAGCTTTTGATTGTGGTTTGATCAATAAATCACTTGTACGGAAGTAACCATTCCTTTCTGTTAATTTAAGTTTGCATACCGATTGCACAATGTTAACAAGCAATAGATCTTTTAAGTAAACCGACAATTAGCCTACGCGCTTACAACGCTAAAATTCGGGGTTCGATTCTCCCTAGTGGATACATGAGGTGGCCCAATTTGATTTTGTCATAGAGCAAACAAACGAAACAAGCTAATTCAATGATACTAGGATTTTAAAGAAACAACGGTATAAACTATTGAATTCCAAACTTTCATCACTGTTCTGCACGTGGGTCTATCAAAATGCTTGTGAGTTTTAGTCTGTACACCATTATGTTTTCTCTTTCTTAATCATTGCACATGCTTCCTAACCCTTACCACTATTTTTAAAATTATATTTGGAATGTCGTGTATTTGTTTTGGATCTTCGTAACAATCTCTGACTTGTTTTCATCAAACAAGGATACCTTCGTAAACACTCTTTCTGTGATATATAACGTTGAGGAGGTATAAGTTTCGTAATGATATTGGCTTTTCGCTATGCCATGATGTGTTTTGTGGAGTCTTCTAACAGTTGTCTGTCGAGTAAGGAACTATTTGATGATAGTTCTAGGAAATTGTGCATCGCTATTTATAGAAGAAGTGTGATACACCTGTGGTTTGATCAAGTCGCTGGAAAAAAAAATCAGTATATATATTACGTGGAAGAACGTAAAGTGCATGCTTCGAAATTGGACTTCGTCCGAATTTGTCTTATAGGCGTACATTATCCTGATTGGATAAAGATGGTCACTTTTTGTTTCTTTCAACTTGCTAGCCTGCTCAAGCTGTTAGATTTATTTTGTAGAGGTGTGTGTGTGTGTGTGTGTGTGTGCTTGTGTTCAACGGTGCTAGGTTGGAAATCGGTAAAATTGGAATCGTAGATTTAGACACAAGCATCATTGGAAACCTGAGTTAAGTTGAAGACTTGACTGGACTATGTGGTTTTTCTAAAATGCAAATTATCTTGTTCTGTTTAATTTAAATTAAATTTTGAATATCGTTTACCAGCATATAATTGTTATTCACGCAATTTGAAATGTGAGACAAATATATATTACTTTATTTTTGCTACGTTTAACCCTAATTATATTTGCCCCATATATAATCTTATATTACAAGAATCAAATTTCGATGATTATCAGATTAAAGTGTTTTTGAACACTCAACATTTTACTTGATGACAATAAAGTTGAGAAAGGAGTAGTTCATTACGGCAGTTTGTAACCCAAAACAGTAGGGTTAGTATGGGCTTCTTAGACCCACTGTTCGAATCTGAGTAACGAAATCGCTTGTCAATCCGTGGCTTTGTTTACTGCAGGGTTGTTGAAGACATGAAAAAATGATAGTGATATCTCATTACGTGTATTTTACGTCAAGACTTAAGTGTTGTAAGATGCAAAAACATAACTCAATCTGATATGGTAGTTGAAGCCACCTGGCTGGTGATGGCATAAAACAAAATTCGTAATTTAGAGACTAAATGTGAAGTGCGTTCCAATTGGTGTGCGCGCATATGTATGTATATAATAATAATAAAAGGGCATATATGTGTGTGACCGCCATAATTCCAAGAGAAGAACATAGAAACCTAAAATTTTGCACATATATTAAGTGGACGCTGACCCTGAGAGTGTGCACCTGGGAATTACTAGTTATCCATGTGCGTGCGCCAGCATATCTTCTTGTGGGGTAAGGAAGCGAAAAACACATAAAAAGAATGTGACCGCTGTAGCTCCAAAAGGAAAGAAAGTGAAAATCTGCAAATGTTGCACACATACTAAGCAGACGCTAATGGTGTGTGCATTTGGATGCTATGGCTTAACCACGTACGTGCGCTTCTTTCCTTTTTTTTTTTTTAAATAAGCAAGCAAAAAACACGTAGAGAAAAATACGCGATCGCATTAGCGCCAAGAGCAAAGATACGGAGTTCATGTACTTTATCTCTATGCGTGCGCGCCTACGCGCGCACTCATTTAAGTAGACAACCTAGCTAAAACCCAAATAGAAAGGATTTAGTTCCTTGTATTACAAATAGAAATCACACACAGATACGAACGTGTGTATCTATGTTTGTGTGGCTACTAGAGCTCTTAGAGGAAAAAACCTAGAAATCCAAAATTTTGCAACGGTACTAAGTGGACCATGAGAATGCGCACCTGGGTATTATTACTTTTCTACGTGCGGGTGCTCATGCGAATGTGTTTTCGATGAGGCAAGTTAAGTACCGAAAAACCACATTGGAAAAAAGAAGTGGTTCCTTGTACAAATGGAAATCACAGACAGCCAGAAACGCACGTGCGTTTCTGTGAAGGTGTGACCGCAATAGTTTTAAGAGGAAAAACTAAGAACCTGAAAATTTTCCATCTTACCAAGTAGAGTTTGTTACTTGGTATTATTATTTAACCATGTGCGTCCTCTTTTTTTTATGCGAAAAACCACACAGGAATGTAGCTGCCATAGCTCCAAGAGGAAAGAATCGAGAAACCTGTAATTTTACACCTGTACTAAGTGATCCATGAGGGTGTGCACGCGGGTATTATTACTTATCTGTGTGCGCATCGTTTTAATAATGCAAACTAGCGAAAAGGCATATAGAAAATAAGTGGCTCTTTGTATCACATGCCATAGATATATCCCAGAAAACAAGAAACGTTTTTTCTTTAATATTAAGATTGTGCATTTCATTTTATACTTTTATAACATAGATTCTAAACAACAAAATTGAGAGTATATTTTATCAATGAACAACTTTGTATAAAAGTCATTGTTGGAAAGCATTGTTAACCGAAACGTACTAAATTTTCTATATATTAAAGTTGGTATGTAAGGAATCACTTCTTTTATTTAAAAATATGCGCACGTGCGCAGTTGTGCCTCTACAATTAATGTAAAAAAAATTGTAATACAAAGAATTTTTCATTATAATATTACTATTATTTAGCGTATCTGTGATTTGTATAGGAAAACAATAAATACTGTCTAACGTGAAGTACTGTAATGATAAAAAAAAATTGTAACAGATTCTGATAAAATGTGATAGAAAGTTGTGATATCAATGATAAATTTAAATTATTTAACGCAGTAGTCAAGCTCTTTGTTAACAAGTAATTCTTAATTTACAGTACTTTCTGGCCCGGCATGGCCAGGTGGTTCAGGCACTCGGCTCATAATCCGATGTTCGCGGGTTCGAATCCCCGTCCCACCAAACATTTTTTCCCTCTCAGCCGTGGGGACGTTATAATGTTCCGGTCAAACCCACTGCTCGTTGGTAAAAGAGTAGCCCAACAGTTGGCCGTGGGTGGTGGTGAATAGCTGCCTTTTCTCGAGTCTTACACTGCTGAATTAGGGACGGCGAGCGCAAATAGCCCTTGTGTAGCTTTGCGATAAAATCGGAGAGAAAACATTTATGTGCTGCAGTGGGTCCAGAATACGCACAATGATATAGTCATCTTGTATATGTCAGTCTAATATCCCGAGCGAAGCCGGGTACCTTTGCATGTGTAAGTGTTTGTATAGGGTTGGAGTTTAAACATTGGGCTATGAATACAAATTCACTTTATAAAGAAAGTGTTCACACTGTTAAGTGTGTTTGTTTCTCAAGTGTTATGCATAAACGGTACAAGGGAAATCTATGATATATGTCTATTTTCCATAATGAAATTCAAAATTTTAAACGCACAAATTACAGTTTGTTCCACAAGTAATCTAATCACAGGGGATCTGTTGAGTGCTTCCCATAATGACTGACACATCATTTCGTTAATTATATACACCATGCTGTGAAAGTAAAAGCACTAGAGGAAAATGTATATGTAGGAACAGGCTCGCCCTAATTAACAGTAAGCAAATTTCTTTTAATATCGCTAATTGACTTCCCTTGTTACTATTTGTTTCACGCGTTTGCTTGCTTCATCTAACTGCAGGCAACGTGCTTGACCAAGTTTGCATAGTTGAAAAGATAGTGGACGAAAGAGTTCGTGTGATGTCGAAAGGAAGGCTTTTCTTCGTAACTAAATGCTATGATATAAAATGTTTTTTTTTATAACTATGAAACGTAGGTTTTATAAATAGTACGTGTACACGTGACACGAATATTCGTAAGATATTTTAGAAACTATATCTTTTTTTTAAAAGCAGAGGTCACTGTTATCACTCCGTATTTTAAATGGTCAGTTTCAAATTGTACTGTAAGTATTTCATTCAAACGTATTGTAAGTATCGTTTGTTGGATCCGAATCGTATTGTGGGTTCTGTATTTATGAAATCACTCTGTGAATATCAGGGGCTGGAATTCAGTCACTGTATGCACTCGTGTTCCATTATAATCATACCTGGAACACCAAAGTATGTTCTATATTTATATATAGGACCGACATGGCCAGGTGGTTAAGACACTCGACTCGAGATCTGAGGGTCGCGGGTTTTAACGCCCGTCACACCAAACATTCTCGCCCTTTCAGCCGTGGAGGCGTTATAATGTAACGGTCAATCCAACTATTCGTTGGTAAAAGAGTAGCCCAAGAGTTCGCGGTGAGTGGTGAGGACTAGCTGCCTTCCTTCTAGTCTTACACTGCAAAATTGGGGACGGTTAGCGCAGATAGCCCTCGATTAGCTTTGCGCTAAATTCAGAAAACAACCAAACAAAACAAACGTGTTAACTTAGAATTAAGAAATCTTAAGATCCAAACATTATTTTCAGTGTAAAAATTGGCCCGTTCCCTGTTTACCAATATTTAGATGGTTGTATATATATAGTGTAGTTGAGTTCATTTCAATCTTTGGAAATGATTTTTTCTCAAACGTCTTCGTCAATTTTAAATAATTTCATTATTTTTGTTTGTTTGTTAAGATCTGTGTCTGTTGTCTTGGTCAGGTAGATTAGTTGAAAAAATATATCCGAACATAATTCCATTCGTTTAAAAACAACAGCAAACTCACAGATTAGTTAGGAAATAAATCTGTACTCAGTCGATGATATAACACATTAAAATATTTAACTATCAGAATTATGGTATAATTTTCTACCTACTTAATGTACTTTGTGTAATGTACAATGTAATTAACTAGAAACGCGTGCTGAAACCACATTTCCTATAAGAGTCGACTTTAAATGTTTTGAATAAAGAAAAGCAAAGTCAGATAGAAAATACGACTAGATGAATCAGATGTTATAAAGATATTTGCAGAAATATTTTAAAAAATCAATTTTTATCTTTCTGGCAAACGTCCTAATAATTGTACCCAGCGTCAGAACCTCTATCTTTCAGTGGCCTTACTGGCGTTTCTTATTTAGTAGAAATATAAGTACCCTTCCAAACTCCAGTGTCTGTTTCAGAGTTGTTGTTTTTATTTTACGAGCCCCTTGTCATGCAAGTTGATTGGTGCACAAGAACGGAAGCAAGCTGATTGTCAGTCCCTCTACTGAAGACGTCACTGATGGACGATCACCACTAGCAGGCAACGTGAAAAACATCCATTTAACTGTTACCTTGGTAACCCACTCGTGGCAGGAAAACATTTACAGCTGAATGAAGCGGCCATATATCGAGCGGAGTATTTAATTTTCGCTTGTTTCAAAATCTTGTCCTTATGGATGTGTATTCATACTTAGTAAGTAGTTTATGTATGGTTCTAGAATTGTGGATAAAACTTTTAATTGGCTGTAATGTACAGGATGAATACAATTTTGCAATAAAAATTTTTTTCATCCTAAAGAATAAATAAACCCATCAAAATTGGCATTTGAAAATTTCAGTTTTGGAATTCGGGGAGAAAATAATCTGACTCATGGAAAAGGTTCTAATGGAGGAATAACTGTTTTTGTCCCAGGGCTTTTTGAAAACTGAATATGCCACTGAATCCAATATCAGTTGCGTTTCTTCTCTTAAACTTTCAATAACCAAACTAGGCAGCCAAACTCACAGTGGTCTCCCAGTGACATAGCGGTATCTCTACGGACTTATACCGCTAGAAACCAGGTTTTGATACTCGTGGTGGACAGAACACGGATGTGCCATTGTGTAGTTGTGTGTTTAACTACAATCTGACAATAATCCAATTCGCGACCAGGATTTATCCTTATCTGCAAGACGTTGTCCCGTTCCAAAATAGGCTGAGGCACCTCTGGGAGACATAATTGGCTGTTTAAAAGTAGGTTTTCAAGTTCGATGATTATCGAGTTTTGTGTTCCTGGGATTTCGTGGGCGTCATATTTATAACTATGTTCATAACAAGTATACGGGTATCATGCGCGGTTCGTTTTATTTCAGGTCTTAACCCCCTTGTTCCGTTGGAATAGTTATAGAAGTGATAAGGAATAATGGTTAGCTTGATCGGTATACTGAGGCCTCTGTGAACCATGAGGTGTCTTTTGACATCAACTCGCGCGGGTATTTTATATTAATATTAACATTGTTTATTAATACAAACACAGTTAATAGCAAAAAAAAATAACTCGAGTCTGAGTTGTATGAATTCGTGATGTCCGGAGTTTTACAATATAGAAATGCGTTTATTTTACGAGAAAAAAAAACGCTGTTTGGGGAAAAAAATCACTTTTTATTATTTCAACTATTCAGCACAAACATTTGAAACCTCAGCCATTTGCTCGTGAAAACTGAGTAAACAGCAATGAAAAGTTAGGTTGGGAGATAATTTCCAAACTGTTTGCTGTTTTATTTTATTTTTGACTATCCGATATCTTTGCTCTCCCCTATAATTATTTTTAGGGAGTTTAAGATAGTTGCGATGGTTCTAAAATAATGTTTTTCAACAGTCTTCGACCCCACCCCCACTCACCTCTGTGTACTTTGGCAAATTTATTCCTTCAAAAGTTTGAAGAATTTTCTAGATGCTTCTGAACTAACTACTGACCTTTGAGTGGTTTGTCTTGTAAGTTGATTATGCTGGACTCGATCCAAAAACGCACGGTTGTAGAATACGTTCAGAAGGGTGTTTTTGGTAGTTTGTTCTCCTCACTCGTTAAAAACATTTTGTAGATTGAATAAAGATGTGGCTATAGTCGTGCCGCATTGTTTAATTTACCTCCATGGGTGAAGAATACGGCAATGATCCGTAGTTGGTGCATCCGTATAGTAACATTTTATCAAGAAATTCGTTAAAAAAAAACGCTCCGTATGCACCAGAGAATATTTGCACTTCAGAAACAAATTTAGCAAGATGACCGACTTCCAGATTTTGTCTTAAGTATAAAGATCAAACCAATAAGCCTAAACTAATTTTGCAATTTCAAGGATTGCATTTTTATTCGGAATTTTTAGTATTATAGAATGTTGTTTTTATCACAATGCTACACGGCGAGTTACTTGGGCTCTGTCCACTGTGAGAAATCGAACCCTGATTTTTAGCGTTATAAACAAGTAAGCTCATCGCGAAGCTATCTGGGAACATTGTAGAATAATATTTGTTTTGAACTGTATTTTTTGTTTTTGTGAGTGTTTTGTAGTCAGGTTCAAATTAGAGAGCAAGTCTAACTAATGTGTAAGAAACTGATTTACAGTTTTATCAGTTTCACTTTGGCAAATTTGTTTTTCGCCTTTAATTATCAAGTTTTTTGTTTTGTTTTTCCCATTAATTCTGAACAAAACTAAGTTGAATTCACTGATACTTCTGCTTAACAAAGTTTTTGCTTCTTGAACGCTGTTTGGTGTTCCTTATATGGCTGCTGATCACGAAAATCGCATCCAAATTTGCTTATCCACGTTCCGTTTCATCGAAATCTTCAGTTTCACCAAGACATTGCTACAATGGAAATACGATATCAGGGCAACTGGAATCCGTCATTGCTTGCTGACTACTGTTGGACACTGCAACGTGATGCACCAGATATTGAATACAAATGAAAATCAGGAGCAAAACACTTTTAATTATATTGAATTTAATAGCTTATTAGAAACATTTTTGCAATTAAACACGTTGTTGCCAGTAAACAGTTAACTGTCTATTTCCCAGAGTTCCAACGTGATGAAGCAAAACCAAAACTATATTTGTGCATACCCACCAGGTACCAGTGACAATCAGCAAAAAATTTTTCAGGAAGCAAACTTTCCAAAAAAAATTGTTGTGGAGAGTACTAAGCGAAAAGTATTTTCTAGATGTAATTATCGAAGTACAAATTTGTGTAAAATTTAACTATATGGATGATTCTTTGTTTTCGGATATTCACGTTTGCCGGTCATAATTTTGAACTTGCACACGAGAATTGCGTTCCCGACAGTGAGAGCCGTGGTTCTCCAGGGGGGTCATAAAGCTATTCCTGGAGAAACGCCAAAACTTGGGTCGAAAACATAGAAGCAGAACTATTTTTAATTTATGTTGAATTAATTAAATGATACAATATGTCCAAAGGAGAAGTCGGCTACGACATTGTTTTTCAATCACCATGGTAAAGTTATAGGTTTGGGGGGGAGGGCTCAGACTTTATTTATATCAAAGGATCCTCAGACTAATAGAGTTTAAAAACCACTACACCAGAGGGCAGGTAAGTAGTCAACAGCACCTACTGACAACCTTTGGGCTACTTTTATGTAACTGATTAGTGGATGTATAAAGTGGAATACGGAAGTGCGATTTTATTTTTATTTTTGTGTGTGCGTATGGTAAAGGGACGCGAACAATGTACCTGGAGATCGACAGCCCGACATTGTATGGTGTTTTAGTGTATTGGTAATGTTTTTAGCTTTTCGTACATCCTTACGCGAAATTAGATATAATACAAATAATGAACAGTTTGATTGTAAAAAAAAAAAAAAAAAAAAACACGAAAAATACCATAGGCTTAATAAATGCAAACATTTAAAAGATAACTGCTATTATAACTGCAGTGTAATAAACACTGCTTAACACTTTAGCCTTCACACAAGAAAGTGAAAACTTGGTAAAAAGTCAAGTGCGCGCACGCTTCATAATTTTAAGCAACGTGAACTGAAAAGGTATAGGTTGCCGTCCCTTAGCTTTGTACACGACAGAACTTTAAAAATTACTGAGTGTAGTATGAACAAGAATCATTAAAGCATCAGTTTTTGTTCAGAACAATATTTACTCCGTGCCAGAAAATGAAAGTTGTTCCATATGCCGAGATTATCATTATTTTTGTTATTTCTCATGGAGGTGCCAGTCCATAATCATTCGATTGACGACGCCGTGGAGACGGGAAGAAAACATACAGAGCATGCGTAGATCCACTGAATGATATTATAATAAATTAGCAAATAGTGATTTATAAATACAATCAAACGATATACTTTTGCCCACCCTCCCAAATACATTGCTTCATCACGCCTGTGGGCTCGGTAAGGCCAGGTTCAAATCCCCGTCACACCAAACATCCTCGCCCTATCAGCCGTTGGGGCGTTATAAAGTCAATCCAACTATGCGTTGGTAGCCCAAGAATTGGCGATGGGTGATGATTACTAGCTGCCGTTCCTCTAGTCTTACACTGCTAAATTAGGCTGCGCAGATAGTCTTCATGTATCTTTGTTTTTGAATTTCGCAAACATCGTGCCTAAAAGTCGTTGTTTGCCTGCTTATTATTATGTAAGCTTAATGTGCTTCTTAACTCAAGCAGGTCATTATATTATGTTTAATACCTGGCATGTGAAAGTTACTTTGAAGAGAGAACCGTGGCTTTATTGCCCTTTTAACGATAAAATCAATACAGAAAATGATATTTTACTTGAAAAATAAAACTAACAAAAACAATTAAAATATTTCTGATCACTTACGAACCTTTCTGTTGCTATGATACTTATAAAATGTTCGTGATCACTTACAAACCTTTCTGTTGCTATGATACTTATGAAATGTTCGTGATCACTTACAAACCTTTCTGTTGCTATGATACTCATAAAATATTCCTGATCACTTACAAACCTTCCCGTTGCTATGATACTCTAAAGGATCCCTTCAGTAATTATTCGTGCACTTTCTGAACAGGATTAAGTGTAGTCGAATGCCATTTAAAAACACGATAACGATATTTACTTACGCATTCTCATAATAATAATTAATGATTCAACACGCGTTTCAAAAATGTGCCTCAAATGGTAGAAAGTGTTAGTAAAAATTAACAATCGATTGTCGTGAAATAAATGTATGGGAAGATGCTGCTGAAAGGTTTCTTTGTTGGAGACGACACTTCGATTCTCTGTCGTGAAGGGAGTACATTATTAAAGTCGATATTATCAAATGTATCTGCAGTGTTCCTCACAGACGAAGTCGGCTTTTCTTTTCTTCACCGTAATTCACTAAACTTTCTGTGTAAGCCTTGTTTACATAAAGACTGTGAGACTACGTTATTATACAGTGTACATCCACTTACAAAAGCAGAGAATGAAAGAACGGATTGACAGAAGCAAGTTTCTTTATATTTTTTTATGTCAGTTTCATCTGGTTTCGACAGGAAGTCCAGTATAAGTCAATTTTACCAACTTATCCACCTGCTAACGCTCGCGTTCGTCGAAGAAATTTAATGTTACAATTTCGAAATTTGACTTCTGAAATTTGATTTTTATTTTCTCCCAGTCATTGAAAGGAAAGACTTTTAAAGACTAGTTGGCGTGTATTAATAAATTCTAGTGTAAAAGTTGGTCATTATCTGAATGCAATTTTTTATACTGAAGTGTACATAAAATATTCTGATAACCAAGATAAACCAAGAATCAACGTGTTATTGACTTTAAACATGATTGAAAATAGGTTTGTTTGTTTTGGAATTTCGCACAAAGCTACTCGAGGGCTATCTGTGCTAGCCGTCCCTAATTTTGCAGTGTAAGACTAGAGGGAAGGCAGCTAGTCATCACCACCCACCGCCAACTCTTGGGCTACTCTTTTACCAACGAATAGTGGGATTGACCGTCACATTATACACCCCCACGGCTGGGAGGGTGAGCATGTTTAGCGCGACGCGAATATAGGAAACCATCTGCTCAGTACTTGGAAATATTCAACTGTAGTCCTCTGGTGGTGTGGGAAGTACTCTTCTGACACACGTAATGATCTGAGGATCATTAGGAGTGGTGCTCTATGGTACTAGGAACTTTTAAGGACGAGGTTTTGGCAACTGGTTTAATGTCTTTTGTTGGTAGTACTGGATCTGATTTTAGTGTGATGGTAAAATACTGTTCATCCCTCTTGCACATGTCTTGATATAAATTTGTGTCTTCATAAATCACACCTTGAATGAGCTTCGGAAAAGGATTAGGTTCTATTGCACACATCAGTGGATCAGCTGAAAAAAAAACAAGACGAAGTGTGAAGGGATGTTGTCGATATATTTTAATCACGGGAGTGTGTGTGGGGGGAGGCATAATCACTGTTGAGATTAACACAAGTATTTTTAGAGCTCTAATCTTACCCTTTCTGCCCTGATAGCACAGCGATATAATCGAGGGGGCTTTTTACTCTTAAAATTGGGTTTTAATACCTGCGAAGAGCAAAAGTGCAAGGCAGTCTGTTGTGTCATTTTGTGCTTAACAACGAAAAAGGAAACCCAAACTTACTTTCAATACCCCTGAATCATGTTATTGCTACGTACATATCTGAGTAAAGTGTGGTAGGCTGTTGATCTTTCTCAACGTTGCAAATAGCTTGAAGTGTTATGACTTTTTTGTGTTAAGAAGAAGAAAAAAATCACTTTCATTAGTAGTTTCTGGTTATAAGTTATTTTTGAAATGTCGGTAATTTGAATATTTATTTTTTGTGTTGTTGTTTTTCTTCCTGTGTACATAGAAAGAAATCACGTTTGGGCAATCAGAAGGAAAAGTAATTTGAGTTTACGTTAAATCAAAATTAAGTAGGAAGTCACGTGACTGAATATTTCTTATTTTTTTCTGATAAAATGGAAAAATATATAAAATTAAACAAAAACCGTATACAGCCTCACAGAACTATAAAAGTATTTTCGAAGCACTAATTGCAGCAGAAAAAAAATAGAGGAGAAAGGAATATTTTATTTCGTTAGTTAATTTTACATATGTTTATTATTTTTAAACAGTGTGAGTAAGTTCTCTGTCTGTGATAGAGGGTCGGGAATAGTATATGGTATGTATCATCAGGTATTGTTAGACTATCATTGTTCGAACGGCAAACAATAATATTTCAAACACGATGTAACGCGTACCTATTACAGAACGTCTGTGATGCTCAGAAGTGTTAAGGTAAACAAGGCAGAGTGTGGCCTGATGTTTAGCGTGACGTCTGAGAATCCGAGGGCTCATGACTCGCGTCTTGTTATTGCATAATAATGCTCTGCACTGTAAGACCAGGCGTGACCAGAGATTTAGAGCGCTTGACTCGCCATCTGAGACGCGAGAGTTCATATCTTCGTTACATCAAACATGCTTGCCCTTTCAGCCATGGGGGCATTACAGGTTCGTTGGTAAAGGAGTTGTGGGGTGATGACTACCTGCCTTCCCCTTCTGTCTTTCACTGCTAAATTAGGGATGGCTAGCGCGGAAGGCTCTTGTGTTGTTTTGCACGAAATTCAAAGAAACAAACAGTGCACTGCAAGGCTTTGTGTGCTTTTACAAAACCGATGACACTGTCTTACTTTGCGATTAGAGCAAGCAGGAGTTGGCGGGTATGTTTGACGACTAGTCTTTTCCTTCTAGACTGTCAGCTCAAAATTATGGACGCCAAGTGTAGATAACACTTCTGCAGCCTTGCACAAATTTATCCGTCTTATTGATTATTCGTGCAACGTCCACAAGTAAAAGTTTAGCTTGTAACTTTTTTTTGTTCAGAGGAAGAGTATTATATTTTGAAATGTTATGGCGTTATTTATTTTCGTAACATATCTCTGTATTTCATATTATTAAATGTTTAACATACGACTATGATGTTAACGGAGATACGTTATTTTAAATAAAAAAAAACAAGAACAATAACTTATCTCTTTATTGAGCCAGAGGTATCTGTAAATTAAAACACGCCCACCTCTGTGTATATATAGATAAGAATAATAAATATATCGCACTTGACAGAATGAAAATCTTGCAAAGCACATCACAATTCCGCTGTAATTGGACAACTTCTTGTCGACAGACAATCTCCTCTTTAAAATGATGCGAATCTCCGATTATCATGAAACGCACGTGTGGTCTTCTGAAGTTCACATACTAGTGTGATGAAACAACAACAACAAAAAAAGTAAATATTTTACCGTGTGCAAAATCTTTCGGTAAATCGTGAAACTTCGTATTTTTTCATATTTCCAACGACACCATATTCACGTTTAAGCACACAGACCTTTGGTTAATGCGCTGTTTAAGAAATGCTTGCATTCAATGTAGTTTAAGATATATTTAGCACAACACACTACTAGTCCAAAGTGTTACATGCTTTCGACTTATCGCACTTGAGACAGCAGTAAGTTTACGGACGGAACAAGGCTAAAATTGGGGGTTCGATTCCTTTTTGTGGACACAAGGAGTAACCCAATATGGGTATGTTCCAAAACAAACAAATACTCTACGATTAGACATTCGAGCAAATTTACTGTGAACCAATTCCAATAACTCTCAATGGGATTCTTGGCCCATTTGCTTTTGTAAAATGTTCATGCTTCAAATTGCTTTTGGAACCATGACTTTTTTAGTTACAGGGCTCTTAACAACATGTGTCACACATATAATGAAAACAGAAATATCGTAAATGTTACACTTGATAATGCTTATTACTGATAGAGTTTCCATAATATTCTTAATATTCACAGGTAGTGTCGTAACAGGTTGACCTCATCGGTAGTGAAAGGTGTAACAATAAGTGAGTTATTCCATAATAACGTTATAAAGTCGTACAACTAGAATCATATTTTAACCTTTTTATCACATTAAAGGTTTGCTAGTTAAAAATATCTTTATGGGTGGGGGTGGGTGAGTATTTGTTAAATATCAAATCCTATTAATCCGCTCAAACCTTGGTTTTAAGCCATGCATATTGTGTACAGGTTTTAAACGCTTTAATAGAAAACTACTCTTCATTGGTGGCTCAGAGTTGTGTCTCTGGGCTTATAACGCCAAAGATCGCGTTTCGATATATTCGATGGGCAGAGCTGTGATAGCCCAATGCGTAACTTTGTGCTTAACAAAAGTGGAAAACATGGAAAATAATTGTTCAACTTCAGGAAGTGAAAGTAGTATCGACTTGAGTGGTAAAGCTTAGAAGTGATTTTACGTAACCATTAGAAACGTTACAGAATACAGCCGTAAATAACTTTGGTATTATAATTTATTGTTAATTATTAAAGCGATGTGTGTGTATGGTTGTTTACTTTAAATGTAATATCAACCAGCTGTCGGAGTGTTCGGAACTACTCGTAGTTGGTTAGAAATAATATTTTATAAAGTTCTCGAACCAACTTTTGTACAGTTGTGTCTGCCATCAAAAAGTTATATCTTTATAATTTGAACGCCATACTCACTAGGAATAGTCACGTGCTATAGACAGGGTGATCAGAAACCCAAGCCTTGCAACTTTCAAACATTGCTGATGTGGAAAAGTCAGTAAAACTTGCATTTCGCCCGTTATTACCTCAGGATTGCCTGTGGTTCAGCCCCACTGGCTGCTACAGATATGGTCTGAACGTTATGTTGATAAATGGTAAACCCTAAAGACGAGGAAACTGTCGGGCGGACGAACGGCAGAGCTCACTTTGTCGAGTCCGAAACAATGTGAGAATATATGTGAACGGAAGTCTTCAATGATCAGTTTACGACGTCACGGGCTCGTGCAAGCTCAGAAAATGTTGAGCCTGGTACTGTTTCCTCGTTCGGCCCTGCAGTTTATTAGCAGTGATAAACTTCACTGTTTTCGGAGCAGTGTGTCAAACACAGACTTCCATTCGTACATAAACATCTGTGTCACAGGAAACAGGAGATAAAGTGATGGTGTAGTGCCACGTTCTCTCTCACGATTCCAAACTTCAACTTAAATGTTTCGATTTTACACTTGCTGTTCACGTAGATATTTATTATGCTTTTTCTGCAGTTATTTAAACTGCAACGGTTATCTGTATAAATATGTATATATACATTAACTTTGCTTTGGCAGAGTATGAAAAATATGAATGCTGTACAATTTCTCTACTTTCGTGTAATTTTCTGAGAATAGTTATAATATTGTACAGGACAGTCTATACAATTTTCTGCGTGGTATTTAAAATATAAACGTTTCTTCGAGAATAGAGCTTCATTTATTGGTTTCGGAATACTTAGTAATTTTTTTTTCGTGTGTTGTGGCTCAGAGTTAAAGTTTGATTGCAGAAGATTAAACGAAAAAAAAATGTTATAATATTTTCACCTGTTCCAGCCACGTAAGCGGCATTGGAAATGAAATCACGTAAATATTATATTTAAAAAAATGTGTGTAACTCTGGATATAATATGTGGTGGTGATGTATTATAAGGTCATTTCTGCTATCAGTATTTAAATCACATGATCCGTTTCATTATATAAATATCAAAGCGACATCAAGCTGTCTCCTGTGTCTACGGATGGGAATCGAACCCTTGATTTAAGTGTTGTAAATCCGTAGACTTACCGCTGTATCGGAGATTTTTATATATACATTTAAGTATGCAATGTGTGATATAATTGTCAGATTTATGTATATACATTCAAGTATGCAATATCTGATACAATTGTGTCACCAGGCGGGGTTGCTCTGTTAGATATTTAAGGGTTAATAAAATATTAGATTTAAAGATAACAAATATATATATGATATTTAAGTGTGACGATGCTTTGGTTCATTGTTAAGTGCAAAACTACATAATGGGCTATCTATTCTCTGCCCACCGCAGGTGCTGAATTTGAATTTTACTTTATAAACTCTCAGACCTGTGGCTGAATCGTCTGGGGAAGGATAACTTTTAATAAACATTTTATAAACTTTTAGTTTTACGGTTTCTGTTGTGTAACGTACGAATGACGAGTCACAACAACTTGGGTTATCTGAGTAAAACAGCTGGGAACATCCTCTTTTACAACTGTGTTTACATCCCACACTCTTCACGCATGTTATATTTGTAAAACGTAATTTATGGGTTTAAAAACCTTATGTGAACCAGAAGCAGTTTCCTATAACCGTTATAATTTGTTCTTTATATTTTCGCTTTAAGGCTTCGTACCGTTTTCGTGTAGTAGACGAAAATATTGAAATATGCACACAAATTTAATGATATACACACGTGTGTGGGTGGACCTTGTTTTTAGTGTTAATATGCAAGTCGAAGCAGTCAATTGTCCAAAATCCCTCTGTGTATTGATTTGTATTTACACGTTTTCGCATGCAGTAACCTGAAAAGGCTTTTTAATATATACTTACGGACCTCCTGCTTAGCAACTTAATAATCATTATTGGTTTACTATAACAGAATTTTTTTGTTTCTTATTATGGTATATCGTTCGATAGTGTTTAATATAGTGGTTACTATAGAAACAGTTGAGAAAAATGCCATAGTATATTGGAAATATAGTGTTATTTGGGTTGGTGTATGCAAACGGTGTGTGTATTACCGAATAAATCTGGTTCTCTTAATTACAGACGGTTGTAAAGGTTTTATTAAATACTCCTCGTTTTGGATGGATACTAATTAAACAGGGCTGGGCGTGGTCTGTTGGTCATTGTGGCCGGACTGCTGTGAATCTGAAACTTCATGATTTGCGTCCTGTTGCCAGAAAGAAAAAAAAACGCGTTTCCCGCTTTGAGTTTATTGGTGCTCTCTAACAATGGCGGTCAAATCACGATTCGGTCATATAACAGTGCTGGTGACTAGCTAGCTTCCCTCTAGTCTGCAACTCAATATTGATTGTTTTTTAATTTTGCACAGAGTTACTCGAGGGCTATCTGTGCTAGTCGTCCCTAATTTAACAGTGTGAGACTAGAGGGAAGGTAGCCAGTCATCAACACCCACCGCCAACTCTTGTGCCTCCATTTAGCAACAAATAATTGGATTGACCGTCACATTATAACGCCCCCACAGCTAAAAGGGCGAGCATGTTTGGCGCGACGGGGTTGCGAACCCGCAACCCTCAGATTACGAGTCGCACGCCTTAACACGCTTGGCCATGCCGGGCCCTCAATATTGAAGGACCTTTAAACACACCTAGATAGCCTTGGCGAAGTTTTGCGCGATTATTCTAAAACAAATAAACTGAAATCAAAAACTGATAGAAATGAAATTTTCCTTGTAGTTTCGAACTAAAAGTTTCACAGGTTAACCTAGTTACCACAGAAAGTTGGGGGAGGGTGACATAATCTAATAAATAAATACTTTATAGTTTTATGGTATAAAGTGTGAACATCTTGGTGTTTCAGAAAGTGTATAACAACTGTTAACCTTCGCTGTTTCAGAAGAATTATTACTGTTTCGGTTTTCCAGTAACGTAATTACTTAACTAAGTGTAATAATTTTGTGGATAGCATTTAACCAGCTATTAGATCTGACAAGATCGTTACTTTCTCGGTTTTCCTCTTGTGCGGTTGTTATTATACGGATCTGGAGCTGTGTAAAAACATGCAGGAGAGGAGATGCATAAGGAACAAAACGATAATTTGTTTGGAGAGCTTTAATTAAAAGTTATCGAGTAGTGATCTTTGTGCATTTAATGTATTAATTTGCTTCACAAAGGGCCCCCCAGTGGCTCAGCGGTATGTCTGCGGACTTACACGCTAAAATCCGGGTTTCGATACTCGTGGTGGGCAGAGCACAGATAGCCCATTGTGTAGCTTTGTGCTTAATTCAAAACAACAACAACAAGCTTCACAAAGAAGTGAAACATGGGCAGTTGGAAATGATTAATCTCGACACACACTTCAATGTATCGCATGTACTTCTAATATAGTTTGTAATGAATTTACTGATGTGTATTTTTATACTGAGAAATGCGTGTAACTTGGACATTGTGTAGCTTTGTGCTTAATTCAAAACAACAACAACAAGCTTCACAAAGAAGTGAAACATGGGCAGTTGGAAATGATTAAATTAAATGCGATTAAATTAATTAAATGCGTTTTGCGATATTCTCGCCCATTCACTCAATTTGTAGAAAATACCCGAGCGGTAAGAATCAACAATGTATTATGTGTGTATGTTATACTAGTGATTGCCAATATTGTTGCCAACTGAACTTTCGAGAACCTTGCCTTAAAGTTTATAAATATACACGCCAAGTGCAAGTTATTATTGTTGGTTTGCACCAACACTAGTATACTTGGAAGCTATAACTGTGAAAAAGCGCCTATTAATTGGGAAACTACAGATATTTGGCGAGGAACGTTTGTAGATTTTAAACATTACAAACCGTTTAACATCTGTGAATTAATTTCGGGCGGCCCTCCAGTGGCACAGCGGAATGTCTGGAGACTCGCACTGTTACAAACTGGGTTTCGATGCCCGTGGTGGGCAGGGCACAGATAGTTCATTATCTAACTTTGAGTTTAGTTCCAAACAAGCATCGAATTAACTTGGTACGTTAGTATTTCTACGAATACATTGTATAACTTCAGCTGGGATAAACTCGCGTGTGAAGAGCTAGCTTGCTACAAGTTAACTGTACTGATATCAACTCGAAACTAATTTGCTCATCGTGAAATGTCGATACAGTATTTACTTCCAAACCAAATAGAGCACTCAGTATTGTTTGTAAGTTTGCACAACTTTTATACATAAAATAATTATTTGTAATAACCGTTATTATAAATTGTATTCTTCTTTGTATATTAAAAAAATATTTGTTAAGAAAGAAAATTTCGTATATCGATCTTATTGGCAGATGTCATAAATTTAAAACGTATCATCTTTAAATTAACTTTTAAATTTAAATTTCAGGCTCCATGAGATCGTAATACCTATCATTACATGTCGGAGACTCGTTCGAGATAAGCTATACAATGTGACAAGTACAATGGAACAGTGTTTCTCACGTGTTCTACCACTATTTAAAATACTTGACGTGGACCTAATAATTTTTATTTTTGTTTAGCGTTTGCTTTAGTTGTGTGGCTAATCTTTAAAAAAATGAATGTACAATGTGTCCAAAAATGATGTAATATATTACAGATTTAGACCAAGGCAGCTTTTTGTTTTGAATTAAGCAAAGAGCTGCACACTGGACTATCTCTTTCCTGCCCACCTCGAGAATCGAACCGCGTATTTAGTGTTATAAGTCCGCAGATATGCCGCTGTGCCACTGGATGGCGCAGTAACAGCTCCGAACTTGTGGTTTTGAGTAATATTCATGTTGACAAATGGGTACCATGGTAGTTATGAAACTCTTGAATGCTTTGCCAAGATTTTGTATTAACAACGTTGTGACTGCAAGTCTTCTTCAGGAGATAATTTCCTGTAGTTGAAACGTTGAAAATAAAAGATCTGGTCATAGCATTCATAGCCTCATTGCTACCTCAGTATATTTGTGATTTATGGTTGATGAAGGGCACAGTGTGCAGTATTTATCATTACACCTTCACATGTGGTCCGATTGTGGACATCAAGATATCGAATTGACATTAGGTTTACATCAGTCAGTCACAGCATGTTGTGCGTTGCTGCATTCTTCACGTAACTCCAATAAGAGAAGAACAAGTTCAGAGTGGTATCTAGCAACCTTGCGGGCCAGGAAACCGACCCATCACGGTTCCTTTCTTGTGCGACGTGTTCCCGGACGACTGAAACTTACATTACTACTTCTTGATATGATAATTAGCGGGCTCATTTTTTTCCATACGCTCCACGATTTTGCTTTTCCAACAGAATAGGATACTTCATCTCTGCTTGCCTCAGGATCCATACAGCTTTCTCTGTTCTCGTGTCTGTTAAAAAGGCAAATAATCGTAGCTTATCCATTACGTATGCGTGATTACAGTGATTGTGGAAAATACACACAGGATTCGTATAGGAATTGCGTGGTTTAGCTCCACCATAAGTCGCGAGGTCGAAACTGTTTAATTTCGCAATGTGTCACGTAATTTTTGATCGGGCATCCTTTCTTTTAGCATTCGTAACTTTATATTTTATAATTAACTTAATATTGAAAGTTTGGTTTTATTTTATCCTGTAATAGCCTTTCAAGCGAGAATATGTTCGTTGTTTGTCTTTTCTGAAACACGTGGAGCTAAATCAAGAATTGCTTTATTAAATAATGGTGAGTAAAGGACTTGCATCTGGACCAAGGAATTATTTACTCTGTAATAGAACACAAAACTTCCAAATGGGCAATCTGAGCGGAGTATCACTTTATCTGTTAGTGGTGAGTAAATGATTATACATCTGAACCAACAAGGACTTGTCTGTGTTAACTTCTGACGCATAACACCTCTGCTTTTAATAAAACCCTGCTGAAACTTCTCTTGTTAAGCCGGATATCTGTAGTTTAGCGTTGAAACGCGCTTTTCTCAAACAAAAGCTTAGGACTGTTTGTTTGTTTGTTTGTTTTTGAAATTTCGTGCAAAGCTACACGAGGGCTATCTGCGCTAGCCGTCCCTAATTTAGAAGTGTAAGACTAGAGGGAAGGCAGCTAGTCATCACCACCCACCGCCAACTCATGGGCTACTCTTTTACCAACGAATAATGGGATTGCCCGCCACATTATAATGCCTCCACGGCTGAAAGGGCGAGCATGTTTGGTTCGACGGGGATTCGAACGAACCCGCGACCCTCTGATTACTAGTCGAACGCCTTAACCCTCCTGGCCATGCTGGACCGCTTAGGACTGTACACCTGCTTTGTTATACGTTATTTTAATGCTTTTCTAATATGCGTCTAACCGTTACTATAACCAACAACAACAACAAAAAATTAATAGAAGGTCGAGGAGTATGGGGTTTTAAGCAGTAGAGTTGACGAATATGATGTTGCGGGACATTAGTAGTGCAGTAAACTGCAAAAACAAAACGTTTTAAATGAATTAAGTAGTTTTTCGTGGCTTGTGAATAATAAACGTGTCGTAGAGTTTTTTTTAAAACAGTATTGGTTAATCGGTTAAGACAGGAGAAAAAAGTTGTTAAAGTGTGCTAACACTTGTAATATTTTACTGCGCTAATTTACTGTGATAAAGTTACACCGCGTGTTGGTTTGTGCCTATGACGTGACTGGCAGAGCCACACGTGGTGGCGCGGCTGTAGTGATGGGTACCGTGATATACGATCGTCGTGATGTACTGCAGCTATTCAGTGCGGCTCGGGGTGCGAAGAGAGGCTGTATCCTTTTAACGTGGATACAAATGGATGACAGAATGAACAGAGAGGTCGTCAGTTTCTCCTACACTGTTGTTGGGGTAAGATATACTTTGGTTTGTGTTTTTATTTGTCGTTTCTAAGCTACACGATTCTTCTGCTGGTTAGAGAGAAGGATAATACATCAAGATATCACATTTAATTTATGATAGAACTTAAAATATCATCAGAATGATTTTGCGTTTGTTATAAAGCTGAAATATGGGGATATTTTATTTTGCGTTATAGGTGTAAATGTCTTTTTTTATCCACAACTGTGAATATATACAAACCATTGCTAAGGTTATGGCAAACGAAATATGTTCGTTCCCTGTTTCTCCATATGGAATTATGGGGTGAAACTAACTTAAAGAGGGTCAAAGACAGTAATCTGACCCCATCTTCACTTCAACAGTTATATTGAGACGTCTACAAGTTGTGGTTTGTATTTTATTTACCAGTAAATTATCTGCATATCCATGAGCGGAGAACTGAGAATCATTCTGTCACATTTCACTGTGTAGCTAACCTAAGTTTCTCTTAATTGGAATGTCGTGCGACTAATTTAACGTAGTTTCTATTTAGGGGATTCAGTTGAATAATATGATGTCAAGTAAGCTTTGGCGTGTTTCTGTTGAAACGTAACTGAAGTTAGGAGAGGGGATTCTGGTGTATTTACTTGAACTTTTTCCACTTATTTGGGAGTTTCAAGTGAAAAAAAAACATCTTCATAAAGTCTAAAAATAATACGTTATTATTATCTTATTGTTTTTTGGAGTTCAATTTGAGGCCAGTTCTTAGCAAAAGTGAGTACCTGTACTACTTTGACCCTTAAACGCTGGAAATGTTGTAAGAAGCAACGTCGGTTGATGATGGTCATCGGTTAAGGGTTAGGGAGAACATTAACACTGAATAGAAGCAAGGACATCCTTCTTGCTTGCTCCGAGTAGTTCGATCTGGTTGAACATAATATCTTCTACATTAGATTCACCTTTTTTTTATTCAATTTTAATTTTTAGTTTCACGCATTTAATGATCGTTGTGAACTTACTTTACACAACTGTAAATTGTACACAATTTACCACTACAACATAGTTGACAGATCTGAAATAAGGGCCTTCGGGTTGAACTCGACTCCTGACCAAGAAACTAGGATCATTGTGCCTCTAGAAGTTGGTTGTACGGGAGAAATTTGGATGAATCGATCAAACAAGGGCCACACGTGCTCGGTAGGATTTATTTCTGGCTATTTCCCTTGCCACTAGAGAGTGGTAATGGTTTGATCTCCAAGTAAACGTTTTGGAGCTCGTGCTGAATGAGCAGACATCCTGTGAGCTGGGCATTGGTGTATAAAAATCTAAATTTCTGATTTGTCGAGCAGCAGCAATACCTGACCCTTTACATACCTCCAGTTAAGATCTTCCTCCCTGCGCCATGACAGAAGTCCTCCTTATTTTGTACTGACTTGGAAATGGTTTAAGGAAAGTTTCCTGGAGTGTGGTTGCCAAACTGCGTACATCCACTCTTTGAAAAGTATGCATATCTAAATTTACCAAAAATAATTTCAGTTTTCCAACAGGCAGGAGTGTGTGGTAACGTCTGTGACGTCCATTGCTGTCGACGTACGATATTGCCAGGAACGACTTCCGTCTGTCTAATCCGCCAGTGTTGTCCGTGGTACGAAGATAATTGTTCATGGGATTGGGGGTACTCTTGCGCCTGTCTTGCAACAGTAGCACCCCTCTGATGTGGGTCACTCTCCACATTTCTCACAGCAGGACGTATATGCTGTTGGCCTGGATGTTATCCGTGTAGAAATGTTGATTTATTGACTTACCTAATGGAACTGTGTTGCTACCCTGTTTGCTATGAACAACAGAAATACAGTTGATCTGGCGGTTTCTCACTAACTTTGACCGCCGTTACATCTCCTAATAATAATTCCCAGTATCCATTTTCTCATGGTTTACCGGTTGGTATTCTGTTGTCTTTATCGTACAGTACCTGTATTTACAAATCAAATCTATTTGCATGTGACGTAAGAAATGGTTGACTTGTAACCTGTAGGCGTCTACTTGTTGTTAGGCTATGTTAGAATTTTTAGATAATAGTCATTGATTTAGGTTTTTCTTTTATAAATGTGTCTTTTGTCGCACAATTTTTAATGAAAATTTTAATGTAATAACATTTTAGGATAAACATATATAACAAGCGTAATGATATTTATCCATCTCATAAAGATGTCGCTGGCAGCTTTCAAATGCAGACATATTCATAGTTAGATATGTCATTCTATTTTCACGTGAATAAGTGTGAAGATTTCTCACATTGTGTCTTGGTTTTGTAAACAGATGTACGTTATTTTACGGAGTTCTGAGCTTCCAGTAAAAATGTAAAAGATCAAACCCAGCGAGGCGTCATTTTTTCTCTCTCTTGTGCCTGACTGATTTCGTTGTATCTCTAGGTTTTTCAAGTTGTGGTATTATGTCTAGATTGGGATACGGTTGTCTCGTTTATAATTGATTAGCAGAAAACGCACATAGAGTACTTTTTTTAAGTGTGTGCGTGATGGTAATGTGACTTATTCACGGTTTCCTAAACCTAACTTGCCCATGAATCATTACTTGCAGTTTAACAAGACTTCTTAATACAACTTAGAATATGGAAAAAGAAATCTATTCAGTCAAGCATGTAATAATTACTGTATCTACACATCGGTTACTTATAAGTTTGACCGTTCTAAACCAAGCTGTATATATAATTACACTTCAAGAAATTTCCATGTTAAACAAGACGTATGTACTTCTCTATAACACTACTGGATGAAATAATTAACTTTTCCTTGTAGTATATTCCATTTGTTAACACTAGAAACAAATAGATTACCCTTGTTGTGTGTTTCTATTTAATGATACTAGATGAAACAACCAGGTTACTCTTGTTGTGTGTCTATTTAATGATACTAGATGAAACAACCAGGTTACTCTTGTTGTGTGTCTATTTAATGATACCAGATGAAACAACCAGGTTACTCTTGTTGTGTGTCTATTTAATGATACCAGATGAAACAACCAGGTTACTCTTGTTGTGTGTCTATTTAATGATACTAGATGAAACAACCAGGTTACTCTTGTTGTGTGTCTATTTAATGATACTAGATGAAACAACCAGGTTACTCTTGTTGTGTGTCTATTTAATGATACCAGATGAAACAACCAGGTTACTCTTGTTGTGTGTCTATTTAATGATACCAGATGAAACAACCAGGTTACTCTTGTTGTGTGTCTATTTAATGATACCAGATGAAACAACCAGGTTACTCTTGTTGTGTGTCTATTTAATGATACTAGATGAAACAACCAGGTTACTCTTGTTGTGTGTCTATTTAATGATACTAGATGAAACAACCAGGTTACTCTTGTTGTGTGTCTATTTAATGATACCAGATGAAACAACCAGGTTACTCTTGTTGTGTGTCTATTTAATGATACCAGATGAAACAACCAGGTTACTCTTGTTGTGTGTCTATTTAATGATACTAGATGAAACAACCAGGTTACTCTTGTTGTGTGTCTATTTAATGATACTAGATGAAACAACCAGGTTACTCTTGTTGTGTGTCTATTTAATGATACCAGATGAAACAACCAGGTTACTCTTGTTGTGTGTCTATTTAATGATACCAGATGAAACAACCAGGTTACTCTTGTTGTGTGTCTATTTAATGATACTAGATGATACAACCAGGTTACTCTTGTTGTGTGTGTGTCTATTTAATGATACTAAATGAAACAACCAGGTTACTCTTGTTGTGTGTGTGTCTATTTAATGATACTAGATGAAACAACCAGGTTACTCTTGTTGTGTGTGTGTCTATTTAATGATACTAGATGAAACAACCAGGTTACTCTTGTTGTGTGTGTGTGTCTATTTAATGATACCAGATGAAACAACCAGGTTACTCTTGTTGTGTGTGTGTCTATTTAATGATACCAGATGAAACAACCAGGTTACTCTTGTTGTGTGTTCCTATTTAATGATAACAGGCGGAAAAACCAATTTGACCTTCTGTTACATGCCCGTGTACTGTGACTAGACAAAACAGCCAGGTTATTCTTGCAGATTCACACCAAAGTTTAAACTCTGACGTAACGGTGCAAAACAGGCGCAATTGTCAACCAAGTTTGGAAATTAAGAATTATAAAAGAGACACGTGTAATAAGCAATAACATTAGAGATACAGAACTGTAATGAAGAAATTTTAAAAACAGTACAATTCCTCGTTTTTTAGTATTTTTAATTGACTTCCGATATGTGTATACTATTTTAGAAAGTACACAACTCTTAGAAATAACTGTCTTTTTCCCTACTTATATAATAATCTGATACTTAGCATATGGAGGTAGATATGTGCAATGCAACATAGTTATGTCATCCTTTTCTTTGAACAACTACTGGACAAAAAAAACAAAACAAAAACATCCGCGAGGGAAAAGAGATCGCTGGCAGTCTTTGAAGACACGATTTAACAATTCCTAAATGTTACAAAATAATTATAGTCTTTTGTCGCCAAGCAGGCCACAATTACTTTATTTTTATAATGCAATTTGAAATGTTCCGAACTGCATCATAAAATGGCGTTGTACTTCGCCTCGAGAATATCAGTATTGGATCACGTTTCACTTCTCTTTGATACCATATCCTTGTGTGACTGAACATAAATATTTTAATGAATGCCTTCTCACGTTCAGACCGCCATAGTATTGCTACCATGTACATAAATGACACATCTACTGTTTGTTTTCAAACCTATACATGTTACACTTAAGGGCAGAGTCTTTTCAGTTGTCAATCACTTCATGTTAAGTAAAACAGCCGACCAAGAACAATAACAAACGACAGAACGTCAGGTCCACAGTCAAGCACGTTAATCATTTTGCTACCTACTATTATAAACGGAGAATTCATAATGCAATAGTCACGTTTCAACCAAGTATGGTACTAACCACACAATGCTGTCATAATTGTCCAGCTTATTACGTTATGCAACCAAGGATTTTTAAGAGTTCGGAGAAAACTGGAACACTGACTTCTTTATCACTTAATTTGTGAAATGGTTACATTATTTTTTTATTTTGATAAATACTATACCATTCTCCTTATATAGTTTAATTATATCTAAGTAGTTAACTTCCGTTAAGTGACTTGGATCTCATGACACGTTATTTTAAGAAATGCTATGTCATTTCCGTTATAAAGCTTAATAATACTATATATATATTTTAAATAGCTAACCTACGACACCATTTTCTCACACTGTACAATTTGTGATTTTTGTATGTACTGTGGAAGTTAGTAACACTAATAATTTTGTTGAATGATAATAACGACTACATCTAAATAAAAACTTTTTCTAATTTATTTTGTGCGGCGTTTCGAGCAGACGCCCTTCGTTTGGTACTACGAATGTAACACGGTCTTTACTGCCTGACGAAGGGCGTCTACTCGAAACGCCGCACAAAATAAACGAGAAAAACTTTTCATTTAGACATGGCAATTTATTTTTTATTATCATTTATCCAAGTTTTTCGTTTCCGCGTTTCACAGGATAGATTTGAGTTAATAACAGTGGAAATCGTTAAACTAATTTAACACACAGAGTGGGAAGAATACTAGAACTCCCCAATATTTTAATTTAAACATATAGTATTACAATCAAAGCTGTGCAATTTGCCACAGTCGAATAACATAATAGGTGGCGCTGCTTTAGGAATTCAATTTCCTAGCCCACAATTATGGACACTCAAATTCACAACAATGTAAAGTTCTCAAACATTAACTTTTAGACTCGGGAAAAAGAATCAGTTTTATTAAAGATCTGTAATTATGTAAACCTACAGAATAACGTTATTCAACCTTACGGCGAGGTAATGATTTATTACCAAGCATTTCTCAAACCAAAGTCACAGAGGACACCTCGAGGGCTCGCGTTTCTGCTCGTGACATATCCACATCTTAACTGTGATATTTAGTTCAAACATCTGCTATAGTCACTTCGACATTTTCATTGAATATTGGCATTATCTCTTTACTGATCTTGTCATCGTAAATTCTCTGCTATTAAATACTGAAACATGGGTGATACACTTCAGAAGAAATCATCTACAAGTACGTTAACTTAAACGGTGTATTCAATTTGTCGATGTTTAATAAAACTTGAGCTAGCGTCCATTTATTTATTTTCATAATCTCTACGGTTTGTTTTGAATTTTGCGCGAAGCTACACCAGGGCTGTTTGCGCTAGCCGTCCCTAATTTTCCAGTGTAAGACTAGAGGGAAGGCAGCTAGTCATCACCACCCACCGCCAACTCTTGGGCTACTCTTTTACCAGCGAATAGCGGGATTGACCGTCACATTATAATGCCCTCACGGCTGAAAGGGCGAGCATGTTTGGTGTGACAGGGATTCGAACCCACGACCCTCTGATAATGAGTCGAGTGCCCTAACCACAATGGGTAGAACGGGAGAGCCTACTAATTTTTCGTCGCCATAATAACATACGAGTTTAAACGTAAAAGATCTTCTTTCCTGAATATCATATCCCAGAGGTAAAATAAATTATCACGATACATTAAATATACATAATTTGTAACTACGGATAACCTTTGACCCAATATGGATTTTTATTTTACTGTGCTGTGACTGTTTTCCTTAAATAGAGACTAAATCAACATAATATAACGTTATCGATTGCCCTTAACCTGTAAACCTGTTTCTCGTAATATTAACGATAGCTTAAAGTTAATTTGCTTCTAACATAAAACTGATGATCTATCCCGAAATTATTACGATCTGACGCAAGTTAAAAGTCCAATCTTGCTCTGATTGTACAAATTTTCGCAAAATAATAAGTCTTTGGGCTTATGACGCTAAATATCGGGTTTCAGTAGTATTTGTGGGACAACATAAATCGTCCATTGTGCTACTTTGTGCTTAACAACAAATATAAAGACATGAACACCTACCTGGTCTTTGGACACTGGGGCCGTTGGTGACACCCTGTGATTGTTACATCGCTTGCTATATTGATTTTCAATATCTTTGTCTACTCAGCGTTTGCATTAAATTATGGATTGAAATATTTTTATAACCCTATTACACGTTATTCTGGCCTTAAATAATTATATACATTTGGCTTTATTTTTTGTTGAAACTTACTCGTGTATAAATATTTGTTGGTCAGGTTAGTAACTACGAAAGTAAAATGCTGTATTAGACCAACAACTAAAGCTTTAATTTTCTTAACCTGAAGATGACATAGGAAGGTCGAAACGTTGTTCTCTCCTAATTAATAAAAGTGTTAATACCCATATCAGCCGTTCTGAGATACAACTAAACCTTTCATTAGCCAAGTCCAGAAGTGTACGATCCAGAACTTGGGAAAGGAAAACCTTTACATCAATGAGAACACACACGCATCTGATAGAAGTTTCTCCTTCACAAGATCTCACTTGCTCTGCACAACTGATTAAAGATGGAGCTAAACGGGATTATTTTTTCGTATTTGCAGTTCCAATGCTAAAAAGGATAATGGAACAAACAGTATCAGCTACATCATATGCTTAACTATACTTGTGGGAAGCTGTATTTGAACGAGGAACAACCAGTATTGAGGATAAGTCAAAATTACACACAAAAATGAGTTGATGCAGTCCACAAGATGAGCACTGACAACAGAAAATCAACAGTCAGATGCATAGCTGAGACAGTGGGCATCGGCAATGGGTAAATGCTATCCATATTTACTGAATTGTGTCGTCAAGATGGATACCCAGAATGTTGAGTGCTGATCACAAGACAACAACATTTGCGATTTCAAGCAGTTCCAGACAAACATTTGACTCAAAATAAGATTTGTGTTTACCACTTTTACCCTGAACCGAAACAACGAAACATACGGCGGAAGCACATACAATCTCCTCGTTTAAAGTTCAAGAAGTCGTCAATTGGAAAGATTATAGTAACAGTTTTCTGCGATAGTGTAGGGACAGTCATGACGATTATTTCTCGGAAGGCAAGACCATTATTGGATAATACTGTGCTAATGAACTGAGGATGTAGCGAGAAGCCATAAAGAACAGGTGTCGTTGTGTAGTGTTGCTTCTCCAACACAGAGCATCATCACATAGGGTCTAAGATTCATTGAACCACAATCAGTCCGAGTTTCTGTGAACTACTTCGCCATCCTTGGACTTCTGCATTTTCCCTTTGTTCGTTTCCTCAGACTTCTGCCTGTTCTCTCTGCTGGATTCTTTAGACTTCTGTTTTTTTCTCTTATGCTGGTTTCCTCAGACTTTGTGGTTTTTCCCCTGTGTTAGATTCTTCAGACTTTTGCTTGTTCCCTATGTTAATTTCCTCAGACTTCTTTCTGTTCCCTGTATTGGTTTCTTCAGACTTCTTTCTGTTCTTCATGTCGAAGGAAGAACTTCGTGGAAAGAGATTTGATGCTACTTTTGAAGTGGTTGCAGCTATCGAAGAGTTTCTGGACATGCTGGACAATGACTTCTACGAGGCGGGCGTTGTCAAGCTGCAGCAACGCCAGACCACGTATTGGTACCAAGAGGGACTAAATTCAAAAATAAATAAATAATTGGTTACTGTTTTTTTTCTTCTGCCAGACTAGAAACTTTCTGAATGTACTTCTTACTTAGTAGGTTACATAAATGATTGAATCAGTATTTAACTTATTAAAAGTAGATGCCCTTATTTCGTAGACTTCATTGGCTGGCTTCTCTTGTACCATTCGCTACATAATATGGGTCAGAGTTAAGCTTGAAATGCATGATTTATAATATAATTATGGTTTTACGTAGCACAAGATTTAATATTGTATGTATAATCTGGCTTAATCAGAGAACTTTAAACTAGTTTCCTTTTTTCCAGACGAGATACCGAATTATCGAAAAGATCTCATTTATTTCTGGAATGTCACATCAGAAAATAAAATCATTGACAGTGGCGCCACCCGACGTCCCGTATTCCATTTTACACCATTATCTCCAGGAGATCAAAACGTAACTGTGGTCGTCCGAAATCAAGGTACATTTTACATTTAAGTTTACAAATTCATTTTGGTTTTTTATCACTGTCTTTTTTGTTGTTTGTTTGCAAGTGCTGTGTGTCTTAGCAACAAGTTTTGTTTTAAAATCTCTTTATTATCTATACAAATTTAACGTGATGCATTTCTCTTGGACAATTTTTACTTTGTCATTTAAAACTCTTAACATTCTCTTCATTTCTTCTCTTATCCTTGTGATTAATATAAGTAAAACGTAGTTTCATTTTTATGTCAATTTGAAACTCGAGTGGAATTTGATGCGTTTTTATACCCTCACATTTATTAAATAATATATTTCATAATATTCCGTTTAAAACACAGAACCCTGATGATATTTTACGTTACAAGCAGATTGGAGGTTCATTGTTTTTGTCCTGATTTTTGTCCAATTTCAGTGAATTTTAAATTTACGTTTGCGAGAGATCTTGTACTCTGTAGACAATTTAGTAGCTAGTGTAACTTTAATACTAAATGCATTTCTTACTCACCGTCATTATTTACTGTCATAAGTTTATTTATAAATACGTTAACTATTCTACCTACACCAGTTAATAATCTAAAAGGAAACGCAGATTAAATTGGACACCAGCTTTATTTTAAAAATGAGATACCTTAGAAATTTGGCAATTATCTTGCGTCAAGTAATATTAATCACCAGACATTAATGATTTTGCCTTTGATTGTGAAGGATAAAGGACGACAATAAAAGTCGCATTATTTTCCCGATAGTTAGCCAAAGGCGGCCTGCAGGAGCCATTCTGTTCCAATAGTATTTTTGTCTGTCAGTCAGTCAGTAGACTACAATGACATCACATAAAGGATACTTAACATTGTAGTTTGCACTGTTGTGATTTGAGTAAAATGTGAGCATACTATGAATCACAAGAAGAATTGTTGATAACACAGCACAGCATATGAACTTGAAAAGCAAGAAATAAAAATATTTATTTTTAATTTTGGTTCTGTTTACTCTTGAAACAGAACACTTTCGGCAATATCATCCTATCTCGATTGTAAACAACTGACTATCGTTATAATCAGCAGCGCCTTACCGCCAGTCCTTTAGACAGAATAGTGGGTGGTCTTATAGCGCATCAACATCATAAAGGCCTGGCAAGGCAAGATGATTAGAGTGCTCGACTTACAGTCTGAGGGGCACGAACCTCCGTCCAACGAAATGTGCTTACTTCTTAAACTGTTGGGGTGCTATAATGTTAGGCCCGGCATGGCCAGGTGGTTAAGGCACTCGACCTGTAATTCGAAGGTCGCGGATTCGAATCCCCATCACACCAAACATGGTCGCCCTTTCAGCCGTGGGGGCGTTATAAGTTTTCGATCAATCCCTCTATTAATTTGTAAAAGAGTAGCCCAAGAGTTAACGGTGGGTGGTGATGACTAGTTGCCTTTCCTCTGGTCTTTTACTGCTAGATTAGAAACGACTAGCGCGAGTAGCTCTCGTGTAGATTTTCGCAAAATTCAACAAAGGAACCAGAAATTAAAGTGCGAAGAATATTTTGTGAAACGCATAAATTCGAAACTGGCGCGCCAGTTCCTAAATCTAGAGTTGTTCTGCTGGTGCAACCCGTGCACACTACTTGGCAGTGACGCATATATTTGCAGACACGCCGTATGTTTCTTCTTTTGTTGATTTATACTTTTTGAGTACAGTATAGGAGAAGTTGGTAGCATCGTCACGTTTGTACAATATTCCATGGAAACGCTCTAGAAGTTTTTCATATAACGTCCTCTATGCGTTGAAAACGAAGTTTTGATTATCAACAATATTATTTTCTGTAGACGTAAGTCACGACCCATACCAAAGAAACAGATTTAGATAATTCCCAGTAGAAATTGGTGTCCATGTTGATACTCCCACTTCCTAATGACATCAGTACACTTAATGTTAGGCCTTTTTGCCTCTTGGTCAGAGTGTCGGACTTTGGCTTTGAGTGTCCATTGTGCATCATGTTGTATAAAATAAAGCGTGCCCGTACTTGCAAATCTTGACCTTTTTGTAATAGTTAAAGTCCGCTATTTGATTAGAATAGCCCAGTAGTTTGCGGCAGGACCTGTTGAATCTGTCTTTCCTCGAGTCTATTAGTTCGCAGTTAGGTGTGGCTAGTGCGGATGCTCTCTGTGTAGCTTTGCGCGAATATTTGAATACACTTTAACACGTTTAATTTAGCAGGTGTTTATGATTATTTCTTAGCCTCACTATGTCTTGAATTTTTTAAGCACTTGAGCCAAGAAAACTTTGTGTAATTGTCATGGTATTAAGCAAATGTTAATCTAAACAAATGCTTTTTATATAAACTCCACGCAATATACCTTGATTAGTTTGAAACAGTTACGTTTACGGTTCTGTTGTTTTGAATCTATGGTTTGCTTATCATAGATTATTCCGAGAAGGTGACTTTTTTTTCTGTTGTATTAATGAAATCGAAGATTTACTATTTATTGTGTTGGCTTTCCTCTAGTTTAATAATACTTTTCTTAACGTTTTTGAAGTTACGTTTGTGAAATATTTTGTGTACTTTCAGAAAATTATAACTAGTAGAATCAAGGTACTAAAAATGATGACTAATATCAGACAGGAAAAGTGTATTTTGCGACAGGAAATGACGTTATTTTTATTATTATTTTTTTACCTGTTGCTTCTTTTTCTCTCTAAAAGTTGTGGCTTACTATCTTGAAATAATGAACGTTGTGGAATACCAGACAACAATTTACGTCCTTTACAACTAATATATCCTATGTTTCTGAACCTATATTTTTTAGTTATATCTTTTACACTATAGGGTATCATAGTGTTCGATTTCTTGTCTTTCTTTCTTTATTTTCAGAACAGACTAACGTATTTAATTTAACGGTTGTAGCGAGTAATAATGTTGTTGTTTTACTTTTTTAACCACGTCGATGTGCAGGTGTCAACGTAAGTTACCGACTCGTGTTCCCCTTCACACCAAACATGCTTGCCCTTTCAGCCGTGAGAGCGTTATAATGTTCTGTCACTCTCACTATTCGTGGAGGTGGGTGGTGATGAATAGCTGCCTTCCATTTAGTCTTACACTGCTAAATTAGGGACAGCTAGCGCAGATAGCCCTCTAGTAGCTTTGCGCGAAATTAAAACAAGCCAAAACCGACTTGTTTTTTAAAGGTTTGCTTTTGAACTCCGTGTATTATGTTAATCCAGGTCCTGCTTCTCTCTGTTAATGATACTTTTAACCACAGTTAACAAATAAAAAGTTCATTTAGTAAACTTAATAAAAGGAAGATCTTTATTGGCCAACGTGCTTTTATATTGATCGTACCGTTTGTATATTATCACCTATCGACGCGACAGGAGATATGCAGCGTTTGTAGGAACGTGTGTAATATAGTGGCATATATATAATATACTCTTGGAAGAGAAGTAATTGAATTTATTCATGTCGTGTTTGGAATTTCATTTGATATAGAATCATATGCATACGGAAGTTTTGGAATATGGTACCGCCTGCCTTTTCTTTGAATAAGAATGAAAGAAATAGAATGCATTATTTTACATGGTTGTAAGTAACCGCCTTGAAATGTTGTATTTGGAAACGTAAAGCAGAAATCCAACATCCTAAACTTTATAATTATTACTTTTGACGATATAACTGACTTCCAAGTTTTCAAGTTAACTCTTAATAATAAAAAGAGGTCAATGTAATTAATAGAGACTGTACATTTAAGTACAATGTTACCTTTCTTTTAAAATAAATGTTGAAAGAATGTCATTAAAACCTACGTTATTAATGTCAAAGGACCAAACATGACGCCCCTCGTAAGTACAGCGGTATGTCTCCGGACTTACAACGCTGGAAGTATGGGTTCGATTCCCTTCGGGGGGCTCAGTAGATAGCCCTATTTGGATTTTCTATAGTGCTCGCTTTTTTTTAGCCCTTCCGCTAGCGCAGCGGTATATCTCCGGATTTACAACGCTAAAATCAGGGGTTCGATTCCCCTCGGTGGGCTGAGCAGATAGCCCCATGTGGCTTTGCTATAAGAAAAATACAAACACACCCAACATGACCAGGTGGTTAAGACGCATGGCTCGTCATCCGAGGGTCACTGGTTCTAATTCCCGTCTCACCAAACATGCTCGTTCTTTCAGCCATAAGGGCGTTATAATGTGACAGTCATTCCCACTATTTGTTGATAAGAGTAGCCCAAGAGTTGGCAGTGGGTAGTGATGACTATCTGTCGCCTGTCTAGTCTTAAACTTCAAAATTAGAGACGGCTTGGGCAGATAGCCATCGTGTAGCTTTGCGCGAAATTTAAAACAAACCAAACCATATAAAATAACCAAATGTTATTAACCTGTTAAGTGCCCTAGACGAGATAACTCATCCAAGCCGATCAGTAGGTAACACAGTGCCACGGATGAGTTCATTCGTTCTCAGTAATATCTAGCTTCAACACTAGATGTCAGCACCATATATGCATTTAATTTACTTACAAATTGTTTCACTTTCAATCCAAAATGGCGTCACGAAAAAAGTTATAAAATGAAGCATTAGAGTTGTATTATAGCAGCTGAAATACTTGGCAGTCAACAGGTTAAATAAGATACTATGAGTTAATTTTTATTATTATTTATTTAATTGATGCCGCACGTGGCAGAACCAAGTGGCTCAAGACAGACACTGTGAACATGTTATTAAAAATTCTTGGTTGTTACCTTAAAACGGACCAATATAAATAAAATAAATTAATCATTTTAAAAATCTTATTTGAGACTATATCATGGAGAAAAAAAATTAAGCTTTTTTAATCGTTTACACAGATATCCGAGAAGTTACACTTGAATCCATTGGCCTTTAAATTTTCTCTCGAAAACGTACTTAGTATTTTGAAATGTATCTAAAAGGTGTTTTGACAGTTTTATAGCCCAGATATATTAAAGAAAAGATAATCCAATGAAAATGTTTTCCGTAAAACTGACAGTTGGCCTTGACATTTAAAATCGAGTTTTGGTTGTATGTTAAACGCTTGCGCTGAGTTGTTACCCGTGAACAAACAAGAAAGTAAAATATCTTGATAACAACCCTTGCAATGCATTTTTATTACTTAAAGCACAGTAAATTATTTCTCTTAACGTGTTAAAATCCTTAGTTAAGCCAGCTTCGGGCACAGTACTGAAAGTTTCATTTGGCTGACAATAAATGGCTCTTAAGTGCTTTTCCTAATAAATCTATCTTCGTAGAAGAGATGTGGATTTTGCTTTTTCTTTTCGTATAGACTGGCTTTGTGTCTGCCTTTAGTTTGAGACTTGTTTGAACTTGCGAAAATATCGAAATTCACTTGAAAGACGTCTGCCGCCTTATCCCACAGAATAACCGACACACTGTTGTAAAGTTCTTGCAGATAGCGTGTCTGAATTATAATAAGATATACAATATGCCGTCGTACTGCAGATCTAATTAAACCCTTACAATTGGCAAGTTCTGAAGAAAATTTCTCTTGGGGGTTATAAAGCTAAAGATCGGGTTTCAGTACTCGACACGAGCACATTCACACGAAGCCTATTGTGGAGTTTTGCTGGGCTTTATGACCAACAAACAGTGCTTATAAATATTTAGTATTATTATTAAGTCTCATTAACAAGTTGAAATATTAGTCACTCTTGCATGGTATAGTCAAAAACATGTTCTCGGCAAATACATTTTTAAAAATTAAAACTCAAAAAATGAAATGCGTTTCCACTTGGTAAATTTGTTATTTTGTGATTATTTCTTATTCATAATCTGTAATTAAAAGAATTATACAGGCAGTACACTGTTTAGATTTCTTAAATGTATTCCATCGTAAATGAATGGACACGTACTACCTCATAGTACACCTTAACTACACATTTCACAGCTAACTGAAATAAATAAATTTTGCAAATTCAAACCTTACCAACAAAAAAGCCAGAAAAGTGTAATCTTGGCAGTTACACATCTGACGAGTTTTTTTGTCCTGCCAATCAGAACTAAGATCATACATGAAATGAATTCGTGACGTAGTGGTAGAATGATTATTGGTAAAAAATTAGATCGATTTTAATGTAATATAATACTATATATATTAATATTTATATATAATATAATATAGAGAAAAGCTGCTCTGTTTTGGTAATACTGTGTTCCAACTACGGCTCTTATGTAGCTTAGCAACAAAAGTATTGTTGTAAGTCTGTATACCGAAAGTAGAAAACGGAATGAAAAAAAAACAGCAAATTGAAAATATTTGTTGATTTCACAACGTAAAATCTGTTGATTAAAGAAATTTGTTTTTTAAAACGTTGGTGATATAATAGAAAATAGCTGAATTTAGAAACGATTTAAATTTAAAATTGAATCAATATTTTCACTTTCGTGATAAATTTTACGCACTTAGCCCTAGACTAGGTGATCCTAAACTACGTTATTATTTTAGGCTTATTATACTAACATTCACTACACTTATAAGGGTTCACGGTCCCCTTGCTTCCCCGATAACTAAAATCGTAATTGGAAGACAGCAAACAAACTATTCTATCTGGAAAAATGCATTTAGACTTTTATGATGATGCCTGTTTTGAATAATCAAACGTGACAAGACGAGACATTAGTCAAACAGGCCATATAGAATACACACGTGTTTACAATACTTATAGATTACTTTCTTTAAGATTAAACATAACAAATTCTTCTGAGAGAAAAAAAAAAAAACTTAATTCGTAGTACATATGAAGAAAAATGTCTAATTGCGATCAGTTATATACTGACCACTTTGTTTCTTAGCATCTTGTATCTTTTAATTCAGTTGTGTGTATGCAGTGCGTGTAGTTGAAATGACTTGACATATATAAATCGGTACGCCAGAACATCAAAATCCCTAATGGTTAGAATGCACTGAATAATTACTAATTTTATTAAGAGTAGTTTCGTTCTTTATTCCAATAATATCTGAGGGGATTCGGTCAGATTAAGAGATTTGGTTTGTCTTAAATATGTAAATTCAAGTTTGTAAGGTAACAGTGTGAAATAATTTTCACGGACATAAGAAAGACTGCTGCCCATTTAATAGCATTCTAAACACTACAACAAAGTTAATGAACCAAAACTTACCGTGTCGTTACTAACAAAACCCAGTTTTTGAGCCTTATCCGGTCAACTTACAAAATATGAATATATCTTAAAGCGTTCACTAGTTCACCCTAGGGGAGCGAGTAACCCTGGTTGGGAACCACTGATGTTAAAAAACTTCAATGGGCTGGTAACTGACTGCTGAAGTATGCTTCCCTATTGGTGTGTTGATCGCCTTACTTTGTGTTCATGATTGTCAGGGATTATTTTCAAAAAGCATTCTAGATCGGAGATTTCTAGATTTGTATTTTACTACCAGGTGATTAATGCCAAAAAAATGTAAAATAAAATATGCCTTGCGCAATGGGGATAATATGTGTGTTTTTCTAGAGGGGACATTCTAATGCTGTGAAAAGTGTGACCCAAGAATTGTCGGTGAGTGGTGTTGACTCTCCGCCTTACATCACTTCAAAAGTAAGGACGGCTAATGCAAATGGCTCTTGTGGAGTAATCCAGCAAATATTTCACCCGTGCTTAATAAAAGCTCTAAAACCAATTTACATCTGAGAATATTTCATTCCACCCAAATTAAGTTATGGTACTTATTAACTGTGGTAAAAAAGTCTTAATATAACAGAGAAACGTGAATGGAAATATATGGAAATATTAAACTTGTTTCAACTGACATCAAAGTATTGTACGTGGCATCATTTCGCAGCGAACGGGACTGTTTATTAGTCTATATAAATATGGGCGTAGACTTTATAATAAATCCTCTGACGTGAATTGCACGTCTTTCGCAGACTGACTCGTGCTTCGTGGCGACAGACCAGCTGATCTTCGGATAAATTTGCATTGGCAAGGGTATGCGTGCAAGGCCTGCAGCTCTCGTGCATTGAATAGTTAACTGACATGAATATTTCATTCAAGGAAATCCGGTTTGTTTTATATCGTTTATGTTCTGATTTTGACCTGGCTTTATGAAATCTTATGTAAGATTTAACTGATCAACTTCTGAGTGAAGTGAGTGGCATTCTCATTGAAACGACTGTTTTTAACATATTCGTTTAAAAAAGTGGCAAAAATGGAAAGTATTACACGTATACGAATCTCACGCTTTTCAATATCTTATAAACCGTATTAATTTATACATTTTATATAAACTTTATCTCGTCATTTGTTTTACTACATTTACGTCTATTTTATTTCATAATGAAACGTTTAACTACACGTACCTTATGCAAGTCATGCAACAAGGGTTCAAATTGTACTATTCAAAATGTACGGTTTTGAATGACAATGAACCAGCCTGTCTACGAGAATATAAAATGTTCGTTCTTCGTATTTGTGTTACTTCGCTCGGTCAAGAACGAGACGTATCATCGTCTTTGGTGACACTCGGATTTTCTTTGATACTATGGAAGTGAAGGATGGTATTTGAAATACAAAAGGGCAGAAGTCAAATCGGACTAGCCAGCATATATTCGTAAGTGTAGCAAATGACTAGAAGTTGTCATGACAACTTTCCATATTTGTAATACTATTTTTGTCTTCAATCGTACAATTGGTGTCAGCTGTTGTCAGGGTGATAAGGTTAGGAGAAAATGAAGTCGAGGAACATGTTCAGTTGCTTATTGTTGAAATTGAATCATCGTCAAATAAATTATGTTCAGTTTCGAAATATTTCCATTCTGCAAAACTGCTCAGGAATCGATTTTGGAATCAGAAGCCAAAAAAACAGTTTATCATGTTATTCAAAACTTTTGTCGTTTGTGTTACTTGTATATTTATTCATTCGGGCTTAAAACCATCATTCGCTTTCATTATAATGAAGTATGCGCGCCATATTTGTAAGTACAATGCGTCTGTGTAATTTGCACTCGCTATACCAGTTTTATCATTATATATATTTACGAGTTTGATGAGAAGGTGATTTGCCGCCTTTTCCCATTATTTCCAGCCTCGGTATACAAAACCATTCATCCGTCGCAAAGGTACCCTCGATGTGCGCGCCATTAAACGTCACTTTCGTTTGACGTCGGCTTTGTCAATTTTGCTACCTCACTTGTTTAAGCCGTTGCTTGGAACACTAAGACACTAAATTGAAAATTGTCAGGAAACTTGAACCGTTCGATTACTTATCAATTTAAAATCGATATTTAAGGAACGACTTCTGCAGAATCACGAAATTTTTATCGAAATTACTCCAGGTAGTTTCTCAGAACAACATGTAACACATTAAAAACTGTCTCAGTGTGTAAGATGTGGTGTGAAAATGTCTTTGTGGAAATAAACTGAAAAGTTATTCGACATTTTTTTCTCTTCCTATGCATATAGTTCTAAAGGACGTTATTTGGTTCAGTTGCCAAGGTAAGGATGTCGAAACTAATTTTGAAATGAATGCTTTATGATATCCAGTTAAAGATGCTTACCGGTGACCAGCTGGAATGATTGATGTGTTTAATTGGTTTCATTATTCTTTAAAGTATATTTGCCCTAAAACGGGAACTTATTATAGCCCCAGACTTCAGCTGTGAGTGATATTTTCCAAATAAAAGACGAATTCTGTTGACAGGAATGTTCATTTTGAGAAGTGTAATGAATAGTTTACGCAGAGTTATAACATACCGCGAAATGGGTACTTTATTCGGTGGGTACACAAATTAATGAAGTTCACATCCAAACAAACTTTCCAGAGGACCATACCATAACAGTGTAATTTAGACACTTTTCTTACTGTGTTGGTTATATTTAAATTATGCTGTTTATACACAGGATAATAATAATATTTCGCGTTTTAAAGTGAGGTGAACATATTTGCATGAAATGTCACGTGATTCAGTACTGAATGGCAATTCGTCAGAACCCTCAACAACTGGCACTGTAACTGTTTCTCGTCAAGACAGTAATTTTCAACTTTTCACTTTCAGTAGGACGTCCCTTCGGACGGATCTTCGGGCTTGCAGGTGCGTGCCAACGACCTTTGAAAGAGGTGTTTGAGAAAGTGCTTGGAGTCCGTCTTCTGACATTGTTTTCATCAAATTTCCAACGAGTATGTTGTGTGGGTTCTCAGCTGGTAGATCTTTCTGATCTGCTTCTCACCAGATAAATGTCTAAAGATGATTTAATTTGATGGAATTTTTTTTCTTATTATCAGTATTGGTGGTGCTTCTAATTTTTGGGGATTTCTTCATCCGAGATGACTGGGATCTGATGTTTTCCTGCCACTTTAAAGAAAATACAGTAAGACTGTACCAGCTTTTACCACATCGTATCTTCCACATTGATCACACATTATAACTGCAGAAGAAGATCCGATTTTAGTATCGTATTAACAGCAGTTTCCTTTGTCATGTAATTCGTATTTTGCCAGGGTGTGAAAAAGCAGATTGTGCTTCCTTTTTTCTTTTTTTTTTCAATTTGTGGTGTAGATGTTAATGACGTCATTTTTGACGGTCTTTCCTGCAGGTCTAGAACTTGAAAAAAATTTCGTCTTATTGTAAACAATATGTAGCAGTCAAATTATGCTGGTCATGAGCAACATGAAGACCTGACACTTGTGAGTACCCAAACAAAGGTTATACGACGCCACGTGATCCTCCTCTTTTCTTTACAAGTTTCTGGTATATGCTGCTTAAATTATATAGCTCTACACTGGACCATTTCGATTCTTTAGGTTTTTATGCTGTGCACTTGTCACTATAAAGGTTGTGGTCCTCTCTTTGGAGATTCTTTGTGGTCCCTATGACATCTGACATTCAGTGAGTTTCACTTCACTTTGAATGTGTTACATGGATGTATAATGCACTTTGATGGCCAGTTTTGGAATTTTTTCTGATCCTGCTGTGATCGTCAATTTTCGATGAATGGATGTAGAACGACATTTGGTAGTTAGTTTTGGCTTTCTCCCCTTTTAATCGAAGGAGATACATTAAATAGTACCTTTTAACGTTTTGAAATTTTTAAAATCTCTCACAGCTCCGAAGGGGAGAGTGCTGGTAACCTTGCACTCCTCGTGTCTTTGTTTAGGGATTTTTTTCCCACACTCTGTTAGTCACATACTTGATGCAATAACTTTCTGTATCCTGACATGCAGCATCATGCTTGTACCAGTAACAGTTTTATTTTAGTACTGTTCAGGATTTTAAAGTGGACATCTTGAAGAACTTGTTTCAGAGAAAAAAAAAATAGTATTCATTATTTTAATTAATATAATTTTCAGGGTTTATCTACTTGGATAACTTGTTATCTAATAGTTTGGTTTGGATAATACTTTTGAATTTAAATACAAACAAATCTCCTTAAAGTAGTGAAAACATCCAACTTGGAGTTATGTAGATCTTCATTGAGTTGCTTGTCTATAACTCCTAATTCAGGTTTCTGAGGAATGTCTAAACACAAAACAAAACTTCTGTCCAATTTCGTTGTTCCTTTCTTTTTTCTTTTTGGCTACTGTTTGGCAGAAATATTTGATTGAAGCAGGAGTCTGAGATAGTATTGAACCACAAGTTTAAAGGTTAACAGTTAATTACAGTTGTGGCGGTTTTGAAGGCTTCATCTCCCCAGTTAGTCATTGGTTCGTAGAAAATACATGCCTATACCAGAAAGTCAGAGGTAAAGCATGAATGTCCGTCATCACTGAATAATTCCTACCGGAAAACACGCTGTTAATCTGTTCAGTAATAAAGATTACTCTAAATTAATATTCTAGTTTTACACACACAGTGTGGTAACTCACTCGAGTTACAGTGCTTACATGCTTTAGAGTTTTTTGGGGTTTTTTTAAGAGTGAGGTAATAACGTTTATTTTAAAAATTCCTCATTTTACATGTGAAACATTTATGCGATAAACGTAACACGATCAACTTGTACATAATACGCAGAAATATTTTCCACATTTTATAGCTGAACAGATTGTCTAATAAATATAACGTAACCTTGGTGATTGAGGCACGCGACTCGCGATCTGCGAATTTGAATTCCGTCACGAACATACTAGCCTTTTCTTCTGTGGGAGGCGCCATAACGTTACGGTCAATCCTACTGTTCGTTGGTAAAAAGTAACCCAAGTGTATGACGACTAGTAGTCTTGACCTCTCTAGTCTATCACTTCAAAATTAAGTACAGCTAGTGTAGATATCTCTAAAGGAACTTTGCACGAAATTCAATAAAAAAAATTACCAGATAGTTAGAGTACTCACATTTTTATGTGTGAAATATATTTGAATTTCGCACAAAGCTACACGAGGGCTATCTGGGCTAGCCATATCTAATTTAGCAGTGTAAGACTAGAGGGAAGACAGCTAGTAATCACTATCTATCACCAACTCTTGGGCTACTTTTTTACCAAAGAATAGTGGGATTGACCATCATATTATAACACCCCCACGGCTGAATGGGCGAGCATGTTTGGTGTGGTGGGTTTTCGAACCCACGACCCTCAGATTACGAGTCGAGTGCCTTAAACACCTGGCCATGCCGGGCCTAGTGAAATATGTAATACAAACAGTGCAAACAACATTCAATTATGTGATGAACTTGTTCAGGCCTAGTGAAATATGTAATACAAACAGTGCAAACAACATTCAATTATGTGATGAACTTGTTCAGGCCTAGTGAAATATGTAATACAAACAGTGCAAACAACATTCAATTATGTGATGAACTTGTTCAGGCCTAGTGAAATATGTAATACAAACAGTGCAAACAACATTCAATTATGTGATGAACTTGTTCAGGCCTAGTGAAATATGTAATACAAACAGTGCAAACAACATTCAATTATTGTTTGCCACGCAGGAACAGTTTCCACATTTTGTGTGCTAAGCACATGTGTGATATACTTGGTACAACCAACACTTAGTTACAAGGTGTTAAAATGAAAGAAACCCTAACTTTGCATGATGTTTATTGCTTTTGTCCTGTTACTTCTGTGAAAATTGAAACGTTCATAATTAACGTCACAAACTCCAAACCTTCGCGGTTTCAGTGTTACAATGCAAGAAGCAATTTTGCTCCATTTCAACTGCATACGAGGCCAGTGTGAAGTACATTCTTCCGCTACGAGAAAAACATATACAGCCAGTATTGTCCTGATAATGCGGGTTTGTACGTATGTATTTTACTATTCGATTGTTAATATGATTCACGAAATGGTAATTGTAAGTTCTTACTTGGTGAGAGATTTTTGTAATAAAAACACTATGCTAAATTTTTTTTTTCTAATATGTCCTGGATCTAAGGAAATATTTTGTAACTTCAATAGTTACCCTTTTGATAATTATGTGCAGCAACTTGGTTACTTCATACTCTTTTGTGTGTGTGTGTATTAAAACATTTCGTCTGCTTTAGTTCCAGCTGCACTGCATAATATTCCATAAAATTCTAGTTGCAGTTTCTCCGTATTGAATTAGCTACGATAACTGATAGTTTCTTTACGTTTAGTTCGTTAAAAAAAACACAATAAAACAACAACAGACTCGCACAAGAGAACGCCGATTTTTGGGGGGGATAATGTGGAAGATAAACGTGTTGAAACTTTCCGATAATTTCCAAAGTCTCTGCTTTGAGTGACGTCATGTACGTAGGCTTATTTGCACAGCTGGCTCCGATAGAATTTTAATCGACCTTTCCTCCCCCTCTCTCTCTTTCTGCAAACCAAGATGTCTGGCTTATGACGTCAATCACTCATACAGTGACGTAATAACTATACCATCTCAGAAATCTTTGAATCGAAAGATTTGAGAGAACTAAATATAGTTCATAGTCCAGTATTACTCTGTCAGCTGAAGACAATCAAAGGAATCACTCGAGTCTTCTTATTAAAATAATTCCATTTGATGTAAAAAAATGTGTTAATCAATATGTTTTAAATATTTCAATTTTTTTACACATAGTGAAATAAAAAAACGTATAATCGTTTGTACACTTGATATTGTACTGCGGCGTCGTTCGATTCACTCTATACACTTTTTTTACATTATAATACCTTTACAACAGAAGTTCCTCTGGCTTTGTATTATCAAAATAGCACTGTTTTCCTTTTAGTAAAGATATAAATACTTTTCTGAATAATGTAGTAGCGGTAAGTTTTAAATTTGTATAAGCAGATATCCTTTCGCCGCACACTCCACTTTGTCACTGAATAGCCAGCCAGCTCACTTGCAAATTCATCTAACTATTGCACGTCTGTTTGTTTTCATTTAGCAAAGCCACATCGGGTTATCTGCTAAGTCCATCGTGGGGAATCGAAATTATTACACCTAAGCAAAGTACTTAGTAAATTCTTTATTAACAAATGTAACCTGGAACCCCATGATGGAGTTTCGTCCTTTGTGGCCTAGAATTTAGCGTGTCAAGCGCTGAATTCGATGAGAAGCCATGGTTCACATTTCGTTTCCACAAAATCGCACTTTGGAGCCGTGAACGCCCTGAGTAATAATGATTATAAAACCACAACATTATGTCACAATTACTCAGTTGACCAGTTCTAATGGCCAGCTAACTGCCCTTTCTCGAGTATACAAGTTGATCGGGTTTGTCGTCAGTTGTAGATTGCTAATCTTAGTAAGGACGTGTTTTGTGAATGGACGTATAAGTATTGAGTCGTTTTTAAAGTCGCTTGCAGGTGCTTTATTAAAGTTGCTTCACTAATTATTATAGATGTTTTTTAGTGCTTTTATCGCGGGTTCGAATCCACGTCACACCAAAGATGCTCGCCCTCCCAGCTGTGGGGGCATTATAATGTGACGGTCAATCCCAGTAGTCGTTAGTGAAAAGAGTATCCCAAGAGTTGGCGGTGGGTGGTGACGACTAGCTGCCTTCTCTCTTGTCTTACACTGCTAAATTAGGGACGGCTAACGCAGATAGCCCTCGTGTATTTTTGCACGAAATTCAGAAAACAAACAGTCGTAACAGATAAGATATAGACCCTGCTATTGTGCGTTTTCACTGCGAAACCAAATAAATGAACAGAAAAGGCAGTTTTACAGGGAATACAGCTAGCTGATATGAACAGTAGTGGAAATGTAACGCTATTGTTTGCTTTATAATATTCTTTTAGACAATTATATTTCATATTCACCCCATGGTGTAACAACAGTAAGTTTACGGACATTCAGCGCTAAAATCAGTGGTTTGATCCTCACGTTGGATACAGTTGACGATCCAATATGGTTTTGCTCTAAAAGAGACAAATAGAACTAGTTATGTTTCCGGTGTTTTATAGTGTCAACTGGAGAGTTGAATGCATTATAACATAATATATAGCTTCTCCAGAGTATTAAAATACCCGATTTTTGCCGTGATGGCTTCGTTCGATTGTTCTATATTTATTAAGTTCCAGTTATTGTTTTGTGTGCTTAGGAAGTTTTGGTTTACAGAGCTTTTAAAACCTCTTTCCAGTTTTAAGCTCTCTCTCTCTCTCTCTTTTTTTACCTATTTTATTTTAGGTTGAATGGTTCGAGAGATTCTGGTTATTTTCATTTGTGTTTTACTCTAGTTTGTTTTTATTATTATTACTTACCAGGTGTGATTGTAACAGACATAAATGTAGAATGCACGTTTCACGATAACACGTGATTGTTATTTGGAACTGATTTAAATTTTAAGCACTATTAAATGTAATCAAACTGCAGATTTTGTAATTTAAATAACTATAGACTACTGGTACATTTTCTGTGTTGTTGTTATTTTAAGATTATACTTTTTAAAGTACTTATAGAAGTCTGTATTTCTCACTTCAAGCTACGAGTGCGTCATCAGAACTATGCTTAATCTCTTAATAGGAATCATGTGAAATTGATAGCTTGCCTTCCCTGTTTGAAATGGTAAAAAATTAGGAATGACGGCGAACAGCTTAATAAGCTATCTTAATTAGTTATTTTAATTAATTAAAATAACTGATATATAACAGTTGAACTGAGGTAACTAAAAGAATTTCGTACCAAGAAATTATATCAAAGATTTATAACCAATTCCAAAAAAACAATTCTTTAACAAACTAGGTATAAAGACTGTTAGATTGAAAGTAGAAATGTACTCTTGGTCAATCTTTTAGTGTTGTAAGTTCTCAAATTTACAACTGAGACGCTTTAAGGGAGGAGGCGGGACTACTTTTTATGGATTTTTAACGTTTCGTTGTAAGGTGTACAACATATTCAGAACAATGGTGAGTACGTCTTCTTACGAATTCAGGTTTTGTTCAATATCTTGCTTGTACCCTTTTTATATTTCTTCCCTTTAAGCACTGTTAGAAAGTGTATTTCATCCTTTTTAGTGATTTAATATAACTGTCTTGGAAATCCTTGTTCTAATGTTCGCTATTGTATGAGTCAAGTTGTTCTTATTGAGATTTACGTTCTCTTTGAATCATAGTTTACTTCTGCCCATATAAATTTTTGTGAGTTACACAGACTCGTTTGTTACGTTTGATTTTCTTCTCTTATCTGTCAGTCACATTATAACCTTTCTTTCACGATTATTTAAATCTCGCCGAGTGGTAACTGCAGACCTAATACAGAACTGTGCGAGGTCCGAAATTACAGAGAAGACAAAATTGTAGTCTGTGTAAAACTGTTTTAACATGTCAACGCAGAAAATCAGCTATCAATGCATTATTCTATCAGTTTTTAACGAGTTAAATACTTTGCCAATTGCTGATGTATTTTGTAATAAGTTAAACTCTATCACGAATTATATTTTTGTTTTTGCCATCTGCCCACCAGGGACTGCTTCAATCTGTTGATTATCTGTTTGTTCAGCCAGCTCTGTTCTCTAAGACTGCTTTTATGAGTTGGACTACCAATGCATGACTGCTCTTTCCGTTGTTTTATGGCTGACAGTATCCCCCTGGATCTACTTTTATTTTTATATTCCTCGTGATTAAAACTATGAACCATAAATATAAAAGCTCAGCTATGTATCGAAGACTGCCAAGCTTATTCTGCCCGAATTAAACTGCAGTATTTTGTCAGAATCTGATATTTATATGAGCTCAGAACGTTTATTAGTCTTATCGGTGACTGCTTTCTTGTCCGTTTTTTTGCGGCTCACGACATCTTTCAGAAACTATCTCGTTTTAGTAATTGTACGATAAAGACTTCTTTCTATATGTTATAGTTACGAGTGAAAGGTGTTTATTACTGGCAAAACTGTGTGTGTTTGTTTTCTCCGTAAGCCATCAGTTGTTTTTATGTCGTGCTTTACAGCTAATTTTCACACATCCATCTTACAACTTTAGACAGTTACGTTTTGCAACGAATGGTTTTAACATCCATAATTTAATAGTTTTCTCTGATAACAATTTTTGTGTGTGTGAAGAAGTGATTGTAAATATTTCATGTGTTTGGATGTCAGTTAGTGATATATGGAGAGAAATGTGCAAAATTCCAGTTCTTGTTACATTTGTTTTCACTGTTACATTATGGTTATACCTCAGTGCCCAATTCTCACCCCCTCACCGGTGACACCAAATATTGTATATTGATAGCCCATTATGTAACTTTGTGTTGAACAGCAAACAGTGCCTAATTCGCAGCCTTACCTGTTATCTTTACGTACGAGCCCCCGTTGAGTTGTTTTTTTTGTCATTTTATGAAGGAAAAGTTTAAAGAATTCATTTAGTAGTTACTGTATTGTATGTGTAGTTTAATTTGCACTATGCTGCAAAACGTAGGGTGTGGGTTGGCCCTGTTGTAGAGTTTTGGATTTAGGAGCTGTCGAACCGGGTTCTGATTCACGTGATAACACAAAATATTTTGCACACCCTAAACTATGCCGAGGTGTGTTGTAAGAGTGACAATTAATCCCTCAATGTCGATGGTTAATTATAAAGTGCTGTCCTCTGTTCAGTAGCTCAGAGTTTAGGACTACAGTGGAAAGACAGCCTTTGTAGCTTTGCCGTACAAAGGCGGTAGAAACACGTGTAAACGTCCAGTCACACCTCGATGGAAGTATTATACGAAATCTGGTTTGACAAGGCTTGTTTCAACCTATACTCCATAATATTGTGTGGACGATAAATCGTTCTCTCGTAAAAACTGGTATTTCTAATATTACAATTTGTAGGTAGGAAAGATATGATTATTATATCGTCCATTTTGTTGTTGCGAAGAAAACTTAAATGTGTATTTCAATACTAATTTGTAACAAATTTAGTTGCTCACAAAAATCCATTGAACACAAACATATCGTTATATTAATGTTTTATTAGCGAAAGAAGGCTTAAACTTATTTTGATACTGAAATCTGTTCGAAAAATAGGCATGTCCTGTTACTTTGTAACTGAAGAACGTAGAACGAGAAGTCCAGCGATCAATTATTCTTCAATTTAGAAATTAAATTACCATCTTATGATGTTTCAAATTTATATTTAGTAATATATTGTTTCCTTTCAATTTCTAAAATACAATTTCAGTCACTTTAACACTTCCATTGTTTAATTTACAGAACTAATTCAACAATATTAATATTCATTGTTAACAAGCTCCAGGCAGCTCGTACTTAATTTGTAATCTGAGTGTTATAATCCCACAACGAATCTGCCTACAGCCTTCTCTTTTTTGTATAACAGCTTAAAATTGCCTGACGAATGGCCTGTGTCCGAAATGTTGCAGATCAATTAATACGAAGTTTCTGTCAATGTGTGCGTGTTTTTAGCTAATTTGAACACTTTTCTCATTTTCTTCAGTTTAGTTTACCAAAATTTGAAGGTTGATACGCTAATAATAATTTTCGTTATTTTTCATGAGAAAGCATATAAATCTCAAAACAGAGTTTCGATACACTCGGTTGGGAGAACATACATAGACTGTTTAGACCGTATTTTAAGTACGCGGTTCTCCATAACATGTTAATTATTAGTATTCATTAACGTGTTTGTGCTTCATTGGCAAAGTTGACATAAAGTACTGGTGTCAACTAGTTCACGAAGCCCGATGTAGCCAGGTGTTTAGAATCGCAGGTTCGATTCCCCATCACATCAAACGTGTACGCCCTTTCAGCTGTGAGGGCGTTATAATGTCACGGTCGATCCCACTGTTCGTTGGATAAAGAGTAGTCCAAGAGTTGGTGGTGGGTGGTAATGACTAGCTGTCTTCTCTCTCTAGTCTTCCACTGCTAAATTAGGGAGGACGAACGCAGATAGCCCTCGTGTAGCTTTGTACGAAATTCAAAACAAACAAGTTAATGATTTTCCCTTTTTTTCATATAAATCTTTGGCCAACTTTTATGTTTATGAAAATAATATATTGAAAGTGAATTATAGTGGAAATATTGCGACATGTTTCTCATGAGTATCTATAGAGTACTTGTTCTAGAGCGCTTGAAGAAGATTTATTGAGCGAGTTATGGTCTGATAAGTTTATTGTGAACTTAATCAATCACGATTCACGCACAACGTTTCCAGACGTTTCTTTTCTTCTTTCTCATATTTTTATTTTTTATTCCAAAACGTCCGTGCAAGCTAGTTGTAGGACATACGTTGAAATTGATTTTCATTGTCAATTCCATGTATACACCTCATGTGATGTTTGCACTTACAGTCGCGCCTTTGGGGTTTTTGTATAAGTTTAGTTTCGTTTTCATTTTAGCTGGTAAGTTGTTTCGGTAAACGTGATTCTAAGAAAACACATTTTGCTACGAATGCTGTAATTTGTCAAAGGCCCCCTCGGTTGTTAGTTCCTTTCAACGTAAAGAGAGAGAAATTACCGTTGAAGGCTTTTTGTCTCGTAAGAGATAAGAAAATTCCCCCTGGACTAATATGATTACTATACATATCATCTCAATAGTGTATGGTGTGTTTTGATAGTCCTACTTTCATTAAAGTGTGATTTTATAGGCTCGACAGGTTGGTACTTTTTATTTGTTTGTTTGTTTCTCAACCTATGCTATATGTGATTATTCTCGGTATGGGAAAAAAGTTGTTTCATAATAACACCTTACTCGCCTTTCTCTTACTGCAAATTATGTTTTATCTAACATTTATTTTGTTCCAAAGGTCTGTCCTAAATATCTGTGTAATATTCAGCATTCATTTTGTGACATCGTTGCCTAGAGCGTATTCTAGTTATGTTCGACGTTTGCACATGTAATATCACTTGTACGTATTTCGGATTTTTGTTTTACTTGAACCTTTCGACATATCATCACACCTGGGCGTTCTGAAGTATTGGCTACGGTGTCACTGGAGTACCAAACATGTTTCACAAACTATTGGTACAGTAGCAAACATGTTTCACAAACTATTGGTACAGTACCAAACATGTTTCACAAACTATTGGTACAGTACCAAACATGTTTCACAAACTATTGGTACAAGATAACTTAAGTGCAAAGGACACACACACCCATACTTAACAAAAATATTTAATTACACTAAAGGAAAGAAAACTGTCTTCCAAGTTGCCTGTAATAATCACTTAGTTGTTTCTAAATGATTAAAAGTACAGCTTAGAAACAGACAACCAATGAAATAAGTAACTATGCCACTGGCGTCCTCTTCCGATAACAAATTCTAATAATGTAATTGCGTGCAGTTAAGAAGTTAAGAATTATTCTCTTACATGCGTGTAGTTTAGAATTTGTGCTAATCCTTCTCTTACATGCGTGCAGTTTGGAATTTGTATCAATCCTTCTCTTACATGCGTGCAGTTTGGAATTTGTATCAATCCTTCTCTTACATGCGTGCAGTTTGGAATTTGTACTAATCCTTCTCTTACATGCGTGTAGTTTAGGATTTGTACTAATCCTTCTCTTACATGCGTGTAGTTTGGAATTTGTACTAATCATTCTCTTACATACGTATAGTTTAGGATTTGTACTAATCATTCTCTAACATGCGTATAGTTTGGAATTTGTAATAATCATTCTCTTACATACGTATAGTTTAGGATTTGTACTAATCATTCTCTAACAGCGTGTAGTTTAGGATTTGTACTAATCATTCTCTAACATGCGTGTTGTTTAGGATTTGTACTCATCCTTCTCTTACACGCGTGTAGTTTACGATTTGTACTCATCCTTCTCTTACACGCGTGTAGTTTACGATTTGTACTCATCCTTCTCTTACACGCGTGTAGTTTGGAATTTGTACTCATCCTTCTCTTACATTCGTATAGTTTAGGATTTGTACTCATCCTTCTCTTACACGCGTGTCGTTTGGAATTTGTACTAATCATTCTCTAACATGCGTGTAGTTTAGGATTTGTACTAATCATTCTCTAACATGCGTGTAGTTTGGGATTTGTACTAATCATTCTCTTACATGCGTGTAGTTTAGGATTTGTACTAATCATTCTCTAACATTCGTGTAGTTTGGAATTTGTACTAATCATTCTCTAACATTCGTGTAGTTTGGAATTTGTACTAATCATTCTCTTACATGCGTGTAGTTTGGAATTTGTACTAATCATTCTCTTACATGCGTGTAGTTTGGAATTTGTACTAATCATTCTCTTATATGCGTGTAGTTTGGAATTTGTACTAATCATTCTCTAACATTTGTGTAGTTTGGAATTTGTACTAATCATTCTCTTACATGCTTATAACCCTTTATTGTTGAATCTATCTATTGTTTAGGTATAAAAATAGCCGACTTAAAATTTCAGTGTACCCGTTCGCAATTAATCTAAGCTATCGTACGTGTTCTTTCTTAAATTAACATTTTTATTTCTTCTTTCAAATGTGTACAGTTTCGTGAGCTCATTTCACGTCGTCTCAGACCGATCAGAATAATCTTGCCTGAAAAGAGCAGCGGTGCACATTTACCATCACGATTCTCATATCTCGTTTATTATTGACTCAAAGGCCACGCCCTTTATTTCACTGTACTCGCACACTCGTCAAGAAACCTGACTGAAAATCTTTTATTTTGTGCGAGTGTGGAACTGCATTGGCATGTTGCCGTTTTGCCGCCTGATGATACAAGTAGACATCTACCTTGCCATTCAACTGACGATAAGTGAATTATCTAAATTGTAGTGGAAAGGGTTCTCTACTGCCCTTTTCGGAAGGTTATTTTAGTGCTCTTAGCTTCCCTTTTCGGAAGGTTATTTTAGTGCTCTTTGCTGCCCTTTTCGGAAGGTTATTTTAGTGCTCTTTGCTGCCCTTTTCGGAAGGTTATTTTAGTGCTCTTTGCTGCCCTTTTTGGTAGGTTATTTTAGTGCTCTCTGCTGCCCTTTTCGGAAGGTTATTTTAGTGCTCTCTACTGCCCTTTTCGGAAGGTTATTTTCTTCCTTGTTGCTGTTTTATTACATGTACACTTTCGTGTCAGTACTATTCACAAAAGATGCGAACAGAGCTTTAGTTCTTATGTTACTTTTACTTTCAGAAAATATTATGAGACAAATTAATATAAAGATTTTATGTCTGAGAGCTTTGTTAAACAAATGATAAATTTTCCTCGTCGCTGTTGCGAAACAAGTAGGGTGGTTATTCCAAGAGAGAGTATATCTTCCGAGTATGATTGTTATTCCAAGAAAATTTCTTCCGAGTAAGATTTTTCCAAGTTTTCTTTTTGCGTACGATTGTTATTCCAAGATAGTATTTTTTTCGAGTAATATTTTTATTCCAAGATTATTTATTCCAAGTTACACTATTATCCCAAGAGTTTCTTTCGAATAAAATTATTTCAAAAACTTGTTTCTTTTGAATAAGATGGTTATTGCAATAGCTTGTCTCGTCCAACATTGTTGTACAAAAACGTTTAAAAGTGCACTTTCTATAATTAGAAATAACTGAAATACCTACCTGAAATGAGAATCATACCATGACCATCATTTTATTTCGTGTCGATGTAATTTATTGAAGCAACTCTGTTGAATTCTATTCACTAATAAAATAAACACAGGGAACCGTAGATGTGGAAACTAGAATTTTTTTTTCGAATGAATTCCAGCATAAATATCTTCTTGGTATAAATATGACGTTTAGATCTCAATGAGAATAATTTTGCTTTTTCTGAAATCCAAAATTGACTAGAACGCACCATAACATCCCCAGCTCTAACTACTGTGCATTAAAAAAAAGTTTTACGATAGAGGGCGGAGAGTTTGTTTGTTTGGAATTTTCGCACAAAACTACTCGAGGGCTATCTGTGCTAGCCGTCCCTAATTTAGCAGTGTAAGACTAGAGGGAAGGCAGCTAGTCATCACCACCCACCGCCAACTATTGGGCTACTCTTTTTACCAACGAATAGTGGCATTGACCGTCACATTATACACCCCCACGGCTGGGAGGGTGAGCATGTTTAGCGGGCGCGAACCCGCGACCCTCGGATTACGAGTGCACGCCTTAACGCGCTCGGCCATGCCAGGCCTGGGGCGGAGAGAAGAGTGGGAAATAACATTAAGGCTGATAAGTTCTCACTTATTTAGTGTAAAAAAAATTATGAACATGGAATGTTTAATAAAAATAAAATCGTTAATTACATTCGATGTTTTCTCTCTGTGTCGTTTTGTTTTTCCTCCTTTTTAAATGCATTACAGTATCTTACATCCGCCTTGCCCTGAAAGGACACTGTGTACGTGATAATGCATCCTATCGAGGAAAAGTAATATTACTCAAGTAGACTGATAAGCTTCAACAAAATGACATCTGTTTACGTATTCAACCCCAGGGGTGACTTAAATATCTGTCTGTTGTATTTTTTGTGTTGAATAAGCACGTATGAGCGTAATTACCAACTATATACATTTATTTACGTAACTCTTTCATGCAAACGCTTCAAGGAGAGCAATGATAAGAAAGCTGATGTTTTGTATGACATGTGGCAGCCATTTAGAACATTGTCCCCAACGTAAAACCGTAATCGCTGGCATTTATAAGTATTTAAACAAAAAAGATCTGGTTTGATCTAGGACTATAATATTTGTATGCAGTTTTATCAGTGGCGTCCCGGAACAACTAATTACACAAACATTTTTTCATTAAAATTTACCATGAACCCAAATTAAATTTTACAACTTGTGTGCAGTGTCTTGAATGTCTCTTAGAAATGGTAGGACCGAGCGAGGCCAAATGGTTAACATGGTAGACTGTGAAATCGGAAGACCATTCTCGTCTTATTGTGTTAGGGGCTGTAGGTGCGTGATAAGAGCAACAGTCAAAACCTAATGTTAATTAGAATAGCCCAGGAGTTGGTGCTATTCACTAGCTGACTCCCCTCTACTGTAGCAGCTCAGAATTAGTGTCGACTAAACGTATATTGTGCTCGTGTAGCTTTGAGGAAATATTCGAAACAAAGATAAATGATCAGTTAAACTATACTCTCGTGCTGGATGTGGATATCTCATTTTGTGTAATATGTCTGTCAGTTATTTGAAATAATCTTAATTATGTACTAGGTATACTTTAACACCTGCCACACGAGCCAGTCCTGCATCTTGATTTCTATCCAAATTAATAAGTTGTTCCGGAAAGGTTTGGGCTGGTTTTATTAGACTAAAATAAGACGTTTGGCACTGTTTTCGAGCTGTAGATCGCTGGACCCGATCTGTGACTTGGTCCGAGACGTTGAGAGCCAGCGTGGAGAAGATAACTTGTAAAGTGAAACGACATAGTAATGAAACGTGCTTGAAGGGTTTCTAGGTTTGGTTATAAATGTGATAGTGTAAGTGCAGCGGTTAAGCTAAACCGTGGGTCCAGGTCGGAAGAGGGAAGAACTTATGCGAAGATATATCAGGATCCATTTGACATACAAGCTGAACCGAAGAATTGTCAGTGGGTTACTGTACTAACAAAAGAACATAAAAAATGTGTACGGTATTATCATTATTTTCAGAAAAGGGGATCGGAACTATATATAATAAATTATTAGTTTCAATATTTTTGAAACTAAGAGCACCGTAAAGCCCAAAGATGCAATGTTGAAGTTGAAAAACAGATGCATTACAAGATGTCCCGAGCAATTCTCAAATTAATAATGCCATTTCTACAATGAGGGGTATATATAGAAAGGATGGTATAATGTCCTGTATGGTATCACCATGGTATAATCAATATTGCGTCTTTGAGCTTTACCACGCTTTTAATTTTAAAAACAAATATTGAAAGTTGTAGTATAAACAATATAGATTTCATTGTGGCATATTTTCTTTAATATTTATTGGTTGTTGTTGTTTTGCTTTAGAAGCTGTGCTGGACTTCATTTATTGAGATATTTCGAAATAACCCTAAATCACTGGTTTGTGGAATGATTCCCCTGTTGACCCCAGTAAGCACGGTACTAAAGAATGCTAGGCTGGCTTGTATGATAAATGTTAAATAATGTCAATCGTTTCAAAATTAAAGTAAGCTAATACCGTATTGGTCCGATTATAAGGCGAGTGTTTTTTATCGAAATTAAACAACGACGAAACTGCTTTGTTATTTTCGCTAAGATTTTTCAATTTGACTGTTGCACCTCTTCACTTTCAGTCCACTTCTATTTTACAACAGTTGTCTTAGAGAATGAATGCCACAAAAATTTTCGCAGCAGTTTTTCTCGTTTTAGCATATTTGTGCGTATTTAACGCGTATCCGGGAAAAAAATAACGGAGGAGTGCAATCCCTTTAAAATAACCTACAAAACGTTTACGGCAAGACATTTAAAGCAGATTACGAGAGCTTCAAAATGAAAGCTCATTATGGAGTGAGAGTTCACTTTTACTTGTGGACTTTGATTAAATACGTTGAGCTTTCATCAGAGTCAGAGCTCGATGTGCAATTTTCCGCTTAGAAATATTAAATTGCACATCTATTTAATCTTGTATATCTTACTACAATGAGTGTGTTTTGTGTATTTCTCTGCCTTTCCAACCTACCTACCAAACAGTTATGCGTGTAAAATCAGTCTGACGTATGCCTGGTCGTTGCTTAGAAGTTGATATGTCAGGACTGTGAGTCCAAGAATTTATAGTTTATATAAAAGAAGTAAACTTTAGTGCATTATAAAAACGAAATTCAAATCCCAGTATTTAGTCAGACAACGAGTTAGCAGTTAGTGTTGTTGACTAACAGTCTTTTCTCTCAATATATCATTATAAAAGTAGGATTAGGAATGATTTAGTGCAGTTAACCCTTTTTATAGTTTTGCGCTAAAACTATAAAATAAACAAAGAATCAGTTTGACACGACCACAGTGTCCACATATTGATTGATATTTCATTAGTAAGGTGGTATCCCTATTTCATGATATACTTGTTGTAATCAAAAGTTATTGTTTGGTTTAGTTGCAGGACTTATTTCTAACTGTTGTAGTCCATCTTCATGTTGTGTGATCACTTACTTTGTAAATTCCGTCTTCACGCCTTTGTGTTGTTAACAAGTGTTGTCCTTCGATACAATATAATTATTTCGAGCTCCGTTTTTGTTTTGAACGAATGTGATTGTCTGGTTTTAAAAATTGTTCAGAATTTTCTTCTGTTTAGAGCGGTAAATGTCTTGTCTTGTTGTTGTTTCCGTAAGTATAGTTTGACTGCCTATTCTAGATGCCTATGCAAAAAAACAACTACTTAAGTTTGTGTGTCTGTTCATTCCAGAAATTCATTATTTGATTGATAACCATTGCGTTGCATTAGAATTAGGTTATAAAATTATATATTACATGAAAAGTAAGCGTATTTGAATTACCTTACTCGTAGAAAAATATAACATCGCTGAAAAGCAAAATAATTGGTTAAAGTGAAACATTGTCATCAGATGTGAAACGTGTTAGATGCCAGTAGGAAAATACCATTCATTATTGCAGTTTTAGCCTAAATAAGGTATTACACGTTTCTCTTTGTTTCTGAGACTGTCACCAATTTCTAAGTAATTATTCATTTAGTCACCTAAAGTAAACACTATGTAAAGGATTACTTTGAAAGAGGGCTGTGAATTGTTGCTTGTACTTGTTTTAGTATTACAAAAACTCGTACGGTTACGCTAACCCGGGCGTTGTTACTTTAATGAGGACAAATGTGTGGGTTTTCATTCAAGTAATATTAGTGGCAACACCTTTTTTGATGTAATATAGTGTAGTTTTCTTATTATTTTGTATTGTTATATCACAAAATAATGACATTTTAAACTGAGATCTAGAGAATATGAGATGTGCTTGCAGTTGTCTTTGGTACAAGTCGTTTGTTCTAATGGGATTAGCTATTAGATTATAAAAGTTCTGTAATACAAATTCACCTTAAAGCCCTCATGCGTTTTGTAACAGATTTACTGATATGCATTTATTTTAATATCTACGCTTGTTTCGGTTTAATGCATGTAACGTATATTATTAAATATATATTGCGCAAGTCCTGCCTGTTCTCTAAATCTGTAGAAGATTCTTGAGTGTAAGAATCAACATTATACATATATTTCACATTTTTTCCAAGTGAACTTTCGAAAACTTCGCTTAAAGATTATAAATCGACGCGCCAAAATACACGTATATTGTTTGGTCGCTTCAGTCGGTATACTGTAAGTCTCGAAAGCTATAATTGTGATAAAAGCTTATTAATCGGAAAAACTACAGATATTTGACTAGAAATATCTATAGAATTCGAACGTTAGAAACGTTAAACCTTCGGCGGATTAACTGCGGACGTTAGTGAAAGACAGCTGCTACCCAGTAAATGAACCATACTGATATTAATTTGAAACTAATTCGCTCATCGCGAACCGTCGGTAAAATACTTCCAGACTAGATTGAACACTCAACATTGTTTTAAAGTTTGCAAAACTTTTCGTATATAAAATAATTATTTGCAATAACCATTATTATAAATTGTATTGTTGTTTGTGTATTAAAATATATTTGTGTTAATAAAGAAAATTGTGTTTCAATCTTATTGGCAAATATCATGAATTTATCACATATTGAAATTCAGTTAATTTCTAAATTGAAGTTTCCGACTATTTGAAATCGTAGTATGCACGTAATATAGTAAATCGGAAATTCGTCCGAGATAAATTATAATGTGTAACAATTTTCAATATATTCTAGTTGTATCCCGTACTGTTCATAAAACGGTTCCTGTGAGGTCAGAGCTTTACGAACCCTGCCTGGAACACGATACTGTAGCAGAACCAAAAGAAAATGTTGTTTTCACTGTTGTGGTAAGTTTTTCGCCTCTCTTCTGAATACAACTTTTCCTCTTTTGTTTTGGTAAGCGAGTTATGTTTTGTATATGTGTACGTGAATAAATTGTATTTTAAAAATTTGGCCATAGAAATTCAGTAAACTTGATATTATTGGTAGGAGTTGACCACGCATGACGACAGAAGGAAAGTCAACTCCACGTGATTCAACAATAGCGTGAATTATTTACATATACAGGGTGGTCGCTAGAAAAGCGGAAAATTTGTCAAACAGCTATTTATTTTTACAAAGAATAACTTTTACAAAGTTTTTTAAAGGCATATGTTATATTACACTCATAGATGCTCAAAATGCATTTTATTCATGATCTCATCTGACCCTCAAATTTTCCGCTTTTCTAGCGACCACCCTGTATATTATTAATTAAAAATTATATTCTATTTTGTAATATCGATCTAACCTTCCCTTTGTCTTATCGGTTTCAAATTATTATACAGGGTGTTCTGAAAGTCACTGTGCCCTTATATATATATTAACAGACATGTTTCAATATAGAATACAGGAGGTAAATATGAATGACAATTATAAACAATGTTGAAAGTGACCCCCGTTGGCATCAATACAGGCCTGGATCCTTCTTGTTTTGTTTCTAAACACCGCCATCAGTTGTTGGCTTGATCTTATGATGTGTCGCACATCATGTCCCACATACTTAACCGTGCGTGCTATATTAAAATTAATCCTGCTATTTGTTTACATTTCTTGAGGTTAGCGGTTGTAAACAATGACTGCGTCCGATTAGCCATGTATCAACTATGGACCATTCTGTTTGAAAATACCAAATAGTAGTGCGTGTGGTAAGTAGGATCACTTCATACCTGTAGTAACAGAAGTGTAACAAGCACACTGTTCGGTATTTTCTGTCATTAATCCAGCCTGGTTTTGTGCTTGTATCTGTTGTGGTTATAACTAACAGATTTCTTGGTTGTTTAGGTCAGCTTGTTCAAAATAGACGAATTATTCGTTACCATAGCAGTGACTACAAACATGCTAGGAAAATTAGCTACGGTTAAAGCGAATTGACTACGTTTCCAGACTAGGAAAATATCCAATCTACAAGAAACGTAGTTAGGAAATGAACATAAATCACTTGGTAACGTGTCTGTCGATCTGGAGATGAGCTTCCTGTATTCGGTATAAATTTACCGATGCGTTTACTACAAGGTTATATCTTGCATTATCCAGAGCTTTCATTCATTAATAAGTGTGACACACGCTCTGAGTCAACTATTTGAAATTTTCATCGTTTCAAGTTATTGTTCGCGGCTACATTTAAAAGTGCATAAAGATTATGTTCATTTTTTTTTTATTGTAACTTCAGGTAACTGCAAAATAGTTTCCAAACAACCTCACGTCTTTTTGTGGTGAGTCGCTTGAAAATTCAAGAATGATTTGTTTTGTTTGTTTTTGAATTTTGCACAAAGCTGCACGAGGGCTATCTACGCTAGCTGTCTCTAATTTAGTAGTGTAAGATTATAGGGAAGGCATTTAGTCATCACCTCCAACTCTTGGGCAACCCTTTTACCAACGAATAGTGGGATTGGCTGTAACATTATAACGACTCCATGGCTGAAAGGGTGAGAATGTTTGGCGTGACGGGGATTCGAACCCGTGACCCTCGGATTACGAATCGAGTGTAAATATACACCTTTCACCAAGAAATAGCAGCTAGCCAACTTTTTTCAGCTGTCCAAATTACTCATGATGATTAATAGTTTAAATTAGAGTTACAAATCTTGAATTACAACGCAACTGATGAAGGTGGGGTGCCTTCATATACCCACGTGTTTTCCATGTGTAAACTTCTACCATGGTTACAACTTACATTATTTCTTATATATCGACAGATCTGGGAAACTTAAAATTATTCAAAATACTTTGGAAAAAAAATGGTCATGAGGATATAGAATCATTTTTAATTATTTTTTACAGTCTTTGCATCTTCCAAACATTTTTTTTAAGCAGATGAAAGTCGACGACGCTGAAACACATCATTTATATAACTGGAATGAGCTAACTTTAAACGTGATTCACATGGCGTTGCAAAGCTATAAGATCCATGTATCAAACCAAATGTTACAAGTTACGTTCTGTTCAGTTCAGAACACACATCTGAATCTGACCAAATGAGACACAGTTGTGATTGTTCAACTTTGGTTTGATTATTGTGGTTAAAGTTCTGAAGTCCGACTTAGTTTTAGTAATAAATGTCTATAGCTATGCACCTCAATAAACAAGACTTATAGAAACATTTCAAACGTTCAAGGACAGGTTTGTTTCTTTATTTTCAAAGCTAGAAAAATAAATAAATATACATGTTTGATTTGTGTACAATATACTTTCATTGCTTTGTTTTAAAACCGAATTTTATGATTAAATAATATTTGTCAATTTGTTTTCACAGTAATTCACATACGTGTGGAATATTTGTTTTGTTTGAAAACTCGAAAGATGTTGATTTGCAATGTATTTTAAATAAGGAATAAGCTTTAATATGTGTATAGATTATGAGTTCACGTGACTTTGTAGGACAATAAATGTGTTTTGTTTACAGAATCTACCAGCAGGTGATACAGTGTCAGAAATACGTATCATTTATAGAGACGATGCAAACTCGTGGGAAAAAGTTTTACTGCAAGAATTCCAGATGGTCAAGGAGAGTAATGAGGTTGAAAGTACTCCACTGGTCAGGTATGTACATATGTATTTTTTGTAGTAAGACAAAACATCTCCAAATGGTGACACATCTGAGTTATATTTTCTACTGGCAAAATAACTTGATTTTACAACGTTGTCCCCCGGTTAGCAACAGCGATAAGTTTCCGAATTTACAACAGCAAAATTATGGGTTCGATTTTATACCTCAGTGGACACAACAAATAGCCTGAAGTGACTTTGCTATGAGAAAAACATACTTTTATAGTGATGATTGGTATAGGGTTATTGTCAGTTCATCACTAAACGGACATTTTTATTATTATTATTTGGTACCTTCTGATCGTTTCGTAAGATTAAAAAAAAAAAACTATTGTATTATCAGTTCATATCCCAGCATCTTTGGTTTGTTCTGTTGAATTCTGAACAAAGCTTCTCGAGTGCTATCGCAACTGACCGACCCTAATTTTGAAGTGATAAACTAGAGAGAAGGCATCTAGTCAAGACTACCCACCGCCAACTCTTTAGTTAGCCCTCAACAACGAATGACAGGATTTATCATCACGATATAGTCCTCCCGCTGTTGAAATGGTATTATATCCTACCGTTTTATTATAGATTTATCTACATGTGATAAGTAGTTTTAATACCGAACTAACGTGTGCACCATACGAGTCTTCACTGGTGAAAAACAGTATTGTTGTAACGTTAATTTCAGTTTGTTTCTGGTAAAGTTTGAAAGCTATCTATTTAAAAATTATATTGATTTTTCACAAAATTTGCTCTTTTAATGACCGCCATCTTGTGTTATAGATGTAATATTTCAGCTCTTCCATGTATACAAGAGTTTGGGTGTACTGAAGTCAGAACTACACACCTGATGTAATGTAGAATAGGTGAACTGTACCTTATTGTACCGGACTGATGTTCTTAAGTGATAAATAACAAAGTTGAACATGTGTTAGTGTTTCTGAATACATGCGAGTTCTATTAACGAAATATGACGCACAGATTATTTGATAGCCATTGCAAAACTGTAAACATGTCTGGTGAAATACGTACAGTAACTGTTATTGGAACAAAACCATTGTTGTATAACATGTAAATATGGATGTTGTATTCTAAAGACGGTTGGTATTGGTATAAAAAAAAACTTAATTAAAATAAAGTCCAGAACTACGTTTTGACCTTCTAAGATCATCTTCGAGTTAACAAAGAGTTAAGGTCGAAACGTTGTTCTGGACTTTACATTAATTAAAGTTTTATTACCCATACCAGCCGTCTTGAGACCACATTTTACTTAGTGGGTTTTCTCATCATCATAAATGTAGATTTGTTACTGAAAGGTAAATAACAGCCGTCACGGTTGCTACAATAAATTTATTTGTTGTAAGTGAACAATAAGTAGTACTCACTATTTCTACAATAAATAAAGAAATTGTGCTTGTTTTTGTTTGTTTCCCATAAATTAAATATCTGTTTTGATATGATTAAACTATTGTTACCAATCACAACAGAAGTGAACTTCAACAATAGTATTTAGAAGCTAACAGAATGCCAAGCGTGTAGAGAGATTAGATCTTGGAAACAATGTATCCATGTATAATCAGTTAGGTTTGTCCGTAATAAACGTTTTTCGTCCTGGTTACTTTTCTAGTTAATGGCCTTTGACAGTATTATATAAACAAGCTTTCAGGACTATTAATACAATTTTATGGTAGCTTTTACCTGTATCCCACGGTTTACACACGCAATAAATTTCGACTGCATGCAGAGTTTGTGCGTATGTGTGCTCATTTTGCTGTTTTCTGAAGCCATGTAACTTTCATTTTTCGTCAGTATTATCCCGCCTGTGTCGGAGTTAAACATCTCTTTGCTATCTATTACTGTCTGGCAGGCAATTAGATGGAAGCTTCGTTTTCTATTTCCACACAACTTTTAGGGTTTTAATACTCGTTGCTGCCTTTATTTCGGAATGGTTTAGAAACTTTTTTTGTCTTTGGTGATCAGTAAGTTATTACTCAGTTCAGTCAAAAGTCTCGTTCTTTCTAACTCGTCATTAAACGTATATAACGATTTGATATTGTCTCACTACATCATCACTGTTCGTGCAATAACGACTCTGCGTCTCTGCAACAATAGCCTTGCAGTGTAATTTCCATGCCAAAGGGCTCCATCATGAGGCTGTCATGTCTGGAGTACACCACTCCTCTGAGCGCTGTTCATAATCCATCTAGTGAATGAAAACGACAGTTTTTCAGTGTCAGTTTTAACAGTTTGGTCGAACAAAAGTCCATACGTATTACGCGTGGGGACTCGACTTGTATTTATTCGTATAGAATACCATGAATGTCTGTTTCATTCACCGGATACATGAATTTTGCGTCGGGAGAGCCTTCAGGTTTTGGTGGCATCATGCTACCTATAAAACGCCAATGTTAAAAATGTAGTTGTAATACATATCATCCCACCGTGATTTTAGACTTGCTGTTGTTGTCATGTGACTTACTTATTTGCTTAATCAAAGCCGTTTTGATAAAACTTACTCAAATCTGTATTGCCAACTCTGATTGTGATGATTTAATACTTTTGTTTTAGGAACCCAAACAGTTTCTGTTTTGTTTTTTCATACCTTCTCATTACAAATTATTTCGTTTGAAACTTGTTTATTTGTTTTTAGCCGTGACTGAGAGGATTATAGACTGTCTCTGATGTTTATTTTATTTTCAAAAACAAACTTTTATCTTATATCTTTGTCATCTTTCTACCAATTTGAGATCTAATTACAGTTTCGGACTTAGGAGGTTAAACCCATTAGATTGATAGATTGAACATACACAAGGTCTTATAGATTAATTTACTCTAGTCTTTCCTGAACGAATTTTAATTTAATCGTAAGCTGATAAAGATCTAGATAAGTAATAAAATCGAATAGGGTATACGCGCGCCCCACGCTTGATATACCTGGCCCACAAAAACATGGGTAATGAAGGGGGGAGTCTTTATATTAATTTACTATAATTCTGCTTAACAAAATTCCAAGTACCACAGCTAATGAAGATTCCCTGTTGTTCTCCGTATTACTTGTTTCCAGTGATTTACTCCCATAATGGCGGGTTCGAATTCCCGTCACACCAAACATGCTCGCCCTTGCAGCCTTGAAGGCATTATAATGTTATGGTCAATCCCACTATTCGCAGGTGAAAGAGTAGCCCAAGAATTGGCGGAAAGTGATGATGATGACCAGCTGCCTTCCCACTGCAAAATTGGAAACGGCTAGCGCGGAAAGACCTTGTGTAGCTTTGCGCGAATTTCAAAAACAAACAAACAAACAATACTCCCGTAATGTAATGTACTCTATTTTTCTACTGTACTTTCTTACTATACTTTGGGTTTTAACCTAGTCATTTCTATTTCTTGCTATATTTTTTCTTTCTTTTTCTTACCTTTTCTCATATTCTGATAAATTAATTTGACTATCCTGCAATTTTCTTACATATTTTTGTGCACCATCTTGTACGATATTTATCTTTTCATATTATGCATCACCATCAAGGTCTTTCTTCTTCAGTCGCACTCGTTTAAAATACTCCCGTTGTTTTATTTTCCGATGTATATATTGTATTTTCTGCACCAGAAAGCGCATTGGTCTTTTAACAGACGTCAGTCAAAGCTCCAAAAGGCTGATAGTCGTTAGTCACGTGATTATCTGCTCGTGTAATTCACTACCTTGAAGATAACTAATTTGACAACCTGATCAGGGACCATTAGAGGACGTTTCTACTGATAGACCAGACCATTAGTGATAATTGGTATCAATGTGTAATTCACTGTTTTTTTTTCTTTCTTTTTGTTCTTAGGATCTTGGTCATTACTGATTCTTTACTTGTTCTTCCACAGGTTCTGTGTTCAGAAGGCCAAGATGTATTTGTTGCAATATTGATAGTTGTGAAATCGACTGAACTTGTTTGTTACAGTTTGTCGATCGCGCGCGTTGAAACGACCTCGTAAAACCAGCCTCGCATCGAGCATGTACATAAGTTCCGAATTAGAAGTTTCTCGGTATCAACTGCCGTCTATAACTGGACTTTATGGTTTAATAAAACAGCAGGCTGTACTAATCGATTGGAGTTATTAGACTTTTACTGACCTCAACGTCTACGCAATTTACCTCCACCAAAATAATTTGTGACTTCCGTAAACTATCTCGTGAAGCGAATTTTATGTGTAGTCCAGGCCGTGAAAGGTCTGCAGTTAGTTATAATTACGTTTAAGATCTTAAAAAGTAGATGAAGCAGGTAGATAACCCGAGAATTTTCAGCACATAATTTCAGGAACTATCTTTATCAACTTTTTTTTTAACCACTTTACTAAGTATTATATTCTATCCCTAACAGTAAAAGTGGTGTTAATCAACATGATTCATCACAGTTAAAATATCGACGATGCTATATACAGCCACGTGGTGTCAGTTATCAGCGTAGTTCATGTAATAATTGGTCGTAGAATGCTACATCTTAAAAACGCACCCTAATACTACTGACAGTAACTCAAGTTTCAGGACTAAAAGACGTTTAACAACACTGAACTCGTGAGTAAAAAATCACAGTATGCTAATATAACAGTAGATAGGCCTAACTATTATAACACGTAATTTTCATAAGTTTCTTCGAGGAAAGTATCTAAACCTAAACTTGTTACAAGAACAATAACTATTAAGAGTAAACAAAAAAAAATGCCCCCTAGTGTATATTCCTCATAAGATTTCCAGGTTGTGGGGAACTTCGTTTGAAATCTCGATTAGGTAAATTTTGGTTGTAACGTTTGTGTAAAAATCAGCTGTGGAAAAACGATAAAAAATTCGAGACTTAGGACCTGATTTAAAATCTCCATTAGGTAAGGGTTTCAAATTTGTCCCAAAATAAAGTGGAACGTCTGTTTGAGAAAGAACCTTGGGGTGGGGTGAAAACTTTGAAGTCGTTGTTGTCAAAGATCTCTGTATGGAAAATATATTAACTGCAAATGGTAGATGACGTCGCTGTAAATTAGACAATTGAGTCCAGAATGTCATTTTACAGTATTGTTTTTATTTTCTACATGAACGATATAAAAAGTTAAGACTATTCTGTGTATTGCAAATTAAGATATAATTGATTATTTATCTTGCAGGTGGAGCGATGCTTACCCTCAGCCAGGCTTGTATCATTTGTCCGTGACATTGATATATCAGCCCCTTCGTTCCAAACTAACGATGACGTCACTAATATGGATTTCTCGACCTCTGCAGAGCTTACATATCGAAGGGCCAACTGTAGTCCCTGTTTACAGGTGGGTGAACTTCATGTTATGGTAAAAGTTGCAAAATATATAAATATTAAAAATATACACATAGTTTTTGTAAATGAGAAAGTTTATGAAAAATTGTACACGTGTCCTAATTGTAAAGTAAATAAAACATTTGATGGAAAGTTTATTTTATTTATGTAAATACCTCAATTAAAATTTTAGTGCATTATCAATAAAACTTTAAATGTATTTTAAGAGTAATTTGAATAATATTTAGTGAGAGTCTAACCACTCAAAAGTTTAAGCATCAGATCAACAATTTTATCGTAATTATAAAAACAAATAACTTCTGTTTGAATGTTGAACTAAGTTTGAATTGTAAAGTTGTTATTTCTAAAACCTGTTTATGCCAAAGTGTTGCCACAAACTTTCTCGTTAAGAAGCCACATTTAAGGGATAGTATGATGGAAAGTAATGGTCGAATTTTCTTTAATGTCAAAGCATCTTGAACTAGAGATGTTTAAGAGTGTAACAGAATTAAATTTTTTAAACTTCAGGAGAAACTGTGCAACAACTGATAAAGGGAGAGTAGCGAGTCGTACTGTTTAATTATTAACTGTGTATGTAATGCACACAACTATATTATTGTGAATTTATTTTTAAACGATACAGAACCCAATCGAAACTGCATTCATAAATTATGTTATTACAATTGGATTTAAAATTTGTGACATATAATCAGTCAAAGAGAAGCATATATTTATATTACAAAACAAAAAATTTAGTATTACTTCAAAGTGTTATTTGAATGATGCGTTAAGTTTCTGCTTCCTCAAGAAATAACAGAAAGTGCAAAGAGCACCAATGTTTATCTGTGTAAATATAAAGAAATAAACACCCTATAACCTGAGCTCATTTGATAGGTGGATTTTTTTAAAGTACTTAGGTTATAAGGTTTTTATTCCGTTTCTGTCAAGACATTTTCAACATAACATGTATTTCTAACACTGTGTATATAAACATAATAGTACTGTTTGTTGTATGTCTGTGTAACTACTTTGCTGGATGTGGATGAATTTTCACCAAAATTGGTATGGAGGCTCATGCAGGGCTACATATAAATTTTACATTTTGTGGTTTTTATGGGCATTTTTTGCCTTTATTAACAGTATTTTGTCCCCTGTTGACGGATCATCACCAAACTTGCCATGAAGGTTTGTTTGGTCTGTGGGGAGATACATACAGAATTTTAGTTTTGTGGTTTTTATTGGCATTTTTGCATTTATTAACAGTATTTTGTCCCCTGTTGATGGATCATCACCAAACTTGCCATGAAGGTTTGTTTGGTCTGTGGGGAGATACATACAGAATTTTAGTCTTGTGGTTTTTATTGGCATTTTTGCATTTATTAACAGTATTTTGTCCCCTGTTGACGGATCATCACCAAACTTGCCATGAAGGTTTGTTTGGTCTGTGGGGAGATACATACAGAATTTTAGTCTTGTGGTTTTTATTGGCATTTTTGCATTTATTAACAGTATTTTGTCCCCTGTTGATGGATCATCACCAAACTTGCCATGAAGGTTTGTTTGGTCTGTGGGGAGATACATACAGAATTTTAGTCTTGTGGTTTTTATTGGCATTTTTGCATTTATTAACAGTATTTTGTCCCCTGTTGATGGATCATCACCAAACTTCCCATGAAGGTTTGTTTGGTCTGTGGGGAGATACATACAGAATTTTAGTCTTGTGGTTTTTATTGGCATTTTTGCATTTATTAACAGTATTTTGCCCCCTGTTGATGGATATTGACCAAATTTGGCAAGAGGGTTTCTTGGGTTCATGCAGAGATACATGCATACTTCTAGTTTGACATTTTGTGTTTTTCAGTTTTCACAGGCATTTTTGAATGTTTTTACAATTTCAGAAAGAGGAAGTGACCTTTCATGTCCTGAGGTAACCTTTCATCAGTCATGTGTTTACATAACTCGTGTCAAAGGGGTGGATACTTTGGCTAGCATATATAAATTTTCTGTGTATTTATTCACATTTAAAATTGAGAAATACTGTTTTTACTTGTGTGATTTTCAGTTCAGAAAGCATTAGAAACAAAAAAAGTGTTTTTCTTTGTGTTGTCATTGATGCTTATAAGATTGTCCACTAGAGAAATCTGCTAACTTGCATTTTGTAGGCATTTATGTATACCTCATACTTTCTCAATTTGTAGTTAGTAATTTGTTTGAGTCATATTACTTAATGCTATGTATCCAAAAAAAAATTATGAAATCATAAGGTGACGGTTCATAGATGAATGTAAAAGATGTGTGACTGGTATGTTTTGTCACCTTTCTCAGAAACTTTCTTACAGCATTGTGATATTATTTTATCTACTAATAGTTAGTATACAGGGCAGTACTTCAAAGTTAATATTTGTTAGTTATAAAATTGTCAGATAATTCATGTAACCTCTTGCATTACACAAGTGGCTTGTTCAGTCATAGCTACTGACTGTTTAAGGCCAGTGTACATCTATTTATTTGTTATAAAAGTGTCAGATAATCCAAGTAACCTGTGGTAGTACACAAGTGGCTTGTTCAGAAGCTACTGACTGTTTAGGGCCAGTTTAGACCTGATCTTATTGGATGGTAAAGATACTAGTATTTTCCCGACAAAATACTTGTTTAATTCAAAGATATATGCTTAGATATAAGTGTATAAAGCACAAAAGAAATTGCCCTCCCCATTTGTACAGCTCTAAGTGCACAAATTTACAATGCTAAAATCAGGGTTTTGATTCCCCTCAATGGGCTCAGCAGATAGCCTAATGTGACTTTGCTACAAGAAAATGCAAACACAAAAGAAAGTTGAATATTTTGGTGATAGTGTCTGTTGTTTCATAACATCAAATGAAGCAACTACTTGATGCTTTCAATAAGGGATTTATTTCACAAGGTCTATGAAAATAATTGCCTGGATATTCCATTTTAACATTTGTTGACAGGTTCATATCACCATTAGTATTTTTTAATATCAGCCAGTTTGATATAATGAAATAGTTATTAATGGATTATGAGAAATAATGGCAACCTAGCAAGCATTAATGGTTTTTCTGTCTTTTTTTTGTCTTTTTTTTCAAAAGCAATACATGTTTTTATTTACTGAACCATTGAAGAAATATATTGGCTTCAGCATTATTTATTTTGTATTTCTAATTTTGAAGTACTGGAGTGAACACTGTGATATGGAGAGCAGCTGTAACCCCAAGTCAAAATGATGATGTTGTGTTTTTGTGGAACTATGGAAAAAACAGCTGGTGGACTGCAGGATCAGTGGTGAGTTTTGTTTGTCAGAATCTGTTTCATAAAACTTTTCAATCATTGAAAAAAACAGCTGGTGGACTGCAGGATCAGTGGTGAGTTTTGTTTGTCAGAATCTGTTTCATAAAACTTTTCATTCATTGAAAAAAACAGCTGGTGGACTGCAGGATCAGTGGTGAGTTTTGTTTGTCAGAATCTGTTTCATAAAACTTTTCAGTCATCAGCAAGAAAGACTTTCCAAAACCGTTGTTCAACTATGACTGTAGAGCAATGACTTTTCATTCAGTTAACAGTCATATTTAGTCATGTGTTAGTTGTTCAGTATAAAGGTACATTGTCTTATACAAGTTATGAGAGGTATCTAATTTTACATACCATAGAAATGTATAATAATTTTTTATGAGTAATAGATGTTGTAAGAATGAGATTTCTAATAATGAAATAGCCAAGACTGATCATCTGTATCTTTTTGCCATATTGGAAATTCTGAATGTCATTTTTTTGCCCTTTCTTAACTTTTTGGCACTATGTAAATATTAAAAAACAAAACAAAGGTCCCTTGTCTTTTGCTAATAAAATATAATTGAAGGATAACTTAACAACCCCTTAATTATTAATTGTTCTGTAACTAAATCAGGAATAATTTCTCGTACATGCAAACACAAGTGTATTACACATGTGGGCCATAGTAAAACCCTAGTAAAGGAAGAACAAAATGAAGACAACAGGACGACCTTTCTCATGATTAACCTGTCCACTAAATCAGTCTATCATTACAAAAGTTCAAAGTCAAAAGGACAAATGTAGCGATTTGTTCCACTTAAATGACAGAAACCATCCTTGACAAGAAGACAAAGAAAGACGCTTTATCAGTAAGTTATATATGTGTTAATGGCTGGCAGAACTATTTTAGTAAAGGAATTTTTTTGAAGTTAAGTGAAAATAAATAGAAGAACAACATTTACTGGAGGTTTGATTTGTAACCGTGGAACTGTGCTTTATTTAGTGAAGAACGTGAAGCAGTGTGCCAAAAGTGAAAACCTACACATTTCAACAGATGGAGCACTAACTACTGAAAATAACCACTAATTTAAACACTTCTCCAGCATGTTGTGACCCTTTCAGAGTTGGAAGTAACTCCTTCTGAACATTCCAAACCATTCTCATGATCCACATTACACTCTCTTCTGACCAGTCAGAAACTATAATGCAAAAATCCAGAAGTATCTCTCTTTTTCCATGTAACATTCACTTAAATAATTCCACACTCAGGGTAATGTTGGATATAATATAATTACTCTATCAAACAGTTGGCACACCCTTGATTAATTCATACTTTAGAACAAAATTGTCGTGACTAAGACTATATATTTCAGGTTCTAAATAACTAGAACCGTAGTGAAAATTGAAAAAAATTATTGATACGTGAAAGATACGTGTTATAAGAGAAAAGGATATGTGATACATAGATCTGTATGTTACTAATACCTTTTCAGCATGGCATTAGTATAACATAATAAGTGTAGAATTTAAATTAATTATAGTTTCATTAGATTTAATAGCTGTTACATTTCACTTTCATAAATTTTGTTAGTGCACACATGTGTCATTTAACTGTGCCAGTTGCAGAAGATGATTACCTCCTAATTAACACTGTAGCTCATCTATACATAAATTTCACTTTGTCATAAATTTGTTTTCTAATGTTAGTATTGTTCCAAAACCCAATAATTACATTTTATGAGCCATCAAAGATGGTCTAAACTTGTTTTAATAAATATTTCACATGATGAAAATCTTTAGAACAAAATGAAATTAGCTATTCTCATATTATCTCATAAGAATAGGCCACAACAGATTTAAAACAGAACAAATTAACAGTATTAGTAATATCCGTAAGGGAAGAAAGAAAAAAACTTTAATTTGTGGAGCAGCATAATTTCTGTTCTTTAAAAAATATTATTTATTATTAAAACAAAATTTCACAATGAACTATTTTTTCTCAATGCGAGTGTAAGACCCAATTTTTACACTTGACTCACTATGAAGAATATTATTACCTAATTAATTTTAGTAATTTAGTTTTATAATTTACTTTATTAATTGTCGAAGTTGTGATTGCATTTTTGCTTCATTTGATACACATTTATCTTAGAAGTATGTTTTCCATGTGCTTAATGTTCTGATCAAATTTGCTGTAGATATTTCTAGGAAATGGATCTCTTTAAGTGTTATAAAGCGTGTGTTAAATCAATGAAACATCTAGTATTTTGTAAACTTAATGTTTCTGTATGTTTTTAAAAATGTTAAATATACATTGCCTTTGTGTTGTAATTCTGTATTGTACAATTTGTTACACGTAATTGATTGATTCTATTATTTATGGAAAGATAAACTGTTATTAAATATTTAATATATTATATGTGACCTACTTGTAGAGCTTCACTCAGATCTGCTAGCAAGATAGATGGTTTTAAAGCATGCAGTAAAATGACTTGGCATTCTTGTAATTTCATGATTAATTTTTGTCATCATTGCTTTACATATTTCACTGGTTGCAAAGAACATTTGGTATGTTTTCATTTTGTAATTTTTCTCAACTAATATGAATAGCAATTTCTTTTCTTTCTGTAATTTGTGTATGAAATTATAATTTCTTTCCCAGGTGGTACCAAGGTTATCTAGTCCAGGTAATAACTTGCTTTCTCTGAAAGCATCCAATGGTATTGTTATGCTACAAGTGGCTACATCTGTTAATACAGTGTTTGCAATGACCAATCTCAGTATTTCTTCAAAACCAACAGTTCTTGGCAGATATTCACTTTTTGAAATTCAGGTCTGTGGAAGTCCCAGCTTTGATATTGTTATTGAGTTTGGTGATGGAATTAACCATCAGTCATTTCCTTCTACATACTACGATAACATGAAACTAGCTGATGATAGAACACCTCCGGTGATTAGCTTGACGAAGGAATATAAATATAGATCTGTTGGTCACCATCATGTCATTGTTAATGTATCGAATGAGGTGAGCTGGATCACACGATCCTTTTGGGCTGTGGTGGAAGAACCAATCAGTGGAATAACAATGACACTTCTTACCAAATCACTTGCTGTAGTGCTTGAAGATGTTTGTGTCATGGTTACAGTGACTTCAGGAACTGATTTGAAATTTAGTTGGGATTTTGGAGATAACAGCCCAGATTATATCACATTGAAGAGGTAAGTTATTTCATGCATACTATAATTATAAGACTTTTGTATATAAATGAAAGAGTCACACACATATTTATTAGGAAATCACTTTGAAACATTTTATTAAACTCCAGAAGTGGAAGCTTTTCTTTTGTGAGTGATCTTTCAATGTCATTTACCCCACACATTTAGCAGCATTTTCTTGTATTCCATGACATTTCTTTTCCATCATTTACAATTAGATATCAGAGGAAAATTAAAACTTCCTAAATTCAACTTGTGAATCAGGTTAACTGGTTTGGTTAACAGCTTGATATATGGTGATGTTTGGAATCATTAAGAAAACTTACTGTATCTTTAGGCAAGAATACAAGATTTATCGAAAATTTAACTATCATTTTTCGTTTTTTCTTTTAGAAATTGAAAAATAGTAATGTTGAAAATACTCTGTCAGTTAGAATTTGGAAGAAATTGGAATATACTTTGTTCTTAAACTAAAGAAGCACTTGAAAACATTGCTAAAACTTTTGAGTAAAGTTGTAACTTTCAACATAAACACATCAATGAGAACAAAATATAAAGTTTAATTTTAAAAACTATTTTTATTGCATAAACAAAATACACTTTAATTTGTTTTAAAACTTCAAGAAACATTTGAAGACATTCCTAAAATTGTTGAGGATAAAATGTAAATTAAAAAAAAAGAATAATCTCTCTTTTATAAAATAGTTTTATCACATAAACAAAATCAGGTTTTAAAATTGACCTTGGAAAGACAGTTGCTTATTAAAATAACTTTTGTAGATTATCCAGCAATTTATAAAAGTTCATGCTTCCAGTTTTACACTTTTTAAATTAGGTAAGAACCAGAAATAAAAAAGGGTGGGGGGCTTGTTTTTGTGGGATGCACATTATAATTTTTATTGGTGATTGTTTGTAACAAGTTGACTGATAATATCCTTCACCTAAGTCATTTTTTTTACTACATCTTTGTGCAAATATTATAGAAAGGAGAATTTTAAAACTGAAAGGAAAACAATTATCAAAACAGTGGATAATTCATTATAAAAAGGATATATATATTTATATATATACAGTACAGATAAAAGAAATGTAATCAAAACATTTCAATATTTTCAAAACAAAACAATTGCAACATTTTTTTTTAACTTCCACATTTATATGAATGATTTGGTTAAACAGATACAAGTTGTTTTTAAAAAAATACAAAGTTTTAAAATTTAATGAAAAATATTCTTTGTTTATATTATATATTTCTATACTAATTTTTTTTAATGAGTCCTGTAAGTCTAAATTGTTTAGTCCTCAGTTTTTTTGTTACTAAGTTTCTGTTTTCTCATTTTATGTATTAAAAATGAATTAATAATTAACACTCTTCCGTTGTGGTATAAAATATGAAATCTTATTTTAAATTTGAAAAATTATTTTAAACTCAAAATTAGTTTTTGAATAATTCATGATGTTGTTTGACTGTATAAAACAAGCTAATAATATATTTTGCATAAATTTATACTTTCAGAGGTTTTTATATATTCTGGAATAATTGATTTGTATTTTCAATAATTACCTTTATTCTCTGTTTTTCAATTTGTATTTTAAACATGTATCATTAAATTTAACTCTGTAAAATTTTACCTATTGTAAAAGTTTATTTTGTTTAAAATTCTTTTGATGGTCCTTTAAACTGTAGCAATTCATAAGTAGTGATAGGTGCTAAGTTGTTAAACAGTTATTGGTTTGAATTTATTAGTTTATTATGTTTCTTTGTATAGCGCTGTTTACTTATAATAATCTTTTTGTTATTTTCAAGAAATAATTGCTTCATCTCTCCTTATTTAGTAATGTTTCTTCAAGCACTGCATGTCATTCCTATGGAACAGCTGGTACTTACAACATCACAGTCAACATTATTAATGATTTATATGAACAACCAATAATTGCATGTCTTGAGAAACCCATACAGGTAGTTGAGCCCATTACACAAGTCTATTTGAAATCCAGTTCATGTGTCGTTTCACTAAAAAGAAATCTACAGAAATACAGAGATCGTGGTTCTTTATCTGAAGCGAGATGGACCTCTGAAGCTGTTCATTTTGAAGCCCACACAAAGATGGGTTCTGATGTTGTGTTTAACTTTGATTTTGGAGATGGCAGTTATAGTAAAGTAATTGGAATACCATGGATTATGGGACATGGTGGAAAAACGGGAAAAACAGAACATATTTATAGATCAGGTGTGTTTTATTGATTTTTAAAATTAGAACTGGAATTAAAGGGAAAAGTATTTAATGTACATTATTTTTACAATAATATTTTAAGTTTGTAACTTTTAATATAAATGAGGATTACTTGTTTTAAAATTGTTATTTTTTAGACCCTAGGTGTTGGTGTTAATAGAAGAGTGATAGATTTAGCTATTCTGGAATTCTAGGTGCAACCTCAAGTTAGGGCTTTTATTACTGACATTATTCTTTGCATAATAATTTATAATGATTTGAATTAGTGACTAATGTTGTGGTAGGAATGTATATTTATATAACAGCACACACTCAAACAAGTAATGAATAAATACCTACATCATATCAGAATATTCTTGATTTATTAACAAAAAACTGGTCAATATTTTCTTTGTAATTATCTGTTCCATTTAGTTATTACTTATGTTCGATATAAAAGAGAAGATAAATGATCGTGGGATATTGCATTCTGTAAATAGTTATTCACTTTTTTTAGCATAGAAAATAAACCTTTAATATTGCTAATGGGAAAAGTTAAAAATTCTCAGCACTGTTTATGTGGTTAGAACTGTCAAAGACAATCCATTCGACAGTAAATTATACATATCACTGGGGCAACAAACATTTTGTTCTTTACAAGTTTTTATTGTGCTATTTCTTTTTAAATGACTTACATGAATCATATTAATTTTTTTAAATATTCATGTTTTTCTTTGTTATCTGTTTTGAATTCAAAGTGTATTTTAAAAATCACTGTAACTTTCAGGTTTTTTGTCTGTTTTGTAACTAATCTATCGCAAGTTACAAAGGAAACACCAGAAACGAACCGGTTCTTCTCATTAACAATACTTCATTTTTAATATTTTTGTCCAAGAATACATTTTTCTTTGCCTGCTTCTTTCCTCAAAAAAACATTGTGACCAATAATAGATAAATTATTTGCTTCATTTTCAAGTGATCAGAATCACTTCTTAATTCATAAATTAATTATTTGAGCAACTTTAAAACTGTTTCTGCCTTCAAAATGTTCAGCTTTGTGTCACAATATAACTCATAATATTTTAGACCAACATAAAACAATCAGTTTGTTTCATAATTGTCAGTGTTTTTTTTAGATTAAATATATAGCTTTTATTATGGTACTAATTTTTTGTGCTAGAATTTCACTAATTTCCTAAAGGACTTACTTTACACAATTATAGAAATTGTGTGTAAGAGCATAAATAATGTATGCATTTGCAGACCATCTGGTCTAGCTTACTTTCTTTTAATGTTGTGTTCTTTTCAAGGCAATCTTTAAGAATGTTTTATCTTTGTGTAGAAGGAATTGAAACTACAAATAACTTTTGCACAAAATTACCAAATAATGTCACTTCGAAACATTATTCTGATGCATAACTGCACTCTAGGTTTAATGAGTAGCCTGCACTCAGAAGGTAGAAATAAGGTTAATGCTGCTTGCTTTTTAATTATTGTTGTTTTTGAATTTCATGTAAAGCTACTTAAAGGCTATCTGCACTTAAATTCTTACTGGAAGACCTAAATGTGCTTTTAATTCTTACTCAAAGTCCTAATTGTTTTAAAGCCATATTTTGAAGCATTATCACATGTTTGTTCTTTAAAATTTTTGGCCGAATACGGTTTTATAAATAATAAAAAAAAAATCATTCTTATATCTACCCCTCTTTCTCAATATATCTTATTTTAAAAATAAGTTGAGTATGACTTAAGTACAGCATTGAATCAATAATTGTGTAAAAGTGCACCTTTGTATGTGTGAATTTTGGGCCTGGCATGGCCTAGCGCGTTAAGGCGTACGCTTTGTAATCTGAGGGTTGCAGGTTCGTGCCCAAGTCGCGCCAAACATGCTCGCCCTCCCAGCCGTGGGGGTGTATAATGTTACAGTCAATCCCGCTTTTCATTGGTAAAAGAGTAGCCCAAGATTTGGCAGTGGGTGGTGATGACTAGCTGCCTTTCCTCTAGTCTTACACTACTAAATTAGGGATGGCTAGCACAGATAGCCCTCGAGTAGCTTTGTGTGAAATTCCAAAACAAACAAACAAATGTATGTGAATTTAAACTGAAGCTGGTTTGGTATTTTTATGAACTTGTAACAAGTTTGATGTGACAACTTCTAATTTATTGATCCTGATTAGTATAGCATCCCAAATAATTTTTAAATAATCATCAAATCCAGTAAGACTGTCAAGATGATTTAAATAGTTACCTTTCCTGTTTTAACTGTTGCTGTAGCTGTTAATTCCTAATCCTAATTTAGATAATTTTACAGTTTGTATCTTTGTTCACTATTAATTTGTTTTGTCCTTTTGAAGTCAACATGCTCAAAATTAGTACAATTTCTTGAAAAGTTGCATGTTGTATCTGTATGGTCATTAGATATTTTATGCTTCATCAGTTTGCAATGTGTGTTTTTCAAGCTACAAAGTCCTCTAATCAATTTACTTGAGAGGTTCACTGTCTTATTTGGGAATAATTTGTAGTGCTAGAGACAAAGCCATTCACATTTTTCTTTTCACCATTTGGCTTCAGATGATAAAAATCCTATTCTTGCTAACTTCTGAAGTAACGTATCGCATTGACACTTGCATATTAATTTGTTCGTGTCTCCAATATTTATAACCTTGTTGATAATTTGTATACCCAGCCATAAAGTGTGAGTAGTCAATAGCAGGACATGAATGTTTTTCAGTTTCAATTCTGTTTGTTGAGACAATATTTATTTGAACATCACTAGATTCATTAGTATCTTCAATGATTTTTAATATCTTCTTTCTTCAGTGTTTCGCATGATTAATTAATTGATGGTAATTAGCTGCAAAAGTATCTTATGGGCCAAAGGTCAAAGTAGGATTTGGGTATAATTCAAGAAAAAGCTCTTCTTATCAACCTTATGGTGGCTGTTTGAGTAGGACCTTCACCTGAGTTTACGTATTATTACAATAGTGGTGACCATTTATTTGCATTGCATTTCTTTACAGAGTGTGATCGTGCACTCTTTGAAATATATAACATGTTTGTACACCCTCTTCCAACATTACGTGTGTTGTGTCATAGAAAATTTGTATGCTATAAATACGTAGCATTGTATATGAATGTACTTAATATGGATATGGATAATAAATGCTCAATAACTGCAGTAATTGGGGTAAAAGGGTTTTGAACTTCCCTTCAACATGCCCCTTGTTCCAATCTATCATTCCACAAAGTTTGGTTGAGATTGACTCAACAACCTAGGGAGAGTTAGATAATGGGCAAACAGACAAAGATACATACTTAGTTTTTTGTGTTTTAGATATAAATAGTTGTCCAAGCAACTTGTTTTGTTATTCCTAGAACCAAGCAAATGTCCAAGTGCCAGTTTTCATAAAAGCTAAATGGTTATGAAAATATACAACATTCAATCTTTTGAAAGTGGTTTTTCTTGGTTTAGTTTAAATATTTGCATGTTTATTGTCCTTGTCATTAAATAATAATGATGATGTTAATTTTTTTATCAGAGGGCGTTTTCTTGGTGACTGTTCAAGCTTCTAATCTACTGGGAACAGTTAACAAAACAATGGAGATTTTAGTGAAAAATGACTTGAAGAATTTGACGTTAGTAACTCCTACTTGTGCTGCTAAGGGTGAAGTGGTAACAATGAGAGCATTTGTGACAGTGAGCCCTAATGAAAATGTAATTTATGATTGGAAGGTTGGAGAAAAAGAGATACTTAATGCTGGTGGGTAATTTACCAAATTATTACGTATTTTCTTATTTTCTTTTTGTTTACAGTATAGTTGAAAATCCCACTTTTCTGGTTTTTCTAAATGATGGTAAAGTTAATTTAAATAAAAATGATAAATAACTGATTTTAAAAATAAGTTATGTAATATTAATCCTCACCATTACCCAAATAGATAATAATTACACTTCAGTTAAGAAACTTCATTAAAAAATGTTACAGTTGAGTCCAGTGAATCTTGGTATTTGGTGAGAAGCCTTATAGGCACTGTGTTTATCAGATATAGTGTAGTTCACTTACTATTATACAATTTTTTTATAGCATCCACCTGTAGTTCTTATTAATAGCATTCACGTAAAAGTTAATAAGAAATTTTCTCTTTATGTCAATGGAACATAGAAAGTCAACACATTTACAGTTTATTAATAATATTCTGAATATCACAGAGATATTGTTGAAGCTTCATGTAAAAAGGGGCTTAATTCACAAAACGAAAACAATTTTCTTTTTGTAATATTACCACCAAAAATTAAAATGCACATTATAATTTTGACCACAACGACTAGTTAAACCTTAATTCAAATGTTGTTCTCGTGGCTCAATCTTTTGACTAAATTAGCTCTAAAATGTTCATATAAGAGTTAAAACAACTAATAACTAGAACATATTAACTGATGAACATTTGTAGATAAATACCTGGAATTAAGTACTGCAAATCATCTATGTAATAAATCGTAATTTATGTAGTAGTTACTGAAACTTTCTTAAATGGTGTTATAGTTTTGAACATGAATGCTTCATGGAATTAATCTAACAGTATTCAGGATGTTAGATTTCTTCTGTTTCAGGAACATTTTTTGATATCAGTGATTTGATAATAGCCCTTTTATTTTATTTCCGTTATATTCTAGATAAAATAGACCAACATCCTGTTGAAACACATGTTCTCAACATAAAATATTCATTATTCTTATAACTAATCGTTAAGTTCACCATTTGTTAATACTATTACGTGTATATACTAATTATTTCTTTTTGTGCATTATGCGATGCTAGTAATATTCTGTTATTGCTCTATGTTGATGTACCAATTCTTTCAGGCCCAGTAGTAAGATACATTTTCCCTATGACTGGTGAGTACAGCGTGAGAGTCTCTCTTCGAAATCACCTACCCAACACAGATAGTTGTGGCACATTTGAAAAAAATTCAGAGGCTGCTAAAAAAATCTTTGTTCTAGACAAATTGCAAGGTGATAATTCTTGTATATTTTTGAAATTTTTTTAAGAATTATTTCAAAATTCAAATTTTTCATCCCTTGCTGTAAGCCTTTAACTCTATAAAATATAGTTTTAATTAAGAATAGTAAGTTGAATTCTGTCTTGCAATGGTTGAATATTTATAGGTCAATTAATATTCAGCTGATTCTAGAAAAGAACTCTTAATTACAGTACCTGTAGGAATCTTTGATCTTTTATTTTATCAGATAATCTTTATTTTAGTTGTAAATATTTCATCAAGCCACAGAAATTAAAATTAAAAAGTGGGCAGTAGTAATATTATATTCCACTGGATATTTGAGCTCAGTATTTGTGATGTATAGTAGCTCTGTGTTATTTAATGGTTACTTTATACTAGACAAACTGTAATGTAATAATTCTTAACAATATATGTTATTGTGATTATTTTTTTTATTTCTAAACAATGTTGGGAAATGAAATAATATTTAATGTATAGTAAATATTGTATTTGATAGTATTAGAAAAAGAACGCTCATTTAAACAATAATCGTTAGACATTCTTCCATTAGAAAACTTTAAAATTAAAGAGACTTGAAATGGTAAAGATAAACATTATGTAAGATGCTCAACCTACAAATAATTTTGTCAAGAACACTAAATTTAAAGTGGATAACTAAACAGCCCAGTTCTTTTATTATTATCTGACATATCAATTTCAAGTACTGTCACATAACTGAGTTATTAACCCTGTGTGCATGGTTGGGGGTCAAAGTGTGCATTACATAACTTTGTACAGAGTGGCATTTAATATGGTATTATGGATTTCATATCAGAGTTATCAACTTTTCATTTTGTTCTACCTTTCTGATTTTGTGACAGCTAATGTTAGAGTGTAGGAAATACCAGATATACAGTTATACTGGAAAACTATAGGTATGAATTTAGGGAGTAATAAAGGCTATGTAAATACAAATATGTAAATTGTATAATAGTTAAAGTATTCCTATTATTTAAATGAATATCACCTTGCACTTTAAAGTGTTCTAACATGTGTCAAACTGGCTTTGTTGATTCACAGACATATCTTTAGTAAAAATTTATTTGTAATATATTTGATTTGTTACGTACCACAGACATGTACTTTTTACTAAGAACGCAACATTTTCTCTGAAGGTACAAATGGTAAATTAAAAATTGTCGATTTATTTCTCCAGTGGATCTTGTCCATACACATTCAGTGAAAATATACAAAATTGAATTTTAAAATTAGTCTTTGTCTTATGTAAGTTGTTTCCTAGAATTTTAGCTCTACTTTGTTAGAGTATGGATAAGCCAGTAAAGCAGTTTGATGATGACCGAAGGAGGTCGAAACGTTGTTTGCTCCTCTACATAGTGCTTTCTCTACTCATACCGGCCATTTTTACATATATAATTAACAGTATATACTTTTGTTGTCTTCTGCTGATCATGTGTTTTGACCACTTGCTCCGGCTACAAGAATATTATCTTGGAGTTTCACAACACGTCTTTATAACATTACTTTCATTGCAGATTGCTGTTAATAAATGCTTTTAGATATCAGAATTTCATGGTGACATTGCAGCATGCAAGTGCAATGCGTCTCACTCGCAGCTTATATGTATTTCATATCTACAAAATTGTTTAATTTTTTCTCACTTCAATTGTGGAACTTGTTAAATCTGATCAATTCATATACTAAATTTATTCCAAGTAATTACTTTCTGCAGCAGGGTTTGACTGTGCAAACTATGTACTGTTTCATGCTATATGGTAGTCTACTTTGCCTTGAGTGTGTAATGTTAGTTTATGGCTATCATATCAGTGTCAGTTATTTCCAGGCCTCAGATGGACTATTGGACAATTACGAAGGTTTTTTACTGCATTTAGTCTTCTACTCATCTCTCAGCTTCTATTATTTTCAGATCCTTATTTCTCATATCTCTATATTGTTTAACATCATGTGTTTCTCAGTCTTCCTTTGTCTTCTTCCAACCTGGCTTTCAGTTCATGGTTTGTCTTGGCAGTCTGTTCTCCTTCATTCTTAGCCCAGTTGTCCATCTAAGCTTGCTCATTTCAGTGATTGATTTTAATCCAATTCTCTCTTAATTTCTCATCGTTTATATAATCAAACCATCTGACCTTCGTTATCTTTTTAACCTTCTTAGACTAGATTCAATTTCCTACAGTTTAGGCTTCATCTTAATAGATAAATTAACATTATTCTATATTCCATTCTATATTTTAAAAACAACTTCTTTACTCAATGTTGTCTTTACTTCCTTGTATATATCTCCAAGTAACACTAGCTATACTGTCAATACGTCTAAAGGATACCACATCCTTAATGACTTGAACCAAATCATTTTTCTTTAAACTTGTCATCTTTGCTTTACCAGTGTTAACAATTAAGCCAACCTCAGGAGCCTTTTGTGCCAGTGTTACTGTTATTCTAGTCATTCTTTGTGCTATAATACAACAAGCATCATCAGGATATTCTAAACCTTTCAAAGGAGTGTTATTTAACTATTTAGTACCATCATTTGTGTGATAAACTTTCTTTATGAACTAATCCATAACAACATTGAACAGCAGTGGTGATATAATATAGCCCTCCTTAACTTCACTTGTAACCTCGATTCACTTTGTATTATGTCGTATAACATATTTATCACATTAATTGTACTTCCTTCAATTCGGTAGCATTGAAGAATACTTCATATTGATTTTCTATGTACAGAGACAAAAGTTGTTTTAAAATCAACAAGATTCAACACCAGAGATTTTTGTCAGATGGACAAGAGATATTTGTGGATTACTATAATTTTAATCCATGATTCTTATTAATAGTAATAATGTTCCTCTAAAAATAAATCACCTCATTACACTCATAAATTGCTGTTTGCCAAGAGATTGTAATTGTAAATACAGTTTAATGCTTTTCAGTGAATGCACTTCTAATCTTGAGAATGCTAGAAAAGCAGTGAGGTCATATCATCATTCCATTTTTTCATTCAATGTCTGTTGATTTGATTTATGAGTTTTTGTTAAACACAATAATTTCATAGTTTTTCCATCAAATTAGTTTTTAACTTAAAAACCTTCAACACTATGGTTCTGTCATTTTATTTGTTTTTTGGGTAATAAAGTTTTTCCTTCTAGTTTCCTCCATTTACTGCTGGATGAGGCAGTCCATGTGGGCTGGTTAATCACATTGAAGAAGTTCATCCTTTTCCCTACCACATGCTTAGATCACCTGGAAGTTTTCTTCAATTCCCACCTCAGTTGAGCCTAACCTTCTCTATCATGTCTGTGGTGTATGAAGCAGTTAATCATCTTCTCTTTTAACTCAAGAAGTTCTCTCTCTTTTGGGAATATTGGTTTTCTTTGAGGTTTTCATACCCTTCAGTCATACTTACATGCATTTCCTTCATTGGTAATCCTAGGACTGATAATCCCAAGTAGTTCTGGTTAAGCATCCTAATCTGTTACTATTATAACAGATAAAAGGTAGTAAGTGTTACGTATAAAATTATTTTGGTTTAGGTATAACTAATTTATTTTGTAAGTGAATATTTCATGATTATTTAGTTGTTTCTTAATAAGAGATTTAAAAGCAGGTGATTATCGGAAGTTGTATTTGTAAGCTTTTGATGTCAAAGCTATAGATATTTCTAGAATGCCTCAATGAGAAATATCAATAGTGGCAACCAGATGAGAAAACAAAAGAGAGCCAAAAATAAAGCCAAGTGAAAGAGAGTTTCAGTCAGAGAAAAGTTAGAAAATGTAAAATTAATCATCATGGGAGAAAATAGCATGATAGTTGGTATGTTAAAGTGAGATTAACGATTTTCTAACATTTTAGGTGACTAATTTGCCTCACTCAAAGGTTTTCTAAAGTAATCAAACCTACATGTGTAGACTTAACAAAAAACAAACTATTATTTGGAAGTGTACTTCTATGTGGAAAACAGACATTTAATACAAGAAAGCAAATGATTATCAGAATACAGGATACAGTTGCAGTTACTCACAAGGCAGTGTACATGTATAATACAGCAGTACTGTTGTGTTAAAAATAGAAGATAAATAGCTAGTGAACAATACACAAAGATTGTCTAAGAGAAAAATAGCTTGGCTTTTTGGTTGAATTCTAAAGCAATTGCATTGGCTTAAGTTGACTTTTGTTAAGAAGAGGAGAACCGTATAGTATTTAAAATACGACTACAATATACAGTGTGAAGGATTTTTGTATATACTTTCAGCTTATTTTGTATATATTATTTTAAAACAAGCAGAGTGCATGCTGTCATTTATCATCAAATTCAACACAAGTGAATTACAGATACCTACTGTGAAGAATTTTTAATGCAGTACATCCATGGGTGGGGGTTGGGAGTGACACTAGTTAGTTTAGATCACTGTTTGGAATACTTCATACTAGTATAATTTATCTACTGGGCTACTAATTAGTGCCTTACCACCACATTGGGAGTTGGAATGCTTCTAACCTCAGAAGGTAAGTTTCTTTAACAAATTTACCTCCGAGTGGTAATACCTTTTTTTTTAATTTGATTTTTATTTGTTTATTTTGAAGAGCAGTTACTTTCTCACAACTGTTTGCAGGCAGTGAATGGTTGATATAGATGTGGGACATTGTAAGCTGGAGCACCCACATCTCATTCTCCTAATTTCTATTTTTTTTTCTTCATTTTGCTTTAATATTTCATTATTCTTTATGTGAGACTTGCTTGTTTTCGTTTTTAACAAATTAATATTAGTCAGAGGTGTGAATATGCTGTTTTTAACAGTACTTTCTTTTAACTTTATTTTATTTTACTTTTTAATATTAATATTATGTTTGTCTGTCTACACACACACACATTTATTTGCATGCTTTTAAACAATTTTTTACAGTAAGCAAGATCTAAATTGAACTTGTAGTAACAAGTCAGAGTTCAAGGTGATTCTTATGCAAAGAATTAAAATACATTTATCTATTTATAGTTTGCATAGTGCTTTGCATAGCTTTTTAATTGCATGTCTGACATTTTTTTCAGCATATGGGATTTTCTCTACTCTGAACATGAACTGTTGTAAAATCATCAAGGTCTGGTAAAGTAAAAGGTAGTACTTCACATTTTTAATACTACCTTGAATGACACTCTGCACAAGGTCATTTCATGTGCACTTTGACCCCCAATCTTGCACATAAGGTTAAATTCTAACTGCTCTTATACTAGTCTAGACTTTAGTTGTATTGTTGCATCAATAAAAATGTTCATTTTTGATTTCAAGGTTAAAAATGGCGTGTTGTGGTACTGGTAATAATTGTTTATTTCTTCCTGCAGATGTGGAGCTTTGCATCAGGGATGCAAAGGGTGCATTTGTTTGTGAAGGAGAAGTAAACATTCCTGCAAAAGAGAAAGTGATGCTCAGAGCCACAGTAGTACCTAATAATAAATACACTCATTTTCTATGGTATCTTGGAGATTCTGATTTAAGTTTGAGAACAGAAACATCAGTGTTTAACCATACATATGAGAATGTTGGCAGGTGAGTGTCTCCTCATTTCACTAAGCTTTTATTTAAGTGTCAGTAATAAACAATTTGTAGAAAAACATTTTACTCAGTAAGTCAGTGTGGAAGGAGTGCATTGATGTGCTGGACATGTTATCATAGAGGGAGAAGCATCTTACTGATTACTTTGGTTAACATTGTAGCTTTTGATATATTTCGAGACTTGCTACGTTTAAGGCTTCCACAAGCATCTGTTGTAGTTTTTCGTGTTGGTTTCAAATGTTTGGCCAGTTGAGGATTACGGGAAATTTGTGGTTTGTCTTAACCTTTGTTGTTAACTTCCAGTTGATCTCATAGATATTATATAGAATTACCATTTGATAGGTCATTCTAAGATATTGGTGCTTTAAAACTAGATGTGGGTTGTGCATACGTTTTTTAGTAGGATAATTAATTATGTTATCCTGTTGAGCAAACACATTTAGTCTGCTGACCCAAATCACATCATTATGAAACATGTACATTTAAGGTATTAGTGTGAAGTAAAACATGCAGACCCTTCACAGAACTAAACATCCACTGAATGTGTTGGCCACAACCTTATCATAAGCCCACTTTAGTCTTTCTGTTTGGAACAACACTGTCATTCTCATTCATTTACATGTCTGGAAACCAATGAAATGTCTATCAATTGCTACTCGAGATCTGCCAATTGTTAGCAAGTTCTCATGATGTATTGCCTCACTGAGAGGGCAGTGAGACTGGGGATACTCCCCTGGGAACCTTGAATATGGGAAACAGATGTGTAAAAAATATTTTAAATCAGTATGAAAAATTAAAGCCAACGTTAACCATGCTTTCAATCACTTGTGTATGTATATATCATCATTCTCAAAACTAGCCTGAATGGTGTGATGGACATTTTACTTACCCTAATCCTTCCAACTTGTCAACATGCATAAATAACATAATGCAGTGACTAGTAAATCTCGTTTTGACATTTTGGTATTTCTTTAAAGACCTGATTGAATCTGTGAAAAAGACATTTTGGGAATTACACAAAAGCCATCAAATGGCATTGTGGGTTGTCTGTGGACTTAGCTGGTAGAAACCAGGTTTTGACACCCATAGTGGGCAGAGCACAGGTAGCTCATTGTAGTCAACAACAAACAACAAATGGGGGGGACTTCCCTTACCAGATTTATAGAAAAATTGTAAGAAATTTGAATATATATATTTAGGTATTTCATAAAGATTATGTGGATGATAGATTATAATAAACACAGGAAAATTGCCAAAACCAAAATAGAATAAAATATTGCTCAGCCATCAGTTTTTGACCATTAAGTAAACACGTTAAACAACTTCTGTTTGAATCAAATAGTTGTCTCTTGACTTTACTCCTAGCAACTGTTGGAACTTTCAAGATGATGTAATTTTCAACAATGAAGGTGAACTCTGTTTATTTTATTATATTTACACCAGGATATTTATCACAAACACATGTTAAATGATTTTTCATTTACATTCAATTTTAAATTATTTTTCATTTTAGGAATTTAAGATTTGATATAAAGTATAATATTTCGCGTCAGGAAGAAACGTGCTTACACTTATCAATTGTTCATGAACATTAACATGGCAGAAGTATCATTTACTTCTTAATCCATCTTTCTTAGTTTTTAATCCTTTGTAGTAGTGATTATTTTAATAGCAATACATTTCAGCTGATGTGTGTTTGTGTGTGTGCTAAGTTTAGCCTTTTATATTAACAATTTGAGATGAGCATGCAGTTTCTATTAAATTAGAGTATTTAACTTAAAACGTTTTCTGCAGGTCACTTTCCAGAGTTTGGCTTATCCTCTGCTCATCTACTTGTATTTACTGAGAAGGAATATTTAATTTCCAGAGAGAAGGAAGTAGAGATAAAATATTTGGTATATATTTAATGTCATACACTACAGTGATCTTAGGAAATGTCATACATCATAAATTATTTTGTCATATATCTGAAATTTTAATTATTTGTTACTGCTGTGTGACTGTTTTCCTCAGAATATGGCTTACTTTGGAAGGATGTATCAAATTAAAAGAGTGGAAAGTTTTGATGTAATTTGTTTTCTCTATGATGTTTGTAGATAAGACATTTGTTTTAAAGCCTGTAAAAAATAAAGAAATTAATTAGAATATATATTGATGCCTCTCCTCTAAACCTGATATAAATATCATGGTAGGTTGATATTTAAAAAAGTTAAAAAGGTATTTAGATTTCAGATGCTGTGTAAACTGTTTTACAATACCTTTGTTTATTCTGTATGTTTTATTATTTAGTTATTTGTTCATCTAAGAGAATATGATACCAAGTTTGTTTTTTTGTAACTTCTTTCAGCTATGCAGTAACAGTATTGGCTAAAAACCACATAAGCAATGCCTCATCATCAACCATAAAGATCCACGTGTTGAATAAAGTTCAGAACCTTAGAATAAAATCAAGTAATAAAATACGTTTTGGTCAGGAGATAGAATTTATGGCTTTATTTTGGTTTGGTTCTGATTTGACGTTTGAATGGTCATTTGGGGATGGAACTGCAACTGTCACCACACGTAGCACGTCTGTAAACCACACTTATGCAAAGTAAGTTTGTTTTCATTTTCAAATAGTCTTTTCTTGCAACTTTTTGTTATAATTTACTTTCACGTACAATGGTTTCTATGTGTATATCATGTAACCAGTATACATGTGAAAAAAGAAAAAAAATATGTTTGTGTTATTTTTGATAATATTAAGTCAAAACTCTGGAAGTAATGTCTGTGATGTCTAAATTTTGCTACAAACGCAGACACCTGCAGGTTTATTTATTATTTATACATTTCATTTTTTAAATTATTTTATTACTTTTGTCTTATTTGTTTTGATAAATAATGTTTCTATTGTCAAAATATCATTGCCAAAAAGACGTGCAAAATAAAAATAGTAAAATTGTAAGATGATTGTTTCACTTTATAGGATACAGTATTCAGTAAAATTAAAAGTTCTCATATTCTGGATTAATAGTTACTTCCTCATTAAGGCCACACCTGTTTATTTGTCTATTGTGTTCTCACAGTGTATGAAAATATTTGTGTCTTTCTGAAATACTATAGAATTCTTTTAACATAACAGTGTTGGTGAATACCAAGTGAAGTTGAAAGCATGGAACACTATTAGCCGAGGAAACACTTCAGAAAACATTTTCGTTCTGAAAGAAGAATGTGAAATAACACTTCGTCAAATTGTGGACCAGAGTCAGGTGAATAAAATATGAAATATTTCAACTGTTCCTTTCAGAGAGAAATCAAAAATGCACTTACATGAGAGATAAAGGACACCTAACAGTACTAAATTGTCTTTTGGTGGCGTTTAGTTTCTATCAGTAAATACCTAATATATTCTATTCTGACTTTCCCTATTTATTTCTAACAAATTCTCATGGATTTTTGAATCATTAACTTTTTATACTGTTTTGTATTTCGATGTTCAATTTCTTGTACCATCAAACATTATTGTATTTTATGAAATTCTTTTCATGGGAATTCAATGCAGAATAAAACATATTCATATGTGTTAAATTATTATATGGATTCAGTGTAGAGTAAAGTATAGTCGTGTATTAAATTATTATAACATTCACCAAACATGCAGTTTTTTTTTAAACTAAGTTCAATTTTACATGCTAATATGTAGAATTTTCTCCCTTTTCTTGTTTTATAACCTGCTATATGCCTTATTGTCATGCAAAATTCTAATACAACAATCTGATTAATTATGATACTGTAAAAAAGAAGAAAAATATAATTTGAAAGACTAGGTGTCCTAAAAAATGTAAGTAAAATGTGATAAAATTTTTCACAGTTTCTGTTGACAGAAGACATCATTGTGGAAATAGAAATTGATGTATTTTGTGAAATCCACACTTCTATTTTGTACGATTGGTCCATACTTCAGGTTAGAGGAAATGTCAGTTTTCCATACAATATCAGTGAAACTCAGCGTCTTCATGAGAGAACTCTGTATCTCTTACCAGGGACTTTGCCAGTTGGAGAATATACTGTGACATTGAAAGTAAGTTTTCAATTTTTTTTACACCTTTTGAGGGAAAGATTATAACCAGAAATAATTATCTGTGTCGTGCTGAGTCATAAGAATGATTTTACAGTTTACCACACATTTCTTGAGTTTCATGGTATATTGAATTACTCATTTGTTCTGAAGTCTGTCAGTCAGAAACATTGGAAGATTTGTCTTGAAGATAAATTGTTCTGTTGATCTTATACAATATTCTAAGTTTAGAGAACCTATCAACTTATAAAGCTGTAGCAGTTTATTTCTGTGTGCAGGATATAACTGAACCTGTTCTGAACAGAGCTAAAAAGATAATCAATGTAGCTTTCCTAGTAAGATACTTTGTAACAATTCAAACTACCACAGTGTATTTATTAATAATTGTTTTTCATTCACCAACAGGTGTCAGTAAATGGTACAATACTTTATTCTAAAGCACAAACATCAGTCAGTATAATTAGTGGATCACCAGTCGTGCTGTTGAGAGGTGGAATATGGCGTCAAGTTAATAAACATAATGATATAGTGAATGTCAGTAGTTCCACGAGTAATGTAGTGGAAGATAAAAAGAATATAAGGTATGCCAGTAATTTCTGTTAAATATATAGTTTTGTGATGTTACTTTTGTACAAGTTGTTTTGCTGTTACAACATATAATTTTTTTAGCACTCTTTAATAGAAGTATCTATAAATTATTGAACAAACAAGTGTCATTAACCTAAATCTGAAGAAAATTATGTCAAATATAATTTTTATTGGACATTCCTGACTTTTAAATAATATTTTAAGAATGCCTTGTCAATTTTTACTGTTTCAGTTTTATAAACTTTCATTAAAGTTTTAAGACTGAATTTTTAATGTAGAAAAAAATAACTTAATAAAGTTATAATTTGAAAATTTCGTCGTGAACATTCTTCAAATAAATCAAGTGTATTTCTTCTACAAATAGCTTTCTTTGTAGTAGTTGATTTTGTTTTTGTATAATTTAGCTACAAATGGACTTGTACAGCTTTGAACTCTCAACAAACAGTATGTTTTAAAGATGAGGAACCTGATTTTACAAGAACCAACAGTTCCAGTGTTTTGACATTTCCAACTTCAAGCTTACGATTTCGTGTAAATGATGTTTTCATTGAGCTGGAAGTAAACACTGGACAGTATGAAAGCCAGTCTTCACAAGTTATTTCACTATCTGAAGATGCAAAATTAAGGTTGTATTTTTGTTAGTTTGGACCTTTGTTAATATTTCTGTTTATCTAATAACTTGTATCATTGTTAATCTGTCTTTGTGCAAAGTTATTTTTATCCTAAGAATAAAAATCCTTCTCTTTGTACTTCATTTGCATAACCTCAGAAGAATCTCGTAAATGCAAATCACAAATTTTTTTATCCCTTATTTCCTTTATCCCAACATTAACAGAATTAGTATATGGTGAAATTGAAAGTAAAAAAATGATGAAGTAAAATAAATACTTAATAAATGAAAGTGATAAATCACAGTGTAATGTTACTTCTGGTACAGCTTAGTGTAAACAAGAAATCTGAGTACTTGCACAAGTAAGCTTCAGTTAACTTGTTAAATTGAAAATTTTATCTACGTTTTTACCTACCAAAGAAATTCCTAGGGTTTACACTTCAGTTACTTTTGTTGATATATGTAGATATAATAAATAAACTTGCATACAAAAAAAATCCAAGAATTTAGCACAAATCTTTGGTCTTTATCCTTTTGCTGTCAAGGCTGTTGCACATTAATTTTTTACATTAACTTTGTTGTTTAGATAGAAGTATGTTTTTTAAACATAAACCATATTACAAGAATGGAATAAAACGTCCTGAAACTACTTTGATTTGGCTCATTTTCCAACTGTGTTATAAATGGGTAAATTAAAATTTTGTTAGCTGCTCGGAGCTAAACGATAATGATTACACAACAAAACCTAAGGCCAACAGTCTGCTATACCTGAAAAAAAAAATAGCTGTAATAACACTTTTTTTGTAGAGATAAAAATGCTAATTCTCTTAGACATAAACATGTCCAACATGTAAGACCACATGGTTTAAATAACTGTTTTGAATGGTGTGGTAAGATGGGAGACTTCACTGGAGGCCTTGACAGATATATTGATATATCAGCAGACCAAGAAGTTCGTCTCAAATTTTATATTCAATTTCAATTGTCAATTTCTGTAGTTTGTATTTCTAATTTGTGTACAGTCAGGAACTTTTAATAACAAAGAAAAAAAATTCTGATATGGTAAATTAACTACTCTTACATTCATTTCTATTCTCATTCAGTGGTGCCTCTATATGCAAATAATTTCTTTTATAAATGCCACAAGCATTTTATCTCCTCTCATTTGGGACTCTCTAATTCTAATGCGTCTCTCGTGCAAATCATTATGTGACAGCCCTCTACCAATAAAAGTGTAGCATACTCTGAACACATATGACTCCCTCTGTTCAGCTGTACTTGTGTTTTACCATTTACTTTGTTCTCTCTTAAAGTGTTTTATTTACATATTTTTTCACATCTTTGTCATGTTTCTCTCAAAAAGTTTGCTCTTTATTATACAGTAGTGATATTTGTAAACTGTTGAGCTATTCTGATGTGGAATTATTTTATATTTTTACCGACTTTTGGAACTTGTTATGTCATTATAAAAAAAAGACCCCTCGGTGTGGATTCCTGTACGTGGTGAGGGGACCTCCCAGGGGGGAAGGTTCTGTTCTGTCTGGTTACCTTCTCTGGGATCTAAACATCCACCCACGTGTTGCCATGCATGGTGACCCGTGAAAGGTAGGAGAGGATCCTGGTGGTTGAGGGGTCCAACCCTAACACACCACTTTGGCCTCGAATTCCTGTAGACGGGCGGGCCTTTGGGTGGCCCCCCTTGGGTCAATCGGCTGGTCCACTTGAGCTAGAGCCAACCAAGTACCAGTGTTGGAAGTTCTCAACAGGTGTTATGGACATTGTGCCTGATGCTGGTGTTTGGGTATAGTGCTCATGAAACCTTGGCGTTGCTGCATTGTCCTTTGTAGTGCATCCCCTTGTAGGGCTCCATGGTGGGTAGGGTCAGTGGGTACCGAAACTTTTCCTCTTTCCTATGGATCCTCCAAAAAATTTAAATAAAATTTTAAAAAACAGTCAATGGGTAAGCGACCACGTCTTGAAAACTCAGAACAGCAATCTTCAACATTAGTAACACACGTACCTCATTTTCTTATATTGCATTCTCTTTCGGAAAAACCTTTAGGGCAAATGTCCCCTTTTTGTATTCAAAAGGGACTAGAGGGACTTGCTGGCTCTCCAAAGTCAGTAAAGAACCTTCGATCTGGTGACATATTGGTCGAAACATCCACATCCCAACACAGTGAACTCCTCTTGAATTCAAAGGCAATTGGGGATATACCTATTGAGCTTACACCCCATGCTACTTTGAATTCTTCACAAGGAATTATTGTTGAAAGGGATTTGAAGAACGTTCCCGAGTCAGAGATTCTTGCTGGTCTCACCACTCAAGGAGTTTCTGCAGTGAGGCGCATCTCCACTCGCAAAGATGGAGTTGCACTGCCAATAAATACCTTCGTTTTAACATTTACTTCACCGTGTGCACCTGCCACCATCAAGGTAGGTTATCTCATTTGCAGGGTTCGGCCATAATTCCAAACCTCTTCAATGTTTCCAATGTCTGAGATTCGGCTACTCAAAGACATCTTGTCGTGGTTCCCTGACATGTGCTCATTGTGGAGGCAAGGACCACGATGCCTATGACTGTGACATGAACCCGCATTGTGTAAACTGCAATGGTTCTCACCCCTCTTACTTTCATTCTTGCCCAAAAGGGTTGGAGGAAAAATAGGTGCAGCGTTTGAAAACGACACATAACATTAGTTATCCTGAGGCTCGGAAATTGCTGTCCACAACTCCATCTCGAACATATGTTGCTGCACTTCATTCCACAACTACAGTGGGAGTGCAGACAAATCTCTCTGTGCCTCCAAGAGAATCGTTTTCAAAACAAATGAAAAGCCTTTTGACCTCCGTGGTTAAAAAAGTTGATGAATCGACTTCCACTCCCATCTCTGTTCCTCCCATACCTTCCAATAAACCTAAAGATCCACGTCCTTCAGTTTGAAACACAGGCATTTCTTCTGATACATTGTTTTCTCCAACCGCAAGAGACAAAACAATTATTTGTTCGCATCCTCAGTCACTGGATTCCTCTTCCAATAACAAAAACCTGCCCACTCGACCCAGAGCAGGATCCATGGAGGTTGATAGACCTCCTCCGATTAAAGACAGTAAAGAAAAAAGATGTGGTCGTAAACTGAAGGGTTCTCCAGCCACTTCACCAACCCATTCTTAAAAATTGCCACCTTGATACAATGGAACTGTCGAGGTTTACATTCTAATCTGGATGATATCAAAATGCTGATTGCTTTCTGCCATCCTGTTTGTCTTTCTTTACAAGAAACATTTCTCAAATCTGCTGATACAGTCTCCATTCAGCAGTTTTCTTTGTACAGAAATGACAGGTTGTGTGATGGTTGAGTACATGTGCCCACCCTGTCTTTGTCACTCAACACACCCTTGGAGGCCACAGCCATCCGTGTTTCCTTGGGTCACACCATCACTGTTTGTTCTCTGTACCTGTCACCTGGAGAGACATATGATCAATCAGAACTTGACACTATAGTTGAACAGTTACCATCTCCATTTCTAATCCTGGGGGATTTTAATGGACACCATCCCCTCTGGGGAAGTGCTATTATTGATGGGAGGGTTCGATCTGTAGAGCAGATGCTCTCTGATCACAATCTTTCTCTTTTCAATACTGGTTTTTCCACTTACTTTCATGCATCTAGTCAGTCCTTTACCACTATTGATCTAGGCAGTGATCATTTTCTGCTCTTTTTCTGAGAGATTGGCTGTGGTCGATGCCACTCTACCCGTCTGCCTCTGTGGAAGCTGGATCAGGCAGACTGGTCCACTTTCACTGCTCTCGCAGAACTTGATCCTGCCATCATAAATCATCCATCAATAGACGATTGTGTAACAGCGGTAACTGACTGTATTATACATGCAGCTGCTCAGTGTATTCCTAAAACTTCGACACGTTTTCCACGATATCCTCGTCCATGGTGGAATCCTGCTTGCCACTTAGCACGGAAGGCTCAAAAATGGGCCTGGGATACTTTTCTTAGATATCATACACTTTCAAACCGGGTTGCTTTCCAATGGGCCCGTGCACATGCCAGATGGGTAAGACGTCAAAGCCAGAAGGAATCTTGGATTAAGTTCACTACCAGCATATCTTCTTCCACCAGTTCCAAGATCATATGGGACAGGATTCGAAAGGTTAATGGGCACTACAATTTTGTCCCCCTCTCGATCTTAATCTCTGATGGTCAGGAGGTGACTGATGTCCAGAACATTGCTAACACTCTAGGTGAAAGCTTTTGTCAGGTGTCTAGCTCTCTGCTTGTTCCTCCACCTTCCTGACCATCAAGACTCAGGCAGAGCGATCACCTCTTTCCTTTTGAACTGACTGTTTCTTTCACTATAATTGTCCCTTTACCCTGGTGGAACTAAAAATGGCCCTTCATCGGTCTGCCAGTACGTCTGTTGGACCTGATGATATTCATTATGACATGCTGCACCATCTATCTCCTGCTTCTCTTGATGTCCTTCTGATCGTCTTCAACCGGATTTGGCAGGAGAATATTTTCCTGATACCTGGCGCCAGGATATTATTTTACCTTTCTCTAAGCCAGGGAAAGATCCGAAGATTCCTTCAAACTATCGTCCAATTGCTTTGACGAGCTGTCTCTGTAAGACCTTAGAAAGGATGGTTAATGCTCATCTTGTTTGGTTCCTTGAATCAAACAACCTCCTCTCGCCCATCCAGTGTGGGTTCCGTCGACAGCACTCCACCACAGACCACCTAATTTGTCTTAAAACATCTATCAGAGAAGCCTTTCTCAACCGCCAACATCTTGTATCGATATTTTTTTGACATAGAGAAGGCTTACAACACAACATGGAGGTATGGCGTTTTGCGAGACCTCCATACATATGGGTTACGTGGCCATCTACCCATGTTTATTAAAAAATTTTTAATGGACAGGAGATTCCAAGTTCGTGTGGGTTCAACACTTTCCAGTTCTTTTGTCCAGGAACTTGGAGTCGCTCAAGGCAGTGTATTAAGTGTCACACTCTTCAGTATAAAGATCAATGCCATCACTGAACAACTCCCTTTCACTGTTGCGAATGGGCTGTATGTCGACGACTTTCACATCTCATGTCAGTCGTCAAACATGAGATATATTGAGCGGCAACTACAAACTGCCCTCAATCGTGTACGGAAGTGGACTCTGGCGAACGGCTTTAATTTCTCTTTCTCCAAAACTGTATGCATGCACGTTTGCTGTCGACGAGGTATTCACCCTGATCCTGAACTTCATATCTGTGAAGTTTTGCTACCAGCGGTCTCGGAGACAAAGTTGTTGGGGCTTATCTTTGATCGTAAACTGACCTTTATACCACACTTAAAGCAGCTTCGGGTCAAATGCACAAGAGCACTGAACATCCTCCGTGTCCTCTGTTCTACCAGTTGGGGAGCAGATCGCTGTTAAATGTTGAAGATATATCGTGCTCTTATTACATCGAAACTCGACTATGGATCAATGGTCTATGGCTCTGCCAGACCCTCGGCCTTATAAGATGCTGGATCCCATTCATCACCAAGGACTTCGACTCTGCAATGGGGCTTTCTGTACCTTTCCAGTTCAAAGCATATACATTGAATCTCATGAACCTTCTGTACACCTTCGCCGTTTGCAACTATCTTTACAATATACTTTGAAACTTCATTCCTTACCAAAGCATCCTACTTGGTAATGTGTTTTCCTTCCTCGGTGGGCAGTACTTTTTCAGAACAGACGATCTGTCATTGCTCCGTTTGGCCTTCGCATCCGGGTGCAATTGGATGAATTGGGTCTGTCTTTGGATAACATTGGAGATTCCACAGGTCAGCCCATCCCACCATGGCTTATTATAGCCCCCAAATGTGACCTTTCTTTCAGTCACCTAAAAAAGGCAGATACTCCAGATTGGAAGTTCCGTCTTTTATTCAATGAATATCTTTCAAACAATCATTCAGTTCCCATTTATACAGATGATTCCAAATCAGGTAATTCAGTGGGCTCTGCTATGGTTTGCTATGGGTCAGTAGTTGCGTGCAGAATCCCCTCTACAGCTTCTGTGTTCACTGCTGAACTGTATGCCATATCTCTTGCCCTGGAATATATTGCATCTGAGCAGTACTCCAACTGCACTATTTATAGTGATTTGCTTAGTTCTATACTTGCCTTGGAATCGCTACACATTAGCTCACATCCTGTTCTTGCTCATATTCGAAACCGACTGGCCCATTTCTCATTAGCAGCTACTTCAATCCAGTTTTTCTGGATACCAGGCCATGTTGGTATTCGTGGGAACGAGCTTGCAGACATGGTAGCTAAATATGTCTGCTTCAGCACTATCACCCCTATGCCTATTCCATACATGGACTATGGTGTTGTCTTCAAGGCTCAGCTCCATGCCAGCTGGCAGTCCACTTGGAGTGAGCAACGCGACAACAAACTTTTTCAAATCAAACCCAAAATTAGAGTTTGGCCATCCAGCTTCAGTAAAGTTTGGAAGGAGGAAGTTGTTCTCACTAGGCTACGCATTGGTCACAGTTTTTAACTCATCATTTTCTTTTATCTGGAACTGATGCACCAATGTGTAGTTTGTGTAACACTCAAATCACTATCAGCCACGTTTTACTTTCTTACCATCGTTACAATTCTCAATGACGGCAATATTTTAAACATATATTTTCCCAGGGTCAGTCTGTAACATTGGACAGAGTTATTGGTGATGGTGACTGTCCATTTTGATAACATTTTTACTGGCCATCAATCTTTTTAATCTCATTTTAGTGTTGCATATTTATTCATTACACCTTTTTAATTTTAAGCCAACTTCAGGTGACTAACGCTACTGTTTGAACTACTCTTTAGTTGTCCTGGCAAGTTGTTATTATACTTTTGCTGCATATCATTTCACACTTTTACTACTTTACTTTTTAGTACTGGCCATATCGACTCATAACCCGGAACCAGGACTGGAAAGACGAACTTCAGGTGACTGACGGTGGTTTTTATTCTTACCTGTTAGTCTTCCTGGCAGGTTATGATCATTACCATTCTGCTACAGGTAGTTTTTTACATCTTTGTTGACTGGATGTCAACATTGGTTTTTGGGCCATTTTCTGTTTTAATTGCCATTTTGCTTTTATCTTCAGTTACTTTTACAAATTTTACTCCGTTTACTTGACTTTTATATTTTTATTGAACATTTGGCTACTCATCATTACGATTTTGCCGTGTCTTTTAAAACTTTTATTCTTTTACATTTTGATAATAGCTGCTATGACACATAACCCGGAACCAGGACTGGAAAGGCCAACTTCAGGTGATTGACAGAGATTCTTGAACTTACCTGTTAGTCTTCCTGGCAGATTATGATCATTACCATTTTGTTAGAGTAAATAGTTTATAACTTTGAAGACTGGATGTCACCATTGGTTTTTACACCATTTTCTGTTTTAATTGCTGTTTTGTTTTTACCTTCATTTACTTTTACAAATTTTTCTCCATTTACTTGACTTTTATCTTTTTACTGGAAATTTGGCTACTCATTGTTGTGATTTTGCTATGTGTCTTTTAAAACTACTCTTCTTTTACATTTTGATACTGGTTGCTATGACACATAACCCGGAACCAGGACTAGAAAGACCAACTTCAGGTGACTGACGGTGAGTCTTGAACTTACCTGTTAGTCTTCCTGGCAGGTTATGATCATTACCTTTTTGCTGGAGTAAATACCTTACAAAACTTCTTATACTCTGCCTTCTATCTTAACGTTGTAGACTAGGTGTCAACATTGGTTTTATACCTTTTTGTTTTGACTTCATTTCCATTTATGTCTTTTACTACATTTTTTTTTTACCTTTTTTACCAGATGTCTGGCACAGATAGCCTCGTTGCTTTGTGCCATAAAACACTAAATCAATCAATCAATCAATCAATAAAAAAAAGAAAAAAATTATTGCTTCTGGCAACACAGTTGAGTTTTGTTACTCATTTTGCATTATTAATTTTTCATTACCTCTTCAGAAATTATGTTCTATTAGAACATTTACACAGGCTACTGGTCATGCTACTCAGTGGGAAAATTTTTCAGCGTTAGTTTGTTGACAGATTGATTGTTCTGTAAACTATCTTTCTTTAAGCCTCACCTCGTGTTTGAGGAGCCACATACTTGCAATACAATTCTCTGACTTTTGAAAGATAAGACACTATGCTAATGTAGTTTTATTTATTTTTATTGTTAATATTGCTGTTAATATTTACATTCCATAACATAAGTTCAATTAGATTAGTTAATACTCATAGTCTGGTTTAGGTTAGCCACTAGTTGTAGTTGTATTTTTCTACTATACCATTTATTTAGGCGTACTATGGTCTTTGTTATTCTCGGATTACCTTTAATTCATCTGATTGTTATATTAATCATTAATTTCATGATATATTTTTCTTTCCTGTTCCTTTGGTTTGTGTGGAACTTTTGAGCCAGTGTCCACACAAATTTTTTCAGTGTTGCATGTTCTGAATCTTCTAAAATGTTTTTCTTTCAAGGCTTAGTGGTACTCTTTGTTACATATTGTTCAGTTTGGCTTCATAAGTGTTTATTTTAGGTTTATTAGTAGTTCTACATTAAACCATAATTAGGTTAAATATCTTGGTTTATTAGACTTGATAAGGGTCTGTTATATTTGGTTTGCTCATGGTTCTTTTAAAGCCTTATTTGTATTTAGGTTATTTATCGTTTCTTTGACACAAAACATCACATCCATATGATTTTCTCTGCACAGTTTAATATTTCCACAGTATTATATGTCATTTTCATCTTTCTTTATAGTTTATACTTCTTACTGTTATATTAGATATTTGTTCTGCCACTAATAAAGATTCAATTCAAGTACCACTTTACTTTTGCTGAACATTTAAAATATACTTAAAAATCTTTAATTTGCATGCTTATTTAAATTTTTTTATTAAAATAATATTCCTTTAATTTTTTTATGTAATGAATATTGCAAGTACACGAAATATCATGTATTTATGTATATGCTTATGAAATAATAAAATATAAGTATTTTGGGGGTTTTTAGGTTTGCCTCTGAATTCATGTTCAGTTCTTAGAAAAGAAATCAAATTCTTTCATAATTATTGTGTACCACTCATTGGTGACAGCTTGATAACACTGTAGCATCAGTACTTTATAATCTATTTATTATTGACCATCCTTATTCAGAGGAATGGCTCTGTCGAGGATGTTTTTCTTTGCCAAAGTTTAAAATAAGCATTTAATGGAAAACTGATAAAATAATGTTTGTGTCCAAAAATAAAACTGCTGAGCAAATCATTTTATATGTATAATTCTTAATCTGCTATAATGAGCATAAGAATTGCTAGACTTTGACTCCTCTGAAGCAAAGTTCTAAATATGGATTTTTGGAACAACTACAGATTTCAGTAAACAAATATCTCAATTATTATGTCGGTGACTGATGTATATTTATTTTATGATTGTTCTAAATTTGGTTTTGCTTTTTTTTACCCTCAGTGTTGGTGTTATATGTAACAAGTGTCAGAAAAAAGAAGTTTCAGTGGATGACAAAATTGTGTTCCAGGCCTTTTGTTTTGATTGTGACACTGAAGATTTAGAATATGAATGGAATGTATTACTAGTTAAAGATGGAAAACATAAGCTAGTGTATTTTGGTAAGTATGTGTATTCTTTACATTGGTGAACTAAACTTTTATTCTACTGATTTTCAAACAAAAGTAGAATCATTTATCTTGACATTAACGTTCAAACATTGTACGTTAAATAATCGTGGACCTTCTTCAGATATACTTCTAGTCTTTTATGTATGCCTCAAGACTTATCACAGTTCTCTCCTGAACTTATAATACTCGTCTGCTTTTTCATATTTAGGCCTACTTTTAAGAAAATCTTTTGCTTTCTGTCAAAGTCCACACAGGCAGTTTCAATTGCTTTAAAACACCCTTTTACAATAATTTACAAATTATTCTCCTAAAATGTCTGAAAACTGTTAATTCCACTTTAACATATCAGCTGTTATGCTATTCATTCCTACAGTGGTTTACTTTATGTTGTTTAATTTTTCTCCAACTATAACTTTTCACTCAGCTTTACTTTTGGTTCTCGTCCTGCTTTCACTTCTCTTATCTGGTTGCTGTTATTTATATCTCTACTGAAGCATTCTAGAAATTTTTCTAACCTCAACTTCAATGTACAAATACAACTTCCAATAATTGTCTGCTTTTAAATTTCTTGTTTTGTTCTCTATGTCTGACATTATTCTATACATTGATCTACATCTTATAAATACTGTTCTGCATTTTGAATGAAATAACTTTAGCCACTTTAGGTGTAAGATTTTTGACTTTTGGTTCAGGTAATTAAAAATTATTTAAAGGCAGCAGCATTTGAAATAGAATACCAGAAAATGTATGAACAGTCAAATGCAAAAACATGAAAATATATAATAATATGACACTTTAATTATTTTTATAAGAAAAAACAAATGTTTTTGATAGAGTGTATTGACATACTTTCTGTGGATTTTTATTCACTTTTTTACAATGCTGATTAGATGTGACATGACAGTTAATGTAGCTTAGTGTATAAATCTAGGTTTTCCAGAACCGTTTTCCCAACATGTCCATTAGAATTTAGCATAATAATAAAAAAATATCAGTGTGTACTTTGGTTATAATAATTGCATGGCATAAAAGGAAGAGCCTGTAACAGACAGACATTGCTGACAAAGCCAGCATTTAGCATGAAAGGTATCACTAGAAACCAGTTTGGGTTAAACAAAAATTAAATAAATAAAGTAATCTTGATATGTAGGAAGTCAGTCATGCTTAAGAAATTATTTGCAAAATCGAAATATGGCTTTCATTGCTTTATTTAATGTATGATTTTTAATTTGGCCATATTTATCATTTTCGTACTTAGCCTCTAAATATATTGCTTAAGTTATAACTTTAAAGATAATACATTTTTGTCTGTTTTCGTTATATAATAATATGTACTTTCAGGAAAAAAAAATACTCAGATAATATTTATGTAACAACATATTAACTTTTCGTTTTGTGTAAGCCGCATTTGAAATTAATTCAGTAATTACTTGTGTGCTTTCTTGGATAAGTCAAAACCTTAATCTAACCATAATACCTTTTGAAAAAAGTGATGTTTTTTATATATATACACAGGTGAATATCATTGCAGTCTAGCAAATGGATCAGCTGTTTATATGTTGGCTGATAATTCATCAACAGCTCCGTCAGTCAGTAGCATCCCATCTAGCAGACCTCCCAGTCTTATTCAGGAAATATCTGGAATCAGTAGAGGTGTGGTCATCTTTCAGGAAAAACTAACATCAACTAGTTTCAAGAAAACGTATTTTATGATGATAGTGGAAAACACAATTAACTAATAATCATGTATTTTCATTTTCAAGGCATAGACAAAATAGTGTTTTCAGTTTTCGGATGTCATATGGATTTTACTTTTAACACATTTCTTGCTGAAAGGCTTCTTGTTTTAATCACAATGGTATTTTAATTTTAATGAATGTGCAATATCAAATTAAACAGTCTGAAGAAGTAATAAACATTTAATAACATGACAACTGTTAATAACCAAAGATAGAACATTAATTCAGGGTGGTCAAAAAGTATATATTCTATTTTTAAATTTAATAATTAAATAAATACAACCATACAGTTTTCCACATCATGCAGGGCCAACTGAAGCAGATTTTATTGACATTTCATGAGACATCTACATGTGCATCATTATTGGTTCTCAGCATGTCTTGTCAGTATTTATTTTCTGTCCATATTTGCTGAAACATGCCCATACTCACAGGGGATATAGCATCCATTATCCTGGATTTTAGCTTCATGATGTTTGCTTTAAATATAATGTATACAAAGAGAAAAAAACAACTGGTATTTACATATTAGTTTTTGCACTCAATATATTTTTGAATCTTTGGCTACTGTTAGTAGTGTGTAGCATGATTTTCAAATTGAAATATGCAGTATAGAATATGAAGTATTGTCATAGCAAAAAAACAGAATGTCCTGGAATTTCTGTAATTTATCTGGCATCCTGTCTAAGTTATAACTGGGTTTTGGTTGAACAGTCCTCTAGCATTGTAAAAATTCAGTAAATTATAATCATCTCTTTCTTTTGATTATAAATAAATTAACAGTGAATGTCAGAGAGAATTAATGACATTCTTTCAAAGACAGGGTGTGGTAGGCGGAGCTTGGCGTGTGGGTATCAACTTATTGGTTATATCTTATAAAACAAGAAGCTGATAGGCTGGAAATTTATATTGTAGCTTAGAAATATTTATGGTATAAATGTGTAGTTTATGGTTGGCTTAGGAGATTAATATGGGTAAAAGAAGTAAGTTAGAGTGAAGAAGTGTCATATGATATATGAAAGTGAAGACTAAGAATTTATTTTGGAAATAAAACATTAAACCTCACATTATATTAAAATCTGAATAATAAACTACATTTCGATGTATCATTTATTGATATACAGTGATAAGAAAGTTAAATGAATTTTGACTGTAACTCTGTAAAAGAGTGTATTGTGCACTTTGATCCCTATCCACCCACCCACACCTACACACAAGGTTAATAAAACGTAGTTTGGCTGCTTTTATCAACTAGTAAGAAGATGAAACTTGGATCTTGTTTTAAAGACTTCGTAGTTGCCCTCTGCTATATAACATTTTGTTTTTTAGTCTTGAAGTGGTACTGAAAGAGAGTCTTAGTTCTTCAGCTTTAGTCAAATGAAGCAGTTAAACCAAGTGTAGGTGTCTGATTATTTGTTTAAACAAAGTTATGTCCTCAGTGCAAGGGCATATTCATCAGTTTTCCTGAACTTCAAGCAAGAAAGATTAGATATATGTTATTGTAGAATTGCATTGCCACCACATAGCCAAGTTTGTTATTCTATTCCTTTCATATTCTTTTAAAAGGAATTCATAACAAGGTTACCAACATGGAATTATTGTTCAGTTTAAACTAACTGTATATATGTAAAAAGAAAAGAAAATGAATCTTGAGATAATTTGTGTAGAATATTATATATTGGCAACAGCTGGTAAAATTACAAAAGAACTTCACCCAATATTACATGGGAGACAAAGTACGATATTTTGAAAGAGAATGTTTTTTCATTTATTTAATGACAACTGGTGTTTTAAAAGTAGTGTGTTAATCACATTTATCAGAATGTTAAAATAAGACCACCTAGAAGGATTTATGGGCAAATGTTTTTTGTACGATTTCTGTGTCTAAAAGTTTGATATGGCAGTTTCCTCTTCTGTTTAATCTATACTGATGTAACATGATGTAAGTTTATTTTTCCGTAAAATATCTCTACAAAATTAATTTGTAGTGACAACTTCCATCTTTAAACCTTCAGCATTGTATAGAGTTTTCTACCCTGGCCATGTTGGTATGAACATAACTTTGTTTTATTTCTATCAGAACAATGCCAAACACACACACAGAATATAATAATGCATGAGTGGGAAATAAAGGTCTAACTTTTTTTTGTTAGTAGTTATAACTAGTGCATCAAAAATAAAGTTTGTAGGTATCCATTAGTTTAATCACTTTTAGTTCAAATGCATAAAAATCGTTTTCTTCTTTTCAGTCCTAATTAAAATGTATGAATAATTATTTTGGTAATAAATTGTTATTAAAATGTTTGATTTATTTGTAGTCAATATTATGTGCAGACTGATAGTAAAGCTGATAATTAACAAGCCACTAATGTTACAAAATATCAAAGAAAATCTGATTCAGACTTATTCATGTTTCATACAAACTGTCTTTAATGTATAGAATAAAAGCAATATGTATTTTATTAATTTAGGTGGAATTACCCAGGAGACTTTAAAACTGTCTGAGCATTTACCATTAGAGGATATAAAACGAGACAGATTACTTCCCAGACAACCTATTGAGAGAGATAATTTTAAACAAAACTTTGACCATGGTCCCGAGAGTAAGTATTTAAATAATATTAAGTTAGTAATAAAATGTAAAATCAACATATGCATATAATATTACTTTGATTTATTTTATGGAATAAGGAATTTCTGAATACTCTAACACTGTTTCTATTTTTAGGTTGTTTTGTTTCATTGTGTATAGTACAAATAAACTCACTTTAGTGACACACAGCATGCACATTTCTGCATTGTCGAGTTTAACCAAAAACTCAATTTTGATGTTATAAATAACAAGAAAAAACTTTAATTGCTTAAGGTAACTATAGTACTAAATTTGACCTTTTTGTTATACAAGGTCTGTTAAAAAAATGCGCCAACTGTTTGAATTGCGCTGCTCCAGTTGGTTCCAGGGGAATCTGTTTGGTGTCACTAGGTTTGCATAGATCAGCTGATTACGACGCCATTTCCTTATTGCAGGTATCTTCATTTGTGTATCAGCTACATGGTTTTAAGTGAAGTGCGATTTTTTCATTTGGCAGATTTCAGAATGAATGACATGAAAGAGCAACGACTTGCTGTGAAATTTTGTGTTAAACTTGGAAAATCTGCAATTGAAACTTTTGCTATGCTTAACACGGCTTACGGTGATGTTGCTATGAAGCTTACAGCATGTTTCAAGTGTCATGAATGTTTTAAGGATGGTCGACAGTCCATTGAAGATGATGAGCATCCTGAACGTCCTTACATGTCAAATGACGACCCACACGTCAACAAAATCAACACCCTGGTGCGGGCAAATAGACGTCTGACTGTCAGGGAGCTTGCTGAAGAGTGGGATATTAGTTGCATCTTGTTACGAGATTTTGACCGAAAAATTGAAGATGCACCGCGTTGCTGCGAAATTTGTGCTTCAGAACTCGTGAGTTAGTGACCAAACATTCGATCACTGTTCTTCCCCACCCCTCTACTCACCTGACCTTGCTTGTTGCAATTTTTTTTTGTTCCTCAAACTCAAAAGACCCTTGAAAGGAAGAAGATTTGAGACGATTCCCGAGATGAAGGCAAATGCAAAGAAGGAGTTGGAGGACATTACAAAAGAAGCGTACTAGGACTGTTTCAACAAGTGGAAACACCGTTGAGATAAGTGTGTGCATTGGGGAGGAGAGTACTTTGAAGGGGTTTCAGACCTGTAACTTCTAAATAAAGTATATTTTGTTTTATGATGTCAGTCTGCGTATTTTTTGAACAGCCCTCGTATGAATTGTGGCATACCTATATCATTTCACTGTTAAAAATGCTACAAGCTTTTTTTAATTTTTTGACCTCATCGTAAGAGATGTAGTTATTCAGTTTTTAAGTTGGTTTTTCATTAATATTACACAAGATTTAGTTTCATAATTATTTTCATGTGTGAGATAAGCTTACTTTATCCTTAAAATTTAATGTTACAGTAGTTTTATATTACAAAAGATTTTGTCTTATAATGAATAGAATATCTGTATATTATTAACACGTTAAATACTTTTTATTAATTTACTTTTTCACTTGTATTATTTTGTAACTTGGAATCAGTATCTGTTTTAGTTACTACTTTGAGTGAGTGGATAAAAAAACTACTTTATTATTATTAAATTTTATGGACTCGTATTTTTGTTTGTAAGAGATGAGTTAACATAAAAACTGGAAAAGCTCACTATTCACCATCTCACATTTGTATTATTGAAGTATATTAGAGTCATGTGTACCATTAAAAATTCTTGAATCAACATCTTTTGTGATTTTTCATTTGTAAGAAATATTTAAGCCTAAATAATATTACTTATTCACTGACATGTTTACCGCATAGCCTGTTGTTTTTATGAAACCTTCTGAATTGTCTCTGTTAAAGTATCAGAGTTCAAATATTCTTAATGATACCTCATTTCTATTACTTTATGAAACATGATTCTTGTTTCCCTCGATTTCTATTATCTACTAAAACATCTTCCTGACATCTTCCTGATGAAAATGTTACTCTGTGTAATTAATGTGTAATATGTAATTTTAACTCTGTTCATATGCAGGCACAGTTCCTGAAGAGAACTACCACACTTCAACACTGCTTATTGATGAAATTAATGAAGATGACTTTGAAGATCAGAGAAATGGACGTGACCAAAGTTTGGGTAAGTAATGTACATGATTTGTTTTAGCTTTTAAAGGTATTGGTAATGTCAGAACATTTGAATTCCAAGGTTTCATACCATATATAAGAGAAAAAGACTGATTAAAGATAAAGTGAAACTGGATGATAAAATGATGTTTGTCCACTTTATAGTAAGTGATACTTTGGAAGTCATTGGTACTGAGGCTAAATATAGCAAATTAATTTTTTGTTCTCATCAGCCATAATTAAAATATCACAATTGTGATACTTATTGAATAATGTCTGCCACATAGCTTGTTACATGTCAGTGCTAAATCAGAATGTCCTAACTGTAAGTGTTTCAAAGCTTCACTTCAATAAGATTACTGTTATTTGTGAATGTGTGTAACAGCTCACTACATCAGTGATAACTGTAAGATGTATATAATATTTACTTAACATATATCTTGTGACAGAAAATGTTTCCAAAGGGGTCTCTAAGAAGCTAAATCAGTGGAGATTAGAACAAACCATAAGAAAGATTTTAATGAACTAATCAAATCATCATGACCTCATTGTAGTGGCTTTCATGTTTTTAGCATAACTATATCTTGTAGTATGGAAGGTGGTATACAAATACCAGGCACTTTAAAACAGTCTTTACTCTAAGGAAAATAGTATCTGTCATTGATTTATTTAATGTCTGGGAAACTTTGTAGCTAGTATTATAAATTAGCTTACTTCTGTGCTGCTTTTTAGTGCCAGTAAGAGAACTAAATCATTCATTTTTATCATGTCAACAAAATTATGAAAATAGATGAATGACAATGTTTACTGAAAACTTTTATGATACAATTAAATCTGGTACATAGACAGTATTGTTCATTCTCTGACTTAAAAACCTCCTTTTTTGTAAGTAACAAGATAACCAGTTTATAATCTTCATTTCTACTATTTTGTTTCTTTCTATGGTGAGACAAGTTTCGTTAAGTGTCACTGCTAACTAAAACGTTACTTAAATGTTTTTGTATCGAGACGTAGAAAGGCTCTGGTTTTTGTAACATGTCTCTCAAAACATGTGGTCAGTTTGTGTATTTTTTAAAGACTGCATGTTACACTTAAGTTTTAAAGTGTTAAACAAGAATAATTATTAAATAAAACTAATCAAAAAATGTAACGGACAGTAAATTTGAATGTTTTAAGGGAATAAGTTTAGTTATCACAATTCAAAAATGAAACTAAAACTTGAACCTTAATTAATCACAATGTATGAACAAACCTGAACTAAATAAATTAATTTGTTCACTTTTACAAAAACACTCAATAAAAACAATAATCCTACAGCTAACCTCATGATGGAAAAAATATTTAATGTTTTACTTATTTATATATTTATTTATTGTATGTGCATAAATTATAAAAGATTTACTGCAATCATAATTAAGTAAAGGAACATTACACATTTTACATTCTACAGTACTTACCCATGTGAAAGTTTGTTTGTTTTTACCATAGTAATGAATATGAATCAACATACTTGTATAACCTGAAATTAAAATAATTGTCATGCTTTTAGAGTATATAGATGTCTTTGTCTTAATTTATATACTGTTCATACTGTAACGGAGAACTTTGCCATGATTATAAAATAAATTTAGTTAAAACCTGATTAGATGTTACAACAGATAAGTGTATTTGTAACCGAGAATAAACCTCTATAAACTTGCTTTAAAATTTATATGGATTGTTTGCAGTTTATTTAAATTTCAAAAGAATACCTACACTGAGTTGTGTCACTGTTTAGTAGAACTTTACACACAAATATGTATTTGTAGTATTTGCAGTAAAGTGAATAAACATATATTTCTATTTTGTTATTTCCAGTAAGGTTAGCTTATCACATGTAACACCTAAAGAATTGTCCATTTTTTGACTAAAATAATCTGATGAAGCATTGGACTTGTTAACATTAGTTTCTGTATGAAATTGATGAAACAAAAATATTTAGATATTAAAGTACATCAGTTACTTTGTTAAATTCTCCCTGCCCCTGTTACTGTCTAAATATTAAAATATGATAAATACAACAACAATGAAACTTGTGTGTTATGAAAAATTCTAATGGTAGCTTATGCATAATATATTTGGCACATACCAGTACTGAATGGAAAGTATAATTAACATAACTAGAATGAAAAATCATAGTTAATTATGCTCAGTGAAATGTGTAAAAAATCTTCATAATTAGAAAAATATATCACAAATATTTTATTGTATAAATATCTTAGAAACTGTGTATGAAAACATAAAACTATAATAAAAAGAACCTTTTTTTGTATTGATAATTTATCAGTGAAATTATGAATATTAGGTACTTATATATTCAGTGAGTCTTGAATCAGTAATAAAACTCAATATCCTTTGAGCTTTATTTATTAAATATACATATTTTACACAAACAAAATGTAGGTTTTCGAGAAATACCTGATGTTGGGTTTTCATCGAATGTTCGTAATCCACATCCATTTTTACTTCAAGAAGGGCAACCAGGAGAATTCCGACATCAAAGTATGTGTTAAGCTTTTGTGAAGGTCTTGTTTGAAGTTAAGATATCTATTACTCTGCTTTTATTTGGTTTTAGTTTAAAGGGGATGCTACACTATTGTAGTTTCATTGTTTTTTGTTGTAAAAGATTATGATCACATTGAGATCATGCTTTAATATTTTTTTTATTTTTTTTTAGTTTTGTGAACTTGTTTATTATGGTTGAAATATATAGATACTGACTAATACCAGATTTTTACAAGTTGGGGTATAAATGTGTTGTTCTCTAATCCAATTCATTTTTTGTTGGTACTGAAGTAAGATAGCAAGTCAGTCTTTGTTTCATAAACATAATACAACATTCCAGTCAACTGTGATACTGGCATGTGAACCCTCAGACCTTTTTTTCAGCTAAAATCTGTATTTAGTTAGTGTCTGTGTATACAATGCTTATCCCCATCATTGTTCATAAAACTGTAGGCCCGACACGACCAGGTGGTTAAGGCTCTTGACTCGTAATCTGAGGATTGTGGGTTTGAATCCCCATCACACTAAACATGCTTGCCCTTTCAACTATGGGGGCAATATAATGTGATGGTCAATTTCACTATTCATTGGTAAAATAGTTGCTTAAGAGCTAGTGGTGGGTGGTGATGACAAGTTGTCTTCCCTCTATTCTTACACTGCTAAATTAGGGACGACTAGGGCATATAGCCCTCATATAGCTTTGCACAAAATTCAAAATCCAATCCAAATTATAAGACTGTAGTATAGGAAAAGATTTGCCAAACATTTTAAGTGAAGTCCCTTTAAATACCCTTGTTGAGGACCCACCATCTAATGGTGTGATAGACATTTTGAATAACCACTCTGAGGTATATTATTTTCAGTTTTAGTTTGTTTTTGAAAATAAATTCGAACATAAACATCATGGTGAGTCATATTGTAATAAATAAAATTCTCACTGAAACTTCTGCTTCATCCACTATTAAAGTTGTTTTGAAGATAATATTTTTACATGTGTTGAAGCCCCTAAGGCTGTCTCACAGACTTTACCTTGGGAACCACTGCTTTAATACTTTGTGTTTTAGTGTACCTCATAAAATACTGTGTGATTATAAATATGTTTAGAACTGGATGAATGTTAAAGCTATAAATTTTTAAATGGAAAGGAGTAAAGGTTAGTATCATTTGATTGTTTTAATACTACAATTTTGAAATTATTTTTGTTTATCTGTTCACTATGTATGGAAACAAAACTATTGTAAACAATTAATAATTTGCTTGTATTATTATTAATTAAACATGTATCATGTATGTTAAATACTTGTATTTTGAAGGAATTTTAAAATAGCATTGAAAATTTATTTTTAGGTTCTATGTATTAAACAAACAGATTTTTTTACAAACAAATTGTAGGATCCCGACAAAAGCCTAATGTTGGGTTTTCGGCAAATATTCATAAGACTCGTCTTCATTTTCTTCAAGAAGGACTTCCGGGTGAAGAAGAAAGTACATATGCCAGACATCAAGGTATGTTGTACACATCTGATGATGATTCGTGATCTTGAAATATTAAATAATGTGTTTTAGCTTAATTGAGAGTGTTAACTTATTGTATTCATTACCTTGTTTTATATTATTTATGATAGGATTATGTAATTTATAAGGATTCTTATTGGTAATTTAGAAATAAATTTCTGTCTTTTGGTTTACTTTGAATGAAAGTTAGCAATGCTGGCTAATGATTTTGATTAACTGGAAGATAAACTCAGAACTGTAATTTAATACCAAGGTTAAATTGTAAGTTAGTGTCTGTATCATGAACAGTATTATGCTCAGTAAACTAAGGTGCTGACAGTTAACTACTCAGGCATGAGTTTATCAGATAAAATCTGAACTGTATTGTCTTGATAAATTTGGTGCTCCAACCTATCATTTTGGCAACACTTTATTTTAAGGAATTATATGTTAATGTATGCAGTATAATACTGAATTGAAGCCACAGTAAGTATATCCAGAACTGGGTGTATAATAATTCTTGTGCTCAGTAACAACAAAAAAAACAGTTAGTGGTTAGGAGAGATTAAGTCGTATATTTTTTAATGTATTTCATCACTTGAATCCTGTAAGCTAGTCATTGTGCATTGAAAGAGAACCAGAGTAAATTTTTTTTTCAGGGTCAGGGGTTCATTAAATAAATGTATACCATGTGAATCTAAGTACCCGTGTGCTCGATAAGTTTTGGATCTGTAAAGTTGAATTAGCATTATGTGATATTTACATATTAAATAAGTAAATTTTATACAAACAAATTGTAGGTTCCAGACAATTGCCAAATCGCCATTTACTTCAGGAAGGGCTTTCTGAAGAAGAAAGTGTATATCCTCGACATCAAGGTAAGCTAATCGTCATAATGATGTCATTATCAAGAAACTTTGACTAATATCTAGAGTAGTACATTGGTTATAAACATGATTAGTAAAGATGGAGTTCAGTAATTGAAAATTCAGTGAAATGCCCAGTAAGCCTTATCTGTATAGCTAAAGGATGCACTTTAAATTTTCCAGTTGAAGTAGGGATGGAAAGTAGTTTTGAATCTAGCTAGTAGCAAGCATTATCAATGAATTAATTTTATTTGTTATTGTTACATGGTATGGACTTAGCATTTCTTATACGAATGATCCTTAAAAAGCAGCCTAATGATTGGTACACATTAAAAATACCTGTTGTTATTCTGTTTGTATTTAGTTTAGAGTGAAATGCCTGTAGTAATATTTTAGTGTTCTTCATCATTCATGGTTGGTTACTTTTCCTAATGGAATTATTTATTTGTAATTAAAAGATTAAGTTTTTGCTGCATTTTTGTAACTTGGAAACTTTGATTGAATAGTTTTGATGTTTGCTAGCTGGATGATAAATACAGTGCTGTAATCTACAGAAGCAGGGCTTCTAGTAGAGACATTCATTTTTCTCTGTTTTACATTTATTGAAAACATTTCATAATTTCTACATAAAGATTTTATTATAACTTTGATTTCCAGAATTTAAATGTTGCTTCTAGAATTTAATTTTACCATTTCATTGTGATTTTTGGTTCTTTGTTTGCTTTCAATGGAATTGAAATACAGGGTGGTCGCTAGAAAAGCGGAAAATTTGTCAAACAGCTATTTATTTTTACAAAGAATAACTTTTACAAAGTTTTTTAAAGGCATATGTTATATTACACTCATAGATGCTCAAAATGCATTTTATGATAATAAAATCATGCATTTTATTCATGATGTAAAGAAATCAAAATAGAAATGAGTGAGCACGCATTTTATTCATGATCTCATCTGACCCTTAAATTTTCCGCTTTTCTTGCGACCACCCTGTATATTTTCACAAAATGTAACATTTTTTTGGTTTACATATCTTTCACATACAAATTCATATGTTTTAGTGAAGTAAGTACCACATCAGAAATTATAATTTTCTTTGCTGAAAATGCATATCTGTTATGTACTTACCACTTATCCTCCCCACTTTCCTTCAGTGTGTAATTCAACTGCCAAACTGTGAAGTGACAGTTTGGTAGAAGTATATAGCAGGAGTCACGTGTGTCACTTGAATATGTCATGCTCCTGTTGATGGAAAAATGATGCGTGATCATTTGAATGAGAGACATGTTGGAATTGCTTGTTTCCGATAAGAGGGAACAGGAGGCTTGTGGCATACATAAAGAAACATGTTTGTATATAGAGGGCAACACTGACTGAGAACAGCTAATGTTGTGAGAAGAGTTTAAGACCTACCAGAAATACATTTTCAGCACAGGAAAACCTTTTTTACTTGAATCCTATGAGTTTGTCACCATGTATGGGAAGTGAACTAGGGTAAACACCATTACCATTTTCTTTATTACAATTACTCAAATATGTGAGATATGTTAGAACAATTGAACATTATGTGGGATTCGTTCATTAAACAAACAAATTTTATACCAACTCTAGGTTTCCGACAAATGCCTAATCTTCATTTACTACAGGAAGGTCTTCCAGGAGAAGAAGAAAGTTCATACCCTCGACATCAAGGTGCATTTTGCAATTTTAAAGCTCTTGCCTAATATTGAAATATCTGCTCAGCTTTTTTTATAAATTTAGAGTGAAGTGGCTGTGATATATTATTTCCAGTGTTCATGACCATCTATCATCAATTTACTGTTCTTAATAAAATTTATTATCTGTTTAGATAATATTTTATAGATGTCATTTTGTAATTCCAGTATCTTGGTTGAATAGATTCAGTGTTGGTTAATATTAGATTTTGACTAGTTGAGAGTTAACCCTAATGCTCTAATCCTTGAAACCAAGGTTTCCACAGAGGATGTGGGTTTTCTTGTTTTTTATTAATTGAATCACATTCTCAATTAGATGTTGTTTAAGTTTTTTAGTGTTATTTTGTTTCCCAAATTTAAACATTCTTTTTAAGGTTTAACTTTCATTTCTCAGCTTTTTAATAATTGTTCATTTCCAATTTATCTCTTTATTTTCAGTGTGGTAGAAATTTTCACCATGGAAGACAATATTTTTCAATTAAACAGATAGTTTCCACTATATTGGAAAATCACTTTTTTTTTAAATTTTACAATGACCTTTTCATTGTTCTTTCCTTATTCGTCAGAAATGCTAAGGTTGGCTCCCATGATCTTTAATTTTGAGCTGCCAACCAGAAGGAAGGCAAGCAGGTGGTAACACCTACCACCAGCTCTTTATAAATTAACAGTTTTTTTAACTTCACATGATGATTCCATAGGTGAATGAGGAAACATGGTTGGTGCTAGGTTTCATACTGTGACACAGATTGAGTTGAAAGTTGTAACCACCAGGTCATGAGAGGCCCCGAAATAATGTACCAAAAGTATCCCACAAAGCATAAAAAGTAGGAAAAACAAAAGATGAGTAAATATGTGTGTTGTTAATTGAGATACAAGAGACAAAAGATAGCTTACCCATTATTATCCCTGGTACTCATATAGGGCATAACTATTAACCTGTGTTTTCATGCCTAAATATTTCCATATGTTTTTCAAACAGCATTATCTGTTCATCCTGTTCTACCTTCCAGTATGTCTGTTTATTTCAAAACTTCTAACATTTTTTAGTTCTCATATTTATGTTGTTTTTTTTTCATCATTCTTTTGTATTTCTGGAAGTTATATCCAATGTAACAGTACAGTACCATTTGTCAACAAATTCTGTTTGTTATAAATAGAAGTTTAAAAATTGTTGAAGTAAAAAGACTTAACAAAGTTTAGACTAGGATGGACAATCGATGCTTATTCCAGAAAACAAGTGAAAATGTTTGTTTGTGCTCGCAGATTGTCATACATACATGTGTTTTGTAGTTATTGGCTAAGGTACCTCTGTCTCTCTCACTCATGTTCCACTTGTGTGTTTCATCATTTTGTTTCCTACTTACTAGAATGTGTTAATAATCTCACATGGGCCATTTTCGAACACCAACAGTTTACAACAAAATAAATATTTATGATTAACTATGCAGTATACATCTGTCACAGCCTCTTTGTATAAGAACTAAACCTGCACTTATCTTTCCTGTTGCAATTCCTGACATTTTCAATTGTGTGTCTCATTTTTCATCTCATTTTATTTATTGAGATAGTATAGTAATATCACTAGGTAGTTTTGAAACCTAATATTTGGAGAGTTTAGTTTGAAATTTACTGTTCAGAATTGAAGCCTTGCACTAAACATGCTCCTTCAGCCATGGATGCTTTTGCTTTGATAAGCAGTTCAAATTTAGAAATTTCAGAAGGTATCCTTGGTGGCTTTACCATGAACAAAGGCCGTTTTTAAAGAGAAAACTGACATATAACCTTTCACCATGGTGGAAATTAACAAGTAGAGAAGAGTCAAAATTTACACTAAAATTGAGATATGAAAATAAAATTCTAAACCAACATTTAAATCAAGGGCATCAGAATTTTGAACAAGTTTTAAATACAATTGAAAAATATGGTTGAATTAAAAAGAAGACTTTGACTCCTGTTGTTTAATCTTTAATAAATTCCATAGGTGTCGAGGTTAAGTGGTTAGTGTCTGTCTCATCAACCATTACATAACATTCCAATATCAAAACTAGGTTCTTTAGTGACAAACATGTTTTACCAACTAATATCTATACTGTATTGCCTATGTATCCATAATGGGCTAACATTCCATTTTTGGCAAGAACTGACTGTGGGATATTATGTATTAATCCACATGATTTTAGGCACACACTAATTTGAATGGAAAACTCAATAAAGATACGTCAAGAGTAACAGTTGCCATGCTCAGTAAAATTAAAATGATTTGGTGTTTAGGAACATAAATTAGCGTGACTTGATAGTTTAAATGCTATTTTTTTTAAAATGACTTTCATTGTTTGCTTGAATAGTGTGATTTAATCGCCATGTATTGGAAGAGAGGTAGTAGAGTGTAGTCATTGTTTCTGTATTATAATTAGCATATCTCTCATGTGCGTTACTTTAGTTTTGAATGTGTAATGAAAATTTAACAATGTTTGGGATTTATTAATTAACTTAGCAAATTTTATACAAACAAGTTATAGGTTCCCGACAAATGCCTAATCTCCCTTCACTTCAGAAAGATCTTCCAGAAGAAGGAAGTTCATATCTGCAACAGCAAGGTATGTTATGCACTGATAAAAGTCTTGCCTGATGTAAAAATACCTACTATTGTGTTCTCACCTGGTTTTAGTTTAAAGTAAAATGTATAGTATTACATTATTGTTTACATTGTTTGTAATAGGTTAATATTCTTAATGAGATCACTTGTTTGTAATAATGAAAAAAAATTAAATCTTTTCTGATTTGAACACTTTCAATGAATAGTCTTGATGCTGAAACTTTGTAGAATGGATGGTAACTCCTGTTGTGGAGACTTCACAATCTACCAGGACACTATAAAAGACCAACAATACCTACACACATACTGACCTGAAGACAATAGGTAGAAGACTTTCAAAACATCATCCTCTACACTTGTGTCTCCACAACAGGCAGTTGCCGTCCGTTCTACAAAGTTTCATCATGAATACTCTGTCTAAACAATCTATCAATGACTAGCCTAGATGCTAACTGGTGTTAGGTTTTGACTTTTTGTTTTGTTTTTTAATTCAACCATGTGTTTGTATTTTTAGTTAATTTATTATTTTTTTAATTTTGTGACTGTGAATGTTGGTTTTTAGAATTAAATTTTCATATCTCACTTTTATTGTTTATTGTGACTTTTGGTTCTTCGTCAGTTGTGTATTTCCACTACAGTAGAAACTTTTTATTTACGAAGATCTTTCTTGATGACAAGAAACTCAGTAAAAATGTATCTCAGAATGACTGGTATGGGAGTTAACACTTTTATTAATAAAGCAGAGAACTATTTCTTTATAATGGAATCTTATTTTAAGTAAAAAGATATTCTACTTGCAACAAGGACATGACACTACATAAGAATTTAATACCTTTTATTGATGTAATTTTTAAATATTTTATTGAGAAACTAAATTTCTTTAAAAAAAAAAACATTTATTTTTTACAATATTTAGCACCACTTTTATTTAATGTATAAAATGTTAGTTTATATCAGTAAAAGTTATGAACATTTTAAGCTCTGTATATTGAATCATTTTGATGCAGTACTTTCCAGAAAAGAAAATCCTTTTTTCATGAAAATGTTCACTTTTTCTAAGTTGTTTTTAATGAGGTACAAACACTACAGTTAGCAATTAGTACTACGTACAGTTGCCCTTAGGGTAGCATTTATGCCAGTAGAATTAATGGGCGAGTGCATTTGGCCAGTTGCTTTCTCATCATAAGCAATTCAAAATCATGGATTGGGGATGATAGGCTACATGGTTTTACCATAACCAACAAATACAATATCAAAAGAAAAGATCCATGACTTTTTGTCATAGTGGTAATGGAAAATAAAGAAGAACCAAAAAATTATAATCAAAATGAGAAATGAAAAATATAATTATAAAATTAAAATTTAGTTTCGAAGAATCAAAGTTATAATAAATAATTTAAATGTAATTTAAAAAACTATCATTGAGTTTTACAAAAATCTGTTTCACCTACATGTTTCCGTAACAATGTAATCTTCAATTACTCTTTTAGTTGGCACTAAGTAAAGTCAACAATAATACAATATTTTTGTATTAAAACTGAGATCTGGGAGCTAACTAAATGAGCACATATTTACCTACTAAAATCTATACTGTATTGTGTACATACAGATGATGCCTTGGTAAGACTACTGTAGCACATTGTGTATTAAAGTATGTCATGTGGTGTGTAATTTTAACAACATTTATGAGCTGAATAGAAAAGTTCAATTGATATGTCTGAAACTGGATGAATAGTAATAATTGCGTTCAGTAAAACTAAACAGAATACTAATGGATAGAAGTGATGGTTTAAACACTGTATCTTTTAAACGACTTTTATTTTTACTTGAATCCTTTGACACAGTCATGAAGAATTGTAAGAGATGTGGAGTGAGAAAAACTTCTCTTTTGTATTAGAATTAATTAAACATACACCATTTGCATTAAGTATTTATATGACTAATGAGTTTGAATATGTAATGAAAACTTAGCACTGTGTGGAATTTATTAATTAAACGAGTTTGTTTTATACAAACAAATTGTAGGTTCCCGACAAATTCCTAATCTCCATTTACTTCAGGAAGGGCTTCCAGGAGAAGAAGGAAGTGCATATCCCCGACATCAAGGTATGTTATATGCTTATAAAGATTTTACCTGTTGTAAGAATATCTGGTATTGTGCTTTTGTTTGGTTTTAGTTCAGAGAGGAGTGTCTATAGATTAGCAAACGTGTAGGGTGTCACTAGCTTCTGTAAGAGCTGTAACAGCAAAGTTCTGAACTAATAAAGATACATTCTAGAATTATAGACCATTATTTTATTTAACATTAATAGAAATGCATCATAATAAACTCCAGTTTGTATTAAACAAAGTGAAGAATGATAGTATTTGTAGTATCATATTATTTTTCATAATTTATGAGAGGTTAGTGACCTTAATGAGATTAATTATTTATAATTTTTTAAAATGTCTTTTTTTGTTCTTATCATTTAGATACATTAGTTGAACTTTATTGATGAGGTTGAATACTGGATTTTGGCTAATTGGAGTATGAACATCATCTTTAATTAGCTTTTGAGAAAAGAGTTTCACTTATTTTAAATATGAAAAAATTTGCTAAAGAATATTTATTATTGTATTTTTTACTGCTTCAGTGCTTAACTGTTTTTATTTGTTATTTCTCTTTCTTTTTTATTTCTTTTGGGTGAAACTTGAAGTATTTGTTAAAAGCTTGTAACTCCTGATGTTTTCCTGTAGGAATGGTTGTTTTATTTTATTTACTTATTGTTTAGTTAATCACTCTCAAAGTAGCTTACATTGCAAGGTGTGTTTTAAAGGTATACATATATAATGTTCAAACTCTCTGCTCAAGACCTTGATTTGAATAGCGTATTTTCTTGAATGTTTTTAGTAGACCATTTTAAGTTCACACTACTTTTGTCTTTACTGAAAGATATTGTTGTGGATTACATTCAATAAATAATTAGGAAAACATTTTTAGGTATAGATATATCAGATGATGCCATACTGGCATTTTGTGTGAACTAACCTGTTTAATCCAATATCTTTCTGGTATTGCAAGGGTTAACCAAGGACATGATTATTTGATATTCACAATAACAAGATTTGTGATCGGTGTGTGAAGAACAGCTTATTTATATGTTTCATGTGGAAAGATACAAGAACATCTGGATTCAAGTAAAAGTAAACACTTTGTTCAAGAAGAAAATGATGATATACAAATTGCTGTTTATCTAGCTTGGGGACTGTTACATTGTGATATATTAAAGCAAGTGAACAGGATTGAAAGATAAATGAAGATCATCTTTAACCTGTTGACTGCCAAGTATTTCAGCTGCTACGGCAACTCCGAATCAAGTTCAAAAAACAACTCTAAAGATTTTTTATTTTGTAACTTTCTTTGTGATGCCATTTTGGATCAAAAGTGAAACAATTTGTAAATAGTTCAAATGCATGTATGGTGCTGACATCTAGCGTTGAAGTTAGGTATTACTGAGAACGAATTAACTCACCCATGGCACAAAGTTGCCAATTGGCTTGGACGAGTTATCTCGTCTATGGCACTGAACAGGTTAAAAATGCCGAAATTGCTCTCTTTCCACCTTCCTTTTGGAGCAGAACAATCAGAAAAGAGACGTACAAATATCTACAAATATAAATCAGTGCCATATATACAAAGTAAAGTAGTAAAAGTATCCTGTGTTACAGTAGTAAAACTATTTCATGTATACTTGTTAAGTTTGGAATTATAATTAACACTGTTTCTCTATTATGCAATCCGTCTAATGGACCAATATTGTGCATGTTCTATTTAAAATAATACAAAATACTATAATTTTCACTCAATGTACAGCATTAGAAATAACTATGAAACTGGTGAGGTAAAAGGTTATAAAAGCTGAATGCTGTGAGAATATTACTTCTTTCTCTTGTAGAAATTAACTATACCAGAGTACAGTCATGTATCACACCAACATGAAACATTTAAATGGTGAAGCAGTTACAGTATGCCTCACAGTAATAGTGTGAATTTGCTCGTAGATTTCAGGATAACTAAACCATGTCACAATAAAGTAGAAATAAAAGTTTGTTTTGGCCATTCAGTGACATTTCATATTAAAATTTGTGACACACTTCTTTGTTTCAGTGGGATCATGTTAAAAATTGTGGTACACTTCTTTGTTTTAGTGTGATGGTGTTAAAAATTGTGGTGCACTTTGTTTCACTAGGATTATGTAAAAATTATGATACACTGTTTATGTAGGATCATATTAAAAATTGTGGCACACTTCTTTGTTTCAGTGGGATCATGTTAAAAGTTGCGGCACACTTCCTTGTTTCAGTAGGATCTGGATACAAGTATGAAGATTGGGGGTGAAACTGACACTGTTATTAACAAAATTAGTTAAGAAATAAAAACATACATTTTTAAATTGATCTTAATTATCATCAGGTTATTTGGTTTGTTTGTTGTTGGATGCACAGAGCTACCTGAGCCATTTGTGTTGTATGGAAATCGAATTGTTATCACCATAAGCCTACTGACTTATTACTGAGCCACTAGGAAGTGGTATACTCATCAGATACACGATGGTCAGTTATAGAATATGCAGATGACTTTCATGTATAGAATGTACATTTCTAGTGTCTCTTTAGTGCTGAGAAATGATTTTTTCAGTTGGACATCTTATCTTGGAAATAAAGTTAGCGTCTTCATCAGTAACTTTCTGGATGTTTTTCAACTGTTCAGAACTTAGATTATCTGCACAGTCTTCCAGAAATAAATCTCAGGTTTATTTCTGGCATCTGCAAATATTCCTCACTTGATTGTTCCAGCCAGTATTTCTGCTGTTTGTTTATTGTATTTATAAACCATACACAAAGTATGTCTCTAGCCTTGAAGAGAGAGAAAAGTGTCTCAGCTTGGTTCCTTGTAAAACAAACATTAAGTTTTCGACATCACTTCAACAGTGATGCTGAAGGATTAACTGGTTAGGTTGGTAAACACCTGTTCACCCACTGCAGTGCATCTTTAGCCATTTCAAGTGGTATATCCATGTGAGATACCAGGAGCACTGGATGATGGCCTATGTAGCTTGCTGTACAGAACATCTGATAAAGTCTCAATGCAATTATTGTCAGTTATCCCTGAAACTTGGAATACCTACATGAGAACTAATAACATTAGCAGATGTTCTTCTGGATGGATCAGCCACGATTCAATTGATTTAATGGATGAAAAGTGTGTAAATTTCTGATGTGGCTGCCAAAACTGCTGGAAAGTACAAAGTGTTCAGTAGGGAACTTTCACATGTTAATTGGACATCATCAGATCAATCTAACTTTCATTATTCTCTCTACTGAAATATTTTCAAAATTAAATGGCATCTTTTGGATAATATTTCACAGAAACACAAAAGAGGAAATCAACTTAACCCTTAAGTGGCAGCCATCATCAGTAGATGATGCTACCTACAATATTCCTGTTGTTTAAGGGTTAAAGGTATTGAATACACAAACTTCTGTAAAAACTAGATTCTGGTTAATAACACCAGAATTCTGTAATTTGAGGTGACGTATGGTTATGCTAGGGTAAATCTGGCATGCAGGCATCTAATCATGGTAATAACCTGTAAAGATTTGAGGATCTAGTGTCTATACAAGAGTGAGTGAGATGTCACTTTTGATAAGAGAAGCAAGTCAGTGTTGGAAATTGAGTAGAACTAAACACTTCCATTTCTCTAGAAAATGAATTTCAGTTTTATTGTAATTAGTGAAGAACATTGAAAATTCTAGATAAACTGGATTGGATTAAAAGTAAATGAGAGGAACTCTACTTGGAGAAAGGAAGAAGTAAAGACAAGCTTTGCTTGGAAAGTAACAAAAATAACACTTGTATTTTATTAGGTAGTTACAGGAATATTAGAGTTTGAACTTTTAATATATAAGATATAAATCTGTTTGAAAGTACCAAAATTGTGTTTACAGACAGGTCACCTTTCTGTAGCTGACCAATCAAAATTCTGTGTCAAAAGAATACAGAAGTACTTCTGCTCTATGTGAGAATTGAAGAGATGTCCTTTGAATGCACAACAACTATCCCATGAAACAGTAAATAACTACTGTTAATGGATTCTGCCACAGAAAATAGCATTTAAGGATGAATTTAGCACAATGACTCTGACTAGATTTAGTATTTACCATTATCAGAACCACTGAAAAAATTTTAGATTTGTAAACAAAAAGTATGGAGTTGGTTTTTTTGTTTTTAAATGCAAAGCTACATGGTGTTCCATTTGTGGATGTTGAAGCCTTGTGTCGAGAATGTTAAGTCCTCAGAAGCTACCATATTGGTAAAGTTGGAAGTATGTAGAATTTGCTTACTACAGTAACATACTTGATTATTATAAAGTAAAGGCAAAATGATTGTGTGTTTGTATGTTCAAGTATGTTTTGTTTTTCTGAAAATCCCCCAGTGGCACAGTAGTGTATGTTTATGGAGTTATACTGCTAGAAACTTGGTGTCAGTACCCATGGTGGGCAAAGCACAGATAGCCATTTGTGTAGCATTGTTTTGAATAAAAAAAATAACAGTCTTTCTAAAACTTTAAGTAAACAAGTTTTGGTGAAATTTCTGCCATAATATGAACAAGCAGTTTGATTACAAATGGCCTTAGGTAATAGCAATATCCTGTTATATTGTATTTCACATGTGTATTGAAAGTGTTTCTGCTTACAGAATCATATTGTGAGTGTGTATTTGAAATAATATGGATTTATTATTTTCTGTCTTAAGACTGATATTTTAATGCAATAATTTATTATAGCTTATTGTTTTAATGCTAATTAGACAAAAAAACTTAACAGTAATATTACGAAAATGCTGTTCATAATTTTATTTTTGAGCTAACTGTTTTGCTTTTAAGTTTTCATATAAACCTTGATATTTCTATTCATTTTTCATTGCAGCAAAAAGTATTCCCAGATCAGAGTATGATGGAAGAAGGAATAGCATACGTGAAGGTACATCAAAAGGTCGACCTTTGGATGGAAACTCAGGTTATTACAAACATAACATTATTAAACCTTGTACCTAGCTGTTTTCTTGATGTTTTGTTTCAAAACAGTTGAAACCATTTGGGTTGTATATAATTGTAATATTTAACTGTTTAAGAATGCCAAAAGTTTTTGTGCTGTGCTGTTAAGCCCTTTTTACTGTCTACCCACATTATTATAAAGGATCTTCACCTCCATGAGAATAAACACACTATATAATTATAATTCTGAGCCTTGCTTTTGTACCTTCTAAAGCACCATGTTCATATTCTCAGCAGCAGTCTTGGACACCGACACATTAATAGCATAGATCAGGCACTTATCTATTTCAATATGCTCAGTTTAAGTTCTGTTCACTTTTTGAAAGAGATAGGTACATTATACAGATTGAAGGGCATGAAATGAAACATCAACAAGTCACTTTGATAACTAAATGTTTGCCAGGCTTATTCTTCTTTATCATTTGCTGTTGAAAGGACAAGGAACAAAGCTCAGAAAATACCCAACATGAATATCTTAGCAAAACAAAGAAAATCTGGCATTCTGTAAGTTCATGGATTACACACTTTAACTGGTACATTGTACAACTTCCTAAGCTAAGCCAGTTATATAGATGTATGTATTGCTTGTTTGAATAGATTACCTTCTAAAATGTCTGAACAAAATGTGCAGATATGGACCCAAGAACTAAGGTTGCAGCATATAGCTTTTACGTAAAAATGTGAGCACTCATTCACAACCTTGTGACTTCTGATCATTGAGAATGTCATACTTAAGTGCAGAAAATACAAAAAAGTTATATACACATCCAAATAGAGTTACATTATATAGTAGTTATGTAAGGGTAAAATTCATGACTATTTCAGTCACTGTATATCTTTAACTTTTGAAGGTAATCATTACAGTTTTAATTATCTGCAACTGATCTTAGATTTTTAATATATTAAAAATGATTTTCTACAAAGCAGTCATTTTAATAAAAAATTTTATGCTTATAAAATAAAACTTACTTGACATAAAACAATATGTCAATAACTTTTTCTTCTCTTGCTATAGGATTTATTAGAAGCCCTCAACAAAATACAACTCAGGAAGGTAATCCTGTTCAAAGTGACATCAATCATCCACAGTTAAAGAAACCCCTGAGCCTTCAGCCTCGAGAGAAAATAGACCTCAAATCAAATCACTCTGCTACAGGCTTAAGGTCAAAATACCTTGTGCTCAGACCTGGAGTGTTACATATAGGCAGTACCTATTTGGTTGAAGTCGGAATAAAGAGAAAAGGTTAAACATTTTCTTCTTCTTTTTTTCAAGTTTCAAAGTGACTTATTAGCCATAAAAAAAAATGCATTTAAAAGTAAGTTATAGATCTCATCTTCATGTAACCAGGAAACATTGAATATTTGAGAGAGACTGCAGAGATGGATTTGCAAAATTTCAACAGGATTATTATATCTTATAATCACAAACCCAAGATGAAACATTGTGCACTTGTTACTAAAATAAACTTGCAATAAAGTTTTCTTCCTTCCCTATTCAAGCTCTATTCAAACTATATTGTATTAAAGTGGATTCCTCATCATCAAATGTGATTTCATCACAATAAAATTAAGAAGTACTTTAAATGAAATCCAAAGTCCTTGACTAGATGTTATAATGCAGATGTAATTGAAACATAAATACAGTTATGTAATTGGTATTATTGCCTCATGTAAACATCTGGTCCATCAATGTATGGGGTTTGTACACATCAAAGCAAGCCTACTAAAAAGTAATTTTAGAAATAATTAAGAAAAAGTAAAATAGCTCTTTTCTGTTGTTGGTATTTTTTGAAAAGAAATGCATATATAACTGAAGTTAGAAACATAACATTTCTTCTTTAATATGAAAAATGAAATTGTGTGATATCATAATTAGTATTTCTGTACTACTTTGTAAATGGTTTCATCCTTGCTAATGAGGTCAGTTGCTTTTATAAGGACGTCCAATATCGTATTTGCTGATGTGGCTATTGCTTCTATAATTTGTTAACTTTTTAACATTCTATATGTTTTTTGTTGTTATTATTATGTCAATGTTTTATTATTTTTCTTTGCAAAACCATTTCATTCATGGTCATGAAATTCTGTCTTTGTAAGTGAATGTCTTTACTCATTGTAATTTGTGTTTTGTATTATTAAATTTAACATTTATTATTAGAGTTATTTGTGTGTTTAAATGTAGAATGAGCATCGCTCATAAAAATATATTGCATTTTCTGTGCGTGTGCATATCGTCTTTGCTTGTGAGAACTATTTTTTATCATTGTCTATGCTTATAGGAAAAAATCTGAACTTGTGATTATCTTTGAAAATCATTCTTTAATGTAGTTTTTACCAGTCATCATCTCTTTATGATAATGAATGTTTTGTGTACTTAACTGTTATTCACAGGTTCTGAACATTTTGAAGGAAAAGCCATGGAGTCTGTAACCATGGGCATTGGTCCTGTAAATGGTCGTTGTACCATAGTGCCACCAAGAGGTGATGAACTAAGGACATTTTCCCTACACTGTATGGAATGGAAAACTGACCATAGGTTTCTGTTCTATGAGCTGAGCTACTCTCTAACTCCCAATAGCCCTCATCATTTAATCTATAATGGCCTGAGTAAAGAAATTAAGTTTATACTCCCAGCTGGCTTACCATCACACAATTACAATGGTAAGTTTGAGAAAATTTGATAAAGGTTAATCAGTTTAGATATGTGTCCATCATATTTGTGTCACATTACTTATGTAATTTGTTTGTTAATTTTTTGTAGTTTATTTGGATGTTGTCATCAGGGATGGCCGAGGAATAGGAACCAAAGTCTGTTCTACTGAAAGACGGGTTGTTCCTATTAGATGGAACCAAAATTCAACAAGAGATTCTTTCATGTAAGTGTTGTGCATTATGAAAAGCATAAAGTTAATAAGCAGGTTATTTTCATTTTAGATTTATCTAATATTCTGTTAAAGAGTTATTCAGAATTGCAGAGTGCAGTTTGTGGTGCTTGTTTTTCACTATTTGAATTGAAACCAGTATAAACACTTGAAGGTTAATTAGAAAAAATATTAAAAATTAAGATGTAATGTATGAACTTGTACCAACCAGAATTTTTTGGGTGTCTTGATTGTCAACCCTCTGTCAGTAATTTTAGTGTAAATTGTGTACTACTGAGATAATAAAATATTCAGAGGGTAGACATATTTGAATTTCTTGTGAAGACAAAGCATTGTCACAAAGGTTTGAAACTTCTATCTAGTTTATAAGTTTGATTTCACTGATACAGGATTTAGCCACAGAAAAAAAACGTGTGGAGAGAAATTGTCAGATATACCTGTATATGAGCACTATATAGTTTACAGTAAACCAAAAACACCAGATTGTTTTGATATGTAGAAATGGTATTGCTGCAGTAAATCATCAATAGTTCATTTCATTTTTTCATCTTGTTTAGATAATGTATATAATAACTAAGTGTATATTAATTAGAAGATGGAGATGATGATAACCTCAACTTATGCTGACAGAGTGTCAGTTATCAATAATTCTCTGCACATGATGCTATGCTAGAAACAAAACTTGCATCACCTTGTAAATTACTGTATATTTTTAATGGTAATTTGAAGTTTTTCGGGAAGTTTATATCTCGCACAACTGAGCTAAGATTCTATAATATTTCCAATCATAATACGTTAGAAATATGCTTCAAATCTTGGTATGTCGCAGACCTTATATAGTTCAACAAACTTGGAGATACATGTATATCCATCAAGGTGTCATAAAAAAACATGGTGATTTGTAAACTATAAAATGTTTCTTACTGTAAATATGAACTTGCAAACCAAACAATGGGTATTGAATTAAGGTGCAAGTTGTTTTGGAGTACATCATACATTTAGTATAAAATGAACATTTCTATATATATAAAAGTTCATAAGTAAATGTATCAAATGCTATCTATTCTATATAAAATATTCTTGGCCAACCTAGGAAAAGAAGGTATGTTAAATTAAGAGATATTTATGTGTTGTAATTGAGAAAAGTGTAATGTATAAATACAAATTAATGGTAATAATTTTTAAAGGTACATAGCAAATGTTTTTGATTTGTACTTATTTCTCATAATAGTTTTCATTAATATTTTGTATTGTTTATTGTTTCATATTATTGTAATGAAAGGAAAGAGTTAAGGTAATTAAGGAAGTCTGTACAGTAATAACTACAAATGTCATTCAGCGTCTTGAATGGTATTAGGTCCTAAAATAGCATTTAACAGAACATTTGATAGGTAATGTGATAAATCAGTATAAGTGGTCAACTTTGATGCTAATTATTTCTTATATGGTGTATGTGAACAATCATTTGTATACCCCAGGTCTCCTCTTTCCTGGATATATGTTCAAAGAACAAATTTAAAAACAACACTTTTTTCACTTATTTTCAGAGCAAAGGACCATACATCTATTTTTCATAAGATACTGTTATGGAATTTACTATAACAACATATATTATTTGTTTCTTACTGTAAAAACTTGTAGTTTTAACTGGAATAGGTCAGTATTAAACCCTTTATTGCTATTTAAAATAAGAATGTTTTGTTGGAAGTTTTAATATGTTTTTAAATACTCCCAGGTCAAGGTCAAGAATCCTTTAAGGATTTAGTAGTGGTATTAATAGAGTTAATTGTTAGTGTCACATCATTGTGTATTGGAAGACCTACAAGTAAGCAGTGAAATGTACAGAAAAATAAGCTTTACAAATCACATATTTGAGCTTTTCTTGAGGGGTGCTTGTGTGAAAACCATTGTAGAAATGACACCTGTATTCTTGCATGTATTTAATTGTCATAATATCATGAGGAAATTGAACCACTTGTTACTTGTATAGTAATGTAATTATGTTGAAAAATGACTGATACTGGGAGTCCTTTTAGGGAGTGAAAGATAACAGTGAAGAAGAAATAATTTTTTTGGAATTACATTTGATAGCTTTTGTTTTAAATTATGAGTAATAATTTCCTTGTTTCCTTTGTGTTTTTTGCTTGATTTTCTTTGTTCTTAAAAGTGATTGGGATAAAGAAAAAAAAAATTTTTTTAGAATCATAGAAGGTGCCTTTTTTTGGACCAAGAAGGAAATGTGACAAAATGAACACCAGTAATAGAGAACATTGGCCAAACTGTCATATCTGTGTCCTGTCATTGGGTTTTTAGTACACTTTTAAAGGAGCAGTGTTTTAAAGTAAAAAGAACTTTTCTAGTTGTATGGTAGACTTAAATGTTTGTAGGTTTTGTATTTTTAACTCTTGTTAGGTGAAGCATAATAGTGCAGGTGTCCAGTGGTTAATATAAAATTATGTGATATGTCAGTGATAATATCAAAGATAACCAAACAGCACTCTCCTAACTTGTTTTTAGAATAATACACACACACACATATTCAAACTAGTTAATCACATGAACAACAAATTCTCTACACTATAAAAAACGTAGGGATATCATAAACGCATTTTACACTATAGAGAACATGGGGATATCATAAACATTTTACACCATAGAGAACATGGAGATATCGTAAACACACTTTACACCATAGAGAACATGGGGATATCGTAAACACACTTTACACCATAGAGAACATGGGGATATCGTAAACACACTTTACACCATAGAGAACATGGGGATATCGTAAAAACACTTTACACCATAGAGAACATGGGGATATCGTAAAAACACTTTACACCATAGAGAACATGGGGATATCGTAAAAACACTTTACACCATAGAGAACATGGGGATATCGTAAACACACTTTACACTATAGAGAACATGGGGATATCATAAACACTTTACACCATAGAGAACATGGGGATATCGTAAACACACTTTACAGCACAGAGAACATGGGGATATTGTAAACACACTATGAACTTTATTCTTCTTTTCAAACATCCACTCAGGCCTTATCACTTACTTTATAATTTCATTTGACAAACCAAACTTTCTTTTTTCTATCACCCTTTAATTCCATGTATAATTCACTTTCAAATGTCACATGAGTTATCACAGTCATATATTCTCTTCCAATAGTTGTTTGTTGTTCTTTCTGCAAAATGTCCCTTTGGTTTATTTGTCAAATTGTATTCTGGCTGATTCAGTAACTATGGAACCACACTCTGATGGAATAACTTTTTTTCTCCTTTTAATTTTACTACAACATATTAAACATTAAGACTATCACTTCTACCGAAGTTAATTTCAAAAGAAACATTCCTTGTCTGCAGCTTCACTTTCTTTTGCTATTGTCTTTGTCTATCTATCTTTCCCCACTTATCTCGTACTATTTATATATTTATTCTTAAATCATCTGCTCACTGTATTCTCAACATCAATGAGTTACAAGCACAAATTCCATTAATTGTCTCCTTTTAACTCTCTTATAATGAAAAACAACTAAATAATAATAAAATATTCTCTCACAAAATAAATAATAATATCTATACTGAACAGTTTTTTATATCCTGACATTTGCAAACTTCCCCTCTCCTCCCATTAGTTGAGGAAGAGAGAAACTTGTAATTAACCTAGTTATTTTAGGGTCTAATGTAGAATTAGTTCATTTGCAAAATATCTTTGGGGGCCAGATCATAATTATAGAGTATAAGAGTTTTAGCATTTAATTGGATAATTCTCTGTCTTTAAGACATGAAGTTCTATCTTCCAGAGAATGGACTAACATGAGATGAAAGATTACATGGTTCTCTGTAAAATTATTTTCTTTGTATTTTGTCACGATGCAAAGTAAAAATTTATCTTTGATTTTTTTTTGTTTTAAATTTCTCACACTTGAGGTTTTACTTGTCTCAGTATAGGGGTACTCAGTATACTGAGTGGCATCATAGTATTTTAAAACTGTAAGCTCACTTTACGATATCTTGTAGTGTTATAAGTTATTGATATTAATGATTTTGTATCAATTATTTTCAGTTACAATACAACATTTGATATTCGCTCTGCCTTCAACAAACTGGTGGGTGAAAAGGATGTGCAAGGGTACTTACACCAAATCCATGTGCTCGCTAATTCTTTAAACAACAATATTTACCCTGATCCCACTCATCGTGTTAAAAGAAGTGCTGGGACCAGCAGGAACTTGCGGAAGAAAATAAGAAACAAATTTATTCATCTTGTTGGAAATTTACACTTTTTTACCAAGGTATAGAAGTGCTTTAACGTAAGGCAATCCATACCAAACTTGGCATCCACTTTATTTTTCTACACATGTAGATATTATATAATAAAAACTCTTTATATAAATTAAGTCATATTTTGATCAGATGATAGTTATGTGTGCATATAATTTGACTTTGATTTGATCATTTAAACATTTGGGCATCTCTTGAGAAAACTTGGTGTTTGGAGTGGAGGAGTTGTCTGTATTTTAGTGCTCTGTAAGTGTAGGTAGATACTTAGTTTTTGGAAACAGTAGCTTTTTTTATTTGAAGACAAATGATAAACTGTTTATATTTGAAAATTACTAGAACTGACTTATAGAGAGATTCTAGCATAATTGAATAATTGTATATTCTAATGTTCAAAATTGTGATCGTTGTTCTTTTTTGTGAAACTTTATAAATAATAAATTTTTATCGCTAAGTGCTGAGGACCTTCATTTTGGAATGTTAAGTTGTGCTTACTGGAAGACTATAAAACCAGTGCTACTGAAATTTATTGTAAAACCATGGTATCAACTTACCACAGCACTTGTATTGGTTTACTAGTTTTTATGCATTAAGTTTTGAAATTATATTGTGAAGTAGTTTGATGTATTGAAGAAATACTAATTTCTAAACCACAGTTTTTGTATTAACATAAAGTATATTAACAGTGATTCTGAGTCTTTCCTTATGACATTAAATGTCTGTTCTTTCATTATGGAGGGATCCAACTTAAAACATCATTTCATTATATAATTCAAATAATATGAGCAAAGACCCAAAAATCCTGTAACATCGGTATAAACATTAAGTATGTTAACAGTGATGTTGATTTGAATCTCTCCTTTAAATATTGAATGTTTGTTTTCATCATGAACAAACCTCATTAAAACATCCTTTGATTAAATAACTGAAATAACATGAGCAAGGATCCAGAAATCATAAGTTTCGTGTATTTTTGATGGTCCTCTTTTTCACCCATGCTTATATTAAGCACAAGGCACTGAAACAGTTTACATTTTCAGTTTAATAATTTTTTTCTTTGTCCTTCAAACAAATCACTTTAAGAAACTCAAAGTTTCCTATTGATGAGGATATCAAGATATTTCTGTACAAGGGAACAAGAAAAAACTAATATTGAACACAAAATGAGTGGGGTCATAGCTTTCTGTAAGCTGTGTATTCTTTTCTTGTTCTTGTGTGCATGTGTCTCTTCCTGTCAGTAACCACTGTGAAAACTCAAGGTTAAAAGCTATGAAGTCTGGAAGTCACTAAGAGTAGATACAGTTCTTAGTAGAGGATGAGTATATGACACAAGAAAACCCAAAAAAATTAGAGGAATCCACTTTTCTTCTTTAGAATAATTACACTATGTAATAAATTTTTTACTTTTTCTTGTTTCTGGACAAAATGTGTTATTTCCCAATTGCTTATGCCTAAAGTTAATGGAAAAGACCTATTTTTCTCTTCAAACTTTGCTTTTGTGACCTGGGAGCATGTAAGGAAAACATGATGGGAGACTATATTTGGGGGCTATGTGAAAGTGATTTACATTACAGCTGCAAATCTTGAAACAGTACTCACTTCTAAACATTTTTGTATAACTTTAGTGTAAATACATGTAAATCTTGATTCATATGTCATTTTTTTCAGACCTTATGTAAATGAAAATGTGCAAGTTTGCCCATTTTTACATAGAAAATAGGTTAATTTCTAAATTTCATTATCCAGGTCACAAAAGCAGAGTTTGAAGTGAATAATGGCCATTTTCTGTACTGTCACAACATAAATAATTAAAAAATAACACATACTATCCAGGAACAAAATTTGTGTTACATAGTGTTATGGATGTTACTCCAGAAATTTTGCTCAAGTCGGTTACTTCTTCTGTCATTACCTGTTCCTCCTTACAAATACCACTAATTGTCCAGCTGTACCTTTTGATCATGTATGTTATAGTTTCTGTTATATAATTTTAATTTTCCTCATTTTACAGTGCAACACCATCCTTGTTATCTAGATCTTCATTTTTTCTTGCTTAAATGAACTGTTTCATTTTTTTCTGTTTAAACATCATGTCTTGTCTCATTTCTCTTATAACATCTACTTTTCACAAAGAAATGCCTTTGGGCTAAATTCAACCTTGAGATTGCCAAAAAGAAGATATATATATATAAATATTATTGTCTTTGTTTCAGTTGAAACACTTTTAAAAATAATATTTATATAAAATTCTGTGCTTTAATTTAATGGTTAGCATATTTTTCCAAAATTTGAAAAGTTATTTTGGTCTATTATTAACACACAATAATAATAATTATAATACTTCATTACTTGTTTGGTAAAACTTTCTAATAAAACAAAAGTAAAAATTATTGTACCTCACAAATTAACAGTAAATAGTTGGATAACTAGCTTTTCAGTATAAAGTAGTCTTTCAGAATATATTAATTATTACTCATTAAAATTCATCCTCAAGTCGATATTTTCAGCCGTATTATAGGTCTGTGAGAGGTATATAATTTTCATCTTGTTATAGGTTGAAATAATCCAAGGACTTTCAGCTTTAAGCGCAACATTGCATAATCCCGAAGAGGTGAGCATAATTTTATACTGTGTACATCACTTTTTGTCCACTTGAAATTGTGTAATTTTAGTATATTCCTATATTTGCAATACAGCTGAATCAAGAGTATTCTTGTCAAAATAATTGTGAATATATTAAACTGATATTTTTAGTTTATTATTTAAATTATTATGTATTCATCCAAGTTGAATCACATCATGCAGCAGTAGAAAAATATTTTCCATTTCCTGAAATGCCACAGAAAGAATATTATTCATGTGACATCTCTAATAATGAACCTCCCTCTTATATCAGACATTTATTTACATTAGTAAGGAGTTTTTGAAAAAAAACGAAAAGCCATTTTGGGTTAAAGTTTTAATGATAAACTTTTAGTGAATTTTGTTATCTAGTAATGAAATATTTTTCTCTAACCGTTGGGTATATAGCATTACTGTTAAAAACATTGATTATAATGTTTTTGCATTTAAATTGTTTCATACCTAAATGTGCAGGACTGATTAAAATGATAGATTTTGTAGTTTGTGTTTAGATTTTTTAGATATTTTATTTTTGCGAGTATATCTACAGGTATCTAAGTTTTAATTTTTTTAAATTGTTCTACATGAATTTCAGTAACTTTTATCTTTATTTGAATCTATGCTAAGCCTTAAGAGTTCAATTTATTTTCACTTAGATTCTCTATCAGTTGAATTTTTCCAATATCATCCATGAATCTTCTTCACTTACCTTTCATATTCCTCTATGTTTATAATTTCTAGTGATGAATTACCATAATTGAATCTTTTCTCGTAATGACTTTGCCTTTTTTGTGTGTGTGATGATTTATCAGAACTAAATCTTGGCTTATTATTATTTTGTAGGTCACCATTCAGGGAATTGAACTGGCTCTAAACATTACCAAAAGAGCTCATACAAAATTCAGTTTATATTGTAACAACAGCCAGATGTGGTGCTCTGATGAATCCATTATGAGAGTCTTGGCAGAGTTAATTCATGCTGCTTCACACTTTACCATACAGAACAAACATAACAAAGAAGAAGTAACACTGAAACAGTTGGTTTCTAGTGCACAGTACCTTCTTCACCATAGACTGAAGGTAACAAAATGTCAAGATGTTATTAGAAGCTCTTACCTAGTTTGATTTTATGTGAATAATCTTTGAGTTTTTATATTTTGAAACTTTAAAACTAACACATTTAATTACATGCAATTAAAATGGAAATTAAAGCTATACAATCTGTATCAAAAACACTCAATGTAAACTTAATGAAATAGTAATTTGTTTGTAGACAATTCTAAAAATGAATTTGGTCCCAGTCCTAAAGTTACAAAAAATACTAAATAACTTATTGTACAGAATAAAAGAAGAAAACACCTGTGAGACTAAAAGTTTAATGCTAGATAATCTAATGTAAATTAGGTAGACAACTAATGAAACTGAAACATACACAAAGTCCTTTTTGGTGGTGTTTTATTATCTTTCTACGATTACTCTTCAAAATTTAAAATTTTATCTTTGAATGATGTGTGGTTTCATACCATATGCATTTAAGTGTTGCAATTCACAAAACTAGGTGATGAAACATGAGTGCCAGGAGATTTGGAAAATCATAAATGTATGTACATACATTTTTAAATGATGTTTTCATCCAAAGGAGGCCAGTTTTTGTCTGTGAACAGAGCTATAACTATTTTATATTTTTTCACAACAGTTTAAAAAGTTTTGAACATTCAATTACTCATGATGTTGTTAAAATTTGAACGGAAAGAATAAATAAATGTGAAGCCTAAAAACTGTATTGGTTAATTGTTACGTTTAGCATACCATAAACTTACGATTTCCAAGTTACATAATGATGAGAGAACTATCAAATCTGCTTTACAAAATAAAAGTTTAGGTGTTTTTGAAGCTTCTTCTCACCAGTGGCCATTGAAATAAAAAATATCAAAACTTTTGCAATATGATCAAGTGGTTGAGGATTTGTTTTCTTACTACTTGAATTCAAAGCTAAAATAACACTATACACTTTGAATGATACAAGGATGTGGCAGGTATGAAAACAACTAGTTTGTGTGTACTTGTTTCGCAAGTCACTTGGTTGTTATTAAGGATATGAAACATATAAATATGTAAATTTTATGCTAAAGTCTGTTTTACTTGAAATAATTCAGGAACATCTTCGGAGCCAGGTACCTCACGAAGAACCCTACACTTTTACTTCTCCAATGTTGTCAACATTGTGTGGTCGTCTCTGGCTCAAGCTTTTCGATCCTGTTGTTTTGCACATTGAACAAATGCAGTTGGCCTTATCTGCTTCCCTCTTTCATCAGCTTGTCAATAGGTATTAATTTAGTATATTCTTGCTTTTTATTGTGTAATTTGGAATCTATTTCTTGTTTAAAAATTTTGATTTAAGAGTACGTGTAAAGTTTGTTTCATGTGCATGTCAAAGATAAGTGTTCATTGAAATTCATTGCACATTTTTAAATATATACTGAGTTACATTTTTTATGTGTATATAGATTATTACTGTTTAGAAATAAAATATTAAATTTATTTTTTATTAAAATATAGAACAATAAATCAAGAAGTAAAGAAGAAAGTAATCTCTTCTCACTAAGACCTTTGTACTCAGTTGCATGCTGGATGTGGATTGTTAAGCCTTTCAAAATTTCAAACATGAAGGATATAAAACTATTTTTCAGGTTTTACACACACATACACACATATACAGTTGAATAACCAAAAAAATCATAAATAACTATACTGATACCTCAGAATTCCACTATAATTTATTAAGCCTAATAACCAAGATGTATTTAGGTTTTAAAAAATATGAAACATAGAGCAAACTAAAGACACAACCTACCTCTTCAAAATCTTGCATTGAAAGAATACAGTAGCCTTTTCACAGATTAAAATGACTGAGAAATTCACTCTAGGAACATTCTGAGCTGGCGTTTGGTTGCTTGTCATTTTTTGAAGTAAATGTTTATAATGGACTGTTTTCAAAAATGGAAATATGTGAACATGGCCACTGTATCTGATTCAGTATGTAAGTCATGTGTCAGCAAAATAAAAATATATTAGGTTCTTATTTTATATTCTAGCTTGATAATATTAGTAACTAGGGTTCCTAATTTGTACAAAACTAAAAACGCAATAATTTAATGTCAAAAACATCTAATTTTAAGCAGTGCTGTATTCAATGTACCATATGACTCACTAAAATCTATATTTAGATGTGTACTTATGTAGTGAAATTAAGTAAATATATTTAAATGAAGTTAAATAAGTAAACAAAATCATGAGGAAGGACTGTGTTAGAAGCAGGAAATTTCAACTTCTGAGTAATTGTGTTATAACCATAATTTTTAAGCCAAAACAAAACACGTTAAGATTAATCAAAATATGCTGCATTTTTTAAAAAAAAAAATCCAAGGATACAAGCTACAATATGGGATTATAAATTTTAGTGGAATTAGATAGCTATTATACTTAATTTTATAAAAATTGAACAAAGTAATGGAAGGTGCAACATAGTCAGTGACCATTTACATACATTGAATAAGTTTTAGTGAAATTAAACCTCCAAAGCCCATGATACATTTTATACAGAATGCGATTCCTACTTCAACAGTCACCTCCAAATCCTAGGATACATTTTATAATCCCACATTGTAGCTTGTACCCTAGAATCTTTTTTTAAAAAATGCAGTGTATTTTGTTTAATTTTAATGTGCTCTGTTTTGGCTTAAAATGTTATGGGAATAATAACTGTTTGTGTACACATGTACACGTTATGAAAGTTGTCTGTCATTTTGCCACAAATTGTGGATACATTCATTGCTGTGAATTAAAATTTTGTTTTCTAATTTCTTTGAAAGACCGAGGATTCCGCATTGTACTGCCTTTTTCATAGAAGCCTACAACTTCAGCCCATTCTTTACTCGAAGAAGTGGAAAAGAGCCAGAAAAAGTTGTTGTATTGTCATTATTTAAGTGTAATGAAAACAAGGAACTCATTTTACCAAACAAAACACAGAGGGGAGATTCTCTGTTAACTGTCCAGTTCCCTAAAATGAATAAGGAAAATAAGGTTAGTTTAATAACATTATTTGAGTGATCATAAACATTTTATTTCTTTATGAGTTTTAGTAAAGAAAATTCCAAAATAAGAAATTTTGTGTGGGATTTAAGCAAATAAAACAGGAAGTTTAATAAAGGTGAAGGGAAAATGGATAAACCAGCTAAAAGTGTATGTTAAAAATAGTATATCTGTTGGTATTTTATCTGGCTGCAAACTGTTATAATTAATAGATCTAATTTTTACAGTAAAATAAAACAAGGAAAATATTTCTGTAATGCATTATGTTATTATTATTAAAAAAGCACAAAGAACTGAAATATATTGGAGTAAGAAAACCTTTTAGAAAAATATTAAACTCTTGAAAATATTCTTTCTCTTTTAGTATTATGGTGTATAATATTTTAGAGATGAAGGGTATCTTTCATTCTAAGCAACGTTTTAATTGGCGCTATTCAGTTAATATTTTTTGTTTTATCATCAGAGTAAATTTAAGGTTGAGTCACATTTGTTTGAATTTTTTTTTGTTTTGTTTTGCAGTGATTAGAATTCATAGAAGAATATATTAACTAAATTGTGCTTTTTTTTCATATGATAAATCCAAAATGTTTATAATTTAAATGAATTTAAGAGGTATTACACTTTTTTCTTCATTAAAAATTTTCACTGATATTTCTGTTAGCTAACTGCAGTTATTTTAGTTGTTTTTTATGATATTTGCAACTCTTTTTATTATCGTATTTGTGTAAACCTAACACTGGCTTTAGATGTTCTAAATTTCATGATTTAGTAATTGAATTAACAATTTTATTCTTAGTTTTTTCATTTAAAAACATAGCATAGTTGCTTTAAAATATCATTTCTCAGTGTAAATTTCTGTTTGTGGCGAGGGGACCTCCCAGAGAAAGTCCTGTACTTTCAGTTTACGTCCTCTGTGATCTAAACATCCAATCACATGTTTACCATGCATGGAGGTTCATAAAGGGGAGGAGAGGATCCTGGTGGTTGTGGGGTCCAACCCTAAGACACAAATTTGGCCTTGAATTTCTGTTGACAGGTGACCTCGGAGTTCCCCCCCTCAGGGTCAATTAGCTGGTCCACTTGAGCTAGGGTCAACCAAGTACTAGTTTTTGATGTTCTCAGTGGGTGTTGTGGACATTGTATCTGATGCTGGTATTTGGGTATAGTGCTCACAATACCTTAGTGTTGCTGCATTGTTCTTGTTTAGTACTGTAGTGCATCCCTCTGTTGGACTCCATGGTGGGTAGTTTCAGTGGGCACCAAAACATTCTCTTTTTATTTTGGATCCCCCTAATCAAATTCCAAAACAAATAGTGAAAAACAAACCATTGGTGAATAACCACATCTTGAAGATTCTGAAAAGCAATCTTCAACTTCTTCAACACCTGTACATCATTTTCTGTTAATATTCTCTTTATCAGACAAATCTTTAGAGCATATGTCGCTCTTTTTTATTCAGAAGAGAGTAGAGGGACTTGCTGGCTCTCCTTAGTCAGTCAGAAAGCTTTATTCTGATGGCATGTTAGTGTAAGCATCCACTCCTAAACACTGTAAACTCCTCTTGCATTCAAAAGCTATTGGGAACATACCCATTGAGGTTACTTTCCATGCTAATTTGAATTTGTCATGAGGAGTTATTGTTGAGAGGGATTTGAAGAACATTCTTGAGTCAGAGATCCTCACTGGTTTCTACACCCAAGGAGTTTTTACAGTGTGGGGTATCTCCACTTGCAAAGTAACCCATTGGGTAGTGATCATTTTCATGTAATTTTGAGAGAGACTGGCCATGGTAGATGCCACTCAACCTGCATGCCCCAGTGGAAGCCGGATCGAGCCAACTGGTCCTCTTTCACTACTCTCTCAGAACTTGATCCTCCTGTCATCTGTAAGCCATCATTAGGTGACTGCATGTCAGCAGCAACTGAATGTATTATCCAGGCATCTGCTCATTGTATTCCTAAAACATTGGCATGTTCACCATGGCATTCTTATCTATGGTGGAATCTTGTCTGCCACATGACATGGAAGGTTCAAAAATGGGCCTTGGACACCTTTTGTAGATACTCCATGCTTTCAAACTGCTTCACTTTTCAGAGGGCCCATGCACTTGCTCAGCAGGTAAGATGCAAAGCCAGAAGGAATCTTGGATTAAATTTACAACCAGCATTTCTTCTGCCACCAGTTCCAAAGTCATATGAGATAAGATTCAGAAGGTCAGTGGGCAATATAATTCTTTCCCCATTTGATCTTGCTTTTTGATGGCCAGGAAACTGCCAATGCACAGAGCATCACGAATACTCTTGGTTAAAGCTTTTGCCAGGTATCTAACACTTCTGCTTGATTCTCTACTTTCTCAGCCATCAACACTTGGGTAGAGCTATCACCTCATTCCTTTCGGGCTGATTGCCCCTTTACACTGGTGGAACTCAAGCTGGCTTTTCATCGGCAGTACATCTTCAAGCTCGTGGTATATTGATCAGAACTAATGATATACACTACAAGATTCTGCATGATCTTTCTCTTGCTGTTCTTGTGACTGTTTTAACTGTGTCTGGCAAGAGAATGTTTTTCTTGATGCAAGGCTCCAAACCATTGTCCTACCTTTCTTTAAGCCTGGGAAGGATCCCAAGATTCCTTCAAACTGCTATCCAATTGCTCTGATGAGCTGTCTCTGTAAGACCTTAAAGAAGGTTGTTAATGCTCATTCTGTTTGCTTCCTCAAGTCAAACAACCTCCTCTCACCCACCCAATGTGGGTTCTGGTGACAGTACACTACCATGGACCACCTGATTCAACTTGAAACATCAATCAGAGAAGCTTTTCTTGAACGACAATATCTTGTGTCAGTATTCTTTGACCTTGAAAAGACTTGTGGTACAACACAGAGGTGCATCATTTTTCGAGACCTCCATTAATACAGGTTGTGTGGCCATTAACCCATTTTTATCAAAAAAATTTTTAATGGGCAAACGATTCCAAGTTTGTGTTCTCAACACTTTCCTGTTCTTTACTACAGGAACTTGGAGTCCCTCAGGGATGTGTTGCACTTTCTGTATAAAGATTAATGCCATCACTGGACTACTCCTTACTATTGCAAACCATCTCTATGTTAACAACTTCCACATCTTATGTCAGTCATTGAACAAAAGGTTTATTGAGCGGCAGCTACAGACTGCCCTCAAAAGCTTACTGAAGTGGACCACACCAAATAGTTTTAACTTCTCTTTCTCTAAAACTATTTGCGTGTACTTTTGCTACCAACAGGTTATTTATCCCAATTCTGAACTCTGCAAGGTGAATTTGGGCTTCCTGTGGTCCCTGAGGCAAAGTTTATGGGACTTATCTTTGACCGTAAGCTGAACTTTATACCACACATCAGGCAGCTACAAGTAAAATGTACAAGAGCACTGAAAATTCTCCTGTGGTCTATGGCTCTGCCAGGACCCTGGCCTCTATGATGCTGGATTCTGTTCAACATCAGGGGCTTCTGCTCTTCACAGGAGTTTTCTGCACTTCCCCAGAACAGAGTTTGTATATAGTCTCATGATTCTACTCTATAATTCTGCCATTTGCAACTGTCTTCACTGTTTGCTTCAAAACTTTGATTCTTACCACAACGTTCCACTAGGGATTGTGCTTTCCTTTCTCAGTAGACCGTGCTATTTCAAAACAGACGATCTGCCATTGTTCCTTTTGGCCTTCACATCCAGGCACAGTTGGATGAATTGGGTCTGTCCTTTGATAATATTGCTGTATCCACTGGTCAGTCCATCCCACCATGGCTTATTACCATCTCCAAATGTGACTTTTCTTTAACTCATCTGAGGAAAGTGGATGCTCCCAATTGGAAATATTGTCTGTTATTCACTGAACATCTTTTATACAGATGGTTCAAAATCGGGTGACTCTTTGGGTTCTGCCATGGTTTGTTGTGGTTAAGTGGTTGTGCACAGTGTATGTCATCTACAGTTTCTATGTTCACTGCCAAACTGTATGCCATTTCTCTTACCCTGGATCACATAGAAGTTGAGCAGTACTCATTGTACTATCTCAACTGGCTCACTCAGTTCTATGCTGGCTTTGGATTCACTTCATGTTAGTTCTCATCCTGTTTTTGCCAATATTCAAAACTGACTAGTCCATTTATCTTTATCTACTTCTTCTATTCAGTTCTTCTGGATATCAAGGCACATTGGTATTCACAGGAACACGCTCACTAACACTGCAGCTACTTCTGTCTACTCTGGTGCTATCACTGCTCTACCTGTTTCATACATGGACTGTGGTCCTGTATTCAAGGCAAGGCTTTACACCTGTTGACAGCTGATTTGGTGTGAGAAACATGAAAACAAGCTTTTCCAGATAAAACCTTCTATTGGACTATCACTGTCTTGTTTCTGTAAGGATGAGAAAGAAGTTGTCCTACTAGACTATGCATTGGTTACTGTTTTTTAACTCAGTGTTTTATTTTATCCAGGACTGATACACCATTGTGTGGTCTGTGTGACACTCGGGTCACAATAGTCCACATTTTACTACCATGTTATCATTACGACTCCGAACAACGCACCATTTCAGATGCGTTTTTGTCCCAAGGCTTACCCCTGACATTGGACAGTGTCATTGGAGATTGTGACACTGTTCACTTTAGAAATGTTTTAAGTTTTTTAAGGGCCATTGACCTTTTTAACGCTATTTAAATTTTCAATTCAAAAATCAGGCTTTGTTTTGTTTTACTATGATACCTTTTTACAAACTTTTTACTGGTTGTTTGGTGCAGATAGCCTAGTTGCTATGTGCCATAAAATGCCAAACAACCAACCAATCAATTTAAAATACCACAGTACTTAATATTCACACAAAGAAGTAATAATAGATATATCATTATTGAAGATTAATTACACTCATTGCTAAAATGATAAGAATTTTTTTTCTTTATTATTCCAACAAGTTGGTTAAAAAAATTGTATTTTTTCAAATTTAGTGTAATAAATTATGAAAGATTTTATGATATCCGTTGTTCACCTCTATTGAAAATTATTATGGAAGCAGTGAATAAAGTTAATAAAAATGAAAATATTATGGGATACTCTCCCATTTATAAAAGTTAACTGTGTATCATTATGTATTTCCATAACTATTTTTATTTTTGCATATTCCATGATAAGATACCTATATAAAATATTACTTTTATCATTTAGAAAAATATCTCGAGAAAGTTTATGTTGGTCCAAGAGAAAGTCAATCTTCATAAGTTGAACGTTACTAAAGAGCTGCTAAATTATACATTACTCATATTTATTGAGTGTACAAATGAAGGGAGCAGTGAAACTCCTCTGGAAGTTATTTTCAGGTAAATTATTTTCTGGATGATCAGTTTACTTAAAACTGTTAACATATAGTGCATGCTGATTTTTGTTTGTTAAGCTGCTTTTATGTTGTATTACTGGCTGGAGCACCTGTCTGCTGGATAGGTAAAATAAAAACTTTTCTGTAACAGAGGATTGTAACATTAAAAGTGCAATAAAAATTTATAAAGGTACCAAAACTAAAAAGAAAAATGTACTGTTTTGAAGAATTCTATCACTATGGGACAGATGGGGGGGGGTCCAACCTTCTTCACGTATCCTGTATTCATCAAGAAATGTGTAAGTGTATATGAAACAGATACACAGACACACAAACACATTGACATTTATTTATATAAATTGTTAAGGTTTTACCAGAGGTTTTAAGATCTGTGTAACTTGTTTTTTTTTTAATTATACATTATTTTTTCAGCGTGTGATGAGTAATATTATACAAGTAAAGCAACTGATACATTTTAAATCATTTTGGACATTTATATGATATGATTACCAGTTATAATATTTTCTGTCTGGTTTAACTGGGGTTGTTTTAGTCAAGCTTATTGTGTTGATTGATTCGTGCCGAATGCTCCAAATAATTTGAAAACAGCTACAAAACTTTAATTTTCGAGACAGTTAGAATGCTGTAGGAACTCTTGCATGTCAATTTAAAACCTGATTCACTTTACCTTATGCTAATTCTTTATAATGAACTTAAATAAGGACAGCAGTGTTAAATAAAAGTTGTTGCATCAACATAGAACTTGATTATTCTTTTAAAAGTTTCGAGTAGATGCAGTTGATGTATGGTGGTCTGAAAAATCTGCCATTCTGCTGTGCCTGAAACTTTGTCTCAACCTGAGTCATTTGATGAAAAGGTGAGCAAAGTTTCAGGTGTGTCAGTGTAGCAAATCAACATCCAAGGTACAGGTACACAAACACTTTTTGTGGAAGATGTTTTGTTTATTGCTCAGTAACTCACATTATTGAACAAAATCCTATGTGAAATAAATTCACGAGACTTTGTGTCTAAATAAGTGAGTTTGTACAAGGAGTAGCTATTTGTACATGCATTTTAAATATTCACTTGAAATATATTGTAAGAGCTAAGTGGCCTGAATTCTTACTTCACACTCAGACTTAGTTGAAACTGTACCTGATTAGCTAATTGAAAGATGATGACCACTGCCAAGTTGATAGCATCAGTGAGTAAAGTGTGACTACTAGTACTTTATTAAAACTTCTCAAAAAAATAAGTCAGACTGCTGTAATTGTTAGCCAATGATCTTGAAGGAGTTAACACTCTTTATTGTTGCAAGATATAATGATGAAAGGGTATATCACTTCATCTGTAATAGCATTATACCATTGCATTGCTTTATAAATGCCAATAGCATTTTAGTTTTAGGTCTAATGGCTACTTAGAAATTATTTTTTGAGGAAGTATAATGGCTTTTCTTGGCATGTGCATCTTCATTGATTCCTAACCTGCAGCCTAAACACCTGAAGAATTGTCTCAACCTGTGATTTGAAGCTAGGTGAGCAAAGTTTCAGGTGTGTAGACAACAGGAATAAATTATTCTTTCAAGTTTAACAGTATTTCTTAAATCTTGTGAGATGTTGTTGATTAAATGTTATAACATTGGGATATTAAAGATAATAATAATGTTCATTTTATTTACTAAGCAGTGTTTCACCAGTTTGTCAATTAAACACCTCAAATGTTTTCCACTTATTTTATTCATACAGTTAAACACCAGTCAGTAAAATAAAACAAGGGTCCATTATACAGTTGTTTTTAATTATAAAATATGACTAAAGATGGCACTAGTAATGTTGAGAAAAAATTTCGCAATTCATTCCAGTAAAAACAGATCATTAAATCTCAATTGTTCACCAAATCTGTGAATTAATTGTGAAGTAATTTTCAGTTCATTAACATTTCACTTTTCCTGTTTCTGTACTATCCTTTACTATATCTTGTATAATTGTGTTAAAACACCACCAATTTTCTCATCTTCCATCTATTAGTAACTTTTTTTCCCTTTGTGCACCTTCATGATTAAAAATAAGGTTCCAAGGAACAGCCATTAATTTTATTGTTTTCAGTACTGATGCTTTACAGTTATCTTCCCCTTGTTTATTCGAAAACTAACAATTTCTTTGTCTCCATTAGGTTCGGTTAGTTTTTGATTTCTCAGTCTTCAAACTCAACCACGATAATCTTCAGAACATCAACCACGTACTACAGCTCTGTCACAACAGTCATTGCAGATTCACATTTAAAGTGGAGTTGTACCCATATCAATCACAACCAGATTACACCTTTCTAAACTGTTACAACACAAAACCAACTGAATGCTGGGTAAAACTGAAGTGCGTGATTTTCCAGACGAGACCACGTCAAAGCTAACTAAAAATTTTATATTGTGCAAAAAGTTAGATAACTGTAGAAATTATTATTATTACTTTAGCCTGTTATCTCGTGCCTTCTGAGTTGACATAATACAGGTCACTATCAAAGAAAGATTTCCCCTGAAACCAATCAAGCAATGTATATGTGGCTTTCCCAGTGTTTGATAAACTGAGAGTTGGCCTTTGAAATCAAATGGTGACCACCTTCATGTATTAAAACATTATAATATTTTTTGTAGAATATAAAATAGTTAGAGCTCTATTTTGTAATAAGATGGAATTTGTGTGCAGGATATAATTATCAGAAATTATGTTGAGAGCAAAAACTGTAAGTTTAAATGTTACTAGAATTAATCTAGATATTAACAGAATAAACTGAAATCAGACTTACGTTGGACCAACAAGTAACTGAATAATGGAAAACAATAGTAGTAACTAAAACTTACAAATTTTATTCTTTTACAGATTAATGACAACACAAAACTTCAAAGTTTTGTTTGTTACGTAACTCACAGTAATTACTGTAAACTGTTGTTTAGACTGTGCTAATCTAGTACTAAATTATGTATTCTTTCAGTGATTTTAATTGTCAGGTTGACAATTGTGTGTTTTCTCATAATTTTAATTTGCCAAAGTAACAGTTCTTTCACACTTACCATATCTGTCTGTTTTAAGTTTGAATAGGTTTCCAAGTTCCAACAATTTCATTTATCGACAGAAAACTAGTATTCAAGACTCTACTCTGAAAATATTTGTTCCTGCGGGATCATTAACAGGTAAGAACTAAGTAACGTGAAGTACCATTCCAGTAGTACATGTTTAACAAAGTAAACATTCGTTGTTTTTTATTTGAGGAAGGTTGAAAATTGAGAAATTAAGTCCCCTTCGTTTTGAATGTATGTTTGTAGTTCTTCATGTATTATTATGGTACAGTAAGCAACCTTTTTGTTTTTTGAAGTTTTGGGAATAGTAATGAAAATATTTATTTTACAAAAGACTCTAATAAAATTATTGCATTGTTTTAAAAACCTTAGATAAATAGATAACAAGACCTGTACTTGTATGTATCTATTAAATGGTTGGTGTACTGTATAATATTGAATGAGGAATTTGAGAAAATTTCATAACATTATTCATGTATCTAAAATAATTTTAGTTACTTTTAATGAAGCAAAGCAGGGTCAAAACCCCATAAGAGTTAAGTTTGTTTTCAACGTCAGGAAGAAAGAGTCTGGTTAGAGAAGATTTATATCATATCAAGGGCTTGGATACGTTATGATTTTTGTATAAATAGTATTAACCAAAATTTTGTTTCATTGTTTGTGGTTTGTAAACAAGATGTGAAATTGTATACATTAATATATTTGGTGGCCATAAAGTGGGCATTTTGCCATGTATTTTTGACCATGCTGTATTCATATAGTTGTATTATGTTGTTTAACATAGTTTTTAAATTATAGATGTAGTATTTTTACTACTGGGGGGAGGGTTCTCATTTTAGTAATTTTTTAACTGTGCTCTCATTGGAATTCTACTTCACTAAATGTGTACAAACAAAAGTAATAGTAAAAACATGTATCAATGTATTCCAAGGTGAGTTCTGTTTTGTATATAATTTCAGTGTTGGCATTAAATAACTGTTTTATTAAAATATCTTGAAACATGATTCCAAAGATTGATTCAAAATAGATTAATGAACAGTAGAGCAGAGACTTTGTTTATTTTGAAACAACTGCCTGCAAGTCTTACTTTTATGGTGTATGGCAGCTAGTTTGTTATAAAAAAATGACATTTAGATGTGTTTTCACTTATAAAAAAATAGTTTCAACATCCTCTTTTACAGATAAATAAGTTATTTTCCTTTGTTTGTTTTTAAATAACAGTTATACTTTCATATTACAAAAGCAAACAGAATTAACCCGTTGTAAGAAGTAGGTCAGTGGTATTTCACACTGCTCTTTATGTATCTAATTTCATAAAGTTGTTGGTGACTAATTTAAGATTTTCTAAACAATCAAGTTTGCTGGTCATAGATTGAATGGAATCAGTTTATGTAGGTGTACAAGCATTGAGTTTAGTGTTTTTTTTTAGTTTTTTTAACATGTTAAGTACTTCAAAAGCACACATACACACACAGGTTAAAATTGGGAACAAAAGTTTTAATGTATTTCAAAATGCAGTTTAATCAAATAATAATTTTTTTCTTTAACTTTTATCAATTGAAAATGAACATGTAAATATATTTTTAAATCGTATGTCAATTGTTTTCCTTATGTATCAGAGATAGGCACATACTACCTCACAGTGTTGGAGTCACCTAAACCCATGTCTTTCTGGAGAACTGAGAAACCAAAATCAAGAACGTACACTCTTGATCTTTCTTGGCAGCAATGTGTACAGTGGAAGAACGACACACGGCTGTGGTCTTTTAAGACTTGCCACACAGAAGATTCTCAGAATATAAATGTTGTAAAATGCAGGTGAAGTGTATAGTTTGTAAAATGAAACTTATTAAAATATAGGTATTTTAATACATAAAATGTGTAAACTCAGATACTTTTAAGTTTGTGTTTGTTAACTGATTCTTGAACTGTTATGATGTAATCTGGACTTCTAAGACAAGGATAATTTTGCTCACTTAAACTATTACAATATTAAACTTTAGTTCTTAAAATAATACAGTTTGTTCAGAGACACTGTGCAGCTAGAGTATTTTTGTTGATATTGTTTGGCAGATTGTACACATTGTTTAGTCTGAAGTTAGGTTTTATAATAACTTTTTCAACTGTTTCGTGTTAATGGAGCTCAGATATGGTAAGCAGGTTTGCAGTGGAAGTTTGATCACAGTGGGTATTTTAGGGGGTTTGACAAACGAATTAGTTGAGAAAGAAAATGTTTTGTGTGGAAGTGATTTTTTGTGAAAAGCTAGATAGGATGAGGTAACCCTACTTTAATAGGTAGAGAATAAAACTGTTAAAGCTGAGTGAAAATGACATCACTGTAAATTCAATTCATAAATAAAGAATCGTTAACCCATACTTAACAACTTGAAGGAAAAACTTAGATTTCTTGGAAACCTAAGCAACAAAAATATTATTTCTGATTTTGTTTACAGCAGTTTATGTACTACGAGCCACTAACATAGAGTATTATGTGGCTTCCAAAACTTCACAAACCAGACACCTTCCTGTAACCTGTACTTTCTGCCTTAAGCACTCACAGTTAGCTAAATTCCTTATATCCATCTTCAAACCTTTCATTACAAACAAATTAACAACACCTGACTCCTTCCATTTTTACCAAGAAATTCTTCAGTTTCCTTTCTTAAAAGTCATGATTAGCTTTGATGTTACATTTTCTTACTAATATCATCTGGTCAACATTTTTCTGTCACCATGAACAGAACTGTATTGAAAACTGTCCTTCAGTTCAACCTGTTCTTCACAGAACATATGTTGACGATACCTTCCTTATTTTCCTTGACTATTTTAATTCACAATACCCCTTTTGTACACTTCAGTCATGAAATTGAGATAAATAACTGTATTTCCTTTCTAGATGTTCTTATTAACTGTGAAACTGATGGCTTTTCTACTTCTGTCTATCATAAAAGCACATATACTGGCCTTAACACTTTTACTCTCTTTCAAATGCAATCTCGTTCTCTGCTTGCTAAATGGGGCCTACAAACTTGCTTCATCCTATCTAGCTCTTCACAAAGAATATCCTTCTATACAAAACATTCTTTTTAAAACGGTTACTCTAAGCGTTTTTTGGAGAAAGTAACTTCCTCTACCGAACTAATACGTTTGTTAAACCATCTAAGATACTGACTGTATCCAAACTTCCTAATACACCTGCTTACCTTATCTGGGAAGATAATGAAACAGTTGAAAAAGTTATGTAACTCTTACTATCTCCAAACTGACCTGAAAGCTATTATGAAACCCAATTTCAGGCGACAAAATGTTTGCTGACTGCCCATTGTTCACATCTTACCTACTTGTACACATGCAGAGACTGTAAGACTTTCTACATTGGTAAAATATCACCTTACACTATGAGCATGTAAACACATAGGCTTGTATATATAAAAACTGAAAGAAATGTTACAAAACCCTCTTAATTTTGCTATCTATCAACACAGTACAGGAACAAGACATCCAGTTTCTCTCTTAAACTTTGAAAATCTCTCAGCAGTCAACACAAGCATGATAATGAATTTTTTTTTTACAAAAGAAACATTATATATGTAAAACTCTTCTTCCATCTCCAAATAACACACAGACTTCTCTTGGTTTAAATGTATTAACTAATTTTTTGCACCACATGCTTCATTCTATTATATTATAATTTTTGTATTCAACTTGTTTACTTCTGATGTATTATCATATTTTTCTTGTAATTACAAATACTGTTTGTTTGTTTTCTACCTCCAGATTATTTGTGGTGGAATTCTGATAATTGCAAAACATTTAATAAATGCTTTTTTTATTATCACATTCCTTTTGTGCTTCATTAAGTTTTGTCTTCCATAAAGCTAATATGAATTTTTATTTAGTGAGAGAATATTAACTGTGCTGATAAATACATTTATTCTGGTACTTGTTAATATCGAATATTATACTGAAAATCACATCCAAACAATATTTCAGGTATTGTGTTCAAAATTTCCAGCTCTAAAATTTCACTGGTGATGAAGGTAATATATATGTGTATGTGCACTGATAGTTTTGGTTTCTGTTCCAGGTGCTCCTTGACCACACCTGTTGGATTTTACCTGTATGTTCCTACATCTGTTGTCATGCAAATACCACTCGATGATCTTTTTGTGAAAAGTCCCCACCCTGCTCCTGTCATTGTTCTGCTTGTAATCACTGTCGTATTTGTTGTTTTAATAGTTATACTTTTGACAGTGTGTAATCCTAGTGTAAAAGGCTCGCACTTTTTCATTCTCAACAAGAATGACAGCCCTACTAGTCAACAATATTTAGTTACCATAGCAACTGGGTCTTTTTGGGAGGCAGGAACAACTTCCCAGGTGATCATCTCTGTTATTTTACTAACTGAAAACAAAACAGATTTGTGAAAAAGCATTTAGATTTCAAAGATAATTTAAGTTGTAATGCATGATGATTTCTTTTAGAATAAGTTCATTCTGTTTTGTTTGTTTTTTTATTATTTTCCTGAAGTTTTTGTTCAATCTGACATTACAGGTTTGTTTGGTTCTACATGGAGATAAATGGATGTCTGAGACAAAACAGCTTCTCCCAGAAGAACATGAAAATTTCATTCAACCTCTGTTTCTACGAGGATCTCTTGTATCTTTCGTTGTGAGGTAAGTGTTTTTTGTTGGTTTTTTTTAAGTGTATATATGCTTTAAATTATTGTCACTACTTAAGCCTAATGTATAGCATCATTTCAGAATTGTGATATGGTGAAATCAGTAGCATGTTTAAAACCACCTGTGGAATACCACAAGATCTTATAAATAAACAATTTTTGAATTTTCTAGATTAGTCTAATAAGAGTGTAGTGTGAAGGTGAACCTTCAAAACTTCATGCTACTTGTGTAATATGAACTCCATAAACTGAAACAGATGCCGAAAATATTTGGTCAAAAATTTCAGCTTATTTATCAGATTGTGACAGCATCTGTTAACATTTAAATTTATTTGGCTGAAAACTAACCTAAACCATGTTATTAGCCACTTTTTATAAATAAATCAAACATTTTATTGAGTATGGTGACAGTTATAAGACACAATGAAAATAATTCTGGCAGAACATGAAAAAAGTTATGAGTTTAAAGAGTTGAGAAGGATTTTTCTCACATAAGTCAGCTAGAATTTTTACATTGGAAATAAAAGGGTGATAAAAAAGAGATTCATTTATAATATTGAGAGATTAATAACTTAAGGTAGACATTAGTTAATTAATGTCTATCTGTACCAAATAAATCGTCTGTCCGTATCGTCCAAGAAGAAGATTTTTTGAATTTATAATATTTTAACTGCAACAAGGTAAAATAGTACCAACCTTACACAGGTTTTCAATTCATTGTAATGTTTATCATACAGTTGATTATTAGCCTTGTGATATTAAACACAGAAGTTTACAGACATCTTCACAGCTGATCATATTTTGTTTTTGTACAGTGTATGGTCATAATGAAAAGTAAGGTCAACCTGCCACTGACCTATACATAAAGTCAGGTTGTTGTTTTGGTTCTGGGAAAACCGAAATACTCAAGAGCATTTTATACGTGATTGAAATTTTTTTAGCGCTTTAAGTCATTTCTTTCAGTCATTTGTCTTCTCTTCAGTGTATGCGTTCACCAACGTATTGTTATATGAAGGAGTGTTGTTATCCGTGAAGAATAAATTGAGGCCACTTGGACTAGTCACGATAGTGAAATCACAAGAAATTACAGGTCATGAGAAAATTTTCTTAACCCACACCAGCCGTTTTTACATGTATATATTTTTCCCTACAAGTGGGTTTTCTTGTCATCACAGATTAAGGTATTTTTGTTGAATGTGGAAAAAACTATGTTATTTTGTTAAAAGTAAAAGTATTGTTGGTTTTAAATTGTCATTTACAGCACAGCCAAACCACTCGGACAGCTCTGGAAGGTTCAGGTATGGCACAACAACAGTGGCTCTTCTCCATCTTGGTATTTGAAAGACATCACTGTAACTCATCTGAATACCAGTGAGTATTAGATGCACGTGAAACTTTATTGGTACAAACTTCACAAGTTTCAGATGTTGTTTTTTTTTATTTTCACTCATTATAAACTACAAAAAAACAGAAGTTAATTAATTAATGAGTTTAGGCTTGCACATTCACTGACATTTTTCCAAAGAAATTATTTTAAATTAACAGCATCTTTTTTGGATTGTGTTTTTGGTAAGTTGATGGATGACTAATTATAGGATAAGTGGCATGTTTTCAATCATCTTGATTGGTGAATTTATTATTACAATTAATTCAGTTCTTTTGGTTTTCCTCAGCAGCATAATTTTCAAATTTACTGTCTGAGGTTTGTCTGCTGTCAGTGACATAAACTCAGTATTAGATTTCTCTTAATGTAGATGAAACTTTCTACTTCACCTGTGAGCAGTGGCTCTCTGTAGAAGAAGATGATGGACAGGTAGAAAGAGAAATTCCTGTGTGTGAACAGTCACCAAGTTTCTGGGAGGTGTGAATGATTTCATTGTTTCATTTATCAATTTCTTGCTTTTGAGATGCTTATACTTAAATATTTTAAAATAATGTGTTTTAGTATATTTTAGGTTTCGCTATTTGAAGTAAACGATGCACAGACATGCATTCCTTCTCAATTTTAGAAAATCTATGAAATGATAAATATTTAACCATTGTTAAATGTCTAATGGATTTTTTTTTCCATTGGTGAGGACACTTACTTTGAACCCTTCTCATATATTAAGTATGTCTTTTTAAGTGGAAAATTTTTTTCAGAATAGATCACAGTATTTGTAATTGTGCTGTCTTGATTAATGCTTTATGGTGACATATTTTTTTGCCATGGACTTTGATACCTTAATTTCAAAGAATGAAGCAAGTATTAGTTGCACTTGCAAACACAGAAGTGTTGTTTCATTTGTCCTTTATTCGACTGTATAGGTTTTTTTCTCACTAGTATCCATCATTTTGAAAACTGGGAGAAAACTTCACACTTTGCAATCTTACTTCATTAGAAAATTAAATACCAAGAAACTTTATTTATAGGTTTTTACATATTTTCACCTTAATTCACATACAATTAATAACAATTTATTATAGATTAAAGAGTTTGAATTTCAATGTGTTATGTCACTGAATACATACTGCATTTCAGTTGTGAATGCATTATAAAAATAACAGTCAATCCAAATTTTCCATTCAAAGAGCCAGACAAATTCTCTGCAGTAGTGTATGGTGCTGGTTGTCTTTCCTCTATTCAGAAGTTCAAAATTAGTGAATTGTGTTCAATTTAATTTTTCGATTATGTTGTAAAGGATTGCAACAGGACAGATCATAATACAAAACTCACACATGAGTACTGATTAACAGACATGCAGTAAAAATGCTAATTTTTATATAAAAAATAACTCGTAGTTCTCTGTCGAAAGATGTGCGAGTTAATATATTAACTGAACGTTAATACTTGCACGTAAACATTTAATACAGATCTGCCAACCCTTACAATTTAGACATAATTGTTTTGAATTTGGTTTCATTTTACACCTGTGTGAATTGTTATTTTACAACTTTATGCAAAATTCCAGAATTTTTTCACCAAACACTTTTTTTTCTGTTCATAATTTTCCAGAAATAATCTACTTAAAGGTTTGTAAGTAGTGAGTATTCAGGGTGTACCAATTACTTTTTGAGAGGAAAATGGCAAAAAATGATGTTTTTGCTTTGTATCCAATGGTTCCAACAAAAAAGAAATGTTTATAGTAACAGAAGTCCAGGTATAAACATTCACAAAATGTTCAGTGATACTCCTTATCCTTAAGGAGTGTAAGTTGTGTTATACTTGTGATTTGTCTGTTGCCCTAAGAAAATGACTTAAAGAAACATCTAAACACCAGCAAATGAATTCTAGAACATCTGGAATTAATAAAATGGACTTATTTTTCATAATATCAAATCAGAAAGTGATGTAATCAGAATAGAATGTTTATTCACTTCCTTTGGGGAACACAAACTTCCTTTTGTTTCAAACCGTGCTTTGAAACATTTTACCAAAATACTTCCAGATTCATAAATCACTAAAAGATATAGTTGATCTAGAACCAAAACCTTTGCAGTAGTTGGAGAAATGGCCAACAACACCATTTTCCTTGTCCTGGTTATTCTGGAATTTTTAAATTTTGCATTTGTTTAACACTTGTGGATGCAATTTTTCAACCTTTGGTAAAAAGATGGTAATTTTTTGTAATTTGGTATCGTTGAATATATTATTTTTAAGCTGTGTACTGAAGGTATTACTGTGTAATATCAATATTCCCTTTGGTTACTGATAAATAAACTTTTATAACATAGGTGCTGTATCTCTGATAAAAAGAATGAAATGTAATGCAGGTGTTATGTTAGATATAATTAAGTAACCAGTTAGCCACTTTGTTTATGTCCATGGTTTAAATAGAATGAATATGAACATATACAGTAAAACCTGTCTAAGACAGAATCACACAGGACCAAGTCAAATTTCCAGCTTGGTCAGTGAGCATGCATATTTTTAATTATGCATAATTTTTTAACGGAACATTATGCTTGCTTGACTCAAGGGAAGTAAGACATTTGTGAAAAGAGTTATTATTACTGTTTATGCTATATTTATTAGAATAAGAACAACAGTAGACTTCAAAATATACATAAGTACACAAAATATTAATCAAATTTACTTGAAGAAAGTTTCTAGTTTCAACTGTTTCGTTTTGTAATAGGTTTTCTCATGAGGTTAAAAGAGAACGTCAATTATACGGCCTTTTCATAAGCTTATTTTTCCTCTTCATTTTTGCATACAGTTTGATAGCGTTAATATAACTTAACACTTGTGATGAAGTAGGAATTTCTGTTTCCTCACTGTCTTTTCCATTTTGTTCATCTTTTGAATCTCTCACACTGTTACCACATTGCAAATCTATTACAGATTTTAAATCAGTTTCTGTTAAAACATTCATGTCAACATTCACAAAACTTTTGGCATTCACAGAATCATTTGTATCAATCTTCTCAATCAAAGTTTGGATTTCATTAGAATCGTCATAACAAACAACTTCTCTACAATCTTTGCCATTATCAAGAATAAATCCACGGTTTTGAAAGCACTTTATTATGCATTTGATTGAATGACTTAATGCAATTGTGTCTAACACATCAATTTTCGTGGTCATTTCAGATGCTTTCTTACAGTTGTCCATGTTTGTAATAATACTGAAGCATTAGTTTTCTGTATTTCAATTTTATAAACTGTATAATTCCATTATCTAGTGGCTGTAGAACTGATGTTGTACATGGAAGTAGAATGACTAAACAAACATTTCAAAATTGAACTTTTGGGTGACAAGTTGAATTATCTAGGAAAAGTAGAAAATTCCTATTTTATTGTTCCATTCTTTTGTTTAACTTGTACAAAACTTTCTCTTGAATATATCACTTGTTATTTACGTTTTATTATTCACTTTCCATTCCACACGAAGTTGATTCTTCCTTAAATTTTTGAAAGAACATGGATTTTCATTTTTACCTAATATCCCCTCGGTGTGGATTCCTGTACGTGGTGAGGGGACCTCCCAGGGAAGGTTCTGTTCTGTCTGGTTACCTTCTCTGAGATCTTAACATCCACCCACGTGTTTGCCGTGCGTGGCAACCCGTGAAGAGGAGGAGAGGATCCTGGTGGTTGAGGGGTTCAACCCTAACACACCACTTTGGTCTTGAATTCCTGTAGACGGGCAGCCTTTGGGTGGCCCCCCTTGGGTCAATCGGCTGGTCCACTTGGGCTAGAGCCAACCAAGTACCAGTGTTGGACGTTCTGAACAGGTGTTATGGACATTGTGCCTGATGCTGGTGTTTGGGTATAGCCCTTGTAGGCCTCCATGGTGGGTGGGGTCAGTGAGTACCGAATCTTTTCCTCTTTCCAATGGATCCTCCAAAAAATTTAAATAAAATTGTAAAAAACAGTCAATGGGTAAGCGACCACGTCTTGAATACTCAGAACAGCAATCTTCAACATCAGTAACACACGTACCTCATTTTCTTATATAACATTCTCTTTCGGAAAAACCTTTAGGGCAAATGTCCCCTTTTTATTATTCAAAAGGGACTAGAGGGACTTGCTGGCTCTCCAAAGTCAGTAAAGAAGCTTCAATCTGGTGACATATTGGTTGAAACATCCACATCCCAACACAGTGAACTCCTCTTGAATTCAAAGGCAATTGGGGATATTCCTATTGAGGTTACACCCCATGCTACTTTGAATTCTTCACAAGGAGTTATTGTTGAAAGGGATTTGAAGAACGTTCCTGAGTCAGAGATTCTTGCTGGTCTCTCTACTCAAGGAGTTTCTGCAGTGAGGCAGAAAAGATGGAGTTACACTGCCAACAAATACCCTCGTTTTAACATTTACTTCACCACGTGCACCTGCCACCATCAAGGCAAATTATCTCATTTGCAGGGTTCGGCCATACATTCCAAACCCTCTTCGATGTTTCCAATGTCATAGATTAGGCCACTCAAAGACGTCTTGTCGTGGTTCCCTGACATGTGCTCATTGTGGAGGCAAGGACCACAATCCCTATGACTGTGACATGAACCCACATTGCGTAAACTGCAATGGTTCTCACCCCTCTTACTTTCATTTTTGCCCAAAATGGTTGGAGGAAAAAAAGGTGCAGCGTTTGAAAACGACACATAACATTAGTTATCCTGAGACTCGGAAATTGCTGCCTACAACTCCATCTTGGACATATGCTGCTGCACTTCATTTCACAACTACAGTGGGAGTGCAGACAGATCTCTCTGTGCCTCCGTGCCTCTCTCCCTTTTGGCCTCCGTGGTTAAAAAAGTTGATGAATTGACTTCCACCCCCATACCTTCCAACAAACTTCAAGATCCACGTCCTTCAGTTTTAAATATAGGCATTTCTTCTGATACATCATTTTCTCCCACCACAAGAGACAAAACAATTATTCCTTCGCGTTCTTAGTCACTGGATTTCTCTTCCAATAACAAAAACCTGCCCACTCGACCCAGAGCAGGATCCATGAAGGTTGAAAGACCTCCTCCAATTAAAGATACTAAAGAAAAAAGACCCGGTCGTAAGCCAAAGGGTTCTCCAGCCACTTCACCTACCCATTCTTAAAAGTGGCCACCTTTATACAGTGGAACTGTTGAAGTTTATGTTCTAATCTGGATGATATCAAAATGCTGATTGCTTCCTACCATACTGTTTGTTTTTCTTTACAAGAAACATTTCTCAAATCTGCTGATACAGTCTCCATTCGGCAGTTTTCTCTGTACAGAAATGACAGGTTGTGTGATGGTCGAGTACATGGAGAGGTGGCACTGTTGGTTGATCAACATGTGCCCACCCTGTCTTTGTCACTCAACACATCCTTGGAGGCCGTAACCATCCATGTTTCCTTGGGTCATACCATCACTGTTTGTTCTCTGTACCTGGCCCCTGGAGAAACATATGATCAATCAGAACTTAATGTTCTCGTTGAACAGTTGCCATCTCCATTTCTAATCTTGGGGGATTTTAATGGACATCATCCCCTCTGGAGAAGTGCTATTATTGATGGGAGGGGTCGATCTGTAGAGCGGATGCTCTCTGATCACAATCTTTCTCTTTTCAATACTGGTTCTTCCACTTACTTTCATGCACCAAGTCAGTCATTCACTGCCATTGATCTCTCAGTTTGCTCCCCTTCATTATTCTCCCATTTTTCATGGAGGGTTGACAGTAATCCACTAGGCAGTAATCATTTTTCGATTCTTTTGAGAAAGAATGGCCGTGGTCGATGCCACCCTACCCGTGTGCCCCAGTGGAAGCTGGATCAGACAGACTGGTCCACTTTCACTGCTCTCGCAGAACTTGATCCTGCCATCGTAAATCAGCCATCAGTAGACAACTGTGTTGCACCGGTAACTGACTGTATTATACATGTAGCTGCTCAGTGTATTCCTAAAACTTCAACACGTTTTCCATGATATCTTCGTCCATGGTGGAATCCTGCTTGCCACTTAGCACGGAAGACTCAAAAACGAACCTGGGATACTTTTCTTAGATATCCCACACTTTCAAACCGGGTTGCTTTCCAACGGGCCTATGCACATGCTAGGTGGGTAAGACGTCAAAGCCAGAAGGAATCTTGGATTAAGTTCACTACCAGCATATCTTCTATCACCAGTTCCAAGATCATATGGGACAGGATTTGAAAGGTTAATGGGCACCACAATTCTGTCCCCCTCTTGATCTTACTCTCTGATGGTCTGGAGGTGACTGATGTCCGGAGCATCGCTAACACTCTAGATGAAAGCTTTTGCCAGGTATCTAGCACTTCTGCTTGTTCCTCCACCTTTCTGGCCATCAAGACTCGGGCAGAGCGATCACCTCTTTCCTTTCGAACTGACTGTTTCTTTTACTATAATTGTCCCTTTACCCTGGTGGAACTAAAAATGGCCCTTCATCGGTCTTCCAGTACGTCTGTTGGACCTGATGATATTCATTATGACATGCTGCACCATCTATCTCCTGCTTCTCTTGATGTCCTTCTGATTGTCTTCAACCAGATTTGGCAGGAGAATGTTTCTCCTGATGCCTGGCACCAGGCTATTATTTTACCTTTCTCTAAGCCAGGGAAAGATCTGAAGATTCCTTCAAACTATCGTCCAATTGCTTTGACAAGCTGTCTCTGTTAGACCTTAGAAAGGATGGTTAATGCTCATCTTGTTTGGTTCCTTGAATCAAACAACCTCCTCTCGCCCACCCAGTGTGAGTTCCGTCGACAGCACTCCACTACAGACCACCTAATTCATCTTGAAACATCTATCAGAGAAGCCTTTCTCAACCGCAAACATCTTGTATCAATATTCTTTGACATAGAGAAGGCTTACGACACAACATGGAGGTATGGCGTTTTGCGAGACCTCCATACATATGGGCTACGTGGCCATCTACCCATGTTTATTAAAAAATTTTTAATGGACAGGAGATTCCAAGTTCGTGTGGGTTTGATACTTTCCCGTTCTTTTGTCCAGGAACTTGGAGTCCCTCAAGGGTGTATATTGAGTGTCACACTCTTCAGTATAAAGATAAATGCCATCACTGAACAACTTCCTCTCACTCTTGCAAATGGGCTGTATGTCGACGACTTTCACATCTCATGTCAGTCGTCAAACATGAGATATATTGAGCGGCAACTACAAACTGCCTTTAATCGTGTACGGAAATGGACTCTGGCGAACAGCTTTAATTTCTCTCTCTCTCCAAAACTGTATGCATGCACTTTTGCCGTCGACAAGGTATTCACCCTGATCCTGAACTTCATATCGGTGAAGTTTGCTGCCAGTGGTCCCAGAGACAAAGTTCTTGGGGCTTACCTTTGATTGTAAACTGATCTTTATACCACACTTAAAGCAGCTTCGGGTCAAATGCACAAGAGCACTGAACATCCTTCGTGTCCTCTCTTCTACCATTTAGGGGGCGGATCACTGTTCAGTGTTGAAGATATATCGTGCTCTTATTAGATTGAAACTCGATTGTGGGTCAATGGTCTATGGCTCTGCCAGACCCTCAGCCTTAAAGATACTGGACCCCATTCATCACCAAGGAGTTTGACTCTGCACTGGGGCTTTCTGTACCTCTCCAGTTCAAAGCATATACATTGAATCTCATGAATCTTCTCTACACCTTCGCCGTTTGCAACTATCTTTACAATATACTTCGAAACTTTGTTTCTTACCAAAGCATCCCACCTGGGAATGTTTTTTCCTTTCTCTGTGGGCAGTACTTTTCAGAACAGACGATCTGTCATTGCTCCGTTTGGCCTTCGCATCCGGGCGCAATTGGATTAATTGGGTCTATCCTTGGATAACATTGGAGATTCCACAGATCAGCCCATCCCACCATGGCTTATTACAGCCCCCAAATGTGACCTTTCTTTCAGTCACCTAAAAAAGGCAAATACTCCAGATTGGAAGTTCCGTCTTTTATTCAATGAATATCTTTGAAACAATCATTCAGTTCCCATTTATACAGACGGTTCCATATCAGGTAATTCTGTGAGCTCTGCTATGGTTTGCTATGGGTCAGTAGTTGCGTGCAGAATCCCCTCTACAGCTTCTGTGTTCACTGCTGAACTGCATGCCATATCTCTTGCCCTGGATCATATTGCAGCTGAGCAGTACTCCAACTGCACTATTTATACTGATTCGCTTAGTTCTATACTTGCCTTGGAATCGCTACATGTTAGCTCACATCCTATTCTCGCTGACATTCAAAACCGACCGGCCCATTTCTCATTAGCAGCTACTTCAATCCAGTTTTTCTGGATACCAGGCCATGTTGGTATTCGCGGGAACGAGCTTGGAGACATGGCAGCTAAATATATCTGCTTCAGCACCATCACCTCTCTGCCTATTCCTTACATGGACTATGGTGTTGTCTTCAAGGTTCGGCTCCGTGCCAGCTGGCAGTCCACTTGGAGTGAGCACCGCGACAACAAACCTTTTTAAATCAAACCCAAAATTGGAGTTTGGCCATCTAGCTTCCGTAAAGTTCCGAAGGAGGAAGTTGTTCTCACTAGGCTACGCATTGGTCACAGTTTTTAACTCATCATTTTCTTTTATCTGGAACTGATGCACCAATGTGTAGTTTGTGTAACACTCAAATCACTATCAGCCACATTTTACTTTTTTACCATTGTTACAATTCTCAACAACGGCAATATTTTAAACATATTTTTTCCAGGGTCAGTCTGTAACATTGGACAGAGTTGTTGGTGATGGTGGCACTCTTCACCTTGATAACGTTTTTAATTTTTTAATGGCCATTAATCTTTTTAATCTCATTTAAGTGTTGCATATTTATTCATAACACCTTTTTAATTGTGGTTCCTTTTTTACAGTTTTAATCTCTCTCATTCAATTTGACATTGGACAATGGCCAGAACAATAAATAACTCGACACCAGGACTGGAAAGGCCAACTTCAGGTGACTAACGCTACTATTCAAACTATCCGTTTGAACTACTCGTTAGTCCTCCTGGCGAGTTGTTATTATACTTTTGCTGCATATCGTTTCACACTTTTACTACTTTACTTTTTAGTACTGGCCATATTGACTCATAACCCGGAACCAGGACTGGAAAGACCAACTTCAGGTGACTGACAGTGGTTTTTATTCTTACCTGTTGGTCTTCCTGGCAGGTTATGATCATTACCATTCTGCTACAGGTAGTCCTTTACAACTTTGTTGACTGGATGTCAACATTGGTTTTTGCACCATTTTCTGTTTTAATTGTCGTTTTGCTTTTTTCTTCAATTACCTTCACACATTTTACTCCATTTACTTGACTTTTATATTTTTACTGAACTTTTGGCTACTCATTATTACGATTTTGCCCAGTGTCTTTTAAAACTTTTATTCTTTTACATTTTGATAATAGCTGCTATGATGCATAACCTGGAACCAGGACTGGAAAGGCCAACTTCAGGTGATTGACAGAGGTTCTAGAACTTACCTGTTAGTCTTCCTGGCGGGTTATGATCATTACCATTTTGCTAGAGTAAATAGTTTATAACTTTGAAGACTGGATGTCACCATTGGTTTTTACACCATTTTCTGTTTTAATTGCTGTTTTGTTTTTACCTTCATTTACTTTTACAAATTTTACTCCATTTACTTGACTTTTATCTTTTTACTGGACATTTGGCTACTCGTTGTTGCAATTTTGCTATGTGTCTTTTAAAACTTCTATTCTTTTACATTTTGATACTGGTTGCTATGACACATAACCCGGAACCAGGACTTGTAAGACCAACTTCAGGTGACTGACGGTGGGTCTTGTACCTGCCTGTTAGTCTTCCTGGTGGGTTATGATTATACCTTTTTGATAGAGTAAATACCTTACAACTTTTTACACTTTGCCTTCTATCTTAACATTGTAGACTAGGTGTCAACATTGGTTTTATACTTTTTTGTTTTACCTTCATTTTCATTTATGTCTTTTACTACATTTATTTTTTTTTTACTTTTTTACTGGATGTCTGGTGCAGATAACCTCGTTGCTTTGTGCCATGAAACACTAAATCAATCAATCAGTCAATACCTGTTATCCATGGTTTCTCTCGTTCTCCATCAGGAAATATGACCTCCAGAATAAAGATAACAGAAAAAAAAACAGAATGTACTTAACCAATACTTACTGCAACAAAATGTCCAAGAATTTATTAATATTTAAAGAAATTATTAATTATATTAGAAATTAATAATTAATCAAAAACATTTTTTCTGGCTTACTCAGTTTCTATTCCTACTTCTTGATTGGTGAGGTGGGTGAAAGATAGTTTTCCATCTGTGTTATGCAGGTTTCACCATATAGAGGTCCTTTTATGAGAGAAATCATAAGATAATGCTGCAAAATTTTGATATTTCTAGCTTGTAGAAGTTCTTGCCCATTGCAGTTTATGGCTTAGACAGATCTTACTGTTTTAAGTAAGGACTTGAGTCATTAGAATGTTTTGCAAATGCTTATTATATTCATTAACGATAAACTTAATGAAACTTGCATGAGTTGATGACAGCTTTATTTCGTTTGAGGGAGATAAAGAATATATCTATAAACACAACAACTAACCACAGTTATGTGGGAGAATAAAAAATATATATGTGATATTGGTGCTGTATACGTGGTAAATAAACTTTTACAAAGTTGGTGTTGTGTGTGTGTATGTGTGTTGATAAAGAAATATTAGCATGTGGTTTAGGTTTTTAGTGTTTGGTAGAAGAGTTCAGAAATAAATGGAACTCTGGCTCTGAAAAAAATTATGTTGACAGGTGAACATCCCTCCATTTTTTACACCATTAGTGACATTCGGCACACAACAAAATGGAAACTAAATGGTGTTGGTTTGAGAAATATGCTGAAATCAAGTTGTTGAGGAAGGTCGGATAACTGGGGTTCTGTACTCATTGACTGGACAAAATTGGTCTTGAACAGTTATTGTGGAAGGTAGGATAACAGATTCTGTAAATCATTGTGGAAGGTAAAATAACAGATTCTGTAAATCATTGTGGAAGGTAAAATAACTGTGGTTCTGTACTCATTGATGAAGGTAGGATAACTGTGGTTCTGTACTCATTGATGAAGGTGGGATAACTGGGGTTCTGTACTCATTGATGAAGGTGGGATAACTGGGGTTCTGTACTCATTGACTGGAGGAAACTGGTCATGAACAATTGTTGAAGAAGATTAGGATTATTGGGGTTTTGTACTTATTGACTGTTTGATATTCAGTGACAGCATCAGTGCATTCCATCATCAAAATGGAGGCTGTTTTCCTGTAGCATGATAATTGCACAGTATTTGTTGTGCAATGATAGCAGTTGTAAAGTTAAGGTGGGTAGTTGACACATGTTTAATGTACTCAGTGTATTTAAACAGGCTTTGAAGAAACTGAAATTATTTTTTACAGAGATTCTATCAACAACTTATGGAAAATCTCAATAATCACCACATGTGGAATTCCATTTTTTATCATTCTCCTTGTTCAACCTACACATCAGTTGAGAGATTAGCTTGCTGTTTGTCTGAAGTTTTAACTGGAGCTTTCCTCACTGCCCTCTGGTGTTATTACTCAGTTGATCAGGTAAGGTTTACAACTCTACTACATATTATTGTGGATTTTTTTTTCATGTCAAATGAATGTGATTTGCACACTTCAGGCAAATGCTTCATCATGGCATAAAGGTAACAGGGCATTTGTGACACCTTCACTTTTACATGTTTAGCAGTTTCTTATGCTTTCAATCTAAATGTCTAGCCAAGTATATACCAACTTTGTAACCCCTTTCTGTACCACTGCTTACCACTTGAGCTAAAGAGTTAACTTACAGTAAGACAATTTATCTAACAACTTAAACAACCATGTTATCATACAAATATTCAGGAAAAATTTGAGTTTTTAAGGTTCGTATTTGCCAAAGAACATGTAATTGTCTTGTGTCCTAACATACTGGATAAAATTGGACCAATGACCTTCTCACACTTTGACATAGTATAGAAGAGTAATGTTAATTTGCATTATGGCATGTGTGTTGTCAACAAACCATGAAGCTGTTTTATTTGAGATAAACGAACAATATTGTTCATTCTTATTGTTTTTGTTTCTTGTATTTGGTTTGTGATAAAAATTATTATTGTGGAGTTATTTTTTTAATTTATATTTTTGGGAGGGGTCATTTAAAATTGTAGGGGAATACTTAAACTTCAATGCTGAATTAGCAATCAGTGATGTCGAGAAACCCACTTGTTGAGAATTTTATATGCAAAAAACGGCTCTTTTGGGCTCAGAAAACACTTCAAATAGAAGAGCGAACAACGTTTCGACCTTCTTCGGTCATCGTCAGGTTCACAAAGAAAGAGGTAACTGGCCGGAAGCTGACCACATGTTTGGAAGGGGTTGTATAAACATGTGGTCAGCTTCCGGCCAGTTACCTCTTTCTTTGTGAACCTGACGATGACCGAAGAAGGTCGAAACGTTGTTCGCTCTTCTATTTGAAGTGTTTTCTGAGCCCAAAAGAGCCGTTTTTGCATATAAAATGCTGAATTAGGTTTTTTTAACGAATTTGTCAAATCTGATATCTTCATGTACATATAAAATGGTATTTACTAATACGACAGTAATGTGTGATAAACTGTAATCATATCATCTACTTAGTAAAGAAGATACTCAGTACAGTAATTATAGTAATACCCTCTTTCTGGTTATTAAATATGAATACTAAAACAATATCCTCAGAGATGTAAAATTTGTGTAAAGATACATTTCCCATTGCAAGTTTGAAAATAAATATTTTGGTGAAAATACTTTTCATACTTCATTTCACCAGATAATAAAAATAGTGAAATAATATTTAACATTTTATAAGTGTAGATTTTATTTCATGAAAGTGTTTATTTTTGTGTTTTCCATACATTGCAGGACTTTTCTAAATGGCAACATAAGTGAGCCATCAACTTTAAAATATTTGGGGTAAAACATCTCTTTTATTCCCATTATTTTCAAAAGGATCTAACAAAAAAGGGTATTTCTTGACTTTGTTTTCCTTGTGTAGTTTATATTATTATTTAAAAGCAAATTTTTATTTTCCAGAACTACGATGTTTTTCTGGTGAAAGACCTGTCTCCAGAACAAGTTCTTTATGGTTTTAAAATTGCTGTTGCTATGGTAATACCTCATCAGTGCTTGACTGTGTTGTTTCATCTTGGCCGACGCCCATTAGGTACATTTCCTAATTGGTTAAGAGTTTTGTGGACTGGTCTGTCTGAAAACCACATCAAACTATGCCACAAGTACAAGCTTCCAGTCCACAGTGAAGGGGATTCTTCCTCTAGTTCTTATACCAGTAGTATAGAAAATATGGATAGCTCTGAGTTCTGGAGTAGTGAGGTAGAAACACAGGAAGATGATGATGAAGAGTCATACAGTGATGATGATAACACTGTCAGAAGTACCAGTTGTGAATCAAGGTAATGATAAAACAGCTGAAACTCACAGAACAGTATTTTAGATATGAAACACAATACTTTATCATTTTATATCTGTATAGAATTACCTGTAAATGGATATTTAATTTAGGTAACTACTTGCAGGCTAGCTTATTTACTTAACAATTAAAAAATAATACTGAAAACTGAATTTTGTTTTTTAAGAATTTTAAGCATAATTTTATATTTATTGATAAAAATAGCTCTTGTTTTATAGATTTATAATTCTAGAAGTGGTTATTTATTTAAATGTATATTCTTAGATGAATGGTATCAGTTTTGTTTTGTTTTTATAAGTAATTTTGTTTCCTTCTAAAACATTCTTACATAAGGTGCTGACAAAATTCCATGAGTCCTTGGACTTTCAGTTATTTTTAGCTTCAGACCCCTAGAGAACGTTAATATGGACAATCTGACTGAGGACAACAAAGTTAATGATTTAATAGAATTTTGAGAAAATATTTATTGCAACAAATAAAATTCTCACAAATATATTTCCACATCTTCTGATTCCCTCTAGAGATTGTTGCAGATCCCAGTGTGGGAACCAGTGGCTTGTTACTTGGATCTCGTCAGTTAAAGGCATTCAGCTAAAGATGTATATTCAGGTCCTATGAAAGATTATGTGAATGATTTTGTCATTTTAAGTATTTTATGCAGGTCTCTTTTTAGCAATTTATGAAACAAAGTAAAGCTAAATTATTTCAAGTAAAGTAAATGCGAAGTCGTAATGAAAGCAACCTTAACTGAATATACAGAAATGTCTGAATGCATGCTGAAAAGGTAGTAAGCTTATGGTTTAGATTTAATCATTTGTATATTTTAGACCTAAGTAAGTTGAGAAGACCCATTACAATTGTATTAGAGTGATGTTAATTTTTTAGGAAATTGCACACAGGTCAAGTGTTAGTTATGTGAAATACTTTGCAAATTAAAAAAAATAACTAAAGTTAAAGGCAAGTCAGTTGTCATGTGTTGACAATAACATTGTGCCATCATGCACCATACTGGTTACATTGAAAAGTTTGACTCGGCAAAAAACCAGGTAAGATGATTCCGATTTGAAAACCAATACACAATCTGGACTCCTCGTACAAAGGTCTTTCTCATCATATGAGGTTCATAGCATTTGATCGAGAAATTCAATAAATGTTCCAAATGGACGAATGCAAGTATGTTATTTATATAGAAATTCTTTATTCCGAGATGAACTGTTGCAAAATCAGGAATATAGGTTTCATGAAATATTGATAAGTATGACATGAAATGCATTCTATTCACATTTCAAAGTTTCATTTTGTAATTCTTGTCCTCAATCATATGATTGTGATAGTTTTAAAATATTTTAGCGCAGAAGTATAAGAGAGCTTCCAGCAAACATTATATGAAATGTCCTTTATCTTTTATGTATTGTGTTATCCACTAGTTTGAAAATACTTATAATTTTCTTCTCATCTAATTCTGAATCAAGTTCTTTTAATCAGTCTTTCAGAACTTGAATCAGTTTGTTTTGAAACCAGTTTTACCAAACTATTTATATTCCAGTTTTCACACTTTTGTACATGATTCTCTCTCAGACAGTCCCTATCTCCATTGGAGGAGTCACTGTCCCAGCTACGTGCCATTGAATCTTGGGCTCAGAGTAGACATAGGCATGGTGAATACACCAAGGGAAAGGCCAGTATAACAAGTCAACCCAACTCCCTCATAGATGTCGTCAACACAAAACGACGAAGTTCGCTGTTAGAGCAATTAATTGATGACACATCTGCCACTTTGAGGTCGCTTCGGCTTCGACCTGGAACAAATAAAAAACAGAAGTGTGAAACTCAAGAAGCAACATGTGACAGTAGCAACAGTCTTCACAGTGATCAGTGTAGGCGCTCTTGTTTTTAATCTGTAATTGGAGTAACAAACAGGTTTTAAAATTTTAAACATGTTAATAAAATGTTTCAAACATTCTCTTAAACAGCTTGAAACAAATGTACAACAGTTTTGGCATTTGTAAAGATTTTACTAAGGAAATTTGTTTCAAAAATAACATTTCCTTTTCAGGTACTTTCTAACTTGTCTAAACTATTGTACAAAAAAGTATAAGAATGATGTAAATACACTCAGAATAGTTGCAGTAATTATTCATCAACCAATGAAAACAAGAAGTTTCACATATATTGGTCATATGTTTTAAATAAAGTAGGAAGATACATTTTTTAAAGCTAAAATTTGTTCTATTAGCAAAGGTACTTGGAAGTAAGACTCAATCTGAACTGAGATATACTTAGTACATATTTATTCTGTTTTTTTATTTGTGATGTAGTTTGTAAATTTAAATGTCAACATTTGTGATATGATGGTTGAACTGTATTATTTTTTTTACCCACATTTTTTCAAAAGCTGTAAATATTAAGGTTTGAACCACAACAACAATTCCATTATAAATTAATTGTTTTTTCAACTTAATTATATTAATTCAAGCAAATATTCTTTGAGAATTTGAGGGTTAAAACTTTACTTAATATTAACACGTTAAAGGCACGATTCTTTTTCAGATACCTCAGAGCAAACCTCGAGTGGGTTTGAAGATTGGCAACCTGAAAAGGAAAAGGAAACAGCAGGACATCAATCAGAAGAAAATACTTCAGAAAATATTAGCAAGTCATTTAAAAAAAATAGCTTAGTGTACAGTTATTCACACGTGTCAGTTTTACCGTCTTGGGTGCATTACGTTGGATGGGAGATCATCTTGGTGTCAGTATTTAGCAGTTTGTATTATACACCAGTCTACACATTATGGTAAGTGTAAAATATTTCTTTTTATGTTCTTCGTAACTATATAAGGCATTAAAATTCATTTTTTGAACTCTGAATTGTTATGCCTTACACCAAACAAAATGCACATAAATCCATCATAAAATATTTAATTTAGCGATTTGTTGTTATCTTTTCTGTAGGTTAAACCCTCTTCAGGTCTTGTGTTGGCTTCAAACATATGTCATCAGTTTGCTTTGTGCTGCTTTTATAATCTATCCTCTGTGGGTAAGTAAAGCATAGTTTATTTGTTGTTTATTAAAAACATAAATATTTATAACAGAAAACTTTTTTCTTGTTTTTTTGTTTTGCAGTATTTCACTTTTAACATCTTTTCTTCCATCTTTTCATTATTTTCAGGCATCTGTTTTACGGAATCTAAGGTTTTTTAAAAATTATGCTGATTCATATATCTAGGTTTGTTCTGTTAATGTTAATCTATTTTTATGTATGATTACTAGTTATCAAATTTAAATCAATCCAAATATAGGTTTGCATATAATTATGTAATAATGTGCTGTTTCTGTATTTTCTGAATTACAATGTAACACAGATTTTGCTTTCTCTTCATTCTAAAAAATATATCAAAATTGGTTTATATTTGTAGATTTTATTTATAAATATGTGTTTCTTTTATTTGCCTCATCAGCTGTGATTACACATTTCTGGAATGGAAAAACTGTCTCCACTTGTGTGATACCTTAGCTGAATTATGATTGAAGTATCTTCTCGTATTAACCAATTGTCTTTATTATTTTTCTTTCAAAAATTGGCAAAGTGGAAAATTTCAATCTTACATAAAATACCTGAAAAACAGAACAGTTATTAAAACTATTTCATTTCTTACAAGCCCCCAGTGGCTCAGCAGTATGTCTGCGGACTTACACGCTAAAATCCGTGTTTCGATACCCGTTGTGGGCAGAGCCCAGATAGCCCATTGTGTAGCTTTGTGCTTAATACAAAAACAACAACAATTTCTTACAATAAGCATAGTCTAATACAAAAACATTACACCATGTAACACAAATGTTGTTCCTGGATAGTAAGTGTTATTTCCTGATTGCTTATGTTGTAAAAGTATAGAAAATGGCCATTATTTTCTTCAAACTTTGCTTCTGTGATCTGAATAATGAAATTTAGAAATTAACCTATTTTCTATGTAAAAATAGACAAAATTACATATTTTCATATACATAAGGTCTGAATAGAAACATGAATCAAGATTTTCATGTTTTTATAGTAAAGTTACACAAAAATGTTTAGAAATTAGTAGTTTTTTGAGATTTGCGACTGTAATGTAAATTACTTTCACATATCAGTCCCCAGATGAAGTCTCCCATCATGTTTTCATTATATGCTCCCAGGTCACAAAATCAAAGCTTGAAGAGAAAAAATAGGTTCTTCCATTTACATTCGGCATAAGCAATTGGGAAATAACACTTTCTGTCCAGGAATAAAAAAAAGTAAAAATTTTGTTGCCTTGTGTATTAAAAGAAGAGAGAGAGAGAAATGCATTAATAAACCAATTACAAAAATTAAAGTCAAGCCTTCAATAGGATTCACTTCTTTTTCTTTTTTTGTTCGTTGGTCAAGAAAGATATTCATGTCTTTGAAAATAGTTGTATCACGTTATGTAAAACCTTTTTTGTTTTTATGAGTATTAATAGTTCATGTGTTTTAACCATTTATGCTACTTAGTTTGTAATAATTTTTAGTGCTGTCTGTGAGTATGTGCTGAAATTTAAAGTCTTGTAAAAGTGAATCATTTTCATTTTTTTACTGTGTTCTTATCGAGCCACATCAAAATGAATAATCATATTTATACTGAAAGCGAAGTTCTGTCAGCAACTAGTTTTATATGTATATTTCAGGCATGTTTCTTGTCACTACTGAAATCCATTTTTGAAATCTTTAATAATCACAAAATAAATCACCAACTATGTGGATGTTGTCGTAATGATCTGCAAAAAATGCTTGAAATGAAAGAGAATGTTGACACAACAACACCTGAGCAGCAGGTAAATCCAGTGGTTAATGACAAAGAGGTTTGTAATAGACAACACTTACGATACTTAAGGTATTTGCGTCCACCACCAGAAAGTGCTCTGATTGAGTCCAGGCTGCAAGCCCAAAAAGCCAGAAAGTTCTGCTTTGCCTTCAGGTAGTAAACTGTAATTTCCTTCATTTTATAATTATTAAAGTAACAAAACTGGTCTTAAACTAATTTGAACACTTCCTTCTGACAGAGTGGTATTAATTTTAGTCGTTACAGATGGAAAGATGCATGTGTCACATACTAATTCTTAAACGGTTGAAAGTAAAGACTTGTCTGTTTAACACAATCAAAATAAGAATCAATTACTGTATCGTATGTTACGTTATCTTGGCAAGATTCACATCATTACGTGTAGAATGTTTTTCCTTTTTTTTTTAAGAAATTCATTATTCCTTAATTAATTTTTTACTTAATTGAATTTATTTATTCATTTCAAATACTTTGTGTAATTTATAGTTTTCTGGTCTTATTAGGGAGTTTTAAATATTTCTTTCTTCACTACAGAATTAATAAACCATTAACTTATGTAGAATATTACACACAATTGTAAATATATGTAGTAGCTTGATCTTTATTGTATTTCAGTTACTTACTGGTGAGTTAACAAACTGCTTATAAAACACGTGAGGTAATGTTAAGGATATATATGTATATGTATCTATTGTTTTCCATTTTTAAGGGGTATATTAAGATTTGTCACTGTTCTTCTTATCCTGGTGGTTGTGGCATATGGTGGTGATTTGTCTTCCCAATTTTATCTGAACAACTCTGTCAAGCAAGCTTGTCTGAGGTATGTTAAACCTATTTAAAATAATAAGTTGATATTAATGTTGTAAATCTTTCCAGAATTTAAGCTTCTTAAATGTTAAGAAGGAGTACAAAAAATAAGGTGTATTGGATCAATGTGCAAACTTAAACAACTTCAAAAATATGATGTGCAAAATCTATAAAACAAGTAATAATATATATTAATTTATTAAAATCAGTTACAAGTAACCTTGAAAGATATTAAAATAAAGTGAAAAAATAGTAATATACAAGATGTTTTAATTGTTAGTTCATTTTTCAGATAATTATATTTGAAACATTTGAGGAAACATTTAGTTTTGACTTGTAGTATCAAATAGCTTTGTGTTTTATAGTTTATGTAGTTTATTCATTCCTAGTAAGTTTTCTTTTGTGATGTAAAGGTATTTTTTAATGTTTTCTGTTGAATAATAATGCTTATTTATTATTGTAGTGTACATTTAAGTTCAATATTCTTATCTGTATTATTAACAGAAATGGACTGTATCCTCTGAAACATGTTAAAACTTGGGCGAACTGGTGGGATTGGACTCAACATGAATTATTATCTTCTTTTTATCCAAACATTTATAAGTCAGACCCATCCAGACTAGATTTTCCCACTGGCAGTGTATTAGTGGAACAGCCAAGGCTGCGTTTGTTTCAGGATCTCGGCCAACCATTTTCTAAATCTCTAGGACTTGAATTGAAGTTTAGACAACAGCTTATGTATTATGGACACTCAAGTCAGTGGAACATAGTGAACTATAATTCCTCCTGGGATACACAAAAGTTGTGGGGTCAACATAGCACATACTGGGGTGGAAGTGATGTTGTTAGTTTATCACTTGAAAGGTAAAATAATTGTAAATAAAAATTGTAATTTTTTTTAAATTTGCATCTAATCAGAAATAAAATCTTCGGTTAAGTTATATAATCTTAACAAATGTGTCGAATAATTAAAGTGAAACCAGTTAGTCAAAAATATTTGTTATGTTTAGTTACAAACAACTTGAGAAAATGTGTATAAACTAATATTTTTTTTAATTTCTAGTTTAAATTATTAAACAAGATTTTTTCTTTTTTTAAGTAGTATTATATGAATACATATTTGTATACAGATGTCTGGATGGTGTGTTTACTGTTTTAGATAACTTATGAAAAGTATATTGTAACCTTTAGTTCATTATTCTTCTTTTGTATTATAATATAAGTGTCAATTTTTAATAAACTTGAATGTAATGAATCTCTGCATGCAGGTTTTTAAAACTAAGAATTTATGATACATCATACAACTGTTTTCTTTAGTTACCTCATGCCTAATTCTTGAATTTATTATTACTTTACTTCACTGAATGTTATGCCTCAAGGTTTTTATTGTTTCAGGTGTTTAGTATGTAACATAAACTGCAATTAGCTCTTCTTTCGGGGACAATCATAAATAAAGTAATAAATAATTAGAATAATTAATGGATTTTATTATATGTAGGAACCAAGCTGACATCCAACTTCAGCAACTGAGAAATTCTTCATGGTTGAATAGAAACACTCGTGCAGTATCTGTAGAGTTTCTTTTGTATAATCCTATGTTTTCCCTTTTCACGTAAGTTTGTTGCTGTTAAAATTGTAAATTTTTTTACTTCTTACAGCAATTTTGAATTGTGTAATATAGATATAACTTGGTGAGTGCAACAAATTTGTCGTAATTTGTCATAAATTCTGGTGAGCTGTACCACTTTATGTACTGGTGTGTTTATGTAACAATTTTTAAGAAATTATGAAAATGGAATTTTGTAGTGTAAGTGTACAAAAAAAACAATTGAGTGAAATACATGTTTTATGGAGATTTAAGATGTCACTGTTATAACCATAAAAAAATTAATGTTTTATTTTAACATTTTTACAGATCTGTTGTGTTGTTAACAGAATTTCCACCCAGTGGTGGTGTCACAATTGTTCCTTTTATCTCTTCTACTCGACTGCATAATTATGTGACCCCATGGGACCACTGTATCTTAGCCTGTGAGGTATGATATTTATGCTGAAACAGCATTTTAAAACTTCTCAAATGGTTTATTATATATACCTAATTTACACAGTATCAACTGTTTCTGATTGAGTATATATCAAAATCATGGGTCAAGTCATGCTAATTTTATTTTTCTATTTTAAATGAAGCATTTGTTAAATTCTTTCAACCTGTTCCTTCTATGCAACAATATATTGAAGTTATTTTACTGTATTAAAAGATGTACATGAGTCATACCTTTTGGTGGATTTTCTAGATTGGGTTAGATGATATACAGGTAACTAAGGTTTTAAAATATTCATAGCATCATGTTAAATAGATATGAAAATATATTCCCATTTTTATTAATAAGATGTTCTTCTCAGTAACACACTAAGGTGAGGTTTACTGATTTGAAGACTATTGACCACCTGTGTTAACATTATAATAAGTAATTTTGAACTATAATGTGATTAGGGTAAATATTCTTTTATATTTTAGTTGTTTCATGAGAAAAAAACATGTTTATTAATATTTTTCTGGTTGATCCAGTTTTTGCTGTTCTTAATAATTGGATGGACCATGAAGCAGGAAGTTTGGCACATGTTAAAGCAAAGAAAACAGTACTGGTCAGATCCTTGGAATGTTATAAAGGTAAGGATGCTCTTCTGATCTCCAGTATTTCAGAATTCTAGTGGATTGTTACAAAAGTCATCTTCCTTATTTTATTGTGACAACAAATTTAAGTGTATACTGTATTTTATGCCTTATAAGACACTGCATCATGGAAGACATATCCTAATTTTAGAAAGAAAAAAAAATATTTTTACTCGGCAACAATCACCTCGATGCAGCCTTGACTTTTTTTTTTTCAACCTACTGTGTAAATGCAGTCAAATACATCGTATTCTTCATGGTATATAGACAATATTAGTCAAATTGAATGTTTTATGCTTTGAAAATGCTTGTAATTAGTTGGTAAGTAATGAGATTACAATCTCTGTGAGAGGCCATTTTGAGTAGATCCTAAGCTAACCTCTTGCCTTAACCCATTTCTTTTGTCTTGGAAGATACATGGGGATTTTTCAAGGTATTTTTAAAGAAGTGTATCCTACAAGGCATAAACGGCATACAATATGTTACTACATTTACATCAAACAAACAGAGATTGTTACTGAAATATTAAAGAATCAGATATCTATTAGTGTTACAGGTTACTGTTATGATGGTACACAATGCTAAAATTAAAAATTAGTTTTTACATCACACTTTCCTGATCTAACATTCAATTTTAAAATTATAATTTTTACCACAATAAATATGTCATTCAGGTGAAAATATGTTGCTCAGTCCATTTCGAATAAATGAAGAATTATCATTCGAGCCAGTAAAGAAAGATGTAACAGATATGTATGTAAGAGTAAAATACACAAAATATATATTAATTCAGCAGTACGAAAACACCTTAGTAGTGTATGTGAGTTGAATAGTGTACATGAATTCAGTGATGTTTTATAATGCATGTATATACTTACACACACACCTGTCAGATTTTCTATTCATTGACTTACCCAGATCTACTAACTATTTATTAGGTAAGAAAACTTAAGTTTTGAAGGTGTGGATAGCCTGCTGTTAAACTTGTTTTTCATCTACTAACTTGTTCTTTGAATTAAACCTTCATAAACTTATAGTTATGCACATTATATAAAGTTTTATGTATCATGCTTGTCACATTTAGTCATTGTATAAGGAAGTTATTTATTACATCTTGCTGGTATAATAAAGAACTAAAATTTATTAAGAGTAAAAACAAACAAAACAGAAATATTACGTCACAGGAAAAGGTAAAATATATATTAATAGTTACAGCCACCTAGTTTTTGTAACCAGCAAGGAAGACTTTACCTTTTGATTGTGCCAAAAAACGGTAATTTTTTATTCTTAATGTAGACACGTTGTGCCTGAAAAGAAATTATGCCTAAAATGCATATTGGAGTATTTAAATTTTCCATTGTAAAGCACATGCAAAGTTTTGTTTTGTTTAGCACATGGCGTATTCCAACTAGATGTCCACAGAACCTCAGTACTGCCTGTTTAAATATGACATTAAATGCTTTTGGTCTGGTTCTACCAGTTTTAATTCAACATAGCATTTGAAGATGATTTTGCCAAAGAAAGTTTGCCAAATGACCAGACTCAAAAAGAAAACTTGTAAAGAGTACAAACTAAGATGACCAGTTCTTAAAAACAGAAGAAAATTCAACATAAAATAATTTTAAGAATCATAAATAAAAGATATTGTTAAAAAAAAAGGCTAATGATTTCTTAGAAAACTGTTTTACTAAAATTAATTGTTACATTAAGTTAACGAGTATTAAAAACTATTCACTTGACAGCTGGAAATCGTGAAGAACAAAAGTTGTCATTTATGTTTTATTTCTGTCCATTCTTTGCTCACATGACATCCTGTTGTACTCACTGCACTGAAAAATTTTAACAGTAAAAGCCAATGTTTTATGAGTTATTCAACATGTCAGGTAAATTTAGCAGGAATCTTTCAGGATACTCATTTCAGTTCTTATCTCACACTTACCTATCTGTATTTTCAGGAAAGATTATTGAAATTTAGATATTTTCCATAATACCTCAGGTGAACATTTCTGTCTAATAAATATTATTTATTGTTTTTCATAGGTTGTGTTTTTGATGGTTGGTATTGTCTACATTGTATGTTATGTCTACCGATACGTGCTGGTCAAGGAGACCATGTATGCTTTGAAAAAAGGCTCTGGCTATTCTTTGCCTACCTTTATTCGTCTAGCAGAGTGGAATCAGGTATGCTTTGTTCAATAAAATTGCAGACCGATTATCATCTGTCAATGTTATATATCATTTATCACTAACTTCGTAAAAATCATTCAGTAAGTAGGTTTAAACTTTGAGATTAAACTGGTTTGATAAATAATTATGACCCATTATGTAAAGTTTCTCATAAAAACATTTTATTGTCTTAAAAGGAAAGAATAATTTACAAGCAATGTCAAATTTTAAATTTGAATTTTTAATCTGTTTATTTTCTTTGAAAACATCTGGAAAGAAATGGTTAAACAGTTTTTACACTTCCGGGCATTAAGCAGAATCAGTTTTAATTTGCATGTTTGCTTTGAAGTTATCAAATGAGTTTTTATGTTTATTTTCTTTTGCACTATGCTATCTTCTTGTAAAATATATTTTGTAAAATGAAAAACAAGGATAAAGTGCAACTTGACGTGTATTGTGAATATAGACAAATTTCAGTTTGTTTCAACGATGGTAATATGCATAAATATCAGTCTAATACACCTCTCTTTCCACAGATAATACAAGGACTAACAGGATTTTTAATTTTTATTCACCTTATTTCAAGTATTTCTCTGCTCGAACTTAATACCACGTTCAAAAAGTCCCTCTATGCTCTGCGAACTGTTTCAAAACAAGTGTTTTTGCTGGGAGTAAGTAACTTTGGATCAGACACTAAGAATAAATGTGAAATTTATTAAACTGCATTTGATTGTTTCGATAATTTTAAATTAATGTAGCTTTCACTTAGAATAACAGTAATGTACAAAAATGTTAAAATTATAACTTAAGAATTAATTGCACGAGATAAAGTCCAATGTGTGAATTCTCACATAATTGTTCTATAAAAAATATTAATGACTAGAAAGTTATTTTTTCAATGTTTAATACTGTATGAATTTAGTTAAATTGTTCTGTTTAAATTTCTAAAAAAAGGGAAAAATAAAATATTTTTAAAGGGTACATGTCTATGACATGGTGTAGTCGGGTAAAAGTGATTTTCCATAAAGCGATGAAGTATGTCCACTGAATAACAGTTTGAAACCAACAAAGTTTGTAAAAAATATAGAGGTTGCACACAGTGTGAAAAACACACAAACAGCATGTTTCTGTTAGCTTAGACACTGAACATCACCTCTTCTGTACCATTAGATGTTTCCTCCATCAACTGAATCAGTTGAAAATATGTAACCAGCCTCTCACTTTTGAAAGTATATACCATGCATTTTAAATCTAACATTCATTACTTCACAGGTGATGTTGTATATTCCAGGATATCTGCTAGCAACGGGTCATTTTTTTATTTAAACATGAGAGAGCTTGTAACCCGACCTACCATTAAAGGACACACCTGACTACATTTTTGCTCAAAGTAAAGTATTTCATCCATGTATTTCATAGGGGAAACTGGTGATATATAAAGAGAATAACAAAAGGAACAAAGGCAACTAGGGAAATTCAACTTACTGACTTTCTTGACCACATGTATTAGAATATCTGGAAAATTTCTGATAAATACTACATTAAAATAAGAAAGTAGAAATGCATACTTTGTTTATATTGTACAATGATCTGATTACTTTGACTGGAAAGAATTATGTTCTAGTACTTCATTTTTATCTTATTTTCCTGTGTATTTGTGTTTTGTTCCATAATACTGTGGTATACATCCATGTAGTTAATTCAGTGTAACAAAGATGGAATGTTATATAATTCAAATAATTCACATATCTAAAACATAAAGAATATTACCATCGATCTGGTTTTCTACTTTCCTGCTTGGAGTTTAAAGAGTTGTTGTGATCTAATTGTGATAATAATCTAAAATTTTTAAACAGTTGTTTTTCATTCATATGGGTAAAAACCCATAACTTCAAAAGAAGTTAAAACATAACTGTGAGATATGATATTTTGTGATGTTTTGTTATAACAACACTTCAGAAGGCTGATTTGCTAAATTGTCTTGTGTGTTTAAATATGCAAAATGTTAAATATGATTATGGTGAAGCTTCTTTATTTATTTTTATTTCTAACCCTTTCTCTGCAAGCTTAGTTAATAATTTTTATCATGTACTCGCATTTAAGATGTTTAGAAACAAGATTATATCTTGTACTTGCTGAATAATAAGTATTTATGTAAAAGTTCAATGACTAATTTTAACCCCGTTCTTGGAATTTAATGAATAGTGTGTGGCCTGGCATGGCTGAGTGCGTTAAGGCGTGCACTCGTAATCCGAGGGTCGCGGGTTCGCGCCCCCGTCGAGCTAAACATGCTCGCCCTCCCAGCCATGGGGATGTATAATGTGACGGTCAATCCCACTATTCATTGGTAAAAGAGTAGCCCAAGAGTTGGCGGTGGGTGGTGATGACTAGCTGCCTTCCCTCTAGTCTTACACTGCTAAATTAGGGACGGCTAGCACAGATAGCCCTCGAGTACCTTTGTGCGAATTTCCAAAACAAACAAACAAAAATGATTAGTGTATGGAGTTTCTCAGTTACATAAAAATATATTTTGTATTTATTTTTTTCAGGGTCTGTATTTTTTTCTGGTAATTGGTTACAGCTTTCTCAGCCCTCTGGTATCAGGTTCTGGCGAAACTATTAGATATCACCCATTGCTAGTGTCACTAACTTTGATGGAAGCTCTTTTGAACAGAAACAAAAGTGAAGTAACCTTTGACACCCAGACACCTTGGGGTCAGGTCATCACACTACTTCTTGTCTGTGGTGTGTTTTTCATCTTCTTTTTCACCTTTTCCTTGGTAAGTACCTTACACAATATGATCTTAACCCAGACTGAGTCTGTATCTATTTAACATGCAGAAAACTTGGAAGTACTCTTTTAAAATTGTATTCCAGAACTCGTTTTTTTTTTTCACATATGATAAATCTAGAAATATTCATTTTTTTTATTACTTTAAAAAGTTTCAACAGATTATTCTGTTAATTTGTTTAAAATCATCTTTCCCCCACATTGGTTGCTTTTCACTCCTTGTTCATCACCGGATGTGTGAAATATTGTCCTGTATTTCTTTATGTAGTATATCACACAGTCTGTATCAGATGTTACTAAGCATCAGAGAGAAGTTCAGTGCTACACCTTGTACTAGCCTGGTGACTATCGCCTTTAAACTTATGTGATACAAATTTTATTCAGGGTATCTTGAAATAACGTTTAACGTGTGTTTTGTGTATTAAAAATCCAACTTTTCAGGTCACTGGAAAAATATAATTTTTCTTAATAGCTGTTTTTATGAAAAGCCTTTTTTTTATTAAATTAATTTTAAAAGTCATTTACTCAATTCAATTATTTTCTTCAGAACTAGGTTTCATATTTTTCTTGTTATGAGGAAAAACATGTTTACACCAGTAGTAAACAAACATACTTACATTAAGCGCTTGAATTAACTTTGTTTGCAGGAGTTAGAAGTGCAGTAATCAAAATGAGTTTGTAGTTTATACGAACATATGTTAACATTAATAATATGTTAGTTACTACTGTTTTTTATTTAGATAAGAGTAATTCTAATTGCTGCTAAAAGAACTACAAAAACATGCGAAGGAGTACAGCTGACTGTGTCGGAAGTACCTCAGCTCTTCAAAAACTTAATGTGGTCTTCACTTGGCTTCTCAAAATCAGAAACTGAAGTTCAGAAGAAAATTGAACAACCATCTGTTCCAACGGTGAGTAGTTTCTGTTTGATACGATTATCTGAAACTTAGTGGCTCTCTTCATTCTTATATTAACAAATTATTGTATTTTAAGAATACTAGTTAGTGTATCAACTGTTTGTTTTATTTAAGTAGCTTTATCATTAATATCAGAAACATTGTATGATTGAATTTGTTGTTGTCAGATGTAAGATCTTTTTAGACTGAGTTAGTATATTTACTCGTGCACAAACAGTACAGTTAAAATGCATCAATAGCACATACATCCTTATTCCATTACTTGTTGTACAAGTGTGTTATTTTCATATTTTGGAACAATTTTCCAAATAAATATTAAAAAAAACATTATAATTAACAAACAGAAAAATCAGAATAATAAAGATGTGGATCTTTTAACTGAACAAGTAACAAGATAATCCATCACCTTTCATAAGTCACAATGTCAGTTTATTATTTTAACATTATTAGTGTCAGATACCGAAGATTTGTTTACTATTGCTATATTGTACAATGTTCTGTCTATCTAAACTTGTACTGTGAAACTGTTTCAGCAGTTTATTGCTTATTTTAAATGTTACTATAAACTTGTTTAGAGCAGGTGTCACTTAAGCCTTTTTACAAGCATGAATAATTATAGAGCAGATTGAATTATAACACTTTAGTTTTTCTGTATCCATCTATCTTATAAGCTTACCCTTTTTTGTATATAAAATCATACAAAGTTTTTTTAAGAATTAAAACAGGTTTGTTTTTGCTGTGTAATAGTGTAATTTCAGATGGATATATGTATGTAAAAATTGTTTAATAGATCAGTCACTGTTGAATTATGATTAACAAAACTGAGCTATGTCACCAAATGTATAATTAATATTGCAAAACTAATTTTAAATGTAAATTTTTTTATGGTTGAGTAAGTGTTTTTGATTATAAGGGTTTCAAAATTTTTCTCCACACTGATATGTTTATTTTCAATACATGCATCTGGTTGTAAGTTCTGCAGGATATAGAAAACATATTTAATCACTATCATTATCATGGATTTTATATTTCTTATATTTTTTGGTTTGCTTGTAACTAATTCAAAAGCTTCATACAACAATTCAATATTAATATTTAGTGGTCACTGTATTGGACACTGATAATTTTCTTCCCGATACATAAAGTTATAAGGCCTTTATTTTTTTTATGAGTAATAAGCATACATCCAGAAACTGTAAAAGTACTACAAAATTATGTCAATATTTCAAACACATTTAATAAGAACAAAACAGCTATTATCATGGTGAGTAAGCTTCAAGTGTGATGGTTGAGAGTATGCAGTACAGTTCATCTATTTAGGAACAATGTTTTGACCTGATTATTGCTTGTGTAACTTAAGATTTGCATGCAGTGAAGATGGAAACGGAATAGGTTCACTAGATCAAAACATTTGTTATTTTCTGTTAGGATCTTTCTTCCCATTACCAATTTAAAGGTGAAGTTAATAACCTTCAAGCTAATTTATAAATGTGTTTTTTTAGGAATTTCTTCTTTTTGAATTGGAGGGACTCGTTGATAACCTTTTAGAAAGAGCAAATAAACTATATTATGATCATGAAGATTTTCTGGACTTTGCTGTGGATGACGATCAACTTGCGGTAGTTTTGTTTGTTTTTTCTCTTATGTGAAACAGTTGTACTTGGTAGGTTAATGATACACATGACAACACTAAGCCTAATAAGTTATTTACCAAAGTTTAAGAACATATTGTTATTTATTGCTTAATAACAAGTATCACTCTCTCATGCTGGCTTTTTTATTTTACTTTTACTGAAGGTTAACATGGCCTTTATAATTAGTTAACGTTAAGACAACACTTGTGTAAGTTTGTTATGCAGATGCCTTAAAGATGTAGAAACTAATATTTAATGATACACAATAAATTTATTAAACTATGACTGTCCTCAGTCTCAAAATACAGTAAAAAAATTGTTTTACTTTGTAATGTTTACTGTGAAAGAATAAAACACTGTTAGATTTGGAACATCCACTCCACATGTTTCAATGTCTAAGTGCATCGTCATCACAAGTACAATATTTTGCACGAGTTAATGTGTATGTACAGAATTTCATGCCATCTGTTAACATTTTCCCCTCGTTATTCATCCTTTTCCAATACTTTAAGATTATCTTTATTGCACTTAATAATCTTGGTAAATACACAGATATTATTATTATTAACCATTGATTATCTGCAAGTTGTGCTAAAATAACTTTTTTCAGCATTGAATCAAGTGTTAAGTTTCATAACTATGATCAGATAAAAGCAAGATCTAAAATTTATTCTGTATTTTAAACTTTCTTTACAAAAGACAAACTATGAGAAATTTAAAATGGGAAAAATAAACATATATGAGATCAATGTTAAAATACCATTGATCTAACCTTTAGCTGTGTGTACTAATGAATCTTAATCATTTGATTCAATGGGAAATACTGTTATTTTAGTGCAGCCTGCAAACATCAGTAGTAATAATATCTGTGTATTTATTGAAATCATCAAATGTTAATAAAGATAATTTTAAAGTATTCATTAAGGATGAAAACGTGGAAGAAATGTTGTTTATAATTAACTTGCATGTAAATTTGGCTGTGCACATTTTGAAATTGTTTATAGCTTGTGCAAAATATTGCACTCCTGATGACGACACATCAAAACACACAAAGTGTATGAGGCTGTTGCCAGTTTCATATCATTTTATCTTCATACCAAAACTTAAGTAAAATAATATTTTATTTTATTTTTCGACTGGGTCAGTCTTAAGTATTTAGAGTATATTATTAAACATTGTTTTTATTTCTTTAATACACCTCTGTGACTACAATCAGCGTTAAAAGTGATATTGCAGATTTGATATGTAAATTTAATAAGTTTGCTGGAACTAATTTGTGAACTGAATTGTTTCAAGTACCTATTAAAATCAAAAATTAAATTATAGATATTATCATTTTAGTTTCAAATCAAAATTACACAACTAAGTTTTCTTTATTGCACAGCTTTAGAATATCTACAAAAAGTCAGTGAAAATTAATTTATAAGTTTCATTGTTTTTATAGAAGATGCATGAAAATTAGGTCTACATTATTAGAATTAAAGTAATTTTCTTTATGAAAGGTTTGCTTCAGTAGATTTAGATTTATTTAAAAAAGTGTTAGTTAATGTTGTATTTTCAAGACGTGCTATTAATATAGATTATATATTTTTAGAAATAATGGTACAAAGTATTTTCAGTACCATAGTTGTGCTTTTCATAATATAAAATATCGTATTTATTTAAAATAATCTCCTTTAATCAAAATTTAAAAGAAAAATACTATTCTGTACTTCTTTTATTTTCTAATTATTCTAATAGGTACTTAAATTATTTTTATAATTTCATCCAAATCTGAGCTTCAATGTAATATTTCTAAAGCTATAGAATAATTAAAACTATCTTTTACACTATGTAACACAAATTTTGTGATGACTTTAACGTAAATTGTGAACTCAATAAGCACCTAAACCTAATTTTTACATTACACTATGCAACACAAATTTTGTTCCAGGATAGTATGTGTTGCTTCTTAATTGCTTATGTTGTAAAAGCACATAAAATGGCCATTATTTCGTTCAAACTTCGCTTTTGTGACCTGGATAATTGAAATTTAGAAATTGTTTTCTATGCAAAAATGGGCAAATTTGCATATTTTCATTTACAATAAGGTCTGAATAAAACAACATATGAATCAATATTTACATGTATTTATACTAAAGTCATACAAAAATATTTAGAAGTGAGAAGTTTTTCAAGATTTGCGACTGCAATGTAAATCACTTTCACGTATCAGCCCCCAAATGTAGTCTCCCATTATGATTTCATTATACGCTCCCTGGTCACAAAAGCAAAGTTTGAAGAGAAAAAATATGTCTTTTCCATTTACTTTAGGCATAAGTAATTAGGAAATAACACTTTCTGCCCAGGAGCAAGAAACATTAAAAATTTTATTACCTAGTGTAATAATAACATAGAAGAAAATTATAAAGGCAAAATGGCAGTATTAATTATAAAATATTTTTATCCAGGAACCAAAAAATGATACCAGTGATGAGATGGAAAGGTTAACACAAAGTAATATTGATTGCAGGTGAGCATCATGTTCTTTGAATGTATTTTATTTAAACAAATGAATTTCAGGTTTGTATAATGAAAAAAAAGTTAACTTTTAATCATCATAATGCTCTCTAACATAAAGAAATTCTGGTGATCTGACTGATCACATACGAATGGACGTTAATGCATTTCTTAAATAACCTATTCTTTAATTTTTCTCACAAAGTGTAATGATAAAGATATAGATTTTTATATGTGGCTTTCAATATTAAAATGTTATTCATTCACTGTCATTTATGAAAGGTATGAAAAGTTTAAAACTGTATAAATTACACTAATGTTACAACTTTTAATGTTTTTAATATACTCCAGTTGTGGTACATCACAATAGGTAGACTAAATCTAAATCTCAACTGCCCCCAAATGGTTTTCCTGGTGTCTCACTTTATATCACACTTGTGTGATACATTGGTCAATCTATGTAATGTTATTAAATGAAAAGACAGTACCAATAAATTTAAAATACTCTTCAAGGAGTTGGTTTTACTGCAGAAAATATTTTATTTTTGCTGTCTAAACTATATATAAAACATCTAAACATGTAATGTAAATTCTTTTCAGTGAGCCTAAGCATTTCAACTTAGCACAAGGACAGCAGAAAAAGTGGGCTGATGAAGATAGTGTTTCATCTTATGAACCTATGAGCTCTTCTGGTAGTACAGGCTCCCAGGTAGTCACTGTCCACCACCACTTTCCTCCAGCTAACCTTGGAAAACCTCAAATTAAAGTGTATCCAGCAGTTACCAAGGCAGAAAAGAGGTTAAACCAGTTAGCTGTAGAAACAAAAAACAAATCAATTCTTTCTCATCAAGGGTCCAAAATGTCTTTTACAAGTAACCAGTCACGGGTTCGAAAAACAAAGACATTTCAGTTTCAAGGTTCCACTTCTTCTCTAGAATCTAACTCCCTTCAGCAGACATCAAACAAAGAGGGTTTCATGGTTCGTAAAACAAAGTCTCGTGGAAAAGGAAAGAACAAAGATTTTATTCTGGACTCAAATTTCTTGGAAAATTTTAGTTGAAACGAAGCTGAGAAGGAGGGAATGTAAACTTTCTAAATATTGATTACATGTTTGGTTACTATTCCACCATTTTGAATTTTTGTCTCCTTTAGTGCTATGAATAACTAATTTGGCAAAAAGTGTTAAAAAAAATTATACCTGAAGTGACCTTACATGTAATGATTTTATTCATTAAGTATAGGATATTTTACAAACTAAAGTGAATAGATAATCAACTTTAAAAGTGCCCCTTTTAAGTTACATTTTAACTTGAATTGCTCCATATTAAATACCAAAAAGTATCAATTTTATAGCATTTACTTTTTATATATTGCTATTTTTCAAGGAATTGGTATAAAACATAAATTATATTTTCATTCACCAACATCCACTATGTTCCTTTACATACCCATTCTTTGAAATAGGTAAATTTCCCAGTTATGTATTATATTTGTGGTTTTACTTTCAAACCTGAAACTACGTTTTTGATTTGGCAGCTTCAACTAAGGGGAGTGCAATTTTTAAACTAAGTGAACTGTGCCAAATATATTTTTATAGCATTTAGGTGTTCTTTATTATAGTGTAAATCATGCATTAGTTTGTGTGAGATCGTTTTATATGGGGTGAAACGTAACTCCTTTTTGTCTGCTTGTTATATGAATAGAATAGTTGAATGATCATACCAAAGATATTTTTTGTTGCAACTTTTTTAAACATTTATTATATTTTGTCAAAACAATATTTTTAAATAAAGTTTTGATCTTCCTGTGTTTTCAAACTTGTTTGCTGCAATCTACTTATTGTTGTACAAAGACTGATTTAAAAAAACAAACTTGCCATACATTTCCAATACACGTGCGTGGCTTTGTGTATGTTATAGATCATTGCGATCAAATACAGTTATGGGTAGTAACATACGATATCCTGTTCGTCCAGTTGAACTGGTTTGTAGGTTCATTTGATTGTCATCTCTTCGGGTATGCTGTGGTATTGAAACTTAGTATTGGTTTTGGCTACAATGTTAGCATAGGATGAGCTATTAAACTTTATCGTATTCTTATGTCCACCCTGTTTCACCGTAACACGTTTCTGACACTGTTCATATTGGTTTGTTTTTTTTTCTTGTTGGTAAAATGTCAGTGACAGACCAAAACATAACTTGTTAATCTTGCATAACTTTAATCTTAATTTTATTTGTCTTTTGATCTGTTATGATAATCCCTTAACATAAGGTTTAGTTGTTTTGGAGCAAAGTCACATTGGACTATCTGCTGTGTCAACCGTGAGAAACTTTGCATTGCAACTCCATGAGCTTACTGCTGTCACATGGAGGAACTTGCTATAGGTGTACATTTTAAAATCTGATCTTTGGTTTTTGTTGTTGTATCATTTTGCTCAATAAAATTATTGGAGTACACATTTTCTTTCAAGACATTTATGATATACTGGTTTTCCTTAACACGATTCATTTAAACAAGCATTTTTGAGATCTGTTCTTTGTTAGGAAGAATTAAAATCAGGGTATTTTTCTACATCTGAACTAGAGATTGTCTGACAGATGTTTTTCAAGTCTAATAATGTTCTATTCAGTTGAGTACAATGTAATAAAGTGGCTGAGTTATGATTTACTGCAGGGTTTTTTAGAATGATTCTGGTGCTCCAACCTATTTGTAGAAATATTCTACTTGCATCTTTGTAAACTTTGTAAGGGTTATCTAAGTAAATAATACTAAGATCTGATTTAAATAGCTGACATTTTCCATGCAAGTACTCCAAAAACTGAAAAATTACAATATAAATTACACTATGTAACAAAATTTTGACTTTTTCTTGTTCCTGAGCAGGATGTGTTATTTTCCAATTGCTGAAGCCTAAAGTAAATGGAAAAGACCTATTTTTCTCTTCAAACTTTGCTTTTGTGACCTGCATAATGAAACTTTCAAATTTACACATTTTCCAGAACATTGTAGGTAGATTCAGTGCTGAGTAGCTGATAGAGAATTTTCTAGAACTTTCCATAGTTATATATATACAGGGGCTCACCACTTCACTTAAGTTCTAGCTGCCCAAATGAACACATAGACCTGTCTGATTTTATCAAGAAGCTGCAAGCATTCTCCATACACATCCTGCTACATATGTGGCCAATTTAGCAAGACAAGAGCAAAAAAGTGCTCTGTGACAGCATCTACTAAAATGTGTGAAGCCTACAAGGCATATTTCAACATGCCTGTTGAAGATCAAGACAAACTCTGGGCACCTCATTTTACCTGCAAGCACTAAAAAAAATTGGAAGGTAAGACAGACAATTTTCACTTGTTTGAACAGTAAGGTTTCATATTATACAAATTTTAGACCTTTTAAAATTCAGTGCACTTCAAAGAAGAATACAACAGTGTCTAAGACCTTACTAGTTCAAGGCTTCTTGAACTATGATGATTATGGCTGGGAGGTTATTGGAGACTTCAGAATGGATGGTAACATTCTTGCTGAGTCTCCAAGGAAGCTTTATAAAGTTTCCTTGTTATCTTTGCCTTTTGGACAGCAGGGACATTGCAGCAAAGTACAACAGGAAGCACTGGGCATAAGGGCAAGTGTAAGTCACTCGCTAGTTGACCTCCACAAGATGTTGTTCCCACCATTGCACATAAAGTTGAGTCTTATGAAACAATTTAGCACAGCTCTTGGTGAGAAGTCTGCAGCCTTCTCTCAGGTATCTGAAGCAAAGGTCAAAGCTGATGTGCACAGAAGCTCAGTAGAAAGGAAAAAAACAGCTTTGGGTAGCTTTGTTGCAGTGGTTTGGGGCTTCTTGGACAATTACAAGAAGGCCAAAACTTACATGGAACGGGTTGAGGCTCTGGTGAAGAACAATGGCAAAATGGGCTGCAGGATCTTTGACACTCAGAGGAGTAAGGCAAGCACTTTCAACAATATATACTGGACTTTGAATGCTGCTTCCATGGAGAGTATAACAAAATCATGATGGGAGACTATATTTGGAGGCTGATATGTGAAAGTGATTTACATTACAGTCGCAACTCTCAAAAAATCATTTAACATTTTTGTTCACTTTAGTACAAATACATGTAAATCTTGATTCATGTGCTGATTCATTTTATTTGGATTTTATATAAATGAAAATGTGCAAATTTGCCCATTTTTACACAGAAAATAGGTTAATTTATAAATATCAGTATACAAATCATGGAAGCGAAGTTTGAAGGGAATAATGTTGTAAAAGTACAGAAAATGGCCATAAGCAATCAAGAAATAACACGCACTATGCAGGAACAAAATCTGTTACATAGTGTTTTCTTCTTGGCTGACAATTATGGGTATATCAATGCTAATGAAAACATTTTTATTATACATTTAATAATATTTAACACATTGGCTTTTATTTATAGTTTAGAAAATGTTTCACACAAACTAGCTTTGCATATTTATAGCTCTCCTGATATTAAAGGACCTTGAGAAACATTTGCTCATTAAAAATAAAAAGTCTGGCATCAAATTTGTTAATAATTTTAATACATTTTATTATAATCTGAAATTAGTCCAGTCACTCGGATGCAATCAAGTGCCAGTAACGTTTCGATGATTAATAGGTCAGCCATGCATACTTTAAATGAAGTGATTTCAACTTAAAAATAAAATCTAGGATAACGAAAAGGAGAGTACAATCCCTCATTGTGAAATATTGAATGAATTATATAGTTAATATTCTAAAACCAGTAAACAGCACAAGTATATGGTACAATCTGTAAGCTCAAAAATGTGTTTTAGAGCTATAGCAAATCTATGAGCTGTATGTTGTGTGCACTACAAGAAATTTAACCCTGAATGTTAGCATATGACAGCTCATACATGGTAATTTATTACTATATAAGGAATAAATAGCCTAGTTTAATTTTCCTATTACATTATATAAAAAAAAACCATAAACTTCAACTTAATTCATTTAAATTATTTGCATCAGTAATATCTATAAATATTATAATTTATATTACCAGTATAAAAGAACAAACTCTGAATGCTAACATTTTTATATTTAAAGCTACTGCATTTGACAAAGAAAACAAATTGGTAGCTCGAGTCCTGAGCTTATTTAATATAAATATATAAAATATTTAAAATATAAAAATAATATAATTTAAATAAAATCATTCAAGATTCTTTCATCTTTCTGTAACACTATAGGAAAAGGAAGGTGTACTGATACCCTGTTGTGGTTTACTTTATACCATTTAAACTTTTTGACAAACCCCCAAAAAAATTACATTAGATTTTCTCAAAAGCACGTCTTAGTATCTTAATAAACATAAAAAAATTGGTAATTAATTGGCTGGTAACCTATATGAACATCTATGGAAATACTCGATATACCACTGGAACCTCACACTTCGGAATTATATAGAAAACATGTCTATAATTACTTTAACCCTGCATTAGTCTTCTGTAAAATATTTCCAGAGCCACTCATCTGGAGTCCAAGCAGACCCCATCACAAAAAAAAAAAATTAACTTAAAAATATTTAAATAATAATAAACTATTGCATCTGAAACAAATACTAACAATCGAAATCTTCATTATTAATCAATAACATTGAATGTTGTGTAACATAATTTGTTTAGTGCACACTGGTGTACAACAGACACTTTAACACCGGAAATAAATGAATATTATAAAACGTGTTGATTTCATTAAACACTTAATATTTCATTTTAGATCTTTTTCAGGAGCATTCACTGATATGGAAACTGACAGTACAGAGCTTCTAAAGCAGGGGTTTTAAAGCTAGAGAAATTTTAGGGTTGCAAGGGGGAAAAGTGGGACCATAGATGGGTTGGCTCAAACTGTTGGAATACTGATCTTTCTACAATCTGTAGAATAGTAGTTTGTTTCTCATTTAATCTGCAACATTCAATAAAGATTAATATTACACTTTTTATCCTAGAAATATTCCATTTATAGTTATCTTTTACTTGTTTTTTTAAATCACTGAATTTTGAGCCAATCACAGGTGTCAAAAAAAGAGGGTACAATGATTCATATGTTCAACATGGATTCATATCCATCATCATCAATAGAGAAGAAATGCCTCAATGTAACAAAGCTTTGTCAAATGATTCTATGAAACTTACAAAGTTGAAAAACATTTGCAGAATATTCATCCTCAACACAAGGACAAAAGCTTTTTTGAATATCATAGCAATGCTCTCAAAAAGATGAAGCCAAATTCAACAGGGGCATTCAAAGAAATGAACCAAAAAGTTATTAAAGCTTCATATGTCATAGCACTGGAGATAGCAAAGCATAAAGACCATAATACAACTTTAACTCTGTTGCAAATGGAAACTAAGCAACAAAGTAGATTGGAGGTTAAAAATGACTCACATTGTGCCCTTTCAAGTACTCCTCATGCATCCAAGAAGTGGCAGAGAAAAAACAATCACACGTTTCTCATTGACTGTGATCTTCATCAAAATAAAATAAATTACAATACCCTGGTATTCTATTGAACGTTTTGTTTATTGAAGTATACTTCAGTGACTTTAGTCTCTTAAGATATTAGTTGTGAATATAAAGAACACATTAAGTTTTAAAATCCATCAACATTCTCTATTGCTATTAAATTTGTAACACTACATTATAAAAATAATCTAAGCGAATAAATAAATAAATATATATATGTACTAATATAGAAAAAATAAAATATTTCAATATTATATACATATTACCTAGAATGCACCTTCAGAGTCAATCTCAAAAAAGGGTAAATGACATTCTGACATATGGTGAAAAAAGTGCATGGGACAAAAAAGGTTGAGAACCACTGTTCTAAAGCTATTAACTGCATCTTATGTGAACTTGGGTATATTTTTACAAATTCTATAATAAATTTGCATGTCTGTGGACATGCTATTAAAATTTAATGTACAGTATTTCTTCCTTGTATACTCCAAACAGATGTTTCTTTTTAACTGATAAAACAATCACAAAATTATGTATGTAAAATTTTAATGTTTTCTCTACTGTTCTCACTCCATTCACTTCAGTTATCAGTTCTGTACCAAACCAAAAAACTGTTGCTCATAAAAGACCTTCAAATGTAATTTTGCAAACTTTTAAATGTTAAAGACTGTTGTACACAAAGAGTCATATATTTAATAGTGCTTCTACTAAAGTGTCTTCAACTTTCTAAAAACTATCAAGTAAATCTGAGTGACACTTCACTGAAAAGTCAATTCGCTTTAAGTTTATAAAAATATTTTTCTTCGTACAATTTTCATATTTCATTTGCATGACCTCCAGAAATATCTATAATTAATTTTTTCATTAAAATTTTATATTTTATCTGCAATAATTCCAACAGAATATTTTATTGCAGAGTATGTAGACAAATTACTTTAGAACTGAAAAATATTAAATAGAATGGGTTATATCATTCTTTTCCTTGAACTAACTAATATCAGTCATGAAGTTCCAAATTACTTGACAGTTTCAACTGTTAACCTTTCATATCTGTTTTATTTTATGGTTTTACAACAGCACCTTTTACTCACTGCCCTCCCTTCAGAGGTGCTTGAATTTTCATTGGTAGTCTTTTTCTGTGTCCTATACATATTTACAGCACATATGATGTAACATCTAACAGATAAAGCTGCCAGAAAAACTTTGTTTACATTTGTTATGATTTTTGTTTTCCAGGTAGTAGACCCATTACATCTGTTCATCATCAATATGAATGTTGTATTCTGGTGCATTTCATGTCCCTGATGCTGGAATTATGTTTACTAACAGAGTCGGTTTTGTAATGTATATGCATGTAACCACATGGTGGTTTTTCTCAGACTATTTAAAATGATAGTTATTATACTAAGATGCTTCATCACACTAAGAACTGGTACTAGCATTTCATTTCACTCTTATCTGGTCATTAAAAAAAACTAATGTTGGAAAAGAAAGATTAAAAGAAATTTACTGCACATGAACCAAGGTTTGGGCAAAATTGAACTGCCTGTTGTAACGAACTGTCAACAATATCACTAGGTTGACTAGGGTAAAAAAAGAATTGACAGCATTTAAAGTTGACAGCCATTGGTAATACACTTTCTGGTAGAATTCATTCAGATAATGTTTCTGATGAAGGTATCTGGACATTCGTGTTTGCTCATTTCTGGCATGTTTTAGCCTTGTACTTTTAGTAAGATTCTTTATCATTAATGTATCTCCAAACAATTGGTATGAGTATCAAGAATTCTTTATCATTACCTACAGACTTGAGCCATTTGTCAGGTTAGTGACTTCTGTATGATATCAGTGGTTTGCAGAGTGTTGATGTGGATGAAATAACTGCTGCATAAGTGCAATATGATGTTTACTTGAGGTACAGATCAGGCAAGTACCATAAAGTTATTGCCATTTATGTTGCAGCTTTCCAGAGATATGTGGAAGTGACCACACTCTTTGGTCTCATGATGATTCTTCTTAAAACTCTGGTGTCACTTGACAATGGCTCAAATCCCAAATATTACCCAAGTGCCACAAAGTTATTACTCACTTATATGCTGCATCTTTCATGAGATATTTACAACTGACCATGATAAATTTTCTTAGAATTTCATGGTGCTGTCTGTGGATGGCTCACATGTAAACAAGGCACTTCTTCAGAGACTGGATAAATGGGTTAAAGAAACAGGGTCTCCAAAGCTGCTTGCAGTCCTCAAGTCATGCTAATCTTGATGCATCAAATGGAATGTTGGAAACTTTGGTTCAACTTGTTTCTTACAAGCATTAAAAGATTTGAGCAACATCTGTTTCTTCATCATACTCCATGTAGATGGTTATGTACTGTTGTAAGGCAATTGCCCAAACAATACATTATATTCAAAGCACTGGTATAGGTACTCGGATTTATTATCCCAAGTTTCATTTTATTTTAGACAGACTGAGATTTACCACTAACTTTCAAACAGCTGGTCTGGAATTTACAATCTTTATACATAGTTATATTATTACACAGTAATATTACTTTCAGTATGTAAGTGAAGTATCATTTGGAGCAAATTGCAATTTTGCCTAATTTTTTATCCATTACAAAATAAAAAGTGGGGAACAACATGCTCCAAATTAATATTTTAAATGTCACACATGAAATATCAATAAAGTATCATAAAACTATCCTACATATTTTGTACCCTTCATTTTTCTCTGAAAAGTACATGTGGAATCTACTATTGGGTAACTATCCAATAAGATAAAAACACAGAACAAACTAACCTAGAAATACCATAAAAACTCAAATGTAGCTCAATTTTTATCTGACCAATGTAGTGATGGAGATAAAACTGACCACTTCACTGGAGTAAGTGGAGAAGAGAAAAAAGTATGATTAATAATGCATGACAATATTAAGAATTTGGGTTTCCAAAAATAAGGATAAAAACATTCAAGAGGAAATGACAATATTCTTAAGTGATTAAGTTTTTACCTAATAAACAGTAACACTTAAAAGTATCTTTAAAAGTCCTTTTCTTAAAGGCACATCAACTCAGAAATAATACATAGATGAAATAAGCAGTGAGAAACCAAGGATGGACACTTCCGTTAATTAAAAAAAAACTTCATGAAAACACATAGACAGATAAAAATAAATACTGGAAATGTAAAAAACATGTCAAGTATTACTTATACTCAAACATAGCAGTGTGAATAAAGCAAGAGGCTGATGCAAAAATAAACTGTGTAAGTTAAGAGAATGAAAAATAAGTCTCTCTCTTAGTAATGCAGTGTTTCTTTATACCACAGTAATATTACAGTTAAATGAGCAAATTGGCATGACCCATTTGATCAAAAATATATTCCTGATACAGGCAAAAAAGCCAAAAAGTAAAGACAAAAATTCCTCTCTCTTTAAAAAGTCAGACGATGAATGGTGGCATGATCTTCAAATGATTTTAGATTGTGAAGGTTGTCCCACCAATTGAAGAGGAAATTTCTGGTTATCAAAGAAAACCATGGAGTAACCTGATTTCCAGACTTATCCAGATTGTCTGAAATAAAAGAAGTTAAGGATATGTTATGACATTGTTACAGCAAAACTAAAACTGCAATACAATACAACCTTTAATTTGTATATCTACATGTTACTATCTTTGCACTGGTACATAAGAAAATAGTACCGTACAAATTCTTGAGTTTATCATCATCATGTGTAGTTAGTTTCATTAAAGACTGAAAACCAATTTATATTAATGTAGAAATATATATCAATTTCATAAAAAATAATAATAACGCATTATTGCAAAGATTAATCAAACACTCAGCTCACCAATCTTCATAACAATGAGAGATCCATGAATCTACTATATGAAAAAACAGATGTAGTGATCTGTAGATGAAGAGATGAGGCTCAGAGCAAAGACATACAAAAACAACACTTTATAAATAAAAAAAACCATGCAGGATGCGAATAAATAATTATTTGTGCCAATAAACGACTACTGTGTTGTGATAAACTATTTTAAAATGAAAATAAACTGTACTTTGTGTACATATAATGCATATTAGGTCTAACTGGGAAAATCAACTGTAACCTTCACATATCCTTGTACCAGCTGTAAAATACATTCAATTTATTACAGCATTAACAATTTAATAAAATAAGGAGGGGGGTTATTTTCAACTATTCAACACTGTAAACAAAAACACTTACCCAAAAAGACCTTCATGTCATCTTTTGACAAATAGCAATGGTTTTTTACTTCATTTTTATTGGGCTTCAAATCTACATCTTTCTGTGCTACCAAAATGTAATCAATCTCACTTTCACCCCACACTCCATCAGATGTTGCTGTGTAAAAAATTCTAGTGAGGTATTGTAAGCTATCCAAAGGAATCTGTAAAAACAAATTAAAAACAAATTAGTAATTAATAACTATTTTACATTAAATGGCAAGTTTTGGATGGTACAAATAAACACAGAAAATTAAAAACAATAAAATTTGCATGAAACACAATAGTTTCACTAACAGTTACAAATGAATGTCTATATAGATGTATATATAACTAGGTACAAACATTTTAAAACAGCATTTATTTCTTACATGAAGTTACTGGTAAAGTGATTGATATTTCATCCCTATGCACTCTGGTGATAAAGTTTCTACACAGATAATACAACAACTTAAAGCCTCTAAAAATTCTTATTAGTCTCTCCCTGGTTATATCAAGTTTGAACAGAGACAAACTGATAAATTAAAGGCTGTAAAAATTCCGAGTGTTCTCTTCCACCAAATTACCTAAAAATAAATATATAACTAAAATAATCATTTAATGCATGCTCTATTTACATTTTTTTTGGATAAGTAATTAACAAAACTCCAAATTAATTAACCCTAATTTTGCCACTGAATTAGAGAGAAGTTCTTTAAATTACACTTAAGTTACATTAAATATAATGTAACATCAACAAACATCTGCTGGAATTTTGCCAGTGACATCAACAGTTGAGGCAGCTAGCCATTACTTTATTTATCACAACTACACTCAGTGTGGTAAAAATATTTAACTTTGTTTTATTTAAGAACAAAGTTCATTCCTTTCAGTATAAATATGAACACAAAAATATATTATACACAGTCACAGTTGAAGCTGAAAATCCTTAGAGGTAAGCCTAGGTGTCTGGGACTTATGTAGTGATATTTCTTGGTGACAGTTTACACTACTTAAACAAGATGCTGAATCTGGAATTTTTGTAACTGTTACATTTTACTTATTTTAAAATCAAATACATGCTACAAAAAGTTTTTACATTCATGTACATATAGCGTATGTATGTACAGACAAGTAGGTACAAACTTGTTAGATAGGTGCACACAGACATACCCTTCTTTAATATTTATTTATGTGGTGATCTTTGTCAATTCAGTTAGAGCTACTGGTGCTAAAATGTTCTCATTACACCAGCAATACAGAGATCACACGTCTATGCTATGACTTGTACAACTTTAGTCCTAGATGAATAATAAACAAACTTTTAACGATATACCTATCATCTAAATAAATAATTTCACATATGCACAGCTTACTGTGTATATAAAATACATCACAGTGGGTAAGCACTTCAAATAAACTTGATTACTTTGAAGAACCAGATAAAAACAGAACAGTTGCATCTTGATCACTAATAATCTATTGATTTGTTTATGCAAAACATACAGTAGTCAAAACCTCGATTTTCCCTATTGCTGTGATGTAAATGTGGAGCATAAAAAACCTTTTAACACGGGGTATTTATGCATAATAGGGCTATTCGTTACTTGACAGGATGTCAAAACATAGAGGTCAAACTATGGTTATCCAAACTATAACTTTCGTATCAACACATTTTACACAAAACTGATAGTTCAAAGGAAAGCAATTGATTAACTCAGCTTGTCAGATAACATATGGCCCCAATATGCTTAAACAACATATACCACTTTTTCACTCTCCGTGCATGTGCAAAGATGATCAAGTCTGCTGCTTATGTGATAATGGTTAAATATTTTCAACTAATAAAGGCATTTAATCAACATCTTGCTTTCCAGAACTATCATCATCATCATCATATTAAACTTGCTCCTATACATGGAGTGCTGGCAGTGATGTAACTAATTGTACCTAAAAAACTAAAATGTTTGAATGCTATAATTCATGTTGCGCACTGCCAGTTATGGAATAATTCTAGATTCAACCAAGAGTGACTAAATAAATGCCATGGAAGATCTATAGAAAGACAAGTGATAGCAGATATTGTTTTATCACATGGTTACTGAAAAACACACCCGAAAGTTAAATGAAAATTTAACACTTAATACAAACAATACTTACAATACGGAAATGGCCAAAAGAACAAAGCTGAGATTTACAACCAAAAAAGTAACCAAGTTTCTGGTGAACAGAAGTTCTGCTAACATTTGGAAAGTTAAAACATTTATTAAAACTATCAGACAAGAAGACTAATCAAACTTGCTTGTGATGGACGAATACCCAATTCAATCTCCATACGTCTCTGGGCAGCTTTCTTAACACCTAAAGCCTCGTGTTCGTCTAGTTCAGGAGAGATATAAAGAGGATGACTACAACACGTGTTTGTGTACATCCCTAGAGAATCGACACAATCAAATTAGTACGTCTGACATGATTTTAAAGCAACTATGACAGTATTAATAGTTGTTTTGAACAAAAAACAAAACCATCATGTGTAAACTAATTTGCACATCATCAGAAAAATTCTGAATTACGTTTTTTGTTATTGTTTCTCTCCATTTAACACTTTCATTCTTATTATGGTCTTCTTAAAAAGAAAGATTTGAAAAATCAGTGCAAAATAATCATGGAAAGAAATGCATGTTAGATGTTATGATCAAAATGGATTAAATCATTTCCGCTTAGTATTACAACAATATTACTTTGTTTTGCAGAACCAGTCAAACATCTTCAAGCTTCAGTGAGCTGTATAAAACAGTTTTGACTAAGCTTTGTGAAAGACTTCCATACAAATTAAACACCCAACTAATCTATGATGAGCATTTAATAACATGAAGCCAAGTAGCATTAGCTCAAAAAGTGGCGAGTATTTGGATATGACAGGCATGAACCACTATATCCACATTTAACTATATTGTTGTTTCTATTTCATAATATGAATCTCTTTACTTACATATCAGTAGAGTTAAACTCAGTCATTAAAGACTGCCTTCTCTGAAACTTCAGTGAGAAATTTTAGTTCTATTATTTCTATGTTTTTATTTTATGTTTACCATAGTCTATTTATGTATGCATATCAACTGAAATAAACCTTCCTTAAAAGCATGCCAACTGGAAACTTGTATTCAGATATGCACTTAAATAACACACCATTTAATAACTATTAATTATTAGTTATTCAATAAGTGCAAACCTCAAACAAGTTGGTTCTCTGGATAACTGGAACTCAATTTCCCAAAGGAAACTTGATAATTATGAACACGTTGTGAAACTGGTTTTAGAAATCGTGTTACAAATTAGTATGCATGTAATGAATGTAGCGAGAAAATAAAACTAGATAGTATGTTTACGTTTCCAAACTATTTTTATTACCGAAATATTATCAAGTCTTAAATACTTTAAAAAATTCACAGAATGACTTATGAAGTTTCCTTTAAATTACACTTCAATTCTTGTCAATTTTGAAGTGTGGGAAATCTCGTGAGTAATAACATTTGAAAGTTCAATTTCTTGTACATGTATATATGAAATTGAACTTTATATATATATATATATATATATATATATATATCCATTTCAGTTATAATCAGTGCCAATTACTATTCATAACTTAGTACACACTCCTAATCTTTTATTCTGTTTATTTCAGAGCAAAGCCACACTGAGCTATCCTTAATGTTGACTACAAGGGATCAAACCCCAGATTTTAGCACCATAAGTATATTTACCACTGTTTCACTCTTTGTTGCAGAGCAAAGCCACATTGGGCTATCTTTTATGTGAACTACAAGGAAGCAAACACCAGATTTTAACCTTGTAAGTGTATATTTACCACTGTCCCACTAGAAGACTACAGTCTCGTAATTCCTTTTAAAAACACAAGTAAAGACAATTCACAAAACCTAACACACCACTGATTCTTGAAAATAGTTCACTTAATGTTTTTCAGAGTGAACATTATAATTTGTGATAAGGTTTGTTTAAGTATCTTCAAGATTTACTCCCAATGAAATTTCTTAAAACAGTATAAATATGCATATGAACTGTGAATAATGAAAAAGAGGCTCTTATTTCTGTCCAAAACACTTTGAAAAACTGGTATACTATGCAATTTTATTCATTCAATAACTAACATTGTTGACTATAAATAGAATATTAAATCAGTAATTTAGCTGAGCAATAACAATTTTATTTTACTATCACAAGTTCAATAATAAAACACAGATGCTGAAACACTTCACCCACCAGGAAATGTTATTTTGAAGTCAGATCTTTGTTGCATAAGCAATTCTCCTTTTGTATTAAAGAGGAAGACACTGAAAGCTCGATGGATTAGACCTGAAAGAAAATTTCAACATCAAAATAAAATTCACCGATTCTACAGTTAAGCACGTAGTCCTCAACTTTAATAGCAACTTATCAAACTTATCTAAATTGACTGAGATGAAACAACAGTAATTTCTCCCTTTTGGAATTAATAAAAAAATAATTTTAATTTCCTGGGCAGATCACCCATTGAAAGTGGAATGATAGCCAAAATTTTCATGAATGTTAGGCTTATTTGCTATATGATTTAGAATCTAAAGTGTAGAGATTTCTAACGAAGAACTGTTTGTTATAATTCATATATACCTGTTCTCTTCTGAACTTGCTAAGCAAGCGATATGATGAAAATTGTTCATTCCTCTATCATCACTCAATCAACTTAGAAACAGATAATATGTGATAGAAAAATAATAGCAAAAAAAAAAAATTAGAGTTCTTAATGGAATATTTTGACTAAAGATTTATTTGTGAAAATATAGACTATTGTTAGTAGTCTGAGTGCAAAGTGATTTTATGTTAAGATAAAAAAAAACGTCTTCATTCCAAAAATCTCAAATATTGTTTAAATAGTCTCTGAAACCTCCTAAATACATTTCAAATGTTTGTTTTCAATAATACTTTGTATGTTATTTCTTTTATAGACAAGCTCTATAGGGTCTGTCACTTGACTAATTTTGTAACCATTATTAAAATATTAGGAAATAAAGTATGTTTTTTCATGCAAGAATGACTACATATTATAACACAGAAATACAAATGTTTAGTCTAAGTAACTTAAGTCTCATGTTATATATTATTTTTTATTATACTGACCTATCAGTCATACCCAGCTAATATCACATAATTTGCATTGACAATTAGTGCAATACACGTGCACTCATGTTACGCATCTAGTAATATAAAACTGACCTTTAATATTCCCCGTCTTGAATGTGTTTTAGTGAACTAGTATTTTGTAATATAAAAAGTCACATTTCAATTATTATACATTATATATATAAATATATTATTACTGTTTAGAAATAAATTAAACTTATTTTTCCTAAAACGTAGAAAAGTACATCTAAAAATAAAGAAAACAATTTTCTCTTTTCACAACCTTTGAACTCTGTCATGGCTAGACAAAGGTTGATAATTGATAATCCTTTTAAAATTTTGCACATGAAGCAGATAAAACAGCAAGGTTTTATATATTTATAGTTGAATAATAATAACAACAACAACAAAAAGTCATTAACTGTACTATTACCAGAGAATTCCACTGTAATTTGTTAAGCTTGGTAACTAAAATGTATTTAGCTTTAAAAAATATGAAACTATTGGCAGACTAAAGACACAACATACCTTCTTTAAATCTTCATTTGAAAGAATGTGGTAGCCTTTTCACAGATTAAAACAGCTGAGAAAACCACTAGGGGTTCAAAGCTGTCGATTGGTTATTCATGCCATATATTAAAGTAAATGGACATAAGGGACCATTTCCAAAAATGAAGAGAGATGAATGTAGCCACTTTGATTCAATACACAAATCATATCTCAGCAAAATAAAAATATAAAGTTCTTATTTTATATTCTAGCTTCTTAATATTGGTAATTTGAGTTACTAATTTGTATGAAACTATAGACTTAGTATTTTGACATCACAAACATCTAATCTTAAATTAAATGTCTTAAAAAGTTGTACCTATTTCAAACCAAGTAAAAAATCTGATCATAATTGCATATATTTCACAGCAATATATTCTCTGAAACAAACAAGTTTCCACTCCTTGACTGTTATAAAACAAAAATTAAAAAACTTTGTGAAATCACACACTGAAGTTTTTCAGTTAAGTCATTCTGATTTACTGGTATTATACATTTCACAACTTGAAGCTATTAAACACACCGAATAATCAAAAATAAAAAATTAACATTTTAGCTTTTTTTTACTATTAATCACTTACTCAACAACCCCTTAGACTGAAATATTTGTTCACATATCTCAGTGTACTTGCTCTACACTTAATAGCTTTGGCTGGCTACACGACATCATGCACCTTAATAAAATGTGACCCATAATTTGTTTTATAAGGTAACAGTTATCAAAATTTAACATGTAGAAAACCTAACCTCTATTTCTACAACTCTAAATATAACTGCATACAAATAATCTTAGGTATACTTTCAAATTGTAAAAACCTTTATATTCCATGAAGGACACTGCAATGACACATTATCTGTATTTAGACAAAGTATTTCCTCATACACCCTGCACACCTTCGCAGCTGAGAAATGTACAAAGGCCATAAACAGCCCACCAAACAGTCAACGACATGGGCTGTAAGAAGGTTGATGTCACATCTCGATTTTTTGTTTTGAAAAGTGAACTAAAGCTTATCTGGACAGACCAATTAGTACTGTTTTTGTACACACAATGGTGTCATAAGTTAAACAAATATGTTCACAGCATTACACTGCACTATGACTACTTTTGATCACTATAGCAACCCATGCAACCTTACGTCATATAAAAAGTAGTACATCAAATATAATTCAAGTCAGGCTAAAGTTTGCTAAAACACATCCTGCCAGTATGATCTTGCCGATAATTAACATCCAATTTCATAATTTAAATTTTAAAATATTAACTTAGTTTTTCAGTTTGAAAACATTGTATTTCTAAACACGTAGCATCACTAGTACAGACCAATCAAGGTATCACATTTATAGTGACCAGCAAGGTTACACAGGATTACTGGTTAACTTGTTTGTGTATACAAAAAATCTGATTGCATAGCTAGTGCATGACAAATACCAACAAGATATAAATTCAAAAATATATATTTCTTGGTAAGAATAAAAAGAACAGCGGTCAGCCCAAAACAGTAGGCATTGTGACAAACTTGACAGACTATAAAGAACTCTCAAAAAAACCTATTTTATAAGAATTTGCGAGTGGCAGTGTGAAAGGCTAATCTTGGAAAATGAACAAACAGAGCTTTACAATTAACCCTGGATATTACATGCAAATACTAGAGGAATAGTAAAGTACAAAACTGGTAAATTAACTTGTTTTTCAGTGATCTTGTACATAAAAAAAATATGTAAAATTATCAAAGTCTGACAAAAATAAATCTAATAAAAAAAGTATACTGAAGTTTAATTGTTGTTTCAAAATGTTAGTAATGTTTAATACAATTTACAATAAAAATAAGTTATGAAGAAACAACCATAAGTTTATTAATTGATACATAATTACAAAACTTGCTACCAAAAAGATATGGTGCACATAGCCTGGTTCCTTTACACTATAAAATGTCAAAATCAACCAACCAGCCAAAGGATATAAATTACAAACCAATGTTTATTTAATCAGTATCAAAAAGTAGCTATTGCAAAGTTTTCTGGAATTTCTTAAATTATATAAATTATGGCCCATTTGTCGCGTGCAAGTGCAGTTTTTACAACACAGCAAAGTTATGTAAATTATTCCATCTATATAAACCCACATATTACCTACTTAAATATGGAAAAAGTTTTTATTAGCTACTATTAAATGTCAAAGTATCTCACCCTTGTTTATATTTTGCATCAAGTGGCAATCCTTTTTACTCCTAGCTGACAGTGGTTTGTCACTGTCATCAACAACAATGCACATTTCTTCCAAAAGCTTTCTTTGCAATGAATCCAGTTTTGTTAAATCAACTTCACAACGATGCAATGCTGTGTTTGAGGTCCATTCAGATTCCCCCTTACTCTCGGGTGTCACTTTTAAAATCCCACTGGTCATTTCTCTTCTGAAGTAATAGTTAGAATTAATCATCAGCGACTGTTGCAGAACTCTAGTAAAGAAACGAGGCACATCTATTCAAAATTCGCTTGTTTATCTAAACGTCTTAATTCACCTGAAACTAAAACAAATTACAGTTCCACAATATACATCATATAAATGTGTGTGTAACCTCAAGCAGCAAGATTTGAATATCGAAATGTTAACAAAGGCATTGTACATACTAATATCAAAGGGTGGGTCCTGATAAAGGTTCTTCAGCCAATAAAGTAGATCATTTGGATCTAAAAACTGCACAGCAAAGTAAGACGACTTTCAAATTAGTTTAATAATGATTGACACTGATGCCGATAAATAGCTTCTCATACCTTGTTTCCAATATTTAATGACTGTTTAGAGTCTCTAAGTCAATGATGATGCTGCTTTCTGTCAGTGCGATAGAAGGCATGAAAGTTGGAAGAAAAGCAGATCAAACAAGTCGTACTATAGAATAACATTTAATTCTACAGGGTGTTTGGAAGTCACTGTGTACTTATATATTCATTAACAGATATGTTTAAATATAGAATAAGGAGGTAAATATGAATGACAATTATAAACAATGTTGAAAGTGACCCCTGTTGGCATCAATACAGGCTTAGATCCTTCTTATTTTGTTTCTAAACACTGCTATCAGTAGCTAGCTTGAAATAGACTGAATGAATGCTGTTATCGCTGCTTTCAAAACTGCAAAGTGACTTTCCAAACACCCTGTAATATAATGTTGTCCCTGCTTTTAGCATTATTGAATCACCTGTTTCTCATATGCCCTTTCTGATTTCCTAAGTAATTTCTTGACCCAATACCTAATTTCATTTGGGGCATTTATCCTTCATTCTCACCTCAGAGTCTAGTAAACCAGCTGGGTTTGATCTTTTCTGTTTTCTCTTTAGTCATTTTTAGGAACAGGCTTATTAAGAATTGAAAAGAAACTTACTTTAGAAATTTCTACGATCTATTCCATATCGCCTTTTAACTCACTATATTGTTGCATACTGTACCTTAACCTCAAAACTGATTTTCTGAATATTAGAAACTAAAGTTTTTTTTAATCTTGCCAGGTAGCAAACTATCAAACTCAATCATGCAATGGTCACTCTTGTCCAAATATTACTGTATTTCAACTCTTGAAATAACATCCTTACTTCTTAACAATAAAAATAAAATGGCATCCCTTCCCAGTTTTTCTCTCATTATTTGGTACAGAAAATTAAACCAAATAATTTCAATAAATCTCTCTCCCTTTGCATACAATTCTTTACAACCCCAATCATTGTCAAAGCAAGTGAAATTCCCAATAACTACTGCATACAATTCTGACTACATTATAACACTTCTCATTGAATTTATCTGGCTCAACATGTGGACTATAACAGTTTGCATTTAAAACACTTTCCCATTTGTCACCCAAATATTTGGATTTTAAATTACATCATACTTTCCACAAAAAAAGAAAACATTTCTTGGTATCACCAATTAAACTGTCAACATTGTCTACATTGTCATGTTCATAAGTAGCTGGTGTTTACTAGTCCTAATTTTTTTTCTGCTTCCTGGTACAAATTACTTTATCCATACACTTAACACAAAAGTCCTTACTACATAAACTTTTTAACCATCTCATTCCTCATAACAAAAGAAAACTGATGACTCGAATCTGTACAGAGCCAATATCTGTATGCTAGCTGAACATAGCTTTAACATTTCACATTTTTACTTCTGTAAAACCATCACTCACACTCATATTTACCTGCAAACCTACCTTTATTACAACTGTCCACTTCCTGTACAAATATATCATATTACTTTAAAAAGTTGAGCTAGAATACATGTTTCACTTGGTTTTTAAAAGTACGAAAATGATTGAGAGAAAACTTAATCACTGACTAATTGCTGTCAGATTTATATTTTGACAATTTCATAACCCACAAGGGCACTCGTAAGTTGTTATGACAAATAAACAGATTAACACTCAATCCTTATTAATTTTATTACACATTGAGCAGTTTTATTAATACACAATGGGCATTTTAGCTCCGATGTCCGTAATATGAAAATCATCAATGGCGTTATTATTATTCATAACAATTATAGGCAAAACTTACAAATTCTTATGATTTAGTATAAAGCTCAACGGTTGGAATGTTTTTTACACTATCACAAGTAAATACTATTATTACAAGTAATGGTACGAGTAAGTTTTAAGTATCAGTTAGTTGAATCTCAACCAAATATCCTTAATTTTTTTTTATTAGGTTAAAGAAATATAAACTCAATTCAAATATGTAATTGTAACACTAACAAATAGGTTACTGAGAGTCAGGGTCCAATTGAAGAAACTGCTTGATTGCTATACTCCATATAAATGTAACACTCTGATCACGTTTTCACTGTCGCAATAACGGCAGTACAGCTACAAATAATGAAGCAGTAATTCTTGTATTGGTTATTTTACAAACTTACACAACATAAATAAATTATTCGCGGTCGTACGGTGGTGCCATACACGATTATTAACATTTGTCATTGCACTATTTTTAAAAATTACTTACCTAATGAAACTTAACAAATTTACTCTCCTCATTCTGTTCAGGAAATTCTGTTTGTTTGACAGGATGAGATACGAAACACTATGTTGCAATTAATAATGCCCCTACGACTATCAAAACAACTGACAAATTGATACAAACTTACACTTCCGTCTTCACATATCAACTTACGCCACGACTTCCTCGTGTACCATAAAAATTTGGTACCCTTTAAACCCACTGCACTGTCGTCGTAGGATAATGTGAATCAAATAGTTTAAAAAAAAAAGAAAAAAGCTACAACTCATTTTGTTTTTAAAAATGCAAACACGTTAAGTTAAATTGCTATGACATATAGTAAGCATTAGGTCAGAATATTTATATCCAAAAATAATTTGTTTGCTTGTTTTGGAATTTCGCACAAAGCTACTCGAGGGCTATCTGTGCTAGCCGTCCCTAATTTAGCAGTGTAAGACTAGAGGGAAGGCAGCTAGTAATCACCACCAAGCGCCAACTTTTGAACTATTATTTTACCAACGAATAGTGGGATTGACCGAACATTATAACGCCCCCACGGCAGAAAGGGGCGAGCATTTTGGCGCCAACGGGATGCGAACCCATGACCCTCAGATTACGAGTCGCACGCCTTAATATGCTTGGCCATGCCGGGCCACCATAAATAAAGGACTCACTAATTGTACAAGCTTTTAAGTTTATTAATAAACAGTTTTTAAAAAAAAAACTAGTTAAATCAAATCATCTACTATCAGTGAAAACAGGAATAAAAATATATATTCGGTTCTCAAGCACAGAATGCAATATCAAAAGAACTCGAGGTTCAGTGTTTTTCAGCAAAATAAGAAATGCACTTATTGAGTAAGTTATTCGCACTCACAAAGAATATGACAAGAAAACTTGAAGCCATATTTCTAGCTAAAAACTGCTGAAGAACAAATATTTTTATTACGTAACGTATCATAATTTCGAACAGCCTGAAACTAAGTTAAGTGATAATTTAAGATTTAAAAGTTACACAAATGTCAATATGTATCCAATTTATGACACTTACCAACAAGATTGACAATAATAACAGAATTTAGAATAAATGTTAATGCAAGTAATGGTCTAGGTAAACCGTTTCAGAAACTTACAAACAATATTGAGTCTTCTATCTGGTCTGGAACTTCCTTGATATTTTATGAAGGGTTCTCGATGAAAGAATTAATTTTCAGTTGATGTTGATACAAATCACTTAATAGAAAGCTAGCTAGCCCTTCCTTCTTCGCTGGCCACATTCCGAGTTATCCACCACTTAGGTTATATAATGTTTTCGGAAAAATATCAATGCATAGGGCCCGGCATTGCCAGATGTTCAGGACGCTCAAATCTCAATCTGAGGGACGCAGGTTCGAATCCCCGTCACCCCAAACATGCTCGCCCTTTCTGCCGTTGAAGCGTTATAATGTGACGGTAAATCCCAATATTCGTTGATAAAAGAGTAGCCCAAAAGTTGGCGGTGGGTGATGATGATTAGCTGCTCTTCCGCCAGTCTTACACTGCTAAATTAGGGATAGAAAGTGCAGCAAGTCGCAGTGCAACATTGTGTGAAAATTCAAAATGTCAGATTTATAAAACTGTCCTTGCCTATATTCCTGAATTAAGTGTTTAAACTAAATTGCGTTACGTGAAATTTTATTAAAGTAACATTTAAATTCATCAGAACCTTAAAAAACATAGCCTTCATTGCTGGACCAACAAGTGAACAGAAAAATGTTATCTGTCATACTCTGCGCCCGTAAGACTGAACGCCTTAGCGAATTACAACATTATTTAAAATTTTGACTAGGACCAAAAGTTCAAAAGAAATATCAAGAACTTTGCGACAGAAACTTCAGATTTAGCTTAACTATCCCAAAGCTTAAAACATCAAATCGATTGGAATAATGTGAAAGTTACAGACAAAGAAAAGGTCGGTTTGACTCTAATTTTCAAGAAATAAACCAGAAGAAAGGCAGATATTCAACATAAAACGGGGCCCGGTATTGTCAGGTAGTTAAGGCACTGAACTCGTAATCTGAGAGTCGCGGTTTCGTATCCCCATCACACCAAATAGCCGTGGGGTCGTTATAATGTGACGGTCAATCCCACTATTCGTTGTTAAAAGAGTAGCCCATGAGTTGGCGGTGGGTGGTGATGACTAACTGCCTTCCTTTTAGTCTTACACTGCAAAATTAGGAACAGCTGGCGCAGATAGCCATCGTGTAGCTTTGTGCGAAATTCAAAACAAATAAATTCATTATCATTCACCCTTAATCGCAATGAAATATCCTGCACTCAAACATAATAATACACTAGCACAAACAAATAAAGAAAAAGCCAAAGCTTTTAAAGCTCAACTTCAAAATAATTTAAAACTCACTCTGATTCAAATATGAATACATATTTCTTCAATAAAGTCACCAACCATATATTAAACAATAAAAAACAATTTGAACTAATTTTTCCAATAAACATAACTGATACAAACACAAGACCTATCACAGATTATGCAAACACGTTACTAACAAACGAAATATTCCTAAAAGAACAACTTGAAGCAATAAAAAACACAAAAACAAAACACCAGGTGAAGATGAAACACAAGATATCCTTCTAAAAAAGGGCACTCCGAAATTGTTTGACCACCAAAAAAACACTTTTTAATCTATCTCTATCCTCAGGATATATCCCAGTTTTTTAGAAGCTTGTTAATATATTAATGTTCCATAAGGAAGGAAAACCAGCAAATAAACCTAATATCTACCGACGAGCTGTGTAGGCAAAATTCTCGAAAGAATAATGAGTAACAGACTCTCCACATTCTTGGAGATAACATCAAAATTACCAAAAGAACAAAATGGATTCAGGAAATTTAGACAAACTGCAGATCATTTAATCAGATTTACCGAAACGATAAAAAATAGCTTCAATAAAAAAGAATGTACTGTCGCTTGCTTCCTTGATATCGAGAAAGCATTCAACACCGTATAGCATGATGGTCTTAAGAATGAATGAAATGGGACTATCACATGGAATTATTTGCTGGCTATCTAACGTTTTTGAAAATAGAAAGTGTAGAGTGAATTTTGAGGGTACCTTTTCTGAGTAATTTACTCCAAAAGCTGGTGACCCTCAGTGAGGAGTAGTTAGGCCTTTTCTCTTCATCATTTATGTAAACAATATGCCACTGAAGAATCCTAATCATGGATTCTCTTCACAGTTCCAAGATGGTGTGGTAGTCTAAAAAAGTACCGCAACACGAACAATAGCAGCCACTAACTTACAACCACAACTAAATAGAATAAGTGAATACTGTAAAAAATATAGAATAAAAACAAAATTCGTTGTCTTTACGAAATTGACAAAACTCAAAAAAACAGAATCATATATGAATAGCACACTACTTCAGACTGCCCCATCGGCAAATTTTAGGTTTAACCTACGATTCAAAATTAACTTGGATTAATCATGTCAACGAAATTAAAAATAAAGTCTGGCAAAGAACAAACTATAATAGAAGTCTAACTGATAAAAACAGTGGAGCATTTACAGACAACATACCAAAAATCTATAAAATATATATTAGACCAACAATAGATTATGCAGCTCCAGCATGGATAACTGTAAGCAATAAAATAATTAAAACCAAACTACAAACAACCCAAAACACACTCCTCACAACAGCATACAGAGTTCAAAGAGCTATATCATCTCAATTCAGACACAAATATTCGAACATACCAATCGTACCAAATAGACTCCCACATAGTACAATAACGTACTTCGATAAGAAATGGATGAAAAATGAATTACTATGTGAACTAGATAGGTACCTCATACATGATGAAGCTAGTTCTAAATATCTCTCCCCAGTTAACTTATATTTTAAATATAATAATAAATAAATACAAAAAATAAGAATAATAAATATTAAATAATAGTAATAAAAAAGTGCCACCAACAAACTTGACATTCTGCTGATAAAGTAAAATAATAACCATATATGTGTCACAATACATGGACATAGTCCTGAAAAGGATCAGAATAATATGTATCACAATACATGGACATTGTCCTGAAAAGGATCAGAATAATATGTATCACAATACATGGACATTGTCCTGAAAAGGATCAGAATAATATTCAGCTCAACAATTACAAATACCAATATGGCAAGAACATAAGTACGGGGAGGAGGAAGAGGTCAAAGAGAACCTGACCTCTAGGGTATGAACATTTCTTACCCAAACACCGAGAGAGAGAGAGAGATCACCCTTAGCCTGCTTTTTACTAACAAATAATTGGATTGACTCTTGCATTACAACAGACTCACAGCTGAAATAATGGGAATGCTTGATGAAGAATTTCGATCTCACGATCCGCAGGCTGTCAGTTGAGCACTTTAATCACCAGATCATCACCAGTTGTTAATAAGTATTTTAAACAACTTGATAATACTTTACATGGATGAACACCTCAGCGCATGTAAAAGCTTGTTCAGAGTTGAAAACTGGTAGTTCGAATGGATTTAACGGGTGGTGGTTGGAGTTATACTAGTTAGTTTAGATAACTGGGTGGAACCCTTTACACTTCTATAATTTGTTTGCTGGGCTACTAATTAGTGTTTCACCACTATTATGTAGGCTGGAAAACCAATCTCAGAAGGTAAGTTTGTTTAACTTACTTACTCACAAGTGTTCATCGATTATTATTTTTTAATTTTCTTTATTTGTTTACTTTGGAGAGCAGTTACCTCCCCACAGCCGTTTGCAGGCAGTGAAGGATAATATGAATGTGGGACATTGTGGGCTTAAACACCCACGTCTCGCTTTCCTAACTTCTTTTTTTCTATTCCTTTGATTATTTCATTATCTATTTATTATTCATGTGAGATTGGTAAACAGAGGTTAAGACGAACAGACGGTGTATCCCCACCACAATGTGAGTTCTGCTTCCGCTGTCCCCAACAAAACCTGAAGTACAGTTTATATCCCACATTATAATCTGTACCCTGGGGATCCTCTCGATTAGTGCAGCGTTTTTTAATTTATGTTTGTGCTTGTTTTGTTTATAACAAATTATCATTAGTCAAAGGTTTGAATTTGCTGTTTTGAACGCACTCTATCCTTTTGATTGTGTTTTGTTTTACTTGACTGTTCATTATTAATATTCGATATATATTAATATATTCTATACTAGTTAATAAAGTAGTTATGGAAGGTGATATTCATCGCCTTTTCAATCATAACGGTATTACAAAATGGCTTGAATCAGTTAATAAGTTAGACGAATATTTGAGAATTATCGAGGGGTGTTGTTCCTCAAGGTGCTGTTCCCCCATCTGAAACGGGAACCGAGTTTCGAAAATTCCAAAAATTTAAAACATGTATATAAAAATACGTTATCCAGTTTAACTTGAAACTAAGTGTTTTTATAACCACATACAGCAGAATGTTTGAGAAAACCTTTTGGTGTTTGTGATCCTCCGTTTTCATTAGTATAATTCTCTCAGACTTCCAAACGTGCACTTTAAGAAACGTTTAAATTAAAATAGCTTACAACGAAAACTTTATTGGCTGTTATTATGCCATTTTAATATACACATTTGTTATTGTTACTCGAGATCATTTTTGGTATAACTGTTTGTTTATTTGTTGAATTTTGTGCAAAGTTAATTTACGAGACTAGAAGGAAGGCAACTAGTCAACATCACAAACCACCAACTCTTAGGATACTATTTATTAACGAAATGTTAGATTGACCGTTAGATTTTGAATTTTTGCTTAAAAAGGAAAATAAAACACTCTGAAATAGCGAGATTTTCACTTCTTTTTTCGACTTTTGGTTTCAATCATCCAAAGATGGCTGGATTGATCGCTGTAGTTTTTAGAATAATAACTAAAAACTGACAGATGGCGTACATGTACTACATACATTTTATTTTTGTCACAGAAATTGACCACATTTTCGCTTTTTTTATAAACTTGTGGCTTTGAATTTAAAATAGTTAACCAACTAAATGAGTTAATTATTACCTTCCACAAAACAGGCCATGTAATTATTATAACAATGCGGTTTATATCATTTTTGTTTCCGTTAATTAACAAGTATTCTCAACTAGTTATTTTAAAGAATAATTCATCGCAGTAATGTCTTCAATCTGTTTACTGGAATATCTGAAATAGTTGAATGGTTGAAACATCAACAAGAGGAATAATCTTCAGTTCAGTTGGTTGTAACTCACATTTTGACCTCTGCCACAAAAGGTCGACAGTTATGTTTTCATTCCTGTGTGTGTGTATTTATTAACAAGATTTCTCGAAAACGGATAGATGGATGTGGACAAAAGCTGGTATAAAATTAGACTATGATCCAATTTAAAAGTGATTAGTTTTTTAAGGATCTAGGTCACAGCAAGTACACTAAAATCTATCAGATCTCTACCTATTAAAATGGGGGCTGATTTTTCATAGTTATTGCATTTTCATGATACTTGGGGTGGGCTTACGTATAATATTATTCCTAGTTGTTCTGTCAGAATGGTCAATTGCTAACGATGGACAAATGTTCTTATTTTTTTAGATAATATTATTCCTAGTTGTTCTGTCAGAATGGTCAATTGCTAACGATGGACAAATGTTCTTATTCTTTGAGAGTCGAATCTGATTAATGCTGTGTTTCGATTCCATTCGATGGACACAGAAGATAGCCTAATGCTCTAAAAGAAAATAAATTGCTGTGTTCGTTTGTCGAAACATCGGTTGAGGAGGATATGGGTAAAGAAAAGAGTTCGTTACTAATCTAAACAAGTTTGGCAAAATATCACCTTAAATTTTCTTAGTAATTAATTCAAATTTTAATGTAATTACTTTATACATTTAACAATTCAAGTGAAGCTGAATACGATACTAAGCCTCACGTGCTGAACCTAGTCAATGTTCAATGAATCAGTGATGTCGAGAAACCCACTTATTGAGAATTTTATATGCAAAAAAGGCTCGTTTACTGAACCCAAACGAGCCGTTTTTGCATATAAAATGTTCAATGAAGTTAAATTTTACAACTTTGGCCAAGGCATCATGCCACATGCTCTAGTCACCCAGCACTCGGTCTATAGAATCAAATAATGACTTCTAGCTGAAAGACTTAGAAATGAAATGATTAATAGCTTCATGTAAAATAACATTGGAAAGACTGTTGAGGACTAATTGTACTACAGGAACAAGTGAAGACCGTGGAACTATATTCTTTTATTATCGATTTTTGTTCATACTGGGAGCCATAATCATGTATTTGAAAACGCAGTTTATATTGCGACGTGTTTTCTTGAAGGTATAACGATATTAGTCTGAGAACTTAAATCTTGACACACATTTTACAGAATTTCCACTATACGGACACGTAGATTCGCATGTGTAAATAGACGTAGGGCCTAAAATCGTATTCACTCTGTGTCAGGTGACTTGACACGTGCGTGCTGAAATGCTGTGACTCCCGTTTCATGGGGAATCTTTCTCGTGAAATTAGTTGTTGATCTCGAGGTGTGTCTGGAAGCCCATGAATTAATTTCAGTGTTCAATTGATGGTACAAGAAAATAATCCAGCTTCTTGGTGATGGTGTTTTAGATCGGAGGATTCTCTATAGTAACCAAATCCTTCACTTTCCGGATGAGGTTTTGCTTCAAATTGGTTTAGGGCAAGGTTTGTTGGTGTCCGATACCTTTCACGTTTATATGGCCCGGCATGGCCAAGCGTGTTAAGGCGTGCGACTCGCAATCTGAGGTTCGCGGGTTCGCATCCCCATCGCGCCAAACATGTTCGTCCTTTCAGCCGTGGGGGCGTTATAATGTAACGGTCAATCCCACTATTCATTGGTAAAAAAAATAGCCCTCGTCTCGAAATTTAAGGGTCGCGGATTCAAGTCTCCGTCACACCAAACATGTTCCCCCTTTCATCCGTGGAGGCTTTATAATGTATAGATCAATCTCACTATTCGATTGTAAAAGAGTAATCCAAGAGTTGGCGGTGGGTGGTAATGACTAGTTATCTTTCCTCTTATCTTATACTGCTAAATTAAAGAGAGCTAGCACAGATAGCCCCCATATATCTTTGCGCGAAATTCCAAAAAACAAACAAACACAAGCACAGTCTGCATAATATATTTATTATAGGGTTTCGAAAGGAAAGTCTTGAAGTATTTTTATGTGTATGTATGTATATAACCTTATTATTTATAATCAATATCGATGTGAGGTGACAGATTGTTTTAATACATTTTGGAATTCGTGATGACGCGACATTAGTACTGGTATTAATATATTAAAAAACCAAATAAACAGAGCCATAGAACTATGTTCACCAGATAAAATTAAAAATGAAGTCAAGAAATAAAACAACACGTCACCTACATCGACAAATTTCCTCAAAAAACCATTGAAAAAAATTATACACACACACACCTAGATCAACAGCACAATAAACAACAGGCAAACAATAATAACTTCCAAGAAACGACAAACAACAAAACCTTACACTGCTGCATATTATACATTCCCGATATCAGCAAAAATTACCAACATTTTGAAGAAACTTATAACAAATCATAACATTCCAGTAAACACAAAATTTATTCAAAAACCAGGTACAAAACTAAAGTCCATACTTTGTAAAAACGACACTGAGTAAAAAAACACCAACAATTTTTAAAATACGATGAAACAACGGCCACGACATCTATATTGGAGAAACAAGTAGAAAAATGGAAAGTAGGTTCAAAGAACAACAACAAACAAACAACCTTCACACATATTTGAACACTGCAAACCAAATAAACACAACATAACCACAGAAAACATCCATATACTAAGTAGGGAAACAAATATAAGTAAACGTAAATTCAAAGAAGCCTTACTTATACAACGGCTAAAACCAAAATTAAATCAATATAAAGGAACATCTTTATACCTATACTAATTAATAAACTAACACCTAACTGCAGCGCCCCCTACAATATCGTACCCGTTTACATTCTGGTCTCTAAGACATGTGCCAGGGGCAACGGTCACTTGCAACCTCTGTTAACATGAAGATGACCTAAGAAGGTCGAAACGTTGTTTTGTACTTTAATTTAATAAAAGTTTTGTTGCCCATACCAGCTGTCTTGAGAAAACAAATTTTAAAATTATACAAAATATTAAAACTGAGGTTGAACAAAATACAAGTTTATCATATGTATTCCCAAACCTAAAACCTAAAATGTCTCATCTCTTTCAGAAAGTTCAACAATTGAGTTGTTCAGACCACTTTCAACACGATCATAGTTTTGTCCCACGACTAACTAACTAAACGTACTTCCTGACAGTGCTCTGTTTAGAGTCAATAGAACCAAAATTAAGAGTGATAAGTATATTTATTTATTTATTGCTTTTGAAGTTCGTATGTCATGCAGTGTTGTAGTTCACAGAGAGCATAATTCTTCTCGTGATTCATGGCATGCGCACGTTTTACTGATGTGACGAGAATACAAGTTGCAATATTAAGCATTCTTTATGTCACTTCATTTTTGGCTACTGACTAATTGACAGACAACGAAATAACGTGTAGAGAAATTATATAAATGACCTCTCTGGTAAATGTTTTGATGCAGTTGAAACGAATTATTCTTAAAGAAAAAATCAAAAAGATTTTTCTCGCATAGTACATTCTTAATTACTCATTAGATTTCGTTGTAATTTTTTTCTTTTACAGTTTCACAAAGTCTCACGCTGGTTTCATATTAGAAAAAAAAATTTCGTCTGGTAATGTATCTTTTATGAAACAAGGAATTACAGTGTGGTAAATTCTCAAACAACTTTCACAAGAGAAAAAAACATTTTATGAACTTCTTAATTTACCGGTTATCTTTCACTCTTTTATCTTTGATTGAATTTGCTAAGTTGTAAGTGAATAGATAAGTTTATCATTAATTTGGAAAGATACATAACGTTCTGATAAAATAATGCACCACTTTCATGTTGCTCAGAACATGCTCAGGTAATACATTTGAAGTAAAAGTTTGTTTACTTCTACAGGCGTATATATATACACACACACTTGTGTGTGGTGTGTGTATGCATATGAAAGAACATATAAGATAGGCGTCTTTCCAGATAACACCACAAAGAATGTCTCTGTTATGAAACAAGTTAATTTTAAAAACGATTATCCTCTATTTATACGTCTCTAGTCTACTGATATTTTAAATCTTATCTATAATCATGAGCTTTATTCTCGTGATATTTTTTTAATATTGTATGTGAAACCGATGTTTCAGCTTAGCTTTTTACCAACTCGAGACATTCCTGAGAAACATACACATAATGTTAAATCAGCAGCTTGCAAGTTTCTACCATTGGTCTTATTAGCGTAGATGGGTGGAGCCAGTAACAGCCAATCATCTACTAGTGGAAAAAACGACAGGTGATATTTTGTACATCAGTTTCTCACGTGAACGTCACCATACTTGTACGTGCATATTTGAGAGTATAAGAGTTTTCGTTACATTGTATTATAAACCACTAATCCACAAGGAGATCTGCCAATAAAGTGAAACGGTAATGGAAAATATTAACTTTACGAACATAGGCCAACAATTCTTGGATTACCAACACAGGAACCATTACAATGACCAGAATAGTTATTCTGGTAGCGCAACAATAGAATCTTTAAACCTTCACGCCCAAAATTCTGACCAAGAAAATTTCCGTGGGTACAGAAAGCGTCGAAAAAAAACTCATCAACATTATTACCAACAACGACACATGGCGAATCAACGAGAACGAAGACGAATGCAGTGTATCAACGATGCTTTCGAAGGACTTCGAGCTCACATTCCAACGTTACCTTACGAAAAACGATTGTCTAAGGTGGACACCTTGAAATTAGCTACTGGATACATAGAGTTTCTAAGAGAGCTAATTCAGTCTGATACTTATTCTGATCCAATAAAAAAACAAGGAAGCGAACAACCCAAGAAAATAATTATCAATTATCATAAAGGTGAGGTAATTGATGGCGTTTTTAAACACCCCAAATCTCAAATAAAAGCATTGTATTTGTGTTTCAAAATTATTTACCAAGTTTTTGCCTAAGTGTTTGATATTAAATTTTTTTATAGTTCTATTTATTTTCACGTGTAAATCATTAGTACAAGCTACATGTTACGAGCTAGGAAAATGAGATAAACAACGTTTAGTGACATGGAAACACTAAACCAGCTTAAATAAGAGTTGAGCGAATACGTAAACAAATTTTGATTTTTTTTGCACTTATCAAATACGTTATTTGTTTTAGTATGAGAAGATAAATTATTCTATTTCAGCATTAAACTGTTTAGCAACAAGCATGCTTTTATAAAACATCTGTTGAAACAGCTACGTTTGTGATTTCAGAACACATTAATCTGTATTTAGCAGAAAAAAAACATTTGGAACAGCTACGTTTGTGATTTCAGAACACATTAATCTGTATTTAGCAGAAAAAAAACATTTGGAACAGCTACGTTTGTGATTTCAGAACACATTAATCTGTATTTAACAGAAAAAAAACATCTGTTGAAAGAGCTACGTTTGTGATTTCACAACACATTAATCTGTATTTAGCAGAAAAAAAACATTTGGAACAGCTACGTTTGTGATTTCAGAACACATTAATCTGTATTTAACAGAAAAAAAACATTTGTTGAAACAGTTACAGTTTATGATTTGTGAATACATACAACTATGTACATAACAGCCAAACTATCTGTTAAAACAGTTACAATTTACGATTTGTGAATACAACTAACTGTGTACATAACAGTATTTTTAGTTCTAATTTCAGTAACAATAGAGTTCATGGGAAGTTGCGACTATCTCATCATGTAGAAACTTTAAGCCCTCGTTCTTACTGGTCTTGGGATCTATAGTGTTTTTATCGTGCAAATGTCAAGTTTGACAAATTTGTGGTTTTAGTACTTACTGATAATAAGTTTACAATTTTAAATATACACAGACATCAAATTTAAAACTCTGTCTTTTGAATTATAAAACTATGTGCTTTTGGTTAAAACTTAGAAGAAATGACATTGAAATAAGAAATAACTCTAAAACTCGGGGTGTTTTGACAGACAAAAGATACGCATAGATGGAAGGACATTTTATTTATTTATTTTCTACTGTGTTTATGACAAACATAACATTTTTAAAATTTAGACAAAGTCTTGATAAATAGTTAGTAAGATTACAAAAATGGTACATATTTTTAAAGTCACATTTAGTAATTGAATTTTAAAATTTATGTCTTGGATTTTGTGTTTGTCCTAAACGAATTCCTGAGAAATCTTTGATAATCCAGAAAACCTGATATATAAATTTAGCGTTCTATAATGTCTAGAGATTAATTATGCATAGCATCATTATTGTTGTTTAAAAAAACCCACCAGAAACAATAGAAAAATAAATTTATTATTTCAGGGAATAAAAGATAGAAATCATGAATGACTTAGATGCCTAATCTGTTTTTTGATTCACTGTTCTCCTTGTGTGCAACAGTTTGTTTGTTTGTTTTGAGTTTCGTGCAAAGCTACTCGAGGTCTATCTGTGCTAGCCGTCCCTAATTTAGCAGTGTAAGACTAGAGGGAAGGCAGCTAGTCATCACCACTCACCGCCAACTCTTGGGCTACTCTTTTACCAACGAATAGTGGGATTGACCGTAACATTATCACGCCCTCGCAGCTACAAGGGCGAGCATGTTCGGTACGACCGGGATTCAAACCCGCGACCCTCAGATTAGGAGTCGAACGCCTCGACACGCTTGGCCATGCCGGGCCGGTGTGGATGACAGACTAGATTCACTTAGTCGGAATATAAAAATAACTTCAGTAAAAACTAAAATTATGTGCTCCTAAAAATATTGTTATTAATAAAATAAGTAGAACTGTTATTTTGGAGAGAAATAATATAATGGCGGTTTTAATACACTTCTCAGTAATTTTTTTATTCATAAATAACTCATGAAAGTTATAAATAACAATGTTCAGAGCTGTATATATTGTTACAATTTCCTCACCGAAAAAGAAAAAAATATGTAAATGGCAACTTGCTTGAAATTATTTAAGTTATATTCATTATCAAAAGCTCGTTATCCCAACTTACACGTCAGGCATTTTAATAAATAAATTACCAAACTTTCGTATTCAAACTTTGAATATAAAGGAAGTGTTCAACCTCAAGCCTGATTTCAAAACTCAACCAAATTTTATCCGTAGATAAAATAACTTTATATTTCTTAAGACCTTTCCGCGCATAAAATACTAACATGTTTATTTATGGTAGAATTACTTCCACAGTTTTTTGGTTGACAAACACTCCTCTGAAAATGGTGAATTTCGTCTTTCTTTCTTCAACTTTTCTATTCTTACAATAAAAGGGTAACAGTTTCAGCTGAACATTTCTTAATGTTACTTGCTTCCATCCTATAACTTTGAGTGCGATTACAGATTTTATAGGTTTTATTCAATAATACTTTTATTAAGTTCCAATGAAAAAAACGTGCATACACCATGTAAAAATGTGAATATACCATGTGAAGTCGGCTCATGAAACATTAATTTTTTATAGTCTAAGTATCGAGAAATTATGGCCTGTTGTTCTATCATAAGAACCATGTTAGTGTATTGACTGTTTAAATTCTTCAAAACCTAACTATACTGACTCAAAGCGCCAGAATGTTATATACATATATGTTATCTCTAATCATTGTTTTTCGTAATAGCAAAGAAATAAATTAGATATCAAAGGTGTTATATTCAACTTCGTGTAACAGTTTTTGCTAGATTGTATTATGAACGACTAATACGTAAAGATATCTGGTTATAAAGCGATAGGGAAATGGGAAACATTAGCTTTACGAACACAGCCCAACAATTCTTGGATTACCAACACGAGGACCACTACAATGATCAGAACAGTTATTCTGGCAGTACAACTATAGAATCTTTAACCCTTTATGCCCAACATTCAGACTAAGAAAATTTTCGTGGGTGCAGGAAGCGTCGATAAAAACTTATCAACACTGTTACCAATAACGACACACGACAAATCAGCGAGAACGAAGACGAATGCGCAACGAATATGAAGTGTTATCCATACATCATTTCTGTAATCATTGTTTCTCGTAATAGCAAAGAAATAAACTAGACAACCAAGGAGTTATATTCAACTACGGGCCCGCATCATCAATTTGTTGACTAAAAAAATGTTTCTTCTGTTGGAAATTCTGTTGTGATATTTGAAAGAAACTTTTGTATAGTGTTCATTTATATCACCTACCTCTGTAAATACCAACCTACAGAAGTCTATGTAAATATAATGTGGCAAGAGATCTTTAGTGTTCGTGAAGTTCGTAGCTGTTAGACTGCGTTCGTGAGAAACGTCGGTGTTGTCAAGCGCTGGAAGAGCGAAAAATGTGAAACTTAATTTTATTTTTTTCCCTGCGTTGAACTAAGTAAATGACTGAAAACACTTTTAACAAGTGGCAACTGAAAATAATAAAAAAGGCATATACGTGCGTGTAAAGGTATACGCTGTTTAAACGTACATGAAAGAAGTCTGTAATAATAACAATGAGGTTTATCGCGCCCGATTGTTCACGCCACTATAATTTTAATATTAACGTCTCGTTAACAAAAAAAACAACTTGCGATTACACTTCGAGGCCGTGGGTGAGATATGAGGCAAACCCTCATTATTCAGACAAAGAAGAGGAGCCCAAGAGTTGGCGGTGGGTGTTGTTAACTAGCTGGCTTTTTTCTAGTCTTTAAGTTCAAAATCTGGAGCAGACAGCGATTACATTAATTTCAATCAAATTTTTCATTCAATTAATTAGGACATGTATAACTCTGCACGGTAATACTGATATCTGTTTGTTTCTTTTCACGTGTATGTCGTATCTCAAAAAACGCGTTTTTCGGAACGCAAACGCGACAAAATTGCGAGGATTAAAGAGCTTGAACATTGCTTCCATTTTTGATTGTCTTAAGGATTTCCGAAATCTGTTATCAAGTCAGCGTTGAGTTTTACTTAACCGAGAAGTTTTAAATTCAGAGTACATGTTGAATACAATAAATAAAACAGTCAAACACACAGATGTCTTGTGGTTTAAACGTTAAAGATTATTTGATCTTCTCATAACTGTTCTAGGGTCCACATAATAGCAGATACATCATTGGAAAAAAAGCTAAAAATTGGCTCTGTTCACAATTGTTTTTCGCGTCAATGATTTTCACGGTTTTTATTTATTTTTTACGACCCCCCAGGGGCTCAGCGGTATGTCTACGGATTTACAACGTTAAAAACCGGGTTTCGATACACGTGGTGAGCAGAGCACAGATAGCCCATTGTGTAGCTTTGTGCTGAATTCAAAACAATAACAATTCTTTGTATGAAATGCAATCAATATACCTCTCCTCGCTTGTAATAATTTTAAATTTAATTGTATTTTGTACTTATCCCAGCAGATTTTATCAATTACGTCTTCTCAAACTTTGATTAGTTACAGAAATATTAAAATACAAAACCAAATGTGACCATTTTACGTAACACATTGCAGTTGTAAGTGTAACAGTTTCTAATCATCAAGGTAACTTCTTTGGAAATTTTTATGTACATCCTTAAACTTCTTTGTTCCAGCAACTACGATGTAACAAAGTACTTCAGCAATTGCAATTTACTTCATAGATGTGTATGTGTTAACATGGTGATGTGTCGTCACGGACGCTATCCGCAGAGTCGCAAGCGACGTGATTTTCACCTAAGTATTACGCTTTCCGGCGATTTGCTACCAAATAGACAATTTAGTGACACAAGTAATTAAAAGGTGTGTTTATAAAAAAGTTTTCTGAGAAGTAATATTCATACGGTACATTGTTAAAATTTACAATTTTTAAACGATGTAAAACTAAAGACACGAGATTTCGAAGAAGGGAACTTAACTTTCAATATTTTTTATTAAAGCAAAATAACTTGAACAACAGAACATTTAGGCCACCTTTATAGCACAAAATCACTCCAGAAACAACCTTTATCAATGAAGGTGATGTTAAGCAAGAGAGCCCACTGAGCCAAAGAGTTGATCATAATGCAATTGGCCATATTTCCTGGTGCAACTAACGATGTAATAAAAGGATTCGAAGAAGGTGAAGGCCCACAAGCTGAACTTACAACCAAACTTCGGAATAAGCAGAAAGATCTCCGAAAAACTGGATTTCACAGCAATCCCTGTCGACTACATATATATGGTATATTGCAGTATAGGCCCAGCATGGCCAGGTGGTTAAGCACTGAACTCGTAATCCGAGCGTCGCGGGTTCGAATCCCCATCACTCCAAACATGCTCGCCCTTTTAGCCGTGGGAGTGTTCTAATGTGACGGTCAAACCCGCTATTCGTTGGTAAAAAAGTAATCTAAGAGTTGGCGATGGGTGGTGATGACTAGTTGCCTTATACTGCTAAATTAGGGATTGGCTAGCCCAGATATTCCTCGCTTAGCTTTGCGCAAAATTCAAAAAACCAACAAACATATTGCAGTATATAAGTCGATTGTTTTTATTATAAAGTGTTGTTCCAAAAAAGGAATCTCAATTTATACAATGGATACAAACAATGTAGAAAAACTTTCGATCGTCAATGAAGCCTCGAGTTGAATTAGCTCAATTTATTAGGAGACACTGAACAATCTTCTTCACACAAAGCCTTTCTTTTGCAGTTCTAAAATGACCTTATAAAGGTTTTAATGGGCATTCTACTTGTAATTTCAGTGATGTGTTCCACAGTTGAACATCAAAATGTCTCCAAAATATATTAGATACGAAAGAAGACTGAAATAGTGAAGTTTACAGAAAAGTCAAATAACTCTGCTGTGGGTAGGATATTTGGCGTAAATTAAAAACTTGTCCGCGTTTGGCAAAAACAAATAGGAAAAGTTGAATGTCTGTCAGGAATGAAATGTGTTGCTGTTCAGGGACGAAAAACTGGTTTTTGGCCTCAACTGGAAAGGGATTTTGAGAAATTGGTTAAAAGAAACAGTAAATCTTATTTGATTGTAATAAAAAAAATCATGTTATGCTAGAAGACGAGGTATAGGCGAGGTTGTTGTTGTTGTTGTTTAGAATTAAGCACAAAGCTGCACAATGGGCTATCTCTTCTCTGCCCACCACAGGTATCGAAACCCGGATTTTAGCGTGGAAGTCCGCAGACATACCGCTGAGCCACTGGGGAGCACGTAGGCGAGGAAGATAAATGTATTTAACTTTATTGGTCATCGAAACTGATGTAACCGTTTCGTGAAGCGAAACAACTAGGTCCTATGACAGGAAATGATGGCTGCCCAAAGATGGTTCCATGAAGGATTGTAATGTTTATGATGATCAAATAATTCAAAGTGAATTCAATGAACTTTTCGGCAATTCGGATTCTCAAGATGAAGACTTTAATGGATTTTAAATTTTATTGTAAATTTAATAAATTATATATATATATATAAATCTTTCTCTATAAATGTTCTTCTTTCCTTAGAAATATATGCTTTCTATGCAATTTTAGGGGGATAATTTCATATATTGGTGATAAAAAAATTAGAGTGTTTATTTGGCTCAGATTTAGGGGGTCGAATTATACGCCACAGAATATGGTGCGCCAAGTTCCAATGCAGTGTTAAGGGCCTTTTGTGCTTAAACAACCTTGTAAACCGACGTTTACTTTCAGTATAGAACCTGTGGAAAGTTTGCCAAGACATGTAGTGTCAGACTTGGTTTTGCTATCTTTTGCAGAAGATGGTTACTTTTGGAAGCTGTAGTTACAAGATGATTGTACGTGTAACTAAATAAATCAGAACAATTACTTTGTAAAGATGTTCACAATTCAACAGATTAATTTGGTAAATGTATTACTTCTTACAAGTGTCACCCACTAGCACAGCGGTATGTCTGCAGACTCACATCGCTAGAAATTGGGTTTAGATGCTCGTGGAGGGTGGAGCACTGATAGCCCATAATGTATCTTTGCCCTTAGTTACAAGCTAACAATTTTACAAGTGTTACAAACAGTTCACCTCAAAATAATAAAGATCCCATTTTTATATGCAAAAACGGCTCTTCTGGGCCCAGAAAACACTTCAAATAGAAGGTCGAAACGTTGTTCGCTCTTCTATTTGAAGTGTTTTCTGGGCCCAGAAGAGCCGTTTTTGCATATAAAAGTTCTCAACAAGTGGGTTTCTCGACATCACTGAATAAAGATCCCAGTTCGGCTTACTTCTTAAGTAATTTGGTGTTTACACGATATATACACCATCGAATCAAGCCCATGAAATGTTGAACAATTGAATATCTTATTAAACGCACCCATCAACCAAATCGCCATTAGCGAGGATGCATACAGTCGTAAGGGAAGAGCACAGAGAATACCCATAATGCCTCAACTTTTTTTTTTTCTCTCTTCTGACAAGTGTATTCTTCAGGGATACCTGAATGCTAAAGAAGTAATTTTTTTTTTCATTTTGACTGAATCACTTTAATCATTAAATTTCACATCATTTTGAAGACACTCATGTTAAAAAAATAATGTATGTGGGAATAAGTCAGAATTTGTCAAAATTCCGAAACGAAACATAACCGGAAGATATTCATAATTACGAGTCCTAGTTTGGTTTTACTTTCACGCAGTATGATAAAGAAATGAAAATAAATATTTTTATGACTAATTGAAATTATCCCAGCATGACCAGATGGTTGAGACACTCGACTAGTAATCCGAGGGTTGCAAGTTCGAATCCTCGTTACACCAAACTTGTTCGCCCTTTCAGGTGTGGAGGCGTTATAAAGTTACGGTCAATCACACTATTCGTTTGTAAAAGAGTAGCTCGGTGCTGAGTGGTGATGACTAGCTGCTTTCCCTCTAGTCTTACACTGTTAAATTAGGAACGGCTTTGTGTGTAGATAACCTTACACAACTTTCTGTGTAAGAAACAGTAATAGGAATATATTACGTTATACACTTCATGTTTCTATCAGTTAGGAAAAGCACCACTACATAATTATACAGGCCCATTCGAGTTATGAAAACCGAGTTCTACAACACTAACATGCCGTTGACGTAATAAAATAACTCAAGAAGATGGTTGCATTCTGCGGGCGTATCTATGATATGGTTTGAAAATTAGGTTGGAAAATCCATCAAAGTTTGTCAGCAAAATCTTTGACATTTTCAAATGTGACTCCAAAATGGTTGTATAATAGCTTTACTGGTCAGTTCTAGACTATTACACAAATATTGCTTAATTGTTTTTTGTTTTTTAAATTTCACGCAAAGCTACTCCCTAATTTAGCAGTGTAAGACTAGAGGAAAGGCAGCTAGTCACCACCCACCGCCAACTCTTAGACTACTCTTTTAGCAACAAATAGTGGGATTGACCGTCACATTATAACGTTCCTACGGCTGAAAAGGCGAGCATGTTTGGCGCGACGGAAATGCGAACTCGCAACCCTCATATTACGAGTCACACGCCTTAACACGCTTGGCCATACCGGGCCAAAGGAGATGTTAAGAGACTGAATTTATCAGCGACATATTTTGCGACTTAAATACTTACTTTAATTAAATAAAATAATAAGTATCACTAACAAAATGTGGAAACAATTAAATTAGAAGTATGTTATTCACATGAGACCGATGCCTCTACACACGATAAGCATCACAGTTACTAATTAATCTCATGTGAATAACTAACAGGACCTATCAAAGATACACTTCACATCAATTTGCATGCGTTTCTTTTTATTTAATTGTACGTATTTTGGAATAAATGGCTTAATTGGAGAAGCTTTGATGTATATATATATGATACGTATCTGAAGATGACTTAGGAAAGCCGAAATATTGTTCTCTGCTAATCAATAAAGCCCCCCCCCCAGTGGCTCAGCGGTATGTTTGCGCACTTATACGCTAAAATTCGGGTTTCGATACCCGTGGTGGGCAGAGCACAGATAGCCCATTGTGTAGCTTTGTGCTTAATTCAAAACAACAACAGCTAATCAATAAAAGTGTTCATGTCAGCCGTTCTGAAATTCAATAATAACACTAATGATAATATATATCTGACAACAGCGTGTATTAAAATGTACCAGTATTGAATCTTTCAGATATAACTTGAAATTCATTTTCATTGAAATTAATTTCTCTTTATAAATTTAAAAATAAACAGAAACAACGTTAAACCTTATGCAAGCAATACGCGATAAAGTAGGTTTCGTTTACGAAGCAGCAAGGAAAGCCGGAACGCTTCATGAGATTAGTTGAAAGAAGCAATGTACTTTTTTTTTATTACGTTTGTATATAATATCTTTTACGGCAAGTTAGATTATGAATGTTGTATTTTTAGAATTAGAAAACTTCAGGGCACAAATAATTTATTTAGTTCGGATGATCGCCATCATGCACCGCTGCAGGTACTTTCAAACCGGGATTTTCTCCCGATAGGCCTAAGGCGGGAGGAGAGACTGTACTATCGACCATAGTGGCAGCCTGTACATCTGTTGCTGCGTTGAAGATTCCCACGTCAGGGCAGCTCGAATCGATCTGCAGTGGGAAACAGAAAGGAATAGAACAGATTTATGTTCACTACATTTATTGAGATGGAACATTCCACTAAATATAAACTTACACACTTACATTTTATTGTCTTCAGTTTTTCGTGTTAGATATTTTAACTAATAAATTATATCTGCGTTCTCACGAGAGATCAAAGACAGCAAACAAATACGTATTTTTTTCATTATAAATCCAGAGAAATTTATTTACTGTTTTTATTTTGTAATTTTTACCAAACCTAATAACAGCTTTAAAAACACGCACAAAATACAAACTTCTTACCGAAATAACGCGCTCGTTTCTTACGCGTAACTAATTCTGAAATAAACTTAGTAGCTATTTTTATTTCTAATATTCGATACCCATGGCGTGCAGAGCACTGCGTGGCTTTGTGCTTAATTCAAAACAACAACAAAAAGTTTGAATATTTCATGATACAGTCTGTTGTTTCGCCGGCTGTTCGCTTTTGGTAAGTACAGTTCGAGTTATGGGGGTTTTAATAACCATTTTGTAGTAAGAGTTATTGAAGCTATATATTTTTCTGGTATCATGAATGTTCACTTTCACTGTATATCATATCATATTTGTAATTTAAGATCTTCTTCCACGTTTCATAAGGTATACTTCACAACAGAATCTCAAAATTAAATATGACAGAAATAATTTGATGAAAATATATTTTGCATTTTTCGGTGACTATTAATCAAAGCAGTTAATCAACACTACACAGCGCTAACATTTGGATTACTCTTTGCCAAGGAAAAGTGGAATTCACCATTACATGATAATACCATGCTACCACGGCTACAAAGAGAGCAAACCCGGCATGGCCAGGCGGGCTAAGGCGTTCGACTCGTAATTTCAGGGTCGCGGGTTTGAATCCCGGGCGCACCAAACATGCTCGCCCTTTCATCCGTGTGGGCGTTATGACGTTACGGTCAATCCCACTATTCGTTAGTACAAGAGTATCCCAACATTTGGCTGTGGGTGGTGATGATTAATTGCCTTCCCTCTAGTCTTACACTGCTAAATTAGTAGCTTTGTGCGAAATTCAAAAAACAAAACAAAAAAGCGAGCAAGTTCGTGATGTAATTCGAACTCTCAACCCACAGACTGGGATTTGATCAGCCTCATCACTAGGTCATGTCAAGCTAATTGTAAACAGGTAAGTATACAAATGGTTACAAATAATTCAGTATCGATATTAATATGCTCATATTCTCCTCTGGGTCTAATCCTCAATTTGCACAATAGAAAAGCTAAATATTCACGAATCACCATATGTATTTAGCCATACGAATAAAAATTCACTTCCCACAATTTCTTAAATAATTATAGCAACACAGCACAGATATGTTATTGTGTAGCTTTGTTATTTTACGAACTTACAATGCTAAAATTCGGAGATCTGTTCACTGTGAAGGACGGAATACGGACAGCCCACTGCTTAGTTTTACCCTATGAAAACAACCAAATAATGTCTTCTAATTTGGTACTGTTATCTAGTGAGAATTTGTTTGTTTGTTTCGAATTCTGCACAAAGCTACTCGAGGGCTATCTGTGCTAGCCGTCCCTAATTTAGCAGTGTAAGACTAGAGGGAAAGCAGCTAGTCATCACCACCCACCGCCAACTCTTGGACTACTCTTTTACCAACGAATAGTGGAATTGCCCGTCACATTATAACGCCCCCATGGCTGAAAGGGCGAGCATGTTTGGCGCGACGGGGATGCGAACCCGAGATCCTAACATTACGAGTCGCACGCCTTAACATGCTTGGCTATACCGGGCCTAAAGAAAACGATAAATTAATGTTACAGAAATGAAATTAAAGCATAAACAAACTTTGCAAGAAATATTATATTTGATTTTTAAGACTATTGCAAAATATCGTTACAAAATTAGCAACAGGTGAATTATTTTTGTTTTATTTTATGTAAAAACTTAATAGATAGAGAAGATGTCAGCAAAATGAATCTTGAATGGTGGTTAGGATACCAGATTCGCTACCTGTGGGTCGTGGTTTCGAATCTCATTACCGAACATGTTAGCCAACTTAGCCGAGGTGACGTTCTAATGTGATGTCCAATTCCAGTATTTGATTCAAACATCCTCAGGAATCGAACCCCTGATTTTAGCGTTGTAAATCCGTAGATTTACCGCTGTTCTAGCGGGGGGATAGTAATAGAGTAACTAAAGAGTTGGTGATGACTAGCTATGTACAGCAGGTCACTTCAGTTTTGCGAATATTAATTTTATTTTTTGGCGAATATAGAAATAAAAGAAAGTGCCGTATGCGGAACAAGAAGCTAGGAAGTAAAACTTAGTAAGTCGGTATAAGAAGCTAGGAAGTGAAACTTAGTAAGTCGGAACAAGAAGCTAGGAAGTGAAACTTAGTAAGTCGGGACAAGAAGCTCGGAAGTAAGACTTAGTAAGTCGGAACAAGAAGCTAGGAAGTAAGACTTAGTAAGTCGGAACAAGAAGCTAGGAAGTAAGACTTAGTTAGTAAAATTGTTGTTTTATGGTTTACTTAGGCTTCTCGGAGAATATTTATTAAGCAAACTTGAACAGAGGTCGTGTATTTTATACTGAAATAATATTGGAGCCTCAGTACTTCGCTTTGGTCTATGTCGCTAGATCCAGTCATATTCTATCTGTCGACCGTCCATCTTAAAAACATCCCATAGCGTAGCTTTTATTTTAAAAAAAACTCCATTGTGAGCTTGTCGTGTCAAAAGCACGTCACTCCTTCATGCATGGAATTCCATAATCCATCAGTATACAAGAACGATTGTTTTAGATTACCCGTTTCTATCGTCCGAATGTTGGATATACAAGACTGTTTAATGTAAGTGTTATTATTTAGCTTATTTTGTGACTTAATATTTTTTATTGTTTGGTTTTTAACTTGAAAATGGATTGTTTTCAAAGTGTTATTTGTGACAATTTTGTTACGTAACTCTGTACGAATTGTAAGTTGTGTTTGTCTAGGCTTTACGTAACACTATACATATCTTCGGTGTTTTGCTTCTTACCTTAACTGAGTATTGTTTTATTATAGAGTCGTAAAGTTTGTCGAAAAATCTAGGTTTCAGTGAACAAATATAAATATAGGTAGCAAAGTGAGTACAAATCAAGTTGGGAAAAAGTGATGTGAAAGTGAAGTTTAGTCAGAAAAAGTTAGAAAAATGAAGTTAACTGGCGTGTGAATGATTTCTCTTGTCAAAGGGTGTTCTAAAGTAATTGAACCAGTCTATGTGGACTTAAAAGGAGAGAATTATTTAAAATTCTGTGTACGACTGAGGTAACCGATGAGTGATGTATATGAGGATATCGCAGATTGTACAGCAATAAAGTAGAGTGATGTATGTGAGGATATCGCAGATTGTACAGTAATAAAGTTGAGTGATGTATGTGAGGATATAGCAGACTGTACAGCAATAAAGTAGAGCAATGTATGTGAGGATATCGCAGATTGTACAGCAATAAAGTAGAGTGATGTATGTGAGGATATCGCAGACTGTACAGTAATAGAGTGATGTATATGAGGATATCGCAGATTGTACAGTAATAAAGTTGAGTGATGTATGTGAGGATATAGCAGATTGTACAGCAATAAAGTAGTGATGTATGTGAGGATATCGCAGACTGTACAGTAATAGAGTGATGTATATGAGGATATCGCAGATTGTACAGTAATAAAGTTGAGTGATGTATGTGAGGATATAGGAGATTGTACAGCAATAAAGTACAGTGATGTATGTGAGGATATCGCAGACTGTACAGTAATAAAGTGGTGTATATGAGGATATCGCAGATTGTACAGTAATAAAGTAGAAAAAATTTGTTAGTCTTCTCAGATGGATTCTAAACTAACTGAATCACAGTGAGTGAATTTTTGACAAGAAGAGAGAATTAGTTAGAAAATGAGATTCAACTATGATATCCACAATGTAAAGAATTTTTGTACACACGTTTGACTTTTTTAAAATATATTATTTTAAAACAGGTGAATTGTGTGCTATTGTTCGAATTTATCATCAACGAGTCACAAACACCCACTGTAGTAGAATCGCAGCCTACTCGTACATAAAAACCTGACATCAAACAATGTCAAAATGCAGTTCTGATACAATTTGTTTCATTGTAATTTTATATTGGCCATTAATACAATGTTCTCAACCTTCTGAGAAATATTAATCAAATAATTAAATGCTTTTGTCATCGTCTGTTTAAATGGACTTTGCACTTTTCTTTTTATCTAACACGCCATGCCCCACAGTAGCACAGCACCATGTCTGCGGACTTATAACGTTATAAAGTAGGTTTCGATACCCGTGGTGGGCAGAACACAGATAAACTAACATTCCAAAAGAAAACAGAAATGTAGTAGAAACACATTTAAATTATATTATAATAACAGTGTTAATGAAAAACAACAACAACTGAGTTTCAAACTACAAGTTACTCTTGACGAACAACAATCTGAATTGATAGATAGCAGAAACCGAAAGAAGTTACAAAATTAAGATATTCTGGGCTTCATCATTCACCTCTATTCTTGAAATGTTTTCATTCTGTAGTATGCGAGACCTATTAATAAAAATAAAGTATAAAAGACAGTGTAACTTTACTTCAACCTTACCATAAGTGTTATCGTTGCATACAGTCTTACCATCTTATTTAAAAATTAGGATTTTTCGTTTGATCAAAGTAGTTTTCGCACGATCTAGAAAACAATTAAGTTGGTTTTGTAACTATAGACAAACACGTGCTGTTGGTGGTTTTTGTCCTATTAACATTTTTAATATAATAACGTGATTTACATTATAATTAGGGTTTCAGTTTTGCTCAGTAGTTTCAGCAACCACACATTATAAATGTCCCAATGTAAGTATCTGTTGGAGTGATTGGTTAATGATTGTAGATTTGTTAGTCACTGTCTGTTATTTCCATCCTGTTCGCCAATTCAGTTTTGTGAATGTTGACATTGTGTTTTTAAAGTACAACATGCTTGAGAAGCGCCACACGACTGTGAGAAAATTATGAAAAAAACCTCACTTTCCGGATGAGGTTTTGCTTCAAATTGGTTTAGGGCAAGGTTTGTTGGTGTCCGATACCTTTCACGTTTATATGGCCCGGCATGGCCAAGCGTGTTAAGGCGTGCGACTCGCAATCTGAGGTTCGCGGGTTCGCATCCCCATCGCGCCAAACATGTTCGTCCTTTCAGCCGTGGGGGCGTTATAATGTAACGATCAATCCCACTATTCATTGGTAAAAAAATAGCCCTCGTCTCGAAATTTAAGGGTCGCGGATTCAAGTCTCCGTCACACCAAACATGTTCCCCCTTTCATCCGTGGAGGCTTTATAATGTATAGATCAATCTCACTATTCGATTGTAAAAGAGTAATCCAAGAGTTGGCGGTGGGTGGTGACTAGTTATCTTTCCTCTTATCTTATACTGCTAAATTAAAGAGAGCTAGCACAGATAGCCCCCATATATCTTTGCGCGAAATTCCAAAAAAAACCAAACACAAGCACAGTCTGCATAATATATTTATTATAGGGTTTCGAAAGGAAAGTCTTGAAGTATTTTTATGTGTATGTATGTATATAACCTTATTATTTATAATCAATATCGATGTGAGGTGACAGATTGTTTTAATACATTTTGGAATTCGTGATGACGCGACATTAGTACTGGTATTAATATATTAAAAAACCAAATAAACAGAACCATAGAACTATGTTCACCAGATAAAATTAAAAATGAAGTCAAGAAATAAAACAACACGTCACCTACATCGACAAATTTCCTCAAAAAACCATTGAAAAAAATTATACACACACACACCTAGATCAACAGCACAATAAACAACAGGCAAGCAATAATAACTTCCAAGAAACGACAAACAACAAAACCTTACACTGCTGCATATTATACATTCCCGATATCAGCAAAAATTACCAACATTTTGAAGAAACTTATAACAAATCATAACATTCCAGTAAACACAAAATTTATTCAAAAACCAGGTACAAAACTAAAGTCCATACTTTGTAAAAACGACACTGAGTAAAAAAACACCAACAATTTTTAAAATACGATGAAACAACGGCCACGACATCTATATTGGAGAAACAAGTAGAAAAATGGAAAGTAGGTTCAAAGAACAACAACAAACAAACAACCTTCACACATATTTGAACACTGCAAACCAAATAAACACAACATAACCACAGAAAACATCCATATACTAAGTAGGGAAACAAATATAAGTAAACGTAAATTCAAAGAAGCCTTACTTATACAACGGCTAAAACCAAAATTAAATCAATATAAAGGAACATCTTTATACCTATACTAATTAATAAACTAACACCTAACTGCAGCGCCCCCTACAATATCGTACCCGTTTACATTCTGGTCTCTAAGACATGTGCCAGGGGCAACGGTCACTTGCAACCTCTGTTAACATGAAGATGACCTAAGAAGGTCGAAACGTTGTTTTGTACTTTAATTTAATAAAAGTTTTGTTGCCCATACCAGCTGTCTTGAGAAAACAAATTTTAAAATTATACAAAATATTAAAACTGAGGTTGAACAAAATACAAGTTTATCATATGTATTCCCAAACCTAAAACCTAAAATGTCTCATCTCTTTCAGAAAGTTCAACAATTGAGTTGTTCAGACCACTTTCAACACGATCATAGTTTTGTCCCACGACTAACTAACTAAACGTACTTCCTGACAGTGCTCTGTTTAGAGTCAATAGAACCAAAATTAAGAGTGATAAGTATATTTATTTATTTATTGCTTTTGAAGTTCGTATGTCATGCAGTGTTGTAGTTCACAGAGAGCATAATTCTTCTCGTGATTCATGGCATGCGCACATTTTACTGATGTGACGAGAATACAAGTTGCAATATTAAGCATTCTTTATGTCACTTCATTTTTGGCTACTGACTAATTGACAGACAACGAAATAACGTGTAGAGAAATTATATAAATGACCTCTCTGGTAAATGTTTTGATGCAGTTGAAACGAATTATTCTTAAAGAAAAAATCAAAAAGATTTTTCTCGCATAGTACATTCTTAATTACTCATTAGATTTCGTTGTAATTTTTTTCTTTTACAGTTTCACAAAGTCTCACGCTGGTTTCATATTAGAAAAAAAAATTTCGTCTGGTAATGTATCTTTTATGAAACAAGGAATTACAGTGTGGTAAATTCTCAAACAACTTTCACAAGAGAAAAAAACATTTTATGAACTTCTTAATTTACCGGTTATCTTTCACTCTTTTATCTTTGATTGAATTTGCGAAGTTGTAAGTGAATAGATAAGTTTATCATTAATTTGGAAAGATACATAACGTTCTGATAAAATAATGCACCACTTTCATGTTGCTCAGAACATGCTCAGGTAATACATTTGAAGTAAAAGTTTGTTTACTTCTACAGGCGTATATATATACACACACACTTGTGTGTGGTGTGTGTATGCATATGAAAGAACATATAAGATAGGCGTCTTTCCAGATAACACCACAAAGAATGTCTCTGTTATGAAACAAGTTAATTTTAAAAACGATTATCCTCTATTTATACGTCTCTAGTCTACTGATATTTTAAATCTTATCTATAATCATGAGCTTTATTCTCGTGATATTTTTTTAATATTGTATGTGAAACCGATGTTTCAGCTCAGCTTTTTACCAACTCGAGACATTCCTGAGAAACATACACATAATGTTAAATCAGCAGCTTGCAAGTTTCTACCATTGGTCTTATTAGCGTAGATGGGTGGAGCCAGTAACAGCCAATCATCTACTAGTGGAAAAAACGACAGGTGATATTTTGTACATCAGTTTCTCACGTGAACGTCACCATACTTGTACGTGCATATTTGAGAGTATAAGAGTTTTCGTTACATTGTATTATAAACCACTAATCCACAAGGAGATATGCCAATAAAGTGAAACGGTAATGGAAAATATTAACTTTACGAACATAGGCCAACAATTCTTGGATTACCAACACAGGAACCATTACAATGACCAGAATAGTTATTCTGGTAGCGCAACAATAGAATCTTTAAACCTTCACGCCCAAAATTCTGACCAAGAAAATTTCCGTGGGTACAGAAAGCGTCGAAAAAAAACTCATCAACATTATTACCAACAACGACACATGGCGAATCAACGAGAACGAAGACGAATGCAGTGTATCAACGATGCTTTCGAAGGACTTCGAGCTCACATTCCAACGTTACCTTACGAAAAACGATTGTCTAAGGTGGACACCTTGAAATTAGCTACTGGATACATAGAGTTTCTAAGAGAGCTAATTCAGTCTGATACTTATTCTGATCCAATAAAAAAACAAGGAAGCGAACAACCCAAGAAAATAATTATCAATTATCATAAAGGTGAGGTAATTGATGGCGTTTTTAAACACCCCAAATCTCAAATAAAAGCATTGTATTTGTGTTTCAAAATTATTTACCAAGTTTTTGCCTAAGTGTTTGATATTAAATTTTTTTATAGTTCTATTTATTTTCACGTGTAAATCATTAGTACAAGCTACATGTTACGAGCTAGGAAAATGAGATAAACAACGTTAGTAACATGGAAACACTAAACCAGCTTAAATAAGAGTTGAGCGAATACGTAAACAAATTTTGATTTTTTTTGCACTTATCAAATACGTTATTTGTTTTAGTATGTGAAAATAAATTATTCTATTTCAGCATTAAACTGTTTAGCAACAAGCATGCTTTTATAAAACATCTGTTGAAACAGCTACGTTTGTGATTTCAGAACACATTAATTTGTATTTAGCAGAAAAAAAAACATTTGGAACAGCTACGTTTGTGATTTCAGGACACATTAATCTGTATTTAGCAGAAAAAACATTTGGAACAGCTACGTTTGTGATTTCAGAACACATTAATCTCTATTTAACAGAAAAAAAACATCTGTTGAAACAGCTACGTTTGTGATTTCAGAACACATTAATCTGTATTTAGCAGAAAAAAACATTTGGAACAGTTACGTTTGTGACTTAAGAACACATTAATCTGTATTTAAAAGAAACAAAACATTTGTTAAAACATTTACAGTTTATGATTTGTGAATACATACAACTATGTACATAACAGCCAAACTATCTGTTAAAACAGTTACAATTTACGATTTGTGAATACAACTAACTGTGTACATAACAGTATTTTTAGTTCTTATTTCAGTAACAATAGAGTTCATGGGAAGTTGCGACTATCTCATCATGTAGAAACTTTAAGCCCTCGTTCTTACTGGTCTTGGGATCTATAGTGTTTTTATCGTGAAAATGTCAAGTTTGACAAATTTGTGGTTTTAGTACTTACTGATAATAAGTTTACAATTTTAAATATACACAGACATCAAATTTAAAACTCTGTCTTTTGAATTATAAAACTATGTGCTTTTGGTTAAAACTTAGAAGAAATGACATTGAAATAAGAAATAACTCTAAAACTCGGGGTGTTTTGACAGACAAAAGATACGCATAGATGGAAGGACATTTTATTTATTTATTTTCTACTGTGTTTATGACAAACATAACATTTTTAAAATTTAGACAAAGTCTTGATAAATAGTTAGTAAGATTACAAAAATGGTACATATTTTTAAAGTCACATTTAGTAATTGAATTTTAAAATTTATGTCTTGGATTTTGTGTTTGTCCTAAACGAATTCCTGAGAAATCTTTGATAATCCAGAAAACCTGATATATAAATTTAGCGTTCTACAATGTCCAGAGATTAATTATGCATAGCATCATTATTGTTGTTTAAAAAAACCCACGAGAAACAATAGAAAAATAAATTTATTATTTCAGGGAATAAAAGATAGAAATCATGAATGACTTAGATGCCTAATCTGTTTTTTGATTCACTGTTCTCCTTGTGTGCAACAGTTTGTTTGTTTGTTTTGAGTTTTGTGCAAAGCTACTCGAGGTCTATCTGTGCTAGCCGTCCCTAATTTAGCAGTGTAAGACTAGAGGGAAGGCAGCTAGTCATCACCACTCACCGCCAACTCTTGGGCTACTCTTTTACCAACGAATAGTGGGATTGACCGTAACATTATCACGCCCTCGCAGCTACAAGGGCGAGCATGTTCGGTACGACCGGGATTCAAACCCGCGACCCTCAGATTAGGAGTCTAACGCCTCGACACGCTTGGCCATGCCGGGCCGGTGTGGATGACAGACTAGATTCACTTAGTCGGAATATAAAAATAACTTCAGTAAAAACTAAAATTATGTGCTCCTAAAAATATTGTTATTAATAAAATAAGTAGAACTGTTATTTTGGAGAGAAATAACATAATGGCGGTTTTAATACACTTCTCAGTAATTTTTTTATTCATAAATAACTCATGAAAGTTATAAATAACAATGTTCAGAGCTGTATATATTGTTACAATTTCCTCACTGAAAAAGAAAAAAATATGTAAATGGCAACTTGCTTGAAATTATTTAAGTTATATTCATTATCAAAAGCTCGTTATTCCAACTTACACATCAGGCATTTTAATAAATAAATTACCAAACTTTCGTAGTCAAACTTTGAATATAAAGGAAGTGTTCAACCTCAAGCCTGATTTCAAAACTCAACCAAATTTTATCCGTAGATAAAATAACTTTATATTTCTTAAGACCTTTCCGCGCATCAAATAATAACATGTTTATTTATGGTAGAATTACTTCCACAATTTTTTGGTTGACAAACACTCCTCTGAAAATGGTGAATTTTGTCTTTCTTTCTCCAACTTTTCTATTCTTACAATAAAAGGGTAACAGTTTCAGCTGAACATTTCTTAATGTTACTTGCTTCCATCCTATAACTTTGAGTGCGATTACAGATTTTATAGGTTTTATTCAATAATACTTTTATTAAGTTCCAATGAAAAAAACGTGCATACACCATGTAAAAATGTGAATATACCATGTGAAGTCGGCTCATGAAACATTAATTTTTTATAGTCTAAGTATCGGGAAATTATGACCTGTTGTTATATCGTAAGAACCATGTTAGTGTGTTGACTGTTTAAATTCTTCAAAAACTAACTATACTGACTCAAAGCGCCAGAATGTTATATATATATATGTTATCTCTAATCATTGTTTTTCGAAATAGCAAAGAAATAAATTAGATATCAAAGGTGTTATATTCAACTTTGTGTAGCAGTTTTTGCTAGATTGTATTATGAACGACTAATATGTAAAGATATCTGGTTATAAAGCGATAGGGAAATGGAAAACATTAGCTTTACGAACACAGCCCAACAATTCTTGGATTACCAACACGAGGACCACTACAATGATCAGAACAGTTATTCTGGCAGTACAACTATAGAATCTTTAACCCTTTATGCCCAACATTCAGACTAAGAAAATTTTCGTGGGTGCAGGAAGCGTCGATAAAAACTTATCAACACTGTTACCAATAACGACACACGACAAATCAGCGAGAACGAAGACGAATGCGCAACGAATATGAAGTGTTATCCATACATCATTTCTGTAATCATTGTTTCTCGTAATAGCAAAGAAATAACTAGACAACCAAGGAGTTATATTCAACTACGGGCCCGCATCATCAATTTGTTGACTAAAAAAATGTTTCTTCTGTTGGAAATTCTGTTGTGATATTTGAAAGAAACTTTTGTATAGTGTTCATTTATATCACCTACCTCTGTAAATACCAACCTACAGAATATACATATAATTTCATCTTAAGGTGTAGTCTATGTAAATATAATAGTACTGCCTGTTATTTGTTGTATGTCCATGTAACTACTTCGCAGGGTGTGGAGAGATCTTCACCAAAACTGGTTTGAAGGCTCATTATGTCCAGTTTTACATTTTGCGGTCTTTACTGGCGTTTCTTTTTACCGCTACGTCGTCCCCTGTTGATAGATCTTCATCAAATTTGGCACGAAGTTTTGTGGCGACCATGCTAAGTAATACGTCAAGTTTCTGTTCCATTCATCATGAATTTCCATAACTTCCGTCCAGAGAATGGGGACTCCAGCTTGTAAGTAAATGAAGTTTCACTTAACAAATATCTTCATGGAATGTAACGGTCTAACCTCTTCTACAGATTCAAAACTACTGTCAGAAATATATCAGTTACTTTATGAACTAAGGAAAAAGTTCCAGGAGAAGTCAGTTAAATGATTTGATTGTTTGTTTTGGAATTTCGCACAAAACTACTCGAGGGCTATCTGCGCTAACCATCCTTAATTCAGCAGTGTAAGACAAGAGGGAAGGCAGCTAGTCATCACTCCCCCAACTTTCTCTTGGGCTACTCTTTTACCAACGATTTGTGAGACTGACCGTCACTTTATAACGTCCTCACTGCTGAAAGGGCGAGCATGTTTGATGCGACGGAGATTCGAACCTGCAACCCTCATATTACGAGCAGAACGCTTTAACCCACCTGGTCAAAAAACCATTTCAATTCTGGATCCGTCATTGTGAATATTTATAAGTTTTAACAAGAGGAAAAATTAGTTTAGAGTAGTGGTTGTTAACCTGGGTTCAATCGAACCCCAGGGGTTCGGTGAGTTAGTCTCAGGGGTTTGGCAGAGGTCAAGACCGTGTCAGTTTCGTTCACCGCACGCGTATGATTCGTGACGACATGCTTCACTTGGCCCTCATTGGCTGCGGCTGATCACGTCACATCACTTGGCCTTGATATCTGTGGTGCATGGAACTTCGTGCGCTTAGCAGTCGACTTGCGACTGTAGTAATCGTGCGTCATTTGTGATTTTCTTTCTAATTTTTCAATCCCTTCATACTAACTATGCCGAGAAAAATTATAGTGATCAGACGAATACACACAATATGGATTCACGTGTATAACGGAACATGATGGGAGTCAACGTCCTCAATGCATGATTTGCAATGCCAAGTTGAGCAATTCTAGTCTAGCACCGGCAAAACTAAGAAAATATTCCCTAAAGCTGCATGGAGATGAGAAATACAAGAACACAGCGCTTACTGAATTCAAGGTAAAGAGAGCCAGGTTCCATGAAAAGGCTACTTTGTCTGTTCTCGGCTTTGTGCCCACAGACAAACCGATCCTCACACAATAGTACATAGTTGCGTACTTGATCGCAAAGCAAGGCAAACCACACATCATTGGTGAAGCACTCGTAAAACCAGCTGCATTGAAGATGGCGAATATCATGCTCAGAAAAGCTGCTGAAAATATGTTATCTCAAATTTCTCTTTCAAATCACACCATCAGCAGCAGAATAGATGGCATGAGCGATGACATCTTGGCTCAAGTAGTTGCAGATCTGACTTCAAGCCCATAAAAATTCAGCCTGCAACTCGACGAGACCATCGACGTTTCCAATCTAATCCAGCTTGTTGTATTCGTGCGCTATGTGAAGAACGACGAAATAAAAGAAGATTTTTTATTTTGTAAGCCTAACAACAACTAAGGAAGCCGACGTGAAGAAACTTGTGGATGGCTTCTTCTTCAGAGACAATACATTATCAAAATCAAATACATTCCATCTAATATATGTGACAATGTTATCACGTCACGATCAATCCAACTATTTATTAGTAAAAGAGTAGCCCAAGAGTTGGCATTAAGTAATGCCAACTATCACTGCTAACTTGGGGACGGCTAGCGCATATATTCCTCGTGTAATTTTGCGCGAAATTCACAGCAAACTGAACCAATCTTATGTTAACAGTAAATTCAGTTAGTAAATACCGTTGCCTCTGTGTTAACCTATCTCTGATTTACATTCTGAAACATGAACCCAGATATCTCTCCTACGCTCAAGATATATCACCATCAGACAGTGAAATGTAACTTGAAACCAAAATGTTTTTTAGCTTCAAAGGATACAGCTTTCACATTTTGAAATTTCCATCAAGAGTTCAGATGTGAAACTACTTCCTAAAAGCATGAACACTTCGCTTTTCGGGTTAAAAATACCATCCACACTTCAGGTTATATCAGTCATGGTCGCTTTTTTAATTGTAATATGTGTATCAATAAGTTAGATTTAAGAGGTAGGTAGCATATGATACTTCACCCTGAAAATGCTTAACTTCTCTTTATATTTGAATCCAAGCTAGAAATATAGCCCCGTTATTCTAATGGATGGAGTTGGTTTCATGGTATTTGGTTTGTTTTGAATTTCGCGCAAACCTACACGAGGGCTATCTGCGCTATCTGTCTCTAATTTAGTAGTGTAAGACTAGAGGGAAGGCATCTGGTCATCACCATCCACCGTCAACTCTTGGGCTACTCTTTTACCAGCGAATAGTGGATTAACCGTCACAGTATAACGTCCCCATGGCTGAAAGAGCGATCATGTTTGTTGGTGCGACAGAGATTCGAATCTGCGATCCTCGGATTGCGAGTCGAGCACATTAACCACCGGCCATGCCGGACCTGGTATCACAGTAGATAAGATTATTTGATTGAATGTAAGTTGAAAATAGTACTTGTACTTTGAATCTTGTGCATGGTCATGTCTCACAGTTGAAGATGACAACCAAATGAATCAACTCTTACACTGTTTTTAACACCTTTGTATTTAAGTAACATACTTTAAACATTATGTGTAATTAGCTATGCTTGTTACTAACTATATATTTTTCGTTGTGGTTTCTGATCAAAGGTCAGTATTAAATTACTTCTAGCCAAAACAATTAGGGGTGATTTAGTCCAGAAATCTGGGCTTTGGTTGCTGGTTATGGCCTATGGTTTGCCTATTTCGTAAAGACCAGTAGCTGATCATAGGTCTTTTATTTCTTTCTCTGTAAAGACACTAAAAAACGTTAATCTATGTTAAGAATGTTTCGTTTTGCATCAGAGACTCAAGAATCACACGAACACCAATACATATATACGTTATAATGTAGACAGGTTTTAGAATGGACCTTCAAGGACCTTTAGGTCTAGTGTGGCTAAGTGGTTAAGGCAATCGACTCGTAATCCGAGAATAGCAGGTTTCAATCCCTGTCACACCAGACGTGCTCGCCCTTTAAGCAGTGAGGACGTTACATTGTATGATCAATCCCACTAATCGTTAATTACAGAGTAGCCCGAGAGTTGGCGATGGGTGGCAATGACTAGCTGCTTTCCCTCTAGCCTTACACTGCTAAATTAGGGACAGCTAGCGCAGATAGCCCTCGAGTAGCTTTGCACTAAATTCAGAAACAAAGTATTCAAGGTCTTTTAAAATTTGTATTTAATAAATATTATACTTTCTTTAAATGTCATATGACTGGACATTATGTAGACTAAGTTATCTTTTTCACAAGCAACTCTGTGTATTGTGCGCGTTAAACATACTCTAAAAACTACTTTGAAAATGTAATGCTATATTACTTTAGTTTCCACCTGCGTGCAAACTACGTTGAAAATAACATTAAGCGTTTTTTTTACTTTTAAAGTTTTCGACGAAATTTCTTTAGGAATGCAGAGTTTTTAAAAACTTAACGACGTGTAAATTGATAATAACGAATTTTTATGAATTTTTTCGGTCGTCTATCATGTGACTTTTCGTTTGCCGAAATTTAGGAATGAGTCATAAGTACGTTTCTTTCTGGCCCGGCACGGCCAGGTGGTTAGGGCATTCGACTTGTAATCTGAAGGTCGCGGGATCGAATCCCCGTTACACCAAACATACTCGCCCTTTTAGCCGATGAGGCGTTAAAATGTGACGGTCAATCCCACTATTTATTAGTAAAAGAGTAACCCAAGAGTTGGCGGTGGGTGGTGATGGCTAGCTGCCTTCCCTCTAGCCTTACACTGCAAGATAAGAAACGGCTAGCGCAGATAGCCCTCAATTAGCTTTGCGCGAAATTCAAAACAAACTGTTTCTTTCTCTATTTTTATTTCAGGTGGGACAAACAATAATCTACCATTGGCCGGTCATTCTCTTTCCTGGACTAATGAAAAACAACCACCCCAGAAAAGACACAGAATGGTTGCTAAATTATGGACTCCTGAAGATCCCGAGAAAGTCAAGAAGCACTGTGATGAATCAGTTCCACAGTCGGAATGCTCACGCGCATCCTGAACACCCCGTTTTAGAGCTCATTTGTACTTATTAATATTACGCGAGTTACCTTTTGTATTGGCGTTTATATATTACTTTCAGTATTATCTTACAGGAATATGAATGATAGTTTTATGGCTATAAAGTTTTGAATTTTCAATACGCATTAGAACTGTATAGAAGTTGTCTACAAAACAATCCTGTTCTATTAATGCAGGTAATCACTTCTTCGTATTGTAACAATGTACTATTAGTAGATATAACATATCTGGTTCAAGGGCGGTCTGTACCACTGAGGGGTTTGTTTGTTTTTTTGGCAACGAAAATGATTCGGTTTCGTGCTCATATTGAGCAAGTAATGCAAAAACTAGTTAACTCTGCGTTTCGCACAAAACTACAATAAAAGTTACACACACACTCGCAAGTAAACAAATAAAACTTGCAAAGACAAACGAACCTTCTGAAGTGTTATATTTCATTTCAAACGTCGTTTTCAATCGCGAACTTATCAGGTTTTGCTTCATATTCGAAATGGAAAATAAACATCCTGGAAAAAAAATATGAAAGCAGTTGCGTGGCAAGAGATCTTTAGTGTTCGTGAAGTTCGTAGCTGTTAGACTGCGTTCGTGAGAAACGTCGGTGTTGTCAAGCGCTGGAAGAGCGAAAAATGTGAAACTTAATTTTATTTTTTTCCCTGCGTTGAACTAAGTAAATGACTGAAAACACTTTTAACAAGTGGCAACTGAAAATAATAAAAAAGGCATATACGTGCGTGTAAAGGTATACGCTGTTTAAACGTACATGAAAGAAGTCTGTAATAATAACAAATGAGGTTTATCGCGCCCGATTGTTCACGCACTATAATTTTAATATTAACGTCTCGTTAACAAAAAAAACAACTTGCGATTACCACTTCGAGGCCGTGGGTGAGATATGAGGCAAACCTCATTATTCAGACAAAGAAGAGGAGCCCAAGAGTTGGCGGTGGGTGTTGTTAACTAGCTGGCTTTTTTCTAGTCTTTAAGTTCAAAATCTGGAGCAGACAGCGATTACATTAATTTCAATCAAATTTTTCATTCAATTAATTAGGACATGTATAACTCTGCACGGTAATACTGATATCTGTTTGTTTCTTTTCACGTGTATGTCGTATCTCAAAAAACGCGTTTTTCGGAACGCAAACGCGACAAAATTGCGAGGATTAAAGAGCTTGAACATTGCTTCCATTTTTGATTTGTCTTAAGGATTTCCGAAATCTGTTATCAAGTCAGCGTTGAGTTTTACTTAACCGAGAAGTTTTAAATTCAGAGTACATGTTGAATACAATAAATAAAACAGTCAAACACACAGATGTCTTGTGGTTAAACGTTAAAAGATTATTTGATCTTCTCATAACTGTTCTAGGGTCCACATAATAGCAGATACATCATTGGAAAAAAAAGCTAAAAATTGGCTCTGTTCACAATTGTTTTTCGCGTCAATGATTTTCACGGTTTTTATTTATTTTTTACGACCCCCAGGGGCTCAGCGGTATGTCTACGGATTTACAACGTTAAAAACCGGGTTTCGATACACGTGGTGAGCAGAGCACAGATAGCCCATTGTGTAGCTTTGTGCTGAATTCAAAACAATAACAATTCTTTGTATGAAATGCAATCAATATACCTCTCCTCGCTTGTAATAATTTTAAATTTAATTGTATTTTGTACTTATCCCAGCAGATTTTATCAAATTACGTCTTCTCAAACTTTGATTAGTTACAGAAATATTAAAATACAAAACCAAATGTGACCATTTTACGTAACACATTTGCAGTTGTAAGTGTAACAGTTTCTAATCATCAAGGTAACTTCTTTGGAAATTTTTATGTACATCCTTAAACTTCTTTGTTCCAGCAACTACGATGTAACAAAGTACTTCAGCAATTGCAATTTACTTCATAGATGTGTATGTGTTAACATGGTGATGTGTCGTCACGGACGCTATCCGCAGAGTCGCAAGCGACGTGATTTTCACCTAAGTATTACGCTTTCCGGCGATTTGCTACCAAATAGACAATTTAGTGACACAAGTAATTAAAAGGTGTGTTTATAAAAAAGTTTTCTGAGAAGTAATATTCATACGGTACATTGTTAAAATTTACAATTTTTAAACGATGTAAAACTAAAGACACGAGATTTCGAAGAAGGGAACTTAACTTTCAATATTTTTTTATTAAAGCAAAATAACTTGAACAACAGAACATTTAGGCCACCTTTATAGCACAAAATCACTCCAGAAACAACCTTTATCAATGAAGGTGATGTTAAGCAAGAGAGCCCACTGAGCCAAAGAGTTGATCATAATGCAATTGGCCATATTTCCTGGTGCAACTAACGATGTAATAAAAAGGATTCGAAGAAGGTGAAGGCCCACAAGCTGAACTTACAACCAAACTTCGGAATAAGCAGAAAGATCTCCGAAAAACTGGATTTCACAGCAATCCCTGTCGACTACATATATATGGTATATTGCAGTATAGGCCCAGCATGGCCAGGTGGTTAAGCACTGAACTCGTAATCCGAGCGTCGCGGGTTCGAATCCCCATCACTCCAAACATGCTCGCCCTTTTAGCCGTGGGAGTGTTCTAATGTGACGGTCAAACCCGCTATTCGTTGGTAAAAAAGTAATCTAAGAGTTGGCGATGGGTGGTGATGACTAGTTGCCTTATACTGCTAAATTAGGGATTGGCTAGCCCAGATATTCCTCGCTTAGCTTTGCGCAAAATTCAAAAAACCAACAAACATATTGCAGTATATAAGTCGATTGTTTTTATTATAAAGTGTTGTTCCAAAAAAGGAATCTCAATTTATACAATGGATACAAACAATGTAGAAAAACTTTCGATCGTCAATGAAGCCTCGAGTTGAATTAGCTCAATTTATTAGGAGACACTGAACAATCTTCTTCACACAAAGCCTTTCTTTTGCAGTTCTAAAATGACCTTATAAAGGTTTTAATGGGCATTCTACTTGTAATTTCAGTGATGTGTTCCACAGTTGAACATCAAAATGTCTCCAAAATATATTAGATACGAAAGAAGACTGAAATAGTGAAGTTTACAGAAAAGTCGAATAACTCTGCTGTGGGTAGGATATTTGGCGTAAATTAAAAACTTGTCCGCGTTTGGCAAAAACAAATAGGAAAAGTTGAATGTCTGTCAGGAATGAAATGTGTTGCTGTTCAGGGACGAAAAACTGGTTTTTGGCCTCAACTGGAAAGGGATTTTGAGAAATTGGTTAAAAGAAACAGTAAATCTTATTTGATTGTAATAAAAAAAATCATGTTATGCTAGAAGACGAGGTATAGGCGAGGTTGTTGTTGTTGTTTAGAATTAAGCACAAAGCTGCACAATGGGCTATCTCTTCTCTGCCCACCACAGGTATCGAAACCCGGATTTTAGCGTGGAAGTCCGCAGACATACCGCTGAGCCACTGGGGAGCACGTAGGCGAGGAAGATAAATGTATTTAACTTTATTGGTCATCGAAACTGATGTAACCGTTTCGTGAAGCGAAACAACTAGGTCCTATGACAGGAAATGATGGCTGCCCAAAGATGGTTCCATGAAGGATTGTAATGTTTATGATGATCAAATAATTCAAAGTGAATTCAATGAACTTTTCGGCAATTCGGATTCTCAAGATGAAGACTTTAATGGATTTTAAATTTTATTGTAAATTTAATAAATTATATATATATATATATAAATCTTTCTCTATAAATGTTCTTCTTTCCTTAGAAATATATGCTTTCTATGCAATTTTAGGGGGATAATTTCATATATTGGTGATAAAAAAATTAGAGTGTTTATTTGGCTCAGATTTAGGGGGTCGAATTATACGCCACAGAATATGGTGCGCCAAGTTCCAATGCAGTGTTAAGGGCCTTTTGTGCTTAAACAACCTTGTAAACCGACGTTTACTTTCAGTATAGAACCTGTGGAAAGTTTGCCAAGACATGTAGTGTCAGACTTGGTTTTGCTATCTTTTGCAGAAGATGGTTACTTTTGGAAGCTGTAGTTACAAGATGATTGTACGTGTAACTAAATAAATCAGAACAATTACTTTGTAAAGATGTTCACAATTCAACAGATTAATTTGGTAAATGTATTACTTCTTACAAGTGTCACCCACTAGCACAGCGGTATGTCTGCAGACTCACATCGCTAGAAATTGGGTTTAGATGCTCGTGGAGGGTGGAGCACTGATAGCCCATAATGTATCTTTGCCCTTAGTTACAAGCTAACAATTTTACAAGTGTTACAAACAGTTCACCTCAAAATAATAAAGATCCCATTTTTATATGCAAAAACGGCTCTTCTGGGCCCAGAAAACACTTCAAATAGAAGGTCGAAACGTTGTTCGCTCTTCTATTTGAAGTGTTTTCTGGGCCCAGAAGAGCCGTTTTTGCATATAAAAGTTCTCAACAAGTGGGTTTCTCGACATCACTGAATAAAGATCCCAGTTCGGCTTACTTCTTAAGTAATTTAGTGTTTACACGATATATACACCATCGAATCAAGCCCATGAAATGTTGAACAATTGAATATCTTATTAAACGCACCCATCAACCAAATCGCCATTAGCGAGGATGCATACAGTCGTAAGGGAAGAGCACAGAGAATACCCATAATGCCTCAACTTTTTTTTTTCTCTCTTCTGACAAGTGTATTCTTCAGGGATACCTGAATGCTAAAGAAGTAATTTTTTTTTTCATTTTGACTGAATCACTTTAATCATTAAATTTCACATCATTTTGAAGACACTCAGGTTAAAAAAATAATGTATGTGGGAATAAGTCAGAATTTGTCAAAATTCCGAAACGAAACATAACCGGAAGATATTCATAATTACGAGTCCTAGTTTGGTTTTACTTTCACGCAGTATGATAAAGAAATGAAAATAAATATTTTTATGACTAATTGAAATTATCCCAGCATGACCAGATGGTTGAGACACTCGACTAGTAATCCGAGGGTTGCAAGTTCGAATCCTCGTTACACCAAACTTGTTCGCCCTTTCAGGTGTGGAGGCGTTATAAAGTTACGGTCAATCACACTATTCGTTTGTAAAAGAGTAGCTCGGTGCTGAGTGGTGATGACTAGCTGCTTTCCCTCTAGTCTTACACTGTTAAATTAGGAACGGCTTTGTGTGTAGATAACCTTACACAACTTTCTGTGTAAGAAACAGTAATAGGAATATATTACGTTATACACTTCATGTTTCTATCAGTTAGGAAAAGCACCACTACATAATTATACTGGCCCATTCGAGTTATGAAAACCGAGTTCTACAACACTAACATGCCGTTGACGTAATAAAATAACTCAAGAAGATGGTTGCATTCTGCGGGCGTATCTATGATATGGTTTGAAAATTAGGTTGGAAAATCCATCAAAGTTTGTCAGCAAAATCTTTGACATTTTCAAATGTGACTCCAAAATGGTTGTATAATAGCTTTACTGGTCAGTTCTAGACTATTACACAAATATTGCTTAATTGTTTTTTGTTTTTTAAATTTCACGCAAAGCTACTCCCTAATTTAGCAGTGTAAGACTAGAGGAAAGGCAGCTAGTCACCACCCACCGCCAACTCTTAGACTACTCTTTTAGCAACAAATAGTGGGATTGACCGTCACATTATAACGTTCCTACGGCTGAAAAGGCGAGCATGTTTGGCGCGACGGAAATGCGAACTCGCAACCCTCATATTACGAGTCACACGCCTTAACACGCTTGGCCATACCGGGCCAAAGGAGATGTTAAGAGACTGAATTTATCAGCGACATATTTTGCGACTTAAATACTTACTTTAATTAAATAAAATAATAAGTATCACTAACAAAATGTGGAAACAATTAAATTAGAAGTATGTTATTCACATGAGACCGATGCCTCTACACACGATAAGCATCACAGTTACTAATTAATCTCATGTGAATAACTAACAGGACCTATCAAAGATACACTTCACATCAATTTGCATGCGTTTCTTTTTATTTAATTGTACGTATTTTGGAATAAATGCCTTAATTGGAGAAGCTTTGATGTATATATATATATGATACGTATCTGAAGATGACTTAGGAAAGCCGAAATATTGTTCTCTGCTAATCAATAAAGCCCCCCCCCAGTGGCTCAGCGGTATGTTTGTGCACTTATACGCTAAAATTCGGGTTTCGATACCCGTGGTGGGCAGAGCACAGATAGCCCATTGTGTAGATTTGTGCTTAATTCAAAACAACAACAGCTAATCAATAAAAGTGTTCATGTCAGCCGTTCTGAAATTCAATAATAACACTAATGATAATATATATCTGACAACAGCGTGTATTAAAATGTACCAGTATTGAATCTTTCAGATATAACTTGAAATTCATTTTCATTGAAATTAATTTCTCTTTATAAATTTAAAAATAAACAGAAACAACGTTAAACCTTATGCAAGCAATACGCGATAAAGTAGGTTTCGTTTACGAAGCAGCAAGGAAAGCCGGAACGCTTCATGAGATTAGTTGAAAGAAGCAATGTACTTTTTTTTTATTACGTTTGTATATAATATCTTTTACGGCAAGTTAGATTATGAATGTTGTATTTTTAGAATTAGAAAACTTCAGGGCACAAATAATTTATTTAGTTCGGATGATCGCCATCATGCACCGCTGCAGGTACTTTCAAACCGGGATTTTCTCCCGATAGGCCTAAGGCGGGAGGAGAGACTGTACTATCGACCATAGTGGCAGCCTGTACATCTGTTGCTGCGTTGAAGATTCCCACGTCAGGGCAGCTCGAATCGATCTGCAGTGGGAAACAGAAAGGAATAGAACAGATTTATGTTCACTACATTTATTGAGATGGAACATTCCACTAAATATAAACTTACACACTTACATTTTATTGTCTTCAGTTTTTCGTGTTAGATATTTTAACTAATAAATTATATCTGCGTTCTCACGAGAGATCAAAGACAGCAAACAAATACGTATTTTTTTCATTATAAATCCAGAGAAATTTATTTACTGTTTTTATTTTGTAATTTTTACCAAACCTAATAACAGCTTTAAAAACACGCACAAAATACAAACTTCTTACCGAAATAACGCGCTCGTTTCTTACGCGTAACTAATTCTGAAATAAACTTAGTAGCTATTTTTATTTCTAATATTCGATACCCATGGCGTGCAGAGCACTGCGTGGCTTTGTGCTTAATTCAAAACAACAACAAAAAGTTTGAATATTTCATGATACAGTCTGTTGTTTCGCCGGCTGTTCGCTTTTGGTAAGTACAGTTCGAGTTATGGGGGTTTTAATAACCATTTTGTAGTAAGAGTTATTGAAGCTATATATTTTTCTGGTATCATGAATGTTCACTTTCACTGTATATCATATCATATTTGTAATTTAAGATCTTCTTCCACGTTTCATAAGGTATACTTCACAACAGAATCTCAAAATTAAATATGACAGAAATAATTTGATGAAAATATATTTTGCATTTTTCGGTGACTATTAATCAAAGCAGTTAATCAACACTACACAGCGCTAACATTTGGATTACTCTTTGCCAAGGAAAAGTGGAATTCACCATTACATGATAATACCATGCTACCACGGCTACAAAGAGAGCAAACTCGGCATGGCCAGGCGGGCTAAGGCGTTCGACTCGTAATTTCAGGGTCGCGGGTTTGAATCCCGGGCGCACCAAACATGCTCGCCCTTTCATCCGTGTGGGCGTTATGACGTTACGGTCAATCCCACTATTCGTTAGTACAAGAGTATCCCAACATTTGGCTGTGGGTGGTGATGATTAATTGCCTTCCCTCTAGTCTTACACTGCTAAATTAGTAGCTTTGTGCGAAATTCAAAAAACAAAACAAAAAAGCGAGCAAGTTCGTGATGTAATTCGAACTCTCAACCCACAGACTGGGATTTGATCAGCCTCATCACTAGGTCATGTCAAGCTAATTGTAAACAGGTAAGTATACAAATGGTTACAAATAATTCAGTATCGATAATAATATGCTCATATTCTCCTCTGGGTCTAATCCTCAATTTGCACAATAGAAAAGCTAAATATTCACGAATCACCATATGTATTTAGCCATACGAATAAAAATTCACTTCCCACAATTTCTTAAATAATTATAGCAACACAGCACAGATATGTTATTGTGTAGCTTTGTTATTTTACGAACTTACAATGCTAAAATTCGGAGATCTGTTCACTGTGAAGGACGGAATACGGACAGCCCACTGCTTAGTTTTACCCTATGAAAACAACCAAATAATGTCTTCTAATTTGGTACTGTTATCTAGTGAGAATTTGTTTGTTTGTTTCGAATTCTGCACAAAGCTACTCGAGGGCTATCTGTGCTAGCCGTCCCTAATTTAGCAGTGTAAGACTAGAGGGAAAGCAGCTAGTCATCACCACCCACCGCCAACTCTTGGACTACTCTTTTACCAACGAATAGTGGAATTGCCCGTCACATTATAACGCCCCCATGGCTGAAAGGGCGAGCATGTTTGGCGCGACGGGGATGCGAACCCGAGATCCTAACATTACGAGTCGCACGCCTTAACATGCTTGGCTATACCGGGCCTAAAGAAAACGATAAATTAATGTTACAGAAATGAAATTAAAGCATAAACAAACTTTGCAAGAAATATTATATTTGATTTTTAAGACTATTGCAAAATATCGTTACAAAATTAGCAACAGGTGAATTATTTTTGTTTTATTTTATGTAAAAACTTAATAGATAGAGAAGATGTCAGCAAAATGAATCTTGAATGGTGGTTAGGATACCAGATTCGCTACCTGTGGGTCGTGGTTTCGAATCTCATTACCGAACATGTTAGCCAACTTAGCCGAGGTGACGTTCTAATGTGATGTCCAATTCCAGTATTTGATTCAAACATCCTCAGGAATCGAACCCCTGATTTTAGCGTTGTAAATCCGTAGATTTACCGCTGTTCTAGCGGGGGGATAGTAATAGAGTAACTAAAGAGTTGGTGATGACTAGCTATGTACAGCAGGTCACTTCAGTTTTGCGAATATTAATTTTATTTTTTGGCGAATATAGAAATAAAAGAAAGTGCCGTATGCGGAACAAGAAGCTAGGAAGTAAAACTTAGTAAGTCGGTATAAGAAGCTAGGAAGTGAAACTTAGTAAGTCGGAACAAGAAGCTAGGAAGTGAAACTTAGTAAGTCGGGACAAGAAGCTCGGAAGTAAGACTTAGTAAGTCGGAACAAGAAGCTAGGAAGTAAGACTTAGTAAGTCGGAACAAGAAGCTAGGAAGTAAGACTTAGTTAGTAAAATTGTTGTTTTATGGTTTACTTAGGCTTCTCGGAGAATATTTATTAAGCAAACTTGAACAGAGGTCGTGTATTTTATACTGAAATAATATTGGAGCCTCAGTACTTCGCTTTGGTCTATGTCGCTAGATCCAGTCATATTCTATCTGTCGACCGTCCATCTTAAAAACATCCCATAGCGTAGCTTTTATTTTAAAAAAAACTCCATTGTGAGCTTGTCGTGTCAAAAGCACGTCACTCCTTCATGCATGGAATTCCATAATCCATCAGTATACAAGAACGATTGTTTTAGATTACCCGTTTCTATCGTCCGAATGTTGGATATACAAGACTGTTTAATGTAAGTGTTATTATTTAGCTTATTTTTGTGACTTAATATTTTTTATTGTTTGGTTTTTAACTTGAAAATGGATTGTTTTCAAAGTGTTATTTGTGACAATTTTGTTACGTAACTCTGTACGAATTGTAAGTTGTGTTTGTCTAGGCTTTACGTAACACTATACATATCTTCGGTGTTTTGCTTCTTACCTTAACTGAGTATTGTTTTATTATAGAGTCGTAAAGTTTGTCGAAAAATCTATGTTTCAGTGAACAAATATAAATATAGGTAGCAAAGTGAGTACAAATCAAGTTGGGAAAAAGTGATGTGAAAGTGAAGTTTAGTCAGAAAAAGTTAGAAAAATGAAGTTAACTGGCGTGTGAATGATTTCTCTTGTCAAAGGGTGTTCTAAAGTAATTGAACCAGTCTATGTGGACTTAAAAGGAGAGAATTATTTAAAATTCTGTGTACGACTGAGGTAACCGATGAGTGATGTATATGAGGATATCGCAGATTGTACAGCAATAAAGTAGAGTGATGTATGTGAGGATATCGCAGATTGTACAGTAATAAAGTTGAGTGATGTATGTGAGGATATAGCAGACTGTACAGCAATAAAGTAGAGCAATGTATGTGAGGATATCGCAGATTGTACAGCAATAAAGTAGAGTGATGTATGTGAGGATATCGCAGACTGTACAGTAATAGAGTGATGTATATGAGGATATCGCAGATTGTACAGTAATAAAGTTGAGTGATGTATGTGAGGATATAGCAGATTGTACAGCAATAAAGTAGTGATGTATGTGAGGATATCGCAGACTGTACAGTAATAGAGTGATGTATATGAGGATATCGCAGATTGTACAGTAATAAAGTTGAGTGATGTATGTGAGGATATAGGAGATTGTACAGCAATAAAGTACAGTGATGTATGTGAGGATATCGCAGACTGTACAGTAATAGAGTGGTGTATATGAGGATATCGCAGATTGTACAGTAATAAAGTAGAAAAAATTTGTTAGTCTTCTCAGATGGATTCTAAACTAACTGAATCACAGTGAGTGAATTTTTGACAAGAAGAGAGGATTAGTTAGAAAATGAGATTCAACTATGATATCCACAATGTAAAGAATTTTTGTACACACGTTTGACTTTTTTAAAATATATTATTTTAAAACAGGTGAATTGTGTGCTATTGTTCGAATTTATCATCAACGAGTCACAAACACCCACTGTAGTAGAATCGCAGCCTACTCGTACATAAAAACCTGACATCAAACAATGTCAAAATGCAGTTCTGATACAATTTGTTTCATTGTAATTTTATATTGGCCATTAATACAATGTTCTCAACCTTCTGAGAAATATTAATCAAATAATTAAATGCTTTTGTCATCGTCTGTTTAAATGGACTTTGCACTTTTCTTTTTATCTAACACGCCATGCCCCACAGTAGCACAGCACCATGTCTGCGGACTTATAACGTTATAAAGTAGGTTTCGATACCCGTGGTGGGCAGAACACAGATAAACTAACATTCCAAAAGAAAACAGAAATGTAGTAGAAACACATTTAAATTATATTATAATAACAGTGTTAATGAAAAACAACAACAACTGAGTTTCAAACTACAAGTTACTCTTGACGAGCAACAATCTGAATTGATAGATAGCAGAAACCGAAAGAAGTTACAAAATTAAGATATTCTGGGCTTCATCATTCACCTCTATTCTTGAAATGTTTTCATTCTGTAGTATGCGAGACCTATTAATAAAAATAAAGTATAAAAGACAGTGTAACTTTACTTCAACCTTACCATAAGTGTTATCGTTGCATACAGTCTTACCATCTTATTTAAAAATTAGGATTTTTCGTTTGATCAAAGTAGTTTTCGCACGATCTAGAAAACAATTAAGTTGGTTTTGTAACTATAGACAAACACGTGCTGTTGGTGGTTTTTGTCCTATTAACATTTTTAATATAATAACGTGATTTACATTATAATTAGGGTTTCAGTTTTGCTCAGTAGTTTCAGCAACCACACATTATAAATGTCCCAATGTAAGTATCTGTTGGAGTGATTGGTTAATGATTGTAGATTTGTTAGTCACTGTCTGTTATTTCCATCCTGTTCGCCAATTCAGTTTTGTGAATGTTGACATTGTGTTTTTAAAGTACAACATGCTTGAGAAGCGCCACACGACTGTGAGAAAATTATAAAGAACTGGAATTGTTGTGAAACTAGGCCTATCATTGAATTAAAGTTAACTTGTAAACCTAGAGTTTAAAGAAATAAAACGCTTTCGTTATCACTGTGTATACTAGACTTTACATTTTTATTCGTCTTTCTTACCGAATCATCTGAAAGAATCCATCCGACAATATAAGTCGTTACAACAATATGAACGTGGCATTCTGATACTCAAAACTCAGCTATCGAAAATTTAAAGTTTGATGTAACATAACTAGTAATACAAGAAACACGATTTGTGAATAACATAAAAAACGAAAATACACTTTACTGATAAAGAAAAGTACACAAGTATAACAAAAAAGTGACAGATAAAATTACATAGTAACTTTATCCGTGTAAACTGCACTTCGGTAAAGAAACTGAAATTGGATTAAAACGTTAGGTTCAATACAGTGAAGCGAGAACTGATAACGGAATATAAACTTTACTAAATTAATTGTCTTGAAAATAAAACCAACCTAAAACAAACTAGATATTGGTTATGAACTAGAAAGTCGAACTCAGAAAGGACAAAACTGCCGTCACAGTTTACAAAGCTTAATGTAAAGAAAATAAGCAGATGTAGAATATAAAAAAATTAGATGCATTACAATATATAACATACTTGTAAAGTGGCCTCGCACGGAGGTGATGTCAGCCATGAATAAGATAGTAAGTAGGTTGTATCTGAATCGACAAACATGAGCGACCAAATGCACTGTATTGGCTCTCTTACATTTCACACATAAAAACATGCACGTGTAAAGTTAATATTCGTAATTCGACTACATATTTCCAGTAGTTTGTATTAAAACTGTAAATTTGTGTTTGCGTTTAAGCAACAATAACATATAATATTTTAGTCTATTGACTAACACTGTAAAATAAACAGGTGTTATTTGGTTACGCTAATTTCCACGAATTCTCCGCCTCTTCAAAAACTGAACACAAGTGAACTAAAGAAACATTAAGATGGACCTATATCGTAGTGTAAAGTATCAAACGTACTGTTAGTGTGAATGTGATTTGTAGTCTATTACGTATTATAATTTATCCCGAATGAGTCTTTGATTTATTATGTTAAGTACGCTATATAATACTAGTTTAAATATCCAAACATTAAATTTGACTTTAAAAGTTAATAAAATTTAATATATATCAATTTATGACATTGACGACAAGACTGATACACACAGTTCTCTTTTTTAATACAAATATATTTTAATATACAAAAGAAACAAAACCAATACAATTTATAATAGCGGTTATAACTAATAGTTATAACAAATAATGGTTTATATACAACAGCTGTACAAAACTACAGACAATACTAATTCTTATATCCGATCTATAATTCAGTATTTAAATTGACGATACAGTTTCAGGATGAACAAATTAATTCTCAGTTGATAGCAGCACAACTCGTTTAAGCTAGTTAGCTTGATTGGCTTACACCGGTTACAAGCTCACTTCTTACTGAGGAAGATATTTAGTGTCCCATCGAAGTAATTTACTGAAGTTGAACGGTGTGTAATGTTTAAGATTTATAAACGTTTCTTGTCCAATTCCGTAGTTTTCTGATTAATAAGCGTTAATCTCAATTGTTGTTTCCCAGGCCTGTGGCACACTGACTGTAGGTGACTATTAATAATATTGTCTCTCGGGTAGCTACTTTTATACGAAATACGCGAGTTTCTCGAAGTTTCAAAAGTATTTTGCTTTGAGAAAGTTTTTCCTGATGTTTGGCTCAGGGCTATTGTCCTCTCTTTTTCTAAGCTTGATAAGAATTCCAAAATTTCTTTAAACTGTTGTCCAATTGCTTTGACGAGCTATTTCTGTAAAATTTTAGAAAGAATGATTAATGCTTGTGCTTTATCTCGGAACGGCTGGAATGGGTATTAACACTTTTACTTATCAGGAAAGAACAATGTTTCAACCTTCCTGTGTCATCTTCAGGTTAACAAAGAGAGCTTGCAACTGACCGTTGCCTGACACATGTCTTAGAAACGAGAGTATACACAGGTACAGGATTGTAGGGGCGCTGCAGTTGGATGTTAGGTTATTGATTAGTATAGGTGTAAAGATGTTCCTTTACATTGGTTTAATTTTGGTTTTAGTTGTTGTATAAGTAGTGCTTCTTTGATTTTGCCTTTGTTTATATTTGTTTCCCTACTTAATATGTGGATGTTTTCTATGGTTATGTTGTGTTTATTTGATTTGCAGTGTTCAAAAACATGTGAAGGTGTTTTTTTTTGTTCTTTGAATCTGGTTTCAATTTTTGTGTTTGTTTCTCCAACATAAAAGTCGTGGCAGCTGTTGCATTGGGTTTTATAAACTATGTTGGTGTTGTGTTTGTCAGTGTGATTTTTACATAGTATAGATTTTAGTATTTGTTATGTATATGTGTAAATATTTTGTAAACGACAACATGTCGTGTTGTGTTTGAATTTTCATTTCTATTATTCATTTTTTTTTAATTCGAAATCTGGGTCAAAATGAGCGACAGGTAATTGTTGTGCAACTGTTTGAGGTAATACCTTTTGGCTGACCAAATGTTCAACAATAATTTGTTTAATATCTGCTTTTTTCATTGATTGCTTCACTTCTAAATTAAAATGTTTACCAACATCAAGTAATTCAGATTTTTTTAATTCACTGATTAATTCGAAAGAGGGATTCCGATTAAATTCGTTTATAAAATCTTCAAGTTCGAATGCCATTTTAAATATACAAACTGTCTATCTGTATAGAATATAAATCTTATTTTATAATAAAATTAAATTGTTTGTTCGATATCCCGGACGAGCCCCCAATTTTCTGTTACGTATTTTTTGATGTTTTATGTTCTTCGTAGATTAAACGCAACAGAAAAACACAGATAACAGCTTGTATAATTTATTACACTAAACTATTAACAAATATAACAGATATAACATGAATTATATAATAATAGTGACAGATATTAAGTTACAACATTCGAAATTAATTACAAAACAAAATAATATTAGTTTCAAACTTCAAAATAAATCACAATACAAAACAGTACTGGCCTGTATCTAATGTAATGATCTAAAATTAAAGTCTCAAATTCCAGTCTAGGGTGTGAATTTGGTCCCACGAAGAAATTCCGAAACAGTTCACAGTTCAATGAAATCGCCGTCTCTCAGCTCAAGCAGTAATTCAGATGTATCGTAGAGATTGACGAAATAAAATCACAACTTCCGTAGATCTAACTTCAATCACAAATCCAAGTTGAATATTCACAGCAAACACTTAATCTTTCTCAAATAACTAAAACTGATGCCTGAATCTCACTTTTATTCTTCGAATAAAACTAATGACTGAATCTATCTTCTTTTTTCGAATAAAAACTGATGACTGAATCTATCTCTCGTCACCGTCTTTTATACTGATAGGCCTATTTCTCGAACAATCTCGCAATTTCCATACAACTCCAGAGCTATCCACGCATATCCGTTCTTGCACGACACGTCGAGACACGAAGTCACCAGCACTCATTAACAAACATATGATTGGTCTACTTAATTCAAGAAAGTTCTAAATATTACCCTAAATGAATAACAAAATATTAGTTTAAACTTCTAAACAATAATGTCAATATGGAAAAATGAATAATAGAAATGAAAATTCAAACACAACACGACATGTTGTCGTTTACAAAATATTTACACATATACATAACATGTGGCAGCTGTTGCATTGGGTTTTATAAATTATGTTGGTGTTGTGTTTGTCAGTGTGATTTTTACATAGTATAGATTTTAGTATTGTACCTGGTTTTTGAACAAATTTGGTGTTTACAGGAATGTTGTATTTTTTACTAGTTTTTTCCAAATGTTGTTTTTTTCGATGATGTCGGAAACATATGGTATGCAGCAGTACAAGGTTTTGTAGTTTATTGTATCTTGGGATTTATTGTTGTTTGTTTGTTGTTGGTCTCGGTGTGTACGTATAATTTTTTCCACGGTTTTTTAGAAAATCTGTTGATGTTGAACGAAGTGGTGTTTTATTTTGCTGATTTTATCTGGTGAGCATAGTTTTTGGTTGTGTTTATTTGGTTTCTTAATATGTTGATGATACAATTGCTGATTTTACATCTTCAGAACACACACTTCTATCACTTTAACTCGATACACCCCAACATTCCTGTGAACAGGAAGAAACTAGCCAAATAGCATTTTTTAACCTCAAGATAAATAGAACTGGTGCACAATTCAAAATAGAAATCAACCACACTGGATTATACATTCCCTGGGACTCAGCACAAGAAACAAAACACAAACTCAACATCCAATAAATCAGGGCTACTAACCCATTCTATTAATATTGTATCCCTGTCTCAACAGGCTGTTGATCGCATTTAACACACAGCTGATTTTTATACCGTTATCATTTTAAAGTAGATAAACCTTACTGTAAGCCTCGCCCAATCCCAACCGTGCCCAGATTCCCTCCTCTGCCATTTCTATTCATGTCCCAATCAACACCCGTCACCAACGACAAGAAACTCAAACCATCGATTAAGAATAAACAAATTCAATGAGCCAACGGACCCAGACCACACCAATGACTATTTCGGATAAACCAACACTAACATCCATATCAAACACAAACAAAAAAGCAACTCAAACTCTGCTGCCTTCAGATAACCAAGTCTGACCAGTTATCACCAACAACAAATCTAAGTAAACCCGTTACTTGCACGAATTGCAACATTTCCTGTCTCAAAAGCCACACCTTCCTCATCAAACTACCATCCTATCCACAGAAACTTCTACTGATTCTTCCATTCCACTGTATGACCAAACAAACGAATCTCATCTACAGTCATTCCTCATTTGAGCCCGATCAGACCCTTTTCCAACAATAATAATTTCCCAAGCAGCATCCGCTAACTGAGATATTTCACGTAGATCCAAGTAATCTACAACCTCACCTACCACTCTGCCTCCATGTATCTTACAACTTCACTTTAACCGGGCACTAATAATGGATTGGCGCCTTACCGGTGAAAGTGGGTTTTCGTGAAGTACTCCCGTTTTTTCCCTATAACAAATCCATGGCACAGGATTTATAGGTTCTCACAGCACTGAAGGACCATATATCCGAAATAGTCCGTTTGTATTTAGTGTCCAGTCCAATATACGTTATACATCATATTCACTTTAGCCTTTAATTCCATAAAGTCCCATATCATTTACCAATCCTTGAATGCGGCGAAGAAAGATTACTCAATTTTCGAGCAGCTACAGATGATTAATTATTTTTAAAATAATTAAATTCAATCGAAATACTCGCTAATAGTTTGAGTTTTCTGACTATTGGCTATATATTATTTTACCCACCTGAGTTATTAGTAATTCATAAATCCCTGTTGTGTAATATGCTTTAAAATAATTAGCTATAAATCTCATAAAGTTCACTATCGTAAGACATCATAGCAGACGCAAAGTTCATGATATCTCTCACTTCCAAGAAAGATTAAAACGTTAATTTCGAGTGTGGGACTAAAAAAACAGTTGTTTTTAAGCGACCCTGATTAATGTTGAGACTTGAAACATTTGTTAAGTCAAAAGTACTGCCAAGATAAATAGATAGATCTTCCGATTGGGCCCTTAGAGCCAGGTGATTATGCCACTCGTCTTATAACCTGAGGATCGTGGGATCGAATCCCCGTCACGCCAAACTCGTTTGCCATAGCAGTCGTAGAGACGTTATAATGTGTTTGTCAATCCCACTGTTCGTTGGTAAAAAAAGTAACCCAAGAGTTGGTGGTGATGACTAGCTGCCCTCTCTCTAGTCTTACATTCCTAAATTGGGGACGGCTAAAGTATCCTTGTGTATTTAATCTTGGGCCTTTTCTTAAGCGTTGAAACGGATTTACTGTTAGACATTTGTTTTACTATCTCTCTTTGTTTCAGTCTAATATAAATTTATAAATGTATGTAAAATATATTGTCAAATGTGTATTGCAAAAGTCCCACCTGTCTTTTAAATTTGTAGAAAGTTCTTGAGCGCAAAAATTAACAATGTTCGATGTTTGCCTGTAAAATACGAGTAATTGCCATTATTATTGTCAACTGAACTTTCAACAATCTTGAGTATTAAAAAAAACTATCGAAACGGCCCAGCAAGGCCAGGTGGTTAAGGCACTCGACTCGTAATCTGAAGGTCGCTGGTTCGAATCCTCGTCATACAAAACATGTTCACCCTTTCACCCCAACGAAGAGTTGGCTGTTTTCCCTCTTGTCTTACACTGCTAAATTAGGGACGACTAAAGCAGATAGCCTTCGTGTAGCTTTGCGCAAAATTCAAAGCAAACCAAAGCTAGAGAGACACGCGGTAATACACTTTACTATTGTTCGGTCTCTACGATCAGTATACTGTAAAGCCCGGAAACTATAAGTGTGATAAACGCTTATTTGTCGGAAAACTACAGATATCTAACCAGGAAAATTTATAGATTTCAAACATTATGAACCGTTCAACTTCAAAGAATTTCGGAGATTAGAATTGTAGACATTGTATAACTTCAGCTTTGAGAAACTTACATAAAACCACACAAGAATAGAACGTTCCCATACCTATATTTCAATGAGGAATTACTTCGCTCTCTTTGAACCGTCAATAAAATATTAAGTTCCAGACCAGACAGAAGACTCAGTATTGTTTACAAGTTTGTAAAACTGTCGTATATAAATAATTATTTGTAATAATCGTTATTATGTTTTTTTTAATTTCGCGCAAAGCTATGCGTAGGCTATCTGCGCTAGCCGTCCCTAATTTAGCAGTGTAAGACAAGAGGGAAGGCAGTTAGTCATCATCACCCACCGCCAACTCTTGAGCTACTCTTTCACCAAAGAATAGTGAGATTGAAAGTCACATTACAACGCCCCCATGACTGAAATGGCGAGCATTTTTGGTGCGTCGGGGATTCGAAACCGTGACCCTCGGATTTCGAGTCAAACGCCTTAACCCACCTGGTCATGCCAGGCCTCTGTTATTACAATTTGTACTCTTGTTTGCATGTTAAAATATATTTGTGTTAAGAAAGAAAATTGCTTGTATCAATCTTGTAGGGAATCATCATAAATCTGATACACGTCGAGATTCCATCAACTTCAAAATCCAAATCCCAATTTACAGTTGTTTGAAATCGTAGCACGTAATAATATATCGGAAACCCATCCGAGATAGATTATAACGCGTAACTATGTGAAGATGTGGATATTTTAATGGAACATTCTATTGTATACACGTTAATCGTTTATTTGGATTATGCCTGTTTGTGTTTTGAAGGATTTACTATGCATTTTAGGTTGAACATATTGATATTGATCAGGATAAAAAGGCTTAGCATATTTTTTTTATTTGTTTAAAATATTTTATTTCGAAGTGTTATTGTTTTGTTGTTTTGAATTAAGCACAAAGCTACACAATGGGCTATCTGTGCTCTGCCCACCACGGGTATCGAAACCCGGATTTTAGCGTGTAAGTCAGCAGACATACCGCTGAGCCATTGGGGGGCTATTTAAACTTATTTGATTGTGTCATAATTGTAAAATGTTTCCTTTTACGTATGCTATGTTATTTGTAAAGTAATTTATTTTCATTGCCAGTAATGTATCACTGTTAAATGGTTTCATTTTGTAGTGTTGCATTGTCTGTTTAGGTTTAATGCATCAACATTAAATTTTATTTTATTTTGTCATTTTTTAAAAGGGTCGTACTTTCATAATATGCTGTTTATTGAAAATTTTTTCTATATTCCGTGCTATCTTAAATTCTTGTTATAATTTTGGTATTTACAATTTAATTAATTGAAATATTGATTCTTTGTTTAAAAGACGTTCATAAATTATCCAATGAACTGTATTTCATTGTTTAAAGGTTTAACGTGATTTTGTGATTTTCTGTATGAGGGCTTGCATTGTGATCCTGTGTTTTATGTTGAAACATAACTTTTAAATCTCTATTACATTAATTTTTAATTTCATTGTACATTATTGTTAAAGTATGGTTATGCATTAATTGTCATTGGTAAAAGGTTTCACAGAGAGTGATTCGTGATTACAATATGTTGCACATATTTTGTTTCTGAATAGTATGTGGGATTTCTTAATTGCTTATGTTGTAAAAGTACAGAAAATGGCCATTATTCCCTTTAAACTTTGCTTTTTTTGGCCTGGATAACGAAATTTAGAAATTAACCTGTTTTCTTTGTAAAAACGAACAATTTTGCACATTTTCATTCACATAAGGTCTGAATAAAACAAGATATGAATCAATATTTACATGTATTTATACTAACGTTATATAAAAATGTTTAGAAGTGAGTAGTTTTTTGAGATTTGCGACTGTAATGTAAATCACTTTCACGTGTCAGCCCTCAAATATAGTTTCAGCATTCGACTTTGTTAGGCCAAGAGCTCTTATCAAGTCATTGAGGTGTCTTTGGTTGGGGTAGTCTGGGTTTCTCTCATCAACTGCACCTTTGAAATTGTAATCTAGATCTTCAACGTCCACCTCTTCTTCTGAGGATGGCTGCTTTCTTTCTGGCGGATTGGGTACAGGGAGCTCAGGGCAGTGTGGCACTGGGGCGATGGATGACGGAAGGTCCTGATACATGATAACAGATGCATTCTTGCCAGCCCAACGTTTAGAAGGGTCCACCATGCGGAAGTAGCAATTGCTTGAGTGGTCAGTAGGTTCATGCCAAATTCTTGGAATAGCGAATTTCATGGCTCTCTTTTCTCCTTTGTACCATCCTGCAAAAGAGCAAAATAAAAATGTTATCATGAAGAATAAATTTATTCATCCACAACTAATGTGTAAGAGGTTCATGCAAAATATTTTACATATAACATTTTCTATACTATTGGAAATTAAAAAAATAAATTAGAATATATTTAAATTTTAAAAGATCTAAAATTTGTATAATATAAAATCTTACCATTCAAGCAAGATAAAATTGTTCGCCTTACCATTTATAGTTTTTTTTGTTTGTTTGTTTTCACTGCTTGGAGGTAATATGAGGTGCCCAGGGTTTGTCTTGATCCCCGACAAGCATACTGAAATATGACTTGCAGGCTTCACACATTTTAAGATAGGCTGTCACAGAGTACTTTTTCGCTCTTGTCTTGATAAATTAGCCACATACATGGCAGAATGCGTCTGAAGAATGCTTGCAGCTTTTTAATGCAATATCTGATAAAATCAGATAGGTCTATGTGTTCACTTAAGCAGCTAGAACTAAACTGAAGTGGTTAGTGGTAAGCCCTATATTTTTATTACTGTGGAAAGTCCTAGAAAATTCTCGTAACTTCTACAACATTCTAGAAAGTTCTCGAAAATTTTTGTAAGTTCGAGAAAATTCTCTATCAGTTACTCAGTACTGAATCTGTCTGGAATGTTCTGGAAAATGGTTAAATTTGAAAATTTCATTACCTAGGTCACAAAAGTAAAGTTTGAAGAGAAAAATAGGTCTTTTCCATTTACTTTAGGCATAAGCAATTGGAGAATAACACATCCTGCCCAGAAACAAGAAAAAGTAAAAATTGTGTTAGATAGTGTTATTAAATGAAATTTTTACGAACATGCAGATAATCTAGACCTAGTAAGTTACGATCCAGTTTTAAAACGACAGTCCACATTGTACTCACCATATTAATGCCTTTGAAAAAATAAATTGTCCGTTGTGTTTAAATTGTGTTCATACTCTTTATTTCGTTCACATGTACACAATTAAAATTATAATATTCAGAATTACTTTACAATAGATATCGAATCTTCTTGAATTGAATATGCCTTCTGTTAGGCGTGACTAGGAGGCTAAAGCACAAAGACGACAAATAATTAAAACTACTTCTATTACAAAATACTGATAATTTTAACAACAAGCTTGGCGTCATAGACTTCTCTGATCATGTTGTTGTAAGTTTGTAACCATTAAAGAAAAGCCAGTTCTTAGTAAACCTTATCGCTATTATCCAGCTAAATTTCAAGTAGCTACATAATCAAGTTGATCAAATGCTCCGTGATGAGTTGAGACCCACTTCTTCTTGGATTTCTCCGGTAGTTATCACCAAGAAGACTGATGATTTTAGAATCTGTGTAAACTAAAGAAAATTAAACCAAGTTTTAAACTTGACCGTATCTATTGCTTCATAGAAATGATATTTTTAATGAATATTGACAGATACATCTAAACATAAAGGGTTGACATTAAACTCCATTCGTAACTAATAATGAACTTTATCCGTTATAAAACAAAATGCCTTTTGATCGCCCCTCCCAGTGGCTCATCGGTATGTTTGCGGACTTACACGCTAAAATCCGGGTTTCGATACCCGTGGTGGGCAGAGCACAGATAGCCCATTGTGTAGCTTTGTACTTAATTCAAAACAACAAACCTTTTGATCTGAAAAATGCACCGTCCACCTTCCAAAGACTTATGAATAAAGTTTTAACAGGAGCAATGGAAAGTTCCAATGGTTATTTTAATGATAATGTAGTATTTTCACCCACGTTTGAACAATACTTAAAACTCCTTGAATTATTGTTAAAAGTAGTAAAACAATTGTTTCACTTGTTCAAAAGTTTTATTTTTGATTTCTGTTTTGGCGTTTTGTTTTATTCTGTTGCACATCTACGTTTGCTGCGTTTATCATACCCTAATAAACTTTATGAAAATTTTATTTTCAATTTTTTCAGCATTTATCAATTTTACTGTTGTCTTTATAGTATCGCGGGTCATCTCTGTTATGTTTATTTGTTAAACACAAAGCTACGCAATGGACTAGCTGTGCTCATCACGGATATCAAAACTTGATTGCTAACATTATAAGTCCGCATACATGCCACTGTGGGGATTTTCTTAAGTAAAAATAAATGAATGGATTGTTTTAATATCTAAAAATATATCTACAAATTTACACTTTCGAAAGTAAGTAAAAATATATATTCATTATAAGGGTAAGTTTAAGTTACTCGTGTGTGTATTAAAGAAGCAGTTTGTAACACATCAAGAAAAAGTCCAATTACATTGACGCAATAATGATCTTGTTTTAATTTGTTTTGGTTTATTTACAGTTTTTTTTTCTCAATTCACGAATACATTGTATACCACTCGTGTCAATAGTCTTTTTGTTAAGTGTTTCAGATAGTATTCTGTCAATAGTTATCTACATTTTAACACACAACCAGCACCTCGTGGTACAAGTAGTGTGATGGTAAATAGAAAGTTGTGGAGTATGCATGTTTTAAGTTCGAGTGTATGACAGTTCAAAAGCGTGAATCTTTAGTTTTAAATATCAGAAGTATCATTGGTCTTAATATTTTATTTATTCAATTAGAATGAATAGTAATGTTACAGTATAATTTTAAGTACATATAATATTAAATATGATATGATGACATTTTAATGATACACTCGTATAGTTTGACGTTGATTATTTAGAGACGCTATTTTTGTTTTGTTTTTTTATTGATAATGTGACTCTGAGTAGAGTATCGTGGTATGATATGGAATGTTAATTGTGCTTTACCCACGCAGTAATGAAATAATTTGAGGTAGAAATATAACGTCGATATTGATTATTTATCACTTTTAGTGTACCTGTGCAGGCTCATTATGTTTAAAAATAAAAGCAACAAACTTCAACTGAAGTTGAATCCAACTTCTAAGTTTAAAGTTGTGTTTTAGCTAAGATATACGGGATTAAAACTTGAAAGAGAAAATAGTACTACAAGTACTGTTAGAGAGCAGTTGTTGTGATAAAACTAAGCTGTATAAATTGGTAAAAGTGCTTGAACTAAAAAATGCAAGGCATAGATTAGAATAGTAAATTCCTGGACTTAATGAGTTATATTGTGTTGAATGGTAATTGATATATATTATCATAAGAATAGAAAGTCACAAGTGCCTTGATTGAAAGTTGTGTTATTCCAATTCACCATTAACTTGAATCATCAGATTCTCTAATATAAAGTGTGTGAAAGAGAAGTGCTTCACAGATTAATATGTTTGGGAATCTGTTTGAAGAAGAAAACAGACACTTCACAAAGGGAGACTCGGAAACAGTCAGCTTGGGTATATTAAAACCAATGCCACCTCGTCCTCCTTGTGGATTATGTGGAATCGAAAATCAAGGAGCCACTTGTTATTTGAATTCTTTACTTCAGACTTTATTATTCACACCAGAGTTTCGAGGTATATGTTTGTGTGAATTTTATTGTTTTTAAGTATGGATTATGAGGGTTTGTTTGTGTCTGTTAAAAAGTTATTTTTAATGTATGTTAAAAATATTGAATTGTAGTATTGGAGTGTGTAGTAAGATCAGTAAAAATGCACAAGTGTTCAGAGTTTTAATAACTGGCTAAGATATCATGAATTTTTAACGAAAGTTCTGGAGGGATGTATTCTGTATACTTAAAAAAATAGTGAGCTAGTTTTCACTGAATGTTAAAAAATTTTAAAGAAGAGTATGATAAATGTTTTGAATGATTTGCCTTATGATGGTTTTAGTTTGAAGTCACTGAAATTTGTACTATCTAACACACCCATACATCACATTGGAAAGAAAATGTCAGACCTGAAAACTGACTTGTCATTCTCAGTGGTGCCGTGAGGGTAGATGTGAGGTTTAGTGACGGTTGGTCCATTGGTTGTCTCCTTTTAAGTGGGCAAAAACACATACAGACTTTTGTCTGTGAAGAGTTTTTCTGAGTTGAAATTTAAATATGTCAGTTGCTAAATCATAAACTTAAAACTCTTAGTATGTGTTGAATGTCTTATGTTAAAATCCTGGTTAAAATCGAGTCCTTGGCATCCTGAGCAATTATTGGAACTGAGAAAGTTGAACTGTTAGAATGTTTTTTATTCAAACCAAAAACATCTGTAGATGTAGATGCTGTAGATAATTTTATTTGAATAGTTAAATACACAACTAGAGCAGTAGTATTTCCAAGGTTGTTAATTGAACCAAAAACGTGTGAAAGTATAATTCTGCATTGTTGTTTTTTTACAAAAGAAAGTGCTTCCTTTTTTATAGTAAATAGACAAGACCATGAATATAATGTACTAAGAAATGTGTAACATAGGAACTGCACTGTTGAAGGATGCCGACGTAAGGGTTATCACTGGAGATAGAGAAAAGTGTAAATGATTCCTTCTCTTCTGTATTTGCAAGAGAATATATTAGGAATATTCTTAACACTGAGCATTTTGTGAGAAGTATAGGAATAGGCTTGAATCTGTGGATGTTAATCCTTGGTAGTAACCAGAAATACTGAGAGATTAAAATTGGATAAAGCATTATGCCAAAAAACACTTTAATTTCCTTCATAATCTTAGAAAAAGTTGAGATTTATGAATCTCACTCTAATTTTTCAGTATGTCAGTATTGTGTGGGCAGGCACTTGAGGATTGAAGAATTGCTAATATTATTTGTTTCTTAAAGGGGACAATTAGTTATTCTGGACATAATAGACCAATTAATTCTGTTGGTATGACTATATGAAAAAATTCTAGAAAAATTTACAAGATCATTCATTGAAATATGACATAGAGAATGAAAAGATACATGGATTTGTCGCAGATGAATCACATCCAATTAATTGTTTTTTTGTCTTGAGTGTGTAATTTGTTACATCTACAAAGGAAAGGATATACATAGACTTGCTGCACTTAGGTTTTCAAAACAACTTGTATCACATGAAAGAATAGCCAAGAAAATTGAATCAGTAGGGATTAAGGAAAGACTATTGGATTAGATTGTAAGTTGGTTGGAAAACTACCAAAGCAGTGCTTTGTTGTTTGTTGTAAAGTGATAAAGTTTAAGGGTGCATTTATAGATATATTGATTACAAGCCAAAAGAAATAATTTTCTCTGTACAAATTTCTACTTAGGTCTTGCTTGAAATGCTGTGTATACAGTTGTCTCCTTATCTAAATACATTGCCTTTGAAAAGGGTCCAAGAAGGGTGACTAGGATGATTCTAGCAATATAAGGGTTAGGTAAAGATATTTTATTTTCTCTTGGAAAAAAAATTGGTAAGAGGTGATCTTGTTTAAGATTATAGTATTATCCATTAGGATTGATAGGATGAGGCCTGTGATTGTTTTGTTCTACTGTATCTGACAGGTAGTGGAACAAGAGAAAACAATTTGTAAACAACATACTAAGCTCCAATTGAGAAAATGTTATTTTTCTGATAGGTTGACTGACTTTTAGATTAAGCTGCCATTAGAATCAGTAGAAGCCAGCACTTTATAAAAGTTTAAAGATAGAGAATTGATGGTTTTAAAAAAGTAATGGGTGGATTTATATTTTTAATTTTGCAAAAAGTGAGTAATGATAATGTAAAAACTTTCAAAGACAAATGGTCCTTTGTTGCTTACATGTTGTTGCTGTAAACTCTGATGAGGACTTGTTTAAATTGTGTTTGTGTTGATCTTATTAACAGTGTTAGAGATTTTGATAAGCTACCATTGAGACGTTTGTCAAAGAGAGGAACTATTAATTTTGGAAATGGGAACTGATTTTCCATGTTTTCGCTCTCTAGTTAAGATTGTCCACATCCCTTTAGGTTAGAGAAACACTATCATAGTATTTGCTATTTCCAGAATTTTAGCATGGGTGAAGCATTATATGCTTTCACTCTTAAGTTTTTCAGATTAGAAATATTGAAGTTCAAGAATTTATACAAATCATTAAATAAGTGTATAAAAACAAGAAAGGCCTAAAACAAATACCTAAGAGACTGTCAGTCATGTTTCATTTGGAAAGAAATCTCTCTTTAGTACTGTCATGTGCTTTCTATAACTAAACCAGATTTTTTTCTTTGTCTTATTTTAGTATTTTTCATTAATTATATTGGATTCTGACTTTCTAATTAAACCTGTGTTTTACACTTGAAGATGTAAATCAATTGTTTCCCATTGCAAAAAAGAAAATTATATTTAAAATGAAAGAAAACGTATTCGTGTATTATAGTTTTGATCTGAATTTTCTGTTTGTTTCTTAATTTAAGTAAACAAAAATAGGGTCTCTTTAGTTGTTTTCCTTGTCAGTATATTTTAACTCGTACAACATTAAAAACCTGCATAAGTGTATGCATACATGAAGTTAGAGGTCAAAAATTTCAATGGACTGACTAAAGGAAAATTTTTTGTTACTAATCAGTTAATTTTTTTAAGGGTGTATCTGGGTGAAGGAAAATGTACGGACTTCTCAGATTTTCAAAAAAAACTTTTGATAAAATGTCATGCAAAAGAAAAACATAAGTAGGGGCTGAGGGAAAGACTAGTTAATTGAACTGCAGGATGGTTGAATGAGAAAAAAATGAGTTTGTTTCTGTAAAGTCCAGTTAAGCAGGATACTTGTTAGAAGCTCTGTGTCATGGGTCATTGGATTTTTTTTTCTATTTATGTCAGTGATATTAATAGGGACAAAATATTTGACAAAATAAATTTAATTATGAGAAATGAAAGTTCATGCATTTGAGGTGCTGTAACTTGCATTACATGTTTAATTGAGCTAGGAACTCTTTTAATGGATTTTAGCATAGTGATGGACAAGTCACTCAACCCATTGAGGCAGTGTTTTGTTTCTAATTTCGAGGCTAATAGAACTTTGTTCTACTTATAGACATATTCATTAAAATCAAAAGAAGTAATTATCTCTATATTTTACTATATAAGCCTCTCTTGATCTTTGTATCTAAGAAAGTATTACAGTGATAGGTTATCTCATTTGAGATAAAGGTAAAATCTGATTTTGCTGATGCTTACTAGATTATTCCTGGGATTAATAGGATAAAGGTCTCTGGTCTCTTTGTACTATATTTTAAAGATAATATTATAAGAGGGCAAAATATTAAAAATAGCAAAACAGGTTATGGGTTCCAGTTCAGACAATGTTATTTTTTCCAAAAGAATAATTGACTTACAGAATGAGTAACCATTAGCAGTAGTGGAGTTTAGTACTTTTTGGGTGTTTGAGAAGGGAATTGCAAGCTTTATGTGAAAAGTAGTTTGGTTTTTAAAAAATTTTACTTTTACTGAAGGTGGGTCTACAAAAGTCAGCTTTGAAGATAGAGCTGGGTGACTTAATCAGTTAACATAAACAATTATCTCTGGGGGTAAAGTACATGGACAAGTGTCAGGTAAAATAAATGATTAATCAAAGTTATGATTAAATTAATTATTGACACAAAAGTAATAACCTAATCAAAATTAGTATTTTCAACCATAACTATTTTTGATTCTTTCCATTTTCCAATTAGTTGAAATATCGCTATTACTACTCATCATCATTATTTTCAGTTAATTAAAGGTTGTTTGTCTTCATCAGTTAGTTTTTTAACTCATGAAAAGATTCAACAACTCAAAATTGTTTTTTTTTATTGTTGCTAATTTTGATTATTCCAACTAACCAAGTTACATGAAAATAGTAAATTATTTGAATATAATTGTTTAATGAATTCTATGGTTAATCAGTTATGAGATTCCACTAATTGCTCAGATGTACAAGAAAGGCTCGTAGTTGTCCATATGTTATATCTTCAGCACATATCAAAAGCTACCCTCTCCAAATTCAAACAGTTTTTGTTTTGTGATATCTTCTTCTGAGATTATACTCTTGGGAAAAAAAATCAAAGGATAGACATTTCCCATCATTTGGAGACAAAGTGGAACATTATCTTGCAGTAACAGCAAAAGAGAAACAATATTGTAAGGAATTATTGGCTAGCATATCATTATACTTGTGTTTGTCTACAGCCATGTTAGAAACATGACAATACTTTTTTATTGTATTATTACAGTGATATTTAGAACTGACACATATATAATATATATAAATGAAATAGAAACCATATAACCTGAGCACTTTTGAAAGGTGAACCTTTCTTCTTCAGGGGTAAACTGCATTTATAAGGTGATATGAATACAAGTAAAAATATTTCTGTAACATATGTATATATATATATATATATATATATAGACACACATTATAATATCAATGTTGTTAATAGATGACAAGTTGAAGTAATATGTAAATTAATAGATGAATATGTGAGCCATGTTTTATTTGAATTCAGTTGCTTTACATTATTTTAGTGCATAAATTATTGTGGAAACCTTTATAAGTTTGTAATTCTGACTTTACTGAAATTTATCTGTGTGTAAAGTGAAAAATTTTTAATTATAATAAGAAATGTTTTAACTAATTAAACTTCAGCATTAAATGGTATTTGGAAAGCCACGTTACCAGCCAGGTGATCGTTGTGTTTCAGTACCAAAACAGTTACTTGACAGTGTATAGTGAGTGGCTGGTATGTTATCCAATTTAACTATCAATATAGTGTCAAATTGATTTTAAATATTTTCTTAAAAATGGGTTATTTCACATATATTAACCCAATGAATAAAAGTCTTTTATAATCGATTTGTTTTAAAACCTACATTTGTGAAACCAACAAAAGCTAACTTTTGTAAATTTACAAAAATGTTAGTCTTTGCTAAATCAGGCAATAAATGATGATTATTTCCCCCAAAATAAGTTTCAAATTTTACCCTACGTCATCCAGACTGAAGGTTACGTTGCTCATAGGTCTAAACCTTAGCCTAGAGGAAGCATTTTGGTACTACACAGTAATCCAAGGTCCTCTATGAAATGTTAAATCAGTTAGTATTAAATAACAAATAAATAAACAAGAACAGGTCACCGTACATGTGGTGCTGTACTATCTTCACTCTTTTTAATTCTTCAGGCTTAGAAAAACCTTATTAATGGTAATAATACAGATATTTCAGTGATAATATAGGTATACACTTTCACAGATAGATACGATACGCATATAACTTACAAAAAAAATGAGAGGTGGGCAAGAGAATTTATGTACCACAAGTCTCAACAATCCATGAAATATTTTGGTAATATTGGTGGAATAGCTGAGACCTTATTCTTATATTTATCTTTTATTTTCAAAATTTAGCTAATCAAAATAAGAGTGCGTTTTTGATGCTGGTAAATATGGTAACTCTAATTTCATTTTATTAAAATAATCCAAAATAAAATTTGAGGCCAGGAAGTCTCATGTACAAGGGATTAAATAATATAGTTAACTTTTACCTGGTTAATCATATGACTTTCTAAAACAATCTGTTTACTTAGTTAATTAATTTTTTTAAAAAATGGAATTCTATGCATTAGGACTAAGAATGTCTTTTTTATGGACTGACTTTAACTATTTTGTAGTAACTAACTTTTCATATATCTGAGATAAATTACATAACATTTAGGTATTAAGTGTATTATTAAAGATATGAGGAAATACACCTTTTAAACTATATGTATACATAAAACTGATTGCTTGGGAAAAAATTGTTTATGTGGTTAGGTAGTTTCAGAAAAACAGTATTGGAGTTATTTATCAGTTAAATTTCAAATACATATTCATAATAGAAAGGTTGTTTGTTATGTTTTTAGTTGTTTTTATTAATAGTTTTAGTACTCAATTTGTTTTGACTGAAATTAACAAGAATTGTACGTATTTCTTCTAGAGGGACTTTTCCAGGTTGTTGAAGATGAATTAGGAAGCGTGGACAGTCATAAAGCACGAATTATTCCTCTTCAACTTCAAAGGTTGTTTTCTCGCCTTTTACTAAGCAATAGCTCAGTAACATCAACAACTGAACTGACAGATAGTTTTGGGTGGGCAAACAATGAGGTTAGTTAACACCCTGAAAGTTGGATGGACCAGAAACTCAAAAATGTATTTATTAGCCTTTTACAGTGGAGCTTTATTGGTGCATGACCTATTTATACTGATACTTATTTCATAAGTCACGAAGAAGAAACATTTGAAGGAAACTGTTAAATATAAAATTAAATTAAAAGTCATTTTTGAAGCTTAGATTTCTTGTTAAATATTTCTTTCACTTAGAACTCAAGTTTATAAAATAACAAGTACTGTACATTATTCATATAATAATACTGTTGAACACAGAAGTAAAAATATTTGTTTGGAGCATACATCTGTATCTTTATATGTGTGTGTGTGTGTATGGTATCATCTGAAACTTTACTGTGGATTCAGTAATGGTAATTTAAGTAGCAGAATATCATTCTTTATCAGGAGAATTTGAACTTATTTCTTTTAAAATTTGTTGTGATTTATTTGGTCAAAATTAAACAAATTGATTGAGAAAAGTTTTATGGGATGTTCCCCTCGCATTCTCATACATTTGTAACAGTACTTCTCAGGAAATTTAATTGTACACATGTTGGAATCCAGGATAATCATACATCTCTGCATCACTGAGCATTTGAATACCTATGACATCTTTCAGAAATTTATGCAAGTACACAGAGAGATTTAATTGTCAACAATGACTTCTTCAGTCTTCTTTCTAAAAGTAATTTCCCATAGTCGTTGACATTCGTTATCATGAGTGAGAAGTCTACTGTCCATACCTCCAGGGAAATGCCTAATTTCTTCACCTTTGACATTTGTATTCTTGGCTTAGTGGTTAGAACACTTGACTCTTGGTTTGTCCTTTCAAATACTGTTACTTAATGTCCTTGCAGTTATGGCTGTTATGGTGTTATATTCTGACAGTAAATCTGCTTTTCATTGACAAAAGAGTAGTCCAAGAGATCCCTCTTGTCTGTCACTTCAAAATTAAGGATGGCTAGCACTAATAGACCTTGAATGGCATTGTGTGAAAAATCATCAAAGAAACATTTATTATGGGTGAATAATTGATACTGCCATGTTTGCAATAGATGTGTGTTTAGGCTAGATTTCATTTTCCCCGAGCTATACTTTTTAACTTACACCTCCAGATTTTTGTGTCATGTCCTTTTTGACGTGTTGCTAATTTAAATAAGAACTGTTTTATGTTTCACAGTATTCACACTAAATTAAATCTTTAGAGATCAGTATAAGTATTATATCCTGATTTTTAATGGGTCAATAATTTTTATTTTTCACAATTATGTTGTGACTGAAAGTGATCTACAGGTCAGTGGATGAGAAAGATCGAGGTGTCTTTAAATCCTTTGTGATTTTACATCATAAAATATTCTTGCCTTAATGACCTTTATTTGTAAAACTAAACAATTTGTGTATGTTTCATTGCTTGCATTTAATACATAATGTAGTGAGAGATGATAAAAAAAATAATGTGGTGGTTATACATGTGTGTATGTATACACTTTTTGAAGATAGTTTAGTATAATAATTAGGTTCATTTTTAATGGAGATTTAAATTTCTGATTTTTATGCTGTATTTTATAGGTATTCAAAGAAGAATAATGGTGCATTAATACTTTATCATTCCTTTTGCCGTTGCTGCACTGAGCAATAGAATGTATTACATATACTGTCTTTTTTTCCCTATGTATGTGTATAGTTAGTTGACTGTTGCATATGTTCAGAAGGATAATATTTTATCAAATGTGTTATGATAAACTCTTGAGTTTTTTTCCATATTCAGTGTTTTGTTTATTTAGCTGGGTATCACTGTTTAGCTGTGATAAAATTAAAAAAAAAATTGATGTGTTTTCTTTCATTTTTTATGAGAGGTTTCCTTTTCTATCATCCCAGAAAATCTAAAGCGAGAAATGTTAGAGAAGCCCTAAAATTTATCCAAAATAAGTTTTAGATACTAAATATCTTTAAAGAGTGATCTGGATGTTTGTAAGTCAAGATGAATGAAATACGTAACTGAGAACAGTAAACCTAATTGAATGCTACTAAACAATCGAAGAGCGTGATTTTAAAACTTGGTGAAATCATGAACAGAATGTTTGGTACAGGAAGCAGCAAGGGATCAGATGTGCACATTTTCATAAGTATTGACATTCAGTACTTGTTTATTGTTTGCAACGAATGATTCTGGTGGTCAGCTTAGTTTCTTTGTTTCAGGAACTTCAACAGCATGATGTTCAGGAATTAAACAGGATCCTGTTTTCTGCCATAGAAAACTCACTAGTTGGAACTTCAGGAAAATCCTTGATCTCACAACTGTATCGTGGATCGACTGTTAATCAGGTTTCCATTTATTCTCATTTGATTAATATTTATTAGAATGATTTAAAGGCTATTTTTGTTTACTTTTGTGGATTTTTTAGACCAGTAAAATAATTTTTCTAGCATAGATACACCTGTATCAAAGAAAAAGATTCTTCCAAAAATAATGCTTTGTTTTTTCTAACAAGATCCTTTAATCCTTTAAGCATGTTCTTACAAGACCTCATGCCACAAGGTTTGAGCAAACTTGCACACATGCTTGTTCTTGGCTTAGTGAACATGACAGTTTGTTAGATACATCTATATTTTTAGACTGTTGCTTCATATAAACATTAGTTACATATTGTATGCTTTTCGTATTGTGTACACAATATTTCTGGGATTGTGAAATTAGTATTTGCTATTTTTTCTCTGTCCTGCTTTTTGTCAACATAATTGTAATAGGTTCTTTTAGAACAACTGTGCGACTTAAATCCTTGATTGAGAATTTGAATTGAAAATTTTGCTCAGTGAATTCGTAAGAAAATGATGTATTCTTTTAAAACTTCACTACAAGCATTATAGAACACTGACTGATTTTCTGAAGAAAGAGCGTTGAGCCATTTATTTCATGTCTGTTAATCCAACTAATAGTTATATGATAAATTGGGAGTACCAAAACTTCTGTGAGAATGTTTCTATTGTGAGTGACAGCGAGTAAATATATTATTGAATGCACATGTTAAAATGGATTTATGAGTCCTGCAGATTTATAGATGAGCCATAGAACTTCAAAAGATTTGAGCTAATCAGATAATTTCTGTGTAGTGCATGATTGGACTTCCAAATTGTTAAGTTGTGGCATTGGAAATAGTTATCTGAATTACATCTTGGGAAGTCTGTGTTTTTAAATACTGAAGTAATGTTTATGTGTTATAAATTTCTCGAGCAGGTATTGATAGAATTTACTGAACTTTCTAGAAATGCATTTGATATATTGATTTTTAAATTTACATCAAAGGTCCAGAAGTTCAGGCTTACGTTTATATATAATATCTGAACTGTTATGTTAAAATTCTTTACATTTATGCAAATTTAGACTCATGGATTAATACACTATTAAAGATGGTGAATGTGTTTCCTTTCCTAACTTGCAGTTCATTTTCTTTTCCAAAAAATGAATTCATTTTTCTGTTGCATAAGTGAGAATCAGTAGGTTTAATTGCCATTTTGAGTGAAAATTTTGGAGGTATTAAATGTCACATTTTCAATGAAGTACATATGAATACACTTCTCTTGGATGTTATGAGGCAAATGATAAAAACTCTGCTACAAAATTGTATGTTGTATAATAAAACCTTTTTGTAAAACTTTAAAAAGTTCGTTATGCAGTGTCGTGTTTTAAAAATACTGTAAAGTATCTTATGTTGAGGAAGCCTGACCAACTACATTTTAAATGTCATCTAAATAACCTAATTGAACATTAAAAGTCAATACATTATTATTTTTATACATGTAAAATAGTAACCTAAAATATTTGTTAATGAAATTTTCATTATAAAATTTGATTGATTCTATAATTATAAATACTGATAATTCAGCATAATACTAATTGCTTTCAAAAGATGTTACGTTAAAGTCTGTAATAAGATAGGTTTGTTAATTGTTATTTCTGACAAGTCGTTAACAGTTTAACATATACAATCCCTGAGTTCAGTGATTCATTTACTACAGAGTATCTTGTTTAATGTTTATTATTTTCTTTAAGTACTTTTTCTAGTATATTTTGATCTCCAGCCATGTTGAGATATTGAAATAAGAGCAATATCTCTGTTGAAATTATACGTAAAACTCTAGCAGTAAGCGAGTTTATTACATTGGTTTCCCTCTTTGTGTGTTTTCTTTTATTTTAAAATTGCTACAAAGATATGAAAGGAGTTTTCACCATTGGTGAAACATATACAGTTTATAAGGTGGGAAATGTAATATTGATTTCATAAAACGTCACAATTTTTATGTTTACTTTTTGTGTAAGATGTACCATTGATATTCTGTTGTATAAGTGTTTTTTATTTCAGATAACTTGTCAGCTTTGTGGAAAAGTTAGTGAGAGAGAGGTGAGTTTATTGTTTGTGTAACGCTTAAGTTAGTAACTTCTTTTTCTACCATTTACTACTTTTGATGTCAGCATATTCCATTATATTAAGTAACTTTATGTTTTAATGCAATAATTCTGAATGCAAGAAGTTTACCAAAATAGAGAGAAGTAATTGTTTGGATGAATTATAATATCTGTTTCAAATTTATGTACATATTTTTGTTTGGCTGGCATGTGACTAGAAATCTTGGAAAGAGAGGAATGGACCAGAAGCAGTAAGATACATTTATAGTTCAGTGTTTGTTTTCAAGTTTTGAAAGCCAATCATTTTGATCTTATAAGCAATGCTAGGGTTAAAGATATTAATTTGTACGTGTCTTGCAATTAAATATATATGTTTGAAAATAAGATTATGTTTATGGTCAATATTATAAAAGATTTTATTTTGTAAGTTTATCAGTGATATTGCATTTTTAAATTTAATTACAGGAATACTTTCTGGACTTGAATGTAATTGTTACAGGATACTCAAGTCTACAGGATAGCTTGAACAACACTTATCTTCATAGAGAACTGATGAAAGGAAAAAATCAGTATCACTGTAGTGCTTGTAACCAGTTAGTGAATGCTAAGAAGGTTTGTTCTTTTTTTGATATAGTGCAAATTATATTGAGAACTAACACTCCAGCTCAGGGGTATAAAATGTTTTTTGATGTACTATTCACAGTCTAGTAGACAAAAGAAATGTAATAATCTGTAGAGCTTTGAAGTTAATTTATATAATTGATTACCCATGAGCTTTGTCACATAAATATTAATGTTACAGAAGTCAATGGCTAATTGGAATTAGTGTTTCTGATTATTAAAATTTTCTGTTACTTCAACTTTTGTTCTTGGGCAGAAAGTGTTATTTCCCAATTGCTTGTGCCTAAGGTAAATGGAAAAGACCTATTTTTCTCTTCAAACTTTGCTTTTGTGACCTGGGAGTGCATAACAAAAACATGATGGGACACTATGGTGTCCCATTTGTGGGCTGATATTTGAAAATGATTTACATCACAGTCGTAAATCTCGAAAAACTACTCACTTCTAAACATTTTTGTGTAACTTTGGTATAAATACATGTAAATCCTGATTCATGTGTTGTTTTATTCAGACCTTATGTAAATGAAAATGTGCAAATTTCCTGTTTTTACATAGAAAATAGATTAATTTCTAAATTTTATTATCTAGCTCACAAAGGCAAAGTTTGAAGGGAGTAATGACCATTTTCTTTACTTTTACAACATAAGCAATTAAGAAATAACACGTACTATCCAGGAACAAAATTTATGTTACATAATGTTGTTACTGATATTAATTCAAGGCTGTTTGGTTTAATTGATTACCCCTCGGAGTGGATTCCTGTACGTGGTGAGGGGACCTCCCAGGGAAGGTTCTGTTCTGTCTGGTTACCTTCTCTGGGATCTAAACATCCACCCACGTGTTTGCCGTGCGTGGCGACCCGTGAAGGGGAGGAGAGGATCCTGGTGGTTGAGGGGTCCAACCCTAACACACCACTTTGGCCTCGAATTCCTGTAGACGGGCAGCCCTTGGGTGGCCCCCCTTGGGTCAATCGGCTGGTCCACCTGAGCTAGAGCCAACCAAGTACCAGTGTTGGAAGTTCTCAGCGGGTGTTGTGGACATTGTGCCTGATGCTGGTGTTTGGGTATAGTGCTCACGAAACCCTGGCGTTGCTGCATTGTCCTTGCATGACTTTGTAGTGCGTCCCCTTGTAGGGCTCCATGGTGGGTGGGGTCAGTGAGCACCGAAACTTTTTTTTCCTATGGATCCTTCAAAAAATTTAAATAAAATTGTAAAAAACAGTCAATGGGTAAGCGACCACGTCTTGAATACTCAGAACAGCAATCTCCAACATCAGTAACACACGTACCTCATTTTCTGATATTGCATTCTCTTTCAGAAAAACCTTTAGGGCAAATGTCCCCTTTTTTTATTCAAAAGGGGCTAGAGGGACTTGCTGGCTCTCCAAAGTCAGTAAAGAAGCTTCGATCTGGTGACATACTGGTTGAAACATCCACATCCCAACACAGTGAACTCCTCTTGAAATCAAAGGTGATTGGCGATATACCTTTTGAGGTTACACCCCATGCTACTTTGAATACTTCACGAGGAGTTATTGTTGAAAGGGATTTGAAGAATGTTCCTGAATCGGAGATTCTCGCCGGTCTTTCCACTCAAGGAGTTTCTGCAGTGAGGTGCATCTCCACTCGCAAAGATGGAGTTACACTGCCAACAAATACCCTTGTTTTAACATTCACTTCACCACGAGCACCCGCCACCATCAAAGCAGGTTATCTCATTTGCAGGGTTCGGCCATACATTCCAAACCCTCTTCGATGTTTTCAATGTCAGAGATTCGGCCACTCAAAGACATCTTGTCGTGGTTCCCTGACATGTGCTCGTTGTGGAGGCAAGGACCACGATGCCTATGATTGTGACATAAACCCACATTGCGTCAACTGCAATGGTTCTCACCACTCTTACTTTCATTCTTGTCCAAAATGGTTGGAGGAAAAAGAGGTGCAGCGTTTGAAAACGACACATAACATTAGTTATCCTGAGGCTCGGAAATTGATGTCCACAATCCCATCTCGGACATATGCTGCTGCACTCCATTCCACAACTACAGTGGAAGTGCAGACAGATCTCTCTGTGCCTCCAAAAGAATCGTTTTCAAAACAAATGAAAAGCCTTTTGACCTCCGTGGTTAAAACAGTAGATGAATCGACTTCCACTCCCATCTCTGTTCCTCCCATAACTTCCAACAAACCTCAAGATCCATGTCCTTCAGTTTCAAATACAGGCATTTCTTCTGATACATCATTTTCTCCAACCACAATAAACAAAACAATTATTTGTCCGCGTCCTCAGTCACTTGATTCCTCTTCCAATAACAAAAACCTGCCCACTCGACCCAGAGCAGGATCCATGGAGGTTAATAGACCTCCTCCGAAGAAAGACAGTAAAGAAAAAAGACGTGGTCGTAAACTGAAGGGTTCTCCAGCCACTTCACCTACCCATTCTTAAAAATTACCACCTTGATACAATGGAACTGTCGAGGTTTACGTTCTAATCTGGATGATATCAAAATGCTGATTGCTTCCTACCATCCTGTTTGTCTTTCTCTACAAGAAACATTTCTCAAATCTGCTGATACAGTCTCCATTCGGCAGTTTTCTCTGTACAGAAATGACAAGTTGTGTGATGGTCGAGTACATGGAGGGGTGGCACTTTTGGTTGATCAACATGTGCCCACCCTGTCTTTGTCACTCAATACACCCTTGGAGGCCGTAGCCATCCGTATTTCCTTGGGCCGTACCATCACTGTTTGTTCTCTGTACCTGTCCCCTGGAGAGACATATGATCAATCAGACCTGGATGCTCTTGTTGAACAGTTACCATCTCCATTTCTAATCCTGGGGGATTTTAATGGACACCATCCCCTCTGGGGAAGTGCTGTTATTGATGGGAGGGGTCGATCTGTAGAGCAGATGCTCTCTGATCACGATCTTTCTCTTTTCAATACTGGTTCTTCCACTTACTTTCATGCACCAAGTCAGTCATTCACTGCCATTGATCTCTCAGTTTGCTCCCCTTCATTATTCTCCCATTTTTCATGGAGGGTTGACAGTAATCCACTAGGCAGTGATCATTTTCCGATCATTTTGAGAGAGACTGGCCATGGTCGATGCCACCCTACCCGCGTGCCCCGGTGGAAGCTGGATCAGGCAGACTGGTCCACTTTCACTGCTCTCGCAAAACTTGATCCTGTCATCGTAAATCAGCCATCAATAGACAACTGTGTTGCAGCAGTAACTGATTGTATTATACATGCAGCTGCTCAGTGTATTCCTAAAACCTCGACACGTTTCCCACGATATCCTCGTCCATGGTGGAATTCTGCTTGCAACTTAGCACGGAAGGCTCAAAAACAGGCCTGGGACACTTTTCGCAGATATCCCACACTTTCAAATCGGGTTGCTTTCCAGCGGGCCCGAGCACATGCTAGGTGGGTAAGACGTCAAAGCCAGAAGGAATCTTGGATTAAGTTCACAACCAGCATATCTTCTACCACCAGTTCCAAGATCGTATGGGACAGGATATGAAAGGTTAATGGGCACCACAATTCTGTCCCCCTCTCGATCTTACTCTCTGATGGTCTGGAGGTGACTGATGTCCAGAACATCGGTAACACTCTAGGTGAAAGCTTTTGCCGGGTATCTAGCACTTCTGCTTGTTCCTCCACCTTCCTGGCCATCAAGACTCGGGCAGAGCGATCACCTCTTTCCTTTCAAACTGACTGTTTCTTTGACTATAATAGTCCCTTTACCCTGGTGGAACTAAAAATGTCCCTTCATCGGTCTGCCGGTACATCTGTTGGACCTGATGATATTCATTATGACATGCTACACCATCTCTCTCCTGATTCTCTTGATGTCCTTCTGACTATCTTCAACCGGATTTGGCAGGAGAATGTTTTTCCTGATGCCTGGCGCCAGGCTATTATTTTACCTTTCTCTAAGCCAGGGAAAGATCCGAAGATTCCTTCAAACTATCGTCCAATTGCTCTAACGAGCTGTCTTTGTAAGACCTTAGAAAGGATGGTTAATGCTCGTCTTGTTTGGTTTCTTGAATCAAATAACCTCCTCTCACCCACCCAGTGTGGGTTCCGTCGACAGCACTCCACCATAGACCACCTAATTCATCTTGAAACATCTATCAGAGAGGCCTTTCTCAACCGCCAACACCTTGTATCGATATTCTTTGACATAGAGAAGGCTTACGACACAACATGGAGGTATGGCGTTTTGCGAGACCTCCATACATATGGGTTACGTGGCCATCTACCCATGTTTATTAAAAATTTTTTAATGGACAGGAGATTCCAAGTTCGTGTAGGTTCGGCACTTTCACGTTCTTTTGTACAGGAACTTGGAGTCCCTCAAGGCTGTATATTGAGTGTCACACTTTTCAGTATAAAGATAAATGCCATCACTGAACAACTCCCTCTCACCGTTATGAATGGGCTATATGTTGACGACTTTCACATCTCATGTCAGTCATCAAACATGAGATATATTGAGCGGCAACTACAAACTGCCCTCAATCGTGTACAGAAGTGGACTCTTGCGAATGGCTTTAATTTCTCTCTTTCCAAAACTGTATGCATGCACTTTTGCCACCGACGAGGTATTCACCCTGATCCTGAACTTCATATCGGTGAAGTTTTGCTGCCAGTGGTCCCAGAGACAAAGTTCTTGGGGCTTATCTTTGATCGTAAATTGACCTTTATACCACACTTAAAGCAGCTTCGGGTCAAATGCACAAGAACACTGAACATCCTTCGTGTCCTCTCTTCTACCAGTTGGGGGGCAGATCGCCGTTCAATGTTAAAGATATATCGTGCTCTTATTAGATCGAAACTTGACTATGGATCAATGGTCTATGGCTCTGCCAGACCCTCTGCCTTAAAGATACTGGACCCCATTCATCACCAAGGTCTTCGACTCTGCACCGGAGCTTTCCGTACATCTCCAGTTCAAAGCATATACATTGAATCTCATGAACCTCCTCTACACCTTCGCCGTTTGCAACTGTCTTTACAATATATTTCTAAACTTCGTTCCTTACCAACGCATCCCACCTGGGAATGTGTTTTCCTTCCTCGGTGGGCAGTACTTTTTCAGAACAGACGATCTGTCATTGCTCCGTTTGGCCTTCGCATCCGGGCGCAATTGGATGAATTGGGTCTGTCCTTGGATAATATTGCAGATTCCACATGTCGACGCATCCCACCATGGCTTATTACAGCCCCCAAGTGTGACCTTTCTTTCAATCACCTAAAAAAGGTGGATACTCCAGACTTGAAGTACCGTCTTTTATTCAATGAATATCTTTCAAACAATCATTCAGTTCCCATTTATACAGATGGTTCCAAATCAGGAAATTCAGTGGGCTCTGCTATGGTTTGCTGTGGGTCAGTAGTTGCACACAGAATCCCCTCTACAGCTTCTGTGTTCACTGCTGAACTGTATGCAATATCTCTTGCCCTTGATCATATTGCAGCTGAGCAGTACTCCAACTGCACTATTTATACTGACTCGCTTAGTTCTATTCTTGCCTTGGAATCACTTCACATTAGCTCACGTCCTATTCTAGCAGATATTCGAAACCGACTGGCCCATTTCTCATTAGCAGCTACTTCAATTCAGTTTTTCTGGATACCAGGCCATGTAGGTATTCATGGGAACGAGCTTGCAGACATGGCAGCTAAATATGTATGCCTCAGCTCCATCACCCCTATGCCTATTCCGTACATGGACTATGGTGTTGTCTTCAAAGCTCGGCTCTGTGCCAGTTGGCAGTCCACTTGGAGTGAACAACGCGACAATAAACTTTTTCAAATTAAACCCAAAATTGGAGTTTGGCCATCTAGCTTCCGTAAAGTTCGGAGGGAAGAAGTTGTTCTCACTAGGCTATGCATTGGTCACAGTTTTTTAACTCATCATTTTCTTTTATCTGGAACTGATGCAACAATGTGTAGTTTGTGTAACACTCAAATCACTATCAGCCATGTTTTACTTTCTTGCCATCGTTACGATCCTCAACGACGGCAATACTTTAAACATATTTTTTCCCAGCGTCAATCTGTAACATTGGACAGAGTTATTGGTGATGGTGACTATGTCCACCTTAATAATGTTTTTAATTTTTTAATGGCCATTAATCTTTTTAATCTTATTTAAGTGTGGTATATTTATTTATTACACCTTTTTAATTGTGGCTCCTTTTTAAAGTTTTATTCTCTCTCATTCAATGCGACATTAAACAATGGCCAGAACATTAAATAACTCGACACCAGGACTGGAAAGGCCAACTTCAGGTGACTAACGCTTCTGTTTGAACTGTCTGTTTGAACTACTCGTTAGTCTTCCTGGCGAGTTACTGTTATACTTTCGCTGCATATCATTTCGTACTTTTACAACCTTTTTGTACTGGCCATATTGACTCATAACCCGGAACCAGGACGGAAAGACCAACTTCAGGTGTCTGACGGTGGTTTATATATTACCTGTTAGTCTTCCTGGCGGGTTATGATCATTCCCATTCTGCTACAGGTTGTCCTTTACAACTTTGTTGACTGGATGTCGTCATTGGTTTTTGCACCATTTCCTGTTTCAATTGCCATTTTGTTTTTATCTTCAATTACCTTTACACATTTTACTCCATTTACTTGACTTTTATCTTTTTACTGGACATTTGGCTACTCTTTATTATGATTTTGCTGAGTGTCTCTTAAAATTTTATTCCATTACATTTTGATAATAGCTACTATGACACATAACCCAGAACCAGGACTGGAAAGGCCAACTTCAGGTGACTGACGGTGGTTCTTGAACTTGTTCGTTAGTCTTCCTGGTGGGTTATGATCATTATTATTATGCTAGAGTAAATAGTTTATAACTTTGAAGACTGGGTGTCACCATTGGTTTTTACACCATTTTCTGTTTTAATTGTTGTTTTGTTTTTACCTTCATTTTCCTTTACAAATTTTACTCCATTTACGTGACTTTTCTCTTTTTACTGAACATTTGGTTACTCATTGTTGCGCTTTTGCTGTGTGTTTTTTAATACTTCTATTCTTTTACATTTTGATACTAGTTGCTATGACACATAACCCAGAACCAGGACTGGACAGACCAACTTCAGGTGACTGACGGTGGGTCTTGTACCTGCCTGTTAGTCTTCCTGGCGGGTTATGATTATACCTTTTTGATAGAATACCTACCTTACAACTTTTTACACTTTGCCTTCTATCTTAACCTTGTAGACTAGGTGTCAACACTGGTTTTATACTTTTTTTTGTTTTACCTTCATTTCCATTTATGTCTTTTACTACATTTTTACCGGTTGTGTGGCGCAGATAGCCTCGTTGCTTTGTGCCATAAAACACTAAATCAATCAATCAATCAATTAATTGATTAGTGTCATAATTTATGAAAGTAACCAATTAATCAAGATTAATGTTTTTGGTTTGTTCCAACTATCTCTTGTGAGGGTGGCCTTGTACAGGCCACAGTTGACTAAGTCAACTTGACCAACTTTGTAACCATTCTTTAACCATGAAATTATGCATATGATATTACTCTAAATGTGGTACGTATTTTAAGAAATTTGGTAAGTTTTTGGTGAATAGTAAACGTCTATTGTACACAAAATAATCTAGTTTTCCCAATAAAGTATATTTACTGAGGATACAACTGTGAATTTATGAAACTTTTAGTAACTCTGTTTGAGTGAAAGAAGATTTTTAAGCTCAGAATAAAAATGCTTATTTTCATTTTATGGTTTTCACATATACATAACTTATCTTCTAAATTAGTATCAAAAATTAATGGTAAAAGTTAGTACCATATCTTTTATTTTCTTTACCCTAACATCAACTGTAGGGAAATAAAAAGTCAGTGAAATAAAATAGAGAGAGTAACAGACAGTTATAATTATTCATCTTAACAGCCTCAGTTTCCAACCTTTTCACATCATTTTTCATTTATTATTATTTTATTGTTCTTTATCTTTCTCAGTAATATGATAAATATAAAATAATCAAAATCTCAGCAGAAGGATTTAGAGCAAACAAATTAATTCATATTACATCATGTGAACAAGTGATCTCTTAAAAAGTTTTTTTTTATTTAAGTTTTGGTATTTAACTTAAGTTTCTACTTTTTGTGTTTCAGTTAGTTTTGGTGAAAAATGTATTACAGTTAACAAAATTACTTAAAAAAACAAGGACTTGCATTATTTTGGAGATGCAATTGTACTCAGGAGCATTCTTTGATAAGACTACTTTTCCAGTGTTGAATCCAAGCCTTTTCACCAGTGGGGATAGGAAATGTGAAGTTGGAGAAGGAGTGAATTAAAATTTAACAAAATGGAAAACACTGCATTTTAAAATATTTTACTCCTAAATTTACAGTAATACATTTTGATAACATTGGTTATAATATTTAAATATAATTTTTATAAATTACTAAAAACAAAAGTTCAAATGGTTCACTGTAGTACGCTCGGAGGAAAGGAATGTGTCTTGATTTTTCCATGCACGTAAGTCAGTAACTACTGACGTTGACAACAAGATGTCTGAAAGTAAATTGGGCTTTTCAGTACTAATCTGCATGCTGCTTTGTAGAATGTTTTGTGACATCTGATTTCTCAGCTTATTTAAAATATGGTTCATGCTGTTGAAATAATGCTCAACTTCAGCACAACTGTAAGGCATTAACTTTTTTTAAGATTGTCATAACTGATGTTTGCTTTCCACAAGTAATGCAACAACATTTGTGTTGTTATCTTCTTGCTCACTTGCAATGATCTTGAAGGAGTTTACCACTTGACAATGTCCAGTCTATCAAAGAAGCTACAATCCCCTCTTTGTGTCATTATATGTCAAAATACACATTGACTGGAAGGAAGAACATACTTGGATGAAGAAGACGGCTTGATCATTGAAGCAGTACTCCATTTGGTTAATCAAAGTTTCAACAAATTTTTAAAAATTGTTTGAAGGTTTGACTTTTTGGCTTATTTTCAAAAAATTAGCCATGTAACAGAACCCTTTGCTTGGAGGATTTTACATTTGCATAGGTTATACCAGTAAAATTTTCTTTATTTAAATGGTTATAGTAAGTCTATGATTTGTCATTGATACCAAAAGCTGAGAAACTGATGACAGATTTAGGTTTTGTTTTTGCATAACTTTGCTGATGTAGATACTGTATTTAAAAACTCATCCAAAACTGCTAGGATAACATGAAAACTAGATTGCTCCACTTTCATAAAGATAATGTCCTGATCACAATGCTAAATCTGCACCATCTTTGTTCAAGTGCATACAGGCCATCATAACTGAGTAATAAGTTAAGACAATAGGAAAAGATTTACAACTATTGGGCCAATACTTCAACTGATTTTGCATTCATGCTTTGATGATTTGAGGCATGGTGAATATGTGTGCTTGATGACAAAAAGAACTCTTCACAGACAAGACTTTATTTCTAATTGTATTTAAGGCTAAATATAAGAGTACAGAAGGAATTTTCCTTTCTGCTTTTTCTGAAAGCTACTTAAGCACACCGTCTACTTTTCATGAAAGTGCAAGAAATTATTCTCTTGTTATTCAAGCTACTTTTCATCAGCTCCCTCTCAAGTGAACTTATCATGGCTTTGAAATCAGTACTTGCTAAATTAATAATGCTTAAGTATTTTTCTTTAACTATACTGCAGTCAGTCGTATAATGAATGATAATTGACAACTGACTCATAATGTTGGTATCTGATGATTCATGCCATTGTTGAGTAACATTTATTATTTAATTCTGAGGTGTCACAATTATCCAGAACTTCAAAAGTGTGGGCTAACAGATGGCAAGCTGCAGCTTTGTTTACACATGTCAAATAGGTGCTCTGTTTTTCTACTCATTGATTTCGAGTCTTGTAGCATAAGAAAATAAGCAATCAAATGTTCCTACTTCATAATTTGTGAAATTTCTTCTTTTGCTATGAAGTATATGCTACTCACAAATGCAGTCATTGCTTCCTTGTTTGGACAACCCTCCTGAGTCAAGGTTGAAGAAGTATGAATCACTCTTTTAAGATTCTTATCATAAACCTTTTGCATTGCTTGAGCATTAGTCGTGGATTTAGAATGCCTGTCAAATTTCCCAGTATTTCTAGTTTCTTTCTGAAAGTTAGTAAGTGAGGTTGTTATGAAAGTATCACCTGTTCTTTGTAGTGCATCTAACTTTTTCAAAAATGCTTGGCATTGCTTACAAAATTCCCCTCCAAACGATGCATCAGAAACAGCCATTCATATTTGGCTTATAAATTCTTCTGGTATTTAGCTGAATTGAATGAGGAAGTTGCAACATCAAGGGTTGATGTACCAACATCATTAGTTCTAAGACTTGGCTGCTAGTTTTGGTCATAAACATAGCATCAGTGCCATTTCTAGCTACTTGTAGTCTAGTTTTCTTTGTAACAAACTGTATAATTGTTTTATGTGACATACTTCACCACAGAAAAGTTTAATCACAGCATTAAGTAATGCACAAAACAAGCAAATAATGTAAAAACACTACAAATGTAATATCTAGTAGCATCTAAATAGTTTAAATTTGAAGAATGTTTCATAATAAGTCTGTTCAGCTTGTACAGTCTAACTCTAATTCTGGATTATTTGATACAAGCCTCTCTTTCTAGTGATACACATTGGTAACTGTCCAGATCAAACATTATTTCTTTCAAGAAGTTACTGATGTTGCATCCAGAAGTTGAATGAAGTAAATCATGACTCCTGTGTCAATTTTCCTGTAATCTTGAGAGAGACTGGCCATGGTCGATGCCACCTGACTCTCGTGACCTGGTGGATGCTGGATCAGGCAAACTGGCCCTCTTTTTTTTACTGCTCTCACAGAACATGATCCTGCCATCATCTGTAAGCCATTAATAGACAACTGTGTGGCAGCGGTAACTGCCTATATTGTACAAGCAGCTGCTCAAGGTATTCCTAAAACCTTGACATGTTTTCCACTGTTGCCTTGTCCATGGTGGAATCCTGCCTGCCACATGGCATGGAAGGCTCAAAAATAAGCCTGGGGTACTTTCCATAGATATCCCACACTCTCGAACTTCATCGCTTTCCAGCGGGCCCGTGCACATGCTCCGTGGCTAAGACGTCAAAGCCAGAAGGAATCCTGGATTAAGTTTGCAATCAGCATATCTTCTACCACCAGTTATAAAGTCATACAGGACAAGATTTGAATGGTCAGTGGGCAATATAACTCTGTCACCCTCTTGATCTTGCTCCCCAATGGCCAGTAAGTAGTTGATACCTGGAGCATCACTGATACTCTAGATGAAAGCTTTTGCTAGGTAACTAGCACTTCTGCTTCTTCTTCCACCTTCTCTGCTATTGAGACTTGGACAGAGCAATCACCTCTTTCCTTTTGTGCTGATTGTCTCTATGACTATAATTATCACTTTACGTAAACTGGTGGAACTTAAACTGTCCCTTCATCAGTCTGGCAGTATGTCAGTTGGACCTGATGATATACACTATGAAATGCTGCACCATCTGTCGCCTGCTTCTCTTGCTATTATTCGGATTGTTTTTAACGGATCTGGTAGGAGAATGATTTTCCTGATGCCTGGTGCCAGGCTATTGTCCTACCTTTCTCTGAGCCTGGGAAGGAACCCAAGATTCCATCCAACTTCTGTCCAATTGCTTTGACAAACTGTCTTTATAAGACCTTAGAAAGGATGGTTAATGCTTATCTTGTTTGGTTCCTCGAATCAAACAACCTTCTCTCAGCCACCCAGTATGGTTTCTGATGACACTGCTCCACCATGGACCACCTGATTCCACTTGAAGCATTTCTCAAATAACAACATCTTGTATCAATATTCTTTGACATAGAGAAGGCTTATGATACAACATGGAGGAATGGCATTTTGCAAAACCTCCATATATAAGGGTTACGTGGCCATTTGCCCATTTTTATTAAAAATTTTTTCATTCAAAACCGACTGGCCCATTTCTCTTTAACATCTACTTCTATCCAGTTTTTTTTGGATACTGGGATCAAGCTCGCCTACACCTCAGTTAAATCTATCTGCTCTGGCACTTTCATCACTGTACCTGTCTTGTACATGATTTATGGTCTTGTATTCAAGGCTCGGCTCCGTGCCAGCTGGCAGTCGACTGGAATGAGCAATGTGACAACAAGCTTTTCCAAACAAAACCCTATATTGGACTTTGGCTTCTTGCTTCTGTAAGGATCAGATAAAGGAAGTTGTTGTAACTAGACTACTCATTGGTCACAGTTTTTTAACTCATCATTTTCTTTTATCTGGAACTGATGCACCAGTGTGTAATTTGTGTAACACTCAGATCACAATGAGCCACATTTTACTATCTTGCTGTTATGATTCTCAATGATGGCACCATTTTAAACATGTTCTGTCCCAATGTTTGTCCATAACACCAGTGATGGTGACACTGTCCACTTTGGTAATGTTTTTAGTTTTTTTAAAGGATGTTAATCTTTTTAATGCCATATAAGTTTTTAATTTATACATTAGACCTTTTTTAATGTGATTCCATTTTAAGAATCAAATTACATCTAGTTCAATTTGAAATTAGAAACTGGCCATAATAATGGAAAGGCCAACTTTACATGACTAATGCTGTTGTTTGAACTACCTGTTAGTCATCCTGGACAGTTATTATTATAATTTTGCAACACATCTTTTAAAACCTTTTTATTACTTCCCTTTTTGAATAACTCAGAACCAGGATTGGTTGACTGACAGTGATTTTTGTACTTACCTGTTAGTCTTCCTGACGAGTTATGATAATTACAGTTATGCTAAAGAAAGTCATTTACAACTTGAATTACTGTAGTTTTTCTTTTAACATTGCAGACTAGCTGTAAACATTGGTTTTATGCTACTTATGTTTTTAACTTTGTCTTATTTTATCCTAATTTCCTTTTATGAATTTTACTACATTTACTTTTAACTTTTTACTGGATGTTTGGCACAAATAGCCTAGCTGCTTTGTGCCATAAAACACTAAATCTGTCAACCAACCAACCTAATCATTTTACTTGGTAATCTTATAATCATTTATTACAAAGTATTTTGTAAACTTCGTTGCTGATTTACCACAGAAAAAGTTTTGTGAAAGGGTGAAGCATTATTTTCTTAAAAGATAAAAGTATAAAATATAATTTATATTTGTTACTTTTAAATTAAAAAAACAACAACAAATGTGCTAATTTTAGAACTAGGTCAGATTATTTGTGGTTCACAATTATAAGAAAAATTATTCTAAACTGAACTTTTACAGGGTGCTAGAATACTCAAACTTCCACAGATCCTGAGTTTTTCCTTATTGAGATTCAATTATGACTTTTCAAAAGGAGAAAGAATAAAGGTATGGGTGCCTATAAATTTTGTTTTCATTTCATATTTTTTGTAATTTCTATGCAGAACCATTTGAAGGTTTCCACAAACTCTATAGATTTGTATGTGCATAGGAATAAATACATAAAAATAGATTGCTTGCTTTTCACACTGAAGTTCTTGATGTTAGCCTGACTGTTTTTCGTATTTAACTGTATGTGTGGAGAGTTAATCCATTGTACCAACCCTTGTTTCTGTGTAATATACATGATAATGTTTATTATGTATCTTCTTTTTATATATTCTACATGTATGTTGTACACAAAAAAACAGTATTTTTTGATGAAGTATTTAAGTTCTTTTATAACCAAATAAAAAATTTAATACTTACGTCTGAGTCTTATACTTTTGAAGTAAAAGATAACTAATTTTTTATAATTTTCTTATCGATACTTCATTGAATTATTTCATTTAATTCAAATATTTAGTTTATAACACAAGAATCATAACATTTATGAAGTATATGATGTCATGTAGTTGTTATGCTGCAGTTGGATTTCTAACTAAACTTTAAGTGTGTTGAAAGTATTCCCTTATTTAGTTGACTTGAATTTGGTGATAACAACTTTGAATTTTGAGGATGTAATTCAAAAGCTGTCACCAGAATGAGCTGTTCTTACACACAATCCAGTAACTTGAAATATTCTTTTTTTTTTTGTAGTTTTCAGTTATGCCAGGGAAAATTATTAAAACTTTTTAAAAGATTGTATGTTATAAGAGGGTATGATAAATAACTTTGTGGTTTACATAGTGGTAAATCCAGAAGATTGAATGCTATAAAATTATATCACACCGATATATACAAGTGTGTAATTACTATTTAAACTCAAATAGTGACATAAAGAATTTGTAAAATGGGTAGTTTAGAGCCAAGAAGTGCTGTGTGATACACATGAGTTGAAATCAAATTTTTTTAAACATTTATCTTTGAATTTAATAAATTAAAACTTGTATAAAATTTGAATAATAATTTATGTTTTGGTACCAAGTGTATTGACATATTGAATCTAATTTTGTAAAAGTTTGTGACATGCTCACTTTGATCTAACTGTGTGTTTAGGGCTCAACATTTTTCCCAGTATGTAACTAAATGGTAGTGGAGTTTGTTTTTTATTTAGTAGAGTTATTTAAGTGTCTAAAACGAATTCTATAAGGTATTGTATATCACCTACAAAGCTATGTTAAAGACCCATTTGTACCATTTGGATGACAATAAATAATTTTTGAAGGTGGTAATTTAGCAGAGTTTAATTAACAAAGTATTATTTAAAAAGGTTTCCTATCTGTAGTCTTCCTGGAAATAAAGTAATTTTAAAGCTGTGGCGATATTGATGCAAAAGTTGTGAAAACAATAGTAAAGATTACTTTATAGATTAATGTTGCACTTTATTATCCACATTGAAACAAAGTAATTATGCCATGCAGTTAAAGTTCTCACAGAGTAATTGAAATACATTTTCATTTGCCTTTTTGTCACATATAGATTGTAATACAAAAAATGATTTATTTTTTCAATTTTCATTGCCAGACATTTACACATAATTTAAAAGAAACCAGATGTAATATTAAGAATTGAATTACTTTTTAAAAAAAAATATTTACGATTTACTGATTTTTTGGTGTTTTGATATCACATATAAATTAATAACCTTTTTATTTTAATGGAAAACCTTTTACTATATTTACCATTTTTTGCTTCTGTTTTGTTGAAACATAATTTTTTGTGTTTTTTAGTTGACTTTTTTTTTAATTGTCTTTATTAGGAAACAGGAAAATTTTCATTTCCTTTAGAAATTGACATGGCACCTTATTGTGAAAAGGTTTGTTTATATTTTTGTCATACTCAATTGAGAATTATTTTCTGTTTTTAATAATGTTATCATTTGTCTGATATTCATGCTTGATAAGTTTATCAAACTGTATTAATATCTCTTGCAGAAGCTTTCAGGTATTTTTGTATAACAGTTTTTAAGTATTCAGAAAGTATACTAGTTCCATTAAGAGATTTAGTAAAGAGTTTAGAGATAAAGAGCACTACATAAATATCAATATTTTTGTTTTGAAAAAGGTGTATTGCAGGAACAGCGTAATAATGGATCTAGAAAATACACAACTCAACAAAAAAGTTAATAGTTAATTTTGGGAAAGAAAATATTAAAGTTAGTAAAATAAATCCATAATTATTTTAAATACATAAAATGCAAAGTTTTTTTCCCTCAATAGAACTGATTCCAAGAGGCCTAAGTCGTTTTTTTTCCTTCCCGTCACTCACTCTATAATATTTTATGGATGTATCTAAAATATATTATTGTCAATCCACAATAATCCAAAAATGCAAAGTTTTTTCCCCCAATAGAACTGATTCCAAAAGACCTAAGTCGTTTTTTTTCCTTCCCGTCACTCACTCTATAATATTTTATGGATGTATCTAAAATATATTATTGTCAATCCACGCTAATTTGATGAATCATCAAACATGCACGTGTAAACAAAAAGACTTTCACGTAAGAGAAACTCTTTGTATTTGGTGGTCTTGCTGTTCACCCATTTTTACCCAGTATACTCTTAACCACAGGAACATTGGCTACTCCAGACAGCATTATGGAGATTAGTATGAAGTTGATAGACTTTCATATCAATAAGTTGTTTCTGTAAAATTGTGAATTTATCAAACTTGTTTGATTGTCAAGGTATCACAGAATGTTTTATTTTTCATCAATTTTGAATGTATGATAAAGAAGCAAAAATTATTTTGGTGGTTTTTCTATTATATCATCTTTTGTTTCTCTTACCTTTTAAATTATTTAAGTTTCTGCAAATATACTTTCATATAAAAGTTGTTGTTTTTCTGGTTTGAAAGATAATAATTTGAGCTAAAGATATTTTAAAGCACACTTATCTCTTCTCTATTATACTTTCCTTCTTTCTTCATAACCAATGGCATGGCCAGGTGGTGAAAGCACTCGACTCGCAACTTTAGGGCTGAGGGTTTAAATCTTTGTTGCACCACATGTGCTTGCTATTTCAGCAGTGGAGGCATTATAATGTGATGGTCAGTCCCACTGTTCGTTGTTAAAGAGTTAGTGGTGAGCAGTGATAACTTCAACTGTGAATAAGCTTAAAAGGATGATTAATTGTATTCTTTGAAAAACAAAAATCAAACAAAGATCTAATTTAGAGTTTTACTGATGTGAAAACAATTTACAAAACATGCTGTTTCAGATTTTTATAAAATGCAGATTTCTGGTAAGAGAGAATCTAACAGTTGGTTTGTTGAGCAAATCAACATGTTATGTGTTATGGTTTTATCATGATTAATTTCAAAAATGACATTTAAATGAACTTCTGAAAAGACAAGCTGAAATTTCTGACAGATGACACAAAGTAATAAATGCGAGAAATGTACTGTGTTTAAATTTCTAAGGTGTGAACAAACCTAAATAATGATAATAATTAGGTTCTCGTAAGAAAGTTACTGTTGTTTTCATGGATAACTTAAATGTATATTTAGTTCATGATGTATTGTTGTTTTGCAGGATAGAAATACCTATGATTCTTTCAGAAGCTAAATCCACTAATCGTATTTATGTATATATAGATAATAACAAAGATTTTCAAGAAAACTCGAATGATCTGGAAATTAAGTCAACTCTGTTGTACAACTATTGAGTTTTAAATTGTCTTTTAAGTAATTAATATACACAGCAAATAGTTGCAGGTTTTTTATCTGTTGACCGTGTTACTCTGAGCTTCTTTAACTTAATGATATCAGAACAAACAATAAAAAAATACTTCATTAAGTTTTGGCTTATCAGGAATTTTGCAGTTGCTGTGAAAAAGTGTGATTTAATTTTAGTATATTATTGATTTCAAATGCCGTTGGTGTCAAGGTAAAGTATTGGCATAGATATATCTATGGATAACAGTTATTATTTGAAGGTATGTGGACATTTACTTTTGAATTTATGATTTACTTTGCAGTCAGTAATAAATAGAGATGTGTTAAAGAAATTTCATTCAGATGATGTAGTACTACTGCTAGCAGAAGCTAACATGCACAGAATTACTTGCAGATGCTGCAAGTAATCAGGAAGGATCCCAATAATGTACAACACAATATACATATACATATATATATATGACGTTTTCTTTCTATGCATAGAATTACCATGTGAGCAAAGTAATCAGTGTATTCTTAGGCAGAGTATTCATGACGAAACTTTGTAGAATGGATGGCAACTTCCTGTGGTGGAGACACAAGTGTAGAGAATGAGGTTTCAAAATTCTTTTGCCTTTCATCTTCAGGTCGGTGTGTGTGTGTGTGTGTGTAAGGTGTTGTTGGTCTTTTTATACTGTCTTGGTGGATTGTGGAGAGCATGTTATGATTGGTTGGATTATAATTCTTTCTGATTGGAGGAAAGATTTCCTGTAAATTCAACTAATGGTAGTCACAGGTTATTCATCTCTAATCTGGAATCTCTGCTTAGTGAAGGTTTAATAGTGTTAATATAAAATGATTCTAGTTTTCTCCCAGTTTATTCTGTGTCTAGTTGACATGGCTTGCTCTGCAGTGGCTGAATTTTGTGTTTTCATGAGTCTAATACTATCTTTGTTCATTTATTCTTGTTGCAAGTTTTCTTCCCATTTCTCCAATGTATGTATTGTTGCAGGAAAAATAGAATTTCATATATGACATTTCTGAGATTCTCTTTGGTAGGTAGCTGTTTGGTATTTTACCTTAATGAACCTTAAGGTGTTGTAGGATTTACACTGGACTTCTATGTTGAATTTCTTGGCTATGCATTTGAGTTTTTCACTGAAATGTTGCAGGTATGGTAGATAAATGGTGACATTCTGTTCTTTTCTTTCTGTCATGGTCTTCTTCAAGGAATTTTTGATGAAGAAAGAGGTTTAAAACTCTCTGCAGTCTTTTGATGTTCTACTTTAATGGATATCTTATCACAAATGTTTTCTGCTCTCTTGTTTAGGTGTTTGATTACACCACATTTTATTGAGGTTGGATGATAGGACTGGAAGTGTAGGTATCTTTCCTTGTGGGTGGGTCTTCTATATACAGTTATGGTTATTTATCTTGCTTGTTTGCTGATGAGTATTTCAAGAAACAGCAGGCTGTTTTGTTCCTCTGTTTCCATAATGAAGTGGATTCTTTTGTCTACAGAACTGAAATGCTCTAAGAAGGCTTGTAAGTTTACGTGACCGTGGGGCCAAATAACATTATTTGCCATCCATTCTACAAAGTTTCATCATTGAACTTAGTTGCTGATTAAAATATACACCATGTAATAGAATAATTAACATAATTTCAAAACCATCTGAGCCTGTAATGTCTTAAGATTTGTGTCATCAGTATAGAGACACAAGAAGCTGATCACCAACTGAAAGTGTACAGTTTGAGTCGTACACCAAGTGTCACGCAACATGTTAAAATTTAGTTTTGAAACTTTACACATTTATACCTTTAACATTGTGCAATATTTCTCAGCAGACTAGTACAGCCTAGTGATTATCGTGCTACACTATGAATTTGAAGGTCTTTGGTTCGTGGTATGTTACTGACAGAAAAAAACACATTATGCTCCCCACTATGGGGACCTATGGTGCATTATAAGAGTAATGGTCAGATTTACCATTCAGTTAAGAGTTGGCCAGGAGTTAGTGTTTAACAACATTGAATAACTGTTTTCTGTCTATTCTGTGACTTCTAATGTTGAGTTCGCTAACTTTGAATATTTAGTTTTTGCTGAAATTGCTCTTAAGATCAGCTAGATTTATGCGTATTTCAGTGAAATCATACTTGTGTTAACAATACAGAATTTCACTTTAAATTGGAATTATTATAGCTTTAAACTTTCTGTGGACTACGCGTCTGTCCCTCGTGAGACTTCAGCACAGAGCCTCATGTATCCTTCTCTGTAAACTCGACAGACACAGTTTGTAATGTCTTTACTCATAATGTCAATTGTCAAATTGGCACAGACAAACTTTAAAATGAAATTAGTTTAATTTTTTACCATTTTTAATGTGCAAGTACAAGTAATGTTCAGAATATTTTAAAGTAAGATAATTTCATAAAACCTTAAATTATTTTGTAATCTAGCTGTTTCGTTGTTTTTTTTCTTATTGATTTAGAATCAGAAGACTGGTGATAATGTATCTTCACACTATGAACTTTTTTCAGTTTTAATACACAGGTAAAAATTGTTGTTAATGTGGTCGTGTTACGCTTGTATTTATTGATAACATAAAATGTGTTTGTTTCAGAAGTTCATTTTCTTTAGATCATGTACAAATAACATTTTTATTGAATAGGAACCATAAAATAATGATAAAATGGGAAAGATAAAAAAATGTAATTTTTTCCTGACACATGTAAATCGGGTTTGTTGTTAGAAATTTATTTCATTTGGATATATCCAAATTAAAGTGTAAAACTATTTTTTTGTCCTATAAGAGAAGAAAAATGCTGAAAAATTATGGTAGGTAGGAAGGTAGTAAAGTAGGGATGACTGGGAAGCAAAACTATACATTTTTTTAGGCCTAACTGTTGAATTTTGTGCTAAATATTTAACTTGTCATTTGTTATTAAATAAATTTTTAGATCCTCTTTCATTCTTTGAGAAATCAAGGTTTTATATATTTTTTGTTTTCAAGCAAAATTGTAAATGATACATAGAAATTATTAGTTTCAAAGAAATTCCCATAGTTCTCTGCTATCATAAATCTTAATCAGTAAACCTTCAATGCATTCAAAACATGGTTTTGAGTATTTAAAAAGTCAGAAATTTGCTGGTTAGGTTTAAAACTGTACATCTGCTAGTATAATAGAAACAGACAAAACTGTAAAAATTCAACCATTATGTCAACTTGCAAGACTTTAAGAAAAAAATTAAGGAAGCAATATTATTCAAATAATTCAACAATAAGTTTATTGTTGTTTATCCCCCCTCTTTCTTTTACTCATACTGATTATTGAAATTATCTCACAATTTAAAGCAGTGAAAAGATTCTTTAGGACTAGTTTCAACTTAGCAGTTAGCAATCCTGGCAACAAATCGAAAGATTTGGGGGCTCAGTGCATGATCTGATTGAACACACTTTGTGCTTTTAATTATGAATGCATTATAACATTGTATTATGAAATTATAATAGTTGGACAAAGAACTTGTAGTAGTTTGTGCTGCTGGAACTGCCTTCCTCTGGTTAGTAGTGCAAAATTAAAGATAGCTGTGTCTGAACCTTAAGGGTATCTGACTTGGACTTTTAGAGCATGTGCACATAAGGCAGGGTTTGGTTTGAAAGTTGTATTTCTAATTCAAACTAACAATTTCTGTGTGGTGTTTCTTCACTCTTTAAAAATGTTGCTTTTTTTATATGTGAGGTATTGTGTGGTGCTATGAAATTAATTATCAACTACCAATTTCTAACTGTTAAAATAAGTGTAAAATTAATTTTTGTGTATTGCTGCTTTAATCGTATATTCAAGCAATTTTTCAGAAATATTTCAAGCAAAAAACTACAAACTGAACTTTTTTAGTTTTTGTGATTATGTTTCATTGACAAATATCTTAATGCAGCATTTATGCCAGGGTAGGATACTCAAAAGAAAAATGCCAGTTTATTCTAAACTTCAGTTATACATATATGAGTGATTTCAGACCACCACAGTGTGTGTGTTTGGTCTGTAATAGGCATTCCACAGTTTAGAAAACAACAATTGTACGTAGTTGTTGTATTCAAATGTTAACTCTTTATTTTTCACAGTGGCAGCTCACATGGTGGTCACTACCATGCCTACATTCGTGATGTGGATTGTTTGGGAAAATGGATGCCTCCTGTAAGATTATCCTGTCACTATTATTGTTTTGAATTTACTGTGTGTCATAATGTTTCATTTGTTCAGAACTAGCTTATGACCAGACTTGGTTAGCATAACATGAAATTTCAAATTAGTATTGTTTTAACACAGAGACGAATTTAGCTCAAAACTTTCTGGAGTTTAAAATTTGGAAAATTAATTAACATATTGAGTAAAGCAGGAATTTTATAAAATTTGAGAGTAAATGTTACCACATTGCAGTTGATACACATGCTAAATTTGCTATTCAGCAACCTTAATGGATGTAACTTTAATATAATGTTGCATTTGTCATGGGTAAAAGTTTTATTTCTAAAGGAGAGAAAGAATGTTAGCTCTGTCTAACTTTTAGTACCTTGAAGATATTCAAGACTACATTTAATTAAAATAATAATTGGTGAACAACCATTTTGAAGTTGTTTATTCCAATTTTTTTTTTCATACCTCTTAAAATATATTCAAAAAATCATACCACATTTAAAAATGATTGCATTCTTTGAAACCAGTGCTAATAAACTTCTGTGATTTACTATTTTCTATCATTGAACTGAAATTTTTTTAAATACTTATTACACAATGAAAAATGTAAAGCTAGATGGTGTGTGGATTAATGGCCAACTGTATCTTCATTGACTTGTTTAAATAATTGTTTATGCTACTATTATTATTATTCAAGTGTGCTCATACCAAGAATTTTGAACTAATTTAAAAAGTGTTTTTGTCTGTACAAAAAGTTAATGATAAATTAAATGTTAAACATCCCTTTTTTGGAACTTGTTTTTTATTGTATACCTTGTGAACAGGCAAGGATTTTTACAGTTTATAAGAATATATATATATATATAAACAACTGAAAAGAAAATCTTGAACTAAATAAATCTCATGAAAATTGACATTCATATACAAAAGGCGTATTATATAGATTTTAAATATACAGAGGGTATTACTTAATATATGTGCAATTTAAATAGCACTTGATAGATCCACATGCATAGCACTCAGTGGATTTTAACTGTAGATGAATAACCATAATATTTGCTTTATATTTTATTACATATTTATTTGTTGAAATGTCATTGTTAAAAATTTTAAATTATGAAGTTTAACTAGACAAAGAAATTTGAATCTGTTACATTAAGCTTGCGAACCTAACATTAAATTTAGTGTGTGTGGTAAAACTCATTACTAATCTTTGTTGCATTTGTAGTTGAAGTTGCTTCAGTTTGTAATTCTGTTATATAAACATTCATTTCAAATTTATAAATGTTTTTCTTTCATCATCAGCTTATTATATTTTGCATTTCAAGTTTTCATTCACATTTTTCCTTGTTTAAATTTCTTCTACATTTTAACAACTTATTTTCTGTGAATCAGGTTTTCATAAAATACATTGCTGTTAAAACATGATTATATTAAAATAAAAATAAGATGTCCTTTGTATTGGTTAAAAGGAAGAAGAACCTATACAATTATTCAAAGGAGGTAAACACACAGAAAACAAGTGGGATTTAGTGCAGTTTGATAATCCGGTAGATTTGGTGAAAGGTATTTTAATCCAGCAGACTGACCAGTGTCTTCTTATAGACACCTTATGTTCTGTAAGTGTTCAGTGTTAACGACTTTGAAAGATATCGATGTTCTATGATATGAGGGCTTTACTATAGTTTATTTATCTTGATAAATTAAATGTGACTTAGTTTATTTTTGTTTCAAAATTAAACAGTGTTAATAAGAGAAATGTTTTAATTATTTTGAATTATTTTTCTGTTCATTTGTTTTACACTTATAATGATGTGATGTTATTTTTGGTTGTGAATATATTGTGAAAGTATAAAAATAACAATTAAGTAGCTATTTAACTTGGTTATCATATTGAATGTTGATCACATTTATCAAAACATACAAGGTCCATTTGATTTAATTTTACTTGTTCTAATAATACAACAATTTATTCGTTTTATTTGTCTTGCATAGTTTTTATTAAGGGTAAGTCCACTAATAAAAATAAAATTGAAATATATTACATTAACCTATTATTCAACCACATTAACAACAAAGCTGATGTTGTGGTATATATTATGACCATATTTTATTCTCTGTTTGTTGTATGTAATTTTTTTAACAATTTATTAATATTTATTATTTATTAGTTCAAATATATTGTGGATAAGGTATGATTGGCTAAACTTATTTCAATGAATCAAATTTTGTAGTATGCATGGGGTTCTCAGTGTTGGCTATATGACATTTAATGTGATCCCAGAGGTAACATGTGGGATTTAGAGCAGGACTTTTTGCTGTTTGGTCTGTACACCTTTTTTGTTCAACTTTATATCACAATTATGATATTATATAACGTGAGGCATATCATATAAAGTCTGGGAATACATTGTGTTGTCAATCATTAAACCTAGCATTCAGAAACAGTAAGATATATGTATAAATTCATGCTAATGCTTCTCTAAACTGTGACTAAACTGTTTGCAAAATAATTATATTCAGTAATGTTAAACTGCATATATTACTTGCCTTTGATTCTTTGCACATAAACTTGTCAATCATTGTATGAGACACAAAACCTTGACTTGTGTATTTCAGAGCTATGAAGTTTGGAATTGTTTAGAACTGACTAATAATTTCAATTTTTATGATAAGATTATAAGAATTAGTTCTTCATTTGGCCATTCATATATCAGAAAATTCCATCTTGTTTGAACAATTGTGCAGAATTTTTACTTATCGGTTTTGAGTTTCTGTTTGAGTAGTCTGATGTACAGAAACAAGAATACACTGTTTCGTTTTCTGTAATATTAAACTGTACTTATGTAGATGTGTTTTCAATAAAACTGCTTTTTTTTTTACATGTTTACAAGTTGTGATGTGTGATAAAGTCTTTCTAATAACTTGTTGACCGTTATTTTAGGAGTTGGTGAAACAGAGTGGCGTTTCATGGAATAAAAGGTTTAAAAGACAGTATGGCCCCATTAGCAAGGTATATTTTTAGATTTGTGATTTTATAAAGGTTTTATATATATTTTGATGTTTAACAATAGATGTAAAACATTAACTGCAGTCTACTGTATACGATGTAATTTATTAAAACTGTTTTATTTACCCTCCATATCTGACAGTTGTGTATATGTATTGGAGAATTTTGAATTTCTATTGAGATTAACTAAAATTATGAAATATTTATGCAGAATACACACATCTATTACCATTATAAAATCATAGAAATGAATGACAGTGTAACACATTGTGATATTCATTAAAAGCCTTCTTTCTTTGATTGTTTTTATAAGAAACTGTAGATATGAGTAATAGGAAGAGAGGCATTCTGACATAATTCCATACCCATTTATTCTTGTGAAGTGAAACTGAAATTTGGTTCCCAATTGTATTTCTCCAAGAGAATAGCCGAAGATAATGAATTAATATTATAATGTTATCGTTGACGTTTCTTATTTATTTAAAATCTTTGTAGGTTTCATTGTTGGCCCAGAAATTTTACTGGTTTTAGAATTTATTTTTTATAAAATCGTATGGTGAATAAATATTTTAGTGAACCCTATCTTGGCACTGTTTATAAATAGTAAAGAAATATTTCAGTATATTTTTTTTCTGATGTAATAAAATTGTCATGTAAGTATATGAACCATAAGCACTAAATTGTACAAAACAGAATTTTACAAAGACAGACCACACTTGCTACAAGGAGAAATGCAGCTTGAAGTGAGTAAAATAACTTTTTCTGTTTACCTTCAGTTTATCTGGTAACTAACAGTTTTATCCATGATATAGTCACTATAATTTCTTTTAGTCAAGAACACACATTCTGTCCTAAATATTAAAATAAATATGTTTATATGATACAATTGCGATTGAAAAATTAAATTTCAGTTTCCTTATTTGTGAAATTGAAAATGTATGTTAATGTTTTATTATGGAAGTTTATTGTGCAATTGACTTTATTTCATGTACACATTTACTTGCCACTTTAAGATGCATACAGCTAAATGTCTAGTCAAAAGAAAATTGAAAATAAGATCACTGTAAATCATAATTAGAAGTTAGTTATTTACTAATGGTTCAGTTTTACATCACTTTCTCAATTTACTCATGGTCGCTAATATTTTGTTGTAGTTTGACACAAAATATTCATAATTAATCTTATTACACACCAGTGTCTATTGTTGAAGCCTTTTCAGAGCTCTTGGGAACCCACACAAGAATTTGTCAGGACAAGATTTGACCCCCACCCTCAGATATGCCAAATGAGCACTGTAATATGTCTAATGTGCAAGAGACAAGCAGAAGCATTTTGCCTCAAACTTCTAACAGATTTCATCAGTGACAATAAATTGTACAAAAGTAACATATAATTAACCCATTCACCTCAGGGATCTCAAAGTCCAGATACTACAGTCTTTCATAGAGTCACAGTTAAAATTACTCAGACAGAGCATAAGTTACAATGCCTTCAATTTCATTCAGTTATAGTACTATAAAGTAGAAAATCAGTCACACTTGCCACACCCACCTATCACATCCTGTCTTTCACAAATTACCAGTAGTTCTCTCTGAATTTCTATACTGTTTTGTTTATAACCAATAGAAAGCCACAGTTTTACTTTATCAAATGACATATTTTGTTGTTTACTATACAGAGAATTCTCTTTTTCTTTCTGTTCAAACTTTATTCCCATGGGAAACATATTGATGAGCTTAGCTGAATATTTATTTTATTTTTTTCTGCACAGTTAAGAGTCAGAAAACTTGTGATAGTTATCTAACATTATTTTTTTTGTGTTATTAATCTGTGTTATTCAGTGCATTATTTAATTAAACAAACATTATTTAATGCAGTAGTACAATTAGTATAACAAAAAAGGTTAAGTTTCATTGACAGTTGACAACAAGAAAGAGAAGACCAAGTTAAGTACTTTATTTCTTGCTTTTCATATAAATATTCTTTATTTATTGTTATAAAAGTAACTAAAAAGTAAAAAAATGAAAAATTTTTAGGTTAGATAAATTAAAATAAATAATATTAAATTTTTATGAGTTGTAATTTTAACTGTGACTCTTGAATAGTTATGTAATTCAAAACAGTAAGTGACTTGCAATGTAAGTGGCACAAGTATTAGTTAGACATGGTTCAGAAGGTAATAAAATGGTAAAAGTTATATATAAGTAAGTATATAGTGTTACAAGCTTTAAGCTATTTAGGATAAACAATTATTTGCTTGTTTTTTTAATTTGCAGTAATTCCAGAAAGAAAATAGGGGAAACATAGATTTGTTTCCTAATTGTTATGGTGGTTATGAGGTTGGTTGAACCAACCAATCACATATAGGGTTAATATGAGGTTGGTTGAACCAACCAATCACATATAGAGTTAATATGAGGTTGGTCGAATCAATCAATCACATATAGAATTATTATTACTTCTCAAAATCAGTTTAAAATCTTGTCTGTTATATAAATGTTTTCATTTTTCTCAAGAAATGCAAATGTATTAGAGCCAAATCACAAGTAGTTTAAATTTTAAAGTCTGAACAAATATTTATTTATTTTCAACCTGAAAATAATTTGTAAGATATCAAAGTTTGGTAGTTAATACACAAGCAGGTTCTTACAATAATTTGTTTATAAACAATATCATAATTGAACCAAAAACAAATCATATAGGTAAACAAGAAATGAATTGGTGACTTTTAAGGAATGGTACTTTAAAAAACAGATTAAGGTATTGTTTTGTTTATTGAAAAGGCTGTTCATTTTATCCTCTTGCATATTGTCCTACTATGTATAATAGTTTTCATTAAGAAAGAAAGTGCATTTTATGTTTTTAACACTGATAAAAACAATCGCAAATGGAAACAGCATGTATAAATTGCAAATAAGGTTTGCAAGTAACATTAACTTGTTCATTTCCACTTGCAGAAGGTAAACATGCAGTCCACAATATAAAGAAAGTTTTTCATTGACACTGAAGTGCTTTTTTTGAGTTTATCAAATCCTACTTGATAAACCTCACTCTTACTGAAACTCTTATAAACAAACAAACAAAAGTCTGTAACTTATCACTGTGGGATCCTAGTTAGAACTCTGTTTTTGGAACAGAAATTTTGCTAGTGTAGGGCTGCTTTAAGCCAAAATTGTGATATTTAATAGATCAAAATTACATCAGAAGCCTCAAAATGTGAATTAAGTATGTAAATCATGATTTTATGATGATATCTTTTAAACAAGAAATATACTGCCTTTAAACAATTAAACTGGAAACATTTGACAGCATACTTTTAATTTTATCTCATAAAAACATTTTCTTAGTGCACGAAATTTAAGGAATAATGTTTAGTTTCCTGTTTGTTTGTCTTTTTCCAGTTTCTGTTGAAGCATGATGATGTTTTTTTCCTGAACCAGTCAACTAACATTGTGTATTTAAAGGATTGGATCTCACCTGATTCAAAACAGTTATCCACATCTTTAGAGTCAACTCAGTTAGGTTCAGGAAACATCTCTCAGCAAGATCAGATTAATTCTCCTACCCGTGGTTGCTACAGCCCAGTAGGGTGTTTCAGTAATATCCATACAAAGAAGTAAGTGTGAAAGGGTTGAAATGAATTATGATAAATAACAATGATTGGTAATTTTTAAATAAATGTTTAACAATATCATTTCAAAATAAACTTGTTGTATTTGATTTCAAGTGCATGAAACATTTAATTATTTCTTAGAAATGTCTGTGGTGAAGAGAAACCTTGATGATAAGAAACCTACTTGCAATTAACACGAAAGTGTTAATACTGATAACAGCCATTTTGAGATGCATTTTCTAGAAATGTGCTCCTACTTGCTCAGTTTTACTGTGGTGTACAAATGCCATTGATTGGTTGATTTATTTTTTTTGTCTGTTTTAAGCTGACCTAACTCTGTTAACATGACACGAGAATAACTTATTTGTCATCTGAATAATTTATGAAAGGAATTAGTTGACAGCTTTCAAAATGGGTTACACTGTCAAGGAGGAATATTTAACAGTAAAAAATCAGACATGGACTTTCAGTGAAAGCTTTCTGGGAAGTTATTTTAATTTATATTAGTAAAACAGCTCAAATAATGTTGTTAATATAGTTTTTATTTTGGCCAGTTAATTTGTTTTAGGCTATTTTAAATTAGTTAAAAATGAATGTTAAAATTTAGCATTATAACCTGATTACAAACCCTCTCTCGGTATAATATGAAATTTAGCAAGTGTATTGAAAATAGCACATTTTCTATGTAATGCTTTTAAACTAACTTAAGTAACTTTGTACTTTTATAAACTATATTGTAAACATAATTTAGGATTACTCTAATAGAATGGTTATAGTTTCTGTTGTTGTATGGATTCTTTTACATTATTAGGTTAAAAAATATAATAGAAAGTATCGTCCATTTTAATGCCAAAAAGAAAATTTCTGTAAGTTTCACGTTTAGCACAACCGACATTCACCAATAAGTCTAACTTCATGATATTCCACTTGTGCTAACGTCTCAGATGTTCTCCCCATAGAAATACAAATTAAATTAACAACTCTGAAGTAATTGGATAAACTGACCAACTGATTAATTCTTATGCTTATTGATAATTACATGATTAATAAACTAAACTAATAATTCAACCTAGTTTAACTTGCTTTTCATACATGGCTGAAAATGTTTGCTTAACTTTTAAGAAGGTTCTAATAGTTAAGGCAAAACACATAAACTACATTAAACTTCCCTCTGTTCAAAAGACAGTTCAAATTTCTAGAAACATCCATGTTAAAAACACAGCCAAAGATTTATTGCATTGAAAGTTTAAAAGCAAAATGCAACAGAATTCGTTTTTGCTTGAAATTTTTATTTATTTACATTCAAATAATATACAAAGAGATTATTAATCTCGTGAACCTCTAGTTGCACACTGAGAGAACTTGTTTTTCATCCTCTCATGTTGACTATTGTGTATTCAGGATGTGTTTTTTTTTCTTGTTTTAGGAGCACAAACCAAAAATTTGGTTATAACTGGTTTGACTTTAATGACTCTAGAGTGTCTCCAATTTATACCAGGGATATTGAAAAGCAGTTTAGTGGAAGAGAGAGTGCATACATGCTGTTTTACAGAAGAAAGTTTTTACAAAGGCCTTTAGAAGGTACAAACCATATGATTACATTTAATAATTTGATGTAAAGCTTTTATAAAAATAATGGAATATTAAATACTTGACTTTTATATGTGCATGTGTGTGTGTGAAAATTCCGAGTAAGAAACATCAGTCAACTAATCTGTGACTTTATAACATAAAAACTAATAAAAATCAGTGGAAGAGCTTCTGTATTAAAGCCTTGGAAATCGTTATACTTGGAAGTGGCCTTTGTGAGGGCTGACACTGATAGTTATATGTGGTAATGGTGAGGGGCTCTGTTTAACTAAGATGTCAAGATGTGTCAATAACAGAGCTACACATCTTTATTCTATAAACACTCTAGGAACCTACAAACTATTGACCATAGAATTTGTGTATGAAGCTAGCTATTGAAGAATCATGAACAGCATGGTGGCACAATTTTCTTCAGACCAGACCTCACAGTTGATTCAAATTGACCAATAGATATCAAAGATGTAGAAATTCTGAGTGTCAACATTGGCCAAACTACAGTTACATCCATCTACAAACCACACAACAGTAAATTTGGATTCTAAAACCTAGTGGCATAAAGTTTAGCAACAAATCCAATGTAATGATTGGAGATTTAAATTATTATAGTCTCACTTGGGAGTACAGCAAAATGAAGATGATTAGCTCATAGAAATTTGGGCTGATGCAGACAGTGCTGCAAGGTTTCACTATGCCTGATTCTACACTCACAACACTGATGTAGTACCATCTAAGTTAAGCCTGCTGTAGCACCAATGACTGTACAACCGTAACATCAACTTAAATTTAAAAGAATGAAATTAGATAAGTTCTCTGTGGACCTTGCTTTGTGAAATGGAAAGTATTGACCTAACACCTGACAGTGTGAAAACAGTATGTATGACTGTCGGGAAATACATCCCACACAGATGCAGAATAAACAACATTCTAGGGCTCAGGTGAGCTGTACAAAGTGGACCTATTTACTGAGGCACCTTCATAGCAAGTGAAGAGCTATCTGCTAACTTTGCAGAAGAACAATGCAAGTCATGGCAAATTCTGGTTGAAGAGATAGAAATGATGCACAACATCAAGAAAGCCTGAGCTGTTACTCAAAAATGAAGTAATGACTCAAAGAAAGCAGAACAGCAGACCAAATAGCACATCACTTGCTGTAGAATGGGAAACCACAAAACAAACAACTGAAAATAAAACATCATAGCTAATTAGGATCAAAGAATTTCAGGCCTATCTCATTTCTGTGCTACCTATACACAGTGTAGAAATATTTCATAATAAATCAGTTGACCCCAGTTGTTGAAAAGAAGCTCATTTTTGAACAATTATTCCAATCCATCAAATTGTGCATGAATCAGGTTCTCAATTTCACACAGTACATCGAAGATGGCTTTAAAAATAAGAAGTTAACCAGTTCCATGTTTTTAAACTTCTTCGCAACGTATGTCACAATGAATTTCTACATACTTCTCTAGAAAACTTGAAACATGATGAAAGAGCATCAGCTTATCAGCTGATCCAAACCCTAATGAAAAACTTGCTTCTGTGTTGAACTAGGAAGACAGCATGGGTTCTGGAGACTACAGTGGAATGGTCTATTTGGTCTATCACAGAGGATTATCCTAACTCTTACCCTGTTCATTATCTACATGAATTACTAGCCCACACATTTCAATGTATGCAGTTTCACTTACACTGATGAACTTATTGTTGTCATGAAAACCATAAACTTTACCCAAATTAAAGAAACTGTCTGATACCAGGTTGTTGGATCTAGAGCCAACATGGTGAAATAGGATATTCCAGTAGAGCTATTGACTGCAGTGAGGTCAGATGATGAAACATCTACTTGGATGCCCACAACACAAGCAGAATACTTCACTGCAATTATTTGTGTGCAGAACTGGATGGAAACCATATAGAGATATGTAGAAGTGATAACAAGAAGTATCTGATAGGGAATCCAAGTTTCTGAAAAATTCTTAATATGTCTGTCATTGTCGGTCTACGAAAACAAAGTAATAACTTCCTAAACTCAGCTATGCTGTAATATTGCATGTTCTGATGGTTAATTAGGAGGCTCAGACTACAATCTGGAGATCACAATATCTAAAACCAATGACAAATATGTTCATTTTTCAGATATGGAGGGGCCTGATAATGTGATGGTTAATACTGTTATTGATAAGTTCTCCAAGAGTTGATGGTGGGTGTTACCAACCATTTACCCTCCATGTGATCAACATTTTAAAATTAGGGATGGTGGCAGGTGACATCAGAAGTATCCCATGAACAAAGAAACCATGCTAATAGTGGAATGTGTGCTTAATTTAGTTTTTAATAAAAGATAATTATGAAACCTGATATCTTGAGTATTATCATTGAACAACTTGGAAGGTTTCAGGAATAATTATTCTAAAGTTAAACTTTCACTGTCCATTTGATAAGACAAATTGCAGACCTTATAGTGTATTTACTGTTGCTTTTCATTATTATTTTGTGACTCATTTTGTGCAGTTTACAATTGTTTATTTGTTATTTCAAGGAAGCTATTTTGAGTACTTTTAAGTTTTCAGAGCTGAAAAGAGAAAGCTGAATTTTCTGTTTGTGGCATGCAAGCACAACTGTATATTTTATATTAGAAAAACGTTTTTATAAAGTAGAAACGTAAAGCCACTTTTAACACCCTCTTATGTTTATTAATGAAAGCAAAGCACGTTTGTAAATCTAAGTTTCAAATGTTTTGTTTCTTTTGAATTATTATAATTAATGCATTTTTTTAAATTTTGCAGCAAGAGGAAATCCAAGTTATTTAATACCCCAGAAACTAATTGATCTTGTGAAACAAGAAAATGAAGAGCTGCAGAAACAACGGTGATTAATTAATTTTCTTTGAAAAAGGATTGTCCTCTTTGACAAGAAACAATTGATTATATTTAAACCAGTTTCTTGTATAAAATCTGTTGAACCTTTTAACTTTGAAATTTTATTTGTGTGTTGTGGACAGTATTGAAATTTGGTTATTTCTTGGCCACAACCAACCAACATATGGTATTTTAACCATCACTTATAATTAACAAATGAAAACATTATAACCTCAATAGTCTATTCAACATGAAAGTATTTTCAACAGACAAAACACACAAGGAACATTTGCACATAGACTGATTTAATATTTATATCTTTAGTTACAATCCTTAACCAGTACATTCATGATGTTCAGGTCCTTGTATTGAATTTTTTAATTAATGCTATTTTTAGTATGGTGTATTGATGTTCTGATCTGACAATTTTTTGCTGTTTAAGTTATTTATATTTCATTAAATTATTTATTTGATGAAGGTTCTTGTAAGAGAACTGAAATATACAATAAAAATAATTATGATTTGAAACAGCAGTGTCTGTGGGTGTAAATATGCCTATGAAGTGCCTGTACAGGGTTATAAATTTGACACAATTATCTAGAGTTATAAACTAATCTATGAGTCTGACTAATTTTTTGATTAATATTTATGTGGATGAGGGTATGGACATGGTTGTGGTGTATGTGGATTTTTAAAATGCATTTGACAAGGTGCAACATAAATGAATTGTTATAAGTTATCTGTGTAGTTGTAAGGGATAGACTGATTTATTGGATATAAAACTGGCTACATGGAAGAAAGCAGAGGGATGTTGTAATGTCACAAGTTGGATACTTTGGGGCCCAGTGTCATGAAATAGATGATGGAATGGTGATGATGTTAGTGTTTGGTGTTACTGATTGTGAAGAGGTTAGTGCTGCCTTACAAAAGGATTTGGATTATTTGGTGAGTTGTGGAAATAAATGGCAAATTGTAATATTGTGTAGGTGACTGGTTAAGTAAAATTTGGAGTATTCTGTTTAGTATTTGGCCCCTTACATCAGAAAGAACATTCAACTGTTGGAAAAGGTTCAGAGGGAGTTTACAAGATATTTATATTATCATTTAAGGATAGGTAAAGGTCTCTGAACTCACTTTTTCTTAAAAAAATAAAGTTACGGAGGATCTGATTGAGGTATTTAATATTGATAAGGAAACTGATATTGTTTATGTATGCTATTTTTTTCATATTTAATAGTGAGAACAGTAAGACTAGAAGACAGATTTTTTAAGGGAAGATATCTTTAGTTAAAACAAGTTTATTTTACTAACAGGATGGTTGGCCTCTGAAATGGGTTGCTTTCAAGTGTGGTGGACACAGTTAAATTATGGGAGTTTAAGGGAAACTTTGATAAACATTTGAATAATAAAGGTGGATTTTAGGGTTTTTTGTTTGTTTTTTTAAGGGATTGGTTTTAACTTCCCCATTATGGGCATTTTTTCTGTGCACATCATTAGATTTTAACGAGTTACATTCAAAATTTAATTAAAATATTTTCTTATCATGATACACAAATAAATTTGGCATAAAGATATAACTAATTAAATTTCAGTAGCATGTTAGTTTTAAGTTCATAATTTTATATGGCATTATTATAAAAGATTTGAAATTTCTCCTAGTATGAGAACTGTAACATTTTCTCTTTAAGCATTCCCTCTTCTTTAATTTATTTACCTCCCCTTCAAGAAGTACAAAATTTATTATAAATTAGGCATTATAATGTTTTCGTCATTCAAACAAAGCATAATTTTTATAGCCTTCAATCTTTACTAGTTACAGAGCCATCAATTAGAAAATCAGAATCCTCTTAACATTCCCACCCGTCACACCCTCTCTTCCAGAATTTTCCAGGGGTTCTCTCTGACATTTATTATTACCTTATTTGTAACCAACAGAAAGTCATGGTTTCAGTGAAAATTTCTTCATGATGTACCTTTGGAAATAAATCTTGAGAAGCTTGTTCATTATGTAATTCAATAGGGTAAGGAGAGATACAGTTTGCTGAATGACTTAGAAGTTTTATGGAAAGAATATCAGTTAGTTATGGTTCAAAGGGCAAAAAACAATAAAATTTAACTTTAAATAGATGTATATTGTTCCAAGCTTAAAGTTATTTGGAATAAACAGATGTTGTCTCATGCTACAATTCATTCTGGAAAGAAAAAAAGGTAATTGATTTTTATTTTATTTTTTTGGTGGTGGTTATGAAGTCAGTTAAATTGAACAACTCCATATAGAATTAGGGTAAAGAAAATAACCAATAAACTAAATTGTATTTAAACAATAGAATTTTGAAACTTATTTAGGTGGTTTTAGAGATTACATAAAGACAATTTTTAGATTTTTCAGATGAAGAAAAGTATTAATACTTTTGACATGAAAATTACTTTGCACCCAAGACAATAAACAATAGACTTTAAATATTCATGGAAAAAGTTTCAATGAAAATATTTTATTAAAAATTCTTGTTGTTGTTGTTTTTTTTTGGGGGGGGTTTGAAATAACTCTTAATAATCATTGAAAACTTGCAAAACATATATTAGAAGAGTAATTTGGATTCAAGAACTTGGTCAGTTCAACTGTGTCCATAACATTAATTTTAATGGATAGGATAGACTAGATGAATCAAATGGTAAAACATCTGTAGAAGGCTAAAAACTATATTGTATCATAAATTTGCCTATAAAATGTCTGTAGATAGTTATATACTTGGTAACATTATCTAGTCATAAATTAATCTGTAAAATATCTGTAGATAGTTGTAAACTTGACACCAGGTGTTCAAAAGTTTAAGTTTACTTCTAGGATATTTCTAGAAGATTGTAAAGTTGGCATAGCTTGAGAAATGTTTGTAGCGTATTGTGAAAACTTTAACCATTGAAACTTTACGTTCATTCTCTTACACATGCCTTCTGTCAATTGTTAATTCAAAACAAAAACTCCTTTGCCAGATCTGTCTGTTTGCACCTTTCTATCATTTATCAGACTTAACTATCATAGACCACAAAACGCCATTAAATAAGCAACTAAAACATCTGAATTTGTCTACAGAAAATGGTTTTATTTTGAACAGGTGTTAGCTTTTTCTAAATCTCTATTTGATTTTGAATTTTTTTTTTAATCAGTTGAAAGTTTTTCTTTTGTCATTCTAGAGAGGCTTATGAAGTGGCATTAAATACTATTACAGTGCAGATTCACTTCAGTATTAATCATCAATACCACCAGGGGGCTCTTCACCCATTGAAGGATACTCTTAGTGTTGTGGATCTTAAGATTGACTATAGAAAGACACTGGGTTGTCTTCGTTCTGCAATATTGGAGGTTTGTAAAGAAGTTGTTGCTTTTAAAAATAACAAATCTCTGTTCAACATTAGTCTAAAAAGTAATTATTTGACTCAAAGTGTTAAAGTGTACCATTATGGATTATTGTTGTATAGTAAAAAAAAAGTTAATTTTATAATTGCTACTTTCAACTATTAAATAAGCTACTTTTTAGAGGTTTTATATATTTTAGTAGCAAGAATGAGTTTATATTTCAATTATTATTACTATAATATGTTTGTTTTTATAATACTGAATGAAGTAATGCAAACTTGGACCGAAGTTATTGTCGCATTAGAAGACTGATGAAAGATTTAACTTCTTTCTCCTACTGCCGTTTTTAGTGATTCCTCATAATTATTATATTATAATATTAGTCACATATACAAAAATATACCAGACATTCAGATTCTTTTGAAACTAGATAAATGTCACCAATGCTTGAAAGTTACAATAAAACATTTATGTATTTCAAAGTTGCTTTATGACTGTGATATTGTATTGTAATTTTAAGGGCTTTTGACTAATTTTGTTATGGTCATAACTAGAGAAAACATTCAGTATATTTTGGTGGATTTTCCTTATTTATAATTTGCTCTAGTACTATAGCTTGAAAGTATCTTAAGGACTCTGAATATGTATTTTATTTAGAATGTTTTAAAGTTTATATTTAAAATTGTATTGTAAAGTAAACACGTGGTTTTTCAGTTAGGCCCGGAGCTGTGTCCAACGTCTGATATTATCATTCACGTACTTCAGGAGCTTCCTGCTGGACTACATTTATACGAGGAACTGACATTTGGTATGATTCTTTACAAAACTCTTTTGCCCACCATTATAATTATTATTTATTTTATTTTATAACAATTCCAAGTTATAAGTCATCACACACATCTAGTACATTTCACATTTATTTGCATATACAAACAACTGTAATTTAGTTTTGTAAAACTAAACATGTTTATCAACGGATAATCAAGTCAATGCATTTAGTGTTTATTCGTTCTGACATTTTTTTGTTTTTTATTTAATAGGTGGTTATACCATATTTTACATTACTTAATAAATGTTCTAAGGCAGATAAATGTTGTTTTTTTTCTTTGTGTGTTATCGCAATGTAAGATTTTGAGTTATTATTTCAAGTAACTTAATTAATATAAGTAAGTGTGTTTAATATTAAATGGAGATTGGCCACGTATCATTGAGTAACTTAGCTAATTATCTTTTTTCTGTATGTGTTACTGGCAACTGAAAGTGATAAACTGTAAGCAAAAAATGTGCATAATTGGATAATTATGTAATATCATAATTTGTCTTCCTTGAGTTATTATGGTGTAATAGCAGTAATTGCTAAGTGTGTAGTGTTTTTAAAATAATTTGTAACCATAAATGTATAACTCAATGTTCTATTGGAAATGATTTTTACAGAACAGTATATTTTAAGACGTAATGATTAGAAAAATATATTGTTCTAATGCCATTTAATTTCAAACTCTAAGCTACAACATATCATTCTTTAATTATAAGAGTTATATTTTTAAGACAGTAAAATTATTCTGTGTGTAAGTTAAACTTTAAGGAATAATTGATGATTTTCTAATTAATGTGTTATTTATCTGTATCAGTTTTGTATTGCTTTTTGTGGTAGCCCAAGATACAGTTGTGCTCAAAGATCTAGGAATATTAACAGGGACGAAGCTTTTTGTGTGGGATGGGAAACAAGTATGTATATGAATATAGTATCTAACCTGTTAGCAACAAGTGTTTTAAAGTTAAACCCTAAATTGTTTTAGCATCACATATCAAATGTGGGAAAATTTAATCTTAGCTAAGCCAAAGTAAAAACATATACAAGTAACATTGTTAATATATCTCTTTATTGAATATTGACTGTAATTATTAAAAGTTTAACCAAGGAATGATTTTATAGATTTTGGCTTATGCAATGACAGTTATTTTTATTATTGTATAAATCCTACATTTAAAGAAGTATTGTTGTACTAAAGATACTAATTTGACTGCGAATGTTTTGAGTACCACAAATAATATTGACAACCTTGGGGTGGATTTAGGCTTAGATAATTATTGCTTATAATTTCCTAAAATTTTCATGGTTGTGTATTTTCTTTTCCCAATATAGTTTGTGTTCACCTTTGTATCTATGTAGGAGAAATGCAATCTTTGGTGATTTTTAGTTACTTTATGAAAATAAATTTGAAAATTTATTTGTTGAAGCATCCAATATTTAGCTTTATGTAACACCTAACCAATGAAGTGTGAAACAAATTCATTTGCTGTTATTTTTTTAATGGTATAGCTGAGTGTATATTATGTTGGTCAATGTGCATCTCAATATTGCTTAATGCTTTAATTATTTATTCCTCTTTTAAGCTCAGAACTAAGCTTGTGGGCTTATAATGCCAAATATTTGGGTTGTGGTGTTACAGTGGATTGTGTAGTTTTGTACTTTAACACAAACAATCCTCTGTTTTTTTAAACTTATCAAACTTATATCTTGGAAAAATACTTAACTACTTGTTTGTGTATTTGTTTCACTTTATTGTTTTTGCATTTCCGAAACCTTAACTTCAACTATAAATAGTTTTATTAACTTGTATGAAAAATTATATAACTAAATAATTTATTTATTTTTTTATTTATGGGTAACGAAGTCAGTATGTTTAAAAACATTTTGTGTAAAAGTTGAGAGAGAGGAATTGTAACTGTACAATGGAATGTTACAAGAATGACTGATTCCAGATCCTGTTTAGATATTCCTGTTATCAAAGAATATTTTCAGTTTGGAGCAACTTGTGCTAAATTTCAATTTCAGAGTGTTAATTGTCACAGGTCTAGTATGAGAAATACAGTTCCACTTATTTTATCCAGTATATATCAAGATAGAAGTTGCTATTTCCACTTCCCTACCTCCTAGTATATTTAAGAAATATAAAATGGCTTTATCAGTAATTTGTGCTTTGTTAATATATTAACTACTATTAAGGGTGAACAAAGAATTTTAGTTTGGAACTAACATCATTTAAGAACAAACCACAATCCTTAGAATTTCTCTATAGGGTTGCATGAGGTTAGCTTAATGAGTAAAAGTTGTTTTTTTATCAATATTTAGATAAATGGAGAAATTCCATTAATTGGCAGCTTTCATGAACCAATTTTGTTGAATGTAACGTGTTTTCAACCTGGTGGAACGTCACAAGAGATAACTAGAGGTTTTCCAAAAAGTTTGACAGTTGGTGAGCTAAGAGTAATTCTAACAGAATTGACTCAAGTACAACTAGAAAATCTCAAACTTTCTAAAATCCAACTAGAAGGTAAGTTTCTCTGTCTTTTAGTGTTAGAAACTGAAACTAAACATTTAGTAAGAAAAGGTTAATAAATGAATTTTAGTCTTCTCTTTGTTCCTAACTTGAATTAGATGCTATATTATATAATATACAACTGTACTGAAAACATTATTATCATAAATATTTCTTGTGTCATTCCTTTTAAAGATGTAAACACTTTTTTCCAATTTAAAATTCATTATTGGCATAAAATTCAAACATAGCATTTATTAGACAGAATTGACAAACATATTCAACCAACAAAATATGACAGTCGATAGAGTTAAGGGCAGTTTTTGTGGTGAAGTTAATAATTATGTTTAATGCACAAACTTTTTAATTATAAACTAAGGAAAGTTAGTTACAGTTCAAAAGGTAATATAAACGTATTTGTTAAGTGTATTCTAGAAACACTAAAGCAAAGAATATTTTTAAAAGTTTTTGTTACTTATTTTTACAATAAAATGTATAAAAGAAATATTTGTGATTTTATTTTGTCAAAGCAGTTAGAAAAATAGTTTCTTAAAAGTTAAGCTTTAATTCATTTCAGTGAATTAGAGTATCATACTTTCACTTATACTAAATATCAGTATCTGGCGATATGATTGGATAATCATTTGCTGTTGATATTGATAAAGGTATCTTTAAACCCCAAAACACAAGGTGGAAAATAAAACAGCTACATCAGATTAAAAATACACATTACAAAAGCTGTAACTTCTAAATCTAGATACGATTGCAAGGGAACTAAAGTATTGAAGACTTAACAGTAAGCAAATCACACAAAAACTGCTTTAGTATTCCATAAACAGATCAAACAAAGGAAAGTGTGACTGTTGTGGTCTTTTCACTGGGGTTTTGTCATTAGATTACGAGTATATATCCCACCACATTAATTAAGTGAGTTGCACATTTCAGAGATTTTTTTCATTCGTCATTTAACATGTTAATGAGGTAATGCTAACAGAACTCGCATGAAAAACACAAAGTAAACACATTAATTAAGTGAGTTGCACATTTCAGAGATTTTTTTCATTCATCATTTAACATGTTAATGAGGTAATGCTAACAGAACTCGCATGAAAAACACATGAAGTAAACACAATGAAAATTTCAGCAGTATCTCACCTCAGCAAAGAAACCCATTCTCAAAATCAGTTTTCCTTTGATTTGAGGAATATCTAAATACATTAATTTTGTCAGTCACTTAATCACCTTTATATTTTATTGGTTTGACAGTTAATTAACAACTGAGTGTTGAAGACCTCTCCTGTGAGTAAATCACATTCAAATAAAACAGTTTGATTAAGTGACAAGTGACTTTGGTAGTTAATCAACCCTTTCAAATTTCACATAAAGTATAATATGTCTACAGTTATTCATTTTAGTTAGAATAATCACGAGAAGTGTTCAGCAAGTTTTGTTTCATTCAGTTTATATTTCTATGATAAACTGTTGATCTTCGTGTGGATTAAACTGTCAATAAAGTGTTTCTGATATGCAGTAATTGTACTGATAACAAGTGCAAGTTTTAAATCCCTCCTTGCAGTTATTGTTTCATCAATGTTTCACTTAACTCTTTACGATAGACTCTTTCTGGCTTGACGTTAGTTGTGAGAATTTTTAAAGTGACAGTACCACTGTGAATTAGTAACAACTGGTCAGCTGGTTATTGGTGATGACAAGAAACCCATTTGAAGTAACAATGTATCTATTTTAATAAAAGTTTTAAAACACATACCAGCCATCTTGATGTGCAGTTGGTTATTGCTTATATGTTGAAGTTTTGAGATACTTGTGGGTGATATATAACCTGAATATGAGTTACATTTTAGTTCCATTGTCTGTAACAGCTGATGAGAACAAAGAAGTGTTACTTGGTAAAGAGCACAATGGTAAAACTTTGACAGAGATGGGACTACTGGATGGAGACTGTCTGTATGCTTTCAGTGAACTGAATAGGGATGTTGGAATAGACAAAAAGAATTGTTCAATGACCATCAAAGTCTTCATTCAAAATAAATGTGAGGTAAGTTATTTTAGGAGAAAAAAAAACATCTTTCAGAATGCCTTAGAATAATTTCATTGCCAAAGGATATTAGAGTGATAATTAATGTTTTCAGGAAAGTAACACCAGAAGTGAATTGTATTTGTAGCAGCTTGTTCGTGTGATGTTACAGTGATGATTGATGTTTTCAGGAAAGTAACACCAGAAGAAAATTGTATTTGTAGCAGCTTGTTTGTATGATTTCTGACCAGAATAACTTTCTTATTTATCTCTGCTCAAGCACTGTTACACCTGTGCCTATTTTGTGTCTCACCCAGCTCTGTAATTTGTGTGTTTTGACTTCTGTGGCTGCAAAAATCAGGGGAATGATAAAACCTTGTCTTACCATTGATCAAGTTTGTCTCCTACTAATGATAAAACCTTGTCTAACCATTGATCAAGATTGTCTTCTACTAATGATAAAATCTTGTCTTACCATTGAACAAGATTGTCTTCTACTAATGATAAAACCTTGTCTAACCATTGATCAAGATTGTCTCCTACTAATGATAAAACCTTGTCTTATCATTGATTAAGATTCAGTGATGTCAAGAAACCCACTTGTTGAGAAAATATTTTACATAGAAGAGTGAACAACGTTTCTACCTTCTTTGGTCATTGTCAGGTTCACAATGACCATTGTAACTGAATTTAGACAAATTTCCTGAATACAATTGAGTAAAAACCCATACCTCCCTCTCAAATTCCCATTCAAAACAAATTAGCAGCAACACGTTGTCCAGCACAAGATTGGGTTCCTTTATAAAGTTGATTTCTCTGGGAATTTCATGGGTTTTGTTACTAGAGATGGTTGAAGAAGGCATACAGCACCAGTGTGTACAAAAACACTACTGTGGTCTCTCCTATCGTCATTGTATTTGATTTTTGATTATTTCTTCTCTGAATTACTTAATCAGCTTCAGGAAATAGACTGATGTGTGAAGAATATGATAGCAGTAGTAACACGCTGTTTGTCTTTTCTTTTTTCTCAAACTGTTTCAAATTGACTACCATTCTTTCATTTCTTAGCAGATTGAAACTTGTGGTTAGACCTTGGTCTAATTTATCCATACTTTTTTTTTACTTGGATTTTTTGAACAGATTTTATGGGATTAAAGGTCAGCTATTTCAAAAATGTATATTTTGTGCTCCTGTGCAGTCATATATAGAGCAGTCAAGACAAATATTTCATTTCTCTAACTACCCTAGGAAAGACATTGAATTCTTGGTAAGGGTTCAGAGAAGAGTTACTAGAATGGTTTCTGGAATGAAGTAGTCGTTATATGACGAAAAACTGCAATATTTCAATTTATTTATTTTTGAAAAAAGAAAAGCAGGTGTTTAAGGCTGTGAGAGGAATTTATAGTGTTGATGCATTGTCCTTTTTCATATTTAACAGTGAGATTAGTAGAACTAAGTGACACATATAAATATTTGCAGGGTAAGAGTCATCTTCAGCTAAGAGAATTTCATTTTTCTAATAGAGTAGTTGGCCTTTGGAAAAGGGTTGGGTTTAGATGTTTTAGAGCAAGTAAATGTAAATGGATTTAAGAAAACGCTTGATAAGTATGTGAATGATAAGGTCTGGCCTTAAGATTTATTTTTTTTAATTTAGTTTTGAGGATGGAATAACTGAGATGGACCAAAAGGTCTCATGTTGTTCCAAAACATTACGTTAATGCACTGACGTTCAAAAAAGTTAGTTTTGCCTTGTTTGAGCCTTTATGGAGTCAGAGTTCATGAAAAAAGTACAACTTTTTAAAGGTTTTGGTCAATTAATTAGACTTGTTTTGATGATTTTATATGGAATTTGGTACAAAAGAACCTACTTGCAGCTTCCAAGCAGTGACATAGTTTTAAATTCTTCTGTGGTTTTCATGAATTTTCTATTGTTAAAATTGTTGATGTTAGCCTCTTTAATCTTGAGCATTTTGTATTTGATAGATCAGAGTATACCAACATGAACAGTTTTACAGCTGAATGCGATTCAGCCAACCCCTAAACTTTGCACCATCATGGCTGAACAGCAGTTGTTGCAAGTTTTTTTTGCCTATACAGTGTTGTTTCTAGGACTTATTTAGTTCTTTATTAGATATCAGAAGATGTGACTTGTCCCTGTAGCTCACATCATCCCCAGATTTTGGTTTTTGACTCACAGATGGGATGATAACAAAAGTGAAGGTTCAAAGAGTGCTCTTTTCCCAGAATATCAAATAATCTCTTACTGAACTGTAAACTACTTTGAAATGTGGCTTCTAATTGTTCACTGATCTACTTTTATTTTCATTAAGCTTCACTGTTTTCTGACACAAATTATTACAAGTTTTTTTTTTCTGAAATCTTTCTACCATCTTGAAATAGGCTAATATTATTCTCCTTCTATTTGATAAAATTCATCAAAATTCTTAACCATGGTCATACCATTAAAAAAGTAAAAGAATAGTGAAATGTGTTGACCAAATTACATATACTAATATATTATATATATATATTTTACTGCTAATACTAGCTGGTACTAACATAATATTTTCTGGACAGTGAGTAAAGGTACTGCCAGCATTATCCATTCTGGATAGTGAAACTAGTGCTTAGCATCATCAGTTTTGGACAGTGATGCTACTGCTAGCATGGTCAGATGGGTTAAGACGTTTGACTCATAATACAAGGTTGTGGGTTCAAATCCCTGTCACATCAAACATGCTTGTCCTTTCATCCATTGGGGCAATATAATATCTTGACCAATCCTACTATTCATTGCTAAAAGAGTAGCCAAAGAGTTTACTGTGGATGGTGATGACTGGCTGTCTTCCTTCTAGTCTTACACTACTAAATTAGGGATGGCTGGTGCAGATAGCCCACATGTAGCTTTATGCAAAATTAAAAAAAAAAAAAAGATCTATTAGCATATCCATTCTGCATGGTGAAAAGGAACAAGAGAAGTAGTGGTTTGCAAGAAAAACAGCTTAATTAAAATTGATAATACAATTCTGAAGAACTGTGTGCCATTTATGAGCAAACTTTCATGTCTGAAACTTGTGTTATTTAAATGTGCCACTGGTGAAATTGTGTTTACTTAGAACAAAGTGATTTTGAGATACAGTAATTAGAAGTATTTGGCTTTCTTTATAATTACTCTCTGCTTTAATGCAAAAAATTTATTGGTGCCAGTGATATAAAAAGAAGTAATATTTAATTTGATTGTGATGATAGGAATAGTTGTTGAAACAATAAAGGTATAATGTTTTAAAATAATATAAATGATAAGTTATAGAATAGATATAAATTTAAAATATAAGGAACACATAAATAGCTTGTTTCAATAAAATTACTAAATGTAACGGCTTTCTTATTATTTAACAACAAACATTTAGAAATTTCTCACAGTTAGGAGACAAAGATGAACTTTTGTAGTAAGATGAAAAAGTGAATTTTATTGAAACTACCAACATAATAACATTATGGTTTCAATTCTTAAATAACATTGGGCACAACCCACTACATTTTGGGTTGGTGAGAAAAGAAATTATAATAAAGTTATTCTTTTCATTTCATTTTCACTGCAAAATGCTTATTTGTAATATTTTCTCATTGGACCATCCATTGGTCCATTCCAACATCTTCATGTTTAGCATCACTGAAAACTAATTTTTTTATAGCTCTTTAAGACAAGAGTGTGCTTAATGCATAATCTTTAGAGGAACACAATCAAGCCATATCACCAAACATGCTTGATCTTTTAGTTGTGGGTGACATTATAATGTGTAGTCAATCTCAGTATCTGTTTGTAAAGGGTAGCCCTAGAGCTAACTGTGGGTGGTGTTGACTTGTTGCCTTTCTTCTAGTCAGAACCTTCAAAATTAGGGATGGTTCGCTCAGATAGTTCTCAAATACCTTTGTGCAAAATTCAATAAATAAACAAGTTTTGTTTAAAGTTAAATAAAAAGTAAGATATTTCACATATTTATATGTGTATATTCTCTAGATTAAAAAGTCATAATTATGAAAGAAATGAATAATTTCACCTACAGTGTTACTGCTGCAACTAGTTTAGGTGTTTCATGGTTTTCAATATATTTGGTTGTACCTGTTCAGTGCCGTTTGACTTTTCAGTACCTAGTTGTTGTTTTGTTGATTTTTAAAGATATGTCTTGTAAAGGAAGCTGTAGATAACACAGTTGCACCAAGCAAACAACCAACTGTGAAGGAAATCTGTACTAATGTTATAATGGGTGATTTCTTTTAATCTGGAAACTTCAAAAAATTTAGACACATTACAATGTTAATTTTGTAAATATCCTTCAGTTGATTTTGTTGGTATGCAAATACTACTATCTTACACCCCTGTGATATCAGTTTTATATCTATAAGTTCTAATTTTCTTCTGAGTTCTAAGTTAGAACAAACTAAATCCTTGATTGGCTGTGATAAGTTCAACTTGAGTTGTTATTTTTCATTTCAAGGTACAATCATTGAAGTTACCTACTCTTTCATGACTTAGTTTTTCTTTATTCTCATTTATATTGTGTGTAGATTGTTGCTTTGTGACTCTCACATAGAGCACAAATACCTCCAAATTCTCGTGGTCCATTTTACAAAATGAACTACAGGGAGAAGTTGAATCATGAGTGCAGTTTGAAACTTTTGGGCAGATTATTTTCTGTTCTGAAGAGTCAGTATTTTCTGTTGAATTTTTCTCCATGGTTTTACATTTTATTTATTTCTTTTCTTGATTAGATGAGTTTTCTCTTCACATCATCTTCGATAATTTTTTTTTTTTTTCATTTTTAAAGTAAACCTACATCGATGAAACACTCCTTTCCATCCATACAGTCAGCAGTCCTTCTGTTTTTATTGACAAATGATTATTTTTACATGGCCTTCACACCAAGTTTTGTATATTTTCATTTCATCTCCACGAGTTACCGTGTCTTTCCTTCTCTGTATTAGGTTCTCAAATCTCAGATTGTTTCAGAGATCAGGTAAATGAGGTAGGTTTATTCTTGAGTTAATGTAGATGTTTCTATAAAAATTATGTAAGAATGATTAAGAATGTAAACTGGAAAAAAATTTAGTAACAATATTTAATTGTATTTTTTGACGTTACAGTTAATATGCTACTCTATTACTAGTTAAAACCCCTTTTTTTACTGTTTGTGGAAAGGGTTAAGTAAGAAAACATTTTGGAACTTGTTATTATGTAAAATAATATAAAATTAATACTGCTACCTTTGATTTTGTAGACTAATGGTGACCAATCAGCCAGTGAAAATTCAGAAATAGAACTTGAAGTAAGGTCTGATGATGTAAGTAATGGAAAGTAATGAAATATATAACTTGATATGCTGCTTGAAGTATGGTCTAATGATGGAAGTGTATGAAATTATGATCCTTTGAATAATTATATATATTAGATATATATTTTACTATTTCATCAGTAGTTATTGTTTATAAAACAATGTGCATGAGCTCAGGAATTAGATTCTGAAAGAGTGAAATAGAAAAGTATCAAATTCTGGGTGAGCTTAGCATTGTTGGGTCTACACCTTTTTTCACCTTTAAAAATGCCTATTTTAAACCCCAGACAGGGCAGTTGCCTCTTACACTCTATGGAACCAATTATCTTTCAATTACTATCTGTCTATTCTGAAGATTAATCACGTTCATGATGTGTATACAACTAGAAGTAAGGTTTGAGATGTAAAATTCAAAGAAATACATGACACAAAAATGGCAGAATTTTACTTGTCTCAGACAATATGATGTATGATAAATTATGTTCATAGTTACAAGATGCTCAGATATATCACATATAATTTTGTTTGTACTCAACTGTTTAGGAAAATACCAGAGGTAGTTGGATTGTGTGGTATTCAAATGTGAATCTGTGTTTGCAGTAGTTTCAAAAATTAAATATTTTAAAAGAGTTTAAACAACAAAGATCACTCAACTAAGTTATAAAAATATTTGAAGCTATTAAAAAAAATACAAAAGACTTGTTGATGGATGGAAGCAACAACTACAACTCAAAATCACTGTTTGTCCAGAACAGAGGTACAATGTAAAGAAACTCTGTCTGATCAAAATAAAACACTTCTAAGCTTTGCATAAAAACAGTTAAATTTTATTTCATTATTTATTACTTTCTATTTAATTTATTTTTATGCATCCATTAATTTAATTTAAGTAATGTGCTATTTATGTTTATAGTTGTTGACTAACAACATCTAATGAGTAGTCTGTTTACTTTTTTGTCCATAGAGGGACAATGGTAAGTCTGTTGACTTACAACATTAAAATCTGGGATTCAATTTCCCTTGGCAAATACAGTATAAACCTGGTATGGCCTGGTGGTTAGGGCACTTGCAGTCTGAGGGTTGCAGGTTGGAAGTCCTGTTGCCGAACGTGCTCTCCCCTTCAGCCATGGGAGTGTTATAATATGATAATCAATCCTACCATTCATTGGTAAAAGAGAAGCCCAAGAGTAGTTAGTGGTGGGTGTTGTTGACTAGCTGTCTATAGCTGCTATATTAGGGGCAGCTAGCACAGGTAACCCTTCTGTAGCTTTGTACAAAATAAGGAAAAAAAAACCCCAGCATATCTCTTATTTCTATGTTTAGTATGCATGGCCTTTTTTTTTTTTTTTTTTTTGCTAATGCACTGATAGCTTATTACTGATGTAGAATGGTTTTGTTTAATCATATTACTTATAATAATTCTTTAAGTCATATCAAATACTTAGAAGTAACCCAGTTGTTTTTTTACAATTTATATAAAAATTTTAATGTGAAAAGTATTAGCTACGTTTCAATTAGTTCAAGTCAAATCATATCTGGGTTACTTACTGTATGAAAGGAATTTTTTTACATTATAATACAAAGTACAATTAAAGTTTGTGGAACATTTTTAATTCTATTGCTTTTTTTTGTGTACAGACTGTTGAAAAACTGAAGTTAATGGCTCTTTCTAAACTAGAATTGAAAAATTCCGTGTATAGACTTCGTAAGCATCCTGAAAACATCTGGAGAAAACCACCTTGTGAGTTTTTAACAACAGTGTTTCAGTGTTTTTATCTCAAGGTATAATGAATATTAAGGCTTGACACTACCAGGTGGTTAGGGTGATTGACTTCCAATCAGATCAGTGTTGTGGGTTTGAATCCCCATCCCACCAAACATGCTCACATTTTCCATCATGGGTATGTTACAGTCCCACTATTCATTGATAAAAAGTAGCTCAAAAGTTGGTGGTGGAGTGACTCACTGTCTTTCCTCTAGTCTTTCACTGCTAAATTAGGGACAGCTAGTGCAGGTAGCCTTTATGCTGCTTTGTGCAAAATTCCAAACAGACAAACAATAAATGTGATTCTTGTTGTCATTGCACATGAATAGTAAGTAAGTTTTTAGAATTAAGTTTCAAACCCATTTAGTTTTATTCAGTTTCTCTCTGTATCATGAATATTTTATGCTCCCAAAGTAGACATTCCAGATGACCTTATGTGGTTTTGCTCAAACACAAACTGTCTGGAATATAGAACATTCTGGGACCATCATGCTTTGAATACAACAAGAAAAGAAACAAGCAATAATAAGGCTTGGTCATCATTTCTTATAAAATTGAAATTTATGAGTAACTTGAGTATTTTCTTACAAGGAAACTCCAGTAATGTAGTTCATACCAACAGGATAACCGTTCCTTTCCACCAATGCATTTTCCAGATAAAGTACCTCTCTATCCAGCCTTTTTTCTTAACTACAATTAGTTATTTTTCAGTAGCCAATAGAATTGCCATAATCATTATTTTTTGAGGTTTCTGATGACTTTTTATCTCAGAATTTGAGTACATGCAATTCTGTTTGCTGTTATTAAGTTTATCAATGGTCATGCTATTAAATACTGAATCATTCAGTGTTTGTGTATACAGACTGTAGTAATCACTTTTGTTCAGTATTGTTATAGTATTTTAATTAAATATTATTAGCCAGTTATATTGAGTAGTATCATTTATTTTGTCAGAATATTCATATTTAAGGGCTTTAGTAGCACATGTTTTTGTGTTTTAAACTGGTGAAGTGAAAATGGGTAGTTTTATTAGCAGTGAAAAACAAATGTAGCAGTTTAAATTTTTATACTTGGAAGAAAGCAGAAAGTTTAACATATCAGCTGGGTACTAATGTTACTAGAACATAAAAGGAAGTGTGTTTCTGTTCTAGGACCTCATCAAAAGCAAGCTAGACTAGTAGGATACTGGTGGTATATTTAAAATACTAGTTTTACACACTTCTCTTTTGAAATCAATAATGGACAAATCAGCTGGAGAGTGGGGGGAAATGTCTAGACTTTATTGTGATTTCTTTCACAAACCCTAAGCTCACTGGTGTTCAAAACCCAGATTTTTAACTGTATATGCAGGAGAAAAGAATTTAAGTGCTATTATTAAAGACTTTTTATTGATGTTGTGATATTCTTCTTGTTGTATTGGTTAGCATTAGAAAACTTGTTTGGAGTGAAAAATGGTTTTATATTGAATAGTGCATGACAGTGACACACTGAAGGATGCTGGGATCTGTGATGGCGCTTTGATCATTTTAGAAGATGGTAGTCCTCCAGAAAGCGATGAGGTAAAAAATGATAACATTATCACAAATGTCCATAACATTGTTTCTGTATCACTTATCGTTTAAATTATAATATGCAAAATATCATTTATCTTAAAGTGATGGTTGAAAGGAATTGGAAGAGAGGGTTGCAAATAACAGCAAGTAGAATTTCGGTGAATGAAATCCATCATGTTGTTCTTTCCATTGTATTGCATATTTTCTACAGAAACTGGATAATGTAGATCAGCAGATCCTTTTCAATTCTTTTACTGTATTGGTGGACCACTTCCTGTTAAAAGTAGATTTTATCATGTGTAACTAGTGTATCATATGTGTATTTTACTATCTTTACAAATTTATTTTAGTTTTAAGAAAAGAACAATGAAAAGATATTTAAATGTGGAAAGTTAAAGAAAATCTTACAAGTTACTTTGATGTGAACAACGAAACTGCTTTGTTTAAACAAGCTTGTGAATGTCTGGCAGTTTGAAACAAAGATCCAGTTATACTTATATCTTGTTTCTGTACTTCTGTTTTATATGTCAATCCAACTGGAAATCAACTGTTTTGTTCTTTGCAATTGAAAGGCAAAGATGCCAAGTGCACAGCTGAATTTATATAATTCAGTTTATCTTAATTACAATTATTAATTTGGGATTTATATATGTTACTATATTAGTTTTATAATGTCTTAGCATTTCAGTTTACTTGTGTTACACATTCAGTAAATGATAATTTCATAAATTTGGTGTATCACTTCAGACCACAATTTGGAAACTTCTGATCTAGATTATTTTGACTCCAGGTCAATAGACCTTGTATAATTTAAATGTTATTTTGTTATATAGATAACTCTGTTCTTCAGTGTTGGAGCTGGAGCTGGCGACCAGGCAGACTTTGAAGTGAATGTTGGGAAACAGGCTTCAGTATCTAGCTGTCTTAAATCGATGCTCTGTACAGCAGAGATAGAAGGTAAGTAACAAATCAGTTTATCTTGGCTTCTGTTTTGTGGAAGCATAACTTAATTAAAGATAAAGAAAACAAGCTAATGTTTATTAGATTAAAACAGGTTGACATAATTATGACAAACAGGACTAATTCAGTGTGTTACTTTTTTTATTAACCTTCTTATTTATGTCAACAGACCACAGTTTTATAAAGACTGTTGTATATCTAGTCATCTTTCTCTGGCCCATGACTCTCTTGTTGCATTTCATTTTTACCGGTTGTTTGGCGCAGATAGCCTCGTTGCTTTGTGCCATAAAACACTAAATCAATCAATCAATGCATTTCATTCAATGTGTATTGCTTAAATTTGAACTTTTGTGAGAGGATTGCAGAAGTTCCCAACACAGATATCTTTTTCTCTCAAAAATTAAGAGACCATGAAGTATTGATGTTTGAATAAAAGGAATACCTGTAGTGTAGAACCATATTGGTAAAGCATGAAGGTGTGGTTTCAGTAAGGATAAATTAGACTAATTCATGATGACCAAGAGAAATGTTAAAATAAGTAAGTAACACGAGCATACAATGGCTTATATTCATGATGACCAAGAGAAATGTTAAAATAAGTAAGTAACACGAGCATACAATGGCTTATATTCATGATGACCAAGAGAAATGTTAAAATAAGTAAGTAACACGAGCATACAATGGCTTATATTCATGATGACCAAGAAAAATGTTAAAATAAGTAAGTAACACGAACATACAATGGCTTATTGGACCTAAAGTAGAAAATTTGTATAATTAAAATAGTTCACATGGATTTATGTCCATAAAAGTGACACAGGCTGTATTTGCAAGTTTTTTTTTGAAACACTGATCTGAATGGAAGTGTTAATAGATGTACAAGCAGTGTCATGATTGTAGCAAGTGAATATATTGTAACCACAATGAATGTTTACTTTAAAGAAATTAGAACGAATTCTGGACAGTATTTTGTCACTCTGTTGGTGAAACAACATTTTGAAAATAGTACAAAGGTAGCAGGACAACGTTAACCTCATTGTGTTGTGCAAAAGCCTTCTTCAGTGGAAACTATACTGGAGAGCAATTGTCTGTAACCAAGGCCATCACATTAAACACAATCAGTGGTGGAAGAATTGGCGAAAAGACCACAAAACTTGTTATTTAATAGCTGTCGTAGATCGTGAACATCTCTTTGTATGATTGTATGCTAATTAGAGGGTTGTGGGTCTTTCAGTTAGTTAAAGGAAGAATTATTTAATATGAAAATTAACTTTTAACTGGAGTATAAAAAATATTCAATGCTAGTCAGTTAAAAAAAAAAAATTACCCTAGTACCAAGTTGTGTGTTATGTTTAAACACCTGAATAGGTTTTATTAATGAAGCATAACTGGAACAAAATATAGATTTATTGAAAATGACATGAACCAAAATAGAATTGGCATACAATGGCTTATATTCATGATGACCAAGAAAAATGTTAAAATAAGTAAGTAACACGAACATACATATGCTAATTAGAGGGTTGTGGGTCTTTCAGTTAGTTAAAGGAAGAATTATTTAATATGAAAATTAACTTTTAACTGGAGTATAAAAAATATTCAATGCTAGTCAGTTAAAAAAAAAAAATTACCCTAGTACCAAGTTGTGTGTTATGTTTAAACACCTGAATAGGTTTTATTAATGAAGCATAACTGGAACAAAATATAGATTTATTGAAAATGACATGAACCAAAATAGAATTGGCACTTCGTTGTATACTCCAATGATCACAGGCAAATGAGGAAAAAAACAACAATAAAAGAAAACTTAAACACCATATTTTCATCTTCTGATAACTGCAGAGTTTTATAATTTCCATCAGCTGAAAGATGTCTACCACTATCCACAAATCTTTGTAAATATGCCATTTTTAATTACTGAAACATTTCAGTAATTATAAAAGAAATTATTATATGATAATCACCTTAATCAAAAATTTAAAAGTTATTTGAATCAGATTTGTTTACATTTCATGTTATCTACTGTTACAGTTTATGTTGGTGGTTACATTTGATGAATAGAAATTCTAGTTTAATCTTGTCAGGCAATATTCAAGAGTTCTGAAATTGTGAAAAGTATCTTTCTAAAATCTTTGATTTTTTGGGGGGGGGAATATAATAAGTTTATATCAAATTGTGAAAGGAAAGGTAAACAAATTATAGACTACGTACAGTGCAGTAACAATTCTTTAACAATGATTCATATAATTTCAGGTGAATACTTGTGTTGTTTTTGGTTATGTGAAATGTCTGCACCTTTTAGTAAAACTTCTACAGGGATATAAAAATTTATTTAACAGTTTAGTCTTGTGTTCAGTGGTTCATTTAACTTCCACTTCCAGTTTTATCATGTCATATATTTAGGTTTTATGTCTTATTCAGTTAATGTAAGTTTTTAATGTTTTGTAGGTTTTTCTTGAGATGTTTTTGTGTTTCCAGGAGATGGATGGCATATTTGCCGAACTAATTGGTGTGGTGAATCTATGGAACCCTTGCACGATGAAAACACAACTGTTGAAGAAGAAGGTTTACAGCATGGTGACTTTCTATTATTACAAGAAGGCCGACTTCCCCCTCATGGTTTTTTAACTCTTGCCATATGGCTACACAAAACACCAGAAAGTATCGAGGAACAAGAAAATAAAATTGAAGATTTATCAAGTGCATTAAAAGGTTAATTCTTTATATGAGTATTCCATAAAAGATGGGGGTGTGTTTGAGTTTTGTTTTGTAGAAGTTGTGTAATTTATGTTACTATTATATTTTACAGTAAATTTTTTAGCTATTATGAAAACTGTAAAAAATGTCTTAATTTCATTATCGATACATACACTGTTTTAAAAGCACAAATGGAAAAGTTTTGCATTATTTCTATCAGGCAAAGTTCGTTTCTTGAAGAGCCTTAACATGCATCATTGTGGGTGTTAAAGTTTGAAGTTTTTTTCAAACAGTTGGATAAATCAAAAGAACTGAAGAAGTTTCTAGCATTTTCAATGCTTTATTTTTACCTAAATTATAGCATAACATATTGCTTTATTTGGTGGAATAGAGATGTCACTCATTATTAGATACATACTTACAAGAAGATGAAGATAGTAGGAAATACATTTTGTTTAAGACTTCATAGGTTATCAGTGGTTAATAAGGATCATGAAATTTTTCTCTCTTTACAGAAATATGGAATATCTTAGATACACCTTCAGGTACATATAAACTTGGAGAAGTAGAAATTTCAGCTGAATCATCTCTTGCAGACTTGAAACATCAGATCCTTACTCTTCCAGCTCTTAGTACCATATCTCTGCCAAATATTCGTTACTTACGCTTAAGGCATCTGGAAGGTGGTTCTCCAGGAAAAGTCTTAAGAGGTCTTAATAACACACTTCGGTAAGCAGCTTGTTACATCTGATATCTTTGCATTTAATAACAGCTTGTTTATAAATTTAGCACAGTTTCATTTCATTTACTGTGCACAAGTAGAAATAATAAGGGAATTATAAAATTTGTGCATGCTTTCAAATTCAGTAAAACGGTATTTCCAAATCTTACATTTCAACATTTGTACTTGAAGATGTTCTTAGTTTGAAGCACCCTAATATAGGTTAGAAAAGGAAAGTGGGGTCCCAAACTTTCTATCCACAAAGCCCTTAGAACAACCTACATCCTAACTAAGGCCTCACCATTCAACCTAATGAATCTATATATGCTGAATGCATTAACAGTATTGTATATTTACTATGACTCCCACTTCAGGAACCCCTGGATTAGAAGAAGTGGTGTATGATGCCACTGTAAACTAAATTTTTGAAACAGTAAGACAGCACATCAAAGAAGAATATTGGAGATGAACTTCTCATAAGTAATGGAACTGTCAGATAGTTTCTATGGTGCATTGCCATTTATTTTGCTATAAAAAATAAGTACTGTCTAAAATCTTCACATATATTAATACTCTGAATTATTTTTAAAATGAAAAATAGATTTAATTTATCAAAAGAAAATGTTATCTCGTTCAAGTACACAGTTGGCTGGAAAAACAAAACAAAAACAGAAAGGTTTTATTGACTTATCGTATATTTAAAATTAGTAGCCAAGATTCACAAAACATTTGTAGTCATATTGGTATCTGATTTCTGGAGTAACATCAGTTCCTGATTTCAAACACTAAAATCTTCAAGTCCTCTTGTCTTAGGCCTAACTTTAGTTAAGTCTTGATTAAGTGTAGTCTGTATTCCATAGAGCTAAATCAACACAGTAATCTGTTTATATTTACTTTAGTTCAGTTAATACTGTTAATTAATAGACTTAAAATGTTATTCTCCTTAAGCATTTTAAGATTCCAGTATGTTGTACAAAATGTTCAATGAAGTACACTGACATCTACCTTCAGTTAATGTCCCTTGACAATGAAGTGCATGTGCATTTAGATAGTAAGGTGTGCTTGCATGTTCAGAGCAGACAATCATTGAGTATTATTAGTATGGAAAATTTTATGGTGTTAATAGTGAAATTGGTAAATTCACTTATTAAAGCTGTAATTCAAATATATATGTATTTCTTCAGTGATGTTTAATTAAGATTTAGTTGATTCATTGGCAAAAATCAATGCTGAATTATATATTTTTTTTTCAATCGCATTACCATTTGGCTTTTTTTTTTTATCTTACACTTACATTGAAGTTAGCATATTGTGGTAAGACTATTTAAAACATTAGGCAGGAATTACTAAATACATTACATATTGTATGTAGAATTTAATAGAATTCCTCTAATCTACTGATAAACCTCTCTGACAAGTAATAAGTAATAACTCAAATGTGAGATTGAGATATGAAAACAGGAGAAATTAAGGTTTTTTTCATTTTAAATTATTCCAGTTCATTAATATTAGTATCATTATCATCATCTACATTAGATAATTTAAATATGTACTTAAAGAAACATAAAAGTTGAAATTTTACAGTGGAATGTCTTTGTTGTATATTTGCCTTTCACTTGAATTGTTATCTCAGAAAAAGGTAGGATCACAGGAAAAAACAACAACAACTATTTTAAAACTTTTGTATATACAGCTTTTATTGGGTGTGTCTAAATATAATACTGGCATTTTAGCAAATTACACAAATACTGAATACATGTCTACAGTTAGTGAAAACAAACAAGCCTTCTTCATTCAGATTTATTTTCATGAAACCAAATTACCATTGTTCATTTTGAAAGTGAATTTTATAACATGTTAATTATTTAGAGAAGTAGAATCTTGTTTGTCTATTAATGTTTCAACAGCCTTAATTTAGTATAAGACCCAGTCAGAATTTCACTGAAGTCTATTAGACTTTACAGAACATCACTGAACACATTTTTTTATTTGTATTCATGGTCATTTTTAGAACATCTTTACTACAAATGTTCTTGTACTCTAAAGGCTTTTGTTTTTAAAACTATGCACTCATAATTTTTTCTTTATCTCTAGAAAACTAAAATTGACTAATCACCAGAACTTGTGCCTTCAACTCCTTGTAAAAGATGAAGATTTGTTGTGAGTATCTGTTTGTTTTACTGTGTTTTACTTCAAAAATGAAATATAAGTTTACCTGACATTAAAGTATTTATTATATTGATACTAGATGTACAATAAAATAACTTGTTTAATATTTCCTGACCAAGTACAAATATGTTGAATTGTCAGAAGTATGTGATTTAGTAGTTTCTTTTATTCACCTATACTGAGATTTCAGAAGAGTTTGAATCTTTATAGAGGTTACGTAAACTTCAATTATATTTGGGTAACAAACCTAAAAGCATTTATTGTTTTGTGATGTTTGTAATCTAAGAAAGACGTGCTTTAAATATAATTCACAAATTTGTGTTATAGCTTGGCAATAATTGTAATTCATGTGTATAGTTCTTTACCATAAGGTTGTTAAATGTTATAGCATTTAATCATGGATAATAAAATTCAGTCACTAAGTTATTCATTATCTAGTAATTGTTTAATGGTGACTATTGGTTTACTGTCATTTGTTGAGTACAAATGGTTCTATTAATCTTTCTTCAACAGACACCATGATATTCTGTTAAACATTTGCCGAAGTATTCCTCACACTCGATGCCACACTCCTCCTGTAGAAATGTTGTGGGCTGCAGGGAAGTCTGCAACATTTCAGCATCTTTGCCAATCTCTTTCGGTCAAACTGGGAATTCCATCAGATAGACTTATCATGGCAAAACATTTTAAAGAAAAGTTTGAGTGGCTTGTTATAAGTGAAAATGCCAACCATGTAAGTTGAAAATTTTTATTTCACTCTTGAAACTATGATATGTGAGGATACTATTTTTTTTTTTAGAAAAGGTGATGACATGGTTTGGTTACAAATGTTTTCCACCAATACGTTTCTGTAGGGCTGAATTTGACTTTAAAAGCATCAATACATGGCAGCATTTACTTTCCAAACTTTCTGTGTGGCTCAAGTTCTTATATTTTTCTCATCACAAGTATAAGCTCACTTGAGTTGTTTTAACCCAGTCACTGTTAGCTACTAATTTACTTTGTAGCCAATATAAGTTTTTGCTGTGTTTTGTTCCAACATTAAAACTAGGTGTGAAATTGTTTGGAACTTTCATAAATGAACAGATTTTTACTTTTGATAAATTTATAGTGTTTTTTGCATTATTATCTTCAATATCTTTGAAAATTGTATTAGGAGATGGTATTTATAAGATATGATTAAGATATATATACGTGTTCCAGGATTTACAACAAACTAAAACCAAACAAACCTTTTGTTTTTTTGGACTAGGATTTTATTTTTATATGCATGTATCTCCTAGTAAGAAGAAATTACCAAAGGATTCGTGTACCATAAATTATAAAAAAAAAAAATACTTTGCACCACTTAAAATACCAGTCTGGGTCACATTCCTATCAGTATAGACAAGATTTGTGTTGGAACTTGAAACTTAAGTTCTTTAGTATATTGACATTCCAGTGGTGAAAATGTCATAACTTCCCCAGTATTATTGAGACGAGTGTTTATAGTCTGTTCCACCACCAACATGTGACTTTTAAACCATTTGCAAAATATCAGAATAAACTTTTATTTCTTACTGTTTTAATTCCCATATTTCCTGGCATGTAAGACACTATTTTTTCCTCAGAATAAGTCTCATAAATTTACCTTGCTTCTTCCAGGTCAAAGGTTACGTTGCTCATAGGCTTAAACCTAAGCCTAGAGGATGCGTTTTAATACTAGCCTGTAATCCAAGCCCCTCTATAATACCCAAAATAAAATGTGCAAGTTACTTAGTATTAAATAACAAATAAACAAGAGGCCACGATACATACGGTGCTGTAATACAAATGCCTTTTTTAACACCTCAGGCTTAGAATGGCATTACTTACTGGTAATAATACGGACATTCCACTTTTAAAGGTAACTGATAATCATACAGTTCACAGAAAACGAGAAGTGGGCAATAGGATATATGTACCATAAGTCACTAAAGAATCCACAAAACACCTTGGTGAGATTGGTGGAAGTGCTGTAACCTTATTCTTATGTTCAATTTTTTTTTTCTTTCAAAATTTAGCTAATCAAAATTGGGTTGTGTTTTCAATGGTGGGATATACAGTATATCAAAAGCAACAGCATCAGAAATGTGGGTGTTATGACAAAGTGAAGACACAAAGAAAGAAAAATATAAAATTCTTACGTGGTAGTTGTAGTACATACAAATCGCACAAAGTTATTATATTTTATTATGAACTAAAATCTGCTAATTTAAATGCAAAAAAATATAAATTACAAACTTTTACGTTTCAAAGTGTTAAGCCTAATTTGTTCAGTATATCTTAACATTCATGGATCAACTTCTTTCTTAAAAATACTTCCATTTTGAGTTATTTTTTATGAACTTAATGATTAATATATAAATAGATATGCAATGAAGTGTGACTTAAGCTACTGTAGAAAAACAATAATCACATACATTGCAGGAAGTTTTTTGAGAAGCAGATTTTCTAAGGCTTTTAAAAGTACTATTGGCCAAATATCACCTTTACATAAAATAGTAGTTACTAAAATTCAGGTAACAATGTTTCACTACATTATTTGTCAATGGTGGTATTGGCTAAAAGTTTTGCAATACACCCACTCTGCTTTACAGACTAGAAAAAGGTTTAGATACCAAGCATGGATGACAAGACCAGTGCAACTTAATTTTTATGAAATTTCTCTTCCATTGTCATTAAATAATACAAATAATGGAATTTTATGCTACTATTTACAAAATTAACATCTGAACTCCAATAAAAGATGAATTCTCTCTATTTTTTTTTTTTTATTTGTATATGCAATTTAGACCCGGGAGGTAAGGAGTTAATTCCTGATTCGTATTAATGAATCATTAATTTTATTCATTAAACACCAACATGATATCATGGTAGAATTTTATTCTGTCAGTTTTTCATTGCATAATTACTGTAATGTTGTATCTGCAACAGGTAGCATAGAAAGCTGGTCTGCTAGTTTTGTTAAAAATTTAACAACTTGAAGATTTTGTTGTAATACCATCTCATCTTCACTGTTGTTATCCTCATACTAAATTATATCAACATTAAACATGAATTTAGATGCCACTTTACAATATCAGACCAAATCTCTACACACATTTTAAGTTAGTTACTTGAAAACTTTGTTGACAAAATTTGCTTACTGTAAGATTAAAGAAATGATAGTTTTATCAGAAGAATATTTTTGTAAATATTATGTACTAACCCATCTTGTGGAGATGCTCGACTGGTTGGGAGTTAAAGTACCTTTTAATTGCCACACCACAATCTGATTGAATCTTTATACATATAATTTTGTGCAAAGGTACATGAAGGTTATCTGTCTGTAATTTAGTAGTGCAAGACTAGAGGGAAGGCAGCTAGTCATCACTACCCACTGCCAACTCTTGGGTTGCTCTTTTTGCGAATGAATAGTGGGATTGACTTTAACATTATATAAAATTATGAGACACCCGTGTCTTAAAGGGCAAATATTTTTCGTTTGATAGGGATTTGAATCTCCAACTCTCAGATCATGAAAGTCTTAACCACTTGGCCCTGCTGGGCCCTTTTAAATTTGAAAGATTTAAATTCAACTCATTTATTTTGTTATTTTTTTTTCTTTTGATTGGAATGATCACTGTAGAAGATAAAGAACTCAAAATTTACTGAATGGTTTTTATTTCATGTTATAAAAACTAAATATAATTTGTTTTTAAGTAGATGCACCCTGCATTTGAATATCAACATACTGAGTGCTACTAAAGTACCAAAGTTTGTTTTTTTCCTATTCTGTAAGCAGTTAAGCAGCTATACAAGTCTAGTTTGTAGACTATCATTCAGTGTAGGAGTGATTCTTTAATCTGATATGACTCTGAACCCATTCACCTTTACACACACATAGTGGAGAAAAACTAAACAGATCTATTTAACCTATATAAGTAATAAAAAGAGCTGCAAAACTTGACATTGGAACATGAAGTCTTAGTCTACAAATTAAAGTTACTAGTTAATCTTTGCAACATACACATTGATTGGCATTTAATATTGTAATTATACCATCTAGTGCTGGTCAAAACTTCAAAATCAAGAGCATTTTGAAATGCACATACATCAAACTTTTAAATATTACATTTTTTAATACCAAAAGCTGAAGAACCAATGAAAATGGCACAACACTGAGAAAATCATTAGTACTATTTGGATTTTGTCAAGACCATAAACTAAAAAACAAAGCATCAGCAAGACATGCTAAACCTTAATCTATGTAGAGCAGCAAAATAAGTTTAATTTTAAGAGTTTATATTGTTTCAAACTAAACCCCATAAAAAGGAAAAAACAGTGAAACATATAGTTTTATTGGCTGTTACTTTTAACATTATTAGATATAATTCAATCCTTTTTGGACAGGTGGTTCAAACAATGGATATAACTGCATATTCATACATTTAATTACGAATAAATCTTGGAGTTTTGTTGAGAGTATAGTACATCAAGCTACACAAGTTACAAATATGATTTTAAACTAGGAAAACTGTATAATTTGCAACAAGTAAGGAATGCCCTATAAAATATAAATGCAGCATCTAAAAAGATTTGGATCAGTGACCATAAAAAAAGAAATATAGAGCATGATATTTTTATAAACAGCTTATAATGAGGTTAACATATTTTTCAAGTTAGCTGCATTTCAATAAATTAAATAACCTGGTTAATGAGTTACTGAATTATTATTATTAAACAAATTAGCCATTTTGAGAAATTTTAAAGTTATCTTTAGGCAAAGTACATTTTATAAACATGAAAGCTTAAGTACTTAGTATAAAATATATGCGTTGCAAGCTCTGAATGCATTTGAAATGTTTTTGTTGTAGCACAAAAACAAATCACCTAAGAGGTGGGGAAATAAGAAAATTCATCTACGGCTTGCTCCTTTTTCATTGAAAGATGGCGACCTTCTAGGAATCAAGGTAAGCTTGTGTTTAAAAAAAAAAAATGTCTTCTGTTGTCAAAAACTGTTTTTCATTCTTTTCATAATGAAATAAGTTATGTTCATATTTAGAATAATGTTTTGCATAAGATTGTGTTTCCCTAGGATATTCTTTATGATCCTGGAGAAAAGGATGACTTTTCCACCACAGAAGATGATGAAGGAAAGAGGATGTTAGAAGAGAAAGCACATGAAAGGTGAAATTTTTAAAAATTATCCACCCACCCACCAATAGAAACATTACAATTTCCCTTAAGGTTGACATGTTCATTTCAGTGAGTGGCTTGATTAGTTATAAGGTTGCAATATTAAGAAACAAAATGATAATGTTTAAGCGAGGAAAAATTATATTTAGAGGATAGAATGGTTTTATTTTGAAACTTACTGGGCTTTGTGTTGTGAGGTATCACTAGTTTTTCTGAGCTCAGTTTGAAAAGCAAAGAGCAATTCCTCAAATATTTGATTGCTATTTTGTTAAGGAGGAATAACTCCACTTCTGTTTTATTCATGTTTGTACTGACTGTTTTAATTCAGCAACCGTCAGGCATATAAATTTTCTATTGAACTTTTAATCTCTACCTTGCATTGTAACAACTAATATTCTCTCAATAGACAACAAAATGAAACTGCCACCCTGGATGGAAATAATCCTAGAAGTCGTTGCAAGCGGCCAGAAATGGGGATAACAATACATGTGGATAATTTTAGTTGATTCGTGGAGACTGTAGTCCTGCATTACGTTACTTTATCTTCACTATGACTTGTTTAAATAAAGTTAAGAACCAACTGCTATGTTTGTAACTTAAAGTTCATACTGTGTATCACCTTTGTACCTTCATTGCAGTTTTCAGATTAATTAACATGCTATTCCCACTTTATTGCAGAACATGTTTCAACAGGTAACTTGCCCCTAAACAGATGATGTATAAGTTATTCTTTCTCACGTGTGACATGTTTGAAGTTTTTATATTTACTGTGAATAAAAGTTGCCAGTCAAAGATCTCTTAAACACTTTGCATTATTACGGAAAATGTTGGTACAACAAAATACATTATGAATTATGGCCATGGTTTATAATAGGAATTGTTCAGGATTTCATAAAAATTATAGAATACAAAGTAAAAACCAGGTTGTTAAATGTATTGAAAAGTAGCAAAAATATTGTTTTGCAAATTGTTAACGAAATATATTATTTCTTCAGCCACAGGGGGTGATTATTTAATTCAAGCAGTGCAGTTCAGAACTTTATTTAGGTGTTGATTTGTAAAAGATAAGCATTTTTTCACTACATGCCTAGTTTATTTTTGAAGCTTACATCAACAATTCATCCAATCTTTACTAGGATTTAAACTGCTATTTATGTACTCTAATAAAATGATGTTTCTTACGGGCTTAAGATTTTTTTTCTGTAAAATGGTTGACTGTAGTCTAACAAGGTAATTTTAAAATTAATAAAAGTGCCTTTACTTTTATAACACTGAAGAATTTCTGTAACTCCTTCAGTTGTTGCCCTTGGAAAATTTGAGAACAGATCTCCTATTCTCCACCCCTGAGTTTCCAGATTTGTCTTTGTGTAAGGTGTTTTTTTTTTCTAAAATTATGTATACAAGGGATTTCGTAAAACAACCAATTTTGAAAAAAGTTTTGTTACTACTTCAGCAAATTTAAGGACAACTCTAGTAGATTTGTTCTATTGATTTTTGTACATTGTGTGCATGTTTCACACATTTCCTGGAGTATATCTAGGTGGTAGTGTTTTTGTACTTCACATGTTTACACAAAACCACCCGACTCCATAATGGTTTTAAAGCCATGGAAAAATGGGTAAAGATTACATTTAAGCCTGCACCTAGGGGCTAAAAGTAAATAAAGTAGGTGGGAAAGAGTGTCTACACTATGTTCTTAAGCTAGAAATCCATATTTTTACTGTCAACAGTACTTATAAATTACTTTCTGAAACTACACTAATACTGATAACTTGGTTTGAGTAAAATAACAAGTCCCTACTTGTAGGTGTGAAACTATAAAATGTTATATAACTTCATACACTAACGTGTAGAATAATTCTAATTTTTTAGGGAAATCAATTTAAAACCATATGAAAAATAATGTAGAACAGAGAAGGGGGAAACAAGTATACTCTGAACTGTAAAAGTACTAAGGTGTTTGATTAGCAAATATTGTCATAAGTAACTCCCTTTTAGTAAGTTTTGCCAAGTGCAGATAATTAAAACAAAATTACAAATTTATTTAGTCATTGTATATGTTATCTAAAGTGTTCTCATTAAAATACCTGTTGTGCAAGGTGTGTTTCATTGTAGAAACTGAAATAAATTGTTTTGTACAAAACAAAGTTCAAATTTAAAAAGTGTATTTTGTGAATAATTAAGTGTATTAATTACATAAGGAAATATCCCATTTCTTTTAAAAAGGCAATATTATCTACTCCAGTCCATTACCTATATGCAAAATTAGTAATGAGAACTTAAGCAATTTTAAATACGCTCTTGTTGCAGCTATTTGTTTTTTTATATACATTACAAAAAATGAGAAACAGGTTAGACATTTTATACAGAATAATTTAATTTCTCCATAGAAAAGGTTTACAGGTACATAGTGGATGAAACTCTAGCCAGATCGTAATATCACTATGGGTTACCTAGCTATTTAAACCTTATCTTAAAGAAACTGATCAATTGTTTAATGGAATGGGCTCTTTCCCAGTCACACAGAATTAGAAAAAATCAAAACAATCAAAGGGAGGAGTTTACTTCTGGGGTGAGGTTCTAATAAAAAATTTTGTAACAGTATTCATAAGATATACCACTTTTCCTGTGGATGCATTTTTGCCAAGACTGCAATGACCATAACAGTGTAGGATTTACCCGTGTTTGAGTCAACATACCTCCCAGTGGTACAAGGTTTTGCTGACCTTGGAGTTATGGCACAGAACTGTAATCAGATTCATCATTAGCCCACAGATTATCCACAACTGGTATATCTAGAAAAAGGGGAAAATATTAGTAAAACTTGAAACTTATGGTTCGAGTCTTAACTGGGCAATATACTTACACACCAAACGGATGTTCTGTATTTAGATTCCAAAATTTTTATATTGTGAAATAACCCAATAACATAAATGAAAAGGAAACAAAGTTCATTAAATCCCAAATTTTACAACCATCATAATGTCATAAGATAATCTTGGATATAAAGTGATAATACTGTTCTACTTAACTGACTGACTTTAGCCAGTGGTAAAACAGCTTTCATAGAGAAAATCTTCAAATATTATTTCAACAATTCCTTTTCTACAGATAAATATATAAAAATTAATGCAGTTTGTTAAACTGAAATTTCATTTGAAAACAATATATTGATTTTAAAGTCCAGCATGGTCCATCATGTGACCAATGAAACAAACATATGTGGTATCAAAATAAACTAGTAGTGACGTATGGCAGGAGATGAAGTTAAATGCAATTTTAAGTCATTTTAATACACTTTCCTGCAAAATATGTAACTCCAAGACGTAGAAATGAGGATTTCATATAGATGTCTATATAATAATCATATCTTAGCATCAAACATTACAATTTCTGGAAGTGAATAAACTTCTGATAATACTTCTCCATGCCCACTTCAATTATTATAATGAAAAATTGAAATATATCAACACTGACTTTTATTATCATCTCATAACAATAATTTAGGTTGTTAGTAATTAAACAAGTTTTTGATTTCTTACCAACTTTGGCCAAGAAAAGTGGTTTGCAAAAAAGTACATTTGAAATAAGATGGTCAAACACATGAGGTAGTAGGCATTTTAGAAAGTATATCTAAGAGCACACAAAGCTGCTCATGGGAGTCTTAAACCACATACTAATTCCCTTACGAGTTTATAAATTTTCAAGAACATGGTCATTTCAGTCCCACCATCTAGCATTGTTACTTTAGAACTGATAAAAAAAATTAATCTTACTAGTAATAACTAATAATTGTTTATGAATTCCTGGAAACATTTTCAATATGAATAAGAAACTTGTAAGAGGTCAAAAACAGCTATTAACATGCAAGAAACTGTTTATAAAAGGCATCCAAAGTTGTACTGTAGGTTACCACTCACTTTTCCCTACAATGTTCTTTTTAAATTATTTTAATTCATGTTCTTTATAGATACATGGTTCCATTTGGTTTCATACTTCATGTATTTCAAATAAAATACGAGGAATTTCATTATTTTAAAGTTCAAATTGTATTTATTGGAGTATAAATATGCGAATATGAATAAAAAATGTTTATGGTCAGTTCACACTTTTGAGTGAAAGAGAACTTAGTTTGCAAGAGCAAACATGGGCTTTGTTATATTAATTTAGTTAAATTTTAAATTGGCTATCATCAATCCTCATTGGAGAAACTTAAATGTTATGTGAAACCATGACATGTTTAGATTATTTAGCCTCTAATGATGAGCTAAAATGCTTCCGATAGAAATCTTAACAAAAAAGTTCCTCCAACAAGTATATCAAAAATAAATTTCTATACCACATTCACAGAAAGAAAAACAATCATAATAACAGTCAACAATTATGGTCCTACGAATGTTTCAAACATAAAACGAAATAAAACATTTAACCCCCTTTCAACCGATCCCAAACTATAAGCTTTCTACCCTCCCACCCAGTAGTCTCAATAATTCAGATGTTTTGAGTATCCTCATAATGATAGCTTTGGATCAAATATCTAATCAGTAGATAAATCTTCTGAAGTATTGAATTTTTTTTTAAACAAAGCAAAGCATCCTTAATTTCTGTATGCCATATTGATAACATTCCAGGTGAAATTCAAATTCTCCTTGGTCATCAGTTAGAAAAACAAAAAATGGTTCTGTGTAGCACAGTGCTTTAAGAATGTGTTTATGATGCTCATCTTTGGCTTGGAAATGTGTAGGCAGTATTACCATGACGTTAATTCTGTTACAAAACTTAATTGGCTTGACCTGGACAATGAGATTGTGGGGGTGTTGGTAGAAGCCCATGGCATCCTGGCACATGGGCGACGGTCTGGCTTCGAGTTACTAGGGTTCTGATGTGGTGTTGAGCAGCCTATAAAGATAACCAGTTTAATGTTTATTATTTCCATCAAGGCAACTTTCAAATTGTAGCTTTTGCATACTTAGGAAAGAACAAGAATTTAACGAAACATTTTAATTCCCTTACTTGGTATAATGGAGTTCTATATCAGGACATCATCTATAAACAAACAAATGCATCTTTCTGTACACTTACTTAAAAAAATATTCTGAAGAACAAGAAAAAAGCTCAGCTCAACAAATAATATATACTAACATAAAAAACATTAAATAGGAGTACAATTCTTACTGCAACACAATTCCAATGTTACAAAACTTTTTGAATAGTTGACTAAGTGAAAGGAAAATTGCAGCTCTTTAGGGTTACTCAAACAAACTTCAAGAATTTAACTCATTACTCAGGCTTGAACCAGTTTGTAACTGATCTAACTAATTAATAGTTATGAAGTTTAAGGAACTGACATAGATAAAAGTATTAATTAAAGCCACACTTTGCTTTGTATTGAAAGTTTTGATTATACACTTGTCCATGCACACTTCCCTTCTCAAATTTTAGAACTTAAACCTTATAAGATAAAGTGCATTCAACCTCTTTTTCTTCCATGTCTGTTAAAAGACAAGCTATGGAATTTGCTTTAGAACAAAATAAGTGAAATGAGCTATCATGTTAAGGTTATTAAATGGCTTACATTTAGAATCAGTGTAAAAAAGTAAACTGTTGTATGTGCTCTATTTATCCATTTCATTGCATGGTACGACCAAATAAGAACTTCGATTATAATCAAATTTTGAAGAATGATATAGGACAGTATTGAAACAAGTGTATATGGGAGCTAATAGAGACAGTTAATATAATAATGCAGAAAACAAGAGGGAACCTGCAACAGTCATGACACACTTGCAATTCTTTAAGGCAGGAATAAAGTAAATTTATGCAAGGCCTGTTTTATTCTCCTATTTACTAGCTATATTTTTGGGTACCAACAATACCAAACGTGGGGCTTGCATATACAAAATTCAGTTTTATTATTCAGCAGGATTTCTACCAGCCAACTCTCAAGTTGAAACTTTCAGGTAAGATTAGCACAGATTAATTTGAGACCTTGGGCAATGACCAAATGCATCAATCAAAAGGGTTCGATCTTCCAACTTTTACAGTTGTAACAAGATCTTAAATTGGTCAAGTTATGAGCTAGAAGTTTGTGCTTAAATTCATTCTATGAGCTGGTACATAGCAGCTAATATGTAGACTGAATTAATGTTACATAATTCAATACAGTTTGTTTTTTTTTACAATTTTTTTTTCCCCATAGACACTCAGCATTATGAACGTGTAGCTTTAGAAACTCAATTAGAGAATACATTCCTTATTTTTACAAATCTCTGAAGTAGTGATGTGTATATCAACGTCATTAACTGCATTCCTGGCATTTTAAAATAAATGCTAGTCACAATGAATAGTTGTCTAATCAAAGGCACTAGTTAAGAGTATAACTAAAGAACCAGTGGTTATGAATAGTAGTTAGAAACATTTTGAACTTGTTAGGGCATCAGTTCTAACTAACCATTTAATTAAGTAATTAAGCCCCTATTTTCAGTTTTGTCATGTCCCTGAAGCATTTCTCACATAACCAAATAAATTTGCAAGTGACATTTTCTACACTAGTGTTTAGTGTCCTTCACTTCGAATATTATGTAAAAATCATTATTGCGAGTGGCATTTCAAATCATTACATCTAAAATGTCAGTATTTCCCAATACATTGAGTTTGTTTTTGAATTTCACACAAAATTATTCTAGAGCTATCTTTGCTAGCTGTCCCGAATTTAGCAATGTAAGATGAGAGGGGAAGGCAGCTAATCATCATAACCCACTGCCAACTGTTGGGCTTTTTGTTTTTAAGCCAACAAATAGTGGGATTGACTGTCACTTTATAATGCCCCCCCATGGCTGAAATGGTGAGCACGTTTACGAGTTGAGTTCTTTAACAACCTGGCCATGCTTGGCCCATATGAAGTTATGAACTATTCAATTTTAGACAGAAACAAAGATAAGCTTAATTATGTTCATAGATACTAAAACAAAATTACTTGCTGTAGTTGACATATGAAAGTGACATACTTGTGAGCTGTAAAAATCTCCAATGATGCATATGGGTGTTTCATCTACCTGGATGTTTTGGCTCTCCTCTGATACTTTTATCATTGCCTGTGTTATCCTCTGCATTTCTCGAATCTATGTAAAAGAAAGCATCTTTACAAGCTTTTTACTTTTGGAACTTAGAAACACTCAAATATAAAATCTCCAGATCAAAAACTAGATTACTTGGACATCAGCAAGCTATGCTAGCAAGTTACCTTTCACAAATTTGACATTTATTTTGGAACTGTCAATGTTTTGGACGCATTTGAAAGGCTGAAATCCCTCACTTATGACAAGGTTCTGGTGATCAGATATTAATCCATATAATTGCTTAAGTATGACTATTAATTAATTACCAACTTTTATTATTATTACTAAATATTAATTCAACTTGATGATTAAACTCCAACTGGAGTGCCTGGAGTCAATTTCTGTGCCACTACCAGCACACAACTTCTCTGAAGTTGTAAGACCAACCACAAAATACAATATAAACTTGATATTATATTAGCACTCTACACTTATAAAAACTTTGGGGATATTCTTTGGTGCCCCATCACAACTAGAAAATAAATTTGTAAGCTTAAATTAAAATAACTATTCTCTTATTTTTCTTCAAACTTTAATATAAAAAACTTTAAATTTGTTACTTTTCCAATTTAATGCACTTTGTATACTTAGTATTTCAAACTCGTTTTGTGTAAGTTTCAAGGGAAAAGCCCCCTTTTTTTTTTACCAGTGGTAGTAAAACTATCACTTAACACAATTGCATATCATATTAACATTTTTATACACAACACTTCCCTCTTCTGAAGATACTTAACTTCATAACCTAAAAAAAACATACTTAAAAGATACATGGTTCAAAACTTCCATTTATTAAAGCTTTTAAAAAAATTTGTAACAAAAATCATCTATAGCAGTATTTTCCAAATTCTATTGCAGCAAGGTGCTGGGGGTGTTGCAAGAGTTTCAGCAAACAAAAAATAAGAACGTGAAGAAAAAACCTACCTGAAAATACTGCATATGACAGCAGTGAGATTCCAACATTAAGCAAGTTAATTGGGTTACAGTGTGTTCAGTAGAAAAAAAAGTTTGGAAACCACTGTTCTGAGAGAAGGGAGTTGTGGTAAAACAAAAAATTGGAAAAAAACCATACAAAAGTATGCATCTTCATGTTCCAGCAACACATAATCCATCTGCCAATACAAATACTATTATGATATTTGGGTTATGGCTTTCTCTTCGAGAGCCATGTTATTCCACAGACTCACATTAAATATTTTGAAGTCCAGGATAATGTGTTGACTACATGAAGGAACTACATACACAAACGGAATATGTTTGATAACAACACTGGATGATTTACAAATGTTGTTGAAGAATTCTTGTTTCAAACAATGCCTTCCATTTTTATTTCTGTATCCACTTCCTTTGTAAATTTAACTTGTATAAAGAGTTTTTGGCACTGTCTGAGGAACAAATTTAGCAGTCTTTTATATGGATTGCTCTTACAAGTACTGCATTTACTGCTTTACCAAAAATCAAACATTTACTAGTTGTTTGCTACAAGTTTTATTCTTCTCCAATTTGGATAACTCTCTTACCCATTTAATTTGAAATAGTGATATTTCACTATACATTGTGGACAATAACTTTCATCTCCAATACTCTAGATATTTTACATGTAAACCTCCCTCAAAGGAAGTTTTTGATTCAAGTTGCAAAAGAAAATAAAGAGTTTGGGGAAAATACAGTCAAGGAGGGAGAAACAAAAACCAGACACTTTGCAACTCCTACATTACTACAGACAATATTGTGGAAATTAATAGCATTTTTAAACTATAATTTTGCTGAATATGGGTACACCAGTTACAATTTTAAAGTATTTGTTCATAATGGCTATAATTAAGAGACTTAAATGTGTATGTACATATGACATCAATGCTTCACCAGCTACAAATTGGCATCATCTTACAAAAACTTAAATAAAAAAAACAATAGAAAACACTAACTGTCAATATTTCAACAGTTAAAATCTGAGGGAAAATCAGGGACATTCAATAATGTTTGGCTTACATTTTTTAATTACCTTGTTCATCATTCCTGTTAAGAATTTTCTTTGGAAAGAACATAAGAATTGGTTAGTTTACTTATAATCCAATGTTCAACTCTTTTTCAACAGATTGTGCAGGAAGAAGTAACATAACAAATCATGTTTCACAAAATTTTAGACTGATTATAAAGTGAATTAGTTGAACCCATGTTTAATTGTTTGCTACAAACTTTCTACAAGAACAACAAATACAATTCTTCAGAACTATTCTCAAACAAGATTATAAAAATTTAATAAAAATATTCTGAACATAAACTTTAAGTTAGAAAAAACACTGCATAAAAATCTCTTCTTATGAAATGCAAGTTTCTGATACATGACTGACTTGTCCAAATAGAGTTCCATTCATCTTAAGACAAGTGAATGTTTTCTCTTATGAATATATGTTATTAACCTGACTGTACAGTATTGTTCAAGTGCCCGACTGCTTGATGTCACAAGTCGGCAAAGTATACTAACTCTTCAACCAATTACATTTAAACACACACATTACTGACTTGCTTTCTTTAAATTTACTGTTGTTTTACATTTCATCACGTTGTGTATATTCTGCCCATTAAAATAGTCAGTGTAAAAAGTATACCAAAAGAATCTCTTGGTAAAAAGAATGGAAAACTTATGACAAATTAATCTAATGGTAGTTCAAATAGTGAACTATAATATTGATAGTTTTTCTCTTGTTTTTTGCAATTTATATTCTATTGTGGACCTTTTAACTTAAGAAATCATGGATACACAAGCAATATGACACATAACTAGTTTAGAAAAATGTTTTAAAAGCTAATGGTACTCTTAAAGGTCATTGTCACTTACGGTTAATTATGGTATTCTAGCAAATAACTTCAGACATTGAAGTTTAAGTAATTTAAGGAGAAAAATCATGATACAAAAACCAACTGATTTGCCAATTTTATTTTATAGCAAAGCCACCTTGGGCTATCTTGTGTGTGCACCACGGTGAACTGAGCCTCAGATTTTAGTATTGTAACTCTATACACATACCACTGTCCCAACAGTGACACTTAGAGCAATGAATTTTGTATTTACAACTACCATTATTTTTATTCATGTCCACACCTCCCTGCTCAAAATCTTATTTTTTATCTCAAAAAAACTTATTTTTAAATAAAAATATAATAATACATGATCAGTTTGGTTCATTTCACTATTTACACTTTTACTCATTTGTAAGTTGTTTTTTGGGATGTCTCAAAAATAATGCTGATAGAATGAATGCTACTTACTGTCTGTCCTCCTTTTCCAATCACACGGCCAACTTGAGACGATGGAACAAAGATTTCTACCCTAAGACGTATATCCTGGGGCCCAGCAAAACCTTCATAGCTAACTTTCTTAAAGATCATGAACTGTGCCTGTAACAGTAAAATAAGTAGTTTGTTTGAAAGCATAACTAATAAAATGTTAAACTATGGATGTTAAAAAAAATAATTGTTTACAACTCATATTTTTTGTTTTCTAAACCTGGTTTTTGTTTACATTAGAGACTAGGGTAATGTTATTGTATTCCAGTATGAGCAAGTTATTTTTATAAACAAACTGATACTCAGTTCTCATTCAGAGGTATTACTGAATAAGTAATTTAAGAACACAAATCAAAATCATAATAAACTTGAACACCTTTGATAATGAATGAAGGTTAATCTTACCCTCACGTACAGTTAAATAGTAAACATATCAATCCTTTCCTTTCCAAATACTGAACATACCACTGTGCGGCCAGATCGCAATAAATACACAAGTGGTAAGAGTTTGTACTGAAACCAATGCTAAGAAATGCTATTTCTGATACATCAATATCCTTTAATAATACAATTAATGTTATTGCCAGAATTTGATATCAGATTCATTAACTGCCATATAAACGTGTACTAAACAGTGGTTCTCAACCTTCATGAATTCACACACTGACAGATTTCTGTCATTACTGCAACACTATAATTCCAGAAAGTATGCATGTTCAATGCAGCTATTCACCACCACCCCATACACACACGTTCAAAGCATAAAAACTTCCCAAGACAATTCATTGCCATACGTGTTCTCTCAAACAACAGATGTTTACAACACTAAATACAAACAGGAAGTTCTGAAGAACACTCAGGTTGAAAATCACTGTACTACAATGCCCAACATTTTTCTCATACAAACAACACATCCCACACCAAATTCTCTATAAAACTTACAAACGTATTTCAAGTTTTCAATGAAAAAACATCATATTTAGTACTTAATGGCTAAGCCTAATAATAGTAACTTCAGTTTTTCCTCTACAGCAATTACAATAAAATGTTTAAATTTACTGATAAAAAAAAAAAAAACACCATTCCTACTTTTTAAGTTAGGAAAACACTGCATAAGAATCTCTTCTAATGAAATGCAAGTTTCTGATACATGATGGACTTTTGTCCAAATGGAGTTCCATTCATTTTTGGGCAAGTGATTTTTTTCTGTTATGAATGCATCTTTTTTTGCACACACTGTTTTTGCATTTTTCTTGCTACTGGCTAAGGCTGATTTAGCATACAAAAAGTATCCAATGTATAAATATTTAACACACAGTACAAGTACACTCCTTACTTTCCACTGTGACTCAGGTGTCCCAATTATGGTTACTTTTCTTTCTGTTTGTCCTACTAATGGTTCATCTTTGTCAGGCTGTGCAATCTTGAAGAAAAAACAAACTAAAGCTATAAAATTGAAACCTAAAAATACAAAATCTAAACAACTGTCAAATATTTCATTAAAAACTAAGCACAAGAAACAAATGACATAACTGGCTATGTGTATCTAATGCTCACTAGCTGATAACGTTGGAATGATTATACAAGTTAAACTAATTTTATATGCAAAAACGGCTTGTTTGGGTTCAGAAAATATTTTAAATAGAAGAGCGAACAACGTTTCGACCTTCTTCAGTCATCGTCAGGTTCACAAAGAAAGAGGTAACTGACCGGAAGCTGACCACATGTTTGGAAGGGGTTATATAACCGAGTGTCGCAATGTAGAGGGCGCGGTTAGATGTTTGAATATATAATTTTATCTATAATATTAATATAGGTATAATGGCGTTCCTTTATATTGGTTTATTTTGGGTTTAAGTTGTTGTATAAGTAAGGCTTCTTTAATTTTTCGTTTGTTTATGTTTGTTTCTTTATTTAGTATTTTAGTGTTTTTTGTGGTTATGTTGTGTCCATTTGACTTGCAGTGTTCGAAAACGTGTGAAGGTGACTTTTTATGTTCTTTGAATCTGGTTTCCATTTTTCTACTTGTTTCTCCTATATAGAAGTCATGACAGTTATCACATTGTATTTTATAAATAATGTTGGTGTGGTGTTTGTCAGTGTAGTTCTTTACATAGTATAGACCTTAGTTTTATGCCTGGTTTTTGAATAAATTTAGTATTAACTGGAATGTTATATTTTGTTACTAGTTTTTCCCAAATGTTGGTTATTTGTTTGCTGATGTCAGGAATATATGGTATACAGCAGTATATGGTTTCGTGATTTTTTGATTCGTGAGATATATTTACTTTTGTTGGTTGATTTTGCTTTCTGTCTAGGTGTCTGCGTATAATGTTTTCTATGGTTTGTGGAAAAAACTTATTGATGTTGATGAAGTATTGTTTCATTTTGTCTAATTCATCGTTAATTTTATCTGGTGAGCATAGTTTTATGGCTGTGTTTATCTGGTTTCTTAGTATGTTGAGTTTTTGTTTTGTTTCATGTGCTGAGTCCCAAGGAATGTATAGTCCAGTATGGGTGATTTTTCGGTGGATTTCTGTTTTGAATTGTGTGTCGGTTCTTATAATTTTGAGGTTAAGAAATGATATGAAGAAGGTCGAAACGTTGTTCGCTCTTCTATTTAAAATATTTTCTGAACCCAAACAAGCCGTTTTTGCATATAAAATTCTCAACAAGTGGGTTTTTCGACATCACTGAAAGTTAAACTAAGCATTGTTTGAATGGCTAGTTCAACCAGTACAGTTCACAAGTTCCTGAACACTGACTGAAATATTAGTTTTATTTCCAACCTATTTTGTCTAAATTAACCTTAGCCTTTGTTAACCAGTAAACTGACCTTTACACTGGCTCCTGAAGAGCATATCATGTCCCTGATGCTGGAACCTCCAGTTCCTATTATGGCACCAACAGCAGTATTTGGAATGTACAAGAACACTTGTTCTTTACGTGGATCATGTGGATTGGATAACATTGACCCTGGGTGGTAGTTTTGAGGCATACAAGGCAAGTTGTACATGCCATATGGAGGGATGGCTTGTGTTCCACGAAAAGCAGGAGGACAACCAGGGCCCCCCATGGTAGACATCATGGCCATAGGATGGACCCCAGGGAACATCAGTGTTTGTGGAGCCATAGAAGAAAGGTCATTCTCGTAGCTCTGGCGTAATTTTGAACTAATCATCTGTTCAGCTTTAGAAGTATTTTCCAGTTTACCGACAATTGTTACAATTCGTTCCATGTTATAGCTGTTTACATCATGGATGCCACTGCAGAACATAATACACCAGTTTAAAAAGAGACATTCTCACAAAAGATGCAAAACATCCACATACTTTAATGTTGTATATTTTGAACAAAAAGCATCACTTTGATAAGAAATGTAGTTCTTGTAATAGTATTTATATGCAATTTTAAAGCACTATACTACATTACAATACTATTCCAGAAAACCTATGACATAATTAGCAGACACAATAATCTTACACAAATATTCACGGTTTTGTCCTTATAACAGTATTACACAGCACATAACTGCACGGAACAATAGTTTTCACCGATATTTCCTTAAGGAAAACATTACACCAAGTACGGTCTTAAAACAATGTTATAAATATTAAAACTTTCTTCTAAAACAAGTGACTTAACACAACACAGCTACAGGAATTGCATGATCATGATATTGAAATCATTTAAAATCACTTTATAAAACAATTTTCTTTCCCGTTTTGAATTTCACGTGAAATGTATTTTGTATAAAAATAAAAAACGAAACTAATACCTAGAAATGGTTATTTTCGTGTCTGTTTTCTCCATTATTCCTTTAATGGTATTGCCACTTTTGCCAATAAGGCGACCAATCAAGTTATTGTGAGCTAAAATTTTCAAAGGAATGTCACTGGAACAGAAAATTTATATTAGAATAAAAGATACAAGTTAGTTGTGAAATTGACATGGTATATTGCAAGTAAGACAAGTTATAAAGCATGTCTAGTAAACACAACATTTATTTTAAACCCAACTAACACGTGAGGTATTTAGTTTTAAAGTTTAATTTATTCTTTTTGATTGTTTAGTTATAAAGTGTAAATTACAGTAGATAACTAAATAGTCCTAAACCTAAATCAAATACTAAATTTCAATCCCAACATGGAACTCCAAACCGAAAACAAAATGGCAGTTGGAATGTTATGGCAACAGGATAGTTGAACAACCGTTAACTACCTGAATGTACAAAACAAAATACTGTTGGCCACATTTACAGCCTCATCCACTGTTTGTATTCTCATAGTTGCAATGTTTAAGTAGCTCTTCAGAAACTACACATCCCCTTTCGTATTATCAGCTTCTGATTAATCCCACTTAAAAGTTGCCTATCTATTTATACAAGATTTACTGTAAAATTTACTGCAACTAAATATATTTTTAAGGAGCTTGTTTTCTTTAATACAGCAAATATTTTTATTATCATTATTAATTATTACAAAGATGCATTTTTTAATTTATTAGTCTCTTCAAATTAATTAATATTACATACAAGAGCAATTATTCTCATAACTCAAAGAAATCTACAAATAAAACATTACTACTCAAAACAGTTTTGTGAACGAAAATTCTGGTTCATACTTAGTGATCTGGTCTGGATCCATCCAAGTTTGTTTTTTCCCGTTTTTCATGTTTGTTTTTTAATCATACTGTGTGCATAAATGACTTGTTTTAATTCACTGGATTTTTTTTTACCCCTTTATCTTAATGTACAATATCAATTATAATCTAAATTTTATGCGCATAGCTTATGAAATGATTGACCTTAAACATCTTATGTTTTCACCGATCGCAAGTCTTACCCACGGCTGGAGTTCTCCGCTTCCTGCTGCACCACTTCTAAAATTTTCTTGCAAGCTAATGAACAGTTTTCTGGATCCCCATATATGGTAATTACCTATGTGGTTAAGTTAAATCAATATCAAATCCCTAATTACAAGTAATAAAAAAAAAAATTAAAAGTGATTACACTTATTCCACAACAATGCTACAACTTTTAACAAAGTTTTAAGAAAATGTATTTAAATGGCATAATAATAGCATTAATGATAGTTTGTTGCTACAATAAGACAGTTCAATATCAAGTTTCATACTATCACTTTCAAACATTGTACGGCATAGTTAAAGATCAAGGTTAATACAGCATTTCAAATCTTGTACTGGAAATGTCTCAAGATAATAAATCAATTAATGTATAACAATAATAAACTAATATTAGAATTTATACAATCTTACTTTTTCAAATGAGCCTGCATTTTCTTTGCGATGTACATCAACTCTGAAATTTCATAGAAAAAAAAAATTGCATTCAAACCAACTTAGATTATCTTATGAAAAAGACAATACAAAAGTGAAAACTGGAAATGAGTTAAAGTTTTTTAACTACCCGACTTGTTGCAGTCAAATACAAAGAACACGGAATACGATCAGCTTTTGGGACACTAGCATGCCGTTTCACCTTGCCTATTCAAAATTCATATTTCGAAAGAATAATTTTAAAAACTACTTAAATTTGTTTTCCAAATTCAATAACTTTATAAAAAATTGTTTATTCAAATAACACATGTGAGCTAAATTCTACTTAACTTAGTTGAGCATGTTCTGGTTAAGTTTACACATTGAGTTTGTCTTCAAGTTAACACCTGTACCATTAAGTATTTCTATAAGGTAACTTATTGGTAATTGGCAATAGGAATTTGTGTCAAAATATATTTACGTATTTCAATATAATTCTTAAGGAATACAAATATTGAGTTTTTCTTACCTGGCTCGAGATTCCTGTGATATTCGTCTTATGGTACCACCTGCTCGACCAATAATAGCTCCTACCATATCACTAAAAACAAGTATTCTAAAAGAAAATAAATTCTAGTTATTACTCCTGTTTCAATTAAGAAACAAAGATTTTTAAACTAATTTGAAAAAGACATGTAAAATAAGTAAAAATATAACCAAAGACATGCTTAACGTCAACCTGATAGTAAGCAATATGCAACTTTTAATACATTAAAGTAAAATTTTCTTTATAGCCCATGTTACATTACTTAGATATAAACATAATAGTTCTATCCATCACTTAAACTCTTATTTAAATCTGAAAGAAAAAAAAAAAAGTTTATTTTTGGTCATAGATGCTTAGTTGAAAAAAAAAAAGTTACTTTTTAAATGTTAATAATACACGTGCCAGGGATGAAATTTCTTTAGGCAAGTTAAATTAACTTATGTCAGGTTTTTCAAATTCAGCATAACCTCAATTGATAGAAAAAAGTTTGAAACCTGAATTATAAATTGTTTATTAAAACAATCAAACAAAACATGAAGAAATATATCAAATGACTAATATATGTGCAAAAACAGCTCGTTTGGGTTGAAAAAATATTTTACATTTTCTCAACCCAATCGAGCTGTTTTTGCATATATATTTTTCTACAAGTGGGTTTTTTCGATATCACTGATATCAAATGACTAATGAAAAAATTGGTTTTGGTGTCAGTTTTCAAAATCATAATTAAATCACCATTGAAATCTTTGTTACTTTTACATATAAAAATATATCAGAGCAAACAAAACAGATTGTCATTAACTTATCATGACTAACACTATCATTACTGTATTATATCTTAACATGTTAAACTTTCTAAAAAACGTTTTAAATACTGAAGTAATCATCTGATAATAATTTCACTAGATTTTGTGTGATATATATATTAATAAATAAACCTTGTATTTACAGTGATATCTTAAATAACTTGTCATGTGTGAACTTAATTTCATTAGAAGCACATTGAAAACTAAGTTTTATTCAAAACCTACTGACATGGTATGAAGTGTTCAATGCACATCAAGCCTATCTGTTTAAAGATACTGGAAGCATTATCTAGTGTTTCTCAGACTGCAGAAAGGCTTAATATTAAGTTATACTTTTAAACATTACAAAATGGGAGAAGTACATCTAATGTAAGCTACATAACACCTCACAAGATTCTAATTACAAGTTAACATCACGTAAAGCTGTCAAACAACATTGCCATATGCATGATTTTTGTTTATGGTAATTTTTTTTAAATTTAGATGCAGTGTGTCAGTAAAATACTGATCTAAATCCTTCACACTGATGTGTATTTTATTTATATTACTAGTTGTACCTCTTTTATGGAATGGCATGAAGATTGAATGTTGAAGCCAGTAAGAGCAACATTTACCTAAAATGTTTACTCTTTGCCAAATCATGTTAACATCAGAATACCTAATCATAGTTTTTCAAACAATCAATAAATTAATATAATTATGGCTTGAATACAGTAGTCAAAATTGGCACAAATTTGAGATAAAATGTCAGTAAAATTTGCTCAATAAATTCATTTCATTATATGTAAAGAAAAATCCTCAAACCTTATTTCTGTAGAAGTTCTTAAATATTACAATGATTATTTTATACAGGGTGGCCCATAAGTCCCTACCCATCCACGTTATGTTATATTCAGTTAGGCATGTAGTATAAATTTTTCTTTTTTTTTCAGAGAAATGTGGCCGATGTAAGTCCATTTACACTCGAAGAGCGTATTTTGACAAGTACAACATGTGATAACTCTTTGGGGATACATAAAGGGCAATGTGTCTACACAATGTTATAATACTAATGATGAGTTGAAGGCAGCTGTTACTGCAGCATTTGGAACAATTAACCCTGCTATGTTGAGGAAAATGTCTCGCAGAACATGGTGTCGCATAATAATATCCAGCGAGAATGAGGGACACCACACAGATACAACACTGGATACATAAGATGTATGGATGGGTAGGAACTTACGGGCCACCCTATAGAATGTAAAAACGTTTTGTTTTTTGTCATGAAATGCATTTTAAATAATTTTTGCAAGAAATGAAAAAGCTGTCAAAAATGAGCTTCCATAGAAAAATATTACCGTAAAGGAAAATCTGTTGGATGCATAGAGTTTGGAGAATTTCCTGAGTAAGGAAAAAATCTGGAGAGACCTCTGTTTGTGCGACCTCCAAGGTTTCCATATCCTTGATCCATAACAAAATCTACTTTTAAAGGTAAACCTTCAATCTCATATCCATTCAGTTCTGTGAAAGCTCTAAGAACAATAAATAAAAGGACAAGAGTGAAAGAAACAAATAATCTGGGAAAATAAGAGAAACCTTTTATACTTCATAAACATTACCTACACACAAGTCCAGTTTAATTTGAAATACGTATAACCGATATTACAGTAAAAGCTGTTTTACGTCACCAACATACTTCAATTGTTTTAACTTTCTCACATTAATTAATCTTTTTATTTGTATACTACACTATCAAAAGTTAGAAAAATAGACAAATACTGACAAAGTGAAGGAACAGCTTCACACAGTAATCAGATTACTAATTATGGTAATAAAACCAAAAGTGAATTAATTATTCTGTTCACAACTTACTGGTGTGCTTGATCTGACGTTTGATACGTTACAAATACATGATACGAGTTTTCAGATTTAGTTGGGCCTGAAAAGTACAAGTAAATCTCTTTGAGGTAACTGCTAATTAGCAGCATAAAAATGAATTATTTCTTAAAACAAGATATCTGAAATAACAAAGCAAGAAACAAAAATCATGTAGCGAAAAAAATTATCTAAATGGTGTAAACATGATGTAAATCTTTTAACTAAACATTGTCTATAAAAAGTATTCTAAACTTTATAAGTAGGAAGTTAATGTATATTAGAGTAATTAATTTGCCTGGCTGATTTTTTAGTTTCATTATGTGTACATATGATTAATGTTAACCCTGAGCAAAATGAAATCATGCATAAAGCACGAAAAATCGGATGCTACGTACATTTATAATCAGTTATTAAATGTTAAGGTTCAAAAATAAGTTACTCAAGTTACATTTCTGAGTATTACCTATTAGCAGTCTGGAGATTATGTTGAAAATGTTTTGACATGCTTATTTTAATCTCCATTATACACAAGTATCTGAAATCACTGTGTGTGTGTGTGTGTGTGTGTGTGTGTGTGTGTGTGTACATATAACGTTCAGTTTTCTTATAAATCAGACACTTAAAATGTGTGTAACCTCGCTGGTGAACGTTGACAGTGTACGAGAGATTTCATTGCCTCATACGACTTTACAAAAACAGGAAAAAAACATCAAAAATCATAAGATGTTTTCTTTTTAATTTGTGTTTTAAGTGTCGTGCGTCTTAAAACACCATCTTAAATTTCAGGTCAGTCACTCCCAACCTACTTTTCTGTCGTTCCATATTACAGTAAAGAGGGTTTTAAACTGCTCGTGAAAAACTTGTTTATTCTACATATCATGCATCTAATTTTGCGAGTATGATTAGATGTTTCCGGCTTTGAGATGTACGTAATTTCCGCATTAGACGTCTATAGAATAATTGTCAAATTTATGGATTTCATTACATGATTAGGAAAATTTTCTAAATTCGTAAGTAACTAATTTTTTGAACCCACTCTTTTCTTGGAACTATACAATTCGTAAATGGTTCCATTCAGCTTCACAATATACGACTTCAAACCTTCCGAAAAAAACGTGCAGCTTCGAAGCACATAAAGATTGCCTTCTTTTGGAAATCCACCCAATAATAATAACAATAATTTCCACGGGTACACAATACAAGTCAGAGATGCCATAAAACACGAACACAGTAAAATATTCAGAAATCCCACCGCAAAAATAAATTGGTAAAGTTATTTTGTGTAATTCTATACAGTCACAAAATAACGCGTTTATTACTTTGGCATACACGAAACAAACAAACATTACTATCCACAATAAACTACGAAACTAAACCTTTCAATACTTCTTTCCTCTTTTATGCCTAAACAGAAAGTTTGGTTATTGTAAAACTGGTTAAAAGTAAAACAGTATCAACGTCGAACAGAGCTAATTTAAAAATGTAAATGATTTGTAACCCAAATCCCCCTCTCATAGTTTTACTTTTCTTTTATTATTATTAATGTACTTTTACGGACAAACAAAACAAGTGGCTTATCACAGTACCTTTAACACAGTGTTTAACTTCGCCAAATGTTGTCAACAGTGTTTTGATTTCATCCCACTCAAAACTGTTTGGAATGTTGCTGACATGGATCTTATTACTGCGAGACCTGCAACATGAAAAACAAAATACAGTAACTATAAAACGTTTACAGAAAGGGGGACAAAGTCGAAAGAATATCATGTTATTCGTTTAAATGATAAAATCTTTGTTAAACCTGGGTCATTCCGTGTCAATTCAAACGAATAAAAAAAAAAGTTTTCCCAGTTTGTGTCAAAGATTTCCTTGAAAACAAAATTCAAGCAAAAACTTCATTTTGATATATTCAGCCATACTGTACAGCTTTAGGATTTTGCATAACTGAATAAATCAAAATGATGTTTTTGCTTGAATTTTGTTTCAAAGAAATTTAAGATACGAACTGGGAAGTTCGACGTGAGTGGGCATGGAATACTCAGCCCATCTTTACAAGATATGGTTGTTTTCTGGGCAGTTTGAAATCGTAACTAGTTTTTACGAATTATTAAACGGTATTCAATACTATTTAGTGGTTTAAAGTCAGTAATTGGTTGTGTGTTTTCTTATAGCAAAGTCACATTGAGCTGTCTACCGAGTCCGCCGAGGAGAACCGAACCCCTAATTTTTACGTTGTAAATCCGTAGACTTACCGCTGTGCTAGCAGGGAATTGGTAATTGACTGGTTATTTAGGAGGTTAGCACAGAGCTGTACAAGATTAGGTGCGCTAGCAGTTTGTAATCTGAACCGATAAAACAGACTTGCTAAAATATCGTCAGTTTGTCAGTATCGCCCACAACTAACGTTTTGGCTACTCTAATTAGTGGGTTCATCGTCACTTATGACGAGAAGTGCGAAGCAAAGTTTTTACGCCAAAGGGATGCGAGCCGAGAACCTTTAATTTCACAACTCACCTATCTCTTGGCAACGCCCGAAACTAAATTCAAGCACATAAATCACTTCATATTCCGATACGTTTCAGCTTTTTCACCTTATAATGCTAAATAACAGTTTCAGTTTTATCAGACAGATGGTAGTACTGTTTATTTAGGAATGACCCGAATTGTCCATCAAGATTGTATTCTTAAATATCCACTAGGTCACATATCTATACATACTTACTGGTGTTTCCTTTAACTATCCAAATGTTAAACGAGTCACAATTCTTGGGAATGTCTGTGTGTTTGAATTTCATGTTTTCTTTTTATTACCTAATAACTCAAATCAGGAAACATACTGGAGTGACGTAGTTTCAAACTTTACTACTAGTAATTTTTTAATCATAATTCAAGTGTAAATTTAGCTTTATCGAAACTGTATTTAAAAAGCTTAAACACAGTGTTAAACAGTAATTATTGGCGAATAATAGTTTAATAATTATTACAGTTGAAACCTCATTGTGTTTAAAACTTATTTATAATAGTCTTTCTATGTCTATTGAAACTGCATTAAAAAACAAGTGAAACTTTTCAAAAATGGATATAAATATAAGGATGGCATTTGCATCACCCCTATATAACAGACAATTCACATGCATGAAGTTAAATATTTCACTACATCACAACAGTTTAATTTAGCCTACTTCTGTCTGTTAACATTCTACTATATTGTGTGCGCGCTATTATGTAAGGACGGTGTAAATACCATTCCTTCTTTACTTCCTTTTTTACTGTTATTTTAAAAATCACAAATCAACCACATACATCTCTTCCAACATTTAAGCACTAGTATTGTATTTTACAGTTAGTTCAGTGTTGTGTCATGTTTGCAGTTTCTTAAATTTCTCGTTACGTTTGTAAACTATTCCGTGGACGTTTCATCACTACAAATATTAAGCATTGTAATTCTCACAACATTTTTTTTTTTTTAGTATTAAAACATTACAACCAAAACAAAAGAATTACAGCAACGGGTCTCGCAAGTGTCAGCACTATTCACAACAATATATCAAGGATGCGTACCTACACAAAGTGTAAAAAAAAAGAAGATACTATTGACGTACCATCCAGGTATTCATAAAATACAGGTGTCAGTCACTTCATGTCGCAAGCATCGACTCCGAAGTGTTACATTAATAGCTTTTAATACACACGTAAAAAGTGTTCTATGCAAGAGCAGAGAATGACTTGGCACGAATCAAGGACAGCGACTTGAAACGCCTAAGTCAACCAAGCTAAGGAGATGATCTGGCAAAATACGCGCGCGCTTTTTCTGCGCTTCCAATCAGTTACTTCTCTCCACTGTCACGGTTCTCTTTATTACACAGGGGAGATTTGGTATTGTATTTGGTGATAACGGCAAGATTACTGGAGACTAAGCAAACAGATTTTGGTAAAGGCTTACCACTATGTTAGATAATCTATTTCACGTTGTTTGTTTGTGGTGTTGTAAGATTAGTATATAATTTAATGAACAGTGGTCTCGAGCTTTAAGGCTGTCATCGGGAAAAGAACAAAACAAAGAACAAAAAAGGCACACAAGTATTTTGAGAAATTCAACGTGAAAAAACTGTAACGCTAAAGATGACCATTCTCACGATCAGTTTGTTGTGAGCACACTCATATCCAACAGACAAGTCTGAAGCAAACACGAGAATAACAGATTCTGGAAAGATTATGTAATCAAAAAAATGAACATGTGAAGAAATAAACAAGTCTTTATTTACAATGGTTTGTATTCATGTCAATGTTTTCCTGTGCTTACCAGATTTTTAACCGAATTCAAAATGGTTGATAAATCTTTCTCTGCATTTCCGTACTGAAAAGAGAGTAGGAAGTATACTATACAGCCCTTTCAAATTATTCAGTGTGATCTTGAGCGATAGTTGCCCAAATAACAAATCTCTCTCTAACTCATACCAATTTGTACAAGTATCTGTGTCGCCTGTTGACACACTCTCATCCCTCCTAAGGAGCCAAAGAAATACTGATAAAAGGCAAGGTAGCCAGCCAATCAGCAGCCCCCTAACCAATCATGCTAAGAGATTGATTGTTACTTTTATAACGCTTGTGTACTTGCTCTGTTTCGTCAATGGTTCATCGAACAACCTTAAAGCTCTAATTAGTGTATTTAACAGTTGATGCCAATACACGGTCTTATTCTAAATTCATATATTACTCTTAAACAATTAATTGGCAAAATTATCCTGATTACATGTTTAATGGAACTCGGTTTAAATTTACATCACAAAGACTCGTAAAATTAAGGATATATTTACATTAACAGCATCAAAAAGAATGTACTGGATTGACAAATATAATGAAGCCTGCAACGCCTAAAATATTTAATAATTTGTTCCAAAAAGTATGTAATTTATTCATAATTTGTGAATCACCACATGTAAAATCCAAGGTTCGTTTCATAAAGCAACTAAGTATGTGTGCATTTTTTTTTAGATTAATTGTTAGGAACGCTTACGACTACAGCGGTTGACATTTTTCTCTGGGAGTGAGGAAATTACGTTTTAGTGGCCCTTTGTGCAAATTTCGATCTCCAGAAGCTGATGTCCCTCAGGGAAGAGTGGTTAGCCCTATACTCTTCATCATGTTCGTGAACAATATGCCACTGAAGAATCCTAATCATGGATTCTCTTCACAGTTCCAAGATGATGTAGCAATCTGGAAAAGTGTCGCAACACCAACAATAGCAGCCACTAACATATAACCACAACTAAATAGAACAAGTGAATACTGTCAAAAATACATAATAAAAATAAACAGCACAAATATAACGTAGTCTTTACGAAATCGACAAAACACAAATAACGGCCAGAATTAAATATGAATGGCACACAAATAACCGATTTGTATTTTGTACGCACACGGTTGGTTTGAATTTCGCGTAAAGCTACACGAGCGGTCCCTAATTTCGTAGTTTAAGACTAGAAGAAAGGCAGCTACTCACCACCACCCACCGCCACCTTTTGGGCTACCTCTTACCAACAAAGAGTGGGATTGTTACATAATAACGCCTCCACGGCTGAAAGAGGGAGCATGTTTGGTGTGACGGGGAGCATATAATTAGTACCTGTTAAATATTTTAAAACCAAATAAATTGATTTATTAGTGTGACCTACAATTTCTATCTAACTCGTCTGATTAGATTCCAGTCTGGGGCGTTTTTCCAGTTGTTGGGGCAAAATTTTCAGCTGCCATGTTTATCTTTGTATAATAATTTTAGGAGCGTATGGCTAAAAGATCTTATAATCTGTAGATCACACTGCATTTAATACATACAGTGCTGAAGAGACCTTTCGTCAATGTCAGGGCTAATCACATCAGCTGGAATTCGACAAGCACTCTGGTTGAATAAGTGATGTTTATATCATCAGATTTCATGAACGATTACGTATTGCGTGATTTTGATAAGTATTATCAAGTCTGAGTCATTTACGAATCAGACTTTGAGGTTAAGAGCTGATGACGTTTAACTCTGGGAATTCCCAACTTATCTTTCAGAATGTTGAGCTATTCGTAACTATGAACTTCAACACGAGTTTTATTACAAGCTCTTCTCTTTCTTCATCCAACTTAACACCTACCGTCAAGTTTCGGTATCAGTTATGGCTTTCTCTACACTTGTAGATTTTTTGTACATAAAATTATGAATTATATTAACGTAAAAATTAGAACGTTTCATCTTCAACCACTTGTACTCAACCCTTACAAATCACCCATAACTGATCTTACACAGTTTTCCAGAAATTGACTACTTTCTGGTATAGTATCATAACCAAAACTTGTCGCCTCGTGAAATTGGTTACGGCCCGATAATCCGAAAATTGACGAACAAGCAAATCACACATGTAAGCAATTCAGGTTGCTACATTACATAAATATAGTAACCTGTATAATGTTATATTGGGGACTCATATCAGTGACATTTTGAAGTATATTCCTAGAGACCCATATTACTGTTAGCTGTAATCAATGTTTGAGAAAAAAAGTTAAATAACCATCGGAAGAATAAAAGCAAACATCAATAATATTGGCTTAAATATTTGGTAATCGCTTCGTCCACGTGAATAGCGGTTAGAAAAAAAACTTGTGGCAAACTAACTCGTGCATCCAGTAATCTATCTCGAAACTGATGGATTACTATACAAACTAATTACATCATTACACAAATAAGTAATAAAGCAACAAATCTGGTCTCAGCTGGAAATGTTACTTTAAAATTTAACTTGATTTAAAGATAGTGGGATGTAATATCCGTTAGCACAGCAGTATAGAATACGAGTCTTACTTACACATACTGCACAAACTACATTAACATGAAAACCGCTCACACACGAATCATTAAAAAAATATCGACAAAATTGGAGTTTGTATCGCAGTTTCCAAAACTTAAGCCTGTCTCCGAACACTCAAATGTACGTTTTTAGACTCGCAGACTTTAGACCTCGCCAGTTTTAATTTACGTAACGTTTTAATTTTAAATTTTGTAGTTCGTGCGTAAAGAACCAGGAATTCGACATGTGCTGATTTCATTCTAGATGTAATGTGATCAGTGATTTATAAACCCCTTTACCCATGACAAAGCCAGTGAAACTCAAACAAAAGGTTTCTCTACAAATATCCGAACTCAAAGTGCATATCACTACATTCCATTACATATAAACTAATTTTTCGTTTTACGATTCAAAGCCTCAGACCACGAGGAGTGTTTTTGTGTTTGTTTGTTTTTTGAGAGAGGGGGAGAATGCATTACATCAACATTACACTGACTGAGGTTACAACCAAGTCAATGTAAAATAACTATTTCACAGAACGTTTTAAAGTTAAATTACCAAAATCAGACAATATTTATCTCATGAAACACTAATTTTCCTGTTGTTCCACAATAAATGTAAAATGTTTGAAGACAAATAAGAGGTAAAATCAAAATCACATAAAACATTGATACAGATAATATAATATTCTGATCACATGCTCCGTCAAAATTTTAACTTCGTGACTTATTGTATAGGTTTCGTGTATTATTAAAACTATATTTTGATAAATTTACATCTTTATTATACATTTCTCTTTTACCATGACAGTAAAAACAAGTTAACACGCAACACAACAAATTACAAGTGATAACAAAAATGCAGGGTTAGTCATAAATAAGCTTTATTAATAATTTATTAAAATTACCTTATGGTACAAATTTCCAATTTACATAAAATGATAGTATGTTTATTGCACGGTTTCCATAGTAACCAAAAATGTAGAGACAAAGCACTTCAAACATACAAGACGTACAAGTGTCGAAAATCATGTCACTGACTTCATCTTCATTAACGCATAATTTCACGTGCTTAACTAATCAATATCATGGGTTATTTGCGCAATTTAAAATCTAGAATTATATTAGTTTACGAAGTAACACATGATGAAACTGTTTTACAGGGAGAATAAAAATAAAATTGTTAACTGCACACGAGATTGTACAGAAATATAAACGTATACCATAAACACGTTCGTTCTTTCACACCTGTCAAAGGAATTGGCGCAGAGCCAAGAATAGTAATGTGTATAACGACATTTTGCTTTTTGACGTCGTTACATTATATTATACACTGCTGCTATGTACTAAAGAAAGGTTTGCTTTACGAAAATACTGAATGGAAATATTTTGTTTATGTAATACGCGTTTATACGTTACTTGCTTTCCTTCACTGTTTATTTCAAATTGGATAAAGATAACATTTTATTTGAAGAGAGAAACGAGACCTCAATTTTAGAAAATCATACCGAATAGATCACACGGTGTAGTAAATAGTGAAGTTAGATGGTACATACACTCCACTCCACCTTGATACGACCCTACAACAGGGTTAGTTTGACATGAAAACACCTTAGACATTTAGTCAAAAGTAGTATTACAGTATTTAGTGTATTTAAGATAAACAACAGCTGTATATAGCAATTGATGAAAATAAGAACAATACAATGCGAAACCTGGAATATATTTGGTATGATTATACAGTTCTGTTAAACCATATTAAACGTGTGCAAAGATTCACGTGGATTCAGACGCGCGTGTGTATAGGGGTGGGTGGGGGAGTACCTATTGCCAAGTTACTCTAATTGCGAGGTTCGTCCTGTTGTGAAGCACAAATTCTGAAATATACAGCAAAAAAATCAGTATTACAAGTTCCACACGGAGTAGGGGTGGGCGGGATGAAATATCCTCTCTCCTAGGAAGATTTTTCCATAAATCTGGTTGTAGTGAAACACGACTTCTTTGTGCATCACACTGAAGTAAAATAAACTTAAATACATGTAGAGCAGTGGTTCAACTTTTTTTATGCCCCGCACCCCTAAAAAGTTTTAATATGTTCTCACAGCAATTATTTATTTAAGAATAAAGGTGAAGGTGGCCAAAACAAATTGTTATTAGTTTTTAAATGATATATTATGTTCAAACGTTCATAAGCCAATTTAAATTTAATGTCTTTTGTTCCTGTTTATTTCTCACGAGTTTTTCAAAGCGTGGCGCTTTGTTGCTGATAGCAAGTCTGCCTGTGCACCCAAGTGATTTCTAGATGTCGTCTTGGTTGACAAAAGGGCACTAAATCCAATCTCGCGCGTGTTGTTGCGAAATGTTAACTCGCACCCCTGATGTCAAGTTTGGTTAGCTTTAGATCTGGAAGAGCAAAAGGGAAAAGTTAATAGACCTATAGGACAAACATCAAAGTCAAATCCCTGCACAAACCGACAAAAAGGTGCAGGTAAAAAATAAAATGCTGACAGTGTTAAGTTTAATTTAGTATGGGGGGGACATTAAGTTATCCCCATATTATAACTGCGGGGAAAATGTATCTGTAGTGGTAGCACAAATTCTAAAACATACAGCATAGAACACCTCAAATAAACACAAGTGACTTTCCTTAACAACATTTAGAGTGAACCATTATTTAAAATTTAAATTCCTCCGAGTTTCAATAGATTCAGTCAAGAATGCCCTTTTAGGGTTAGTTCTGCCTTTCATTCCCACTATCCTCTTGATTTTTAATTGAATTCATCGGTAAAAAATAAAATAAAAAATGAATTAAATATATTTAAATGTTTTTATCTAAGAAGACTATTCTATACCTTAGAGCAACTTGTATTTTTAAATAAATTAAAGCTGGTAATACTAGCTCTCGTTAAGGTACAAGTCTTCTGAATTCTTAGATAGAGGAATGGGCGCAGAACAATTGACAGGTAAACATAATTATATAGGCAGTAAAAACCGATATAACATTGTTCTCTCTTGATGCTAAAGAAAGTCACTTTTTGAATGTACTTTCAATGTTCGAAATGTGCTTGCTACATTTGTGTTGTCAATAAGTACAGTGCTGGTTCCTAGTAAGAAAATCAATTGAAACTGGGTTGTATAATTAAAGTAATAAAAAAAAAAACTTGTTTATGCAATATATTCCCCCCCATGTACTAATGTTTAATATTTTAGAATTACGGCATTAGGAACGTCCTTATTGTTTTTTTTTTTGTTTTTTTATCAATTACTATAAACAGCTAACTTTGAAAATATGATTTTATTATTATTATTATTATTTGTACAATATATTCTCCTTGCAGGCTATGTCCTTAGTAAAAGTCCATTGAATAGTTCTGAAAAAACACATTGAGAAAGTTTACCGATTATTGTATACACTTTTAGTTATTTTATTAATCTAAGTTGGACGATGTATTACAATGTTTACAGGAGAGAAAAGAATATTGTGGCTTCAGAACTTCTGTTTAAATCTTGGGAGCAGTCTGATGAACCTGATGGATCCCAGCGCTCCCATCTTCGCTCCAAAGAATGACGAAACATCTGCTGTTGGTCACATCGCCCATCCAACACAAGCCACACAAAAATACCGACCATATTGCGTTAGTTGTCAAGCTCTCGGTTTAATTATTTTCTTCATATTCTCATTGGTTGCTGTTTGGAGTAATTATATGTATCGTTTCGTGTTAATGATTTTATTAAAAAGTGAAATGACTTCACTGAAACCTATTAACCCTACGAACGGTGCTATTTTAATTAGAAACTCATTTCTATTGCTCCAAAGTTAAAGCCAGATAAATGAAGTCGGAGCTGGACGGAGGGGTCTCCCATCAGCCACGGGGCACTGCTAATCTTGAAACAAAAGTAATGGACCCACAAGCAATTCAGAATGAAAATAGTGTCGGAAAATGTACTTAAAAACCCGATAAGGTCCATCAGTAGTTCTAAATCGAGCGAAAATTAAGAGGAGATAAAATGTATTATACAGACGGGTGTTGTGGGAATTTGAGCGAAAATTTAAATAAAGTACTAAGCGACGTTTATCTTCTCAGGTCACCTTCAGGTTAAATAGTTTGCATTTAACACCCACACCAACCGTCTTCAGAATACATTATCACGAAAGAATAAATAAAAAATAAACAGCCATTCAACCCATTATTTGTGAGATTCTCTAAGCACAGAAAAATGTTCGTTTGTAATTCGACGAGTTATGCACGAGTTTTAAAAAGAACACGTCACTTGCTACCTGCTATATCCAGTGTCGACAGAGCCTCTCGTCCAATACCAGGGTTCACGGAGACCGACTGAATTATAATAGACACAGTAGTAACAGCTGAGACATAATATCAGACTGTACAAAAAAGACATCTTTAAGAAACTAGAGTGGGACAATTCATTCTTTTTAGGTTAGTCATCTCACATGCTGTGCACAAGTCGCACAAACACCGACTTTCACACAAGCAATCGCACAAGAACAACAAAAGTAATACATGTAACAAGGCCACTAACAAATGTTAATTATTTTTAAGCCTCAAAACACGCATGACGTCACGGACAGATGGATTTTAAAGAGATGCTACAGATACTCTGAAATTTAAAAAAGCAAAACAAAAACATTACATTCACTGAACTAGTTGAGAAGTCCGGTTTTTACTTATCAAATAAACGGCACACATTGAAGCAATGTTTGCAATACACGTGCTCCAAAAACAAACGTTCAAAGTTCACCATTTTCTAATTATCCCAACTATACTTGAATGTCGCCGGCGGTAAGGGCTGGTTTTCGTCATAATTAGTTCTAAGTCTTGCTTGGTAGGTTTCATACATTCAGGTCACCAGCACACGTTTCCCCGTACGAGCTGAGAGTCGAAAAACGGATGACTCGAATGATACTTAGATAGCTACAAGTTATATTTCTCTGTTAGTATAATCATTTTGCTGCAAAGAAATCCCTTCCAATCCGCAATTACAATAAGTCCTAACACAAGTCATTTCCAAGGAAGACAGTAAATCTCATTCACCTACGTCATTTCCTTATTCAAACATTTACTTTCCCAGACTGTCATGAGACGGTAATCATGTTTCTGCTTCAACTGTCCTTAGTTACTATGGCAATATGAAGGAAAGCCAATATTAACAGAAACCCTTCGCTTGCCAACTGGGTATGCAGTTTTAAAGTCCACTGGTTATCTGAATTAAAGTGGAGGTCGCATGACTCTCGTATGTTATACACGGTAGAAAGAATGACCCCCCGCCCAACTAGTGTTTCGATCCGACAGGAAATCAAAGCTTCGTTATGTGGATTTGTTATCTTTCACAAGCACAATCCGGGAAATAAATGGTCAAGTCAAACATGTAAGTTCTAATTTCATGACAAAAAAACTGATGTTTAGGTGCCTCACAAGAGGTTATCAGAGCTGGTGCCACCGCTTGGATCGATTTTTTTTTTTTAGTTGCAAGCCCAAGCTTACCGATGACCTATCTAGGTATATACAGAAAAGTAAATTTATTAAACTCAAACTGATATCGTACATGGCACGAGATAGATCGTTCTGTACAAAAGGTGCGCGGACATGTCTGTAAATCACCTATAACACGCGCCATCTATATTACAACTCTCGTAGTTACGATAAAAATTACTTTTTTCTTAAGTTCGTCACGAATAACTTCTAACAGAAATAATATTGGATTAAGAAATGTTTTATTTTCAATTCTAAAGTTCCGAAAACTTAACATTAGAAACACTAAATAAAGTGTAATATTACGTCATGGAATATCAATCATCCAATCAGAAGCATTATGTGAATAATAAAATATAAACGGAAGAATGGACAAGTTATACGATAACAAAAATGACTGCCGTACACTTTTACTTACACACGTACTCATTTCCGCTATGATGACGCACAATGATTCAAGGATAAGTTTGTTTTTAGAATTTCGCGCCAAGCTACACAAGGGTTATCTATGTTAGCTGTGCAAAGACAAGAGGGAAAACAGTTATCACCCCCGCCAACTTTTTAGCTACTCTTTTACTAAAGAATAGTGAGACTGGCCTAACTTTATAACGACCCCACGGCTGAAAGAGCGAGCATGTGTGGTGTGATGGGGATTCGAACCCACGAATCCTCAGGTTACGAGTAGAGTGCCTTAACTACCTGGCTATGCCCGAGGTAAATCTGAAGGGTTATAACGCTAAAAACAGGGTTTCGATAACCGTGGTGGGCACATCACAAATACCACATTATGCAGCTTTGCGCTTAGAAACAAACAAAAAAACACCAGCTTTTTGGTGATAGATTTACGTAACATTCCTCACATAGCTCCATCCATGCCTCACAAACAGTAACTTTTGGAATAATTAGCGCCTCACGTGCAATTGTTTTTTGTAACCTATTGACTGCCACGTATTTCAGATGTTACAATACAATGCATGCAACTCTAATGCTTCTTCATTTTGTAAATTTTTCGTGACGCCATTTTTGATCGAAAGTGAAACAATTTGTAAGTTGGTCAAATGCATTTATGGTACTGACATTTAGTGTTGACGTTAAGAACGTCAACGTTCTTGAGAACGAATTCACTCGTCCGTGGTGCTGCGTTAACGATCGGCTTGGACGACTTATCTCGTCTACGGCACTGAACAGGTAAAGGAAATCTTCTATCAGTTTATTCTGTACTCGTAATTGACCTCTTGTTTAAAGTAGTAACTTTGACAGGTGTTTCGGAATTCAGGTCAGAACAAGTAATTTAAATTTATGATCAGAAACTAGTAATAATAAATAAATCGAAAATAAATCTCAAAAAGCACGTTAAGGAACTATTATGCGAGAAAATAAAAGAAATTAAATAGAGACAACAGAACTACACAATCGGAAAACAACATGCGAGTGCTTTGAAAACTAAAAATCCAAACTATTTCAATAAGTGGAAATTTTTGCGACTTAACTAAAGATATATTGAATGCAATCGGCAGTCCAGAGGTAGCGAAAAAAATTCAAACAGTATATATCGTAAGGAAAATTTAAGTTCCGGACTGTTTGAAGTGTCAAATTTTATAAAATAAAAAGTTTCAGTTCTACTTAAAACACGCCCCTAAGAACAGTATTAGAATCAAGCTTAAATCTTGAACTTGTCTGAACGGTTACACTCACATTGATGAAACAAGATTTGCATTTCAGCTCAACGATACGTTAAGGACTTCCTGCGCATGATCCAACTGGTATCGAGCTCCCGGGGGCGTGGCAAATTGTGGATGTGAAAGAACACCAGCGATGTCGAGAAAACCCAGTTATAGAGAAATATACATGTAAAAAAGGCGAGCTTCTACACATACATGAGAGAACACCAGTTTTATGCTTCAATCTAGTGCCGTATGTGGAAAACATTCCATAAAAACAGATCACGAACAAAACATGTTTGCATAATTATGAACATGAAAATACTGTGGAATTTACATTTATGGTAATTCGCACAAAAGCAGCGGATTATTTTACTACAGTTACTATCAAGGTACAAACTTAACGATCCAGAAGAGCTTTTGTGAGTAAATAAATATTGCAAGAAATCTAAAGGTAAATATAAAAGACGATGACTTAACCGAAAACGAACGTTCAAATGTGGCTTCCTTTAATTCAAACGCAAACGACGAATTACTGAAACGACCACTCACGCAACTATTTCTCATTGTTGAGAACATAAAACGGACTTTTTTGATCATGGTTTAAATCCGTACGTTTAATAAAAAGCAAAGTGGTTGGAGAACATATAACTTACTATGTTAAGATTTTTCCTATTAACTTTTTTTGTTTTTTAACACGACCACCGCACCTGTATTTATTATTCTGGCTCAAAATCTGGTCAGACAAGAAAGCACTGGAAAGTTCATCCAAAGAATGGACCGAATATATATACAAAAGAAAGAAATACTTCAAGTACTTGTACGCAAAGTCCTTTCTTAATAAATATTGGTGAGTCAATGCCAACAATAGGCATGTTTTAGCCATCCTGGCAAGAACTATCTGCCAAAGGTAGAATCATGTCTGAGCATCTTGCTGTGAACCTGGTTAAGATGAAGATGGATTCACTTTACGAAATGAAGGCCCTCGGAAACTTTACAACATACATAATATACCGGGGATTAATCTTTCATAACGAATATGAACATTGATGTAGATGCTAGCCATCATCTACATACCATAAACAAGAAATTCTTTGCCCCATCCAATAATGGATGGGAGACATGTTTACACAGCTTTTATACGTCATGAATAGTGCTGTAGATCTCCGGAAGTTTACAATGAGATCTAAGGCTGTATAAGTACATTATCCACAGGTAGTTGTCATGCTTGTTTGTTTGTTTGTTTTTGAATTTCGCACAAAGCTACTCGAGGGCTATCTGTGCTAGCCGTCCCTAATTTAGCAGTGTAAGACTAGAGGGAAGGCAGCTAGTCATCACCACCCACCGCCAACTCTTGGGCTACTCTTTTACCTACGAATAGTGGGATTGACCGAAACATTATACACCCCCACGGCTGGGAGAGCGAGGATGTTTAGCGCGACGCGGGCGCGAACCCGTGACCCTCAGATCACGAGTCACACGCCTTACGCGCTCGACCATACCAGGCCTAGTTGTCATGGAATGATATTTACAAGTATCCTCTGGAGGTGGTAAAACTAATGGCCTTCCACTTCAGTTTCTATAGGATAAATGCTACTGTCCGTTTTCAATAATGCCTTTAGAAATCAGTCTAATATTGCCAAAGAAATGTATGAAAGCTATCCATCCTGAGAGATCACTGACAAAAAACTGAATGATAAAGGACCAGCTACAAAGAAGAAACCCAATATATAAATTAGCTATTCAGTGAAAGGTGTAGTGATTTACTAACAGCAAGAGAGAGAGAGAGAAAGAGAGAGACATACTTGTAGATTGTACAGAACTAAAGTGTAGGCTTTAATGAAAGCATAAATGACATTGGCAAGCATAGAAGAGCTCAAACAAGCTAATCAATCCCAAAAAATGTGCATTACACAGGACGTTCACAGTAACATACTAGCTAATACTTAAACTTAGGGTCCGGCATGGCCAAGTGTGTTAAGGCGTTCGACTCGTAATCCGAGGGTCGCGGGTTCAAATCCCAGTCGCACCAAACATGCTCGCCCTCCCAGCCGTGGGAGCGTTATATAACAGTCATTTCCACTGTTCGTTGGTAAAAGAGTAGCTCAAGAGTTGGCGGTGGGTGGTGATGACTAGCTGCCTTCCCTCTAGTCTTATACTGCAAAATTAGGGACGGCTAGCGCAGATAGCCGTCGAGTAGCTTCGCGCAAAATTAAAAAAAAACAAAACTTGAATTCTCTCTAAGAAAAAAGTTAAGTTTAAGTAGGCCATGGGTGAATATAGTTGTGGAAACACGATGGCCAAGGCCTTGATATTCTGGTTGCTTTTGTAATGGAAGTTGAAAACCAGAAAACACTTGTGAAATACAGCATAAATAAAATCATTAGGACTATACGAAACTGTTGTTGAGACGCTAAGTCTACGTATACGGCCTTGGTTACGAGAATACCTTTGCTCAGAATGAAAATAACGCATTAAAAATAATCTATAGAACATGTTGGAGTACCAGTTACTTTGCGGTTCGAAGTCAGCGCAGTTAAATTAACATCTAAAGCCTTACTATTATTATTATTATTTATCTCGAGCTGAAATTCACCTCGTAAAAAGAAAGTGGACACATACCCCGATGGTTTTTTTTATAAATACTCTTAATCACATTTGTCATCCTCAAATGAGGGCCGAAAGCCACCTGAAGAAGTTAACATCTTAACCACTCGGACTATACACTAGTGTTGTTTGTTAGTATATCAGTAAACACTAAAATGACGTCATACAAAGGACGCTTAAAGCCGTAACTTGTACTGTCGTGACGTCAGTAAAACATGCCATAAATCAAGAGAATTACGCATTTTGCAGGCTCCAAAAAAGACATGACACGTGAAGTTCAAAAGCAAGAAATAGACATTTGTTACTCTCAATTTTGTTTGTATTTACATTTAAAACAGAACACTTTCGGGGCCCTTGCGGAAGTAAATAGTATTTATATTTAAATATCTCTAACACACACACACACACACTACAGAAGCAAATTCTGTTAAGAAATAAACATCTAATATATAGTGTACGTTTCTTTTGCTTTTACACAACGTTATAAACTAACACTGCTAACAATTTTACGTCATATTTCAGTTGCAGTTCTTCCAATAACGCTTTTTACCCACAACAGATTTTCCGGTTTTAGCGAAGTTCACAACCCACACGAGAGAACCAGTATTCCGGAACACGTCCGTGCCAGCGGTTCTCAAACTGGTGTTTCGAGAATCCCTTATAATTAAAATTGTTTCCACGGACCTAATCCTATCGACTTTGGTTTATTAAAAAAAATCGTATAGTGAAAAGCTTTTTTCTTAGATTGCACTATTGAATTTATAGAATTTGCAACACTAAAAATTCTGTAAATCATATTAGTAACAACGAAATTTCGCATATGACTCGAAAATCCAGTTTAAGAAACGCTGGTCTATTTGATGAGGTCGTATACACCAGACAAGAATGGACAAATTTTGACTGAAAAAAACAAAACAATAAAAAACTTGCTAAACAAAGTCCTACAGAATTTGGTACGCAATTTTAAACTGAAGACTGAATGAAAGCAAGTGAATATATGAATACATCTGCTGTATCCAGCATTACAAAACCTTGTCTTATTCCAAAGTTCAGCTGATCACCCGAGATACAACACGTATCGATTTACACGAACAGTTGTTAGGTCAGGGTGCAAATTGAATCAAGCAAGATTTATCTGATGTCATAAGTTTGGCCAGTGTGGCAAAAAATGACATGTTGAAATCATTCTTCGTGTAAGTTCTCCACACAAAACAGCAAAAAATTATATCCAAAATTAAGATAGTTAAAAACGAAACGTTTAATTAGAGCATCTTAAAACTCATTCAATACCAACTCTTAAAATATATTCCTCTTTATTTTTCACCACCATTTTTTAAAAATTTTGACCACCTCGAAATGGTTTATAAACTGAATACAAGATATCCAACAGAAGTTGTATGTAGTACGAATTAGAGAAGTTCATAGATTAAAACATTGTTCAACTAATAAACATGCACATCGCAACCAGAAGAGTTCAGCTATCAATGAACAAAGCAACAGGTAGGGCAAAGGTGTCAGTTGTTCTGTAATTCTCTGCACATGAAGTGATAGAAACCTACGGATATCTGCATCAAATAAACCATAAGGTTGTGATATTTAGAACCATCATAAGAATACTCGCTACAATTATGTATATGGTGTGCGAGTGTATTTCGTGCAGTCAAGGATTTTGAACATTTGAATGTTGTGAATAATTCGAAACCGCAGCTACATATTCGCAGTCTCACTTTTGTAATCTTAACAGCGTCAACCAATGAGAATTTTCCGTTAACATGATTTGGTAAGATAAAAATAACACTTTAAAACGACCAGAAAATCTGACTTAAAACTATATGCAATATGATATTCTTACACCTTAAAATAATAAAGAATTATACTCACGTGTCGAGATACACGTTTAACCTGACATGGAAGTAGATACAGATAACCAAAACCGATATGACTGTTTTAATGACTGTGAACCCAAATGATATTAGAGAAATAATGTATGACTACATTATTTCTGTCGTACTCGCATTTAAGTTCGTTTTTTGTTGTTCTTTTTTACAGTAAGACGACGAGGTGGGACCATCCACTAAGTACTTCACAGAAAATTCGTTTCAATTAAAGCAATATTAGGTTTAAATATCACGTGGTTATTTACATTATACGACGTAGAAAAGTTCTAGAACAGAAATAGCAAAGTTTAGTAGTTACTTCACAAGTTATATAGCGAATTAAATATTAAATTATATGTACAATTTGTTAACCTACTCTAAACCTTTAAAAACAGACGTTATTTTATAAGAAATGTGAAATAGAACAGGGAATTATCATTAATGAAGTACAATAACTTGTTTCTCTGATCTATTCTAAAACGCATCATGTCAGGTAAATCTGTACGAAGTTCCTGCTATAATTCAATATATTGATGAGTTTAAATAACCGAATAGTACCGTATAATCATTTTCCTATTTCCTGAAGAGGTAATAGAAATAAACTAGTTAGGCCTCACTAAAGACAAAGCTACATACAGATAAGGTCTCCTTACCTAAGTATTAAAAACAAGTTGACAAACAATTTGTAAGCGTAACGAAGTGATTTGAAGTGAAACAAACTATATGTTTAAACAGGACATATGGCTGTCTATCGGTTAAGAAGACAGACAAATATTCTATCTAAACATGCATGTTCCAAGAAGAAAGCAAGTCACTCATGTTTTTAAATCGTTGTTCATGAGCTTGTATTAACATAGCGAGTTTCTTCAATCGAGTATTAAGAGTTGTTACTAACTTAAAACGTTCAGAATAGGGTACAAACACGATTCTACGTATGAGAGGATTACGTAATAACGATTGGCTGAGAGGTCCAATTTCCTCGTGACAAAAGGGATCTTGTGTGGGTTTAAAAGATTATTATGGGAGTCGACAGGATGAAAAGGATTCTTGTTTCTTTGCGCTATTTTCTTAACATTACGGGACAAGATGACAGAAGTTTAGGAAAACCATTGGATGAGCACCAGTTACGACGGTTCTCTATTTTTCTGAGGGAGTTGATAGTAATCGATAGTAAAATTTCTGTTTTATACGTGGGGAAACGAATAATCTACTGAAAATAAAAAGTGTGTAAAGATTACACGAATTAAGGGCGAAATGGTCTCTTGTTGTACGCGGGCTAAGATGGAGGTACAAACCCACTCCATAGATTGTTCAAGGAACTATTTTACATTATGATAACAGCATACAGGCTATTTTTTTTACCTTGTTTTTAGTTCCTGATCGTTCATGACGAGTAGAAATATAATCTTAATTAGTTGGACAGGTTGAGTGCGTGCGTGCACGTATAAACAATGTGACAAGTATTTGTATTTGTAAAAATATCATGGTATGCAGTTACACGACTTTACTCATACAAATTCAAACCCACTTAAACTCCGCAAATATTTATACTAAATAAAAAACAGTAGAAGTAACAGCACGTTCGACACTGCTTTTCACTTAATCAAGATGCCCTTCTAAACTAAAGAAAGCTTCACGTGAATAACGAATTGTGTGCAAGAAGCTCCGTGACAAAACTTCTCACGAAATGGAACAGACGATCAATCAAAATCTCCGAGCATGTTAATCGTAAACTTTACAAAATCAATTAATCAGATTTCTACTGGCTTTATACTGTTACGAAACCTTAAGAAGGCTGAAGTTTCTCTTCAAATGCTCTTAAAACAGATCCTTTAGTTTTCTTTTATTTATTATTTGCTTTTGAATAAAGTTCGCCATACCAAGGTAGCAATAACACAGATTCGGAAACTGCCCAATCGATGACGAGGAGAATCGTTGACGCATGTCATGACGTCACCACGGCTAACCAGTCACAAACAAGTACAAAGCAAGAGTTCTGCTTAGACACAAAAAAACGTCAGAACAGTTTAAAGATTCTGTAATAACCAATAAAAATACCAGTAGCTGTACGTTCCCACGCAAAACGAATTCGGACATGAGTCAAAATTGCATGTTGACAACACATTCCAATATCTTTAATTAATCAAATAAAAAATTGCTGTCATTTAGTTCACACAATTACTATTAATGTACTTGTACAGTGAAACAAGTTGACAAAGCAAAACAATGGTGTGAACCGTATTTGAAAAAATACTGGTTTAGATTCGAGCCGATTCCAGCCAATGGACTCGGTACTGAGTACCGAAATGTCTATCAATATGAAATCCAGGAATAGTCCATAAACAAGTTCCGTTGTCGTTAACCATCTGGAAATGGTGATTTGCGTCACAGGAAAAAAAATATATAATATGACGTGCAAACTACAGACAGTAAACAGCCTTCTGAAACATCCGTGCACAAGCGTAAAGCATTGGCGTTTTCTAGTTACAACGTGATACGAGTACAAGTCCAAATAACTGAAGTATGGATACCATAACAGAAACAATTATAAGGATATTCTCAATAGAAACAAAATGTGAAACCTGAATAAGTTTTGAGCTTTCAAAGTAAAAAAATTTATAGATTTAAGTTACAATTAACCAAACGATTTAAAAATTCACGAATCCGAATATTCAGACATACTCTGTTCTCTGACTTTAGGGTCAACCTTTTAATTCTAATATCGTAGTTTACCAAGTAAATTAAAATCGAAATTAGAATTGATGAACAGAAGCGTTAAAATTTATAATAATCTAATTAAATTAAATTTGTTGATTAGTTTTGAAATGTTGATATTTTTGGCTACATACACAAACCTAGGGTGCATTCTATAATCCCACATCAATTAGTAGTTGTTTTTTTAATTTATTCTTGTTTCGGCGCGTTTTTTGTTATAAACTAAACATTTCTGGGCAATACTTTCAAACTATCGACTGTAACACAATATTTAATATACACATTAGTTTTCAACCGTACTTTGAAGAACAGAATACTGATGTATTTATATTTCGGTTACAACATACGGACTGTCGTATATCCTGTTACTGCGTTGCATTTTATCACTGTTTTTAGCCCAGTAAAAACACGAGAAGTATGTCATGGTATATCATTGTAAACATCGTATCCACGTTAAATATCAACTACACATTATTGTTCTATAATGTTACACAAGAATAATACACATTGACCTAACAAGTACAAGTTTTTTCAGTTCCTTGGGCAGCAACTTCTGGGTGATAAAAGATGGATTAAAGTGCTATTTGCACACAATGCCTCAGAGTTTGAACCACAACATACATATTAAATGAAATGTGGGGGGGGGATATCTGCAGTCTATGTGATATTTAAAAAAGAAATTTAGGCCTATTGGTTTCGAATATTTTGCCGTCTAACTTGTATTGTAGAACCTACTGACAAATAATACTTTGAAAATAAAGACATCGATTTTCATGGGAGCTGACAATCGTGAAGTTAGTTTTTATTTCAACTCTAAAGCACTAGAACACTTCATGCACCGAGCACTCAACTGATATGGTTGCGATACATCACAAAACATTTCTCATTGGAAATGCAAGTTCGTCTTTACATTTTACTTTGGCACTGCTCTATTTCGATAGATGTCGCTACATAATTTATAGTACTATTAGTCTTGTCCTAAAAGACCTATATTGAATGTGAACACGTATTTTATTCATCAGTTGAAACAAAACAGTTAATGAAATATTCCTACTAAACTGTGTTTATGTACACACACACACAAACATTCCTCGGTCACATACTGCTGTTTTTGGTACCTTGGTTTTTCAGTAATAATAATAATAAAAAAATCAAACAATTCGAAGCACGTGCGTCTGCGCGGATTACTGTATATTTTAGGAACGCTAACTTTACCATCTGCGTGTGACAGAGCACATTACGTCACGTGCTTTAAGTTAACGCTACCTTTTGAGGTTTGTCTTCTAATATATGAGCAATTATCATTACTTTTCTTGTTTTTGAAAAAAAAATAGTAACAATAATAATAGTAATGAAAATAACACGATGGAAGATAAGGAATTATGAAATGAAAAGAAAACAAATGGTAGATGTAGTCAAACACTGGAAACAGACAGGACATCATCAACACCACTTCTAACGTTGCAACACCAAGACACTCAAAAAGGCGACTTCCACCTTCAGTTAAAATTAATTCTAAACGAAAAACGGACAGTTACAATGCACATGTATCGTGTTGACAGTGACTAAATATAACTAAAGACAGAAAACAATCAGTTACTGCAATTATGAAAACGGACATTGATCCAAACTGTTAAAACAATACGTGTATATTACAGATTTAAAGTTTTTAAACCATTTAAGTTATTTCTTACACCTACGAGAATTATATTACTAGTATAGCATACCACTGATATCTGGGACCTGCTTCGAAAGTATTGTTAAAAAGGAGAGCACACAACTTGCGATTTAATATATTCTAATCAATATATCATATGTAAAGCTTTATATACCATTCAACGCTTTTCTACCATTGTGTACTTAGTACCCAAAAAAATTAAAAAAACAAATTTGGGCCAACGTCAACTAAAGCACAATGAAAACATTGTTTTGTACATAACTTCAGCAAACATAGAGAAAGTGAAAAAGGTGAACGGATTTTCGCTGTGGTGTCGTGGAAACAAAGGGAGTGCATAATACATCAATATCGAAAATGGTGTTAAAAACAATTATACAAGCTGAACTAATATTTCAAAACTGGCCGTAAGTGTATAACAATTAAGATAATACCGATAAAACAAGTTATTTGTGTCTTGTTTACAAAACTGTTTCAAAGTATCGGAGTTCCTGAAACATCAATAAGAATTAGAAAACATTAATGAATATACAATAAAACATGAGATGCATTAACCGTGAATTATTCACTCACGAATGTTTCAAGAATACGTTACACTGATGCTTCGAATTCATTTTTGAGAATTATTCAAGAGAATAGATATTTAATACAATAAATAGGAAATGAATCGAAACCGAATTTATACTTTTTTACACTTTCCAATTTTGGTGAATTCCACCCTTCTTTAGTAACCCAAAATTTAAAATATAAAACGGCAATTCATTATGTTCACAAAATGGTGAAGCGTGTGTCTAAATAAACATAATAGTATTGTCAACTGTATGTTCATACAACTAACTACCCGCCAAAATTAGTATGGACGTTTAAGGTCCATGAAAGAGTACATACAAATTTTTAGTGTTGAATTTTGTGGTTCTTATGTCCGTTTTTCATGTTGTACCGCATCTTCGCCCCTTGTGGATGGATCGCCAATTTGGTATAGAATTTCACATTCTATGTTTGGTAGTTTTTGTATGATTTTCCGTTTGTTGTTTTATCCACACACACACACATATATATATATAGATAGATATATAAAATCACATGTAATGGAAGCAACTATTCATATCCTAAGATAACCTTTCATTAAATCAAAAATTTACATAACTTCCAGAATTCCCCAAAACTGGTATAACATTTGGTGTGGCTTGATGACCTGAATGATAATTTGAACTTCATTGTTTTTATTATTAAGTGCTGAGTAATAAGATACCTTTACCTAATGTGAATTAGTGATATAAATCATTCACTTAGTCAACTATACATGTAAGAAAAATCTGCCTTGCCAACTATGATAAATGTAAACATCTTTATTACATCGGTATGAATCTGTCTCCATCTACTGAATTAACCACATATCAATGGTACAGATTTGAAAATAACTACTGACGATTCATACTGCCTCTAACCAAATAATTACCCTCACGTGATAATACTAGAAGAGTTTACCTCTAACCAAAGTGCAACGGTTTTCTTTTAAAACTAACCAAACGTACAAAAGTAGTTTTACTTAGCAGGTCATACACACACATTTTATGCAAATGTGTTATAGCGCAATACTTCCTTTCAAAGTTATGAAAGTAAATTATGTAAATAATAAGTAAATAAATACGTGGTCCAAGGTTCATTTTTCGTATGATGCAGTCATCTGCGACTATTTGAAGTTTCTGAAAACAAATTTCTCATTTTAATAAAAATCCATTTTTCCCTCTTGTCAAAACCTTCCATATAGATCTAAAATCATCAATAAGGTTACAATGAAATCGCTTTGTTTTTCTTAGAGACAAGACAGTGAATTTAATACATCATTAAGCACTCCCTCCCCTGTAATAAAATGGCAGGGTCCATCCTGTCCAAAAGGCTTTTGGGGTGGAAAGTCTTCACGTGCTTTTTTGTTCAGCTGGTAACAGACGAGTAGACAGTAGCTGTAACAGACTAAAAAAAGAAAAAAAAAGGCTAGCCCCGTGGGTTGGGTTCTAGGACGAAGGTCAGGATATACCTTTATCCATCTGTGGCGAAAAGTGAACGTCTCAGATTTAAAATCTATTTTGCTGCATTTGTTTTTCAATCTACACAAGATATGCCATTTAACCACTGCTTATAAAAAAAGTATGACAAAAATTAACATTACAAATATAAATATACAAGAATCTTACACAAAAGTTTAGAGTCTGTATACACGACGTTAACAGAACACGCAGTATGGCTAACAATTTAGATGTATTACTCTTTATAATCACCTAATATGTGCTGATTTACTTATGTTCTCTTTACACTAAGGTTAAAAAACTGCCAAGGCCAAAGAAATTTACTGTGGTAAGGAACTGTCTTTGAACAGTCCTGAAATGTTCAAGTGATTGTGTTCTGCGATACTTGTAGCGATATGTTTGCTTTAAAAAAAATCATGAATATTCCTTTATATAAAGCTACTGATAAGAAACTTGGTATGTAAAAACTGCTGGAACGTGTAGTTGTTTGAACACAAACGTTTTAAAATATTTTCATCCCTAAAGTAACATCACATTTCCTTTAAAACCCGCCGTAACAAACAAGCACAAACGCGCGCGCAAAACACCGACATCATCTAAAGGCAATAATCACCGAAAAAAAATTGTTTGTTTATACGTTACATTTTTGTGGTGTGAAAAGTTGTTTCCAAAGATAAGTCAGCATAATAAGTTGTAACTGCAGCGCGCGTAAGCGCGTGCTCGAGATAAATACACGGACTCTTTGAAAGTGTTGTTTCATGACTCGATAGAACAAAAGTGAAATCTTTTTGTTGCTTCTAAAGTTCACACGTAATGCTGTGTTGGAATCTACAGAGTGCATAATTCTTCTCATGATTCATGGCATAAGCATGTTTTTCTGACGTCACGACAGTACAAATTGCAACATTTAGCATCAATTTTGTGACATTTTAGAATCTACTGACCGAGAGTTAACACTACCGTACAGTTGAAGTGATCAAAACAGGTGATCCCTCGAATAAATACTATTTGAAAACGACTACTAGCGACACCTATATAATATAAAATACGTAGGACTAAATACATGGAATTAAAACTGTTACACGAGATTAAAACCTATAAGAGAGCCATAAAATATTATATTCATAGAATGCATAATTTGATTAGCTCAACGTAGTGTTATTTAAAAGTATTTCGTTTTGGTGACGTTGAGAAACAGGTTCGTGTCAGTGAAAAATCCTGCGTATAGATCTAGTTCAGCACCACAACACAGAAACGTGGTCATTCTGTTTTGTGTACACAGCACAATTCCATCATTAAACACGTGCTTAATTTAACCTCAAATGTTTCATAAATAACAGCCGACCTGGGCTAGCTTGCAATGTGAGCACACGCGTATAAAATGCGAGAGATTTGTGTACGAAAGCTCATTTTTTTATCACATAAACATCACAACAATTGTCTGTTAAACGTGTTTACAATCGATGAAACAACCATAATTTTGGTGCTGAAATTCCAACAGCAATAAAAAGGTTGCAAAATGTATCAACTACATGCATCGTTAGATACTTAGTGGGGCTGCCAAAGAAAACCTACACAAAACAAGATGACTAATGTATAAAGTCAAACAAGCACATTCAATTACTGGATGGAAACCTGGTTACCACGGGCTCGCATACGTTATTGATTCTTAACTCTATATAATTTGCAATAGGTAGTAACGAAACGATGGTAGCGTTTCGTTTCGAGGTAACAATTGCTCAAGAGTACCCAAAAGTAAAAACAAGAAAAATACACGTCGCACTATAACACGACCCGTCAGGGGACTTTTAAATAAAATATTGGTATTTTACATTCGTTGTGTTATTGGTCATTCTGAATGTCACTTGGAAGACATTAGGATAAAAACACGTTCTTTCCGTCAATTTGTTTCCTTATCATAGTTTGACTTTGTATTGGGTGTGGATAGTTTATCTTGGGTTTAAATATTTGCAGTTGATGGTTATCCCATTTAACATTCTATAAAAATGAATATCATTTTGCATAATAAAGGCGAAACGTAAAACGTTCAACTATAACTCCAGTTATTTATCATATTGTAATGGAAACAGCTGTAATAACGTACTGTAAACGTAGTTTGGGCATTTATTAAAATTGCACAAAGACGTAAGTGTATTAGAGTTGTATAAAACAAATCATTTGATCATACTTTGTGCAAATCTCATTTTAGTCATGTTCCATATACGCGATTTTCATATTATCTATACGAACTACATCTATATATTAATAAATTGTATAAATTTCTTTCCCTTAACATTGAATTGGAAAAACAGCCGCGAGAACGTTATGACTTTCGTTCAATCCCACTATTCGTTGGTAAAGAGTACCCCGAGAGTTGGCGGTGATTACTAGTATTGCATTGCCAAATTAGACCGCTAGCACAGATAACACTCGTGTAGCTTTGTGCGGAAATCAAAACAAACAATAAAAAATGGTTTGAACTTCGAAGTGAGATATGCACTGTTTAAGTATGAATTATCAACTGGTGGTTTTAAGCACCGAGTAGAATTAATTTCATAAATAACTTATTGCACTGCACAAACTTTAGCGCTCGTGATTTACCCGAGTGTGAGATACATAATCGTAAAAGTGATAAAGGTAAAAAGCAATTTGTTAGTCATTTTACCTTAATTTTCTGTAAAGTCCATGAAACAAAGTCTAAAATAAATACTACTTTATATAAATAAATTACACACGAACTACACAAGTTTTTCACATACGCCTCGTATTTGGGTCTTCGTAAACAGACATATGAACTTTAGATTAGAAACTTTCTAAAGTTTTGGCTTCGTCACTACTAGGCGATACCATGTTACCACTGTTGTTTAATCTAAATTAGTTTTACAGCAAAATGTGATTGTAGTGACATTCCACATACCTAATATTTAGCCTACACCTTTACCAAGTGTCGTAATCGTTGTTCATTCAATGACAACTCATATGAACGTGTAGTAATATATTACGAACTGTACAATATTCAACGAACGTGGTTTCCATAAAAGACTGTTCATCTCATAAATAAACACATGGAAAAGTATCACTTGTACAATAAGAATGCATTAGGGTTACACACGTTAGCCCTGATAATCATAACACTAACAACTTACCTCCTGCCTTGAGGAACGGATGGCTCCACTAACAGCTCAGAGTTCAAGAACGTGAAACCTGGTAATAAAAAGTATACAATGTCAAACAGTTACGATAGTTTAACTTGCAGTCTGTGAGGATTCAAAGCGAACACGAAAGTAATCGAAATTAACTCGCCAAATGAACGGTAACTTATCTAGAAAAATCTCGGACTATTTGTTTTAAAACTGATTAAAATGTATAATAAAGCTAGCTCATAAGACATGCTAAAGGGAGTCATTAATTGTTACTGACCAGAATTCCCGTCGGTTACCAGAAATTACAAACAAATCCTACTGATTTGAGTATCTATTCATTGTAAAACGAAACAAATTAGCTTTGAGATTAAAGTTACTCCTTTCAATACTCGTGATAAGAAACAAATGTTCTTTAGATAATGCCCTCCGCTAGTGCAGCGGTGACTCTACAGATTATAACGCTAAAATCAGGGGTTTGATTCCCCTCGGTGGGCTCAGCAGATAGCCCGATGTGGCTCTGCTATACAAGAAAACACTAACTAATAACAAGAACACGTAACAAAATTAGTTTCTCACCGAATAGCTAACATCGATATTTTATTTTCCGTATAAAATTCCTTATCTTTTTTTTTTATTCGCTTTATTTATTCGTGTATATTGCGTGCAATAATAAATTATGAAGTACATGTACACTGCTGAAAAGGGAAAAAGCAATTTCCAGTGGTTTGCTAGTTGAGAAAAGTTAATATAAAGACATCTTTACTGTGCCCATAAAACACACAAAAATCTAATAACGAAAACAGAATACGTTCTGCTTAAAGTAATCAACTCCCCACTATTAAAACAAACAAAAAACACGAAAGTCCAAGGTATGTATACGTAATAAGAACACTAGTGGGTACACAATAGAAACAAAGACAACCAAGGCACAGATTAACAATGCAGATAGCTTGGTTCACATTAGTGTAGTGTAAATAATAAAACATGTATTTAAGGTAATGAACGACCTATTCATAAAGTCAAAATTCTACTATTCTACGAAACATGTTTACTTTAGGTTTTATTTTTTATCAATTCATAAGTTATGAATGGGACCTTAAGATAAAAGTACCATCCAATAATTTAAAATAAAACGGCACAACGTTTCCACTGCACGTGGTAAATAGGTCTAACTATCCATAATTAGCGATTTAACAATAAAACAATATAAAGTGAATCGTGCATGTTTCTTTAATTTATCAATTGGTTCACTTATCTTTAAAAACACGTTTCTGCCATCGAGTACCTTTTCGAACTCTTAAAAACTTCAATTTATTTGAGAAAACAAGAATTCAAGTTTGTTTTTTTTACCGGTTCACTGACATTTATGTCAAGGTCTAATATGTGATCTTGAACATTCAACCACAAAATCACGTCCTGTTACCATGACACTTCGGTAAGAACTTCTCTCATAAGGACAGATGACGAGATTACATTTCACCCAATCAAAAATATCCTTCTTAGTCGGCCATTTCACCACTGCAGTTGGTTAAGTCGTACATAATAGACTTCTGGTGTCGAAGTGAATGTTATTTAAACATTTTAGTCCATTAAAATAATCGCTAAGAGGTAAACTGTTGAACTTTGTTACTAAGAATTTGTAAAACCTATTATGTGAAATTTTCGTCCCCAAAACCTGCAATTTCGGTGGGAAAAAAATCGCAAATTACGTGAGAACCCACAATACTATTTAATTGAAAACTCCCTGTATTAATGGTGGTAAAGCTGGCTGAATCAAAACCTTACATCATATGTAGTTCTTGATTTACCCATATTAACTGTGAAGCTATTTCAACCAATCAAATGCAATAAGGTGACGTAATATCGTTTAACATTTCACCAGGATTTCTTCTCGCGGCCTTTATATTGAATGCTGCATTACGTGTTAATATAATAATACGACGTTCTTTACGAGATCACATACATACTTCATTTTTACATCAGGCCTACAGAACAGAAAATATGAGAATATACTACTTTTATTTTGCGAACTGTAAGAAATCGGGAAATATTATACGTACGACCTGTAACAGCTGCACGCGATGAGCTATCATTAATTATATGAATGTATTTTGAAAGATTCAAAATTTCTTGGATATCTTCATTTGAACCACTAAAAGCAGAAAAGTAATTTTGCTACATATTCGCACGTACAGTACTAGAAACATAATTTAAAAAATAAATCACAAAAGATAAAATAATAACACATGGATATCTTACGATACTTTACTGTTTCTACTCTAAAACTTAACGTGATAATGTTTGCGACAATTATGCTAACATGTTAAACTCACCACTCACAGCCAACTCTTGGACTACCTTTTACCAACACATAGTAGGATTGACTTATAATGCCCCTACGGCTGAAAGGGCGAGCATGTTTGGTGCGACGGAGATTCGAACCCGCGACCATCGGATTAAGAGTCGAGTGCCTTAACCACCTGGCCATGCAAGTTTCCAGTTATAACCGCATGATGAAGTTATATATCAAGCTAGTTTTTATATACACAATGATAAATTTCTTTACTGGTTTGAAGAACAGTTATTCAAAAGTGATGAGAATGATAACATTATGAAATAACTGGTAACATATTAGATGTGTATAGAAGCATATTACGCTAGGAAACTTTTATACAAGACAACACTTTGTAAGCAGAATATATCTGAAGACACACCAGTGCTACAAGGAAATAACAGTATATTAATTTTTATTGCACTTACAAACCGTTGTCATATATATAACAGTGCAACTCAAAAAATTCTAACACAATAGAACGTTGGATTTATCAAAATGTACCTTTTTGTAATTTATAGTTGATTTTCCATACGAAAACAAAAAGGTGCTTTTATACGGATGCAACGTAGGGAAAAGGTTTCGTCATTAGACTGTCTTAAAATAAATTTCAAATTTCAAAGCACGTGTACAACACTTGCATTTTTTTAACGAGGTCATTTTTATTAACTTTGGTCGTGTCCTTGACGTAAACAGAAGGAAAAACATTCAACTAAATACGAACAAACCAATAATTCACGTGCTCGTGGTTAAACTCGTCACAAACAAACAGTGAACGATGTAAAATTCATAAACAGATTTTAAAGTCCTATCTTCCTTAAGTCTGAAGGTGCGAAATGTTTAAATATTTCGCGCAAGTTTGTCCGAACGTCGAATTTATATTAAACACAAACCAACCCAAACGTGAGTGTTCATTGTCGCTTTAACCTGTTAAAGTTCTATGGCTATCAAGGTCATCACTAAGAAGTTATAATTCAGCTTACATTAGTCTCACAATGAATCTTCTATTAACCGATTTCTCTCGAGTTGGTTAAATCAGGAATTTAACATTATTAACTGACGTCACTTCACGCCATTATTACAGTTCACAATATTTTCTCATGAGAGCTCTACGTAGAATACGAAAATAAATTTTAATGGATTCGTTCAATCGTATTAAATTATATCATTTAATATATCAACAATTTCGAAAGCTCTGAAACAGAGGAACCTCAAAAGTTGTAATATTTTCCAAGTTTTTTCCACTGACGACAACCTCTAACCTACTTGCCTTGATTTTTGGGTCACCCATACTGTCACATGCAGTAGTATTTGGTAGTTGTTTTTTTTTTAATGTTCCTGAATATTCTTTGTTTGATGAAACCCTCGGGGCACACAGGTGAAAAACTAACTGCAACTGGTCAACGGTGCCAAAAATTCCTTGGATAAAGAAACCATGAGATACGATTCTCAATAAATAATTTCTGCGCTGTAATTACCTGAAATTTTAAACAGAATACGAAGTGATATAATTAATGTTCATTATTATAAATAACATGAATCATTGCAGTCAGTCATTGGCTAAGCAGAAATACTGCTAGAAAATATCAATTCTTTGTTGTTTTTTAAATTAACGTACACCTTTAATACGTAGCAGCGAAGTAAGTTCTACGCGCGTGGTTGAATTGTGTTCGGAAATGACGTATGCAACCGCAGCTTCGGATTTTCAAAATTCAGAGAAAACATTTCTCAGCCATGAATTCACCGAAAATAATAGTCCAGGCACCTACATAAACGAAACTATCTATAATTACTCTTCTACAAACGCTTACACAGCGGCCAAAAAAAATATATTTAAATTCTGAGTTAAAAAATGAAAGTAGAAGTTACTTCTAAGTATTATATAAATTAAATACCTTTAACCGATTTAAACAGTGCTGTATTAAGGGTGATGCGAGTACAATGTGCCCGTACAGAGGGCCTAACTGAGGTAACGCGAGCTTGCATCTTTCGAGACAGATAAGGAGTTTCACACAATTTCTTCCTTCTACAGTGCATGCCATAAACAACGGTATGGCCCTATTTTCAATCCTTGCATATCTTTACACTTCCTAAACAGTAACTAAACAGACAAAAACAGAAGTTAAATGCATGATATAAAACTTTCCCATAAAACAAGCAATTAATTACTTTGGTTACTAAGCAGCATTTTCGTTTAAAAAAGTAAATCAAAAACAGGAAAGCCAGCTGGAATGTGGACGTTTGTATCTTGCTGAATTTCATTACTCTGAAACACGTTTTCTCAGTTTCTTACTGATGCACAAACATACGCTACAACAGTTTAATGTAAGGTCAAACAAATTTAAGAAGGTGTAAAATCCTAAATACGTGGTTTTCAAACAACGTTTGAGGCTACCTTGATGCAGATTAAAAATTGAGGACCCCAACCTATAAATTCAGTACAGTGATTGAAAAACAGTAACTTTTCATTTCAGTTACTGTGTCAATTAAACAATTTTTATTAGTTTACTGTTTATTTGAAATCAATTCACCATCTTTCTTTTCGGCCCCAAAAAGGGCCACAATTCCCATTTTGGGAAACTGTTATAAACAACTCAAGAATCTTATTGTATTTGCTGTTGTAATGCTCAACTATCGTTTGGAAGAGTCATTCATACGTCTCAAAAATAAAAGTTAATTTTGGCCTACAAGTTTCTGTATCTCTTGAAAAACTTCCTGAAATGAATTCGTTATCTATCCGATTAGTCCTTTGAAACAAAAAAATTACCTCTTCATATAAAGAACTGCATTTTATTATATGGAGTATCAACAAAGCTAAAACTGAAAAGTAAACCTTTGTACCGAATGTTAAGCAAGTAATAATTTGAGTCTGCCACGATTTTTCCTGATTACATAAATATTTTATAAAAAGTTACATTAGGTTTATAACAAGAACACGTTGCACAAGGTGTTTACAAACTTTCATAAATACCCGTTTGGGACCCTAAATTAAAACTTTACAGTTCTTGTCTACAATTACAACAAAGACTTATCAAAAGATCTTACCACAACATTCAGGACTTGTTAACAAAAGTGCCCGTGTTTGGTTTACCAGTCATGCTAATGTCTTGAATTAGTATTATTGAAACTTTTTTTTTAATCAAAACAAAAATAAACTTAAAGATATTTATATCCAGATGTATGGAGTAACAACTGTTGTTACCATGAAAACAATATTTGTTGTACTCTGTTGTTTTATATAAACACACACACACAACTCTGTCTTCTTCAACAGATGTGGATGGCTATATGCAATACAAATTTAATATGTTTCCGTTGTTTTTAAAAACCGGGAGTGGTGACCTTGGGTTTATTTAGATACAAGGCAAACTTTTTTCCTGCCTTTCACAATATATTGCTTATACCAAGAGTTTAAATTATTCCAGAATTTCATAAAATTTGTTTACCTGAATGACACTTTGTACACAATATGATAATCTGGTAAGATGGAATATTTGGATTCAGTTATAACCCCTCTCCAAATTTAACTATACAATGGAGGAAAATTGCCAGTAAGCAACTCAAAGTTGCCTGAACCATTTTAACAAATCAACACTGGCTGATACTTTTATTCATATATCCCAATCTGATATACGAGTGGCAAGGTTGTGCTTATTCCAAATACACTAAACAATTTCAAATACAGAAAATGTAAAACACTCCAAAACAAAAATGGAACAAATTCTATTACAATGGAAACAGTTAAATACAATACAAAATTCCAATTAATAACAAATATTTGTATTGCTTTAACGTTGAAAAGGAAGCGTCTTGAATTCAACCTTAAATAATGAATTATTTGGTTCTAACAGTGTCGTAACTTGCACAACATAACCAAAAAACACCCTAACATTACTAATATGAAAGTATTATATTTATCTATAATTGTGGAAATGTTTAATTTGACAAGTCCAATAAATTAAGTTATGATATTCACCCATTCCACATTTAAAGTCAGTACTATAAACAGTCATCAAATGAAATTTACCCTTCTGGGCATGGATAATGACCTAAATAATTTAACAGTTATCAATAGTGTTAGCAAGATTTATTAGGTCATTACAAGTATCAACCCTCGAATGTTACACATGTTAGGTAAAGATAAGGTCCATCATCACTCATAGTGACCCTCTGCCAAAATCAACCAAAAGACATCAATGGCAACATTTAGGTTTGCTTTTACAATCATGTACTTTTCCCAACAACCTTTAGCAAAGGTGAATCATTAAACCCAAAAGCATTATTAATAAAAGATAAGGGTCAACTGATGAAACAATGCATTATTTATAAAGAAGTTCATTTAATTAATTATATATGAATTATCAGGTTGATTCAGTTTGGTTTGTTTTGTGCAAAACTACACAAAGGCTATCTGTACAGGTTTAGCCCTGCTCCGATTTGGAGTTAGCATTAGTAACATGTACAATTCCATAAAACTTGCAACCTTAAACAATGTTTTTGAAGAATAAGAATGTGAGCAATAACTTAAAACTTAATAATGCCCAACCTTTTAAGCCCACCTCTTGTAAAGAAAGATTATCTTAGAATCTAAAATGTCAAAATATATGAATTAATTCAACTTCATTTATTCTATACTTATGTAGTTTAGCTTTGAAGCTAATACCCTTTTAAATACTAGGGTTAACTTTAATAATAACATGCTAAATAATAATTTCAGTGATAAAGGCCTTGTGTCAAATGTCAATGTTCGTGATGAGAATTACCTAAAGATTTACACGAAAAATGAATTAGTTTCAAACAAAGAATAATTAAAAAGTTTTGTACAATTCCACAGCTATTTATTTTAGTGTGTTTTGCTATTGAAACAGCTTACATAATTATGAAAATATAAAAATTTGGGTTAAAGCAGAACTTTAAGTCATTCCACTAAATTTTTCTCACTAAAACCAAGTACACAAGATTTTTTTTTAAACAAGCAGTTAAGTATTGCAATAAAAAAAGAGACCACTTAAAAATCATAAATAATTTAAGATATGCTTATTCAAAAGGTATTTAAAGAAGTAAAATATTGAGAAAAAAGGATATTTCATAAATAGTTCAGTCATATCTTGAGAGGCCAAACCTTGTTAGTTATAAATTAAACAGTAGTGAAGTGTGAAACTTATCCCAAGTTCTACAATTATGGAGTTATAATGCTTTTAAGTATTATTATATATACTTAAAAAGATGTCAATATTTGAGAGAAAAAATTCAACAAACAAGATGCATGTTTACTGAAATGTTCAAAGCTGAAACGAGTCTTAAATAATTTTCCAGTGGGTAGAATAAAACAGTTGGAAATACAAATAAAACTTGCATGTTAATATAATAATAAGTGGGCCTTTGGAAGTTAAGTGAAGATTGATTAACAATAAAAGAATCCTGCAATAAACAATAATTAACTATGGTTTGAATGATAACATTGTGTTCATCAGTGTTTTAATTTGAAAAGGTAGGAAAATAGAACATACCAAAAATGTGGTAAATTTAGCCTTCCTTGTATTTCAGAAGGTGAAATGTGTAATAGTAAAAGATTAAACTAGAGTACAAATAAATTTTTTTAACCCTTGGAAATTTTTATTTTGTTATTGCTAACATCTATAAATACCTACATCATGAATGTACTGTCAGTTAAAGCAAAATATATCAAGCAACCTTTTGAAAGTGTTTTACAATACCAATCTCATTTGCAGGAATAACTCATTTGAAACCCCTAATTTTACTTCAATAATTAAATCAACAATTTGTAATATTACTAGACCATAACCTCGTGTACTGGATAAATCAAACTTCAAGATGGCATATAAAAATGGATTGAGTAAATAACGTGAAAATGGGTTTCGCTTCAATTCGTGAATAATATATATATATGTTATCAAAGGGATACATAAAAATTAGCAGAGCTTGAAAGATGTTTTGGTTCGGTTAAAAAGGTCTAATATTTTAATCCAATTCAAGAAAAATTAATTTTCCTAAAAGAGTAATATTTTTTTTTTTTATGATTAATTAAGCTTAATTTTGACTTAGTCAAACTATTACTTAAAAACAACGGTAATATATTATTGAGTATTAAATTCTTAATTATATCCTATTTCGTCTACTTATTATAATAATATATGTGAATTCATTTCTATGCTAACAATTTAATGACGCCATTTTGAAACAAGTTATCTTTATCTCTTGTTTCGCAATTTAAAAAGCAAAACACAGCGAGAAAACGCTTAAATAGTACAAGTTTTTAATGATACATCAAACATATTTTCGAGAGCTGGGCAAAACTGCTTACCATTTAAAAGTTCAATAGCTTTCTTCGCAGCCTGTTCATCGGGACATTCAACGAATGCATAACCGCCTTTCTTCACAAGAACAGTTTTTGGAACAACTTTAGATCGTTCGTAAAATAATTCTCGTAAAGACTCCTCGGTAGCTTCAACTGGTAAATTCCCAATGTACAGTTGATTCATAACTAAAGTATAAATTTACACAATTTACTTAAGGTTTGAATAAAAACCGAAGGTTTAGGGATATCCAGAATGCAAAGCTTGCGGTAAACTGAGAAAATAGGTTATACTAGTCTAAGAACGATACTCACTGTTCTGTCAGAGAAATACGTCGTCCAAAATGTGGCTACCACGTGCTCGCTCAACGTATCACGTGACTCGTATCGTTTCCCGCCTTATTTTTAGTTACTCATGCGCTGACTCATCAGAACTTAATTAACTTCTATGTCTCTTTACGTCTCTTATTGTACATATTATATGCTTTGCAGAAAAAATTATTAAATATTTCATCACAATAACTTCAAACATTTATCAATACTCAATGATAATCATACAAATTTAACGGAAACAAAGTTTAAAAACAGTGCACAAATGGCGTTTATACGAATAACTAATGTTATCTAATATGCAACATGTTGGCAGTAATTGTAATTTAAAATCTTTTAGTTTTCTGGGGTCTAAAAGATGAGCAAGGGAACTCAATAACGGATAACCAATCAATTTATTATATTTTATTCTGACTTCAGGGACTATGGTTTGCTTGTTTTTTTTTAGATTGTTAATAGCTATGCACAAATCTATGTAATTGGCTATTTGTGCTGCGTCTACAATGAGGGTACCGAAATGCGTCTTCTAGCTTCAGAAGTCCACAGACATTCCGTTGTGCCACTGGGGTAAAACTTTAAAAAAGATACTTTGACAAAACTAGTAGAATGAAAACGGTTAGCTGCTGAAATCCTATCTCATAAATTATTTGTATAAATTTATGTGTGTGCATTTTAACATTAATGAAAAAATTAAAGACGTGGGAGACATACGTCAGTATAAATAAGATACCGGGCGAAATGTACTTGTCGAATGAAGTCCTTACAACATTTTGTGAAAAACTGTATAATAACATCTCTTCTCTCTTTTTGCTGTTCCCCGGTGGAACAGCGGCCAGTCTTTGAATCTATAACGGTAAAATAACAGGTTCGATTCCCGTTAGTAGACACAGCAGATAACCCGAGGTAGTTTTGGTATAAGAAAGAAAAGCCACCTTCTCTTATAAGGCGTGCGACTCGTAATCTAAGGGTCGCGGGTTCGCGCCCGCGTCGCGCTAAAACATGCTCGCCCTCCCAGCCGTGGGGGTGTATAATGTGACGGTCAATCCCACTACTATCGTTGATAAAAGAGTAATCCAAGAGTTGGCGGTGGGTGGTGATGACTAGCTGCCTTCCCTCTAGTCTTACACTGCAAAATTAGGGACGGCTAGCACAGATAGCCCTCGAGTAGCTTTGTGCGAAATTCCAAAAAAAACAAACAAACAAACTCTTACCTAGCTTGTGCTGTGTACGTTCATGAGAATGAAAAAAAAATTTGATTAACATTTTCCCTTCACATTTCACACCGTGAAATTAGGTTCAATGTGAGATGTTTGTAGTCGTATATCTAGTTCAGCATCAAGCTGAACCGATTTTAAAACGGCTTAGCAACAAAATTCCAGTGTCAACGTTTATACAAAGGGTTCTCAACCTTTATACGACCAAGGAACCCTTATTTGAAATTTTATTTTCAGTAGAAACCTATCGTATACACACACACACATATGTAACACATTACCTAAATTATTACTGCACAGGAAATTGAAATTCGACATTAGATTAAATTGATTTGATTAAAATCAAAGTAATTTGTATTTGTTGTTCATTGCTACCTGAATTCAAAGTGCTGACAGAAGCTGTTATTGTTTTGAATTAAGCACAAAGCTGCACAATGGGTTATCTGTGCTCTGCCCACCACGGGTATCGAAACCCGGATTCTAGCGTGCAATTCCGCAGACATACCGCTAAGCCACTGGGGGGCGCTGACAGAAGCAATCCAGCCGTAAACATTTATCTAACATGCATCACCTGTGGTCATTTACAACTCTGTTTCTTGTCCCACATTACAATGTCAGAGTTATGTTCACTACTTCAACGTGCAGGTATGTAAAAAACAGGTCTATTACGTACATAAATATTTGTTTTGGGTGGATCGGTTACAAGATAACATTATTAGTTTTATTTCGCGATCTAGTTCGAGACTTTTTATGCTCAGTAATAACTGTAGGATAAGCGTAACCAAACAAAGAATCGAGGTAATAAAAATCGTAAATCGATAGTACAATTTCAAATAAAAAAATATTTATTTTTACTTCCTGTAACCGATAAAAATTTAGTTATCTAATTTTGCAAGCTAATCCTTACGTAAGTGTTAGACCTGCAATGAAACGAATTGGCATCTAATAGGATATTTTAATTTATCTTATGATTGGTTTCAATTTTACACAAAGCTGCACACGAGGACAGTGTCCCCAGTCATTCGTAATTCATCACTCATAACCTAGAGGGAAGGCAGTTAGTCAATGCCGCAAATTCTCGAGCTACTTTTTTTTACCAGTTAAAGGTGGGATAATAATGTCCACACGGGTGAAAGGGCGAACTTATTCAGGAGGATAGGGATTCGAACCTACAGACTGCGAGTCAAGCACTTTAACCACCTGACCATGCCAGCCATTATGACAAGATATAATAGTTATTGTACTCATGAAAAGCTCGTGAAAATGGAAACGTTTTCTGATGTGAGGGGGGGAGTATCTTTCACTACGTTTTATTTTTCTTGCTTTCTTTTCCAGAGGTTTTTGTTTGTTTTTTCCATCTTGGTTATTAATTTTGTTAGTTAAAATATGCGCATAATCAAAGGATAACGAGTTTAACATTTATTTAAAATGTTAAACATTTAATGAAATTACGCTAAAAGTGAAAAGCCTCAATACATGCATTTTCTAAATTAAAGGTTAGTGACTTATTTATTTCTACAGATATACAGTGTTGCATTCCTTTCTTAGAAAACTACAACAATTTATTAGATCGATTTTGTTTCACAGATTTGCCCAATTTCTACGCAGCATGCTACGTTTTCATTAGTGTTTGTAGTGTCTTTTAAATGTAATAATTTTTTATTTCTTTTACACTAAGAGGTTAATTGGGCAATTGGAAGTAGAAAAATTATAGCAATTATTACATCATCAGTTAAATATTCGTAATTGATTATAATAACGTAATTACCGACATTTGATCAGAAATAATAACATATACAACTTTTATCAGTTTTTATATATATTAGTCATTTGTGTTATTAACGGACTCTACACACCTAAATTCTTTCAGACACTAAAGGTTATTAGTCCTGCCTGGTAATGTCTACTTTCCTCTTGGCAACAAGGGTTATCAGCCCTGCCTGGTAGTAAATTAATGCGTCATCTATTTCACGCTCTGTCATTTTAGTAAAAGCTTATTAAAATTCTTCAAAATTACAGATAGCCTTAACTTTCGGAAATTATTTACTGGCATTTTCCTTCTCTCTCTCTCTATTTTCACAATTCATCAACTAACTCAGATTGTTTTGAAATGGAGTCACTTTCTTTATAATTTGCAAGCGGCAAGTTTACAGGCTTATGATGCTAAAATCCGGAGCTCGATTCCCTTTGGTAAGCACAATGTGTTTTTGTTCTACAAGCAAACGAAACGTGAAAGTACAAAATAAATACATCAAAACTTCTAAAAATTACAAATGAAACGTGATCACACGTTTTTTTCATCGCATATTCGTGTCTCACAAGATAAAAAAGCAAAACTGTGAAAAGTGAATTAAATTTGGCTCGACTAGCTGATATAATTGTGAGGCAATCAAGCTGATAATAATAGCAGTTGGGTCTCTGTTTTTAATAACAGCTTAAATAATTATATCTCAAGAACTAACACTGCCACTGGTCAAAAATACATCTCACTTCCGACGTTTGTCTTCTGATAAAAGATTTGAAATGTCTCAAAAATCTGGTACAGAGGCAGGCATGTAAAAAAAACAAAAACAAAGAAACAAACTCTCATTTCTTTAATGTCAGCTCACGATAAATAATTATAACAAAATTCAAACTACAAACTTTGTCCCTCGCCTGGGACAGTGATATGTCTATAGTTTTACAATCAGTGGCTCATTTCTCATTGGTGGACACGATGCACAGACTAATGGGGCTTTGCACCCTACAAAAGTGGGGGGATCTTGCAGTAACCGACTTAAAATATACATTAAACAGTAAAAACACAGATCTGAGTGCCAACTGTCTCTTTATATCTCAAATATATGTGTTTTGAAAGCGTTTCAAAATATCTATTACAACAAATAGAATTGACTTTGAGCGTGACCTTTGAGTTTATTCACCCAAAACTGATTGTCTTGCATTTGAAGACACTCAACCTTTGATCCATTTCTAAGCAAAATCAGATAGAAAAAATAAATGTTATCTTGTACACACGGGCACACAAAAGAGCGAAAACAATCTTTCGCCTAGGGTCTCGATGGGAATACCTACGGAAACTATACGTTTATCTTCTGGCACATACCAAAGATACCGTAGAATAAACATTTTTTAGTTTCTGGTTTAAGTAGATTTCTGTAACACAATATTTGCATAACCATATTTCATACTGTCAGTTTTGCAAGGGCCTGGCATGGCCAAGCGCTTAAGGCGTGCGACTCGTAATCCGAGGGTCGCGGGTTTGCGCCCACGTCGCGCTAAACATGTCGCCCTCCCAGCCGTGGGGGTGTATAAAGTGCGGTCAATCCCACTATTCGTTGGTAAAATAGTAGCCCAAGAGTTGGCGGTGGGTGGTGATGACTAGCTGCCTTCCCTCTAGTCTTACACTGGGGGAATTAGGGACGGGCAGCACAGATAGCCCTCGAGTAGCTTTGTGCGAAATTCCAAAACAAACAAACAGTTTTGCAAAATCGTAAATAATTATGTACGGATTCATCACTTACCAAAAATAACGAAGAATATCTTAGTGACCAGATTATTTAACATATTTATAAATTCTTTACTTCAGTATCTAAGTTTGGTATGTTTTGAATTTCACGCAAAGATACATGAGGGCCAAATTCGTTAGCTGTTCCTAATTCAATAGTGTCAGTCTAGAGGAAGTCAGCTAGTCATCACCACCCACAGCTAGCTCTTGGACAACTTTTTTACCAACGAACAGTGGGACGGATAGTCACATTATAATGCCCTCCCAGTTGAAAGGGGGAGCATGTTTGGTGTGACAGGGATTCGAACCCACGATCCTCAGATTACGAATCATGTGCCTTAACCACCTGGCCATGACGGTTCATCACTTCTTCTAAATTAAGTACGTGTTATACCGAAGTGGTATTTCTGCGGACTTATACACGAAAACCGGGTTTCGATACTCCTGGTGGGCAGAGCACAGATAGCCCATTGTGTAGCTTTGTGCTTAATTCAAAACACACACACAGTTATACCGAATGCAAGGTCACAATTCTTTTAAAGTTCATAATATTTTATCTATATGGCTTCACATTCGTATGTAAACGAATATTTCCATGTTGTGTGATTAAGGTGTTACGAACATCTTTCGTGTGTCGCTTTTCGTCTACATTCTTTGCTTACAAATCTATAGATTGGTTTTCTTTGTTTTGAATTTCTCGCAAAGCTACAAAAGGGCTATCTGCGCTAACCGTCGTTAATTTAGCAGTGTAACATTAGAGGGAAAGCAGCTAGTCATCGCCACCCATTACCAACTCTTGGGCTACTCTTTTACCAATAAATAGTGGGATTTGCTGCAACTTTATAACGCCCTCACAGCTGGAAGGGCGAGAATTTTGGTGTGGCAGAGATTCAAACCCGCGACTCTCATATTACGTTTTTTTGTTTTTGAATTAAGCACAAAGCTACACAATGGGCTATCTGTGCTCTGCCCACCACGGGTATCGAAACCCGGATTTTAGCGTGCAAGTCCGCAGACATACCGCTGAGCCACTGGGGGGCTCTCAGATTACGAGTCATGTGTTTCATCCATCTGGCCATTCCGAGCCTCACATTCTAGAGAAGTTAAAACTTATTCAGTAATTAATGAATGTAAAGAAGAAAATCTTATTTAATTGTTATTTTGCTTCTGTTATTGTCAGATATTATTTTACCGTTTTCTTTTTTATTGACTTTTTCTTTGTATAAAACTTATGTAACCTTTGGGAATTTTCTGGTCTCTTACCTCTGGATCATAGGGTAATTACCTCACTTTACCTGTTCTCATGATATACTGCTATCAATGTTTTGCTTACTATTTCAGGACTCGTATCTTTATTTGACATCGATTCCTAAATCTTAAAATTGTAAAACCTTAAGCTTACCGCCGAGGTACCGATGCAGGAGCTTGAGAACAAATATGGTTAATAGTTTATATGTGAACTTCGGGACACATTTTTACAAAGAAACTAGGGTCCAAAATAGGATTAAGGCACTAGAGACGAACTACTTATTTGGTCCCATTGTGAAAAACAACCCCACTTTACACATTATATTATGTGATTCAGATAAAATATCTCATTGTATGGTAATGAACTGCAAGGTCGTTTAATCGTTTTCCCATGTGGAATTTGATTCTTTGTGGTGGACACAAATTGGGCTTTGCGCTAAAATAAACACACACTCGTCTTATTTTATGAATGTTGAACGACCTGTTAGGGATCCAAGGTCAGCAAATTCTCAATGAGCCTACAGTGATGTCAGCATTAAGTCTCCATTATACAAGGATAGAAGCTGGAATTTGGTTCCCCACTGTAAATAGATCGCAAATAGCTCATTATGTAGCTATAACAACAATGTTGTGTGAGGTTATCAAGGTAATCAATTACAATAAAAAAGAAAAAATAGCATGTACCCAGATCCACCACGTATATTAATTTTGTTTGGTCCGAGCGATTGCTGAGTGGTCGGTCTATATGACCGACAACGCGATCTCTTTGTAGTCGTTTGGTCTTTATAGATTTAATACTTCTAACTTTCAATACAATGTGCATATCTTCATACAATTTGGCAGCATAAGTTTTTACACATAAAAATCATATTCTTAGTGAAATATTTCTAAAAAATAAAATGAAGGTTTCTTTGTAAATTTATTGGGTATTTGTTTCGAATAGTCAGTCTGCAAAGTAATTCTCATGTTAAAAATATTTTTATCTCAAAATTCTTTGTGCAAGACCTCCTAAATATATTTTAATTTTTTTTAAGGTAACACTTGACAGTTTTAAGTGTTATTTTCTCCAGCCTATCTCAAAACTAAAATGGTAAATGTGACTGACCTCGTAAAATCTAAATTAACATTTTTTTTCTTTCTATAAGGATTTCATATTGTAATATACAACCACGATAGTTTATCGTAATTATCTCCAGTTCGTAACAGTAGAAATATATTTATAATTAAATTTTATTGTTTCATTTTCCTTTGAACTGTTACTAACTGCTGTATGGTTTCTTACGAGTTGTAAATCACTCGGGGAAAGTGGAGCTCACGTTACACTGTTGAATTACATTACCCAAGATCCAGTACAAGCAGCTCGCGTGCGTGCCTCGTGAAACATTTTTTTATTATAATTTATTTTACTTAATATATCCTTATTTTAACATTTTTTTTGCTTTTATAATTATGCATAAAGAATAAACATAAACAAGAAATAAAATAGTATCAGATATTTTTACTCGCTCTTGGTTGTCGAAGAGAGTTAACCCTAATAGCGTTAAACTGCTCACAGTATTGCAATTAATAATTTTTCGTTAACTAAATAATGTTCAAAACAACATAAACTAATAACATCCAAAAAGTAAACAAGTTTCCTTACTTGAACGATTTCTGTTTTACTAGCATTGCGACAACAGTCTTTACAAATAAATACAATATAGCCGTTAACTTTATCACAAGAACGCTGTTTGTACTCATGAGTGAAATTGGCATTTAACCATCCAGAACATAACGTAACACAAAACGTCATTAGATAGATGAATACCTTAAGTTTCTATTGGTTATAAGTAATATATAATTAAAAGTAAAAGTGAACTCTTAGCGAATTATGAAACAGAGAATATGACAGGTTGGTGTGGAAGGATATGTATGATTTTCTTTTCGATAACTCTGTAACCAAATAAAATTGAAGAATATAATAACTATGGTTTATTTGAGTAATGCTGATTTGACGGAGATCAATTTACATTTCATTTTGTACTTTTTCAAGGTGTGATGACATGCTAAAAAAAATGTGTCGCGTGTGTCACACAAGGAGAAATTCACGATTTTTTAAAACATCTTTAAAATTAAGAACTTAAAACTTATATACTATAAAAATGTGGATTATTAGCCCAGAAGTAACGCTGCGTTAATTGGTATAGCTTAAATAAAAAGTATTTCGATAAAATTTTGAATGTAAGACGCTAAAACTTTATGTCATGCAAATAAAAAATACTCATAAGGTGAATTTCATGCAAAGCTACATGAGGACTATCTATCTACTCTGGCAGACCTAATTTAACAGTTAAAGACTAGAGTGCGTGTGTGTTTTCTTATATCAAAGCCATATCGGGCTATCTGCTGAGCCCACCGAGGGGAATCGAACAGTTGATTTTAGTGCTGTAAACCTGTATGCGTACCGCTGTACTAGCGGAGGGCAAGGATTAGAGAAGACAGCTAATCAACATCAAACTCTAACTTTTGGGTTAATCTTTTTACCAACGAATAATACGATTGACTGTCTCATTATAATGAGTCCCAATTGAAAGGGCGAAGGGGGATTCGAACCGGCGACATACAGATTGCGAGTGAAGCGCTCTTGTCACATATTTTAGCTTGACATTTGTTTGAAAAGTTATTAGAGAAAATTGTTGGAAACAATCTTGCGTTACATCAGTTGAATGATGTATGAATATACAAATGCTACATTTGATTACATTTTTTGTTGTCATTTACCGAGAATGAATCTTTGATATATTATTTTTTCTGTTTTTAAATATTTACTCAATATGACAGAAATTAACTAATAGAAAAAAATATTGAAATTATCCGAAAATAACATAAAAATTTATTCAGCTTAACATCATTTTTCGTTCTTATAGATCATCACATTTTAGTGGAACTCTTTCTTATATGATAATGGAAAAACGTTTTCATTACGCGACATGCAACCCTCAACATTGAGAACTTTTTATCCTGTGTGCATGTAGACTTGTGATAGAGATCACGATTTTTCCTTTTCGCCTCCGTTTCCCATCACAAAGAACTTTTATTTTTCTTTATTCTCAGGGTGCAGATATTACTTCATGAATACGTCACACACGGATCTAGTGCACTGGCGCCACGTATAATCGACTAATATATATAAAACTAGACGTTATTCTGCAAAGTCCTCAAGAGGATTGTTTGTTTGTTTGTTTTGAATTAAGCACAAAGCTACACAATGGGCTATCTGTGCTCTGCCCACCACGGGTATCGAAACCCGGATTTTAGCGTGCAAGTCCGCAGACATACCGCTGAGCCACTGGGGGGCTCCTCAAGAGGACAAAATCTACAAAGTTTTTATAAATCTTTATGGCTGTGTAAAATGAGAAATTAAACTGGTTATGGTTAAATATTCAGAAATTCTTTAGGTTTGAAAGATTAGGCTTTGAATTAAATTTCAAGTACCGTAGTGAATTAGGTTATTACTCTAATTTTCAGAAACTAATTATATTTTACAAATTAGCCTCTTGTTTTATAGTTTAGAAGATGATTTAAATTTTTATTGAGTTAATCTTTCATGGTTCAAGCTAGTGGTGAGCAAGCATTTACATGGTGTCACTTGTTTTGAAACACGCGTTTTGTTCTTTCACTCTCACATCCTATATAAACATAAAACAAGTCTTAAAATCATACAAAAAATAAGACAAAATGTGTTTCTTTACTTTTCAATTTTAGTATGAAGGACTGATCTTAGTTTGGTATAAGATGAGGTTCCATTTGTGGCTGAATTGTTAACCCTACAACTCAGAAACTCCCTCTACTGGCAAACAAGATTGTTGCTTTGTTTTGATTTCTTTCGGGACAGAAAACGTTGATTCGCCCAGGTATATTGATGTCTTTGAGCACTCTAGCATCCAGCATTTCCCAAAATATTTTGACTTGAATTCCACCTGAAGAGTTTTCACCAACGGTTAATTCTATTAGTTCTTCTTGAGCTATCATTGGTGAATTCCGGATACAATCGTGCTTCTCCGTTAATTCTTGCAGTTAATCTGTAAATTTACACCAGGGTTTTTTTAGATTAATGAGAACTACGTAACGAAAAAATAATCGAGGCAAGGAAACATATCACAGTTTCTATTTTCTAACTGCTTTTTTCACAACAGAGTTTTTGGTGAAATTCGGACAGCTATTCCGACAGTAACAATTTAAGGTTTTTTGTTAAAAGTATCAGCTAGGTAACAGAATGCTAGAAGCCACTCTTTGTAAATAGAATGCATTGCTACTATGGAGTTGTAGCTTAACAACAACAACGAAAAAAAGACAGAGAGAAAAGTTCGTGTTTCAGTTGCACAAGAGAAAAAATGGCTTTTCCTTCCAGAGCTCGGCAAAACAAAATTTTTTTGTAACGGATTTACTAATGCACAGTTATTTTAATATTGAGGTTTGTCTTAGTTAAATATATATATATATATAGAAATGCGTGTAGCTTACGCTATTAAGTGTGTATTGCGAAAGTCCCGCCTACTTACTAAATTTCTAGACGATTCTGGAGCGTAAAAATCAACAATGTACGACGTGTGTTTGTAAAAATACTGGTGATTGTCAGTATTACTACTAACTGAACTCTCGAGAATCTCGCCTCATAATTTACAAATCGTCACACGCGTTGAGACACTTTATACTGCTGGTATGCTGTGTAAACCTTGGAAGGTATAACTGTGATTAAGGCTTATTAATCAGAAAATTGCAGGTACTTTACCAGGAATGTTTGTAGATTTCGTACACTACAAACAGTTTAATTTTGGACGTTCATATTTCTACGAGAACATTACATATCTTCTTCTGTAAAAAACTCACGCGCGAGCAGTGAGAGATAGTTTACCCGTTAAGTAAACTGAAGCGATATCAGCGTGGAATTAATGCATTCAACGTGAATCGTCGATAAAATATTCAGTTCCAGACCGAATATAATAGAAGACTTAATATTGTTTGTAAGTTTGTATTTGTAATAGCTATTAGCAATAATCATTATTAGAAATTGTGTTGTTGTTTGTATATTAAAATACATTTGTGTTAAGAAAGAAACTTGCGAGTATCAATCTTGTTGGCAAATATTATAATTCTGATACATAACAATATTCAATTAACTTCCAAATTGGAAGTATAGATGGTAAATTATAATAATGTAAATACCAAGGTACATTTCAGAAAGGTGTGCTATATTGAACTGCGTTTTCAATGCAGTTTTTATTGGAAACTCATACTCTGATTAATAAATCATTATTACAAATTAGAAATAATCTGTTTATGAAAATATGTGTATATGTAAAAGAGGAACCTTACCTAAATTCCACCCAAGGTCATACATAATAATAAAGAAAATCCAGATTAGCTTAGATTGAACATTTAATATACCATTAAGAGTAAAGCTACAAATCAAAAGAAACATAACATAAAGACATAGTTTACATAGCAGAAACAAATTATCCCATGTGAAGTTAATAAACTCTGAGGAAAAGTAAGGTCACTATCAGGCCAACTATCTTTCATCATGTGTTTATAGTCAATATTACTTCAACCCAATGCACCTGTTCTGGTGATTGGCAGCAAAATTTGGATGGCTGATATACAATGCAAATGATCTCACAGAGGACACAACACCGGCTATATGCTTCATAGTTTTGACCTATACACAATACACTTATACAAGCATGCTATGTTTTACTTTTCACTAAAAGATAAATGAAATTAATGGGCAAATACCTGTGAAACCTTTGGTTTATCAAGTAAAATTCCTGATGATCTGTTGTAACTTGAAATCGACGTGGTTGTCTAATCGTCAAAGTTCAAGATAGAATGACACTATACAGGGAGCAGCAATACAACGCATAAGTTTCAGTGCATTCAGTACGTTGCTATGAGACACATGACACATACTTCCGTCTTAATGAATACGTTGAGTTCTACAGATCTATATCTTTTTTATGTTAATTGTTAAGCAACAACGAAGATTGTGTTTTTCATATTTTATGAATATATGTATGTAATAATATTGGAGGGCTAAGGGGGTCTTGGCTCATTTTGGCTCTAGCAACCCCAAGCCCCCCTTGGCGCCGCCAATGTTTGGCTTCATGATGTCATTAGTTAAACTTCTGTGAACAAACAGTGCACTACCGTTGTTCCTGTTATTAACAACAGTGGAAGCAATACCAACTTTTAAAGTTTTCTTTACACTTACGTGTCTTATATATATAATTTTTGGTTTGGTGTTCGGTTTATCAACAGAAGCACTAAAAACAAATTACCAAGAAGTCCCGGTTCCTTTTCAGTTTGTTGTTTTTCTTACTATCACCACCATTTAACGATTTGTTATCTTCTGTTCAATTACTTATGAGCCATCACTGAAAAACATTAGATCGTTTCTCCTGATAAGCAACATCCACTTATCTAAGTTTTTCACAAAGTAGTAAATGTGCAATGATATCCAAGACTCGAAACCAGCAAGATTACAAATGTGTGAAGAAAATCTCATAATTATGTCAATCATACAATCAACAGTGACGTTACTTTTTGCATGAAACATAGCTATGATGACGGACTAAATTCCCGTATCATGTAACAACATTACAGCTAAGGCTTCTAATTTGTTTGTTTGGTTTGTCTTAAATTTCGCACAAAGCAAAACGAGGGCTATCAACACTAGCCGTCCCTAATTTAAGAATATAGGACTAGAGGGAAGGCAGGTAGTCATCATCACCCACCGCCAACTCTTGGGTTACTCTTTTACCAACGAACAGTGGGATTGACCGTTACATTATAACGCCCCAACGGCTGAAAGAGCGAGTATGTTTGGTGTAATGGGGATTTGAACCTGCGACCCTCAGATTAGGAGTCGAACGCCTTAATCCACCTGGCCATGTCAGGCCCTATTAAGGCTTCCAGTTTACTGTATTCGGTGTATGCCTACTCTGTAATTGACAGATGGATATTGTTGTATGAGATTTCGAATGGTTCTGATAAAATTAAAAATGTAAACATTTGTGTCGCGATGTGCAAACAGTGCAAGTGTTTAGTTCATGCTGAATTAATCAAATCTCTTCCTTAGCTAGCGGCAAAATCAACGAACGCAAAAAGATAAACCAATGGAGGTTTAATTAAATTAGTGCAGGTAGTGAGCTTCATATAATTAAAAGAGTAACGAGTGCGCACGCGCACGGAAATTTTTTTAAAGTTCATTAACCTGTGTAAAAATGAAATTAGAAGTAGGGACGTACGAGTGACGCCACCATATACGTTCCCTTGGCTGTGGTTTCGCTGTGCATTGCAAAAGGAAAGGTAGTTGAGGAATGAAACTGTCACACTTCTGAGCCCCATCTGAAACAGCAGTGTTTACGTTCGAATTTCTTCATTTATTTTATAGACACTAGGGTGTCAGAACAGCACGCCACCCTTGTGGGTTTTAATAGTTGTTCCCGTAATACAGGGTTTTATAACGTCATGATCTCTAGTGATAGAAAAGACAGTCAGTTTGTTAGTTTTGATCAGAATATTTGGATCAAAGTGTCTTTAATGGTTATCAAGTGTTACGAACTAAGCCTAACTCATTGTGTTTTGTACGCGAAACACGAGTCCTCTTCCCCTAGGCCCGGCATGGCCAGGTGAGTTGAGGCGTTAGACTCGTAATCTGAGGATCGCGAGTTCGAATCGCGGTCGCACCAAACATGCTCGCCCTTTCAGCCGTGGGGGATTATAAATTTACGGTCAATCCCACTGTTTGTTGGTAAAAGAATAGTCCAAGAGTTGGAGGTGGGTGGTAATGACTATTCGCCTTCCCTCTAGTCTTACAATGCTAAATTAAAGAGGCTAGCGCAGATATCCCTCGTGTAACTTTGCACGAGATTAAAAAACAAACAAACCAATAAACTTTTTTCTATTTCTACTCTGCTAGTCATACTACATTTTAGACTTATTAATACTGAGCTAAATATATCGAGGTCCGAATTCTCCGCCTATCGGGAAAAGCTCATTTTCTACACAGCCAATCAGGACTTTGCAGGCAGAGACTTTTGACACAGCTTGTAACACTTGCTTTTCACCAAAGACAAACCTTTCTTCTTCTTCATGTTTAAAATTACTACGTTCAAATCAAAGGAAGGTAATGTACAGTGAAAAACTTTATACATACACATGTAAACTCATATATAAACTTCATGTTTCTATGTTGATATTGATACTGTGATAACTATGACTGTTGTAAGTAATACCTAGCCTTTCCATAGCATAATTCTATAATATTCAATATTTATATATTATATCCAGACGCTATTTGTCTGCAATACTGTGGTATTTTCAGGAAAGAGTGATTTCTTCGCAAGGGAACTTGTAGAGTAACCGTGATTGACAACTTCACTTAGTTTTCTGGTGTATTGAATAATGAGACAGTACAAGTGTTCTAGAAAAACAAATCAAAAAGCAGTGTGTGTGTGCGTGCGCGCGCACCTGTGCAGACAAGATCATAATCTATATGTAACCTATCTCGTGACTGATATCTGCAAAAAGTAACTGGATTACATCAAAAATAAGTCTTTACTCCAAAGTACCTTAGTAAAACTGACCTAAGAAAGTTTGTTTTGATTTAACAGAAAAAGTCTGTTTCTTTGTCCTCATGTTTCTTGTTCTCTCACGACATTCGAGAGCTATTTGTTTGTTTGCTATTGAATTTCGCACAAAGCTACTCGAGGGCTATCTGTGCTAGCCGTTCCTAATTTAGCAGTGTAAGACTAGAGGGAAGGCAGCTAGTCATCACCACCCACCGCCAACTCTTGGGCTACTCTTTTACCAACGAATATTGGGATTGACCGAAACAGTATAACTCCCCCACGGCGAACCCGCGACCCTCAGATTACGAGTCGCATACCTTAACACGCTTGGCCATGCCGGGCGTCGATAGCTGTGACATACTCGTACAGGTATCATCCATTCGGCCAGCAAAGGATATTACAGTCAATGGTATTTTCAACATAGACGTCTGACATTGCTATAATACTTCCTCGGGTAGAAAATATGTTATTTGCTATAGAGAATAAAGAAACAAAGCAACTTCACTGGTTCTCCAAATTATGTGTTTGGACGATAATTCCATAAAACTAGATAAACATTTCTTTTAATACTCATACAAAAGCAGGTAAAAATTTGATATGCCTACATGTCACAACAGTCATGTGCTGACCTGTACCATCAGTCTAGCATTATATCGGTATTCCAAGAGTACTTTTATATTGAAAATTAATGAAAAGTAACTTTCACAAATTGTTACCTCACTTTTCCTATAAGAAATTAAAGTATTCATTTTGTAATATTGTTTATTTAGTTGTGTGGCCGAGCGCGTTAAGGCGTGCGCTCGTAATCCGAGGATCGCGGGTTCGCGCCCGCTTCGCACTAAACATGCTCGCCCTCCAAGCCGTGGGGGTGTATAATGTGACGGTCAATCCAACTATTCGTTAGTAAAAGAGAAGCCCAAGAGTTGGCGGTGGGTGGTGATGACTAGCTGCCTTCCCTCTTGTCTTACGCTGCTAAATTAGGGACGGCTAGCACAGATAGCCCTCGAGTAGCTTTGTGCGAAATTCCAAAAAAAACAACAAAAAATTTAGTTGTAATTAAATAACTATCATTTATTTATTCTCTAACTAGAGATGCGTGTATTTAAATCATTGTATTTGAGCAAGTTTCGCTCTCTTTATCACATAATTTGTTTTTGAGTTCATCCATTGTTGATTTTCTGATAAACAGTACCATTTTAAGTTCAACTGTGTTCGCGTGTACAACGTGCCTCTTCCTCTCAGGGCAATATTTAACTTGTTTTTATTTGAATCTTTATATATATATATAAACATATATATACACATTAAAATTTATTCCAACCCACGTTAGTTACTATGCCAAAAACACTGAAACGGTTCAGCATTCATTTTTTAATTATCAGTGACTTACTGCCGAGTAGATTTTTTAGAGTTTCTATTATTGATGGGGTTGTGTAATTGATCCGCGTGTGACTCTTTACTTAATAATACTGAAACAGTAAGAAAACAAAACGCGCGGGATGAAATATTTGACAAATCAAAAAAGTGAAACCTAATGTCCTCGAGCGATTTCAGAAGTTAGATTTCTCACCTTTCTTTTAGGATTACTTCCTTTCGAAAACGCAAAATTTTATGATATATTTAAAGCATGTGATAAGGAAAAATGTATAATATGTTATATATTTGGTAAATTGAGAAGGGAAGTGATGCTTTCTTCGATGATTTTTTTTAAATAAACAATTTTTGTAACTTTAAACAACTAAAGTTGATTACATAATTTACCAAGTTATGAAGTTCCCTTTGTTATTGATACAGTGCAATAATCTAACAACGTTCAAAATCCCTATTTCAGTTTCTACTCCTTGGAGGGAGGGCGAGAAAATCTGAAAAGAAGGCACAAATACGTGTACAAATTGGTATGAGTTAGGAGGTTTTCTCCCATAAATATGTTGCTAAGAATAGTGGTGATACTATAGCTTTGGGTTATGAAATATTGCGCTTGAACCCCTTTTCTGGCTTAAAAGTGCGGTAGGCCATGTGTTATTTTCAATGTTTCAAATATAGTCATCATTCAAACAGAGAAGCTGGCCAGTAGGTAATAAACATATGCAGAACTTTAGGGAACAAATATTTTGTTTATTTGTTCACTTGTGTTGTTTTTTCTTTGCTGTCCTTGTTAAATTATTATCTACAGTACATTTCCTATATCCACGTCCTTGTGGATACCTTTAACTACCTGGTGGTTATCGGTGAATCTAAATATCACACATTCAATGATAAATGCGCAGGGTTTTTCCTAATGTGTTTTATCACATTTTTCAAGTGCGCAACACACCACTTAGACAGTTGGTTCATCGTGTTTAATTAATGAATTTCTTTAAAAGCTACTCGAGGACTATTTGCGCTAGTCGTCCTTACTCTTAAAGTGATAGCTTATAGAAAAGGCAACTAGTCAGTTTTTGCTTTGCTCATTGTCCATCTCATAACACACATACGGCCCTTACGCACAGGGTGCGCCCTCTATTTTTGTAAATATCAGAGTGAAAATGAAGGAATTGCGGAACTGCAATCCGGAACGTTAACCACTGGCTCGCACTCGATCTCATTCATTTTATCAGAACAATTTAAAGTTATATGTTTGATTAAACGTAATTTTAATCTGTATCTGTCTCACTCATTTCTTTCTTGTGATGAGATAATCTATCTATACATCTCTGGCTTTAGTAATTGGTAAATTTGAAACTGAAGCCAGAGAGAAGATTGGTTCTATATTAGCATGTATACGAAGCTGCAATTAATATCAACATCCCATGATTATAAACCAAAGTCTTTGGCGTTCTAAGAATTTGATTCCAATTCAAAAATGTTCAATTTCAAAATAATGAAACAGGCCTGCAATGATTTTATTGTTTAGAACATTTTAGGTGTTCTACAGTAGTTTCTGTACGCTGAATTCCCCAGTGGCTCAGCGGTATGTCTGCGGACTTACAATGCTAAAAACCGGGTTTCGATACCCGTGGTGGGAAGAGCACAGATAGCCCATTGTGTAGCTTTGTGCTTAATTCAAAACAATAACTGTATGCTGAATTCGAAGATATCAGTTTTTCTCCATCACCTAGAGATTTTTTTCACAAAAAAAAGGCGTATGTACTTTCATATAAGTGGATTATTTTTATTGCAATCGGGTCATATTTTATTATATTTAAGATGGTTACAACAACTGGCTACATTTTTTGTCTAGACAGTCATGACGCGAGAGTTTTATCGATCATTCTATAACCCATAAGAAACACACCACTGGTATATAAACGGTTTAAAGGCCACATGACGTTTTATTTCTGGATAGAATTTGTTTGTGCGTGCACTCTGATACTATTTTTTCTTCCCATTATTATTTATTAGTCGCTATGACAACAATAGATTGTGTAAATGATCACAACATATTCTGTTATAATTGTTGTAAAGTCGTTGTAAAGAGACAAGAGTGAAACAGTAAAAAGCTTGTAAAAATAATGTATTACGCGTGTTTTGGAATAAAACTTCAGGACCCAGACAAATCAAGGCTCTCCACAAAATTTCCATTGTTTGAGTTTATGAGTTGAGACAATGAACAAGAGGTTAGAAGAAGTCTTTGTTTTTTGAAATTTCAATCGTTTGGCATAAACTTAGAAACCACGGAGATAATATTGCTATTTTCATTCATGTAACGTGCAAGGTTAGAACACTTTAATTTTCAATCTATTGTGATAAGACCTGTTGCGCATTGACCTGATGCCGACGACTTGACACAATTTCATCTGATTCTGAATCCGATGTCAATAGAAATGATGGTAGGTATTGTTTTCAATGTAAAACGTCTAGCGAATCACAAATTTTCGCACAGAATTAACTTAATAATTTTGTAAAAGATTTGGGCCTTTCAAAGGATTTTTCATGGATTTTGGAGTCCAGACTTCGGGCTACAAACTTCAAAGGACATCACTTTACTGCTAATAAATCATGAAAAAGAGCTTCATTGGTTCATTACAACAATGCTAAAAGGTGCAGTCCATGAATGGAGTGATTGAAAATTCTTCATTGATTCCTTCAAAAGAAGTCTAGAAGGTGTTGTTTTTTTCAAGCTGATAATATATATATTGCTCATTCATTTCACTTAAAAAAGTACGGAAATTTCGAACTTCTTTTTTAATAAGCCCCCCAGTGGCTCAGCGGTATGTCTGCGGGTTTCGATACCCGAGGTGGGCAGAGCACAGATAGCCCATTGTGTAGCTTTGTGCTTAATTCAAAACAACAACAACAACAACTTTTTGATAAAATCAAATACAAATTTGAGTGTAAAATATGTAGATTTCACACACACACAAAAATCAGGATGAATGATCCCGCATGTTCTTTTGACATCAATGTTCTTTCATTTTCTTCAGTTTGTATTAACGTTACCAAACATAATAATAAAAACTGTTCATTGTGGTAAACGAAATAATAATTGGATCTAAGTGAGAGTTATTTTCCGATTTGTAAAGAAAAACCCTTGGATGATTGTAGAAATGAATATTGTTTTTAAAATGTGCGTTACTGAATTATAAGAAATCAGTCATTAAACCTAATCAACTTTAATGAGTTTTAAACAGGGCCTGGCATGGCCGAGCGCGTTAAGGCGTGCACTCGTAATCCGAGGGTCGCGGGTTCGCGCCCGCGTCGTGCTAAACATGCTCGCCCTCTCAGCCGTGGGGGTGTATAATGTGACGGTCAATCCCACTATTCGTTGGCAAAAGAGTAGCCCAAGAGTTGGCGGTGGGTGGTGATGACTAGCTGCCTTCCCTCTAGTCTTACACTGCAAAATTAGGGACGGCTAGCAGAGATAGCCCTCGAGTAGCTTTGTGCGAATTTCCAAAAACAAACAAACAAACGAGTTTTAAACTCGCAGGTCTGTTTAAACTACCCTTTACGTTACCCGTAGTTAACGTGTAAATGTTAACAGAATGTGGTTGCTCATTTGATTTGTTAGTGGAACCTGTGCAGATAAAACACAAAAATTCCTGTGCATATATAATATGTGTTTCGAATCCACGTATATACTCAATTACCGAAGCCAAACATACGCTTGATTCTTTGCTGTTTTTTACACAGCAACTCCATTGAGAGATTTCTTGTGAAGACGTGCACGTGCATCAAAATTTTCTTCTTTACTGACTTACTGGAAGAAAGGGCAATGCTTTATTACTAAAGTATTCTGATGAAAATATTTAATCCTAACGACTTAAAATTAGGGCCCGGCATGGCCTAGCGCGTTAAGGCGTGCGCTTCGTAATCTGAGGGTCGCGGGTTCGTGCCCGAGTTGCGCCAAAGGTGCTCGCCCTCCCAGCTGTGGGGACATTATAATGTGACGGCCAATCCCACTATCCGTTGGTAAAAGAGTAGCCCAAGTGCAGGCGATGGGTGGTAATGACTAGCTGCCTTCCCTCTTGTCTTACACTGCTAAATTAGGAATGGCTAGCACAGATAGTCCTCGAGTAGCCTTGTGCGAATTTCAAAAGCAAAATTAAACTTAACTTTTTTTACGTTTGCAAGTTTGTTGTTGTTTTTTACTTTGTTAATAAGTTCTGAAACAAAGATAAGATGATGCCAACCTTACCAAGCCATCTACTTATTCTTCATAGATGTGTAAGTAGGTTATCTTCACATTAACAGGGGGCGCTAAGATTTAACCCGGAGAGTGGATAAACACAGGACAGATTCCGACACTCAGGTACACAACCCTTTCAAACATGTGGTCAGCTTCCGGTCAGTTATCTCTTTCTTTGTGAACCTGAAGATGACCGAAGAAGGTCGAAACGTTGTTCACTCCTCTACGTAAACAAAATTTTCTCAACCCAAACGAGTCGTTTTTATTACATACGTAGTTGAATGAACGGAAACTTTATATTCTGATATAACCTCTCCGAAAACCATAACAGTTGCTCACAATGATAATCGCCCATTGATTTTTATTACATTTCAGCTGGGTATGATATGCTATGTTATTATGATTTTATACACACATATCATATCACATATTGTGCCGGCGAAGCGCGATCTGGTGGTCGGTAGTTAATGTGACATTACACTATCATTAGACGGGTAATTATTATTGTCATTTGTAAATCTTTCTTTACTGGCCCTTTACTACGACCTGATGAGCTTTGGTGTTGAAAGAAAGGGCTCATCGGCAGTAGTCCTATTATGCTCTTCTTACCGGAAAACCCGTAGAATACAGTCAGTAAAAAAGATTTATAAAAAGAGATGATAAGTCTTACTCGTAATGTGGTGCTGTGTCAAATTAACTACCGATCACGTTTCACTTTTCGATTTGTGAAAAGTTGCGTCTAGATGTTCACAGAATGTCTGGCTGTTTCCTGAAAAAATAAAGCTGAATGAATGGCAGTTAGCGATACTATTTTTATCGAATACGAAATCATATGCCAAACTCAGTTCATCAACCATACCCATTGCCGACGAAGCCTTTTGTATAATACCAGAGCTTATCAGACTCGAGCTAGTGACATCACTCGAGTTATATTTTATAAACTTTTTTTTCAGTCTTGTCTCAGTTGACAAGTCACCGAGAACGTTAGTCAGCTGCTTAGATTAGGCTTAACCTCTGATCGTAGAACCGACGCGAGGGTGTCTCATTTATTTTGCCAGTCTGTGGGAGTTTATGAAAATAAATACAAACTGACAGAATATTCAAACATTTTCTTGCATTTTAGTAGTACGCGACAATTCATGGTAGTAGCAAGTTCACCTCTATAGTTTGCTTCGAATTTCGCGTGAAGCTACTCAGGGGCTATCTGGCTAACCGTTCCTAATTTAGCAGTGTAAGACTAGAGGGAAGGCAGCTAGTTATCAGCACCCACCGCCAACTCTTTTTTCAAACGAATAGTGAGATTGATCGTATCATTATAACGACCCCATGGCTGAAAAGGCGAGCATGTTTGGTGCGACTGGGATTCGAACCAGCGATCCTCAGATTACGAGTTGAACGCCTTAAAGTTGAGAAATGCTGCTGAATAGCATTAACTGACCTTGTAATAGCCAATATTTTAACATTAGAAATTAGTAGAGCAGAAGACAGAATATTATATATAACAACGATTTATAATTTTCTAACGTCTCTTTAACTCACTTCAGTCCACATAAAGAAGCGTGATTTTTTAAAAATTAAAATAACCATAAGGTGCGATAGGATATATTCGTTTTAGATTATGGTAAAATGCGTTTTAATTTCTAAATAATTTCAATAAAGCACAAATACGTTAATGAATCCCGTATACTCTCAATATATATAGACATAAGCGAACTATTCTAATAATTTTGTGAAGGAATGTACACTTTTTATGGAACGACGTTCAGAGCAACATAATTTGGTTCCTCAATGTAAATTAAAACAAACGCCGGTGTGTTCAGGGTTTAAACCTATATGCGGCACTGTGTAACAGCATCATATTTTTACTATTGTTGTTGTTGTTTCGAATTAAGCACAAAGCTACACAATGGGCTATCTGTGCTCTGCCCACCACGGGTATCGAAACCCATTTTTACTTATTTGCGGTTGCGAATCAACCAACACTAATACTGAAAGTTCTCAAAACTATCGAAAAATAAATTACAAAAATTAATTAAACAATTTCAGAGGAAAACTTAATATTAAGAAAGTCACCTACACACGTTTACAGGTTACCCAGATAAGTAAACATGTAAAAAGTAGTGTCAAGAGCAAAGAGCTTAAATGAGACACTTAATCCGAAAAAAACAGTTATACAGTATGATGTATCTTCAAAACATTCATAGCTGATACGTTTTTGCACAAAGTGAACTAACTTTTAAATTAAATCTATCATACAGGCTTATCGTCCATACGAATCTGACATAACTTTAGGATCTGTTAAAATTACCATCACGGTCACAGCTATCTGTGTTGTTTTTATCTTCATTAGTTTCTTAGAAGGAGTACAGGTTTGGTTTCTTTTGAATTTCGCACAAAGCTTCACGAGGGCTATCTGCCCCAGCCGTCCATAATTTAGAAGTGTAAGTTTAGAGGGAAGGCAGTTATTCATCATTACTCACCGCCAATTCTTGGACTACTCTTTTTACCAACTAATAGTGGGATTGACCGTAACATTATATCGTACCCATGGCTGAAATGGTGAGCATATTTGGTGTGATGGGTACTCGAACCCGCGACCCTCAAATTACAAGTAGAATGCCTTAAGCACCAGACCATACCGGGCCGAAGGAGTACAGCGTTTCAAGAACTGTATCAAAGTTAGTTTATCAGTTGCAAATAAGTGTTATTAAAATTCATAAAGGAAAGAGTTCATGTTCGCTGGTGTGAGCTGAGATGTCTCTACTTTATAAGCATCAGAGCCTTATGGAGGTACCATCGTATACGTCAACTAGCATGTTTACCATCAGTTTATTACTTTATTTTACTAGAATAACAATACAAATATAAACAAATAATGAAAAATACTGGGTTGTCGAAAAGGGGATACTGACGTATCTAAGTATATATACAGAAGGTAGGAGGGGATACTGACATATTTATATATATACAGAAGCATATTTGAAATCGTGTATAACACTTTCAGTCACGTTACGGTCAATCCCACTATTCGTTGGTAAAAGGGTAGCGAAGGAGTTGGCGGTTGATGGTGATGACTAGTTTCCTTCTCTCTAATCTTACTCTGGTAAATTTGGGACGGCTAGCGGAGATATCTTTTATGTAGCTTTAGGCGAAATTACAAAAACAAACAAATAGAAAAGCAAGTTATTGCGTTTATTCATTTACTTAATCGATAATCCGTGAAAAATTATACAATCAAGCTTGCTGTTTATTATTGTCAATTAACGTCGTGTTTCCTTAGGCTTAGAAGTTACAACATCATACGAGTGATGGTAGCTTTAAGAAACGATAGAAAAAAAAAACGAATTAATTTGTTATCGTTATGCGAACTGGACCAGAATTATTTTTACGAGGTAATATAAAAAAAAAAAACCCGTCCAACGAAAGAACAAAATGACAACAGTATTGAGCACTAATTTTTTCTTCGGACGAAATATATCATATAGATTTAACTTTATGCAGTAAGGTTTTCAGCACGTGTGATTTCCATTTCTCACGAGACTTGTGTAGCTGATGGAAATCTAAAATGACGTCATTCGTGGAAGTGCGATGTTTTTTTGAGTAAATTAAAATTCGCTATTAAAGAGGACTTGACATGGATCAAACATCGATATTTTGGTTTAGCAAGCTTCAAATTTAAATAAATTGAAGCTAATATCATTGTAATATGTAAAGATGTTTGAATGAGACAGTTGGTCTTCGAGGTTCAATGTATTATGATTTCTGAATATCAGACTTCTTTGTACAAATCCCACGCCACCCTTGACTGAAGAATGGAGTACACTATATTGATTATCAGCTTATAACGTATTAAGACTTGCGAGAGCAATATTAAAGATGTGCTAAATCGGGAACCTCATGGAAATATCGGATATTTTTAGCAACAACTTGGCATTCAGGTGACTCAGTGTACTTCTCGGATAAGCCACCAGAAGGCGGAGCCCTTGATACAGGATTACTAGCGTACCAAATGATATATTCAGTGTTTTTACCAATATACTTTTCCATATAGCAGGTCATAAAACTATTCAAATATATCGTTTTTCTAAATGTGCAATACTTTTATCATAGAGGTATGCGTTTAAATACAAAATACTATTAATAAAGTATTAAATATATTAAAGGAACTTAAAAACTCAAACCCTCATATTTTACATCTTTCACAAAATTGGTACATCCTTGAACTACATCTCGGAGTTATAGAATGATCGTTATTTGGGTGCAGGTTTTGTTTGTGGTAACGCAACTTTTCAACTCAAATTGGGATTCTACCCGGGATTATACGAATAGTTTTACTGTCTGAGTTAAGATAATCTATCCACTGGCTTAGTAGACAACCTACCACATTCATTGAAAGTTGAACTAAAGTTAGTGTTAAAGAAAGTGGCGATTTTTTTTTTCAAACTTAAAAATTGCTATGAAAATTCCTTTTTTTTTTGTTCTATTTCAGTCTAATACACTCAAAGTATTAAGATTTTCTCTTTCTTTTTTCAGGACTTAGAAATTATGAAGTTGAAAGTAAAGAATGTCGACTACACCATGTAAGCTACACCCAACACCAATAAGACCTTTCGTCAAATGCTAGGGTTCATCAACGTGACTGAGATTCAACAGACACAGTAGTGGTAGGTACATTATGGCCTAGCATGGCCAGGTGGTTAAGGCGTGCGACTCCTAATCGCTTGTTCGTTTGTTTTTTTTTAATTTCGCACAAAGCTACTCGAGGGCTATCTGTGCTAGCCGTCCCTAATTTAGCAGTGTAAGACTAGAGGGAAGGCAGCTAGTCATCACCAACTCTTGGACTACTCTTTCACCAACTAATAGTGGGATTAACCGTTACATTATAACGCCCCCACGGCTGAAAGGTCGAGCATATTTGGCGCGACGAGGATGCGAACCCGCGACCCTCATATTATGAGTCGCATGCTTTAACACGCTTGGCCATACCGGGCCCTCCTAATCGCACTAATGTTCGTCCTTTCAGCCGTGGGTGCATTATAATGTTACAGTCGATCCCGCTATTCGTTGGTAAAAGAGTAGCCCAAGAGTTGGCGGTTGGTGGTGATGATTAGCTGTCTTCCTTCTTGTCTTACCCGGCTAAATTAAGGACAGCTAACACCGATAAACCTCATGTAGCTTTGCGCAAAATTCAAAAACAAACAGTACGCTACTTATATTATCAAACTGTGGGATTAAGAACCATAAGGGTTAGATTATCATGTAAGCTAGATTACGCTATGATGATTCGTAACCTTATCATCACATCGATCTCAGATTACAAAACTTATCAACAAGTAAGTTGTAACTAGGACTTGAAAATCACCAAGCAATCTGACCGAGACCTAGATTTGTTTAGGATTATATTAATTTTGAAGACTATGAGAATTTTCAAGAATGTCAAGTCACTCGTGTTATTAAATCTTTTATATCGTAAAATAAGCGGAACAGAGCTCTCTGATACACTTATCTTGAGCTAATCCAATAATTTAACCAATATAGAAGTCATGAAAAAAATACATATGCCCCTAGTTTGACTGACACATTATAACGCTTCCACGGGTGAGCATGTTCGGTATGGCGGGAATTCGAACCCGTGATCCTCAGATTACGAGTCGAGCGCCGTAACAACCTGGCCATGCTGGGTCACGTGACTGAAAGATTTTGTGAACGGCTGGTGAATCTTCAGCAATTTGGTGTTAACCTTTGTTTAGCAGGTTCTAGCAACCATAACCTTCATTTTGCGTACAAAGTGGTTGAGCTCGTTGTAAATCCGTTGACCACTGTACCAGTGGGGAACTGTTTTAATCGGTGTGAAATGTAAGAGCCGTCCTTAAAAGGCAGGAATCCAGATTAAGAATTACGACAAGGGAAAGACAATACGATACAAAAGCAACGATCTCAAAGTATATAAATGTGCTGTCATCTTTAGGACAAAATAAGAACCAAAGCTACATTTTTGTTGTACTTGTAAATTAAAGGTTTCACAAAATTCCTTCACAGGAATAATCATAACAGACCTACGTTATAATTATTTCTACTGATAAAACAATCATATTTTTTATTCTATTATAAAAAATCTGACTATGTGCATGCATGTAAATTTACAGTTTTAACCGTGATTATTTTAGCACACATTTATTATGCTTGAATATGAGCATTTGGAACATAAGAGTTCTTTGAAATTCTCTTATGGAGAACCATCAGTGGTTAGCGTTCCAAGCTGTGAATATGAGATTTTTTAGTTCACGAACCCTTGTCAAAAAAGAAGAATAAACAAACAAACAAGCCATAAACAACAAATAAAATATTGCTCAACACTTCGAGGATATGGGTGTGTTAAAAAAGTAGCCATGAGTTGTCTGTGGGTGGTGTTGACCAGATGTCGTCTTTCCCTCTAGTCTACCACTATCAAATTAAGGACAGATAGCTCCATTGGTTTTCGTCTTTAATGAATATAATGTCTCTCAGAAGTCCAAACAAACTTCCAAATGTGAACATAAACATTAGAATTAACAGGCAGAGATTTTTACTGAAAGTCAACATTGGAACAATACCCTTCATCTTTTTCTTTCTTTCTGTTGCCTCTCAGCGACACCTCTACGGATTTTTAGATATAAACCAGGTCTTGATACCCGTGATAAGCAGTGTACAGATAGCCAGTTCAGTGGCTTTGTGCTTGGCTGTATACAAAGGACATGCAAACTTCTTTTAGTAAACGAAAGTAAAGTAACAAGAAAAATGAATGCGAAAGTTTGTTTTTTTGTTTTTGAGTTTCGCACAAAGCTACTCGAGGGCTGTCTGTGCTAGCCGTCCCTAATTTTGCAGTGTAAGACTAGAGGGAAGGCAGCTAGTCATCACCACCCACCGTCAACTCTTGGGCTACTCTTTTACCAACGAATAGTGGGATTGACCGTCACATTATACACCCCCACGGCTGGGAGGGCGAGCATGTTTAGCGCGACGCAAACCCGCGACCCTCGGATTACGAGTCGCACGCCTTACGCGCTCGGCCATGCCAGGCCACGAATGCGAAAGTAAAACAAACAAAAATTCATAAATAATCCCATTATGTTAAATTTTAGGAAGCTCCTAGATCGTGTATTTCAGGACGATCTGAAAGCCAGGAGTTAATGATTAAATTACTTGTAAGGTCAGAAGTGACAAAAACTTGCCAGTCCTATAATATAAATTTTAATCAAAGAAAATAAGTATATTACTTTATAACAATGTTTACAACGCACACTTTGACATTATCCACGTTTACCTCGGAATCTATTTTTGAACAAATGGGATATGTATGGGGAATGACTTCAAATTTGTCTTTATATATATATATATATATATTTGTGTATTCTTACCATCAAGATATATGAATCATCACATTAAGTAAGAAACGAGGTGAAAGAACTTATCGCGTACGTCACTTCTCTAAATAAAAACATTTACGTACATTCTATCTGACGTCAAAGTTTATCTCTAGAGGATTCCAAATTAAATAATTGTTATTCATGTTTTTTCAGTGCAAGGTCCGAGAAAAGTTTTCGGAACATACAAAACGGTCCAGTTTTATGTTGAAGGCATGAAATGGTTCAGTCATATTGAACCATGACTGTAATAGACCTGATTGACTTGCAGATTACTGTAAAAACGTATTATCCTGCAATGAAACTTTCTGGAAAAATTCCCTCTGCGCGTGGCAGGGAGTAGACGAAAGCTGGAGATCAGTAATCGAATAAAAATATGAATACTTCGTATCTTATGAATACGGGAAAAATGCCAAGTATTTGAATAAGAATACGTGGAAATTGATTAACAAATGATTGTAAGGTAATATGCAGTGATGATGAAACAGCAGACGATAAGATTTCAATAATTTTATTTCATAAAATATCTTTTAGTAGTTGTTTATTATTGAGCACAAAGGACTTTCTGCGCTCTATCCAGTACAGGTATCGAAACCCGGTTTCTACCAGTATAAGTCCATAGACATACCGCCGTGCCACTGGGAAGGGTAATTTTTTGCAAAAACTGAAACAAACAAAATTTGAAGAAAAAAAACATTGTAATATATTTATTTTTGAAAATGCAATAAAAAGTTTTAGAGCAAAAAATATCTTTTAAAGGAAACTAATAGATATTATAACTGTCAGTGTTTTTTATGGAAACCAGTCTCTCAGATTTCTTAACAGAGAGGCGGCAACGACCAAGTCTGAAGTTTCTGCCTTCTACAATAAACAAACGCTGAATGGAAGAAGATGATGTTGAAACACTCAAGAGGATAGAAAAGTTGTTTATTTTCATGGAGCTTCCAATGATCTAAAAGGTCGCTTAGTTTAGAAATGCAAGGACCATCGAGGTAGGTGTTGATCTCTGTGTCCTCTGAAGATGACGTGACTGGTTTGTTGGAGACAAAGGAGAAACTAAATAGCTTGCTTTTTGTGAGAGGTGAGGAATTTATAGTATTGTTTTGTTTCCATGGTTGTAGAATTATTTGTTGAAAACCTTTCTCGATTTCATGCTGCAGGAGCATTCGATTGGATTCATGGATCACAGGTCCAGTAAAGTTTAAATCTGAGATCAAATGCCACAGTCAATCAGAAGACATTTCGTTACTCCTGTTGAGTCAGCCAGGCATGAACAAATTTATTTAGTGTAGAAACAAGATTTAAATTACATCTGCTGTCAATCCTAGTCATCAGTTCATAAATACATGACACCAGATGTACTAGCATCTAGATTATCCATCTTGTGGGAATTTTCAATAAAAATTGAATCATCTTAATTTCTGAGCCCATCATGTTTGTGTCACCAACTAAAATCTGGCCTCTTTCAAGTACAGTAGTTACTTGTGTTGATTTTCAAAGGTAAGGTACAATAACTGATGTTTTGTAAATTACTTTCAGCAGTGGTCCATCTCTTTTCATGCTGCTCCAGTAACGTATAACGTGTGGGGAAAACAAAGATCATGCTCAAGAAGAAGTTCCTACAAGCTGTAACGTGTGGGGAAAACAAAGGTCATGCTCAAGAAGAAGTTCCTACAAGCTGTAACGTGTGGGGAAAAAGGTCATGCTCAAGAAGAATTTCGGATAAATTGCTGATTTAGATTCATCTAAAAGTTTATCATCTGCGTCAATATCAGTAGATGAGTTATCACCATCTCTCAAACTAGGTGGTGTTTGTGGTTCAAATACAGGCAGGCAGAAAGCCTTGATAATGTTGGATGCATGATAAAATGTCACATATGACACTTTGTTGTTGATGTTAATGATATTTAGTATTTCTTCATATTCAACTACAATGATATCAGATATGTGTCTTCTCTTGAAATTCCAACATGATTGCTTCCATTTACAGTCAAATATAAAGTGACAACTGACTCCAAGAAAGCTGTGTATTCATCTGCTACTCTAAATGTACACAGAGACATTGATGCTTGGTACACATAGCAGTAGAGAGACAACTTGTTGTTGAACTTCATCATACTTACCCTTGATCAAGATCATGAATAGATGCTTGTGACTGGAAAGAATATACCAAGAATCTATGATTGTCATTAGATCTTGAATATTTTTTCACTCCACCATTAAGAATGGTTACAGTGTACCAGTAATAAAACTGAAGTTTGTTTGTGATGTACTTCTGATGAAGGTGTAGACTTATATTTAATTGATTCTATATGGTATGCAACTACTGTAGGCTGCTTCACTCAGTAGAAGAACCAGAACCAGATGTAGACTTTTGTAGTTCGGTCTCATGATTGTTCTTTGTTTTCTGAGATATTTTTAACATTGAAATTAATTAACTTATAATAGTGTCAAAAATGACGAAAATATTTTTAGATACTTAGAAAATAGGCCTTTCTTTCTTAAAGAAAAGTTAGTTAGAAAACAAAGATCAGTGCAGTAGTTGCAAAGTTGTTTTCGATAGCACACGGTGGAAAATCAGTCATTCCAAATCACACGGGCAAGTAAAAAACATGAGGACTATTTTAAAATTATGGGCAAGATATGGGCTTTCCTATTTTTCTGTTTGGAAATTTTATCACTTTGTATCTGCACTCTCTCTACCAAGGGTATCAAAATTTGTATTCTAGCATTGTAAGTTCCCAAACACACACAGTTGTGTTACTGGGAGGCTTTTATATTATGACTGTCTTAAGTTTATCCACGCGGAGAATCCTGGTCAAAAAGTCATGTTAAAAGTACCTTGGACAAAATTATAAAGATATTTCGATTTTACGTTTAGGTACTCTAAACAGGTGCCCCAATGGGTCAGTAGTGAGGTTAAAGACAACCCATTGTGTTATTTTGTGCTTAACTTCAAACAAGCAGTCATAATATAGAGTAATCTCAGAAAGCACAAAATGCGTTTAATTACTACATTCACGGAGCTGAAACTTTGTCAGATAATTGCTTACAAAATCACTGAAAATTTTCCTTGCTGGACAACAGGAGTAGGGTCGTCGCAATTAACTTCTGGATCTCTTTCAAAATTTTAATTGTAAACCGCATTTCAGTTGAAAATTGTAAACACCTTCCAGGCTTTCAATTTATTTGTCCATCTTATATTCAATGATTGAATTTCCCATCCTACAGGTTGTTCGGAAAGTCACTGTGCAGTTTCGTCTGTTAATAAACATATAAGTACACAGTGACTTTCCGAACGACCTGTATTTCTTGTTTCACACTTTCAAATTTTAAAAGCGTAACGGTAGCGTATTAACGAGATCGAGCTCCTAACTTAAATCAAAACTGAAACCTGTAAATACCACATACTCATTACCAGGTAACGCTGATTTTTCCCCCTAAGAGTGACGAAACAGGTCTCGCAGAATAACAGGAAATATATTGAGAAAATTACTAGGGATTCCGTGAATCTACTTTTCTGAAAGAAAGATATTGAATACAACGTAAAGATAGAGTTGTTTTCTTTTATCCAATGATATAATCAAGTGTGTGCATTTTAAATGGTTGTTGTTTTGAATTTAACACAAAGCAACACGATGGGCTATTTGTGGTCTGCCCACCACGGGTAGGCACCCGCACATACACGCTGTACCACTGGAGGGCACATTTTAAATGGAAGACAGCAACTTTAACTAGATCGGGTCTGTGTTAGACTCCGTTGAAACAATTTCAAATCTGTCGTAGACTGAAAAAACACAGTGTTATACACGAAACAACAATACCATATCCTCGCATGTCACTTTCACTATCCACGTGACTGTTTGTCATAACTGATGTAGATTATACAGACTATAACCTTCTTTCATAAACAGTATGTATAACTTCGAAGAAATAATTCTCACAGGAAGGCAAAATTGATACCTTAGGTTAATGAAGAACAAACAGGACGTTAGAGAAACAAACTTACTGTCTTTCTCGACCAATCAATAAAAACAAAATTGAAAATTTTCATATGTTAATACAAACACTTGGCGTGGCTGTATACCAGAACCACCCCCACATTCAAGTCGTCTCAAGCATCCCTAATTTTGAAGTTTAAAAACCAGTCGGTTGTTATCTACTTATTAAAAAGTTGGAATAACTTTCTCTAGCATTTGTAAAAAAACAACAACAAAACATACAAGGAAATATAGATGACATGATAATTTAACGACAAAATACCCTTAACAAAGATGACATTTTTCAAGGATAAGACTTAATAAATATTAAAATGCCCTTTAACGATGATGAGGTCTTTACTTTAACAATGCAAAGCACCAAACTTAAAAACACAGAGTGAAATACCCAAAAAGAAAATTTATTAAGACAATTTGCGCATTTAAAATCAAATACCTTTAATGTCGATTAGTATATTTAAACATTATGTGATAGTAATACATTGATTAACGCAATTTAACACAAACTCTTTACAACACAACTGTTTTTTTATGAAATTTAATTTTTTTCTTACAAAAATATCTGTTAAATCGTGATATAAATCTTCTATCTCCTCCAGCCAATCAACGTCTACTTACTATCCAGCTTTACTCGGCTAATGTTTTAATGTGTATGTTATTTGTCTTATTTTTTCTTGTTGTTGCTCTACTGAACAAATTTAGTGTAAAACGATAATTTTCACTTAATAATATGTGAGGAAAAAAGAAAAGCAGGTCAAAATGCAAAAAAGTATTTCCATAGAGAACGAGTTTGAAGTTATAATACAGCGATTCGAAGCTGGTGAGAGGTAATGATATTTATCATGATTTAGGCTTAAATACGTCAACCATTAGAACATTTCCATTAAATGCTGAGAAAACAAAAGCATCTTCACTAATAATCAAGCACTTCGTTAGCTGATACTAAATTAACACGTTAACGAAGCAGTTTGATGGAAAGGGTGAAAACTGTTAGGATTAATCAAAAAACTCAATGTCGTATTGGCTTGTTCTGAATTTCGCATAAAGCCACGCAAGGCCTATCTGTCTATAATAAACCAGTGTAAGACTACTCACCACCAACTCTTGGACTACTCTTTTACCAACGAATAGTGGGATTCACCGTTACGTTATAACGCCCCCACGGCTGAAAAGGCGAGCATGTTTGGAGTGATGGGGATTCGAACCCGCCACCCTCGGATTACGAGTCGAGTGCTTTAACCACCCGGCCATGCCGGGCCTTTCTAGCTATATACAAATGAAATTTAAAATGTATAATCGCAAACTCTTATATTTTTTTTATTAAAAAAAGGATGACGTTTCAAACAAGAGCTCTTCATCAGGTCAAAAGATTTGAAGGAAGATACTGAAATGATGACTTCTCTTCGAATCTCGTAAATATAGATGAAACAGGGCTATTTTGGAAAAGCATGCCAATGCGCATTGTTATCTTCCGTCAATAGAAACATAATTCAACTTTTAATGGTTATTATAAACACCTTACCTTTCTGTTGGACGAAAAATGTTTCGGGTGACATGAAGTTGAAACCACTGCTTGTTTATCATTGTAAACAGCAGCGACATCAGCATTAATTTGTTTTTCAATGGGTGGAGGGGTTAAAAACAACACGTTTTGTACTCATGTGTAATATTTGAGGGGTTCGTTATCTTTCCATATTTTATTGTGCTAAATTATAATCAGATAAATGTTGGATTTCTATGTATTGAGTTTTGTAGCTCCAAAGTACTCGTAGACCTAAGAAAGGATCAGAAAATTTTTGAGCATTTTAGTGTGTCTAGCATTTTTTTCTTGGAAGTAAAAGTCCCTTCAAAGAGTGTTCTTTAGAACATTATTTAATTAAATAAATAATTACTTAGTGCAATTGTACCATTAGTATAAAAAGCAGGGTTAAACAGAATAATTATTATTGTAGGATATATTTGGTTAACTTCTTCTGTCCTCTTGTAGCTACTGATTGTGGAACAATGAAAGGTTTCTACAAAGCACATCTACCCCTTATATGGAGGTTAAACACGAATGCCTAAGTCACGCAACGTGATTTTTATGATTTGTTCATAAACTATTTCAGCCCCAGTATCAAATCCTATTGTGAGGATCTTGGATTTTAACCAAAAGCATTGTTACTTCTTGACGAGGTTTCTGGTCATCACACAACTTTGCAAGAACCCAGACTTCATTACCTGTTGAAACTAAACGATAAACAGAAAACACCGCTGCAGCAGGTCCAGAAGATTAATGGAGTCTAATTCAGACTTGGCCACTCACTAGATGAAACATTGCAGAGATCTTGCATCAAAAGGTTTGGAAGTCAACTCAGCTCCATCGAGTGGAGCTTGTTATATACCTGCAAGTGTACATGGACGAGATGATTGGCTCAAGAACGGTCTTAACACCGATAATCTCATGATATATCAAGGGAGGCAACCACTTCAAATAGTGTTACTTTTAATCCAGTGAATGGTCATAGATTAGAAGTGAGTTAAGAGGTGGATCTTCAGTGCTCTCGAAATGTCGTTTACTGAATAAAAGCAGTTATCTTAAACCCAGGTTATGGCATTAGCATCCTCGAAATAACAAACTGTAGAAATTACCGATCCATTTTGCTTGTGTTACTGGTGAATAACTTCCTTCAGTCCACGAAGTGTAACTCATGTATTAAAAAGAATAAGAGTATATTTTTAATCAAATTTTGTTACAGTATTTACTACATAGGTTAAAGTGACAATGCACACACGTGAAACAAAATTTCCTGTTCAAAAAGCAAGCGAACAAAATTCCCAATGTTGTTTTGTAGTCGTGGGCATTGGAATATGGTAATTAAAGTGAAAATAAGCAAGGCTTTCAGTGATTTTGGGAATGCATTTCTCTCATAACATCAAAAAAAAAAAAAAAAAAGAGGCTGCTAACACACCTAAGAGATTTAAGTTGAAAATTCTGAAAATATTTCAGACCCAATGAAGCAAAAGCAACTCAGTCACTTATGAGTTGAATACGTCACCTCACTTGCGGGATCAGATGGCTAATTGGGTCAAAAAAAAACAGCAACTCACCTCATAAAGGTATAGGTGACACTTGATAAAACACCCAATGCTCTGGCTTTCCTGACGCAATAGAGGTGTTACCAGAGCTGAAATACGCGATGTTAAAGGATATATTGTAAACCTTTGGAAAGCGTTTAACTTGAACATAAATTGTCAGAAAGAATAAAGTACATCAGTATGTTGTATTGATTTTTAATGCGTTAATATAATAAAATTTCTCGAAATCTATCTTTACCTATACAAGTAAATGTCTGAAGGTGCTTGTTTTAACATTTAAAAAAAGTGGCTTGCATTATTCCACTTGGTCTGCATAATACAATTGTCACTTCCAAAAGTACAATGTAGCTTACACTGAACGGGAGTCATTGTGAAAGATGCCTGGTTTGTATCAATGTTAAGAATCAGCAAAGGAGCTCAGAATGGTAATCTAGTAGATAAAGCCCGCAAGCTTGAAACTGAAACCAAAGAAATGTGTACATATGTACAAAGAAACTGAATTTCTTGGTTACATTGTAGGTAGAGGAGTCTCTACAGACCCTACAGAGAGTGCAGTGGTAAGAGACTGGACTGATTCTGTGACCAGGCAAGAAGTCCACAATATCTTTTGTTTTGTATCATATTTAAAGCTTGTGACAAACTTCTCGAATATAGCAGGACCAATGTTAGCTCATATTAAAAAGATATGCTTTGGACAGAGTGGAGGTTCTAGTGGTATCCATGACATCAAGTTTCTGGAAAACCAGTGGAAGTTATATCAAGATTACAGTAATGTTATCATTATTGCAGGACTCAGTAGAATGTGTAATTGTATATAACAGTCACATGGTTGTAGCTTCTAAAAGTATACCATACAAAGTAAAAAGTGCAGTTGCAGCCTCTATAAAACACTACTGGCACCAATTATAAGGCTAGGTGGACCACAGTTTGCTGAAAAAGTAAATTAATTTTAAAAATGCAGAAAAGATATCAAGCTGGATAACAATGTTGGAAGAATATTACTTTATCATAGTATATTGCCTTAGTCCACAAGATATGGATGAAGATAGATTGTCTCACCATATGGCAGGAACCTGTCCATTTATTGATCCTACGTGAACACGTTGGTACATTTAACTGATGCTTGTGTTAGAGAATAATGTTTAATATAATTCGGAATTTGCTATGTGTATCATTACAAAATTTAACTGTACCAAAATGTTCAGGTTTTTTTAATTTAGTATTTTTACAGAAGATTTGTCCATGAATTTGAAGATCTTTTGAAGGACAAAATTTGCAGTTAAAAATTAAAATAATTACACGGTAATTTTTTAAATGTCAACATCACTTTTCAAATTCATGGCAAAATGCATACATCGGAAATTACATAAACCAGATTTCTAGTTACATATTTCAATAGAAACCAGACATGCTAAAAAGCCTTCTAAACATAGTTGGGTTGGGTTTGAATCTTGTGCAAAGCTACATGATGGCTATCTGTGCTAGTGATCCATAATTTAGTAGTGTAGTGCTAGAGGGAAGGCAGCTAGTCATCACCACCCACTTCCAACTCTTGGGCTACTCTTTTACTAATGAATGGTGGGATTGACCATCACTTTATAACACCTCCCAATGGCTTAAAGAGTAAGCATGTTTGGTGCAAAGGGGTTTCAAACATTTTCATTTTTGAAAAGCTATCCTAGATTTTTTTAAGGGTGGTAATAAAACTCTTTTCTTTATCCTAAAACTAATTGCACATTATGCCAATTTTAAGTACAGATATGGTTGATGTCCTAAGCACCCCTAAAACCTCAACACAGGAGTTAAATTTAGTTCAAAATAGTTTCTCACATTCTAATACTAATTGTTAAATGAACTGAGTTAGGAAAATAACAGTTCTGAAAACTCATTGACCTTCTATTTAGAGATCTTTCATCACATCTTTTTCAATAACTTTGATTTTACTTGTGAGAAGTTTCATGCAATTTGCAAGAGGTGAAGGTAATGTTAACATACACACATATATACATGTCTGGACCAATAGAGATTAATACACAATGTATTCTTTATTTGTTATTCAAATTGCATGCTATTAACAACCACACACACATCTATGTTCTGTACATTTGCCATCATGATATATGCTTTCCTGAAACATGTACAATAGATATTGTAAATGTTTTAAACTTGAAGAATATAATGTTTATTTTCCATACGAGTCTAGACATCTGAGACACACTGTATAGTATAACTGAAAACTTTAGTTATAACATTTTGTGTTATCTAGGAACACACAGTAACTTCCATATTTCAGCAGGAAAATGCAAATTAGAGGAGTTTCCTGATGGAAAATACAAGCCAATTATGATTTAGTTGAGAGTTATAATTCATATAGAATTACACAGTAGTAAGGTTATATCTGCATAAAAAGCGACAGTAATTGTACTAAACACATTGCCCCCCGCTAGTACAGCAGTGTGTCTTTGGATTTACAATGCTAAGATCAGGGGTTTGATTCCCCTAAATGGGCTGAGCAGACAGCCCTTTGTGGCTTTGCTACAAGAAAACACACACACACAAAACACATTATGAGAGAGATCAATTTGGAGAAACTGATTGAAACTACAAAGATCTAAGTGTAGCATTGCATCATAATGAAAAAATATATAAGAACTTAACAAAGGTGTCACCAGATAAAACATGTTAATATTTGGAAATAAAAAAATTACTAATGATACTATAAAAATCCTTAGCCAGTTTTCTTGGATTTCACACAAAACTATCTGGACAACCCACCCTGGACTGAGTTGTGTAAGACCAGAGGAAAGTCAACTTGTCATTACTTCCAACTCTTGGGCTAATCTTACCAATGAATAGTGGGATTGACCATCATATTATAATGTCTCCATGACTAAAAGGTCGAGCATGTTTAGCATTATGGGGATTCTAAAGGACAGCCCTCATATAACAAGTCGAGTCCCACCATTTTTTGAGTCTTCCATCACAAAGAATTCAAGAGAAGATTTCAGTACAGCACTTGAATGTAAAATTCAATAAATTTATTGGTTCATGATGTCTTAATACAGAGAAACTTAAAACCTTTGATTTCTAACATTGTTAAAATCTTGGCACTAGTCTAGTGCTTGAGAATATGAAAAATACAGAATTTGTTTTGGATATTCATACAAAGCCATCAGCCAATGTCACCCACTGACCACAAACTCTTAGAACAACTATACTTCGGAATTTGACCACCCCTTCTTGCAGTGTGCAAAATGAACAATTTTGTGACAAAAAGACAAGAATTACAAACTCTGCATATTCAAAATCTGGAGTCCCCTGCTAGTACAGCGGTAAGTCTATGGATTTACAATGCTCAAATCAGGGGTTCTATTCCCTTCAGTGGGCTCAGCAGATAGCCCACTGTAGCTTTGAAAACACACTCGCACACATATATATAATCTGGTACATTAAACACTCTTTCCTTCTCCCTACCTTGGTCCATCATTATGGTATTAAAGACATTTCATTATCAACTGAAACCAAAAGAGAATTCATTAGTACAGCAATGAACTGTAGTCAGTTAAGAAGTTATCAACAGATCAAGAATGATCACATGAGGAAAAGATCAGGACTACATTAGTACAGCAATAAACTGTTGTCAGTTAAGAAGTTATCAACAGATCAAGAATGATCATATGAGGAAAAGATCAGGACTACATAAAGTATTAAGTGGAAGATAATTTCACATTATTAAGAGTTATCAATGGGAGAGAGGAACTGATAAACATTTAATGCTAAGAGAAAAATATCCGATCCACAGAACAAATCATAACTTTGTGGTACAATACTGACAGTGTATGTTATTGCTGTTAAATATTTACATCGGTTTCACAGCTTCAACTAAAATGTACTGGGTATCGGTACAACTGTTGTTTAATATTGGGCACACATTTATGGTCACTTATTCTATTTGCTGCTGTTCTTGTATTTTCAACACAAAGCTACATAATGGGATGTATACATTCAACCTAACATGGGTAACCAAACCTTAAATTTTAGTAAGTAGATAAATTTAACCCTGGCCTACTGTGGGGACACAAGCAGGAACTAAACATTTATGAGTTATTTTTAAGACATCTTGTATGAGAATAATTATTGAAGATATTCACAAAAGATGTCACAGTTGCAGATTTACATATTGTTGTAGAAATGATACCTGTTATTTATTGCATATATTGTAGTTTGCAATACTGTTTAAATAAAATGTTTTGCAGAAATTACTACATTTATTTATATATAAAACCGATGTAAAAGGATACAATGAATTCTACTTAAAAATACTTGCTTTCATATTTACAACAAGTTCAAACTGTTGAAACATGAAACTATCATTTAAAATGCATAAACTAAATTAAATAAGGATATTACATTGTAATAAATAGATACACAAAAGGAAAACCTTACTAGTTTGATGTGAATATCATGACAGTGCGAAATATGGTTTTTAAATAGTAGATGACTTAAGTACAAACCTACATAAGAGGTTGTGGGTACTGTGCCTGTTTCAGGTACTGAAATTGTATTTTGGCATTATAAGCTCTTACACTTACTGCAAGGAACATTTCTAAATGGAATACACCAAATTTGTTACCACGATTTTATTTAAAAGTTAGGTATGTCAACTTCACATATATCAAAGATGCATATTTTCAGTACAACACTGTTGAAGATTAATCATATAATTAGTATTTTAAAAAAATTCATATTATGTACTATTTCTATAGTTCACTTCACTCGTGTATATGTAGATAAACCTACACAAAGGCTACACTTTCCCAAAGAAATAATTAAGGCTTCAAAGATTGACTATATATAAGAATATTTGTTACTAATTTACCATATACTTGTTTGTCATTAGATCATCTCATCCATGCAAAGAACCTGGCAACTAATATTGCTTGTAAATGAACAGGCTTATATCAAGATTCAACATGATAGAAACTATAATTGATCTTTTATGGTCTCAACTTGTGTAACTACAGAGCTACATCGTGCATGGAATATTTTAGCCATTTTCACTACTGGTATTGATAAATTTCATAATCCCTCACTGGTATGGCACTGAGACAGCAGGGTGTTTGGATGTTTGATTTTTTTTTTCCTTTTTGTTGCTTGGTTTCTTTATATACAAACAAGTTTAATTTCAATTTATTCTACGTATCAGATTTAAAGATCATTTCATATAAAGATTATTTATATTCATCTGTAACATGCATATTTTTATGAAAGAAAATAAATACTTTATATTTATATGACACAATAAAGATCACGAGTACTTCCAAATCCAAGTTTACAGGAACTACCTACAGCTAATTTATGTCAGTACAAAAGATATATGCTTACAAGTATTTTTATGTAGCTGTGCTTAACCTTCATACAACGATTTACACACAACATGCAACAGTCAACTTCAGCGTCCATTTTTTTTAAATAACTTTAGTTTAAATATTTCAATGATCATGACAACTGTTATAGAATGTATATAACTATTTTCATAGTTCAATGACTTTCACATAGCTTTTCCTCTAATTATACCATTGGTACTCAAAAAAAAAAAAAGGTTTGATAAAAAATTTGTCTTAAGATTTTAAAGGATTTTTGGATGTTTACACAGAACAAAATAAAATGATGTAATTATAATCACGTATGAAATTTTTATAGAACTGATTTCCTTTTTCAAAATATTTTAATGAAATACAAATTATATATATATATATATATATATATATATGTAAAAAATTTATGTTAGATTCCACCTGTACACAAACTACAAAAATCAACAATGCCATGAACTTCTGAATTTTATGAATTATACAGTTTTATATATTACAATCACCAAGATCTAACGTATTAATTGCATTTTTTTCTTTAAACTTCTGTCAGAATTTACATTTAGAAAGTAGTCATAGACATTTATATTGGCAAGTGTTTAATCATTTCCAACATACAGACAAAAACAGTTAATAATGCGCACTAGCCTAGACTGCACCGAGTGAGTGCCAGCTCCCTCATTGCACTTGTTTCAATCACACCAAACATAACAGTGAAAAACTCGCAATATGTGCTTTATGACACCAAAAGCAGTGAAAAACAAACAACAGCAGTTGACTTGTATGTATTTGTAGTACCAGAGAGAGAGATAGAGAGAGAGAGTTGAATTTCTTCTCAGTTATATACAACATTAATTTTTCAAATAATCAATACAAAGAGCAAATAGTCTTACTAATATTTGTATTACCTGTTTCCTCAAGCAAATATCTAGTGCTTTCACTTGGAATGTATTGGGCCAGTTAATAAAATATTAAAAAAAGCTATCAAACTTTGGTTCTGGAATAATAAAGTACTGTAATGTAATGTTAACAATGTCAGGACTGCAAATGTCATACCAACCTGGCTCAATACATGGTGAGGTTCAAAAATAAACTGAAAGGTGTGTTGTGTGTCTAGGCAATTCTGATATCTTTATACAAGGGGTTTAACATGGTGTTCAGTTTTACCCCTGCGGGTGTTGAAGAGAAAATATTACAGTTTAAGAAATTTTACTTTGGGTTTTTAAGTTGATTAGATAGCCAGTCGAGTCCCTCGTACAACCCATCTCCACTGGTAGCACAGGTGGCCTGGATGTACCAATTACGGTTTCTCAGTGAATGAAGGCCGAGTTTATCTGTGATTTCTGCCGCATTCATGGCATTCGGAAGATCCTACAAATAGATTTTCTTTCCCTTAATTAAAAATTTTTAATGTAACAAAAATAACAGGAAAGCTAAAACAAACATTTTTGTGTATAAAACATCAAAAAATTGAACAAATTTATATTTGTTTGAAATTATTTTACACTACAAGGTGAACTATATGTAACTAGTAGCACTTGTGCAGAAATAAGACACTGATGGGATCAACATATACTTATTAACACGAAATACAAAACTATTTCTACATTAACCTTACGCCAGGAACAAAACTTAAGTTACCAACTACTATTATCTGTGCAAACAAAAAATTAAGTATTGTCATCATTATACTAGTAAAATGTATTTTTGAACATTTTTTTCAGTTTTCTGAAGAAATGTGTACAAGTTTTATTATTGTGTCAGCATATTCAATAAAAACCTTACATATAATCGGTTATGTCAGATGTTTTGATGGTATAAAGGGTATCCATAAGTTTTCTTAAGTTACTTAAAAACAATAAATTAATGGTAACAAAAGTTATTGTCAAAGCATGTGCGTAGTGCAGCTTAAGTTTCAACATATTAAACAATCTCTTGGACTTACAACTACTCTCGATCAATTCATAAAATTTGGACCTTAGTTTAATTTACATTTCAAACTAATTAGCTGAAAAACGTGAAATTATTGTAAACTACTAAATCATAAACACACACTCCCTAAATTACAAGTCTGCATGTTTCTAAGCTAACTTTTTAAACTAAATTTCTGGATCAATACAAATGTAAATCCAAAAAATAAGAATGAGTTAAATGTTTTAAATGCTGGAATTTTTCAGTCTGTTTAAATCCTAAAAATGGAACAAATGAGGCTTTAGACAACCTGATTTTCTACAATGTTCATAAAAGATAAAGTTGTTTGTTTATCAGGTTAATACATCCTCGCACAAACTGACATTCTTTTTATAATAATGACTTAACCTTTTCTAGATTCTAAAAATTATTGAACAAGCTATTTGAACTTTTTAAAATAAAGGAGCATTTTCAAATGGAACTTTTAAAGAAATATTGAGGGTTACTAAGTGTAACAGTACAATATCTCGCATTTATTTTCAAATAAAGAACTAAATTCTTAATCAAATGTATAAAAGATATTCAACATTTTCATGTTAATAAAAAAATACTCATCTATCTTGCACTAATGCATGTGTTTAAATGAATTACTTAGATCATCAGAACAGATGTACTAACTTGCCAGTAAACCAGTTTCTTGAAAGTGATCCAATGTTTAAATATTAAGTTAAATTATGTTTACATTGTCACATTTATATACTGAGAAGCTAAAGCATAATTTACAAATAAGTGCACACAGAAAAATCTTCTTGAATTTCTATATCTTAGTACATTCTCTACAAACAATAGAACCATACCTGTTTATTAGCAAAAATCAGAAGAACCGCATCTCTTAGTTCATCTTCACCTAACATTCTCATTAGTTCTTCCCTAGCTTCTCCAATACGCTCCCTGTCATTACTGTCAACTACAAATATAAGACCTAAAAGCAGCAATAGGAAACCGTCTTGTAATAAATACAGTTGGAATATAGCAAAATTATTATTAAAAAAACAGATCAGTGACAACACAATACACATATAAAAAAAACAAACTTCACTACAAATTTGGAATTTATTATGGGATTTTTCACTTCTAAGAGAGTTTAATCAAATGTTTACTTACTGAATTATTTCCTCGTCAGTAGGAGCGTCTTATTTCTATGTTACAAACACTGTTTTAAGAAACAGGGTTATTTACATATGAAGGGAATTATTTTATGGTAAAATTGATCTTGATAAATAGCACATTTACATTTTATTGACTAAATGTCAGCAGAGTTGTTCTATGGAACTTCATCCACTACTGATATAATTTTACTAGAGTTTTAATATTTCACAGTGAGTAACTCATGAGTTATGAGTTGTACGTCTTCTAGTGGCAATCAAACCTCAAGCCCATGTTTCTTTAAGTTTATCACAATATGGTACAACAACTGGAATAATTAGAAAATCTTTCTTGTTTACAGCCATTTAGGTGTAATGGTGTATTTATATTAAACTGAGGTATGCTAATTATCTATTAAATTCTCCCACAACATTTTTTTGCAAGTAAAATAAAATATAAAAACCAACAAAGATCCAAACACTTCACCACCAATAACCTATGGCTTGAACCACCTTGTATGCCAAACAATCTTAAGAATCCTACTGCATACAATAATGTCCAAAGATTGAAGCTTATGAGGAGACATAAAATACGTAATAACTAACCAATGATCAGCAAAAATTTTTTGAATATCATGTCAGCAAGTTGGCTCTGCTACCAGGAGGCTGTACAACCTTGTACACTTCAGGATGCCATCTATGTTACATCAAGTTGAGAAGCAGCCAACCTAATACATTCAGTCTTTTGCAATGTGTTCTGTAATATAACACTGAATGTTGTTGTTTTTTTATAAAAACAACCCATTTTTAAAATCTTCTGAATAAAGTAGCCACAGACATGGCTTTCTTCTTGAATATCAAAGCTGACATAATGAATATGAACATTCTTTTGAGCAAACACAAGTATGAAAACCATGTCATATTTCCAAAAACTGTCTGCTGGTTGCATTCAAAGAAACATGAAACAGTTTGATTGCCTCAGTAACTTCTAACAGCCCAAGATAAGGATACTTTACAGCAATTGATGGTAGATGAGATGATGCATTTTCGCTGCAGCAGTTTTTAGGTTTCTTATTTATGGATCGTGGGTAAAATTTGAAAAAACTGTCTTCATAAACCAACCCATTTGCTTGGTCTTCTATTCTGATGAAAAACTCTTATCAGTGCAGGCCTCAAAACCTTGCACGACAGGTTGCTTTTGTAATTAAACATTTCACCAAGGCATCTAGTATTTTCTTCCATTTTATTCGCGCACAAGTATGTGTTCAATAGAACTCAAATTTAGAAGAGTTCTGGATTCTTGAAAGTTGAACTATTTCTCCATTCTTTTAGTGCTAAATCAAATTTTATTTATAGGATTCTAACAGCAGATTCAGCACTTCACGTCCTTTCAAGACTGAAGCACTGCAGTTGCACAACGTTACTAATTTTATGCTACTTTGTTTTTCTTCTTTTAATTCAATTAATCAGTGTGCATGTTTAGAATAAGATGTGACCAATAACAGTCAGTTAAGGTGATACTAACAAGTGGTTGTTGATGTCATTTGATTCTTAGCATGCACTAATTTCTATGAAAATAAATACAGCCCCCCCGTAACTTCTCAGTACAAACAATAGTGAAGTTAGGTTAGGTACAACAGAAGTCCTTTGCTGATCTGTACAGTGTTGTACTTTCTAAACTCTCAAACACATTGATAGTTGGAGTACTATTGGCAACTGCTATAAATTCTAAAATTTACCGTTGATACACTGCTATGAGGACATTTGTATGTGCAACCTAATGATAGTTCGATGTATTATTACACTCCTAGTTTGATTTCCTTCCTTTGAGCATGTCACAAGCACCTGTGTAGAAAGACAGCTATTTTCTAAGCAAACAACCAGTGGACATACCAATTCATATTATACCATATCAGTGATAGAACATCTGTAACTGACACAAAATAAAAAAAATAATGCATCTCTAGCTACCTGGAGCACTGTTACTATGAGGTTTCTTCAATGTCAGCATTAATCTAATCAACTGCATTTTTATTTCTTTTAGTGTTTCTAGATGCATCAGTCATTTTTGGTTTATCATCTACCATGATGTGCACGTTAACAGCACAGCCATTTGTTGATCGACAGCAGTATTCAACTTGATCTCCAACATTTCAGATTCTACTGTTTATGAGCCATTTATTAGTCCCTTTTTTAGCAACTGAGAAGTGGCCTACTTTCAACAGAAAAAAGTTTATAAATGTAGTATTACATTATGGTACACAATAAGAATAAGCAAGTGGCTTAGGCTAACTACAAGAAGGATTTGAGCATTTCTTCTCAACTAGACATTTCTTGTAGTGTTTCTTGGCAACCTAGAGCATTTGAGAATGTAAGGCCTCAAGGTAGCAGGACCTATGACAATGTACTAAACAAATTTCAGAGAACGTACTAATTTCACCAGTAGTCACCTGCATATTCTTGGATATTTTGTCCTACAAACCCTCTTTCTGATGGAGCTGAGAACACTTGTACAGCGTCAAAATTTTCATTCAAATTGTCACTAGTATCTTCTTGGCATATAAGATGATGACAACAGCCAGTATTTTGGATATATATATATTTTTTAGAGGGAGGATATTATTCAGGGTATACATGACCCAATACACTGCCCACCACAACATATATTTACCACTTTCATTATGCAATTGCAATGATGGCTGAAACCATGCGGAATTTAACACTAATAAAAAAAAATATGCAGCAAAAGACATTTAAAACATCCATACCTTGAGTGTTTTGGAAATAATGACGCCACAGTGGTCTAATTTTATCTTGTCCACCTACATCCCATACGGTAAAGCTTATATTCTTGTATTCTACTGTTTCTACATTAAATCCTGGAACAGGAAATTAGGTAATTATTAGAACCATATCATTTATGGAAAAAACTTTTGAGAATTGGTCTATTTAATTTTTAAAAAATGTAAGATGCTGATTCAGTACCTTAAACTGTTATGACATCAAATATTTTAAAATTTGGTCATATCAGACAACATAATACATCAGAAATAATAAATGAGGTGATAAAAAAAACCCTAAAAATGAGATTTAAAATGCCAAAATAACCAGTAATGCGACACATCGCATGATGAATAAAATATTTGAGAAAACAGATTCAATTCCAAAAATGTGCCTTACCTAACATAAAAATTACCAAATTTTTAGGTCACAGAATAATTTAAGGTATTTAAATTTCTGATAAATGTTTCAAATGTATTTCAAAGCTCAAAATTATAAAAAAGAGCTAACTATGAAGAAACTCAGTGCTAGAACGTACAATAAACATTTCATACACTAATATAAATTTAATTCAGTGAACAAAAGGATACTCAAAGGATAAAACTATAGAAAAATAACAGGTTATAAATATTTTATTACACATCTTCCTTGACATTGAAATAACATTTTTTTACCTTCACATAATGCCAAATATCTATACCATGCTGTAAAAATTAAGCAAACCATCAAAAAGCACGAGAAACAATACGACAAAACTTTCTATAATGTAACACATACGAGTGTATTCTAATAATTACATAAGCTGCAGTTCACTGATTGGCAAGTTTATTAGCTAACGGTTACCATAACAAACAGTCTTAAAGCATAATAGGAACCATATTTGTTTTACCAGCAGGTTTTGTCTTTTCACAATTAGTACCATGCCACTCTCTTGCACAAAATTTCTCCACATTCACTCAAATATACAGGATAATTGTTTTCCTCATCTCAAAAAATTTTCTTTAACCATAAAGCTGCAGAATAAATTATCTGTACTATCCTCACTGCAGAAATAAAAACCTAAGTGTAACATTACAACCCCCACAAGACCATCACTGAGTCGTCACAAGATTAAATATATAATTGGGTTCTTTTTTTTTGTTCAGATACAGACTTAATTTATGAACTATAAACATTTTAAAATACTGGTAAGTATGACTTCCAATGTCACACAACTGTATTTTACAGTATTATTATTATTATTATTTTCTAGCCCTTAAACAGCAACCATCATCAATTAATGCTGCTATCCACAACATTCCCAAACTTTCATTTACTCTTCAAAAAAATTATAAATTCCCCTTGCAAACTCTTGTAAAATGCTGATCTCCATCAATGCTAATGACAAATGATTCCATGAGCCATTCCAATCTCCCTCACAGTGAAATAAAATTGTCTCAACCCTTCCATTACGTGTTGGGTGAAATCAACTCACCTAATAACCACGAAATTATACTTTGATTTCTAATAATGTGTGCTTATCTTTACAAAATTTTGCAGGTTACTGGTAAACATTACAAGGCGTTTGCACACAAAAATATCAGGTTTTCAAATTAAAGATTTTTTCTTTCAAGACGTTGATTATCCCAACATGCAAAGTAATTTTAAGATTAAAAATATTTTTATGCATCAGAACACTTTCAAATTTCACATGTAAAATCTTTATAACGTACATGTAATTACGCACTTTTTAGAATAAACTTCATATGTTATCTTATTTTAAATACTGTATCTACAAGGGAGTTGGGTCGATTTGACTGATTTCTGTAAAAAAATTGGGACATTTTTTTCTAGTTATTTAAACTTAAATTTCATAACATGCATTTTTTTTTATTATACTGATCTTTCAGCAGTGCCTGTCTAACATTATAAAAGTTAAAACAATGCAGAACACTTGCATTCATATTACTGTATTGCAGAATAAAACAGGCCTTTTGTTGTATTGGCTGTATTGTAGTTGACCAGTATTTGGTAAAACAGTCACATTTCACTAAAGACATTATATAAGAATATATATATATATATACTTACTACTTACAAGTTCTTAATTTTTCTTAAAATATACAACAGTAAATAAAGTAAAGCAAATAATTTCGTCTGGTTTTGACCTAGGTTGCTAAGTCTTATAAAATTATATATGTTGGGGATGTGAAAAGAAATTAGATTTTATATAGTGCACACACACACACTCGAAATAACCAAAATAACATAATTTACAATACTGCTACCACACAATTCCAATATAACTTATCAAACTTAGCAAGCAAGCTGTATTTTGGCTTAATAAAATATGAAATTTCAAGCAGACTAAGGACTCAACTTATCAGTTTGACAATTTGTATTGAAATTATGATAACATCATAACACTCAAAAATGCCCAAGAAAGCCATCAGGTGGACATTCTGAGCTTATGACTGATTATTCACGAGTCACTGATAGAAGTGTATCTGAGAGCATTCCCAAAAATTGAAATAGATGAACGGGTTCAGTGTGTTTGAATCAGTAAAGGAGTGGTAACTCAGCAAATAGGAAATACACAAGGTTCTCAATATCAGTAATTTGAGTTCCTAATTCATAAGAAATCATAGACTTTGTATTTGGACACAACAAGCATCTAAATAAATGTTACATTCAACATTCATCATGACATAAAAAAATTATCAACATTTAACGAGTTGACTGCCAAGCCTATTTTGCTGATACATTCCTAGGTTCCACTAGTCATTGTACAATTACTTCATGTGGCTGTCATGTCCCAGCCAATAAGTGACTCTTAAAAAAAAGAAAAGAAATTAAAAAGAGCATGACTCACCAATGGTTATGTGGAAGCCAACGTGTTATTTTTTAATACTTATTTTTAAGTCATGAATCATACTAAAATTTGAATTATATTCTATAATTTGATACAAAACTTACTGTGATACATTCAAATAGCAGTTCAATAAAATTTTGAATGCAAGTCAACAAACTCAATTACAAGGCATCTGGCCTGTAGCTATAGCATTAACTGGAACATGGCCTATCTTTTTCAAACCTTAAACGTGTCTTCATTCCACTGATTTCCCATATAATGTAATCTTCAATATACATCTTATTCTTCTTTTCACAAGAGAAAAGCCAAGCAATCTTAATCTATTTCTGTGCGATAACCCTTCTATTCCTAGCCATCTCAGAAGCTTTCCTTTGAACCGTTTCCAATAAACCATATCCTCAGCCCGCCATGACCAAGCATGTTAAGGCATGCGACTTGTAATCGTTGGGTCGTGGGTTCGCATCCCTGTTGCATCAAACATGCTCGCCCTTTCAGCCGTGGGGACATAATAATGTGATGGTCAATCCTACTATTCATTGGTAAAAGAGTAAGCAAAAAATTGGCAGTAGGTGGTGATGACTAGCTGCCTTCCTTTTAGTCTTATACTACTAAATTAGGGACGGGTAGCACAGATAGCCCTCGAGTAGCTTGTTACGTTTTTTATGTATGTAGACTGAACGCAACAGAAAGACACAGATAACAGCTTATATAATTTATTACAATAAACTATTATATATGTAGCAGATATAACATAAATTATTCAACAACAATGACAGATATTCAGTTTAAAATTAATTACAATACAAAATGGTACTGGCCTGTGTCCAATATAATGATTCAGAATGAAAGTCCAAAAGTCCAGATCAGAAATCCAAAATTCCAAACTAGGGTGTGAATTTGGTCCCATGAAAAAATTCCAAAGTTTGAATGGAGAAGTCCAGAAACAATTCACAGTTCAATAAATTTGACGAAGTTCTTTTTGTGATGTTTTTGATGAATGTCACAGTTTTGTCATTTTCCAACTTTTCCGATCTTCCCTAAACAGTCCTGTACGTGTTGACCTTCAGTATAACCAGTAATTCGAATGAATCGTAAAGATTCACGAAATAAAATCACAGCTTCTGTAGATCTAGCTCCAGTCACAAATCCAAGTTGAATAAACACACAGCAAACATTCAAACTTTCTCAAACGAACGACTGACTCTGACGGTTCTTTCTCGTGTCACCATCTGTTTTTATACCAGTAGGCCTACTGTTTTCTCGAACAACCGGGTAACTTTCACAAAATTCCAGAGCAATCTGCGCATGTCTGTTTTTGCACGAGACTCGTCGCCTAGACACCAAGGTGACATACATTCTATTTACAATCAAATGATCGATCTACCTAATTCCGGAAATTTCTACATGAATAACAATGTATATACATAATGCTTTATACATAACACAGAGTAATCTCGATTAGTCTCGTACAGACACCAGGCCAATACAAATGATCGATCTTGCTAGTTCTAAAAATTTCTACATGAATAACAACGTATATACATAACACTTTATACATAACATAGCTTTGTGAGAAATTCAAAAAACAAAATCATATTCTCCCACAGATAATGAGAAACATTTTACAGAGTATTATGCATGTGATTTAACAAGTGATTTGTAAAAATAGACATTTACATATTTTGACTTTTAATTCACTGAACTAGAGCAACCACATCTCATTCTCCTAATTTCTATTCTTCTATTTTATTTAATTATTCTTTATATGAGACTGGTGAGTGGAGGTTAAGACAAACAGATGGTGTATTCCCATTGCAATGTGGATCCTATTTATGCAGTCACCTCCAAAACCTAGGATACATTTTATATCCCACATTATAACTTGTACCTTGGAATCCTTTGAAGTAGTGCAGCATTTATTTTTGTTTTGGTTTTGTTTTTGTAATAACAAACTGTATATATACAAATAACCAAAAAGTAAAAAAGAATACTTTATCAATATCACAAAATTACATTAATTTATCAAGTTTAATAAATAAGTTGTATTTGTGTCTAAAAAAATATGAAATCACGAACTGGCAAAAGATTCAATTTACTAACTCGAGAATTTTTCTCAAAACAAAGAGAGGATGCCATTATATTTGAAAATAGCTGAAAAAGTAATTGAATTTCTAATTAGTTATTCACACATAATGTATAGAAGTAAATGTATACAAGGGCCTGTTTCAAAAATAAAAAGAAATGAGCAGGGGAAGGGTCACTGTCTGATTCACTAAATAGTGATAGCTCAGCAAATATAAAAGATTCTGTATTCTTTATTGTCAGTATTAGTATTTTGAGTTCTTAATTGTTACAAATTTATATATACTTTGTATTTTGATATCACAAACATCTAATTTAAACCAGTGTTGCACTCAACACAAAACTGATGCTTAGGTGTTTGTTTCATATTTTATGAAGGAATTAAAATGTATATTAAAATTTGAATTATAATTACAATTTCATTCCAAACTTGTCATTCATTCATAAAATAGTAGTTCAATAAAATTCTGTATGCAAGTCAGCAAATGCCATGACATGACCTCTGACTCATGACCCATCTCAAAAGGGTAAACAGCTTTTACCATTTATATTAGCCAATTTTGAATTTGCATTATCAAAAATTTTCTCATAATACTCACCGCATCAGAAACACAGAATAACAACCATGGGAACTTTAAAACATAAATATTATTTTTTAAATTTATTTGATTTAGAATACAATGAAGAAAACACTACATAACAGCTATTTATTATACAGTTATGAATAATCCCTGAAATAATTTTTCATACATACAGTATTCTCAATGATGCCATGGGTTAGGAAAGTCATGAATAATTGTGTATCAAAGGGATTATTAGTTTTGTAGCAACAAATATAAACCTATGCTTTTGGAAAGGCAGAAAAATTATAAAAATCTGTGACAGGTAAGACAGTTATGGATAAAATGAAATTTGGAATTTAATTTTTTATTTGCAAATTATGCTACATAGATGTCACAAAACTATCAATTGTAAAACATTTCAGTTAAAAACTGCTGAAATCTGATATCAGGTCTGCATCTTTCACCTAAAAGGTGCTCAGTAATATAAATACGGTTCATCAGATTTTCACAAATGATTTTTCTTCAGACATTTTCAATCTAATGAGTAAGTTTACAATGTTATTCATAAAGAAACAAACAAGAAGCAAAAGTCTTAACAAAGAATCTTATTTTTTCTTGAAATACACACAACACTATCACCACCTTTTTTCCTATATTAGGACAATGTACAACATGGTCATTAAAAAATACACATGAAAAATTTGTATCACTGATGATATACTGTCAGAAATCTGAAACACCAACACAGTAAGAAGAAATGGAAATATTACCCTAATCACATTTTTTTTCATAATGGAGCATTAAAATATGCTTTCCAATGTTTAACTACATACACAAATACAAATGTCTACCACATAAAACTACAATAGAGTAATAAATGCAGACACATACTTTAACCAATCATCAAATGTTCACTGTTAAGAACGGAGATTCTGCAAGTTAAATAATCATGTCAAATAAACTGAATATCCATTATCTTAAAACATTATGAACTCACCTATAGTTGGAATAGTAGTAACAATTTCTCCTAATTTTAATTTGTATAAAATTGTTGTTTTTCCTGCAGCGTCAAGCCCAACCATCAGAATACGCATTTCTTTTTTGCCAAACAGGCCTTTAAAAAGATTAGCAAATATGTTTCCCATTGTGCGGACCTGACCAGAAACCTACAAAAAGAAGTTTAATAAAAGAGAAATTTAACATTTGTATGGTAAGATTTAATTTTAAGTTGACCAAAAATGCAAGTTAACTAAGTGAAACAATCGAATTAAAACTGGTCTGAGCTTGTATAACACTTAAATCTGCTTGTAACTCTAAATAAAATTTAGTATTTATCCAAAAGCTTGAACCATTTGAAACGATGTCTTGTGGGATAATAGTATGAAATACAATAGATTACTCAGGCCAGTAACAGTTTTACTGTTGAAATGTTTACATTTTACATGTTCTTGTAAGCCAAATTTAAAAATTTCCATTTTTACCCCCTAGAGCATACTTTGTATTAACTAATAAAACAGGCATTCATATTTAAACTTCAAAAAAGTTGTTTGGGTTTAAATAATGGATTTTCCACAATTCAGCTACACAGATACTGAAAGTATTCTTTTTTTTACTATCATATGAAAATTTTTACAATTCAGGAACACAAAACTCTTACTTTGATTACAACAATGAATTTTTTTTATTATATTTAGATTATAGAACAATTAATAACTTTCATCTCAATTGGTCTAGAGAAATCTGTAGCCAGTAATTATCAATATTTTAAGTGATAAAAACTTTTAATGAAAATTATTTACAATCATGTTCTTGTAAGCCAAACCTAAAAATATCTATTTTTACATCTCATACAGCTTTTTCACAAAATGATATATGTACTTTTAACTTACGTGAATAATTTCCACTGAAAGTTTTTATTATACTTAAAATTCTGATAACCACTGGCTATCAATTTATCTTGACCAACTGAAATGTGAGGGTTATCAATCGTTCTATAATTTAAATATAATAAAAAATGTTCATGATAAGCAAAATAAATTTACAGTTTTCTTTTCCTGAACTGTAAAAAATTTCTACATGATAGGAAAAATAAACAAACTTTCAATATCTGTGTAGCTGAATTACAGAAAATCCATTATTAAAACCCAAACTGTTATGAAGTTTAAATTTGAGGGGCTTGTTTAATTAGTGGATACAAGCAAAAGTATGCTCAATTTTGAAACAGACTGTCATACTTCCAAACGTTTCTCTGCCTTATATGTTATGCATCATTCCCTTTACTTTAATCAAAGCTTCAAGTATCCCAATCTCATTTATGATAAAATAGAAATAAAACAAATTTTGCTTCATTGCCAGAAGACGTTTCTTGTAGATTCTGCAATTATTTTCACTCGTCTTCACTACTGCAGTACTTGTATAGGTTATTTTATTGTTACAGCAATATATCTAAAATGGAGTCTCATATCAAATAGTAATATTTAATGGAGTTTAAGTTCCTTCTGACTGCTTGTTTGTTGGTAAAACGTAGCCAACTCAGGTTTATAATCTTGTATTTGTGTTAGAGATGCATTTTGTTGAGTTTTAGGATTTCTTCTTGAAATATTAAAAAAAAAAAACTGTTTTACAATGGGCCATCACATGGATGTGACAAAAAACGTTTCACTTTTAATATCTTATAAAACATTTCACTTGTAAAAGTGTCATTGAAAAAAGATTGAACGTGCTACTTAAATGAATGAAATCAAAATTTGTGGCCAACCTGGTGATATTTGGTTTTTACTCACCATCACATCCTAAACTTGATTAAAAATTCTAGATGACTAACTAATAAATGAATATTCTTAACAATGCTGTAACCATATCAACCAGTTTGGCCACTTTTCGAGTTAGAAAGTGATACTTGATAGTAACCAACATTAGTTTTAGGAGTGCAACCCTATTATTTGGAGCAGACCTATGCTATTCAGAACCAACTAGATTTTTTAAAAATATATGGCAGTTATTTTTCCTCTGTAAAACAGTATGAACAACTTCCTTTACACTAATGTGTTGGAATTTATAGATCAAAGATTCCTGTTATCACTCATGTATCTGGTTCAGCCACATGTATCATAATGTATGGTAACTGCTTAAGCTAATATCACATGCTGCTAAACACCATTTTATTAGAATTTCATAAATTTTTGCAAATGTTTTGGGCTTAAAAATTGGCAATGAATAATGAATGACCATAAACCCAAAAGATTCTTTTGAAAATTAGAGCTAGAAACTGCTAATATATTTTGCTTGACCTAACCAATACTGATATCTGCACAAGCTTTCATCATAGTTTTGGTGTTCATAAGCCATCTTTAACAGGAATGATAACTAAAAGTTATCTAATTCTAAGTGAAGCTGTAATGATTTTAGACCAATAGTTCACATTACTTTTTGCATAGGTGTGTGCAAAGCTTATCAAAATTGAGTAGTTTTTAGTTTAATAACTTTGCACAAATTTAACACTTAATTTTAGGTTTTAAGGATCAGAATACCAAATTTGAAAAATTTAATTATATTTTTTCTATCAAATAAAATTTCCCTAGTTTCAATGCAAATAAAAAATAGGAAGTAGGTGAATCAAAATTAGAGATTTTATATCTTGTGTATTTTATAATGGATTTCCTTGAAATTTCACATGTGACTAAGAGTCCAGCAGAATACATCTACTAAAAATATGTCATAGTATAAACTGCCACAATTTAAGAACCATGTGTGTCCTGCTAGTTATTTTGCCTGCATAACATTACCATGTGTCTTGGTTAGCATAACTGCACCGCCTACAACAATGAATTAAAACGTACATAATTTAAACGTTAAACTGGTCAAAAGTGGAAAAGTGATCTTCCTTCTAAATTAGACTAACGCTTTATCTTTTGCAAATTGTACATTTAATTAACGATTAGTAACTATTGACAAACATACATATGTGCCAATTCTTATCTCACCATTTTTGTTTAGTTAGGGTGATTTTTATACCTTTTTTTTTTAGTTGCGTTTTACCATCTTAAAGTAGAACTACTGTACCAATAAATCAAATTTGAAAATTGTACTTTGTAATACTACAAATATCACTAACACATAATAGCAACACGATAAACAGTAACAAAATTAACATTCAACACCTTTGTGTTAAAATTCCCATGTGATGTAAATTGATAAAATAAATGGTTGTACTTTATTACATCACATATTTTGGATTATTACTACATTTACATATTCAAATAGTTAGAAAACATGAAAGACTAATTTATTCCAATAACTGCATACAGTTACTCCTACCTCACCCAACTCTGAAACAGATCTGGCCACACACAAAATGGCGAGAATAACCCGAATTGCCAACGGAGAGCAGACCTTTGCCACGTCAGGCAATACTGCTGTTTAAAGGCATCACGTGATGGAAATCTTGAATACAAATAAATTTAACTCAAGGCAAGTATTGATAAAAATTTTAAGAGATAAAAATACCTGGTCGTTCTGTTTCAACTTATAAAAACAAAACAAAAATGCTAACTTGCGCTACAATATGAACAAAGTTTATATACTTAATAAACATTGCACTTTTCAATAAATATACACATACTTATTAATGCATATATTTAGACAAAATCATCTCATGGCAAGACAAAATGCTATAGTGTCAGTTATTACTTCCATTATAACGTGTTTTTGTCATAAAATTTGAGCTTGTTTAGATTTAAACACTGAATTATTATTGCTACTTCGCAAGAATCGTTAAATTTTGGTTAATACTACAAATTTTAAATCAATAATTTTGCATATTACTGAGTCTGATCTCGAGGTAACAATGGTACATATTGATTTCTATTAGCATATTATTTTTATTTTGTAAAAGTATTTTTGTTACATATTTTATTTTTGAAGCATTTCGCTGTTTCGTAATACAAGTATTTGTTGATTATTCTTCGAAATTATGTGTTACAAATGTTCCGATAGATGCCGCGTTTAAATAAGTTTGTTAACAAGCGCAGAGCTACACAATGGGCTATCTGTGCTATGCCCATAGCAATTAACAAACACCGACATTTTAGTGTTATAAGACCTCATATTCATCGCTAAGTCACAGAAGGAAGGTGATAATAATAATATGCAGAATGACAGGAGGCCGTAGTCGCCATAAAGTTTACATTTATATTTAGCAGAAACTTATAAAAATGTCTGTAACTACATCAACAGACAACAATTTCACGAACTTCCTACTCTCCAAGTATAACTATACTTGCAAACAGTATTCCAGTTGAAGCCTTGTCAGATTTTGTGGGAAAGCTGCCACAGCTTTATTCTTTTTAAAATGAAAAATCCTATAAATATGACTAAAACTGTATTTTAATTTTCAATAACAGGCGAAATTAGGGGCTTATCAACAATTAAATTTATTAATTTTTTTTTTTTTTTTGCTTTTCCACAACACAAAGTATTTCCTACAAATGAAAAAAGGTAAAGTACATTACAAATGCTTACATTAAGTTATAACGGATTTATTGTCATACATTTATTTTTGTTTGTTTGGAATTGAGCGTAAAGCTACACAATGTTTCGAAACCTGGTTTTAGCGGTGGGAGTCTGCAGGCATACCGCTGTTCCAATGGGGGCTATAATACATTTATTTTAATAGCGATACTTATTTTAGTTAAATATTTATATTTATAAATGTATGTGAGTTATACTATTAAATATGTATTGCGAAATTCCCGCCTATTCCATAAATTTGCAGAAGCTTTTCGAGTGTATTGATCAACAGTATATGTTTTTAAAAAGCATTAGCGTTTCTTCGAATATTGTTGCCAACTGAATTTTTGAGAACCTCGCCTAAAGTTTATAAATTGACGCACCAAGAGATGGTTTTGTATTGTTGGTCTGCTATAAACCTCAAAACCTACAAAGGTAATTAACGCTTATCAGTCGGGAAACTATCAGGAACGTTTATAGATTTCAAACATTAAAAATCGTTTAATTTCAGTGAATTAATTTTGGACTTTAGTATGTTTACGAAGATATTGTGTAACTTCAGAGGAAAAAACTTACGTGTGAAGAAGCTAGCTTCCTGTTAAGTGAAGTGTATCTGTGTATCAACAGAGAATTAATTGACTCATCGTGAAGTGTCGTTAAAATATTGAGTTTCAGACCAGTTAAAAAACTCAACATTGTTTGTAAGTTTATAAAATATTTTTATTTAAATCATTATTTGCAATACCTGTTATTGCAAATTGTATTTTTGTTTGTTTATTTGCACTAAGAAAAACTGTGCGTATTAATCTTGTTGGCAAATATCAAAAGTTTGATAGTATCGATATTTAATTAACTTTTGAATCCAATTTACAAGTTAACCGTGTTTTAGGCTTTTTAAGATCTTAATATGTAACATAATAAGTTGGAGGCTTGTCTGGGATAGATTACAATACGTAACACTGTGCACTTTTGAACATTAAAGAACATCTTTCATCTTCTAGCCTATTAATTAAGACTATAAACGTCCTTCTGAATAAGAGGAAAATTCTTAACAGAATAATTCTTCATGAGAAATTTGCATTAACAATGAATTTAAAAGTACTAGATAGATTGTTTGTTGTCCAGTACAATGTGACACCATGAGCTGTCTATGCTCTGCCCACCTTGAGTAGCTTTTCCAGAAATTATTTAAATAATGACTATAAAGAACAAACGACAAAGGTCTTAAAGCGTATCATGAAGGGACCACACTATGTTTCTCTAGTAAGAAGAAATATCTATTTATCATTGCTCTGTTTTCTTTCTTTCACTTAAGTCAATTTCCTGCCAACTTCTCAAAATATTCATTCGTCCCTTAAGTATTTAAGTTACTAAATTATTTCATTAATTCACCTTATTAAAAGCTTTTGAAAATCAAAGTAAATAACATAAATATGAATGCTTTTGTAATAATTCGAATTCTTAGAAATATCTTCAAATACGTTTCTGTTGGTATTTAATTTAAAAGTTACACGTTAAACTATTTGCTTAATTTTCCCCATTGGGATCGAATTCCGATTTTTAGCATTATAAATCTTCAAGCTTACCAATGAATCACCCAGAAGACGAAGAACAGTGGTTAATCCTTTGGATTAGTTTGTAGAACTCTTGCTTGACGTGTCAAAGGTTTTGCATTTGCTTCAGAATGATCGAAGAACCTTTCTCCAGGACCATACTTAAAACATTTAATGCAGTACTAACTTTTCAAACGTTTTCCAAGCAATTTCCGACAACAGAATCCAACAGTTTACCAACAGTAAAATTAATCATGTTAAAGCTCTGCTGATGTTCGTCACACACATTTAAAATAACCTAGAGGTGACACTGAACATCTTCCAATCACCTGTAATTGCTTTTGTCTGTCTTATAGTCAATAACATTTTGAAACATAACCTTTAATCTGTCATATTACAACGATAGAAACTGGGTTTCGATACTCATGTGGATAAGGCAAAGATAACTCCTTATGTAGCTTTGTGCTTAACTGTAAAAAAAAATCATAACAGCTAAATTTTTATTAACTATCAATATTACTATGACCAACAGCCTTGAATAGGTGAGAATGCAATCTAAAGCAGAGGGTACGCGAATCAAGAAACGCATTAGGCTTAAACACATAGGTTAGATGTTCATTTTATCTTCGGTGAAAAATAAAATAAACATTTTATGTGATCATTAATAAATTCATCCGCTGTATAACATCGAATAATAAATTAAACAGAATGTCATAATATTACTAAAATAACTTAATTAATTGAGATTCCTACAAGATGAGTTTAAAAGGCCCAAAAACTACATAAATAAAAAAATAAGCTTATTATCAAGCCTTTTTAAGGTATATACTTCCCAGAGAAAATGGCCAAGCGTGTTAAGGCGTGCGACTCGTAATCTGAGGGTCGCGGGTTCACATCCCCGTCGCGTCAAACATGCTGGCCCTTTCAGCCGTGGGGGCGTTATAATTATACGGTCAATCCCACTATTCGTTGGTAAAAGAGTAGCCCAAGAGTTGGCGGTGGGTGGTGATGACTAGCTGCCTTCCCTCTAGTCTTACATTGCTAAATTAGGGACAGCTAGCACAGATAGCTCTCGAGTAGCTTTCTGCGAAATTCTAAACAAACAAACCAAACAAATGCGCGAGAAAATAAAAAAGACATTTCTATTTTTAAGGAGATTAGTGAGCTTAGGATTTTTTTTTTTACTTCTGCAGCCCTCCCTCCCCAGTGACATAATGGTATGTCTGCGGACTTACAACGATGTAAATGAGGTTTATATATCCATGGTAGGCAGAGCACAGATAGCCCTTTGTGTAACTTTGTGTTTAGTTACAAACGATTTAACCCCTCACCAATGAAAACACTCATAAGCATTGAAAAAAAAAAACACATTTTAGCCATATTTCATTCTTTTACAATTATTATCTTTTCGAAATTCCTTAAAGGGCACGTCTTGAATATACTTTTAAAAACTCATCAAATGAAGTTTGATGTTCTGTTTCTTTGTTCTGAATTTCGCGCAAAGCTGCACTAGGGCAGTTAGCCGTCCCTAATTTACCAGTTAGATACTAGAGGAAAGGCAGCTAATCATTATTATCCATCGCCAATTCTTAGGCCATTCTTTTATCAATAAATAATGGGATTATCCTTGAATTATAACACCTCTACGGCTGAAAGGACGAGCATGTTTGATGTGACGGGGACTCAAACGCGTGACCCTTAAATGATGTTCTGAACGAAGAGACTTTCGTCGTAAGTATTCTTAATTTTAGCGATAGATTTCAGAATTCCCTTTTGTTTATTTTTCTAAGCTTCAGTTTCCTTCATTGTATAAATTAATACAATATATTTTTTCTCTTTTTAAATAAGAATCTTAATTTGTTAGTTGTCTGATTTATTTATTTATGTTCATCTATTAAGGAGAAGCTTTCAGCTGAAATGCAAACATTTTATAAAAATGAATTAATTTTCAGCGAGGAAGACAAGCTATCTTAATTCATTATTCAAAAATCAAAGTATTCGATAAAAATCAGTATTTAATTGGCAACATAAGCGATGTGAAGTTACATAGCTATATCAGTGTTAAAATTGTTTATTTATTTTGAATTTTGCTCAAAGCTACACTCAGGCTATCTGCGCTATCCGTACATAATTTAGCAGTCATAGACTAGAAAGAAGACATCAACACCATCTACTGTGAACTCTTGGACTACTGTTTGACGAGGGAAGAGTAGGCCTGATAGTCACATTATAACAATCCCACGAGTAAAAGGGCAAACATGTTTGGTGGCGGAGATTCGAATCCTTGACATACAGATTGCATGTTAAGAACTCTAACAACTAGGCTGTTAAAGCTTGTTTAGACAGGCTGTGGAAGTTGACAAAGGTCATAATCATTCTTCTCTTTTTCAGGCACACCATCCCAAAATACTCTCCACAATTTTGACCAACGTCACCAACAACACTCCATTTGTAAGTTATAAGCTTATTTCTTATAAGGAAAAATTTTCCTTCATTTGTTTGCTCACCACAGTATCTGTAACAAGCTTTGAAGCTTTATAAAATGATATATTCATAGTTTTTATTTAATCAAATACCAATGATATCTGATGTGGTTCTCGCCATCAAAACAACTTAACACAAAAAATATGTTTCCAAATTCACTTATACATTAAAATATACATTAATTGAACACGTGAACATCGGAAGTATTACTCAAATACAGATGCAAGAATTTATTACGTCATCATATGTTAACTTTAATATTTTATAACATATTACATTTATACTATGGTGACGAAAACCACTAATAGATGCCGCTACATCTTTAGTTTTATTGTTGATGTTGTTATTGTTTTGAATTAAGCGCAAAGCTACACAATGGGCTATCTGTGCTCTGCCCATCACGAGTATCGAAACCCGGTTTTAAGTCCGCAGATCAGCTTGGAATTTATCACACATGTTCCGTAACGCTGAATTTACTTTCAGTTCAGTTCCTAAATCACTAAATCTCATATTGTTTAATATAACTAAGTAGACACAAACTGAATTTATTGCTTTTTGCCACTAATGCTAGGACTTATCTATATATGTATCGTTTGTTTGATTAGTTTTGAAGTTCGCGCAAAGCTACAAGAGGGCTGTTTGCGCTAGCACTCCTTAATTTTGCAGTGTAAGACTAGAAGGAAGGCAGCTAGTCATCATCACCCATGGCCAACTCTTTGGCTACTCTTTTACCAACGAATGGTGGAATTGATCGTAACATTATAACGTCCCCACAGTTGAAAGGACGATCATGTTTGATGTGACGGGGATTCAAACCCGCGACCCTCGGATTACAAGTCGAGTGCTTTAACCACCTAGACATGCCGAACCACATATGTATCGTTGATGAGAGATGCATAACGCTGGTAAATGCAGTTTTACAGACTTGATCTAGAGGCTTATAATGTTGAAGATAAAGTAAATTATTTGTCATACGTGTTCATATTTTATGATAAACAAACTATGCAAACAGAATAAACTTTTGCACTTTTGCTTCTTAAATTTCTTTCATGCACAAAACTGCTACTTTGTTTGACAGTATTGTGATACCATGTGGTACTGTGTCTTTTCATCCGGTCTTAGTTAATTAGTATTTTTTTCAATTTTACTTTATTTTCTGTCAGTCTTGAGTTAAATAAATATCATTTTATTTATTTCTTGATGCATTCGGGACCTTATTTATAATAGGCAGTTAACCGAATTTCTTGCAGGGGAGGTAGCACGTGACGTCTTTTTTGTCAACAAGTCGGACAAAGTTTGTTTAAGTCATTATTGTGTTTTATATTAAAAGTCGAGTTCTCCCTACTCCATTTTTAGCAGATTTTCTGAGGTTTTTCTTCAATTTCACCATAATTATACGAAGAGTTTTCTAAGACTGTTTTTTCTCTATTCACTTTTTGATGAGATTTAGATGTTTTTAGGCTTTAATTAAACTTTTATTTGTTTAATTCATAAGGAGAACACGCTCGGTGATAAAAAAAAATTCACAAAGGTTCGACTTTTCTTCTCTCTCTTGTCCTTTGAAGAAATTGTAGCAAGTCTATGGATTTACAACGCTAAAATCAGGAGTTCGATTCCCTTTGGTAAACAGAGCAGATAGCCTGAGGAGGTTTTGCTGTAAGGAAAACACACACGTTCTCGTCAGTCCAACGAATTTGCCACACAGCACTGCTCTCTTTTATCTTGCATTAGTAACTGCGATTATGTTTTTATAGCATAAATATAGATTATTATTGTGTACTTTCTGTTACTCTACTATTTCATTCTGAAAATAACCTAGTTGGAGATTGAAGAGATAAACATAAACGCATTCTGAAACTCCATATCCTCTGAGTTCCCATTCCACAGTGGCAAAGCGAACTTTCAAGCTTAGCTCAAAGCAACACAATGGGCTATTTCTGCTCTACTCGCTACAGGTATCGAAACCGGATTTTAGCATAGTTTTGCGGTATATTTGTAAGCCGAGAAATACCACAACATCTTAACTACCACCATGACTGTCGCATCCCAGTCGAGCAGTGGAGTCCTAATAAGTGAAAAGGTTCATTGGAAAATAATGTGTGGTTTATATAAGGTAAAAGGATGACACAGCACTAGTGCTGCTATTTTAGTATTTCTCATCCTGGGATATGCGATTTTTAAAAAAAATGTATGGAAGGTTTGTTTTCTGAATTTTGCGCAAAGCTTCTCGAGGTCTATCTGCGCTATCCGTCCCTAATTTAGCAGTGTAAAACTAGAAGGAAGACAGCTAGTCATTACCACCCACCATCAACTCTTTGGCTACTCTTTTACCAAAGAATAGTGAGATTGATAGTAACATTATAACGCCCCTACAGCCGAAATGGCGAGCATATTTGGTGCGATGGGGAGTTGAACCCGTGACCCTCAGAAGGTTAAGGTCAAACGCCTTAACCCACCTGGCCATGCTGGGCCCTGTAGGGAAGGACACAGATTAATAACATGTAAGAAGCTGAATTCGTTTTATGTTTATCACAGTTTTTCTGGCTTTCTAAGTATGTGAGAAAAGCCGTTAGAACTAGTTAATGATTAGTTAATAAGAACAGTTTGTTTCAAAACACGATATCCGTGAAGGAAAAATAATAATACAAAGAATTCTTTGTGGTAACAAGTTTGAGAATTACTGTTCGATTAAATTATTATTTATATTTTCTTTTGAGATATTTTGGTTTGAATAACTTTCTTGTTGTTCAGTTTGTTCATTCGAGTATAACTAAAGAGTTATCAAAGCACAAAATGTTGTTTTTAAGCGCGTTTTATTTCACAAAAGTGCACCAGTGACATGAGAGATGAAATACACTTTGTAAACTGTTAAAGATTTGAATAATATGTCTGAATATTATAATAATATTTTCTTCACGAAATATCTTTCAATCAGTACAGATAAAATAAGGTTGCAATATTCAGTCATACAAAATATCAAAGTAGATTTTTTTCATTTGTAATGTATAGTAAAACAATAAATTATATATTTCTTTTCTTTTGCGTTTAGCAGTTTCTCCTTAACCAATTTCACACGTTTATTTTTTTGTGAAAAACAACAACACGCTATGCTTAAAATATTACTGATTTAAAACTGACGATGGAATAATATGAAACAGTGAAGACGAAAGATGATGTCAATACAAAAAGTTAACACGTCATTTTCAGTATTAAAGGATAAAAATATAAACATTTGATGGCATGGCTCTTTTCCAACATCATTTTCCAGTATTTCCTATTTGGTTTCTTAGGCCTAAAATTGTGTTGAGGATATCGCTGGCAACTAAGTAATTTTTAAAGTTATGATTGGACGTAGTGTGTATAGCAGATAGTAACTGTTCCTCTCCCACCTTGATAGGAAAAATAAAAAACAATAATTAATTTAAATTTCACACATAACATTTCAAAATTAGCGTTTCGTAAAATTAACACATGTCGAAACAAAAATGAAATACGTATCATGTTTGTTTTGAATTTTGCACAAAGCTACACGAGGGATATCTGTATAGCCGTCCCTAATTCAGCAGTATAAGACTAGAAGGAAGGCAGCTAGTCATCACCACTCACCGTCAACTTTTGGGATACTCTTTGACCAACGAATAATGGGATTGACCGTCGCATTATAACGTCCCCACAGTTGAAAGGACGATCATGTTTGATGCAAAGGGAATTCGAATCCATGACCCTCAGATTACTAGTCGAGTGCCTTAACCACCTGGCCATGCCGGGCCAAAAAAAAATTAAATACGCATAGTGAAGTGAAACTCAATGCACTTAAGTCATTATTGATAATCGGAATGTATTAAAGTAGGAGGCTTTAAGTGAACGTTAAAGGAAATTTCCTATAAGTGAAACTTAAACTTTATAGAATTTTAAATCTAGTAGATATTTTACAGGTCATTTAAAATTTAAACTTTTTACAGTAGTTCTTTTTTTTATTTAGTCAGTCCTCATAACTGATTTCTTTCAAGCAAACACTTACTTATTCTGCAAGGTTTTGAAATATATCTTTGTCCTTTCTTTATTAGCCTTCTTAGTTTGTTTTCTTTTCAAACCATGAACTATATGTTTATAAGGGTGTTTAAAGACGGCCAGGTGGTCAAAGCACTATACTCGTAATCTAAGAGTCGCGGGTTCAAATTCCCGTTGCACAAAACATGCTCGCCGTGGGGACGTTATAATGAGACGATCAATCCCACTATTGGATGGTAAAAGAGTAGCCCAAAAGTTGGCGGTGGGTGGTGATGACTAGATGCCTTCCCTCTGGTCTTACACTACTAAATTAGGGACGGCTAGCACACATAGCTCTCGAGTAGTTTTACGCGAAATTCAAAACAAACAAAACCAAAGGTGCTTAAAGAGCTTTGTTGATGATGTTTGATCAGTGCTTTTCTAGGTGACTTCTGATTGATGTTGCCTTCTTTCATTAGTTTAACTTGTCAAATACCAACTTGTAGAAAATATATTTATAACTAGATGTTAAACATATTTTCTTCTGTAAGGCGACGTGGCATTTGTCCTCACATAAAGAAGACCTTATAAAGAACACGTAAAAATATTGTAATGAATCTGATCAATGTGATAATGGAACTAAGCCTTACCAAAAGTTCTAGCGTTCGTTTGTTTTGTGTATTCTCCCGATATACAGGAAAACAGTGGAAAGGTTCTAGAACCAGTAAAAAGGTGAAGAGAACAGCAAGACTGGAAACTCTTCGACAGTTCATTATGTACTGTTTGTTATTCTGCTGAAAAACAACAACGAAACAAGTCAAATTAATGAACACAATAGACAAACAATATCATTCCAATTATTAAGCAAGGCAAAGGAAATTTCCTTAACGATTTGTAAGCGTTTCAACATATTTATTTTTCTAAATGTTACGAAATGTGATACTCTTTAGCAAAGCGCCCCCCAGTGGCTCAGCGGTATGTCTGCGGACTTACACGCTAAAATCCGGGTTTCGATACCCGTGGTGGGCAGAGCACAGATAGCCAATTGTGTAGCTTTGTGCTTAATTCAAAACAACAACAACAACAAACAACTTTAGCAAAGCATATACCCGGTAGTTAAATTTGTTTCACATGAAGACAAACTACAGTGAATACAATGAATCTGAATAATATGACGTTGTAGTAAAAATATTCATGACATAACATCAAAAGGGAATTTTTGGATTGTTCTCAAAGTTCTAATTAAAAAAACATTGAGCATTGAACTGAGTTAAGAATGGAAAAAGATTATTACAACACTTAATACAACACAAAGTGGCGTTTTTGTATAAAATGTAAGAATAAAAAACCTTTCAATACCCTTTATCTTTTCACTATTTGTTACTGTGGAATGCACTAGAAATTGATGGTACTAACAAACGAGGTTTGCGTGTTTTTGAATTTCGGGCAAAACTATACGAGGACTATCCGCGTTAGCCGTCCCTAATTTATCAGTAAAAAACAAAAAGGTAGCTAGCTAGCGATCACCATCTTTTGGGATACTCTCTTACCAACGAATAGCGGGATTGATAGTCACATTATAACGCCTCACCGGCTGAAAGAGTAAGCATGTTTGGTGTGTCGAGGATTCGAACTCGCGACTCTCACATTGCAAGTGCTTCCAAACTACCAGGTCATATTAGAGACAGCACATCAGGTCTCAAAGTTGTCCTTAATCATCGTTACATGAAATTGCGTACCAGGTCATGTTAGAGACAGCACATCAGGTCTCAAAGTTGTCCTTAATCATCGTTACATGAAATTGTGTACCAGGTCATGTTGGAGACAGCACATCAGGTCTCAAAGTTGTCCTTAATCATCGTTACATGAAATTGTGATACTCCTAGGTCAAGAGAGGTTGCTTATTTTACTTATTCATTAAATAGTTTACGTGTAATTTATTAGAAGATTATTCTGAAAACCTCATAAAATAATGCGTCATCCGACGTTATTTTAATATCATAAACCACTTCTTTAAAAAAAAAAAATTACCTGAAACCTCTGACGAAAACAAAGTTTAACAGTTTAACCGAGACAATTTCGCAGATGTAAAGTCTTTTAATAAAGAATCTTTAACTGCCTTCGATGAAGCTGAGTCCTGACAATATTATATCTCGATTGTGAGAGGAAAGAAGAATCAGAGACACTTTATATACTTAACACAAATACATATTTTTTTTTCTATCTCAGGAGGATACCGATCCTCAAGGTAGCATGAGTCACGACAGGATAATACAGGATGTTATCATATGCACTTCTGCAGTTGTCATCCTCACCGGGTTCTATTGTTTGATAAAAGTTGAACTTAAGTTGATGAACACAATACAAAACTGTGACATTTTGTTTGGGAGAAAAGTCGACAGGTGATTTGGTTAGCTACATTTTGTCTGACAACTCACGCCATTGGACACATGTATATCTCACGTGCTTCACATGTTTGAACGCGAAACTCTTTCGGAGAGAAAGAGAGAGAGATTGTTTTCCATCTTACGTGGTAAGTTATACTTTCGCTAACTTCTTGTAAATCAAGTGATGCAGCTGCACTTTTGTAATGGCAAAATAAAGGTTTCACTTTTAAGAAGTGAAAAAAGGCAGAACAATGACTCGCTGCTCTGGTGTTTATTGTGGGAATGCAATTACCTTCATTCGCCTCTGGCCCGGCATGGCCAAGCGCGTTAAGGCGTGCGACTCGTAATCCGAGGGTCGCGGGTTCGCATCCCCGTCGCGCCAAATATGCTCGCCCTTTCAACCGTGGGAGGGTTATAACGTGACGGTCAGTCCCACTATTCCTTGGTAAAAGAGTAGCCCAAGAGTTGGCGGTGAGTGGTGATGACTAGCTGCCTTCCCTCTCGTCTTACACTGCAAAATTAGGGACGGTTAGCACAGATAGCCCTCGAGTAGCTTTGTGCGAAATTAAAAACAAAACAAAACAATCATTCGCCTCTATATTTCCTCTTGATGTTATTTAGCGAATTGTCTTCGTACTCTCGATCTCGATGGTGGAGATGAAACAAAACAACAACAACAACAACAAACAAAACATCGATTTAAGGAATATGAAGTTTCATACAGAAGACCAAAATGAAAATGCCAACCAAAATATTTGAACTCCGCTAACGTGTAATGAAACAAATGATGGAAGGATGAAATCTGGAAGTGAATATAAATACTTTGTAATCAGAGAGGTATGACGAATTCTTGAAGCACACTTCTGGTGATTGTTGCTCATACACGACTAACTATATGTATAACATTTTATTAAGTATCAGATTTTACATTAATTATGCTCTTTATACAAGTGGGTGATATAATTTTTGATCTAAGGTAGTCGACGACATCAGATTTCTAATTTTATATATTTAGGGTTAACTATAATGCTCACAAGCAACTATAGACAATGTTGAATTTGGGATTTTGTCCGTTCTTAATTTTTTACTGAGCTCATAACTTGCATTCTACTTCTGGTCTCTTGTTTTGATTGTATCTGGGAAATAGAATATTTCCAACAATTTTGGGCCCTGTAGGTATAGAAAATTAAGGATAAGGGTAGACGTGAGGATCATTTAGTCTTTATTTTCTGTCACTTCTACAGCGTGTTTGCTCGTAAAGGGTAAGATACAATAAACTATTTCTTCCATTTCAACACGTTTACCAACTTTGGAAATATATAGAGCTTCTAAATATTCTATGAATCAACTGAAAGGGAAGCTTTTTTTTTCATAATAATTTTTTTTAATTTCGCGCAAAGTTACACGGGACTATTTGCGCTATCCGTCCTTAATTTAGCAGTGTAAGACTAGAGGGAATGCAGTTAGTCATCGTCATCCACTGCCAACTCTTGGGCTACTCTTTTACCAACAAAGAGTGCGAAATATCTTTAGAAAATTCATAGCAGTTTGTTACCGTATTCGCAAGTTAGATTAGGTGAAGTTAAAAAAACACACACTTAAAACCAGCTTTGACAGTGGAATCAATGAAGACTTCTTCAGCCAGCTTTCGGTTCTTTCCGAATAGCTTCTCGTGAAATTTTATCGCAATGGCCAACAGAACTTGATTTTATTTGCTAAGACTCGTATCAGATGAATGAATTATAACAACAGTATTTTATATGCAAAAACGGCTCGTTTGGGTGGAGAAAATATTTCAAATAGAAGAGCGAACAACGTTTCGACCTTCTTCGGTCATCGTCAGGTTCACAAAGAAAGAGGTAACTGACCGGAAGCTGACCACATGTTTGGAAGGGGTTGTGTTACTGAGTGTCGTAATTTAGAGGGCGGGGTTAGATGTTTGAATATATAATTTTATCTATAATATTAATATAGGTATAATGGCGTTCCTTTATATTGGTTTATTTTGGATTTAAGTTGTTGTATAAGTAAAGCTTCTTTAATTTTGTGTTTGTTTATGTTTGTTTCTATATTTTATTGAAACACAAGCAATTAATACAGCATTGCATCCACCACTATACTGGTACAGATATGTAAATGACACGGTTGCGGGATTCAAATCTGCAGAACACATACTTAATTTTTTCAATCACATTAACTCTATACATCCCAACATTAACTTCACATGTGAACAGGAAGAAAGCAATCAAATATCATTTCTTAACCTAAAAATTATAAGAACCGACACACAATTCAAAACCGAAATCCACCTAAAAATCACCCATACTGGACTATACATACCTTGGGACTCAGCACATGAAGCAAAATAAAAACTCAACATACTAAGAAACCAGATAAACACAGCCATAAAACTATGCTCACCAGATAAAATTAACGATGAATTAGACAAAATGAAACAATACTTCATCAACATCAATAAGTTTTCTCCACAAACCGTAGAAAACATTATACGCAGACACCTAGACAGAAAGCAAAATCAACCAACAAAAGTAAATATATCTCACGAATCAAAAAATCACGAAACCATATACTGCTGTATACCATATATTCCTGACATCAGAAAACAAATAACCAACATTTGGCAAAAACTAGTAACAAAATATAACATTCCAGTTAATACTAAATTTATTCAAAAACCAGGCACAAAACTGAGGTCTATACTATGTAAGAACTACACTGACAAACACCACACCAACATTATTTATAAAATACAACGTGATAACTGCCACGACTTCTATATTGGAGAAACAAGTAGAAAAATGGAAACCAGATTCAAAGAACATAAAAAGTCACCTTCACACGTTTTCGAACACTGCAAGTCAAATGAACACAACATAACCATAGAAAACACTAAAATACTAAATAAAGAAACAAACATAAACAAACGAAAAATTAAAGAAGCCTTACTTATACAACAACTTAAACCCAAAATAAACCAATATAAAGGAACGCCATTATACCTATATTAATATTACAGATAAAATTATATATTCAAACATCTACCCCCGCCCTCTACATTACGACACTCAGTTACACAAACTCTTCCAAACACGTGGTCAGCTTCCGGTCAGTTACCTCTTTCTTTGTGAACCTGACGATGACCGAAGAAGGTCGAAACGTTGTTCGCTCTTCTATTTGAAATATTTTCTCCACCCAAACGAGCCGTTTTTGCATATAAAATTCTCAACAAGTGGGTTTCTCGACATCACTAACAACAGTATTGTTTAATTTACCATTTACTACAACCACAGAGAGAGAATGAAATGTGAAAGAATCAACAGATAAGTATTTCCATTCAGATTTGTTTGGTTTATTTTGTTTCAATTTTGCTAGCCGGCCCTAATTTAGCAGTGTAAGACTAGAGGGAAGGCAGCTAGTCATCACCACCCACCGCCAACTCTTGGGCTACTCTTTACCAACAAATAGTGGGATTGAGCATAACATTATAATGCTCCCACGGCTGAAAGGGCGAGCATGTTTAGTGTGACGGGGATTCGAACCCGTGACCGTCAAATTACGAGTCGAAGTGCCTTAACCACCTGGCCATACTGGGCCGTATTTTCATTTAGAAATAAACATTGAGTTCTGTACACGTTTGGCAGACATTGAAGTTTTTTCGGTGTAACCGTATTATACGTTAATTTTAATACCTAGAGTTGTTTTAGTATAGTTTTCTCTTTTTTGAGTTAAGATGACATATATTTTTGATTGTATACTGCGCAAGTCCCGCCTGCTCTCGAAATTTGTAAAACATTCTTGAGATTGATAAGAATCAAAAATATTTGTTCTAAATTAAATCCAAAAACACGAACTATAAACTGACTATTCAAATGAGGATTCCAGAATACTCACAACATGTAACAAAATATAATTAGAAAAAGAAACAGAACATTGTAATACAATTAATATTGAAAATCTTTCCCAACCTCAAGCGCAATTCAACACTCTCCATCACCAAGACCAGATGATAAAATTAGATTTAAAACTAACATTTATGATATCTAAGTTAAGTTAAAATATTAATGTCCTCTTAAAGATCGCATATTAAAACTAAAAGTAATCAAAACAGATATAAAGGATTTATTATTTTAAATATTGTAATATTTGTAACAAAACTGTCCAAAAACTAACAATTTCTAAGATTTTATAACCACCAAGAGTCATCTATCCGCTAACAACTTAACATTACCTATAAATAAGGTATTATTTTATTACAAACATTTTAATACCTTTTTAAACTGTAAAATGTCATTTTTTTTAAAAGGATGGTGTTTAGGTGTTAAGAATTAACCTACTCAGTGGGTTATCTGTGTTCTGTCCACTTCAGATTTTAAACCTGATTTTTATCATTGTAAATTTGTAGATTTTTTTTCTGAGTGACGTGAGATTTAAAGATATTAAACTAAGGGAAGTAAAATAAAAATTCTCGTCTTTTACTGAACATTGCTTATTTTACTCTGACTAGTATTATTACTTCGTGCTAATGTAAGTTAAATAGGTTGTAAAACGACTAAAATCTGAGTTACTATTATAAATTAAGTGAGTAATAAAACGGAGGCCCGGCATGGCCAGGTGATTAAGGCACTCACGGGTTCGAATCCGTCACACCAAACATGCTCGCCCTTTCAGCCGTGGAGGCGATATAATGTGACGGTCAATCCCACTATTCGTTGGTAAAGGAGTAGCCCAAGAGTTTTCAGTGGGCGGTAATGAGTAGCTGTCTTCAATCTAGTCTTACACTGCTAAATTAAAGAAGGTTAACGCAGATAGCCCTAGAGTAGCTTTGCACGAAATTTATTAACAAAAAAAGGAAAATAAAAGCCTATGAACAAGATTTTGTTTTCAGTGAAAGTTATATCTATAAATCACTATATTCATATCTAAATATTAATAAACACAGTAACAGTAACTTTTACAACTGATAAGTTGTGACTTTGATACAAGTTTGTGAATTTTGCTCTCCTGATGGGAACTTGATACTTTAAGCTGCAATTATTGAACTCAGAACTTGCCCTCTGCAAAAGAAGCTATTATTGCATTTTTAAATTAATACAAAACAGGTTTACAAGTCATACATATATTTTTAGTTACACTATTAATAACCACGACATGGGTTACAAAAAACAACTCAAATGATACTGTTACAGTGTAAAAAAAACACATCAAATAGTGATTGGCCGTAGAGCTAATAACTGTTCTTTAGATAACATTTTTCGTGGTTTATTATTTTTGCATGACTACTGTGTTTAGAAATCTTTAAAGAATGTACGATTTAACGGTTTCACTTATTGAATTTCACGTTGAGGAGCACGTGATTCATTGTTCAAGTTTCTAAGTCCAAGAGACTGATGGTTTACTCATCATTTAGATAACAATGGAAGCCACAGATATGCCAGAAAACATTTAATAGTAAGAACTCGACAATAAAAATCATGCGATGATCCAACGTGACAGGAAACAGCACGTGGAAAGCACGTGCGGATACACGATGTTAGAATGTATGTATCAAACATAAAAAGAAAACTCACAAGCGCTGTGTGCAATAAATATTTCCACAATCATATTTTAAAAGTCTCGAAGTTCACACATCGAACAATGTGACTAAGATTATCTAATTAATCCAGGTTCATAAAAAACGGTTTTTCTTACGATTTACATTCTCTGATGTCTTTGAAAAACACCAAAAGTTTAAATAATTCTTATCAGATGACTAATATGAAGTAAATGTACACTGTACCATTATAAAATACTCCTCTTTTTTATTTATCAGTTTCTGATCTGAAAACAAAGAGACGTAGAATGTTGGAGCTATCATGGCCATTTTTTCAATATTAGAATACTGACATGTTATTAATATTTTACAAGTACTAAAAGTGACGGCTAAGGCACTCGACTCGTAATCTGAGGGTTGCGATTTCGAGTCCCCGTAGCATTAAACATGCTCGTTCTTTCAGCCGTGGGGGCGTTATAATGTTACGGTCAATCCCACTGCTCGTTGGTAAAAGAGTAGCCGTAATCTGAGGGTTGCGATTTCGAGTCCCCGTAGCATTAAACATGCTCGTTCTTTCAGCCCTGGGGGCGTTATAATGTTACGGTCAATCCCACTGCTCGTTGGTAAAAGAGTAGCCCAAAAGTTGGCGGTGGGTGGTGATGACTAGCTGCCTTCCGTCTAACTTTACACTGCAAAATTAAGGACGACTGGTGCAGATAGCTTTTATGTAGCTTTGCGCGAAATTCAAAAACAAACAAATAAACTAAAAGTGAAATTCCATTAGGTTGACACTCTTGGTGTCTCAATGGAAAGTTTGTTGGCTTATAGATTTAAAAATCGGGCTTAGATACACACGTGGACAGAGCTATAATACCTCATTATATATTCACGTGTTTTACAAAAAAGCGAAAGAAACTGACTGGGTAGAGTTTTATCTTAAATGGATTAAGACACTCTGGACTATAAGCATACGTTAATATGCATGTTTTTGTGTGGGCAGGAAAGCGGCAGGTTGAGGCACAACTTAGAGCTTGAAATACTTGTGAATTTTTCATTTTTGCCCTTTTTTCTCTATTATGAGGTAGGCCTAATAGTTAACGCATCTTGTTGCCAACTAGAAAAAAAAAGTTGCGCGTTATGACGGTGATATGTCTCAGAATATGCACCTCTTCTGTGGTCGCTTTTATTATAGGAGTGATATTGATAGTCAACCACGTCGTTAGGTGAGGGATGACATATAGGTGTTTGGTGCTGCTGGCTGATTTATTTAAATCTGCTTAGGGTTAGCTCTTACTTAGAGAATTTAGAACTGAGTGTTAAGAAATCTGATCTGGGTGTTTAACCAAAGTGTTCTTCACGTTAAAAATGCCAAATACCCTTCATTGCGCACGTGTGCCCCCTGCGTATATGTAATGGGCCTGAGAACAGAATCGGTACCAATTGATTGGAAAAGTTTCGATACACTTTTCTAATAGAACGATGATAATCAAATCAAGTGATGTCAGAAAAAAACACACGTGAGCTCAATAAGTTTCACTTAAAAAGTATAAAAATTCTATAACATGGGCGCTTTCGAAAGATAAACCTTTCTTCTTCAGGAGCAAATTGGGGAATTCAAACTCATAAAATCAGGGGAGCAGCTTTAGAGAGTTAATACTGTTTTTGTACACCACTCATTTGGTAGCCTGTAGGTGAGTAGCTCTGGAGAGTAAATAATTTTTTTGTACACCACTCATCTGGTAGCCAAAAGGTGAGTAGCTCTGGAGAGTAAATACTTTTTTTGTACACCACTCATCTGGTAGCCTATAGGTGAGTAGCTCAAGAGAGTTAATATATTTTTTGTACACCACTCATCTGGTAGCCAAAAGGTGAGTAGCTCTGGAGAGTAAATACTTTTTTTGTACACCACTCATCTGGTAGCCAAAAGGTGAGTAGCTCTGGAGAGTAAATACATTTTTTGTACACCACTCATTTGGTATCCAAAAGGTGAGTAGCTCCGGAGAGTAAATACTTTTTTTGTACACCACTCATCTGGTAGCCTGTAGGTGAGTAGCTCTGGAGAGTAAATACTTTTTTTGTACACCACTCATCTTGTATCCAAAAGGTGAGTAGCTCTGGAGAGTAAATACTTTTTTTGTACACCACTCATCTGGTAGCCTGTAGGTGAGTAGCTCTGGAGAGTAAATACTTTTTTTGTACACCACTCATCTGGTAGCCTATAGGTGAGTAGCTCTGGAGAGTAAATACATTTTTTGTACACCACTCATTTGGTAGCCTGTAGGTGAGTAGCTCTGGAGAGTAAATACTTTTTTTGTACACCACTCATCTGGTAGCCTGTAGGTGAGTAGCTCTGGAGAGTAAATAATTTTTTTGTACACCACTCATCTGGTAGCCAAAAGGTGAGTAGCTCTGGAGAGTAAATACTTTTTTTGTACACCACTCATCTGGTAGCCTGTAGGTGAGTAGCTCTGGAGAGTAAATAATTTTTTTGTACACCACTCATCTGGTAGCCAAAAGGTGAGTAGCTTTGGAGAGTAAATACTTTTTTTGTACACCACTCATCTGGTAGCCTATAGGTGAGTAGCTCAAGAGAGTTAATACTTTTTTTGTGCACCACTCATCTGGTAGCCTATAGGTGAGTAGCTCAAGAGAGTTAATACATTTTTTGTACACCACTCATCTGGTAGCCTTCAGTTGCCTTTAGTGAAAACTTAAGTGTAAGAGTAATCTATTTCACCAACTCAGAAATGTTTCTTGTTTGCCTTTTGTGCTATAAATGTGTCAGTGATATCCATTTAAATGTTTAATGTGAAACTTTATCCCATACAGATGTAATGTGAATTTCCCGGAAATGAGAATGTATATTTTCATTGTCTTTCGCCTCCGTCAGACATCATTATCTCGAAAACTACCGATTATATTTCACATGAAGACTTAGTTTGAGTACCAATTAGAGAACAACAAGTTAAGGTTAATTAATTGGACACTAAGTAATTGATTCCATTTACAAATTTGCCTCTTGTGAGTTTTTAATGTAATTCGTGTTTGTCATCATATGTCTGAAACTAACTGAACATGAATTTGATCAGATGTTAAATTAGTTTAGATTTGTTTATGAAATAAACTTTTTCAAATGTCGAACATAAACGAAGCAATCGATTTCAGATCACAGGAAGTTGTAAATTTTATATTACAGGGTATGGATGAGTTATATGAACCATGTAAATAACCGTTCTAAAGGGAAAATGATTACTCTTGCATTATTTGTGAGAATATGGAAAATAATGTCAAACTTTACTTTCTTTAAGTCACCCGCTGGGACAGCTGTAAGTTTTCGGATTTACAATTCCAAAATGAAGTGTTCGATTTCCCGAGGAGGACTTAGCAGATAGTCTAATGTGACTTTGCTATAAGAAAATCACACACACGCACACTTTCTTTAAACTCAGGAAATATTTGCAACATTCCTAATTTTTGCTCAAATCAAGCAACATGATATAATTTTGCCCATTTTTAGGACTATTAATGAATAAGGTATACGAAACTTATTTTATTATCTGCAATACAGAAATGTTTATGTGATGAAAAACCTATTTTCTAAAGAAAAGTATGACCAAAATAGAGAGGAGTTATTTCACATCAGACGTTCACCAAAGGATACATCAACTTTGGACAGTGAAGAATGCTGAGTGTATATTTTGTCAGTTTAGTAAGTAAGTGAAAGACGCTCATGCAACAGAAGAGAAGGGATGAATTTTTTTAAGTGTGTCTGCTTAAAGTATGAAAAGAAAATGTAAGAAGATGTTTAACTGGTAGAAGAAAACTGGTGACTGTTGAAGTCAATTATCAAAGATCATGATAACAGACATATACCAGAATTACACCGTTACGCGAGATTGCTAAAACAGCTTAAAAGATATCAGAGGAAAGAAAAAAGAAGCTATTGCACATCACATGCTATTTGAATGTTTCAGGGATGGTTGATCTGAAAAGCAATTTGATGGAGCCATTGTAATCTGTTGGAGTCCCAACCTCAAAAATAGCAAGAAAAGTGACATTCGGATAAAATTACAGATAGTTCAAAAAGGTCCTCGATATGTTACCAAATGACAATGAAATATTTTTTTCTGTGTTATTTAACACAAAAATCCAAAACCTTGCAACTGAGAACATAAGAACAAATTATAAGTTTCAGACGTACACTTGAGAGCACATGCTCATGTACCAGTGCGAATAAGGGATCATAAAAAGACCTTTCCCTACAAGTCTTACAACAAGGTTTTCTCAGTTGTATCAACTCCATGACCAAATTATGCTACCTCCTAGTATTCAACAACTTATTAGGTGCTTGCTAACAGTGTAAACACAACATGTATAACTTTTTAAGCAAACTTAAAGAACGAACTTGATTCTTTCCTTCTATTCCCCAATAGCTCAGCGATATGAAAGCCATAGCGCCAAACACCAGGTTTCGGTGATGAGTACATCACAGATAGCCCAATGTGTAGTTTTGTGCTCAGTTACAAACAAACAAACCACCGACCTACATTATCCTCATTCATCTCAATGTTTCTTTGATTTATAGACGCTTCTTTAGTATGTACATCTGAGACGTTTTTTGGATGTTTTACACAAGATAAATCAAACAGAAGACATATCAACGACCAGCAAGGAAGTAGCTTCAGGTGTTTATTCAGATGGATGTGTAAATAAAGTCTGTGTAGTGTCAGTCATTGCTTTCTTTTGCAATTTAATAAAGACAAAAACCTCACCAACATCATTTGTAAACAAACAGAAAACAAAGGTGAAATTACTAAACGTTTGTAAGTATAACCATTAACTACAATACGGTGAGGTTCAAAGTCGGTAATACCTTTTATAAAGATATTTACTTAAGATGGAAAGCGTATCAGTTCATGAAGAAGTAAAATGAGTCAGGATTTCTTGAGTGTCCATTTTTCAACTGAAAATTGTTGAAGAAAAATCTTCAACGTATAAGTATGATCAAAATACTTCTTGAAAATGCATCTTCTGAAAAACTGGTGCTTGGCCTACTTTCTTCGTGTTTTTCACATGTCTTATTCTTTATCAGACAATATTGCAGCTAGAATAAAGAGACAGGCATTAAACAAATTGTAAGAATGTTTTCCTTTCTGTTGATTTCTTGTGATAACATTTTGAATGCAAACTTTGTTTACCATCCATTATAAAAATACAAATGTGAAACATACCCCAAAAATGTATGCTGCCTATATATATTAGCAAAGACAGGCGTAGAAATTAATGTAAGCTCTTTTACATTTTGGCCCAGCATGGCCAGGTGGTTAAGGTACTCGACTCCTAATCTGAAGATCGCGGGTTCGAATACCAGTCACATCAAACATGCTCGTCCTCTCAGCCGTGGGAGTGTTATAATGTGAGGGTCAATCTCACTATTCGTTGGTAAAAAAGTAGCTCATTGGTGGGTGGTGATGACTAGCTGTCTTCCCTCTAGTCTTACACTGCTAAGCTAGAGACCACTAGAGCAGATAGCCATCGAGTAGCTTTTCGCGAAATTCAAAACAAACCAAAACCAAACAAAATGACGTCATTTGAGTATCTACACCAGATATACACAAGTAAAGATGATAATGCGCTTAAAAATTATTTTATTACAAGCTACAAATGGACATAACCAAAATATCTCTTGATACCCTCTTTTTGTGGTATAATTAAATCAGATTATTTACTTCCCCGGATTAAGTTCAGGTTCCAATCTTTTTACTTTTTCAAAAATGTTTAATTATTGCCTTGAAAATTAACAACAGTACGGGAGAAAACACCAGTACGCCGACATGCTAATTTTTATATTTTATTAAGTAAAAAGATAATGGGACAATCAGCTAATAACAAATTTTAAACACATAAATGTTTACTAATTAATCAAAATTAAAGCTTGAGTCGTACTTACAATTTTTTTGCTTATGTTATTGCTTTGAAATTAATTTTCTCTGTTGGCGACATGCTTCTTTTAACACCCCACCTGGTAAAAACGTAACACAAACTCTACGTATTATAAATGTTTGGAAAGCTCTGTCAATTATCTATCATTTAGAAATTACATGTTCGTGGAAAGTATGTTCTCAGAGAAATGTGCTCCAGAACACTGGCTACATCAGATTAGACACTTAAGAAAGCCTCGCCCATATAGTCATTTTAGAAAAGTATAATGAGGTTTTTCTCATTAACTGGTACCAAATGGTCTGTTTGGCTCTTATACCGTATGAGTAATTTTAATGAAGTTGATAAAATTCAGTTTCAGTGGCTTCAAGTTGCAAACAAATTTTTGAATAGATACTGTTTATTGATTTTAATCACTGTTAATTAAGCCATATTCGTCACAGAGTAATTTAAAGCCTTTTATACCCTTTTTATAAAATTCTGTTAAGAGAACAAGAGCGAGATATTTGGTTAATTAGAAAGGATTGAGTGTAATATAGTAAAACAATTTTGAATATATAGATTAACGACTGCAGCCAATTTTAAGTGCTGGAGAAATGACATCAATTAGATCTATATTTAGATATTTCTTTTTCTTTTACTTCCATTGGCAGTTTCATGTCTTGAAAATTAATTGCTTTCGGGAAAGATGCGCCCTGTCTGTTTGTTTGTTTTTGAATTTTGCACAAAGCTACTTGAAAGCTATCTGTGCTAGCCGTCCCTAATTTAACAGTGTAAGATTAGAGGAAAGACAGCTAGTCATCACCACCCACCGCCAACTCTTGGGCTACTCTTTTACCAACGAATAGTGGGATTGACCCTCACATTATAACGCCCCCACGGCTGAAAGGGCAAGCATGTTTGACGCCACGGGGGTGCGAACCCGCGACCCTCAGATTAGGAGTCGCACGCCTTAACACGCTTGGCCATTCCGGGCCAGCCCTCTTTGCCACAAGATATTTATATACGGTTGGTGGTTCCCACACTACAGTGACCATAAATAGACCACACATTTTTATCTTCTTGTATCATAATCGTATTTATTCCAAATATGCTTTTTTCTGTATACGTGCAGGTTTTACTTAAGTTATGTTTAAGAAAGTTGTTAGGTCCATCTAGTTTAAGTTGCTTTGTTCCTTTGTTACAAGCTATCGACGGTGTGTACTCACCTACGTTTGAGTGAAAATATCCAGTCACGTGGGTTATGCTGGTCCTTCTGAATGAATATGGCGTTCTTTACAACTTAGGGAATGTTGCATATAAATCACCTGACAGACGATTTTGAAGTTATGTAGCTTTAAAGAATATTCAAAGGAAGTACAGTCACTGTGTTTATATTTTGGTATAGTTTGTTCACAACTCAGTTATCCGGAGATTAAGAACTAGTCTATAATAAATATCCTCATCAAATCTCTCCTATGGTCGTCACAACTTTAATTATTCGAAAACCTGAGGTATAGAAGTGAGTGTTTTAAAAATATCGTGTTAATTGGTAAGAACCTTAACTCCTTAACAGGTAAGAATACGACTGTTGAATTTATATCTATCAAAAATATCAAGCAAGTATTATGCGCAAATCTTTATTATGGTCTTTCTTTTTAAGACTTGTTTACAAAAATTCAAGTTCGATTAAATACAAATCTGTAGGTTGTAAACCTGAAGGTATCTTATACAAGTATTCCATTGTATTTATCGAAAGAAATTATTTAATAAATTTTGTTAATACACTGTCAATTAAAAACAAACTTGGTATAGCTGGTTTGGCCCCCCAGTGGTTTCGCGGTATGTCTGTGGACTTACACGCTAAAATCCGGGTTTCGATACCCGTGGTGGGCAGAGCACAGATAGCCCATTGTGTAGCTTTGTGCTTAATTCAAAACAACAACAACAACAGCTTATACCATAGCTGATATTCTTATGGGCCTGGCATGGCTTAGCGCGTTAAGGCGTGCGCTTTGTGATCTGAGGGTCACGGGTTGGCGCCCGCGTCGCGCTAAAACATGCTCGCCCTCCAAGCCGTGGGGGTGTATAATGTGACCGTCAATCCCACTATTCGTTGGCGAAAGAGTAGCCCAAGAGTTGGCGGTGGGTGGTGATGACTAGCTGCCTTCCCTCTAGTCTTACACTGCTAAATTAGGGACGGCTAGCACAGATAGCCCTCGAGTAGCTCTGTGCGAAATTCCAAAACAAACTAGTTAGTTTGTTGTGAAAATTATAATTTTGAATGACTTTACCTCAGAAACACTTGCGATTATTAAAATAAAACATTAATTTACTAGAATTCTTGAAATATATCAAAATTGTTGTTGAATTATTGTTTTTAAGAGTTTATCAATATAAAGACTAAATGAAGACTAAAATAATTATTACATTCCAAATTTCCTGTTGATTTTGGTTTTATAATGTAATACCAACATAATTTGGGTTTTAATTTGTAAGATTCTACAGAATGAATGCTAGTGTTAAAACTCTATTAGATTCCGTATGTTCGTTTTTATTTATCTGTTTTAATGTATTTATACACCTTACTACGCGAAGTTTTTCGTGTTTCTGGATTAAATCCAAACTTTTTACACAAAGTTGTGATACGAATATAAAAACATAAATATTTAGTAACTTTTTCTCATAATATGTTCGTTGTTGGCAAGAGTGAATTCATTCAAGTATGTTGTGTGTTTATGAACTGCGTTAACCCTTTTTACCTGTTTTTGAAAATACTCATTTCTAAATATTTTTGTTAGTAATGCCCCCTCATTCCTGTATAAAACAAAATTGCATGATAATTTGACTTCATTTGTGTTATATCTTTAAGTAGTATAATTTGGAATATTTATTTATCCCTTTGTTTCTAATGATTTATTTTTCAAAAAAGAACGGATAATGTATGATGAGATTAAAATTATATAATTATTACTAGTTTATGAAATTCAACAATTATAATATATATCTAAAATATCGTTGCCTTAGAGTATTTAATATCAGGTTAATCATTCACCAGGATTGATGACTTCTCACGTGTACAACATGTGGGATTCAGAAACTAAGAAAAAAGGTATGAAATAAATTAATTAATGCGAAGAATCTTTCAATCCCATGCAATATGTTCATAGAGCTTAGATTTAAAACATAAAATAATTTCTAGGCAGTAAAAACGAAATTAGAGTGAATGGGTCTTTCATTTAATATTGTTTATTGGTGCGGAATTTCGAAAATGTGCCATTTCAAAACGAAAAATGCGCAAACGGTTTTTTTTTTATTCTAGGCGTTTTCGCTCTTATAATTGCAATTTTCAAGAATGAATACAAGCCCGTGCCTTTAATAATTCATGTCTGGACTTCTCTCAATAATTTTCTATAATAAGTAAAAGAAAGTTTTGCTTAAATATTTTCTAAAATTGCTTGTTTGTCTGTTTGTTTTTGGAATTTCGCACAAAACTACTCGAGGGCTATCTGTCCCTAATTTAGCAGTGTAAGATTAGAGGGAAGGCAGCTAGTCATCACCACCTACCGCCAACTCTTGGGCTACTCTTTTACCAACGAATAGTGGGATTGACCGTCACATTATACGCCCCCACGGCTGGGAGGGTAAGCATGTTTAGCGCGACGCAGGCACGAACCTCGGATTACGAGTCGAACGCCTTACGCGCTTGGCCATGCCAGGCCCTCTAAAACTGTAAAGGAGAAAATTTAATTATTTGAAGAAAAAAAGATTTTACTCATTTAAGTCGCACTGTTCCTTTTATCTTGTTTTAGAAAAATGTACGCCTTTTAAAATAGCATACATTGAAGCAACATGTATAATTATTGCGTATAGACTTCCCTTTAAAGCAACGTATAATTATTACGTATAGACTTTCCTTTGAAGCAACGTTTTATTATCACGTTTTGACTTTCCTTTTCAAGCTGAAACAACACAGTCGACCAAATTCCAAGGAAATAAATAGCCACATTGTAATTAAAGTAAGCAAACACAGTACATCCTAATTCCTCGTTTTCTCCGAGTATTTGATAATATATAAACCTATGAAGGAATTTCCTCCTGAAATAAATAGTACTTCTTATAACTAGAAGAGAGGAAAAGAATGACACGAATTAACCACAAAGTTCTTTTGTTTTTGAATTTCGCGCAAAGCTATACGAGGGTTATCTGTGCTAGTCTTCCCTAATTTAGCAGTGTAAGACTAGAGGGAAGAAGGCTACTCATCAACACTCACCGCCAATTCTTGGAGTACTCTTTTACCAACGAATAGTGGGATTGACCGTCACATTATGACGACCCACAACTGAAAGAGCGAGCATGTTTGGCATGATAGGAATTCGAGCCCGCGACCCTCGAATTACGTGTCGAGTGCCTTAACCCACCTGGCCGTCGCACAAAACTACACAATGATTATCGGTGCTTTACCCGGTTGCTAGAAGTGTGAGTTCTCAAATATACCTATGCACCACTGGAATGAGAAGAGAAGTATAAGAAAGCACTAAAATATGTTTTGGTGAATTGAGAAGTCACATTTATATAGTAAGATCGTGTTAAGACTAACTGGGTAAAAAAAAAGATGTGAAACTGTGAAATGGATACATTTTGTCCCATCTAGCCAAGTTAGATTAATTAGCGATTTACAAGCAATGTACTTCAAAAAGCTGACAGGTGGTGAAATGAACATTGTTGTTAATTTACGGGCCTTTGTCCTTAAAGCCCCAAACTTTCACATTACATTATAACAAACATTTGTTTGTCAACATGAAAAATTACTAAGCTGGAGATAAATACGCAAAAGTTAATTTATTTGGGGCACCGGCATGGCCAAGTGTGTTAAGGCGTTCGACTCATAATTCGAGGGTTGCGGATTCAAATCCCGTTCGCACCAAACATGCTCGCCCATTCAGCCGTGGGTGCGTTATAATGTGCGGTCAATCCCACTATTTGTTGATAAAAGATTAACCCAAGAGTGGGCTGTGGGTGGTAATGACTATTTGCCTTCCCTCTAGTCTTACACTGCTAAATTAGGGAAAGCCCTTGAGTAGCTTTGAGCGAACTTCAAAAACAAACAAAAAACAAATTTAATTGGGGTTTATAATGAATTACATTTTTAGAGTAAATGGCTTCTGGACATTGTAATCTACATATAATTTAATTTCGCTATATTTTTAAAGTAAACTTTCTCTGTATTTTTTAACTGGACAATTTGCAATTGCAGCTACAGAACTGTATAAAATGAATAATTGACATCAAACTTTAGAATGATTTATTTAAATGTGCTACAAGTTGAAACTTAAATGGATTAAAGATAACAATTTATCATCATGGAAGGATAAACTCATGTAAAACTAAGCGGAGTAAGTTAAAATTTATTTTAACATTGTTTTAAAAAACTTTCAAAAACCGTAGTATGCTACTGAATATTACTAAATGAACAATACTATTCTGTATACTATACACAATGAAGATAAAATGACAGTAAGCAGAAAAGTTAAACTGAAATGGATGTAATAAATATACACCAATGTCATTTGGATTTTTGTTGTCATTTTCTCACAACATTTTGCAAATATTTTAAACTTTTTTAGTTTAATAATTTAAGTCCATTTCTGGATAGTTCCCCGCTGGTAGAGCGGTAAGTCTACAGATTTATAACACTAAAATCAGGGGGCCGGTCCCCCTCGGCGAACACAGCAGATAGCCCTTTCTGGACAAATTAACAACATTTTCCAACATTATTCGACAGGATATATGCAGTGTCATATACCTCTTTCATATTTTGGACACAAAATGTTGTTTGGAATTAGTTCATTGCCTTCCTGTAAGCAAGCGTTTCGTGGCATTAAAAGGAACATCTTAAACATAAGTAAGGTAATGTTGTCCATAACTAACTTGACCGAACATAGCTGTCAATATAGTTCTGAAACTCGTGAAAATGTGACATTGGTTAGACACACTTCCCATTAATATTAAATGCTACACTTGAGTCAGTAAATAAGATTGATTTCGTCATTACAGTCTACTTTGTTACACCATTACAAACGTGATTTTATTTATCATCGCGAGTCCGTAAGACTCCTTTATGGAAGCGAACTCACCAATACTTTTTTTCAAAAATAATAAAAGCAGATAAGAACAGCAACAAAAATTTTAAATATTGTATTTTAACTTCGAGTAGTCCTGCGCAGTATCCAACACAAACAATAAATATATTTGCAATACATTCATCAGCTTCAGTTGAAGTGTGAAATATAATGTTCAAACACTCAATTAAAATAATCACAAATTTGTTATGAGTTTGTTTTTGTAGAAGAATGAACCAGCAACATGAACGGACTGAAATACTCATTGATCATTGCACAACATCAACGGGCTGAGATACTAATTGATCATTGCACAACATCAACGGACTGAGATACTAATTGATCATTGCACAACATCAACGGACTGAGATACTCATTGATCATTGCACGACATCAACGGACTGAGATACTCATTGATCATTGTACAACATCAACGGACTAAGATACTAATTGATCATTGCGCAACATCAACGGACTGAGATACTCATTGATCATTGCACAACATCAACGGACTGAGATACTAATTGATCATTGCACAACATCAACGGACTGAGATACTCATTGATCATTGCACGACATCAACGGACTGAGATACTCATTGATCATTGTACAACATCAACGGACTGAGATACTCATTGATCATTGCACAACATCAACGGACTGAGATGCTCATTGATCATTGTACAACATCAACGGACTGAAATACTCATTGATCATTACACAACATCAACGGACTGAGATACTCATTGATCATTGCACAACATCAACGGACTGAAATACTCATTGATCATTGCACAACATCAACGGACTGAGATACTCATTGATGATGATCATTGCACAAAATAAATCGACTGAGATACTTACTCATTGATCATTGCACAATTAACATGAATGAAGTTTACATCTTCTACAGAATTAGAACACTATATGACGTATGTCTTCCACACCACAGATGACACTAATCAGAAACTTACAATACTTTACAAAACTTACCTGCTTAACTTTCAAGCAAACTTCTGAATTGGTTTTACATTCCTCGATATCGTTAGTTTAAAATATAAATACACCATTATTTGTAGTTATAAATGGACTTCACTGACAAGAAAATTTTACGCTAGCTGACAACAATACACAGCTTAAAATAATAAAACAATCTGATTGGATACAAGCCTTTTAACCGATAAAACCAAAGAACCGACATGGCAAGATGACAACTGTGGGTTTATCTACTCTACAACTGTGTTGTAAGTACAAACAGCGTGCTTATGATACGTTGTCCAAAGTACCACCACAGAAATATCATGTCACTCGGCAGAAATTTTCACTTGATACTTAAATAATTTACATCACATAACAAGAATCTTCAAAATGCAATCTAGAAGTAATGCAGTCCTCTCCTGTGGATGCATGGTCTGAGACTCACTTCAGGATGAAGAAGGTTAGCTTGTTGTTGATATGATTGTTCTGGACAAATGTCGACTCTGGTACACACAGCTGATTAATAAATGCGTTCGAGGCACATAACTTACTCTGACCGGAAGTTATATCCTCTTAAAATCTTTGATATCACTGGTTGAGGTTCTTCACGTCATCTGCACACGAATCTTTAAAACATTATTAGAACACTGAATGCATTTTTTTTCTCTTTTAAACAAGTAATCTGGTAACACGAGACCAGGTCAGTTGATCGACCTTATCCAGAGTATGTTACTTGAGTGCCATTAACATAACTTCTTGTATTACGCGAGGTTAAATTAGCTCATTTGCATTGCTTTGTGAAGAGATATTAAGTATTTTAAACAAAACTTCCATTAACATCGGTGACTTGGTAATCCTTTGTTAAATTAAGTACTTAACTTTTCTGATACTAGAATTATTCAACAGGTTTGAAATAAATTTTTCTAAAATATTTATGCGCAAAATTTCTTGTGGGTCTATAACTTTGTTGTTATGGGGTTCTTAATGGCGTATGAGTAACACACACACAATATAGACACATGTATATATCAATCAGATAACTAAATGTATTGCTATTAATTCAACTAATGACTGTTCGGTTTCTCAATGCATTTTAGATAAAAAAAAAGTGTTTTCACTCAATTTATTTCACCAGGCTATTGGCTATCGAAACAGACAATAACATCAAATAAACAGAACAAATCTGAAATCTGAGAGTCAGCGACTGATATTCTGGGGAAAACATACGCAGAGTGAAAGAATAAAGATTATCAGTGTCCTTCAGTTACAGTTATAACATTTTGATGTTATAACACAACAAAATGTTTAACCAACGACAGATGGCATTACTATACGACCTTATTAAATCGAAAAAATTCTTTGTCTTTCGGAGTTTGTCCTAAGAAATTTCAACTGTTTTCTTCCACGATGTTCCTCTTGCTGAGACATTTCATGTAGGGGTACCATTACACTAACAGATGGCGCTACCTTGTGACGAGCGCTGTCAGAAACAGAGGTGTCACAGTTTGACAAGTAACTCGCTGATGTACGTGACAGGCCACGCCTTCCCGTCAAATGATGGTTGGGATCTCGCTGTAAAATGGCACGCAAGTAGGCATTCCGCAGAACGGTTTGTACCTTAAATTTCAAACACAAAGGTAAAGTAAGTGAAACAGGAAATTTCCATGTACTGTATAGCTACGACAACGTTACGTCAAAAATATTTCCTATTAATGTGACAATAGAAACGTTTCGTCTACCGGAATTTTGTATTTTTCAATGCTTTACGTAGGACACATTTTTAAAGAGTTAATACTGTTATAAATAAACTGAAATATCCTTTTGCATTCAGACCTAGAATATGATATTTTGTGAAAAAATCACAAGAGATAAATTAACACAGTTTTTTAATAAATCAATAAAAACAAGATAGGGACTTTGTTTGGATTTCGCGCAAAGCTATTCGAGGGTTATCGGCGCTAGGAGTCTCTAATTAAACAAGTGTATAGACTAAAGAAAAGGCAACTAGTCAACACCGCCCACCGCCAAATCTGAAGCTACTCTTTTGCCAACAAAAAATTGTATTGAACGTCACGTTAATAACGCCCTCAGAACTGAAAGGGCGAGCATGCTCGGTCACGAGGATTAAAACTCGCGATTCGTAGATAGCGAGTAAAACACCCTAACTACCAGGCCAACTTCCGGAAGTGTGAACCGTTTAACCACTAGTTTGTTTCCTTGTTTGTAATTAAGCACAAAACTATACTATGTGCTCTGCCCACTGCGGGTATCGAAACCGGTCTCTGTGTTGTAAGTCCAATTGGTGTGTGGGAAGATGTTTCGCTGCTAAGTGCAAAACTTTACATGCCAAGTTTTGTGATAACTCGGGTGCTAAGCATCATTATAATGTTAGTATTACTTCTGTATAAATTTAAGACTACAGGTTTGATTACACACATAATCACACCTGTGTTGGGTCTTGTCATTAGTATTAATTATGCATTTTTTAAATACGTTATTACAACTCTTTTTGTCTAGAAACTACCATGATATTAATGCACATGTAGGTTTTTAACCCACGACTTACGCGACATCATGTTTCTAATTGTTCATCTCTCTCAAATTTTAATTTAAGGTAAGAAGCTCAAATATGTTAAATGTTTTATCTCCAACCGCTGGAGTCGAGGCTTCGTCGTATGTTAGATCTGGCAAATAGGGTTTGGTTTGTTTTGAATTTCGTACAAAGCTACACGAGGGCTATCTGCGCTAGCCGTCCCTAATATAGTAGTGTAATACTGGTCATCACCACACACGGCCAACTCTGGGGCTACTCTTTTACCAACGAATATTTAGCTAAGTCAAATAATTTTTCAAATACTGTTTAATATGATCAAATTTATAATAAATTTTAAGTTTCTGAATATTATTGGTTTACGAACAACAGCAACAAAAATAACAGGAAAAAGATAAAAAACTCTTTGCAAAAATGTAATACATGTAACAACTAAATGTTAATAGAAGATATATTACGAACATTCTAAAAAAAAGAAAAAATCTTAAAACATTTGTAAGGAGAAACAAATGGACGAATGATATTTTACTAACACGTTAAATATTTTTTCATCGAATATTGATGAAGTTTGTTAAATCAAAGCTTTGATAATTTCCTTTCTCGTCATATTATTTTTAATAATTCTACATTTCCAAGAACCTGAAAGTATTGGTTAATTTGTTATTGTACTGAGCTCCAAAGTAGGTTTATTATACAGTGCTTGTGGGTGAGGCCTAAGCTATGTTGATTATACTGCAAGACTTTGTAAACTCCACAATATCTCTATTTTAAACACAATATTTATCGTTTAGGGCGATATGGATGTACACAAATTTTGAAAGTTATTATCCAAAGTTGTACTAATTTTGTTCTAATATAGAATTTGGACTGTTATGGTTTCAAGATCGATTGTTGCTTTACGTTAAGGCAATGCGATAATTGAACTGATCGCTTGTGTCGTAAAAATGTTGGCTAGAGCTGATGACACGGGATTGTTCATACTTAGGTCAATATTCGTAGGTAAGTTTGTTCAATGAACATAAAGTAAGTTTTGGTGGTAATGAATTCTATAAGGGTTGTTTAGTGGTTGCTAGCGATGTGTATCAATGGGTTGGGGTCTTGGGTATAAAGTTCTAAAGCTATTTTGCAGACTTCAGTTGTTGGGACTTCTGTGAAGAGAGAGATCACAACAAAACTGGTCATTAAGGCTTATGGTTTAGTTGATTAAGAAAATATTTTAATTTTAAAAGTATTTGAAAAAAAAGAGCTGGTTGATGTTAAATATTTAGAAAATGCCCACGCTATGTTTTTACCAAGGTTGTAGTTAAATGATTCATAGGTCGACACTATGGATCGTAGTGGACAATTTGGTTTGTAAGATTTAGGGTTGCTTTATAGTTATAGTGTGTGCGAGTCGGTCCTGTGTAGGTAGGAATAAAGATGTTGGTTAGTTTTTTAATGAATTCATTTGTGTCATTACAACTATAGCCCTGTCTTTATCTGCTTTTAGAATTTTGATGTTGATGTCTTGTTTTAGGCTGTTTACAGAATTAATATATTTTCGTGTGAGGTTGTTTTTTAGTTTTCCTTTCTGTGAAATTATGTTGATCGTTTTGCGTAAAAGTTCTTTGAAAAGTTGTTTAAGATACTGTTTTAAGGCGTTTCAGGGAAATAAATGTTTTCACTGGTACCTGGAAAGATAGGTTGTTGACTGTCGATGGAATTGTTGTCGAAGTTGTCTTCTGACTGGTGGTTGTTTTGTTATGTTTTCGGTTTGTGTAGAATGGATCACCAGTCTTCTAGCTAAGTCTTCCAGACAGAGGCTTTCATTTCTTTGGATGGAATATTTCTAGTTGTTACTGCGAAGACTGAGTTCTTTGTTTAGCAGATGTACCTTTTCAGTGTTTAATATTCGGTTAAATTTGTTTACTACAAGGTTGATTGATGGTTCATCATGTTGGCGTCTTTTTTTGTTGTTGCAACCTCTGTTTTCTTGTTTTTTGTTGTGGCGGATCTTCTTTTCCTTGTCGTATTTACTATTGATTTGATTGATGTTGCGTTTTATGAGTCCATAAATATCTGGTTGAAAATAGCAGGTCAGATGATGGTCTATATTCATTTCTTTATTTCTGTCCTTTAGTTCTTTGTATTTTTAGTTTAACACAGCTTCAAACAGTTTCTTTTCTGTACAATATGAATGATATTTGTACACTGATTAAAATTCTTGGACAGTTTTATGTTCACAAAATTAGGGATTAGTTTTACATTTTGGCATTGTTGGATGAAAGAAATGTCGTTTATTCTATTGATAATTTTTGGTTTAAGTTTCTTAGTTTCGTTAGAATCATACGAGCCTGTACGATTAACAATGGTGTAATGTAAGTAAGTTCAGGCATAATGAAGTTTTAAAAGATAACACAGTACACAAAAACAAAACAAAAACTATGAACTTACACTTCTAGTATAATCGTCGTGCTGAAGTAATCCATAATGTCGAAAAACCCACTGAGAAGTGAAAATGTATTCTTAAGACGGCGGGTATGAGTATTAAAACTTTAATTAAAATAAAGGACAGAACAACGTTTCGACTTGCGTAGGTCATCTTTAGGTTAACAAAGAGAGTTTACAACTGACCGTTGCCGGGCACATGTCTTAGGGAAGAGAGTGTAAATGGTTACGGGATTTTAGGTGGCGTTGCAGTTAGATGTTATGTTGTTAATTGGTATAGGTGTAAAGATGTTTCTTTATATTGGTTTAAGTTGTTGTATAACTGAGGCTTCTTCAACTTTACGTTTTTTTATATTTGTTTCCCTACTTAGTATCTGAATGTTCTCTATGGTTATGTTGTGATTATTTGATTTGTGGTGTTTAACAAACGTGTAAAGGTGTTTCTTGAGTTCTTTGAATCTGGTTTCCATTCTTCTGTTTGTTTCTTCAATATAAAAGTCGTGGCAGTTGTTGCATTTTATAAGTAATGTTGGTGTTGTTGTTATGTATAAAACGTTATGTATATATGTTGTTATTCCTGTAGAAATTTTTAGAACTAGGTAGATCGATCATTTGTAATGGCCTGGTGTCTGTACGAGACTAATCGAGATTACTCTGTGTTATGTATAAAGCGTTATGTATAAATGTTATTATTCATGTAGAAATTTCTAGAACTAGATAGATCGATCATTTGTAATGACCTGGTGTCTGTACGAGACGAATCTAGATTACTCTGGAATGCTGGGAAATTACGCGATTGTTCGAGAAGAGTAGGCCTACTAGTATATAAACAGACGGCGATAAAAAGAGTCAGAATCAGTCATTCGTTTGAGAAATTTTCAACGTTTGCTGTGTGTTTATTCAACTTGGATTTGTGACTGGAGCTAGATCTACAAAAGCTGGGATTTTATTTCATGAGCAAGTCGGAAAACGACAAATTTGAAACATTCATCGAAAACATCGTAAAAAGAACTTCGTGAAATTTATTGAACTGTGAATTGTTTCTGGACTTCTCCATTCAAACTTCGGAATTTCTTCGTGGGACCAAATTCACCTCCTAGACTAGAATTTTGGATTTCTGATCTGGACTTTCATTCTAGATCATTATATTAAACATAGGCCAGTAACATTTTGTATTGTAATTAATTTTAAACTGAATATCTGTCATTGTTGTAATATAATTTATGTTATATCTGTTACATATATAATAGTTTATTGTAATAAATTATATAAGCTGTTATCTGTGTCTTTCTGTTGCGTTCAGTCCACATACACATAAAAAACGTAACAGTTGTGTTTGTCAGTGTAGTTTTTACATAGTATGGACTTTAGTTTTGTACCTGGTTTTTGAATAAATTTCGTGTTTATTGAAATGTTATGTTTTGTTATAAGTTTTTTCCAAAAGTTGTTTGTTTTATTTTTTTTTTGCTGATGCCGGGAATATATGCTATGCAGCAATGTAAAGTTTTGTAGTTTGTGGTATCTTGGGATTTATTATTGTTTGTGTTTTGTTGATGTAGGTGTATGCGTATAATTTTTAAAACTTTGTTTTTGAGGAACTTTGTTGATGATGAAGTGTTGTTTTATTTTGTTATTTTTATCGTTAATTTTGTCGAGCGAGGATATTTTTATGGCTGTGTTTATTTGGTTTTTTAATATATTAAGTTTTTGTTTTGTTTCATATGCTGAATTTCAGGAAATGTATAGTCCAGTATGGGTGATTTTTCTGTGGATTTCTGTTTTGAATTATGTATCGGTTCTTGTGATCTTGAGTTTAAGAAATGCTATTTGGTTAGTTTTTCCTGTTCAGAAGTGAACTGGAAAAACTGGGATGTACAGAGATAACGTGGTTAATAAAACAATGGCCCAAGTATGGGTAATCCTGTGTCACCAGTTCAAGCGAATATTTTAATGACATAATTGGGATTTATTTCATAGTATTGTATGAATTTATAGTTTAATGTTTAAATATTAGATGGCGCTATAACATTCAGTCTTTTACCTTTAGGTGATGCCATAAGTAAATAGTTTTCTCTTTGCAAAATAAAATTTAAATAATGAAAAAAATGAATATTGTTCAAACATTATCAAATGAATATTTTAATAAATGCAGTAATGTAAAATAGACGCATCGTAAGCTTAAAATGTTTAATATAAAATAGAGCTGCTCTTACCTCAGAGTTCAGGAAACAGTAAAGGACTGCCACAAATATTCCCTGAAAATTGATATGTCTAAAACATTATATCATCTTACCATTAATAAAACACATCTTAGGCTTACCGAAATTTTTATAGAAAATATCCGATATGTTTCGTGCAACTTATCGAAAAAAATAAACGAACTGCAAACAAAAATGGAGGTAGATTTCTCTATAAATATTAGTTTTTTTTCAGTTAGTATACATAATTCACTGATTTTCATTGATCATCAGATATTTCAATGAAGATTTATAAACCATTAAGAGCCGTGGATATTGAAGAAATGTAAGCTTTGATCGATAAGGGTGTATTTTATGGACACACAAATAAATTACTTTCAAAAATTATCGAGGGCAAACTATAACATTTGCTATGAGTTTAAATTTTCTTTTTACAAATTGTATTTTTTGATAAACAAAGAAAGTTTAAGTGTACGCTTAAATAGCTTCTACAACTTGTTATAAGAACCAAGTTAACTGCAGATGTTTCTTTGTCACATTTCTATCAATTTGCCCATTGCTGCTATACAAAAAGAGATATGTAAAAGTAGCATTTAAAATCCACCTTTTGTCTCTCACAAACCACTGCCTATGTGTAAGCATATCATTCAAGATCCATCTTTTGTCTCCCAAAAGTTACTTCTCATTTTGGTGGGTAAAAATATTATTTCAGATCCACCTTTTCTCTCTCACAAGTCACTGCCCATTTTTAATGTGTAAAAATATCATTTTAGATCCACCTTTTGTCTCCCAAAATCACTCCTCATTTTGATGTGTAAAAATATCATTTCAGATACATCTTTTGTCTTCCACAAGCCACTCCTAATTCTGGGTGTAAAAATGTCATTTTAGATCCACCATTTGACTCTCACAAGTCACTGCCCATTTTGATGTGTAAAAAATATCATTTCAAATCCATCTTTTGTCTCTCATGAGTCACTCCTCATTTTGATGTGTAAAAATATCATTTCAGATCCACCTTTTGTTTGTCACAAGTCACTTCATATTTGAGCCCTAATGTAAGAACTGAGCATCAGCAGTTAACTTGATTTTTATTATAATTTTTAGGCCTAGTTTTTTCCCGCAGTTCAACGAATTTTGGCTTACAAATCAAAGCTTTAAACAGATAAGTTGTGGTACTGGACGAAGAAATTCTTGGGTAACGACTTGTGGTAAACGAAAGATATATATAAAATGTTCTTTTTACACAACTCCTATTTTGAGTCGTAATAGAAAACCTAAGTCAATTGTGAAAAACGAAATTGCAGTTGACTTGATTTTATAACAATTTTGAGACTTCCAGTAGTCAAACGTTTAAAACTGTACTCTTTCATGACTCACGGAAATAACAACGCTACAATCTGAAGATTCAATAAAACACTTCTCATACAACAAAGTCAGAGGTAATAAATGTTTACAATTTATTCTAAATCCTGTACGAAGCGACTCTTTGACAACAGGGCCTTGTGGGCGGAAAGTGAATGACAGAAGAGAAAAGATGATATCAATAGACAATGTATAATAAGCGTCAGAAAGAGGAAATTCGCCAAGGAGCAGAAGTTTTATTCAAGAATGTTCTTAAAAACATTCATTATTTCAAAATTACAAAATACATTTTTTTATTGGTTGAATTTAGAAACAAGGAAGTTGCAATTATTATATTAGAAATAAAAATTAAATATGAACAGTGAGAGAAGCTTGGTCTTGTCAGTATAAACAGTCATAAATTGTTATGTTATGTTTCGCTGAAGGTTAAGCCGAGCATATCTGGAGTTGTTGATAACGATGATCTGCCTATTCTTAAGACCTTGATTTCGAGGCATTTTTGTACACTGTCTCCTGGTTTAGGCGGAGTAGTCATACTAAGTACGAGTTTACTTGAAACTGTTTTGATAATACATTAGTACCAAGACCTACATCATTCTGTACCCTGTCTCCTGGTATGGGTTGGTAAATCCTATTAACAACGAGTTTAGTTGAAACTGTGTTGATAAGAAATTAGTACCAAGACCTACATCATTCTGTACCCTGTCTCCTGGTACGGGTTGGTAAATCCTATTAACAACGAGTTTAGTTGAAACTGTGTTGATAATACATTAGTACCAAGACCTACATCATTCTGTACCCTGTCTCTTGGTATGGGTTGGTAAATCCTATTAACAACGAGTTTAGTTGAAACTGTGTTGATAATACATTAGTACCAAGACCTACATCATTCTGTACCCTGTCTCCTGGTATGGGTTGGTAAATCCGATTAACAACGAGTTTAGTTGAAACTGTGTTGATAATACATTAGTACCAAGACCTACATCATTCTGTACCCTGTCTCCTGGTACGGGTTGGTAAATTCTATTAACAACGAGTTTAGTTGAAACTGTGATGATAATACATTAGTACCAAGACCTACATCATTCTTAGTCAGTCACGAACATTAAATTTCGATTAGAAGTGTAGTCGTTGTCACTTATTATCACTTGAAAAAATGCTCTCTAAATGTAACACGAATAATTTTTTGAATTGAAAATCCTTTAAAATGTTCAACTGTGTACTGGTTATACTACAAATGGTAGACGAAATATAGTTTTAGTCTTATAATCGTTGTAAGCGTCTTTTGGTATTTTCCAACACGAAATGTAGCTTATATTAACCACTGTTGTTCAAAACATACTCATCATGCACATATAGTTAAAACACAAGTTGAAATTACAGTTGTTGCTTCACCATACAACAGTAAAGAATGTAGCAACTCTAATCTATGTTAGAAACACGGTATATGTTAAAGAACATTACGACCAAAACATTATTTCGAAAGAAAATCCATCGTTAAAAAAGAAAAAAAATACATATATTTTCACAAGTTATTTCTTAAATAAAAAATTAACCACACATAGAAATATTGCGAGAGCTATCTATTAAATTCGTTATACGTCCTGTATTCAAGTTAATAATGTTCGTCCAACATTATGATATGAAACATTTAAATATTCTATTGTTTTATTCGCTCTATTGAAAAGTGTAACGAAAGTAATGAGTTAACAAGATTTAATATTTTTTCATCGAGTTCTGATGACGGTCTTTTGGCGGAAAATTTGGTAATTTTCTTTTTTCTCACGATATTTTAAATAATTTTATAAATTGTAACTTCCCCACTTTTTAGGACAAAGAAATGTTAAACTAGCTGTATTAAAATTGTTATACATTAATTTCTAACAACAGATAAGTTGTATTAAAATTTGAAACGATAACTGAATTTAAAAGGGCGAAAGTGAAGTCATTAAAGCATACTGAATGAAACATTTTTTTTATATTTATTTAAATTATTTTATATCCCACAGAGGTCGCGACTTAATAACTCTGTACACTTTAAAAAATATATAAGTACACCAGTAACACTTATGTCCTATCTCATTTCCTTTTATGTAAAAATTCATTCTTTGATAAAATAGATGTAACTTTCAGAAACACTGTCCTGAAAATTAATAATTACAAAATCATGTAAAATGTGATGAGAGAAGTTAATTACGCATACGAAAAAAAATGTATTAATTTTCACAAACTAAATGTATCGAAGTTTTAAATAGAACAAGTATGAATATTTTGTGTTGATTTTCCATTCAGTTCGACACTTTTTAAAGTGCTGTTTAATCTTAAACTAGTTTGTTATTTATGAATTAATTTTCTGTATGTTTTAGGTTTGTAGTTAGTTAAATATACACAGGCATATGTAATTTCCAACTTCATGTTAAAAGTCTCACTCACCTTACCTGATACACTTGTTTAATTGAGGATCATTAAAATACGTTTGAAATACTCGAACAAACAAGAAAGAGGAGACATTCTTTCACGGAACAAAACTTATAACAACCAGACTATACCTACTTGTGAAGACTGCAGGATAGCATTACTAATCATGTAGGCTCTCTCGAGGTGAGCTTCGTCACGTGGATTGATGCAGAAGAGAAGGTGAGTTATTCCAAGAAGAGGAAAGAGAAGGGCTGTAGCTTTAATAGCTCTCCTGAAACACAGGGTGCTTAATGTACGTATGAGGTGCTAGAGAATTTTAGCTAAGCTGTATGATAAATTTACTACATGATGTCTGTTTGGAAAGCATTGATGCTTTTCGAGCTATAGGTTTCAGTATTTTTTAGAAAATGTTAGGTACGGAAGCCTTGTAAGATATAATTTCAACGTTATTCAAAAACACTTGATCTGTTATGTATACAATCGTAGATTTTTAGTATAAATTGGCACAGCGGTATGTTTGCGGACTTACAACGCTAAAATCCGGGTTTCGATACATGCGGTGAGCAGAGTACAGGTAGCCCATTCTATAGCTTTATGCTTAATTTCAGGCAAATCAACGAATTTAAAGGTGAATTTTACAGAAAAAAGAAAAATTTGCAGTCAAAAGAACTACTCATATTAATTAATTTTGCAGGTTCACATTTTTTTTATAAAACATGTGTGCTAACAAATGTAACTTAGAACTTGGTGCAGAAAGAGCCCTTTCCGAGCGGCAATCCGAACGTTTTAGTTTTTACGTTTGCCGCTCGGAAAAGTATTGTGACGTGATAGTTGCCAAACAAACCGCCAACGCCAGCGAGTTGAATGTAAATAAACATGGCCAGTGCATACGGAGAAACAGAGTTGGAGTCTGTTTTGACTTTGTGTTCTGAACAGTGTGGAGTAGCGCTATATCAATTCGAACCTACTCTGAACGAACCTAGAACAGTTACTTTTTACACAGGTCTGACAAGTTCTAGCGATGAAGACAGTTCCAAGAGCGAGAGTAGAAGAACTGTAAGTGATACTGATAGCGCCCAGGCCGGTTGTGAGTCGGTCTTACCTCCAGTGGAAGAATGGTAAGCCTAAGTCATAACAACAAATGTGGTCTGTATTATTTCATGTGCAATTTTAAACATCTCGAAACCTGTCTGGTGTTTACAAATTATTGGTATCACAGACTGGGTTTTATTTGTTTATACTTTTCCGACTATGGTAACTAATACTCGGCCCTTCCACAATCATTGTACCGGGTATTTATAACTCGTAGCAAAATGAATCTCAATTATAAGTCATACTTTTGTCTATAAAGTCAAACTAGGTGTAGCAGTCTGAATAGTTAATGTGATATTTACCATAAATGTATAATTTATATGACATATTCCGTATGTTTGTGCAAGGTGTAGGTGTGGTTTATGCAAACAGATGCTAACCACGAAAGAGTGCATTTGTTGTCGCTCATATGACAAGGTGTCAAACCGATTACCCAGAGTCGAGGTTTTGATGAAAATTACCTGAATATCAATGTCTTGGAAGCATCATACTAAGAATTTGTTGACTTGAATGGTCCCTTCGGTGATGAGGAGCCAAGTCACGAGTGTGTATTTTTCAAGATGCTGTTAAGCCTAAAATAGTATATTTGAGTTTAATCTACAATTAAAGATGGTATTTATCCAAAATATATATGTAAAAACGGCTCGTTTGAGTTGAGAAAATATTTTACGTAGAGGAGCGAACTCTACAAATATATTTCTCTACAAGTGAGTTTTCTCGACATCACTGATGTTTATCCAAAACTGTGATCTTACTTGAAACCCACGGGATCCAAAACAGTGGGATACGACACAAACATGAGCGTTCAAAGTGATCTTGACAAAGCTTTGCATGGTGTGAAGGTGTCCAGTTCTTCCTAGTGACCATCCGCGTCCACTGTCGCCACCTTGCTGGTTCCTTCTTGCACGGAAACGAAAAGAAGTTTTTGCCCGATGCCGAACCGTTTTTACAACCATATTATCATGAAACAAACATAAAGTAGCAATATCAAGACAAAAAATAGTCTCACAAAGTATGTAGTCCAAAAAAAAAAACAAACACCTACAGATTTACATGAACACCAGCACTGAAAGGAACAAAATAGTCGGTGCGCTACAAAGCGTGTTTGACAACTATTACGTCATTGTAAAACGTCACGGAAACAGCCGAACGACCGAGAGGAACTTAAGTTCGAGGACCCGCATATTGTGTTTTATTTTTTACTCAAAAACTAAAGTGTTTAAAAACATGGCAACCACACAGGAATTATACTTAACCAAAGTACAGTTTTTAAGACAGTTATTAAATTTGTCGAAAATTCGCCTTTAATCCAAAAATACACATGGAATTACTTCACTTTAGCCGCCATGAGGAGTCAAGACCCATATTTTAGCGCTGTAAGTCCATAAACGTACTTGTCATTCACAGGAAACTTCCAATACAGCACTTCTAATATTATTAAACAGCGGTTAATTAAAAATAAATATTGGAAGAAAACTGGTACAACTCAGTAGTAGTATTTGGTTTTGCTTCATGTAAAAGGAGCATTCATTATTATTATTTTGAAACGACCACTAATGTGAAGCAAGGAAAAAGAATATTCCAACAGGGATAAATTAAAGAAATTGCATCCCCTTTCTTTACGAAACGGTGAATGTATTCTACAGAGATGGATAAATAAACAAACAAAGAAAAAGACCCGCCATCCTTAATTACAACTCAACAGGCGCCCGCTTGCACTGAAATAAACTATTTTTGTATTTGAAATTCTGTGACAGTTATTCCTTACGTTTTCATATATCACGTGATATTGCTTAGTATTTCATTCGACAGAGGAAGGTCAAGACATTGCGAGTGAAATACCAGAATGCTGTATGTTAAAGGAAACTAAAGAAGGCATGCTTTCTACAGCAGACAAATATGAACCACTTCTGGTTACTATCACAAAATGGTTTATGAAACAGAAGAAAAGACTACAACGTAAATAAAGGAATTTTTTCTTTTAAATATTTGCGATATGTTGTAAATAGCTTTAAGCCATATATGTAGACAAACTGTGAAGTTAATTTCGTAAAACACGCTGAATTGCTTTTTATACAAGACAGATCAAGTCATAAACAGACTTATGAAAGTTTTACCTCACTTGAGTTGTTTCTATAGAGACGCTCATTCGCAGCTTGGTAACCAGTATTCGTACGATATTGACCAAAAATACGGTGTTGACCTACATCAAACATAGAGGACAAAACAGAATAAATAACCTCACTGAAAGATAAAATATTAATTATTTCATTTCTTTGATCAGGTTTAATCACATAATGAGATAAACATGGCGAATTAAATGTTTATCATTTATAACAATTATACACTGAAATAAACCAAGCTGACTGAATGTCTATCACTTATAATAATTATACAGTGAGATAAACATAGGTGACTAAATGGTTATCTTCTATAACAATTATACCGTGAAATAAAGTCATATGACAACATGTCTATCTTTGATAATAATTATACAAGGAAACAAACATAGCCAACTGAAAGTTTTCGTTTCATAATAATTATACTGTGAAATAAACATAGCAGACTGAATATTTATCTTTCTTAATAATTATATAGTGAGATAAACATGGCTGACTGAACATTTCCCCTTTTATAATAATTTTACAGTAAGATAAATACAGCTGACTGAATGCTAACCTTCTGTAATTATTATTATTATTGTTATACCTCTCGATTCCATGAAGGAACATAAGGGCCGCAATCGCTTGCGGATTCATTAACAGGCTGGTTTTCTGAGTGAGTAGATTGCTAGCCTACTGCACAACCCTCAACCAGGAGGAGAAACTTGAACCGTCCCTAATGTTGCAGTGTAAGACTAGATGGAAGGCAGCTAGTCATCACCACCCACCGCCAACTCTTGGGCTACTCTTTTACCAACAAATATAGTGGGATTGACCGTCACATTATAATGGCCCCACAGCTGAAAGGCTAGCATGTTTAGCGCGATTGGGATGCGAACCTGCGACCCTCGGATTACGAGTCGTATGCCTAAAGCGCTCGGCCACGCCGGGCACCTTCTGTAATACTGATGAGCATTCTCCATAGACTTTAAGGTCTTTGAATCATCATATATATTTTTTTAAAACGAATAAGTAATAAAAGTAATTATAATTATTACTTTTCTAATCCTGCCTTAATTCTTGCAAATTAGGGAAATCATTACGCCAGTTGGGGTAAGGGCGGAATATGCTTCTGTGATCGAAGTTTAAATATTTTGCAAAGGAATGATTTTCCTTTGTTCTTATTTTAAAACGCTTTAGTCCGATGCCAAACAGTTAAGCGAGAAGGTTTGCTTCAAGATAGGTCCCACTAACACCTTGTAAACCAGCTAATATCAATTGACGAGTCTTATCTTCCGAAGAAGATCCATTCGTTACTGCGTCTAAAATCAATCAATAAGACAGTGGTGAGTTTACGGACTTATGATGGTAAGATTCGGGGTTCGATTATCTACGGTGGACACATTAGATAGTCTAATGTAGCTCTGCTCTGAAAGAAACAAAGAAACGAACCTATCAATTTCCAGAAAGGCACACAACAAAGCAAAACTTAGAAGCAACAGAAAGCAACTCACGAGGAGAGCAGCAATCATTGGACCTGTAACAATCCAGATGTAGCTTATGTTTCCGTATCCTTTCCAGCAGGGTGTATTTCGAAACCGGGACATGATCGATGCCCAGGAAATGATAAATATTAACGGAGTACCTTCGGGTAGATCAAATCAGGTTGCATTAATTAACAAATGGAAGCATCGGATTTCGTCAGTTAACATATACATATAAAATCATATTTTATTAATTAATGAACAGACAAAATTAGGTTTCATTCACTGCGGCTGGAACGTATATTTACCAGTGTACATACACTTTCCAGCCGCAGTGAAAGAGTTAATCAACAAATGGATATAATCAAGTTTCATTAATTAAGAAATAGATAAAATCAAGTTTCATTAATTAATAAATAAATAAAATCAAGTTTCAATAATTAATAAATAAATACAATCAAGTTTCATTAATTAATGAATAACATTCCATTCATAAACAATGGTATCATATACTAAGTAAAAAGTGTTGAATTTTGGATACAACAGTGTAATATTTTCTACTTCAAATCTAATCTTCAAGTGTTTTGTGAAAATTTAAGAAAGAATTTAATACTATTTCAAAAAGATTTAAATAATGCAGTCTTTTCTATCAAGAGAAAAATTTTATGTTTTTAAAGCAAATGTAACACCTGTAACATTCAGGTAGCTACAGCACTTAACGCATAAGTAGCACTTTGTTTGAATCCTAACATATAGCAAGTACTGGAAACATTGTCTCACACAGGGACAGCGATAAGTTTACTGATTCACAAAGCTAAAATCATGGGTTTGATTCCCCCTCGGTGGACAAAGTGCGATATGGCTTTGCTCCAGGAAAAAGAAACAAACATTACAAATGTTTCAATTGAAACGTTACACTCAGACCCCAGAACAAGAAACTATATTAATTAACAGCCAATACTCAATTTTTTTCAGTCACGACTTTCTTAAATAAATTAGTTCCAGATTCGCAATGTAATTTGACGTTATTATAGTATTTGCTGATATAATCTGTACGAATTTATTCTACATTGCTGAAGACGGATTACATGCGATCTTCAATGTCCATCGTTGCTATTGTGTTTTACTTTATAATCAAGATTAAGTGACCCTCTTCGTGATGAGCACAATACCACTCGTCCAGTCATTTCGCGTAGTTCAATAGAAGTGTCATCAGTGATACAAATATATTGTTATGTCACTGAAATTAGATAAAAAGAGAATAGCTTCCACTCACCCCATCCTATCATATAGTAGAGTTTAAAAGGAGCGTCCTTATTGAAGACAGAGATTGTGATTCGACTGTGTAAAAGCAGTCCTTCCACAAACATCCAGTTAATACTGGCCATAGCGGCGTACATCTTGAGAGACAATATTGTTTTGCATAGCCAATCCTGTGAAAAATATAGAGGCTACGAATTAAAACAATTATTTATGAATAGCTATGAAAATCATTAATATGTGATTAGTGTATCTTCAAAAGTTTCACTAGATGGATCATCATTAGGTGAATGTTGTAAAGATGTGCAGAGTTAATAATGTTTTAGAATATGTTTTCCTTTCTGTGGATTGGGAAGCTATATGATGCATTAATCATTTTTTTGTAGTTTGTGGAAATATACCTCGTATAAACTTGTTTCTATGGATTGTGAAGGTACACATTGTACACAAGCGTATTTGTAGTCAGTGAACGAGCCTATACGTACTGTATATACACGTTTTGTATTTGTGAAAGTTTGTATTCTATAGAAAGGGGACTCTTCAATAAGTCTAGAATAATAATTTTTTTTTTTACCGCAACCTTTATTTTGATAATCTGCTTTAAACACAAGCAAAGCTTAGCATGAATTAGATCGGTTCAAAAAGGGTTTTTTCATCATTGGAGTTACTGGTATCCTGTAATGATTAAATAATTACAAGAATGCAAAAGAAACATATTTACGACACATTAGATACCCATATGCACGTGTTTCTATAGTTCTAGTAAACAATAATCGTGAAGATCGTTGTTTCCATACTTGGTAAATGTGTTTTTGTCTTTTAAATGTTTTTTTATTCATTAATTACTTATGAAGTGTTAGAATACTTTGGGAGTTTTCCTATATGCCCGGTAACCTACCCACGTAAATTGGTTGCATTTTCAAGCTATTAAAGAGAATTCATATTAATTAATTTTACTTTGGGGACTAAGGTTCTTCAGCTGGTTCTCTTGTGATCTCAAACAGCCGCTACATGCAACTTTCTTAGACGTGACATTTAATAGACAACGTTAAAATTATGTATATCATTTCTGTCCACAAATCTATTATTTGAAAGTAACTGACATTGAAAATCCAATAACAAAAGTAAATTTAAGCTGAAGAATATAATAATTTGTTTAAATAACACAATATATTATACATTTTACATAAAAAAATATTTTGTACGTTAATGGAAGTCGGTGAAGACTAGTAACTCTAAATACATTTATTAAAATAATACACGTTCCTCGTAATATGCCCCCCAGTGGCTCAGCGGTATGTCTGTGGACTTACACGCTACAATCCGAGTGTCGATACCCGTGGTGGGCAGAGCACAGATAGCCCATTGTGTAGCTTTGTGCTTAATTCTAAACAACAACAAATCCTTGTAATATATAACGGAATAGGTCATGCTGTGTACTTATGTGATCGACTGTAGTTAGCTAATCAGGGATTTTTACGGCCAGTTTCTTTTAAGTGCGAGGTAATCTTTATACAGACAAGACATTAAAAAAAACAAAAAAACTTGCCATGGTATTAAGTACCCTCCATAATATAACAGTGCGTGTAACAGTGACACTGATAGAATAGAGTCCTTTTGCTTGAAATATTAACGAAAAAAATGCTATCTCTAAGTAATTTTCTCAATATTTTAAAATATTTAATCTCCCATTCTCACATTAATAGCTAGCTATAAAACCAATAAGTTGGTATTGACTGTAATAGGATAGTATATGGTTGTACTTACAATATCCACGTACGATAAGTAACGGGCCTGCAGAACACCTGGAGACGAAATTATGACAAGCAAAACGGAATGAATAATGAGTGCCACCACCAGGTTTCGGTGAACGCGAAGTCGCGAACATTGAAGAGACCTGTACGGTTACCAACATATTAGTACATATGAAACTTTCAAATGAACGCAACATTATGAGGAACAGAAATTTGTAAATACAGTTATTTAGTGTACTAAAATATGTTTAAAACTAAAATATCATGGTAATTATTACAAAGAAATAAGTAGAGAGCAGCTTAATAAAATAAAATATTTATTTAATCGTATGCACTTGAAAACATACGTTTGTTAGTGTTTAGTGCAGTAATATCTTTAAAGTATTTTTAAAGCCCTGTTGACAGAGTATTCTTTGATAACAGGATGCTAAGAACTATTTTCATTGAAGTCAACAGTACTATCATGTAGCCATATCACAGTATAAAACTGTCTCTAACTCACGGCCTTTGTAACTTAGGCCAAGGATACAAACAAACTCTTCTGGAAACGTATGACGCAGTTATTCCTCGTGCAGCTTTACGCGAAATTCGAAACAAATGAAATCGAAACTTGTGGAAACTAACTAACAAAACGAAATTAATTGTTCTGATGAACGAGAAATGTAAAAGAAACAAAAATAAGAACAAATATAAAGTATTGTATATACTTTAGGTGTGAAGAAACGTATAAGTAAAACACTGATCGATGAGATGAATATGCCTTCTTTTTCATGGCAAGTACTAATACGAACTACGTTAGGTATGAAAAAAGGGGGGAAGAAAGAACGAGAGATGACGTGGATCTGGATTGCTTTACTCATCAAGTGGTAGTAACTGAATCCACTCGTTTTGGAGACAGATTTAACAGTCATAAAAACAACTTCGCTTACGATGTTCCAAATTTCTATTATACGATATGTTATGACTCGTTATATTTGAACATCATGTGTTTGGAATAATTTTTATTTTGATGAAAAAAATTAAGTTTTTATTTTATGAAACCGAAAACTGCAAACGCAGCGAAAGGTTTAAGCATAATGAAGCCTGTCTGCTAACCCTTTTTATTCTCTAGCCGTGTATGAAAAATAAACGTTAAAACTTCGCTGTTTGCAGCACCAACTTACTTGAAATAACAGAAGATGAACAAAGTCAGGAACAGGGCTACTAGAGACACCAATGAACACACAAACAGGATGTATGTCACTGCTACTTGGCTGGATGAGAAATCTCTGGAGTCCTATAGGTAAATAAATACTGTTTTACAAGACAAATCACAGAATCAAACATCAATAAAGCTAACTATGTTAAGTTAACTTAAAACAGCAATAGACACCTCTAATGCAAGTTGCTGACTTACAGATTTAATATTCTTCGAGATACTTTCAGTTGATATATTAGTCTCTTCTGGCGACTTTCCAGTTAGTCACAGTGATTGGCTTTGATTGTTTTGAATTTCGGGCAAAGCTACTCAAGAGTTATCTGCGCTAGCAGTCCCTAATTTAGTGAAGGCAACTAGTTATCGCCACTCACCACCAACTCTTGGGCTACTCTTTAACCAAAGAATAGTGGGATTGATCGTGACATCATAACGACCACCAGGTTAAACGGGTGATCATGTTTGGTGTAATGGGGACTCGAACCCTCGACTCTCGGATTACCTGACCAAACTGGGCCTAGTCACGGTGAAGTGAATTCTGTTTTAATACCACAGTCAGAACTATCAATTAAGTTTAATATTCTTACCGTTAATTTAAGAATAGCTCTTGTTAACAATGTGGCCATGATATAAACTACTACAAAGTTTGATTCTGCTTTGAATGCAATTCCCGTCTGAATATTTTAAATTAATTTACATTTCTCTTTTTGATAAGTCAGAAAACAAATTCAAACAAACTTACAAACTGTTTCAGTCAGTGAAGGCCTACGTTACAATCATGTGTCGTTTTCAACATTATGTAAAGTCTGGTAAAATATTAAATATTATACTTACCTGATCCATTAATGTTTTAGAATTTTCTTACCACAACAATAAGGAGGAAAATTCGGATATTTGATGTAAAGTATGCTAGCAACAATAGTATTTTTATACACTTATAATGGCCTCCCAGTGGCTCAAAGGTTTGTCTGCGACCTTACAACGCTAAAAACTGAGTTTCGATATCCGTGGTGGGCAGAGCACAGATAGCCCATTATGTAGCTTTGTGCTTAATTCAAAATAACAACAACAGACTTATGATGATATATATCTGTTAGTACTTGTAGCACGATAATTATTATATGCAACATATTTCAATTAAGAAATGTGTGGCGTGAGAGCACAAAACACTTTCCTATTTACAAAGAGCGACTTTAGTAATTGAAGGTTTTCCTTTGTTGGTAAAAATAATTTAATTGTAATATACAATGTTGACGTTATGCAGCCAGTCTCTTGGATTCATTGTATAAAAAAGCTAAATACAAACATAAATCTTCACAGGTGTTAAATATTCATTTTATATTATGCTCTTTGAGTTAGTAGAAACTCGGTAACTTCAGAGTTATTATCGCATATCATGTTCGTGTTTTTTTTATTCACACAAGCTTCTAATACAGGGAGTAAATGTTTTTCATAAGTTATATTTTAATTAACAAAATTATACAATAAGATAAAATTAGTTGACTGAGTTATTACCCACTATAACAATTATACTGTGAAATAAACATAGCTGAATAAATTATTACCCTCTATAACAATTATAATGTGAAATAAACATAGCTGACTGAATTATTATCCTCTACAACAATTATACTGTGAAATAAACATCGCTGACTGAATTATTACCCTCTATAACAATTACACTGTGAAATAAACATAGCTGACTGAATTATTACCCTCTATAACAATCACACTGTGAAATAGATATAGCTGACTGAATTATTACCCTCTATAACAATCACACTGTGAAATAGATATAGCTGACTGAATTATTACCCTCTATAACAATCACACTGTGAAATAAATATAGCTGACTGAATTATTACCCTCTATAACAATCACACTGTGAAATAGATATAGCTGACTGAATTATTACCCTCTATAACAATTACACTGTGAAATAAACATAGCTGACTGAATTATTACCCTCTATAACAATCACACTGTGAAATAAATATAGCTGTTACTTTCACACTAGCCTCTAATACAGGAAGTAAATGTTTTCTAAAAAGTTATTTTCTAATTAACATGTTAAAAGAATTCTCCACGACGTTTACTTTCTTTTGGAAAGTTTTAATAACCAGAGCCTCTTTGATAATTGAGATTGTCTTGAAGAGAATGTCAGACTGCACGAATTTAATCCCACAATTACATTCCATAGCATGCGGTAAAACACGTGAGTTGTTACACGTGAAAGAAGTACAATGTAATGCAATTCTCTGTCGAGGACATCTGGTAGAGAGGACATTTATACTGATAGACGACGAGGCATCTCCGTATTTTATTGATTTTGTTTTGGAATTGGGAAAGTCTCTGAGTGGAAAGGAATTCTTAAAGATACATATAAGATGTAATCAACTCAAATAAAACGAGGGGGTTGGTGATTTAAAATAATTATAGGTGTCTGAAGAAAAGCTTTGGTCTGCACAGCCGCACGTGAGCTGCAACTAAGTCTCCTCACGTTCAGTTCAAGGGAGGCAAGTTATGGTTAGAGCTCGTGCTTTCTCTCCTACGTCATTTTAAAGTACACAAGAATTAACAATAAAGAAGGTTTTGTACTTAAACTAATATCTATACATAACAATGTCTCTAAATTATAGAATCGATAGTGGTTACACATGGTTACATACCATTTCCTGTGAACTGACACGTTATCTGTTTATAGCCAAACAGAAAATAAAAATCACAGATGAATTTGAATATGTGCGGAAGATCTGGATAAGATTAGGAATGTATGGAAGATAATGATCAGAAACATACAGAGATGTGTCTGGGTGCATGTTAACTGTAAAATTATTTTACTATATTTCTGTTAATGCGAGATTCATGTTTTAGTTCGGCGACATTTTGTTCAGAAAATCTTGGGTTGTTGGTTGTTTTAGTTTATATGTTCATGGACTTGTTTGTGTGTGTGTTTTTTTCTTATAGCAAAGCCACAACAGGCCATCTGCTGAGTCCACCGAGGGGAATCGAATCCCTGAGTTTAGTGTTGTAAATCCGTTCATGGACTTAGGAAGGAATATTTGGTGTTTTATGTTCCAGAGACGGCTGTTATTGGTATTAAAACTTTAATTAAGTTGAAGTACATGTCAACCTGAAGATGACCTATGAAGGTCAAAACGTTGTTCTGTACTTTATTTTAATTCAAGCTTTAACACGGACACCAGTCATCTTTAGAATACACTTTTAATTCAAGTTGGTTTCTCGTCATCGTGTATTCGATGTTCTTTTAACCTGATGGTAAAGTTGCATACATTCTGTTTTACCTTTTCTTAACATGTATTTAATTTTCATTCCAGGTATGAAAAAGAATCTAGTCTTTATGTTATTTTCCAGATTTCTGGAAGAGGTATGCAAATATTTTCTATGTCTGGTGATTAGATTTCCTTCGTTTTGTGGAGTATTGCTTTTTAAAGTTTGTCAAGCATGTCTCTTTAATTCATTAATAGTACATGAAACCACAGAAGTGGGGAACTATTTTGTTTGTAAAGCACTGAAACTGAGCTTACTTTTTACATTGGTATTTTCTGTGAAGCGTTGAGTGTGGGCTAAATTCAGCGCCCGGGATGGCCAGGTGGTTAAGGCACTCGACCCGTAATTCGAAGGTCGCGGATTCGAATCTCCATCACACCAAACATGCTCGCCCTTCTAGCCGTGGGGCATTATAATGTAACGGTCAATCCTATTATTTGTTGGTAAAAGACTAGCCCAAGAGTTGGCGGTAGGTGATGAAAACAAACTGCCTTCCCTCTAGTCTTACACTGCTAAATTAGGAATGGCTAGCGCAGATGGTCCGCATGCATCTTTACACGAAATTCCAAACAAACTAAATTTAGGAGGCTTTTTAACGCGTCTAGATTCTGATGAATTACGAGACTAGAAATTTAGTTTATGTAAGTTCTGATGCATGTGTTTTTTACATGAATTTAAAAGGTGATGTTAACATTTAAAAATTACTGTGTAGTTATTTTCGTTTCCTACTGTCAATTTTACGTCCTTGTGTAAGTTGTTTATGTGTTGAAGGAGTTTTTAAGATAAACAACTTTCACCAGAACATTTCTATTTCCTGTTTTTAATTGCATCTTGAAAGTACAACGTTTGTTTATAGTTCAATATTTCTGGAAAAAAAATTATATTTTATTAATTTTGCGTTAGTGAAACTATGTTTTTTTTTTAAAGTTTTTCTTCAAATCTTGAAATATCAATACATATGTTGTGTAGTATAGTTTTAGTCCATTACGTTTAACGCCACTTTTATTCAAAGCGATCTGCCGTAATAATTTATATTATCGTTTACGACTATATGAGGATACAGACTTTTACGAAGTCCAACAGACTTCTCTTCTTTTATGTTGATAAGAAATGTAAAATCATATTATTCCAAGCAAGAAAAACACGCCACTTCAAACCTGTATCCAGAATGTTCGAAAGGTGGGGGTTCTTATTTGTGAGTTAAAAAGCCAACACATTTTGCCAAGTGCAATAAACATGCGAAATGTGGCAATGTTATGGCGGTGTGGGGACATTTCCCCACCAGAAAATTTGTAAAAACTAACAAACGCTATGAGATTAAATCTGGAAGCGTGTGTGTGTGTGTTTTTCTTATAGCAAAGCCACACCGGGCTATCTGCTGAGCCCTCCCACGGGAAATTAAACCCCCTCATTTTAGCGTTTTTAGCGTTGTAAATCCATAAACTTAGCTTTGTATCAGCGGGGGCAATCCGGAAGCAATTGTGCATGAAACATAACTTAAACACCTGCATGTCTATTCATATAAAATCCACAAACATACATTGAAAAGTCAACAGATTTTGTCGTAATATTGCACAAGGAGTTAAATTTAAATCAGTATAGACATGTGTGTTTTGTTATAGTAAAGTACTATACTATATATGTGCAACGTATGTCATTAATCGTCAAATTATATCAATAAATAGCTTAAGCAACTTCGCTGTAACTATATAAGCACACTTTGTTACGTTATAAAAATATGCTCACCCTATAGCCCCCCCCACTGTGCCTGCGGACTCCAACAGCTAGAAACCGGGTTTCGATACCCGTGGTAGACAGAGCACAAATACTCCATTTTGTATCTTTGTGATTAATTCCAAATAATCGATCAATCATCATATGGTTAACACTTGTATTTTTATCGCGTGTTACAGCAAGCAGAATTTAAAACATATAACTTAACGTGTTTTTAGATACGTGATCGTAGTCATAATACGAGACGGTTAAAAAACTATATCACGTGTTCTACTGTTTCCTGATGTTGTGTATATGTATTACACACACGTGCGCACATACACAAGAACGTTGTAGGAAACCACGGTGTTATTTCAACCACAGTAAACATTATAATTATAATCTCATCAAACTACAATTTTAATCATTTTCTTACTCATTCCGCTAGATGGATACGTTGTTTAATTATCTGCTTGTCTCACAAGAAACGGGAAGTTACATAAATGTTCAACTTTTGTGTCAGGCATTATTTAACTTTCTATGTAAGAGTTTCTGAATGCGTGAAATAAGCAGCCTAACTTATTCATTCGTTTCAAGATGCACGTGTGAGTGCAATCTTGACCAGTTGACGATCCACGTAAAATCAAAAACAGCTTTTAAAAATTATAAGCGCAATATGAGAAACGTTATGGAAAATGAGTTTTGTTTGAATTTATAAAGAGGTTGAACATTATTTAGTTTGGTTAAATTTCACAAACTGTTGCTTTTAATGGTTGTGTGATCATACTGTAACACAATTTACTTGCTTATTTTAGAGCAAAGCCACATTGAACCATCTCTGTACACATCACAAGAATCAAACCCCAAATTTTAGCGTTGTGAGTCCAGGAGGAACACAATTTAAACGACCAATTTGGCTTTAGCCATTGAAGCGACCATCGGAACAGGTCTGAGCAGCTTAATCGATTCTTTGTCTCTGTCGTTTTTTTGTATTTTTTTTTTAAATTCACTGTTATGTCCTCGAAAAAAGTGGAACATTCTACTTTGGTCTTTTTGAAAGTTTATCGTAGCACATAATAACATGATAAATTCAGACGAATAATTAAAAATACGGCGAGAAACGGCTTGTCCGAATTTACTCGGTCAAATATTTTTTCATACATGGAATTAGGTCGGTCACTTTATACAGAAGGTTAATAAATACATCTAAGCTGTAAATTTTTTGTTATGTATTACGTTTTGTGACAAAATTAGACTTGATGCGTGTTAACTTGCTACATAAGCCTATTTTTTTCTAGAAACTCAACTGCAGTTTCAACACCTAATAATAAAAAGCAGTTATTTTAAGTTAAGCTCTAATGTATGTTTAAAGCGTTTGATGAGCCGTCAAGGCCTTACGTTACAATTGTATTGTTTCCAGGATTTACAAGAACATTTTAAACGTATTCGTAAGACTTTTCAAACCAGTGATGATGTTCGTATAAGCCGCAGATAATAAAGTATTTCGAATTAAGAAAATGTGATTTTAGTAAAAATCTCAGTTAATGTAAATTGGAACTGTAAAACTTTTACATTTTTATAAAACTGTGTGTTGGTACATAACATTTTCTTGTAAACGTAAGATTTGGTAAAAGGATGGCTCACAGAACCGTAGTGTTGTTCATACGACCTTGTTAGGATTAGTACATGTCTGTGCCAAAACCACTAAAGCATATTTTAGTACAAATGTTTGTGTATCAGCATTAATAAATGTTTATGGAAAGTCAGAATTATGCGTCAGTACAAATAAATGTTTGTGTGTGAGGATTAGTTGATGTCTGTACAAAGTGAGAGTTATATTTTTGTTTGTTTGTTTTGGAATTTCGCACAAAGCTACTCGAGGGCTATCTGTGCTAGCCGTCCCTAATTTAGCAGTGTAAGACTAGAGGGTAGGCAGCTAGTCATCACCACCCACCGCCAACTCTTGGGCTACTCTTTTACCAACGAATAGTGGGATTGACCGTCACATTATACACCCCCACGGCTGGGAGGGCGAGCATGTTTAGCGCGACGCGGGCGCGAACCCGCGACCCTCGGATTACGAGTCACACGCCTTACGCGCTCGGCCATGCCAGGCCGAGAGTTATATATCAGTATAAATAAATGTTTGTGTCAGAATTGGTCGAGGTCTGTAGAGTGTGTGTGTTTGTGTGTTTTCTTATAGCAAAGCAACATAGAGCTATCTGCTGAGTCCACCCAGGGGAATCGGACCCCTGATTTTAGCGTTGTAAATCCGGAGACTCACCACTGTGCTAGCGGGGGGCGGTCTGTATAGCGTTAGTACAGTTATGTGTCAGAACAAGTAAAGTTATGTATTAAGACGAGTAGTGTATGTGTCAGTCTTTATAGAAGTTTGTATCAGTAGTGGTAAGGGAACGCTTTGTTTGTTCAGAATTAAGCACAAATTTACACAATGGGCTATCTGTGCTCAACGCATCACGGATATCGAAACCTATTTTTTTAGCGGTGTGAGTCCGCAGACATATCGCTGTGCCCTTGAGGGGTAAGGGAACACAAACAGCACTTTGGCGAAAAATAAAACACGAAAAAAAACTAATTTGCCAAATAATCAAGTTTTACAATACAAATCTTTAAATATAGTCACTGTCTCATCAGAACTTAATATTTTTTTGAAAACGCATGAAATGTTCGCCATTAATTTTATTTTTTGAAAATGTAATAACTGGCGTTGTTCACAAATACTGTGGCTTGTAACGCCATGGCAAGATAAAACTCAAAATACAATTAGGGAGCAGGAAAAGTAATTATCAGGTTTATATATGAATTTGACCAAAGTGCTATTCTGACACAACGTGTCTCAAGAAAAGTCTTTTGTGGTCACTAAACTTAGGCTTACATAAACAAAAAGAGTTTGTTTGTTTTTTAATTTGGCGCAAAGCTACACGAGGGCTATCAGTGCTAGCCATTCGTAATTTAGCAGTGTAAGACTAGAGGGAAGGCAGCTAGTCATCACCACCTCCCGCCAACTCTCGGGCTACTCTTTTACCAACGAATAGTGGGATTGACCGTTACATTATAATGCCCCCACGACTGAAAGGGCGAGAATGTTTGGCGCGACGGGGATTCGAGCCCGCGACCCTGAGATTATGAATCGATCGCCTTAACCCGCTTGGCCATGTCGGACCCAAACAAAAAGACAGCAAACATAGAAGCAATCAAGACTCTTTTTTATTACTACATCTTAAAATATTTTATTCATAAGAAAAAATAATAATAATTCAATACGATGTGAATGTTCGAAATATTGCAAGGTTAGGCTTAAACTAGTCTTTATCTTACAGTACTTAAACCAGTAATCTTCCTGATTGAAAACAACACACACAGTCAATGTTCATGTAAATCTTAATGTTTTTGTTCGTGAATATTTTAAACACCAAAAATTATCGACAGAATATTTTGTACATCAATGATTTCTTTTGCAAGTGGAAGTTCAAGACAATCTGTATTCATAAGTCCTTCAAGAATTTCTTCATCTATAACAACCCATTTCTCATTTTAGGAATATTTAAATATACTCAGCCATTTTCATTTATGTTTAACCAATTTCTGGCGATAAAAAAAAGCCTTTTTTTTCTTCCTCCATAGTTTCGCCTCTAGCGGGCAAAATCATATTTAAAACATAAAGTTTTGAACCATTTTACTGAGCACTGTTTTTTAATATTGTTTATTGAGATTCATTTCAACGTTTTTATCACAACTTGTCTTCAAATTATTGGGCCCCATATTTTCAGAAATATGTGTATATATATGTATAGCTGCATTAAAATATTTATACATGCAGACTCCTCGTATCTATAATTACAGAAAATTTTATTTATTGTCAAAATTTCATTTTCATTTCCAAAAGTTAAAAGAAGGTAGTACGAAATGTCTTTTGTGTTAACTTAACCAGTGTTCTTATTTGTGAACTTGACGTTGGAAAAAATGGGGCTAAAGAGAAAGTTTTCAGAATTTTTTTCCTCAGTGGTATTCTCAATTGGCTTAAACAAAACGTTTTTTGGGATCTTCTTCACTGGACTTAGCAGGGAAATGTGTTTAAGATTTCATCCACAAGACTAACTCATTGAGCTGGTGACGAAAATCACACATTTTGTTTTAAGCTAGTTTCACAAAATTGTACATTGGTGCGAAATTTTCATGCATAAACCAGAATTTGATTATCTGCGAGACAAAGATAACATTATTTTATCATTATTAAAAGCGCTATAATTATGCAGTTATGCAGACTTTTTTATTCGTTTTGCTAACTAATTAAAATTAAATGCAAAATTATTTTTATCAGGAGTTCAATTTAATATAAAGTTAAAAAATTTCTGGTAAATTTTCTTTTTTTTTAGTGTGATGTCACTGGCTGGTCAAATTCCATTGTATGTGCCCCCGAGTGGCACAACGGTATGTCAGAAGGATTATAACGCTACAATTGTTGTTTTGAATTAAGCACAAAGCTACACAATGGGCTATCTGTGCTCTGCCCACCACGGGTATCGAAACCCGGATTTTAGCGTATAAGTCCGCAGACATACCGCTGAGCCACTGGGGGGCATAACGCTACAAACCGCATTTCAATACCTGTGGTGGGCACAGACAGTTCATTGTGTAGCTTTGTGCTTAGCAACAAATAAACACACCACCATAAGCTTTCAGATACAGGTTAACCAATTTTGAAAAGGAATCCTTTGAAAGGTGTTTATTTTGAACGGCATATGAGAAAAATAAGACTTTTTATTTTGACATGTTTTAGCATAAAATTAGAAAAATAATTAGAGCTAATATACATTTCAATGACCATAATGGCCATAAAGAGGCCAATAAAAGTATAAGAATCATACAGTGCATATTTCTCTCACCTGACGTAATAGCTGTAAGCATTCTGTATAGTTGGTCCAATTTCCCCAGAGCCAATCACCATTTTGGTCGCAAATCCTATAGGCACGCGCTGAAAAGCCAACAAACTTTATGGTATAAAAAAAGTTTTCACAACAAGCAACAATGACATAAGCTTTTCCCTAACCATAAAATAATTTAAACAAAAACAAATTCCGAAAAGAAAGACAACTGTGAACATACTGAAAAAATGTATGAATGCGCAAAAAATCTTATCAACTTTTATTGAAATTATAATAAGGTTGAAGAGCTTTTCAAGGGTAGTTTCCAAAAGCGTTTCAGCTCTTTAGCTCATAAATCTGTATTGTACTTTATAAGATGCAACCACGGACAGGAATTTGAACCTCAGTGTGTGTGTGTGTGTGTGTGTGTGTATTTTTATACCTGTTTGTTTTGAAATTTCGCACGAAGCTACTCGAGGGCTATCTGTGCTAGCCGTCCCTAATTTAACAATGTAAGACTAGAGGGAATGCAGCTAGTCATCACCACCCACCGCCAACTCTTGGGCTACTCTTTTACCAACGAATAGTGGGATTGACCGTAACATTATAACGCACCGACGGCTGAAAGGGCGAGCATGTTTAGCTCGACGGGGGCGCGAACCCGCGACCCTCGGATTACGAGTGCACGCCTTAACGCACTCAGCCATGCAGGGCCGGTTTTTATAGCAAAGCGAAATCGTTCTACTTCCTGAGTCCACCGAGGGGAATTAAACCTTTACTGTTTGCATATTAAATCCGTAGACTTACCGCCGAACTAGAGGGGGACAGGATTTTGAGCCAATATTTGTGTACGGAGAGCATGAAATCTGAATTACTTAATGATTGTGACATCAAGCGCACGCTATATGTTACAAACAGGTTGGGCATCTACATTCTCTGTCCCTCCTCTGTAATGTTGTCGATAAATATGACCATCTTCGCTATAGGTTTGGTTAAAACAATACAGGACCAAACCAGTTGCTTTATAATTTATATTTATTTAGTTGTGTTATTTTCATTATTCATCTTAATACACGTGGTTAGGCGCTCGACTCGTAATCTGAGGATCGCGGGTTCAAATCTCCGTCATACCCAACGTACTCGCTTTTTTAGCCGTATGGGTATTATATCTCACTATCTGTTCATAAAAGAGTAGCTCCAGAGTTGGCGAAGGGCGGTGATGATTAGCTGCCTTACCTCTGGTCTTACATTACGAAATTAGGAACAACTCGTCCTCGTATAGCTTTGCGCAAAATCCCCCCCTACAAAAAAAACACAAAGAAACAAAGTTATCAACAAGGGGTGTCAAAACTTATTTCGTTATGTCTTAAGTAATAAATGCACAGATTGTAAGAGAAACATCCCTGAAACTTTCCAAGTAATCAAGGGAAAACTGGAGAGAGATGATGATGAACCGAAGAGTTCTGAAGTTCGAGTCACTATCAGTTACTGTTGGGCTTTGGTACGAAAAAAAAAAGTCAAGACAAGCAAAGATGTAGATTCACTTAACAAACCAATCAGTTATACGACAAGAAGTATTTTCATTAACTATGGTGGTTTTGTTAAAGATGTGACCATTCGTAATTGAATGGCCTGGTATGGCCAGACGGTTAAGGCACTCGACTCGTAATCTGAGAGTCGCGGGTTAGAATCCCCGTCACACCAAATATGCTTTCCCTTTCAGTCGTGGGAGCGTTATAAAGTGGTGGTCAATCCTTCTATTCGATGATACAAGAGTAGCCCAATAGTTGGCGGTTGGTGATGATGACTAACTGCCTTCCCTCTAGTTTTATATTGCTAAATTAGCGACGGTAGCTTTGCACGGAATTCAAAACAAAACAAACCAATCATAACTGAACAATTTCTCTCCGATTTGATAACTGTAAAATGTAATCGTCACACTTCACCATCAGTTACATCCTTTATAAGGCCCACCAAAATCAGATTTGTTTCCATTCAATCCCTGCTACGGAGGTACTTATTGGTTGAGAGCGAAGTCTTGTGTTAAACAGATACACTGAAGTTCGATTAGCAATTTTCTGGTTTTTAATGTGTAACTTTTACACTTAAAATAATCTATTTAAGAACTTAATTTTACAAAAGATAGAATCTCGCCACTCTAATCACCATATACACAGTAATTATCTCTTAGAACTACGGTTTACTTATAATTGGAATCATATTTTCATTTACTAAACTATTCAAGTTTTAAAACAGGTTTTCGAAAAAGAATTCTGTTATATACAAAAGGAAAACACTGGAGATTTCTTCAATAGAAAAAAATAAAAATTCATCAATACCTTACAAAGACGTTTTTCAAATCCTGATTGCTCTTCATAGGAAAAAGAAAATATTAGAAGACGTTTTGGTACTAATCAATGTTTTATATTTTTATATTTGAATTTCAGTAACAAGAACGTGCAGTAATAAGTCACCGATAATGTTTAATCAAGAACGCACACTCACCTTCTCCCATGATATTGATATCGACAGGAAGGGAATGCTGATTGAAGATTTCAGAGCAATTTCTAGAAACAATGTGATCAGCTAATGTCGCAGGCCAACAATAAAAGTCATCCCAGATTGTTGGACATGAAGGCCCTAAAGAAAAAAAAATCTGATAAAGAAATAAATGGATTGATAAACAGATATATATTTCTTCTTGAACGTGACTCGAGGTTTGTGAAATTACAAATAAATGTTATGACCGAATTAATGTAATTCAGAAGAGGAAATTAAGACAAAACTAATTAATACTTTTGATATATCTCCTTACCCCATAAGGAATGAACAAAATATTAGCAAACATGCTTATTGGTTTAACTTTTAAGAGTATTAAAACTTTACTATCCAGTAGAATAGATACGTGTATATATTTCATAATAGTCAGAACTGTAATATGTGAAACAAAATAAAGGTTTGAGATATTAGAGAGGGTAGAGAAGCGACTTTTGTCACAATTACTTAACATAATTTAGTGTACGCTTTGTTTTGGAGTTTCGCACAAAGCTACTCAAGGGCTATCCCTGTTAGCCGTCCCTAATTTAGCAGCGTAAGACTAGAGGGAAGGCAGCTAGTTATCACCACCCACCGCCAACTCTTAGGTTACTCTTTTACCAACGGATAGTGGGATTGACCGTCACATTATAACGTCCCCACGGCTGAAAGGGCGAGCATGTTTGGCGCAACTCGGGCGCGAACCCGCGACCCTCAGATTACGAAGCGCGCGCCTTAACACGCCAGGCCTTAGTGTACGCACGTTAAAATTTTATATATCTGTTGTTGTAAATGGATACTGACACATATGAAATATATGATGTTCATAAGTAAGTCCTTGTAGTATTTTAACGTCAAATTAGCATCCCTATCTTGTTTAGAATTTTGTTTTTAACTGATACGTACACGTAATGTTATCTCATCAAAAACTTTATACGTAACAAAACTTACAATAAAGGGACCAGTCATACAAACAGCGATATAGAAATAACAACTAGAATAACCTATATAATCATGTAAAGATTAAATATATAACGAAGAAAGAAAAGGGAAATATTTGCCCCTCTTTATTTGGTAGTGCATCTGGAACAAGCAGTAACATGAATGTGGGAAAGTTGGGCCTGATTACTAAATTCACTCTAATATCTCTCTGCTTGTCAGTTTGGTTTAAGTTTCGCGCAAAGCATTATAAGACAAGAGGGAAGGCAACTAGTCATAACCACCCACCGACAACTCTTGGGCTCCTCTTTTACCAACGAATAGTGGGATTGACTGTAACATTATAATGCCCTTGTAGGTGAAACGGTGAGCATGTTTAGTGCGACAAGGATTCGAAGCCGCGACCCTCAAATTACGAGTCGAGTGCTTTAACCATCTGGCCATGACGGGCCGTTATTTTTAGGAATGTTAAATCTGAGTATTGGATGGACGTATACTTTCATATTTAATTTTAGTGAAGCAGAAGGCTAAAGGATATGTCGTTATATTACAAAAATGAAACAGAATACATGAGAACACACACGGTTTTCTGTAAGTATTGAGTTATGAAAGTTAAGTAATTGCGTATTATGAAAAGTCTTATAACTGCAAGATAACTGAAGGATTAGTGTTAGAGCATATTGTTTATATAAGGAAATCATGGGCAGTGTGCTAAGAATGTTGGGAACACATGATTAAAACCCCTTTGAATAGTAGCATGTGGTTCTCATGAAAGTCATTTGAAGTTTATGAACTATTCACATAAACATAAGTAGCCCAGTATGGCAAGGTGATTAGAGTGCTTGACTCGTAATCCGAAGGTCGCAGTTTCGAATCTCCGTCACACCAAACATGCTTGCCATTTCAGCATTGGGGCGTTACAAAGTGACGGCCAATACCACTATTTGTTCGTGAAAGAGTAACCCAAGAGTTGGCGGTGGGTGGTAATGACAATCTGCTTTCCCTCTAGTCTTGCACTGCTAAATTAAGGATGGCTAGCGTATATATGCTTGTGATCTGCTATCTGCTAATTTCACCAAGGGAAATCGAACCCCTGATTTTAGCGTTGTAAATCCGTTGACTTACTGCTATATTAGTGGGGTATATATCCTTCGTGAAGCTTTGCGCGAAATAAGAAAGAAACAAACAAACATATACATAAGACTTTTCAAATCTAACTTACATTCAGCGATTTAAGACAATGATCTCAGTGAATTACAATCAACAATTTTAGTTTATAAATTTGTTAGGTCTAGGGAACTAATCATGTTTTCATTTGTTACAGAACTTCATCAAATTTTTTCTTTCGAATTTTTATTTTAGAAGCCTTATATTTATCTTTCAAGCCCATACATTTATTTTGAAATTGCTTGTATTTTTAGTGCAACACTATTTGTCATTGGTTACCTCAAATTGAAGGAAATCGGGGATAAGATTTTCATCTTTGGAAGGTTGGAGAAAATCGTCGTAAGACAAATGTTTGTGCTATTCGGACAAACTATTCGTAATTACATAGAAGAATTTGTAGTGTTTTTATTACATCTGTATGAAATAAGGTTAGTAACGTCTTTGGTTTTCTTACGATAAAATATAAGAATAACATCAGTCTTATACCCTTATTTATTTTTTTCCAAATCACATGTTTGGTTTAAATGCATCATAAAATAAAGATGTTGGAAAATGCCAGAGATTACAATAGTTATATTTCTGAAAATGGGGCACGTAGCTTCTGAATGTTTTAATGTTGTGCCTTCATACTGATGTCCAAAATCAAATAACATATCACACATTTATAAATTTTTGTATGGTAAAAGTAATAAAAAAAGATTTATCCTAGATCCAAAGAATCATTAGTTGATTTTGTGAAAAACATATTTTTTTTTTCATTGGTCGATGCGAGATATGGCTATAAGAATAATATATAAGATAATAATTTTACAGGTTTGTTTTTGAATTTCGCTGAAAGCTACACGAAGGCTATCTGCCCTAGCTGTCCCTAATTTAGCAGTGTAAGACTAGAGGAAAGGCAGCTAGACATCACCACCCACCGCCAACTTTTGGGCTACTCTTTTACCAACAAATAGTGGGATTGATCGTAACATTATAACGCCCTCATGGCTGAAAGGGCGAGCATGTTTGGTGCGACGGAGATTCAAACCTGTGACCCTCAGATTACGAGGCAAACACTTGAACCCACCTGACCATATCGGGCCATAACTTTATAGGAAGAGGACTATATAGTCAATGGGAAATTTCTGAAAAAACTAAAGTCTCACAATATGGAGTTAAGAAAATAATAAAATAGATGTAATGGAACTGGTACAAATGACGATAAAAACAGAATATAATTATGTTTCATAACAGATGGTTCGGAGGAAGAAAAATGTAAAATCACAAAACATTGGCCAAACTGCAGGAAAACTATTTTTATAGTCAATAGACACTAGGCGTGTATCACAACACTGGTGAGAAATTAAACGAAAACTGTCTACAGCCCTCTGTTAAACACGGTGAAAATAGTATTAAATACGGGGCTATTTAACCATAACTGGATTCCACGTCTCTACCGTACTGATGAAATCCAGGATTTTCTTCCATAAAACTAAATACTGTTTCGCCATATTGTTCTTTTGAACGTTGTTTAGTGGAGAAAGTTTCATTTTTCAGCAAGATAACGATCTCACACACACGGCGAACGCAGTGAAACAGCATCTTAATGGAAGAGAAGCAGATAGAATCCTTGCATGGTTGATAAGAACTTCCCAGATTCCAGACTTCAATATAGGTTTATCTTAATTTAGAAAACAATAAAGCCAGCCGAAATGGAAGAGGGAGAGTGTGTGGAGAACTCTGAGTAGTACTTCTACATGCCTGGGATTCAACTGTCTCTGACTATTTCGAAAAGCTTGAAGAAATCCTTCTGGCAACGATTTCAGCTGAAGGTGATCATTATATCAAATAAATAAACAACAAGCTTTATCTGCATTCATTTATTTTGCTTTAAGGCAATAAGAAGTTCTGCAAGGCTTGTATGTTTGTTTGTTTTTGAATTTTGCGCGAAGCTACACGAGGGTTATCTACGCTAGCTATCCCTAATTTAGTAAAACAGCTAGTCGACACCTCCACTACTGACTCTTGTGTTACTTTTTCACTAACAAATAGTGGGATTGAACGTTACATTACAAAGCCCCACGGCTGAAAGGGCGAGCATGTTTGGTGTGACGGGGATTCGAACCCGCGACCCTCAGATTACGAGTCGAGTGCCTTAACCACCTGGCCATGTCAGACCCCTACTCATTTAGGTTGGTTGGTTGATTTAGTGCTTTATGGCACAAAGCAGCTAGGCTATCTGCGCCAAAATTCCGGTAAAAAGTTAAAATTAAAGTAAATTTAGTAAAATTCATATAAGGAAACAAAACAAAGTTTAAAAAACATAAAACCAATGTTTAAATCTAGTCTACAACGTTAAGAGAAAAACTACAGTAATACAAGCTGTAAAGACTTTCTGTAGCATAATTGTAATTATCATAAATCGCCAGGAAGACTAACAGATTAGTACAAAAACAATTGTCAGTCACCTGAAGTTGGTCTTTCCAGTCCTGGTTCCGCGTTATTTAATGTTATGGCCATTTTCAAAAAGCAAAGAAATAAAAGTTTTAAAAGACTTGTAGCAAAATTTTAATAATAACTCGGCAGGATGTCTAACGGGTAATTCAAAAAACTTCACGTGAAGTTGGCCTTTCTGGTCCTGGTTTCGAGTTACTTATTGTTACGGCTAGTTTCGAATTTCAAATTGAACTAGATGTACTTTAATTATTAAAAGAGAATTACATTAAAAAGATCTAATATATAAATTAAAAACTTAAATGGCATTAAAAAGATTAACGGCCTTAAAAAACCTAAAAACATTTCCAAGGTGAATATTGTCACCATCACCAGTAACACTGTCTAACGTAATGGACAAACCCTGGGATAGAACGTGTGTAAAATGGTGCCGTCGTTGAGTTTCCTAACGATGACATAAAGGTAAAATGTGGCTTACAGTGATCTGAGTGTTACACAAACTACACATTTGTGCATAAGTTCTAGATAAAAGAAAACAATGAGTTAAAAAACTATGACCAATGCATAGTCTAGTTAGAACAACTTCCTTCTTCCTATCCTTATGGAAGCAAGACAGCCAAAGTCCAATTTAGGGTTTTATTTGGAAAAGCTTGTTGTCACGTTGCTCATTCCAGTCGACTGCAAGCTGGCACGGAGCCGAGTCTTGAATACAGGACCATAGTCCATGTATGGAACTGGCACAGTGGTTATATTGCCAGAGCAGATAGATTTAGCTGCTGTTTCGGCAAGCTCGTGGCCTGGTATCCAGAAAAACTGGATAAAAGTAGATGTTAAAGAGAAATGGGCCAATCAGTTTTGAATATCGGTGAGAACAGGGTGTGAACTAACATGAAGCGATTCCAGAGTCAGCAGAGAACTAAGCGAGTCAGTATAAATAGTGCAGTTTGAGTACTGCTTAGCTTATATGTGATCCAGGGTAAGAGAAATGGCGTACGGTTCAGCAATGAAGACAGAAGCTGTAGAGGGGATTCTACGCTAACCACCGAATCACAACAAACCATGACAGAGCCCACACAGTCACCTGAATTCGAACCATCTGTATAAATAGGAATGGAAGGATGGTTCGAAAGATGTTCAGCAAATAACAGACAGTATTTCCAATCGGGAGTGCCCGTTTCTCTCACATGACTTAAAGATAGGTCACATTTGGGGACTGTAAGAAGCCATGGTTGGATGGGCTGACCAGTGGATCCATAATAGAAAAAGGAAATTTCCGTGCCCACTGATCCAACCCCTCATGGAGCCCTACGAGGGTCACACTACAATGTCAAACAAGGACACTGCAACAACGCCAGGGTTTTGTGAGCACTATACCCAAACACCAGCATCAGATACAATGTCCATAACACCTGTTGAGAACATCCAACACTGGTATATTGTTGACCCTAGCCCAAGGGGACCAGCTAATTGATCGAAGGGGGCACCTCAAGGCCACCCATATACAGGAATTCAAGGCCAAAGTGGTGTGTTTGGTTTGGACCCCTCAACCACCAGAATTCTCTCCTCCCCTTCAAGGGTCGTCACGCACGGCAAACACATAGGTGGACGTTTAGATACCAGAGGAGGTAAAACGAAACAAAAATACCTTCCCTGGGAGGCCCCCTCACCACTCACAGGAATCCACACCAGGGGTAATCCCTTTAGGAACCCTGAGAAAATACCCAATAACCCGTCTCCAAAACTGCTGGGCTCAACAATTTTTAAGTGGTGTCAAACGATTCGTCTTGGCTTTATGTAAAATGAAAGGCCCGGTATGGCTAAGTGTGTTAAGGCGTGCCACTCGTAATCTGATAGTCGCGGGTGCGCATCCCCGTCTCGCCAAACATGCTCGCCCTTTCAGCCGTGGGGATGTTATAAGTGACAGTCAATCCCACTATTCGTTGGTAAAAGAGTAGCCCAAGAGTTGGCGGTGGGTGGTGATGATTAGCTGCCTTCCCTCTAGTCTTACACTGCTAAATTAGGGACGGCTAGCACAGATAGCCCTCGAGTAGCTTTGTGCAAAATTCAAAAAACAAACAAACAAACTCAAACTTAATAAACGATCCACAAACATTTGAATTGGAAATGTGGTTTGAAATAACTATCGTGTCTTGAAAAACATATTAAAAAGATACGTGGATGATAAGCACTGAGAAACATCTCAAAAATTAGTTTTTGGTAACAGAATAATTTCAGTGCAATAATTCAGCGTGGATGAGAACTTAATAGTTTTACATATTAAATGAAAATTATTTACTAAATAATCCAACACTACTCACAGCATTGTTATCTTTAACTCACACTGAAGTCTTTTAAACTGTGAAAGTGAATTTTTGTCCTTGCTACTTGCTGACACTGTTGAAACCTTCAGCTAAAATTTATTTAATTTTTTTTATGAATCATCCTATAAAACTTGTCACTAGATGACAGCACTTACCAACAAAAGTACATTCAGGCATAATTAGGAGAATATTCTTTCCTCAGAATTATATCAATATTTCGTAAGAAAGAACTTGTGTTTGTTTTCGAAATTTCACATATAGCTCTATAAGGGCTACCTGCGCTAGCCGTCTCTAATTTAGGAGTGTAAGGCTAGAGGGAAGGCAGTTAGTCATTACCACTAACCTCCAACTCTTGGGCTATTCTTTTAATAACGAAGAGTGGGATTGACCGTCACATTAAAACGCCCCCACACCAGAAAGAGGAAGCATAGGGATTCGAAACCGCGACCTTCATATTATGAGTCAAACGCCTTAACCTACCTTACCATGTCGGGCCTGAACATTTCTCATAATGGAAACTTGTAATCTTTGTGAGCTTCTTTCAAGGAGAATAAATGTTTGAATGTTTTGTTTAATACAAGAATGATACTAAATGAAAGTGATTTCAAAAGCTAGTTTTTGGATAACATCACGATATTAAATAAAACATGGCTATACTATTATTTATTTAATATAACGAAGAAGTTAGCTCACACAGAACCACATACCAAGGTTGTAATGGTTTTAAAACGAGACCTAAAACTCGGTGCTTTCGAATAGTTCCCTATTCTTCTTTAGGATAATTTATTTTAATTGTACACCATAATGTTCTTATAACTGTGTCATAGTACCCCAATAGTACAGCGGTAAGTCTACGAATTTTCAACACTAAACTGAGGGGTTTGATTCCCCTCGGTGGACGCAGTAGATAATCCAATGTGACTTTGTTATAAGAAATTACACATACTTTCCTCGTAAATTATGTATAATATTCTCTACGTGAGTATAGGTTTCATATAAAAATAAAATATACCTGTCTTTATGAAATATATTTATTAATATTTATGAATATAAGAAGGTAGGATAAATTTTTAAAATGTCAAAAATTTCATTATGCATTTGATGCTCTTTTATTATAAAGTTCTCATTTTCTACGTAATATTCAACAGTTTGTTTGTTTTTGAATTTCACCTAAAGTTGTACGAGGGCTAACTATGCTAGCCTTTTCTAACTTTGCAGTGTAAGATTAGAGGGAAGGCAGCTAGTCATCATTAACCACCGCCAAGTCTTGGGTTATTCTTTTACCAACGAATAATGAAATTAATCATAACATTATATCGCTCCCACGGCTAAAAGGGTGAGCATGTTTAGTGTGACGGGGATTCGAGCCCGCGACCCTCAAATTACGAGTCAAGAGCCTCAACCATCTGGCCATGCCGGGCCTCCATAGCTAGACCAAGAAATACACTTGCCCTATTTTAGCAACAAAGGCAGTGATTCGCAGATTTACTATTTAAAAGATTGAGAGATGAGGCTCACTGAGTAGTAGAAACACAATTTTTGACTGTTTAATTAAACCTACTTTAATTAAGATTTAGTTAAGTGTGATTAAACTTTGTGATAAATAAAATTGGTTTACGTTACTTACGTCATGCGCATTACCTGATTTCCCCTGAAATCATCTCCAATTTGTTGCAAAGCAGCTATTTTATGATACGCTAAATCCATTGGGAAATTACGTCGTTTCGTTACAAGGGTGTGCGTTGAAAATCACATTCGTCGTAAATACCTTATTGTTACTAATCAAAGACATCGCAAAAACAGATGGATTTTTAGATTATATGTATTTATAAATTTCCTGCGTAATAAATATCTGGATGAAATTATCTTCGATGCAGTGAAATAGTAAACGTGTAATAAAGAGGCATTGCTAGCGATATAATGCTTTTTTTATTTCTGTCCAATTTGTTTAGGACTATACAAAAGTCGGGATGAATAATGCATATTTATTAACTGTGAGGAAAAATTTACTTGTAGTAAACACTCAGAGAACGTAATACACAGTGGGCGAAACACACTGAATGATGTTTCTCAAAGCCAAAAGTAAATCTGTAGGTAACTAGTAATTAATTAATACAGAATAGTTGCATTAATCGTTTTCATTAAACTATTTAAATACGTTTTAAACACTTTGAGCTCCAATACCTAGAGTAGCTCGTCACATAAAGCACCATCCCCCGTCAACTCTTGGTCTACTCTTTTACTTACGAGTATTTGGATTGACCATCGTGTTATAATATCTCTATTGGCTTTAAAGGAGATCATGTTCGACTGTGGGATTATGACTCGCGACCCGCAAATTGCGAGTCAAGCGCCATATTTACCAGCTCATACAAGGCCTCGAGAAGGCTAAAGATATTTTAGGTCACGCCAGACCTGAAAAAAATAGTGATATTGCATGCTATGCCAAACTTCGAAGGGATAAAGATATTTCAGACCATGTCAAGCATCGATAGAAGTAAAGATATTTCAGGTCCTTTCAGGCTTAAGAAGGATAAAGATATTTTAGGTCATTCCAACCTGAAATGAATAAAGATACCTGGTATGGCGGTTTCCTTTTATGTAAAACGATTTTCAATCGAGCTCGTTTGATACGTGACAATTTTTTTATATGAGAAATTTCTCAAAGTACATAATTCAGTAAAAACCCGAAAGTACATAACTATAGCCTTGTATTGTAAAATACGTCCATAACGTTTTAGAAGAACATGGGACCTATTGATCCATCTCTACTGTTCCAACTAAACTAAGGCTATTAAAAATAGATTTTAAAAATCTTAAAGTCAGCCCTAATCATTCATAAACTTATCAAGCTTTTTCTTACATTCACTTAACTTTACTGCATCAACAACATCCAAAGGCAGTCCATTCCAAAAGCCAACCACCATGTTAGTAAAAAGGAAGCTTTTTCAGTCTTGTCCTGCCAAAATTTATATTATGTCCCAAAGAAGTATTCTTCTCACAGTTAATTGTGAAGAAAATATGATGCATCGCCATAATCAATTTCCTTTGAAATCTTAAACACTTCAGTCAGATTTTTCTGACTTTTCTTATTTCAAAAGAAAATAATTCAAAAGAATTCAGTTTCTTTTAATATGACAATCCTTCCGTCGCAGGCACTATTCTAGTAATCCTTCTTTGAATCCTTTCCAACAATTCAAAGTCTCTTCTGAGATAGGGGTACCAAGATTGAACACCACATTCCACATGTGACATAATCAATAACCCGTATTGTGAAATTACAATATCTTTAGACATGTATTCAATATTTATGTAGATACAAACTAAATTCATATTTGCCATACCGCTAGCCACAGCTCAGTATTTGGATGGCTTTAGAGACTGACCAACTATCACACCAAGATCCCTTTCTTTCGTGACACTGTTAATATTTTTTTTATCCAAATTACATTTGTAATTCGAATTAAAATAGCTCGCATGCATTATCTCACATTTATTATAATTAAAACTCATTCGCCATTTATTTTCACAACTCACTAAATGATCTAAGTCCCTTTGTAGGGCATGAGCATTATCTTAGTGGCCAGCAACGCCCAATACATTAATATCATCAGAAGAGTTAAGTAATTTATTGACCATTCCTTTATCTGTGCCATTAATGTAAACCAAGGTTCAAAGATTGAACCATGAGGTACCTCATTGCAACATTCATTTGGTTTGAAAGAACTCAGTACTTTTTCAAATGATTTCTGAAAATCCAGATACACAAAATCTACATCCTTATCCTCATATACATAAACAGTAACATTTTAAAAATATGTCAAAAGATTTGTGAGTCAAGATTTTCCCTCAGTGAAACCACGTTGAATATCCGATAAAACTCTAAACTTTACATGAAGATTTTGCAAATCATCCTTTATCAGACTTTTCAAAACTTTTCTCACAACTGACGTAAAACTAATGGGTCTATATTTACTTGGACATATTTCATCACCTCAATTGAAAAAATAATTTATAATACCTAACATTCAATCTCAAGGTACCAACCCACTATTCAAGGACTAACAAAAATAGTCGCAAATGGCTTATGTATCTTTAACCACTTTTAATACCGTTGGGAAAATATTATCTGGCTCAGGAGACTTTTCATCTTTAAACTTCCTAATTTTTTCATGATCAACTCAGAATTGATAAAGTCGCATTGTTCGATCTCATTTCCATCTATCAACTGTTCAAGATATGGAATACTGCGTTAGTAAAAACCAAAGAAAAAGCAAAATTTAATAGTCCACCCAACTCATAATCATCAGGCACGAACGTTTCTTTTTATCATCCATCAAGTGTCCTATCCCATCCTAGCATTTTTATCCTCAATATAATTAAAGATAAATTTACATCTCCAGCCAACCGTCGAAGGACATGGTAGGAATTTTGGTTAAATTATGATTTCGTTCATTACGAACGAAAAATAACCAGGGGCGGTCAGAAACTGCTGTTTCTCTTCACCCCACACATGGCAAGAATAACTAGTGTAAGTGAGAATAGAAGTGATGGAGTAAGGTTCCAATGGCTGGCGAATGGTTTATTTCTCCGAATGTGATGGTCATAGATGACCACAAGTCTGATATGGTATAAATTTTTATTGGGAGGAGCGTCATGAAGAGCTGAGAGTCAGGACGGTAAGGCCCGCCGAAGAGAGGACGAGGGAAGATTCAGAACCACATCCACAGGCTCACGATGAGATGTGTTTAGATTGATTGACGTGGAGACAGCAGGGAGATGCAAACACAGTGTGTCGACATGGACAGGAGTTGTTGTCACGAAACGTTATGATTATTTGAAATTTTGAGAACTAAAATGATAGTAGAATTTATGTTTGAAAACAGTAAGCCAAATGGCGTGCCTCTTCTCAGGGCCTGGGATCTATAGATCCTATCAAAATTATCTCCAGCCAACCTTTTTCATACATCCTTTTTATGCTCTAATTATCTGTTTCAGCAACTTGTTTGATCTCCTATAACTTTCTGTCTTCTGTCATACCAATTTAAATTTCTTATAATTATGATGCTTTTTAAACAATGTCATCTTTTTATATCTTTTGCAAACCAACTTGATTTTCATTTGCAATCACCATTTTCTTTCTATAAGGAATTTGTTTATCTAGGATATTTAAATATTAAATATTTCCACATTTGATCAGTGTATTTAACTAGCTATGCTGTTCCATTCACAACAGAAAATTCTTGTTGTATTTACTTTCTTGAAATTTGTAACCAATATATTATTTTTCCCTTTTCTCCATGCAGCACAACAATGAACATAGTAAAGCGTTGATCGCTTGTACCAAGATATTAACAATAAATATAAACTAGCATTGTTTTTTACAGCTTCCTTGACCAACTGGTAAAGAAAGTCATTTTAAACAGTTTTTAAAAACCTTTCTTCCTCATGGTTTGACTCCGGTATTTCCCACTCAGTATGTCTGAAATTAAAATCACTCATATTTGTGACCTCATTAACGGCTGACATTTTCGTCTCATTGTAAGGCTTCTCCACTATTTCATCAATATAATCAGGTTGTCTGTAAACAATTCCTACCAAAAGCCTTTTCCCTTTACATCTACTTATAGACACCCAATTAGGTACAGTCTCGTTGCTATTATCTTTGGTATTTTCGAGTTCAACAAAATGAAACTCACGTTTTGCATACAAAGTCACTTGTCCCCCGTCTATAATACTCTATTCCTGTTAAATAGTCTGTAACTCTGCATTTCGAATACATTTCTGTCATCAAAATCATCTGTAGTTAACCATATTTCCATTATTCCAATTATATCAAAATCCTCCATTCTTACCAGTCCACTAAAGTAATGTATTTTATTTCTTATACTTCTAGTATTACAATAAGAACAATTAAACAAACTCTTAGGACTACCTCTGTACTTATTTCCTATTCTAAACTTCTCTACGCCTCTCATTCGTTTTCATATTTAGTTTTCCTGGCCCCCACTACTACAGCCTTAGTGTAAAACTTCCCTAACGGTTGAGTTAATTTCCTATTTAATTTTCCTGGCCCCCACTACTACATCCCTAGTGTAAAACTTACCTAACGGTTGAGTTAATTTCATATTTAGTTTTCCTGGCCCCCACTACTACAGCCCTAGTGTAAAACTTCCCTAACGGTTGAGTTAATTTCATATTTAGTTTTCCTGGCCCCCACTACTACATCCCTAGTGTAAAACTTACCTAACGGTTGAGTTAATTTCATATTAAGTTTTCCTGGCCTCCACTACTACATCCCTAGTGTAAAACTTCACTAATGGTTGAGTTAATTTCATATTAACTTTTCCTGGCCCCCACTACTACATCCCTAGTGTAAAACTTCCCTAATGGTTGAGTTAATACCTGTGACAAACAAATCAGTCTCTATCTTATTGAAACACAAGCCACCCATTCCAGAAATCTCCTTTTTTCTACTGAACTAATCCAACAAGTCCAACCAGCCAATCTCCTCATCCTTATATACTAACCTAAGCCTAGCATTTAGTTCTAGTGACTTCTTTATAACTTCATCCTCACAGTTAATCATGGGTAGTAACCCTATGCCTTTTTTCTTTAAACGCTTTTATTAATATCTTGTGCTAATTAATTACTTTTCCTGTCCTACCTTTCCATATATCATTAGTCCCTACGTGTATCACAAAAACTGCATCTCTTCTGGTTCCTTTTATTATATCTCCTGCTATGTCAGTTATATCTTCCACCTGCACCTATGGGTAACATCATCTGATTCGTTATTTACCCAACATACTATCCACTCTATATGCCTCGTCAAGGAATCACGTGTAATTATAACCTACTTATCATCTACCTCTACCTATAACCCTTTTGTTTTTCTTCCATTCACTAGTTGCTAGTTTGCAAAATCCAATGGCTGAAATTTGTTGCTCATTAGAACAAGCTCATTACAGTTAAATTCACTACTTTTTAGCTCTAATAGTACTTTTTCTAACTTTTCAAATGTTATTTTTATTACTAATTTGCCTTCACCTAGAGTAATAAATTTTATCTGATGCCGTTACATTAATTATGATAGCCTCTAACTTCCCTTCCAGTCTACAAACTCAACATAAACATTTCACATTTTATTTCCTAGCTTCCTCAAAAGTTCATAGAACTCGTAACTTCCAAAATAAAATCCATGCATTGCACTTATTACACCTAACAAACTGTGAATGTTTAACTCCTACACTAGTTTTAACCATTGTATTTATTCTTATAGCCTGAAAATAAAAACTTAACACCGAATACAAGTTGGCTATTGTTAACACTTTTACTGTTAAGCCTAACACTTAAAACTTGGTTACATTATTGTTATTTTTATTATTAATTTGTCTTCACAGTAAAGTTATAAAGTTTATCTTTAACTATATAGAACTTAGAAATAGAACTTCATTACAAGCCTTTGATGTATACGTAATAGTTATAATAAAATATATTTAGCCTAGTTTATATTATAACATATCTCTAACTATATAATGAATTTAAATTAATGGACCTTCGTTCAAGTAAATAAATTTATCCTCAAAACACCAAGAGACAAAAAACTAGTTTCTAAATTGTATTTATTCGTGTTTTATGACTTATCAGTAAGTTTAAATACAACTAAGCTCAAAGTACCTTTACACATACTAAGCCTACTTTAACGTTCTTGTCAAATTTACACCACTAAACTGTAAGTTAAAGCACTGATCAGCTTGCTTTTATTTGCCAGTCTTACTATATCTGGTTATTTTTGTATCGTTTAACCAAAATCACTACAAACTGTAATATTAAATAATTTTCAGAAATCTTTAAGAGCTGAACTTTGCAAGATATACGAATTCTAATATCGCTATTTCAAAATAACTTTATATAATTCATAAATTTTATAAAGCGATTAATTATAATGCAGTTCATTTACATGTTTTGACAAAACAAAGTGAGCAAATGTATATTTTAACTTTTACTACTTCGTGCTCGTTATGAATCAGTTTAGTTACATCATATCATTGCTCTCAGTTATGTTGCATGGCTGTAACCTCAGTCGAGTTTTTTCAGGCTTAAGTGAAACTAATATCCAGTTTTGTGTAACGTAAGCATTGAAACACAACTTCTTGGTTAACTGGTGCTTGTATACCCTTACTACACACGTACAACAGCAAAGTAATATTTGAATAGTAGAAATGTTTCAAACGGAAAAAAGATAAAAAGTCATTAATTACATTGTAACTAACAGATCGTCAATTTGTAAAGTTTGTAAAGTGTTTGTCAGGCTAAGTTTAAGAAACTATTTCTAATGATTTAACACAACCCACAAAAGCCAATTTAAAGAAAATTTGTACTGTCGAAACTATTACTGGAAAAAAGTTTTTGTCTATGTGTGAATGTTTGTCCGCTTACAACTGGCGAAACGCTAACCGACTGTAGAAAAGGACTTTAAATATTCCAGACCGACCCCTTACGTCGTGATCTGGTTGCACTATATGGTTTTTGTGCGTTTCAACGACAGTTTTTGATCCCATGACAGACTCGCAAATCTTATTCAAATCTAAATAATGGGCCCGGCATAGCCAAGCTTGTTAAGGCGTGCGACTCGTAATCTGAGGGTCGCGGGTTTGCATCCCCATCGCGCCAAACATGCTTGCCCTTTCAGCCGTTATAATGTGACGTTCAATCCCAATATTCGTTGGGAAAAGAGTAGCCCAAGATTTGGCGGTGAGTGGTGATGACTAGCTGCCTTCTCTCTAGTCTTACACTGCTAAATTAGGGACGGCGAGCACAGATAGCCCTCGAGTAGCTTTGTGCGAAATTCAAAAACAAACAATCTAAATAATTCTATGACGGCAATTTCCAAAGTAATCGTCCTTTATATCTTGTATTCACTCCCGTTTGTCCCTGTCGGTAAGTGATGGAATTATATAACCAAATGTGCTTGAAGCACTTAACGAGAATTTGGTTAAACCATGCGAGAAAGGGTAACAGTACAGCAAGACTGATGTCTAACAACAGTGGTAATAGTGCCTTATGAATATTTGGTCGCATCTAAAAAGAAGTAGTGGATGGAAGAAGATTTTGGACAGTATAATAAATGTAATGGAAACGGTTGACAGCCAAGAGAAGATAACAGAGTGAAGCGGATGAGAGGAGTTAATGAAAGTGTCGTTAATCTTGCTGTTGTTTTTGTTGTTTTGAATTAAGCACAAAGCTACACAATGGGCTAGCTGTGCTCTGCCCACCACGAGTATCGAAACCCGGATTTTAGTGTGTAAGTCCACAGACATACCGCTGAGCCACTGGGGGGCTAATCTTGCTGTATTTATTAAAGGGTTTGTTTGTTTTGAATTTCGCGTAAAACTACACGAGGGCTATCTCCGCTAGTCATCCCTAATTTAGTAATGTAAGACTGAAGGGAAGGCAGTTAGCCATTACCACCCACCGCCAACTCTTGGGCTACTCTTTTACCAACGAATAGTGAGATTGACCGTCACATTATAATGCCGCCACGGCTGAAAGAGCGAGCATGTTTGGTGAGACGGAGATTCGAACCTGCAACTCTCGCATTACGAGTCGAACGCTTTAACTCACCTGGCCATGCCGGGCCTATAAAAAATAATACTTTATACTTAAAGAAAAAACACACAATAATAATACATAAATGAATAGTTAGAAACAAAATAAAAATAAATGTTGTTTGGTATGATATTATAACTAACTGTTCTCTATTGGTTTAATTTGTAGGCTTATAACGCTGGAATCCGGATTTCGATACTCGAGGTGAACACAGCTGAGCTGCCGAACAATCAAATACCGACAACATATTTTCGATTAAAGTTCATAAAGCTAAACGTTTGTACAAATTAACCTTAGTACCTGAGTGTTTGTCTCGTATGCTGCAATGTTTCCAATGATGCATCGTTTTTAGTTATGTGAGCGCAGTGTCACGCTATGTCCCGTAATATATATGAATAGACCTTAAATGTTTAAATATTGTCGTTGGATTCAGTCATAGTACTTTATTAAACCAGCAATTCCTCGATGCAACGCTCAAATTCCAAGTGGCACAACCATATTCCTGCGCACTTACAACGTTAGAAACTGGACAGTCTCTGAAAACTGTACTGGAAAAGCTAATATTTCCCTAAGTTATCTAACAACGAGGGTGGCTTTTCATTCTTTTACGTACAGATTTTTACATACATCTAAATGTATTAAATTATAAAAAAGGATAATGTAAGAAGTTTAATGTTTTTGTGCTTGTTTTACACAAATTCCCATTGGGATATTTGTTTTGTCCACTGCAGGGAATCGAATTGCGGATTTTAGCATTGTAAGTCTGAGAGGACACGTAGTTAAGGAATAATAATATTGTAAAACAAATTACATCACTACGTATGCGGTGATGCCTAAGAAAGCGAGATTTAGTGAATACAAATTGCTGTTCATGGTGTATAGAGCGAGTTGAGTTAACCAATCATCTTGTCTTCAGACCATTCCCATGGTCTGTTGTTACACAGGTTTAAAACTCTGGCCATTTTGTTTCAAATCAGACGAAAAGTATTAACTTAACAACTCGTATTAATATACAGTGATATGTTGTCTGTTTGTCAGTCAGTAGACATTCAAGTGATGTCACATAACGGATGCTTAACGTTACGGTTTGTACTGTCGTGACGTCAGTGAAACGTGAGTAAGCCAAGGATCAGGAGAAGAATTACGCACACTCTACGCTGCAACGTAACATGACATTTGAAATTTAAAATCAAGAAAAAAATAGTTGTTATTGTTAAATACCGTGTCTGTTTGAGTTAAATTACTCTTGAAACAGAACACGTTCGGGGATCCTGCGTAATTATATATAGTAAGCGTAAATATGTCAGGAGTTTACAGTTCCAGGGATGATTACACAACAAGACTTCCAGACGCGAGTGTGTTCTATTGCACAGTTGGTGAAAGGTACAAAATACGAGCGTTTCAAAGAAACTGATGTCCACAATGTCGTATGTCATCCATAAATTAAGGAAAGGACAGATCACATCAAGAAAAAGACATATTGATCCCTGACCGGATCTCTGACGCTCAGCGGAAGAACCCAAGAACACAATGGTCCACTGCAGCTAAAGAAATTTCTCTTTGAGATTTGTGAAAAAATAAATCACGTGGCTTAAGTCTAGAATAGTGACATCAGAGCGTTTAAGACCAATTATCCAAAGGTGTACAAGCGGTATCTCGCACATGAGAGACAGAAAAAAAAAATTGTCACTTTGGATTAAACACGTCTAATTAAACGAGTGCAAAGAATTCTGGGATACTTTTTACTGTTTTGCTAAAGGCCTAGTACTTTTGAAGGGTTTTATAGGTCATCATAGACTACTGGTGAAATAGTAAGTTAAAGATCAAAAGAATCGAATAAAATGTGAACTTGAACGCTGCACACTATTCGCTCTTCTTTGTAAAATATTTTCTGAAACCCAGACAAGCCCTTTTTGCACACATATTTCGCTGCACACTGTTGTTCAGATTAACATGATAACATAACTGTAAGGCGAACAATTGACATCCTTGCAGGGACTGGATGCATATTAGATAGAACCCATGAAGTGCAGGTCCAACTCAAAATTACAATTTCTTTTAAAGATGCTATAATAAAGTGTAAATAATGCTATACCATTCCCGAGCATACCACTTACATCACCATGTGATTGTTTTTTTTTGTTGTTTTTTTAATTTCGCGCAAAGCTACTCGAGGGCTATTTGCTCTAGCCGTCCCTAATTTAACAGTGTAAGAGTAGAGGGAACGCAGCTAGTCATCACCACCCACCGCCAATCCATGAGCTACTCTTTTACCAACGAATAGTGGGATTGACCTTCACTTTATAACGCTCCCACGGCTGAAAGGGCAAGCATGTTTGGCGCCACCGGGATTCGAACCCGCGAACCTCGGATTACGAGTCGAACACCTTAACACACTTGGCCATTCCCGGCCCATCACTATGTGAATTTCTCATGGACATCTGTAATTAAACTTGATCAAACATGCACTCGGAAGGTGTCATTCTTAGACATTTGAAAGTATATGTGTGTGTGTGTTTCTGTGTTTTTTTTTTATCGCAAAGCCACTTCGGGCTATCTGTCGAATATACGGAGGGGAATTGAACCCCTAAATTTAGCGTTGTAAATCCAGCGGAGAACGTTTGGGAAGTATGCAAAGAGGTTAATATGTTGGATCTTTAGCGCAAGAAAACACAATTGATTATCTGCACTCTGTTCACTGCTTGGAATCGAACTCTGGATTTTAGTTTTGCAAGTTCATAAACCTGATGCTCTAGGGAACAAGTAAAGAGGAAGGGGACAACATTAATCTCAATATGTCGAATTAAGCTCTGCTGCAGTAGTTTGTTTACTTGTTTGTTTGATTTTGCGCGAACCTACACGAACGTTACGTGCGTCAGCCATCCCTATTTTTGAAGTCATAAATAGATTTATCCAAAGCCAACTGTTCTAACCATCCATTGCGGACCCGGTATGGCCAGGTGGTTAAGGCACTTGACTCGTAATCTGAGGCTTGCGGGTTCGAATTCCCGTCACACCAAACATGTTCGCCGTTTCAACCGTAGGGGAGATATAATGTTCAGTCAATCACACTATTCGTTGGTAAAAGAGTAGACCAAGAGTTGGCGGTGGGTGAAGATGACTAGGTTTCACTGCTAAATGAAGGACTGCTTGCTTAGTTAGTCCTCGTGTGGCTTTAAGTGAAATTTAAACGAAAACTAAACTCTCTTTAGTATATAAGTAAACTCAAAACCCATTTTGGTAAACATTAAAAGCCACAGAGTGGTACAGATGTATGTCTATAAACGTAAAATGCTAGAAACCGGGTTTCGATAGCCGTGATGGGCAGAGCACAAATAGCCTATTGTTTAGCTTTGTGATTAATTGAAAACAACAAGAAATAGATTTAAATGACGTAATGGCACCAATGTTTGGAGTTCGAGAGAGAGTAAGCTGATATATGTATATACATATAGATGTCACAATGTGAAACCTGATAAGCTATTCATAAACGTAAAAAGGATAAGAATACGTTTTTCTGAAGCGTTCCATTTCAATTATTTAAGTCACTTCGTTTAGATTCATCCTTTGTTGTAGTTTATTTACAGTAATTTCTCCTGAAAAACAAGCATAGAATCAAGAGTTACAGAGATATCATAGTGTAATCAGTCTAGTTTCTCCTTAGCCTGTACAAAGTATCAAATATTGTAGTTACGTTGGTTTGATTTTCTTCTGTAAAAGTAAAAAGTCATAGAGAATCATTGTTCAATGATTTCCTTGGAGAGTTTTCTATTTTAGTAGAGGTTACTTTTTTAATAATTATAGCTTCCACATCGTATGAACACAATATAAAGTCATTGTGGTCGATGTATGGTTGATATAATTTTGACTCGATAAGAAGAATAACATAAAGCTTTCGATGAGCAAAAGTTACTGTTATTTACTTGTAGTTAAACTAATTGCACAAAATAACCTGCAATATATGTATATTTTTCTTCTAAGCCTTAGTCTACCGTATTAATAGCCGTCAGACCTTGTCACGTTTACTTTCCAATTTGAGTTTAACACATGATTTATGATAGAAACAGCTCATACAGTTAGATAGAACCCTGTATTAACTTTACAAGTAATGTATATTTGTTTGTTTGGAATTTCGCGCAAAGCTACCCGATGGCTATCTGTGCTAGCCGTTCCTAATTTAAAAGTGAATTACCACCCATCCGCCAACTCTTGGATTACTCTTTAATTGACAAATAGTGAGACTGACCGTGAAATTACAACGCTTCACGGTTGAAAAGGCGAAAATGTTTGGCCAGAAGGGGATTTGAACCCACGACCCTCAGAATGCGCGTCAAACGCCCAAAACATCTGCCCATGTCCAGATAAAACAGCTTTTTAAGTTTCGAATAAATATGTATCAATCCTGAAAGATAAACTTTTTTTTTTCACTACCACGTGCGTTCCTCAAGTAACAAAGAAGTTATGTTGATACATCCACGAACTTAAATAAACGCTGTTTTATTTAGCATATACATTTGAAACATTTCATTTTTTAATAAATATATTTTTAATATGCTCTTGTCTTTGAATTCTAGTTGTTTGTCGATGCAATAAAGCATCCTGAGGACCTATAATGCTAAAATTCAAGTTTAATATTTTCAATGAACATAGAAAGGATAGCATACTGTACAGCTACATGGTTAACACCAAACAAGCAAAAACTAAAAGTGTTATTAATTTATTCTGTTCTCCAGTGAGGCAGCCGGAGTTGCAATGCTAGAAATTAGGGTTTTGATTTTCTTCGGTGGACAAAGCTGGTAGTTTGATGTAGCTTTGCAATAAGAAAATACTTATTTACACACAAAGTTTATGCTTATTGAGTTCGTTTACAAATCACACTAAATAACTACCCTTCTTTTTCACTGTGATCTAACAACTTATCGAAGATGATTTTATCTTACTGTGATCTCCAACTTATCGTAGATGATTTTATCTTACTGTGATCTCCAACTTATCGTAGATGATTTTATCTTACTGTGATCTCCAACTTATCGAAGACGATTTTATCTTACTGTATTTTTCGTATAAATTGTTGCTGTTATTTGGTTTGTTTTGAATTTCGCGCAATGCTACACGAGGCCTATCTGTGTTAGCCGTTCCTAATTTAGTAGCGTAAGGCTAAAGTGAAGGTAGCTTGTCATCACCACCCACCGCCAACTTTTGGGCTACTCTTTTACCAACGAATAGTGGGATTGACCGTCACTTTATAACGCCCCCGTGGCTGAAAGGGCGAGCATGTTTGGTGTAAAGGGGATTCGAGTAGAGTGCCTTAACCACTTGGCCATGCAAAGTATTAAGAGTTTTATTTTTCCACTGAAAAAACGTTTTTAGTTACATCCAGTTAAAAGCCAGCAAATGAAATACATACGGTATCAACCGTAATTTGACAACACCTTTCGTTAGTATTTATAAGGTGTATTAGTCAATAATAATGATCGTAAACTTTATAATAAATTGTTTTTTTTTGTTTTTGAATTAAGCACAAAGCTACACAATGGGCTATCTGTGCTCTGCCCCCCACGGGTATCGAAACCCGGTTTTTAGCGTTTTAAGTCCGCAGGCATACCGCTGAGCCACTGGGGGGCTTATAATAAATGCAAAAAACAAAACAAAAAATCATCAGAAGAAATTTATTATTAAATACCTGCTGATCACCGTTGTTACATGATAGTTATCACATAGTTTGATTGATTGCTTGGAATTAAATACAGAGAAACACACTGAGCGACTTATGCTTGACCCACTACGGGAGCGTCAAAATGTGACGATCAATCCCACTATTCGTTGGTAAAAGAGTAGCCCAAGAGTTGATGGTGGGTGGTAATGATTAGCTACCTTCCCTCTAGTCTCACAGTGCTAAATTTGGCTAGCGCAGATAGCCCCCTTGTAGCTTTGCGCGAAATTAAAACAAACAAACAAACAAATCCACTACATGCCGCTGTATCACTAGGAGCTTATTTCATGGTTATATTATAATGGTATAATATAACTGTCCCTTGACAAAAAGTGATATAGCAAAATGCATTTTTTTATGAAAAAATCAACCCAAAATCGTACAATTCATACAAAAATATGTCTGAAAATGTTAAGACTGAAAACAGAAAATTAAAACCTTTAATATACCTCATGTAGTTGTGATCTATCTAGTATATAAATCTAAGTAATAAAATAATAAGTAAATAAAAATTTAAGTAAATCAATAATATTATTAAGATATTAGGCCTTTAGAGTGACGAATTAAAATTAAGTAATGTAATTGTTTGCACCGAAGAAAGCCCTGGTTTCTAGTCTAATTTAGGTGGAAATTATGTCATAAAATGTTCGTGTGTTTTATAAGTAGGTAGGTGTGCTTCCGTTTGGGCTTCAGAATAAAAGTCCATCAAACGTTGTTGCGTCTACTGACAAACAAGACAAACGATTTACGAATAAACAAGTTGAACCCACGAAATTCTGCAAAAAAACAACAAGTGTTTATCCACTTTATTTTTGGAGGTAAGTTAGGTATGATAAATATTTCTGATGCTGATTATGTATCTAAGAGTGAATTGTCGAGAAAGAGAAAAAATTCTGCAGCAAAAAGAGCGCGAAAGTAATATTCTACGATAAATAGAAACACAGCCGATGGAAACGACAAGGCGCGTTGCGTATCATAATTTATCTCGCACGAGTCTCCGATTTATTTCGTTACGTGCCCCGATTTCATAGAGCATACCATTTTAATTTAGAAGTTACATAAATATTGTTGTGTATTAAACTTACGATATTTGCCAACATTATTCATAGATACATACATACATTCTGGATTCTTACACTCGAGAATCGAGTGTTTCGCAATACAAATTTAACAGTATAAGTTACACGCATTTATAAATATATTTATATGTATTTATGTACGTTACAGGCGAGGAAATAATGATATTCTAATACGGAATGGGACGGAAAGATTAAATTATACAATAAATCTTTGAGTTATTTCATTTTCTTTAATTTTGACGCTCTTAAGTCATTTATCTCACGCAATATCTGACCATTTGACGTGAATTATTGCATGAAAGGTGAAATTTTGATCGACTTTCTGTTCAGGTAATATCCGAACAATGTCCGGTAAGCCTAGTTAGCAGTTAATAAACTTTTACACAGAAAGAAGAAAAGATGCGACGAAAATATAAAGACATGAAAGATAGGACTGACTCGACTGATAATTTATAAAGTTGGAAGGTTGAAATTCTATGTGGCAGCGATTGGGGACACCTTAATTGTATTATTGTTTTATTGAAAGCAATCATCTGATAGATCAACGTAGCTTGTGGCTTTTCGATACAATTAGGGCCAGCTTAAAACCTCAGCTGTTTAGACTTAGATTACGTTGCAAGATATACCATGGCCGAGCGCGTAAGGCGTGCGATTCGTTGGTAAAAGAGTAGCCCAAGAGTTGGCGGTGGGTGGTGATGACTAGCTGCCTTCTCTCTAGTCTTATACTGCTAAATTAGGGACGGCTAGCACAGATAGCCCTCGAGTAGCTTTGTGCGAAATTCCAAAACAAACAAACAGATATACCATTACTAAAAATATCATTTTACCTTTATCTGTTCATTTATTTATTCATTTTTGTTTTTCTGTTATTTAAATAGAACTCACGACTCTTACATGTACGTTTGTTTTTGAATTTCAAGCAAAGCTACACGAGGGCTATCTACGTTAGCTATCCCTAACTTTGCAGTGTAAGACTAGAGGGAAGGCAGCTAGTAATCACCATATGGGTGGTGATGACTATTTGCCTTTCCTCTAGTCTTACACTGCTAATTTAGGAACGGCTCGCTTTGCGCGAAAAATTTCAAACAAATAAACAAACACTCATTTAGCCCCACGCTAGTATAGTAAGTCTACGGATTTACAACGCTAAAATCAGGAATTCGATTCCCCTCAGTGGGCTCAGCAGAGAGCCCGACGTGGCTTTGCTATGTGAAAAAACACACAAACACTCATTTAGAATTACTGACCAAAGGGAGAACAGCCAACCAGCAGAATCTGCTGTCTCAATTGTTTTTTCCTTTTTGCTTTTTGAAACGATTAAGGTGATTGGCTGTGACTTTTATAACGATCACTCCGCGTGTTCAGTGTTGTCAGATCTTCCTCCGCACGTTAGTTCTCTAAGTCACTCTTGACTTGCATTAGTATAGAAAACCAAAATATTGTTCCGCTGTTCATATCCTTAATCACGATACCAGTTTTGTCTCTGATGTAAAAACTTGGAATCATTTTGAAAGTGGTTTGTTCGTCGGTACAATAGCTGAAACAACAATTTGTTTGTGTGCACTTCAATCCTTTTTTTTGTTCATAAACTAGACTATTTGGTCGATTGGTAAGTCCATCATTCCGTTTTCTTTTCTTTTGTTTAATGTGCTTATCTGTTTAAGTGACCATTTGTTTGCCCACTTCATTTGTCCGTTTTTTTTTTTCATTTTTCTGTGTCGTGACTCATAAAATTATCCCATTACCGGATATAGCGCTTATTTTGCATATTCATGAATGGTTGGTTACAAACAAAGTGCTTACCTTTAAATGTTTATCTGTACATATATCTAATAGTTATGTACGTTTTGCATCTGTTCGGTTTGTTATCAACCCTCTCTTCTGTACTTTAATGTGCTTTTTTTATGGTAGTAATTATTTATTCCATCTCTTAAAGCTTGTTTACTTTCATATTATAGGTTATAAATGTTAGTTTTGTAATGAGTTCAAAACCTTTAGTCATAAACTTATAAATTTTATCTTGGTTCTGATCAACATAGTTTACTTTGATCAGAAGTTACTGGTAGTTTAAATTTGGGCAGGCGGTTCGGGCACTTAAGTCGTGGATGGAGAAGTTACTGGTAGTTTAGGTATGGGCAGGCGGTTCGGGCACTTAAGTCGTGGATGGAGAAGTTACTGGTAGTTTAGATATGGGCAAGCGGTTCGGGCATGTTACGTTTTTTTATGTGGACTGAACGCAACAGAAAGACACAGATAACAGCTTCTTTACTTTATTACAATAAACTATTATATATGTGACGGATATAAAATAAATTATATAATAACAATGACAGATGTTCAGTTTCAACCTTCAAAATTAATTACAATACAAAATGGTACTGGCCTGTGTCCAATATAATGATCCAGAATGAAAGTCCAAAAGTCCAGATCAGAAATCCAAAATTCCAGTCTAGGGGGGGAATTTGGTCCCACGAAGAAATTCCGAAGTTTGAATGGAGAAGTCCAGAAACAATTCACAGTCCAATAAATTTGACAAAGTTCTTTTTACGATGGCTTTGATGAATGTCTCAAATTTGTCGTTTTCCAACTTGCCTCGGTCTCCCCTAAACAGTCCTGTACGTGTTGACCTTCAGTATAACCAGTAATTCGAATGAATCGTAAAGATTGACGAAATAAAATCACAGCTTATCGGGCACTTAAATCGTGGATGGAAAAGTTACTGGTCACAAATCCAAGTTGAATAAACACACAGGAAACGTTGAAAATTTCTCTAACGAAGGCAATATCTCTTGAATCAAATAAAAACGAATGACTGACTGACTCTCCTCGCATCGCCGTCTGTTTATATACTAGTAGGCCTACTGTATTCTCGAACAATCGCGTAACTTCCCAGAATTCCAGAGTAATATGGATTCGTCTCGTACAGACACCAGGCCAAAATACGTTTTATTTATAGACAAATGATTGATCTACCTAATTCTAGAAATTTCTACATACGCTTTATACATAACAGGGCACTTAAGTCGTGGATGGAGAAGTTACTGGTAGTTTAGGTATGGGCAGGCGGCTCGGGCACTTAAGTCGTGGGTGGCGGTTTGAATCTCCTTCTCACCCAACAGACCGCCCTTTCAATTCTGGGAATGTTATAATGTGATTGCCAATCCCACTCTTTATTGGCAAAAGAGTGGATAGTGTTGACTAGAACTGATAACTAGTGAACGCGATTGCTTATGTGAAAGTCTGTTAAATAATTGCGTTTATGACCACAGAAATATGTAGTTTTTTTATTTTTCTGGTATAAGGGACCAGAATGGTATATTGAGTGTTTGTTTTGAATTTCGCACAAAGCTGCACTGGAGTTGTCTGCACTAGCCATCTCTAAGTTAGAAGAGTGAGGCGAGAGTGAATGTAGCTAGTAATCACCACAAATAGTGAAATTGGACGTCAATCTTTCATGCCCCCATGACTGAAAGAGCGAGCATGTTTGGTGTGACAGGGATTCGAATCTGTGACCCTGAGGTTACGAGTTGATCGTCCTAACCACCTGGCCATGCTGGGCCATCAGAAGGACGAACATATATCTTTTAATTGTTTGTTTTAAATTCCTCCTAAATCTACACAGGGTGTTTTTTATGAATGATTTGCTAAAATAAGTAAAACTTCATGCAAAAACTGCTTCTTACGACAAGATCGAATGGTTTTATTCATGTAATTTTCTGTACATATAGTACTCATATAATCAATTGTGTTAGCCGCTAAGTACTGTCAAAGAAACTAAACAATTTTTGTCACTATTTTGTTATTTGGTTGTTACGTGACAAAAAGTTCACACGTCATAAGGACGGATTGTTTTGGATTGGGAAAGAGCAACAGCTGGAAAAAGCTGTAGAAGATATAAGGGAGTTCCGGAACGTTTTGTCCCAAGAAAAAGAACAACAAGAAACACTGGAAACGTACAATAAGATTTATACAAAGCGTGAATGAAAATAATATCTTCTGAGTAAACACCACAACTTTTGTTGCAGCTGAGATATAGAATATATGAAACATACAAAGCTGCTAACACAAAGCTCATATTTTCACATTAATTATTATAAAGCGCAACAGTGTTACTTTTACTTGTGTTTAATGTAAAAGCAGCAAAATTACGGCGATTGGAAACACTGAGATGAACATTCCATAAATGTTTTTCACCCAACCTTGACTTAAGCCTAATGGGCTTTACTTCAATTAATCCTCGAATCGCTCAGCCATTAGCTTCAACGAAGATTCTAGAAATAAAGCTTTCAAAAGCTCATCGTTACCGTTTGTTCCTTTAGTCCCAGTGTTAATTAGATTATTCAGTAAAGATACATTGCCAGAGCCGACGATTCTCTGACTCGACGCAATTTGACAATTTTTCTCTCCTTTAATCGTTTTGTTCCAGACAAAAGCCATTGTGATCCTTTCTCGCATAGCATTTAAATAGAATACGACGAATGCAATTAAAACTATAATAAGTTACCTTTAACACCTCTTTAAAAATCTATACCTTAAATATCATTTAATCTTAAAGTATTTTTCAACCTCTCATATCAAGTATTCATCGGGGATCGGTATTCTAAAAGGAAAGTGAAAAAAAAATCCATAAGTGTTTTTTTAAAAGAAAAACTTAGAAAACTACATTCGTGTAAGTAAGTAAAAAACAACAGCACCCGATTCATTAGATTACCTTTCTTCCAGGTGGATTAGAGAGTTCGACTCGTAATCCGAGAATCGCGGGTTCGAATCCCAATCGCAACCAACATGTTTGCTCTTTCAGCCGTGGTGGCGTTATTATGTGACGGTTAACCCCACTATTCGTTGGTAAAAGAGTAGCCCAAGAGTTGATGGTGGGTGGTAATGACTAGCTGTCTTCCTTCTAGTCTTACACTGTTAAATTAGCGACGACTAGCGCAGATAGCCCTCGTCTAGCTTTGCGCGAAACTCAAAAACAAAACAAAGATTGCCTTTCACTCTCGCACAGCTTGTTCTTAACAAAACTGTCAATATTTCGGGATAACGCGCACAGTGTAATGAAAAGAGTTTGTTCAAGATTTAAGTATACACGGTCAAAAAAGAGATATATTTTGAAAAACAATATTTAGATCACAAGTGAAAACAAACACCACACTTATATAAACTATACCTTTTTGCGTATTTGTGTTGTATAGAAATACATCTTATTTCTCAACGGTTTTAAAAAATAAATAAATATGGAAAGAAGAATATTTTTTTTACCAAAAGTTTACGCTTAAATTTAGTCAATTGTGTGGTAACATTAGAGATCATTTATATTTCATATGGTGAGAAAAAAACGAATTAAATAAAACGATTTATGATAAAACACAAGCAGATAAAATTAAAACAATAGAATGTAAAAAAATCTTTTTTTTTCGAAACCGATTTATTCGATGTTTAGAAAGACGTACATGTCAATGGAACACCTGGGCCCGGCATGGCCAAGCGTGTTAAGGCGTGCGACTCGTAATCTTAAGGTCGCTGGTTCGCATCCCTGTCGCGCCAAACATGCTCGCCCTTTCAGCCGTGGGGGCGTTATAATGTACGGTCAATCTCACTATTCGTTGGTAAAAGAGTAGCCCAAGAGTTGGCGGTGGGTGGTGATGACTAGCTGCCTTTCCTCTCGTCTTACACTGCAAAATTAGGGACGGTTAGCACAGATAGCCCTGAAGTAGCTTTGTGTGAAATTCAAAAAAACAATTAAAGAAAACAATAAAATACTCTATATCCACAAAAACTAACAGAATATCTGCGTTTTGGGATACGTAATATAACAGCTAATTGGATATTTGTTTTTAAAGGAAATGTAATGTATAAAAACTGAAAGGTCGCCTGCATGAGATACATGTAATTAGAGCAAATTATAAGATGTCTACGTTTAGCGATAAGTGATGGTCAGTCATTAAGAGTATGATTGCGTTTAGAAATATGTGATATACAAAAACTAACTGCATGTCTCCATTGAGTTATGTATTTTGTAGAGTTATTAACCCGATGTCCAAGTTCTGGAGCATGTAGTGTCAGCGTTTGGTGATATATTATGTACACAGCTGAAACTGGATGCTTACGTTTTGAGATATAATAATGTGCTGTAATTATCATAAAGCATTCAGGGGTATGCTTACTTATTGGGATTAATCCAGCGTCTTGTGTCTGGGAACACGATCACGTAAATAGTGCGGCATATAACAAATGTTATTTTCAAGTACGATTTTACGAACTATTAATACTTCGAGAAGCGAAGTAGGTTGCCACTCATTGTTATTCGATAAATGCGTGCTCACGTTCTGTATTAAATGTCCAGATTAATTTATATTTACGTATATTTCAGTATACAACCACGTGATTAGAATCGGGACTATCTTTTACGAGTAACGTGGTCCAATCAGCAAATACGAACTCAGAGACTACATGATGTTGATTAGTTGTGTCTAGTGCGTCTCAGATGCCAGATTATCGGGAAATACGCAAGAGGAGATCAAATACTGTCTCGTGAAACTTTGGAAAATCGATACTTAAAATAATCACAATACCCTGTTTCGCTACAAACCGCTTAAACTTTTGTTGTTATTTGACAGACGTTGACTTGTTCATCAAAATGATGAAGTTGTAATGGTAAGAGTAGGTGGAACTAATAATATTGTTTTAATGACCTGGAGAGTTAGGGTAGTTTTGTTTCTTGCTTTAAAGTCAAAATATTTCGTTGTTAAAGTTATGAAAAGTGTCGTAAACTTTACTTACAACAAGATACAGTGATTAACAAAAGCTTCTGATCATGCAGTATAGATAATTAAGTACATTTTTTTTACATATGTTTTTAAAAAGATTGGAATACACTGTTTTACCAGTAGGGAACCCACGCTATCAACGACATTTTCGGCCATAAACCCAATAATATCTAAGCTAACAAAAATAATCAATCTGTAAAAAAACAAGTTTCAGATATTGTGTTTGTTTTCTTATAGCGAAGTCACATCGGGCTATCTGCTGATTCACCGAGAGAAATCAAACCCCTGATTTCAGCGTTGTAAATTCGTAGACTTACTGCTGTACCAAGGGGGAACGTTTGAGACATAATGATAGATTATAATTTAAACTAATGTAATTATATTGAATGTAGTAAATCCTGTACCAAAATTACTAGTAGAAATTTACATAACTTTGTTAGACAAACCATAAACACTAATTCCTGTCTTAAACTATAATCATTTATGCATATTTCTTTGGAAATTGTCTTTAAATATGCTAAATTGTGTTCAAACACAATTTACCAGGCCTTTCTGTGAATGTGAATACTTTAGAAGGACTTAAATAAGCAAATTATATGTAATCTTCTGAAACACTTGTTATTAAATTACTCGATGTAAGGATTTCGACATTGGAATCTTGAAAACTAATTGCAAATTTTGGGAGAAAGGAGAAACCCAGTTTTACAATGATAATCAGTAACCGAAATGGTAACTAATGGTAACTCGAGTAGCTTTGCGCGAAATTCAAAAAACAAACAAACAATAAAATCATTCAAAAACTTATAGCATCTCTATTTTCTAAATTAGTGTGTTGTTATAAAATGTAACAAAAATTATTTGGAAAAATAATAACAATAATTGCAATTCTTGGTGGCTACACTATGGCTGACTTAGGGGCGTATTGGTGGGGTGGTTAGTGGTAGAGATTGGTGTATTTAACAATGGATGCTCATCAGATTAACTGCGATAAACTTTTTTTTTAATCTAATGGATAAGTCTTGTTTTGGCATCAGATGACCAAACACACAACGCAGATGACTCAGGATTATGTGGACCCCAATGGAAAAAGGTGGTGGAGGAAACGTAACAGTTTGGGGCAGTTTTTTCATCGTATTGAATGGATATTATGGTTTTAAAGAAATGAAGAACGAAAGTTTCACGCACAAACAGCTTCGATGCAACTTTAGGTCAACAAATGTGACGATGCACACTGTCATACTACAGTGTCTCTCAGGATCTGGTTCAAAATAAACAACATAGAAGATTTGCAGTGGCCAGCTCAAAGTCACTACTTAAACCGAAGTGAACTAGTGTGAGCTGTCTTGGAACACCGCCTGAGTTGGCAGACTAATATCCATCATTGAATTTGTGAGCTTAGCGATTCCACCACCAGATCACGAGAAGTCTTCTGTGGTCATAATTTGTTTCACGTTATACTTACAAGATCAGGCATTGCCAAGTAGTTAGAGCGCTCAGCTCGCAATCTGAGGGGCGCAGGTTCGAATCCCCGTCATACCAAACATGCTCAGCCTTTCAGCTATGGTGGCATTATAATGGGAGAGTTAACCCCAGTATTGGTTGGTAAAAGATAGCCCAAGAGTTGGCGATGGGTGTCAATTTAGGGACGGCTAGCGCAGATAACTCTCGTGCAGCTTTGCGCGAAATTCAAAACAAACGAACAAACAAATATACTTACGGGTCTTCTCCACTTGTATGAAAATTCATAAGATCGCAAAATTCTGTTTAGTCTAAACTTAAAAGACTCACTCTTATGAGAAAGTTAATAACTGGCGCTGGATTAAAGGTAAGAGGCTCGTTATGAAGATTATAGGTGATATAAGACGAGTCGAAGTATAGCAGATCTTATGAAATTACATAAGGATTTACACAAAAATGTAAAGTTAGGCCAAAGAAAAAAACCTTCTTTATTATAGTCTTGTCTTAAATAGTGACTCTAGTTACGAAGTTAACGTAAAGGGAAATTTTATTCACCATCAGTGAAATCTGGTTCATTTTGATGTTTCAAGTTAACGAACTCCTTTTTTTTGTAGGAAAAAAAAATTGGGTGTTAATGGCGTGATACTCATACAAACATATGATTTATATTACTCAATAATTACTAATTTGTGATTCTTGGGTGAAAAGGCTCTCTATGATAAAGGCAAATGCATATGACCAATCTGCAATAAAGATAAGCACGGGTGGGGTACCTGTTTCTCGTAACAAGGGCATCTTTGGAACATTAAATGTTTCTTATAACAGGATGAATTGAGGTGCACATTTCTTCAATAACAAAATTAAGCCTGTTTCCTATAATACAGATAAACTGAGGTGCAATTTTTTCTGTAACAAAATTAAACCTGTCTCATATAACACAGATGAATCGCTTGGAAGATTCTCTTTGCTACAACAAGCCCAACCCTATCAGAGTTATTTGTTTTTCTTTTTAAATAAGTAATTTAGATGAACGTATATGTTTTCTAAAACAAGGGTAAATTTCATAACTGTCCATATTTCCACAGGAAATAGCTTTCAAGATATTACGTATTTCCTATAACAAGGGCAGCTTTACATAAAAACTTACAGTTTCCTATAATGAGAGAGAATCTGAAGAAACACAACGGTTTTATATAGCAACAAACAGCCTGAAGAAAGACAACGGTTTCCTGTAGCAACAAACAGCCTGAAGGAACGCAACGGTTTCTTATAACAAGGAAGAGTCTAGAGGAACGTGAATGTTTCCTATAACAAGAAAGATCCTGGACAAACGTAACAGTTTCTGATAATAAGGACTAACTAGGAGGTTTGTACGTGTTTTCCACAGGATAGGTCTAATGAAAGGTATATTTTTCCTATACAAAGACAATACAAAACAACCATAAGACAAAAAAATAATTAATCTTTTGTGAAACAAGGTACATGTGAGATATTTGTTTGTTTCTGAATTTTTCGCAAAGCTACACGAAGGCTATCTGCACTTGTCGTCCCTAATTTAGCAGTGTAAGACTAGAGTCAGTCAGTTAGTTATCACCACCCACCGCAAGCTCTTGGGCTACTATTTTACCAATGCATAGTGGGATTGACCATCACATTATAATGTCCCCTCGGCTGAAAGGGCGAACATGTTTGTTGTGATGATTTGAACCTGCGACCTTCGGATTATGAGTCGAGTGCCTTAACCACGTGGCCATGCGTGAGATGTGCATTACGTTTGAAAGAAGATCTTGTAAAATGATTGCCAGATTTAGTACAAACAATATTAGGAATTAATAAGCCATTAAAACCTATTAAGGAAAATAACGTTAAGAAGCTATACTGTAATGGCTATGATTTAACAGTAATATTGTAAAGGCCTTATCAGTTACACTTAAATAAATTCAATCAATTAACCATTTGATATATTTAAATAATTTGTTTGTTTATTTTTACTTAAACTTTAAATTCTTTGCTTGTAATCATATGTTCCAAAGCTCGCTAAAACAATGACTTTCAAACTTTTGTTATCCACGCCCTTATTTAACAAATATGATTTTTTATACGAGTGAATAAGCGAATTACGTGTCAAAATATAATACACGGATACGCATTAAAATATTATATATGCTATAATAACTGCTTATTATTAAAACGCTTAATTTTGCACATTACAGCACTATTGAATCCACCCTAATCGCTTGCCCCCACAAAAAAACTTTAGAAAACCCTTCGTTAAAGAAATAGTCTTATATAAATGAAACAAAAAGTAATAAATGTTAAGTTATATCTGAAGAGCACACTTTAGAGTTTGAATGATGCACTCGCAATTCTAATATGTATGCCCAACAAAAATTTTTCCATTAGTGTTGTTAACGAAAGACAAAATGTAAACGTGACGTATATACAACAAAAAATTTCATTGTCAACCAAATAATGCGTAGCTTGTTTTCAGTCATGTTATATACCGTCCATTTAGGTTTCAATATCGCTGGACGAAGATAGAAAAACTATAGGTCAGCATTACACGTATGATCAGCTATAGTCTAATAGCAAAATATGTTACACAAATTTTGTTCCTGGATAGTACGTGTTATTTCTTAATTGTTTACGTTGTAAAAGTACAGAAAATGGCCATTATTCACTTCACACTTTGCTTTTGTGACACGGATAATGAAATTTAGAAATTAGCATATTTTCTATGTAAAAACACGCAAACTTGCACATTTTCATTTACATAAGGCCTGAATAAAACAACATATGAATCAAGATTTACATGTATTTATACTAAAGTTACACAAAAATGTTTAGAAGTGAGTAGTTTTTCGAGATTTGCGACTGTAATTTAAATAACTTTCACGTATCAGCCCTAAAATATAGTTTCCTATCATGTCCCATCAGGTCAGAAAAGCAAAGTTTGAAGAGAAAAATATGTCTTTTCCATTTACTTTAGGCATAAGCAACTGGGAAATAACACTTTCTGCCCAGGAACAAAAAAAAGTAAAAATTTTGTTACATAGTGTTATTTTTTCTGACTTTTTCGACACTGAGTGATTCACGAACTTATGTGGTGATTATCTTGGGCATTTAATACTTTACATATTTTAATCTATTCTTTGTAAACAAAAACTTTAGAGAAATCACGATATACACCAATTATTGAACACCCACTGGTTTTTATAAAACCTAATATTTTATACAATTTCGTATTATAGATAAAAAAGTCTCACTGATTTTTAAAGACTGTGTAAATGAATTGATTTCCCACCGTAATATTACCCTTATGTTATTCATACCTTGGTGATGTTGATATATATAAAGTTATCACCTTGGTGATGTTGATATATATAAAGTTATTACCTTGGTAATGTTGATATATATAAAGTTATCACCTTGGTGATGTTGATATATATAAAGTTATCACCTTGGTGATGTTGATATATATAAAGTTATCACCTTGGTGATGTTGATATATATAAAGTTATCATTTAACTGGATAAACAGATGCTTAGACTCCAGGTTTTATTAGATTTATTACACATTAATTTTATCTCTTATATAATCATATAATTTCTAAGACAGTACGTGAACGAATAATTTTGCTACTAACTGTTTCAAAACATATATTGCAAACGCACTCTCAACATTTTATATTGAAATGAGTGTTGGTATTGTATTTAAAGCGTAAAACCTTTAATATATCAAAAATACACATTGTTAGTGTCACATATTTTAAAAAATTAATTTGTGTTTTCAGTGTTTGATGCAGTTTTTAACAGAAACTTCTCCTATAACTTAATGGTTGAACAAAACGTGTTTTTGAATTCAGGATGTGAGTTGAAATCTCATAAGAAATCAAGTGTAGTAACAGATAAAAGAAACGTACCTTCCGTATGCACAGTATTTTGGTACTGTAACTGACAGAGTATAATGGCCATTTCTTTAGGAGATGGTTGCCCAGAAATTTTCTTAGGTTCGTCGAAATTTAGTTGTTTTGAGTCAAAACCATCTGCCCCACTGAAGTCGTCTAAGGCCTGGACAGCAATAGTTGACAATATGGTTTGATTTTCGAACATGCTCCCCATGTCTACTGCGACAAGAGAAATTTGTTTTAATCCAATCAGTTTTTTTAATAGTTAGCTAGAAAACTAAAGGTCTGATGTCGTGGTTGACTATAATTATTACTTCTGTGAGACCTTTTTGTGCCTGTGATAGAACAACTATTGTATAAACTTTCACCAACTTAGCTCGCTTGCCACAAGTAATAAGCTGAGTCCACTGTTCACATAATATACTTTCTTTACGTACCAGTGACGTCACGGCCAACACAGCCAATCGATTGGAGCCTTTAAGATTGTCAAGTCTCTTTCTCCGATTTTCCAAAAAATGGAAAATGCATAACATTTACTAGCTAAACCCTTATGAGAAGCAAACATCTGTTATTAATAACTACACTTAAAAAAATCCGGATGATGGACATTCATTACAATGTATAGAGATTTTTCAAGGACGATCTATAAAAAGTCTTGTTCAAGTTTAACAGATACGAAAACCGACTAGTATTCTGGTTATCATACGTAGTTGTGCTTAGTTTAAAAGAAAACAACAAATCTTGAATATGAAAAAGTCAAATTGCCAGACTTGTTACGACATACCATGCTCAGCAAAATGTACAGGGAACAAGTGTTAAATGTTTTCCATTTGATGTTTTAAAATAAACAGTGTTAGAATAATCAAAGAAATATTCTATTAATATTTTTTATTTATTTGTCAGTATTTTCGGATATTTCTTAATAGCAATCTCATTAACAGAGAAAGTGTGTAGGAATAGCAATAATTTATCATTTGAAACCTGCACGTAATCATAAGACTTAAACGAGAAGTTAAAACATAGTGTTAATGCTGAAACACTACACTGTTTTATCTGACCTTTAACTCTAATCATTACGTTTAAATACAACGCGATAAAAACAGAACATGTCGTAAAATATCTTGCATCAGGTGTCGAAAGCAGGAGATATGGGCAAGTTTAAATCCCACAAAGCATTTACTCACACAAGGTAACAGATTTAAAGACGTAGATTCCGTAAATGTTTGTTTAGAATTAAGAACAAAGCTACACAATGGGCTATCTGGGCTCTGTCCACTACGGGTATGGAAACCCAGTTTATTGGGTTGCGAGTCTGCAGATACACCGATCTGCCTCAAGGGGGATAGATTCTGTCAAAAAAATCGTTTTAATGTGTTTATTGTAGATAAAATAAGTATCGTATAGATTACGTTTATAATAGTTAATTAAGTACGAAAACATGTTACAGTAAGTCCCCACTTAACTAATGAAGAAAGTAGTACAAGAAATTTCCTACTAAGTACACTAATAGGTTTGGTTTGTTTTGAATTTCGCGCAAAGCTACACGAGAGCTATCTGCGCTAGCCGTCCCTAATTTTGCAGTGTAAGACAAGAACAATTTTTGAACTATTCTTTTACCAACGAATGGTTGTTTTGACCGTCACATTATAACGTCCCCAGGGATAAAAGGACAATAATGTTTGGTGTGACGGAGATTCGAATCCGCGACCCTCGGATTACGAGTCGAGTGCCTTAACCACCTGCCAACTCCGGGCATACACTAATTGAAAGAAAGCAAACATTGTAAATATGTTATTAGTTTTTTAATGTTTATATTAGAGCTATAAAATTTTTGGTGGAATTAGTATTAATAAAAATGTTTAGTTCTTATTTATAAAAGTAAATGAAAGTACATTTTTATATAGATAATTGAATTACGGTTGGTTATTATACAGAAGAATATGGTCATTGTTCCTGTTTATCAGCGATAGGTATGTTGACCACTTTCTAAAATGTGACCTTTATAGGACAGTGTTCCTATATATTATCAATGTTTATATTGACTATTTATCCATAAATGTGGTCTGTCAGCTCGCCATCCCTATTTGCAATGCGTTGTTGTATTGACTACTTGTTTTAAAATCTGGCCCTTATATCGCGATATTTCTTTACATTATAGGTAGTTACGTTTATTATTTATCCCAAACCATGGCTATTTTCTTTTATGCTTTGTTGTGGTCACTGGACTGTCATAGCTGAAAGGACGGTCACTGCTAATTCTCAAGTAAGGCTTTCTGCCTGGATACACCAATGACCTCCTTACTAGAAATGGCAGTGTTTTCATGCTATATGGGGCACCATGAGGTGATACATTAAAAGTAAGGGCACTATCAACCAAGCCAGTTGCTGGACATGAGCCCTATCAAAAATCCAGCTCTCCAAATTTCTTGCGAAACTGTACCAAACAAATAACACAAAGGAACACCATTATTCAGATCCGGCGGGGACTGTACAAAAATAAGCAACATGTAGAGACACCATTATCCAAACCCTGCGAGTTTGTACCAAACAAACAATTTGTAGGTACAACATTTCCCTAATCCTGCGAGAGTGTACCAAACAAACAATTTGTATAGATACTATTGTTAAAGTCCTGCCTGACTGCACCAAATAAATAACTTATAGGGACATCATTGTCCATGTCTTTCAAGATTTTAGCAAAAACACTTGAAGGGAAGCCATTATTCAAGTCCTGAGATAGTATAACAAACAACTCTTAGGGACACCATTAACCAAGTTCGAGAGGAGTGGCATTTTACTTGTCCAGGTCTTGTAAATTCGACATGTTTCCGTATTTCTGTCTGAAGAGTGACAGAGGACAGATGGATGTAAATACAATGATATTTATGAATTTATTTGTTAAGATGACACTCCTTACGGAGTGGATGTCTATTTGCACGTTTCTAGGTTACTCATCTATTATTATACATTAGCATGTGTGTATGAAGATATGATATCCGATAATCTGAGTACCTTTGAATGGAGTACGTTTTTAATATACATTAGCATGTGTGTATGAAGATATGATATCCGATAATCTGAGTACCTTTGAATGGAGACAAATTTCAAGGACATTCCCTGTTTGCTCCGAGTTACAGGGTATCGTATCTTTCTTTTAAATCGATATCTTGAATCTATATATTTTTTCTAACACTATTACAGTGCATGGATGGATATATGTTTATATTTTTTTCTCGCAGAGACGTGAGATTTATTAATATAAAATTACAGTGTCAAGACCGTATTATCTTGGCTTGTGGACTGACCATAAGTAAAGAATTCTGCATGTATGTGAATAAAGTGTTTTTAAACTATATGATTTTTTTAAAAATAAAGTTATATTATTACGAACTGATACAAACACTTTAAAATCTTAAATATAGAATTATAGAAACACTTAGAGGTATTTCGTGTGCAGCAAAAACATTTACCTCCTTCAGAGTGTTTTGAACTTTACTAACTGCATCTAACGTTTAGTGTCAATAGGCACTTATTTTGGGGCTGATGTTATGTTAAAGTTACATCTTTCAAATGAAAAATTAGGGTTAGCAGACTTTTAAGTTAATCGATACACGAAATATGAAATTGTAGTTTAAAAATTTAAATTATTCCATTTTTGTAAAATAGTTTATTCACTGTTTATCTTAGCAACGTTGCAAATTATTAGCAATATTTTAGAGTAAAGGCTATAAGTGTATTTGTTTAAATCAATACAGAGTTAGTTGCTGAAATACGGTGGCCAGTATTACTAGAATGCAGAAGAGTTTGGGATATTCAGATATCATTTTACTTGTATCTTGATACCTTTCTTTTGTATTTGAATTACTTCTGATGTCGCTCAAGCTTGATGTGACATTGCTGTTCAGAAAAAGAATTTTAAAACACTAAAAATAAATACGAAGCACAATATATCATTCGAATCACCATTTGTCATTGGTTTTTACCGGGTTCTAGGAATTCCACTTACCGTCAGTAGCCATGAGCAAAAGGAAATCGAAGAAACACAGCAGAGCTTCCAAAAGTTTGTTTTGAAATTCTCACAAAGCTACTCGGAGGGCTATCTGTGCTAACTGTCCCCAATTTAGTAGTGTAAGTCTATAGGAAAGGCAGCTGGTCATCACCACCCACCGCCAATTCTTGGGCTACTCTTATACCAACTTATAGTGGGATTGACCGTCACATTATAACGCCCCCACGGCTGTAAGGGCGAGCATGTTTGGTTTGGCCGGGATTCAAACCCGCGACCCTCGGATTACGAGTCGAGCGCCTTAACACACTTGGCAATGCCAAGCCGAACTTCCAAAAGTAGTGCAGTGTATATCACACGATAGGTGCCCTGTAGTGATTGTAGTGAGAGATGCGACTCACATTACTTTCGGTTACGTAAGTTTTGCTTGTGTAAAAATGTGTTCACTGCAGTAAGTAAAAGAAAAACTAATAATAACATAAACACAGGAAACCACATATGGCATGATTTTGAAAAGCCAAAATATAACATAAACTCAGAAAGAACATGTGGCATGATTTTGAAAAGCCAAAATATAACATAAACTCAGAAAGAACATGTGGCATGATTTTGAAAAGCCAGAAAATAACATAAACACAAGAAACCCAGAAAGAACATGTGGCATTTTTTGAAAAGCCAAAAAAAGACAAATATCTTCTTGTTTGTAAATGCACAAACAATCAGAATAAAAGCTTCGGTTTGTTTAATACTGAAATTTATTTACAAAATTAAGATAACCCCAGATAGGCTGCAGTGATACCAAAAATGTTGGTGTAAATAGTGTTGAGATCACTGCTATGCCTGTTGTATCCCAGACAAGCTCTAGTGCTATTTAAAAGGACTTAACGGCACCGGATATGGCAGATATAGTGTGCTTAACACCCTTCTTCGCTTTTACTCGTAAGTTTTTCAATGCGCGTTTCGTTTCTAATAAGGAAATGGTAAAGTGAGCTGTGAAAAGGATACATACAAATTCATTTAATGTAAAAATGTTGAAATTATCTAGTCTAGCAATAAATTGCACATTAGAAACCAATTTAATTATCAAGTTTATATATTTTAACAGCGCGACCTGGCTAAATGGTTAGGGGTGCTCAGCGCGTAATTCGAGGGTCGCGGGTTCGAATACCCATCACACCAACCATGTTCACCTTTTCAGCTGTGGGGGTGTTGTAATGTGACGGTAAGTCACACTGTTCGTTGGTAAAAGAGTAGAACAAAAGTTGGAGGTGGGTCTTGATGACCAGCTGCCTTCACTCTAATCTTTCACTGCGAAATTAGGAACGGCTAGCGCAGTTAGCCCTTGTGTAGCTTTGAGCGAAATTAAAAAACAACATCAAAACAAACAACTCTGGTTCTGTACTACTAAATTAAGGACGGCTAGCATATGTAGCCTTAGTGTAAGTTTGCGTGAAACTTCAAAAACAAACATTTTACTGTTAATTTTGTGGGTATTTAAAGAAGTTGTACTTTCAAACTTTCCAGACTTAACTACTTTCCCCACGTGCCTCACGAACCAAGGGGTGTCTTTACAATACAATTTCCAGAATATTCAAAGTAAGCTCAAGCCGGAAACTTCCAAAGAGGGTGGGTTTGGACGTATCTCTTAGAGATGGTGGGTGTGGACGTATCTCTTAGGGTCACCCTCGAAACAACATTTTGGTTGTTAATTGATAATTTTTAAAAGTAAAATACAACATCCTCAAGTCTCCATACTACTTAGTAATAAGTCATACCTGCTAGGAGTAAATTCAGTATACGTTAATTAAACAGTTGCCAATCTTTTGTACGTCTGCTATCACACTTTAATGTTAACGATTTCAGCTGCGATTCGGCAGCGAAGATTAAAGTATCACGATAGTCAGCAGTGGGATTAGCAGACAGTAAAATTTTGAGAGCAGCTAGAGGGATAATATGACACTCGGTTTAATGCATAATATCTACCAAAGTTGTCCTAAACAATTCATGAATACTTCTGAGTGTTGTTTGGAGACTCCTATGATTCTTGTGCTTGGCAGATCCAGCATCGCCAGGTGAGTTACGGTGTTCGAAGAAATGTCAACTATTTCAAATGACTGAGCGTAATGATTGTAGACAGAGCCCTTTCACAGTTTTAGTCCTTTCAGATTTGCCAGAAACAAGACAATTTGTTGAACGAGGCCTCTTTTTTCCAATTTGTGAACGATCGCATTGGTGTTTCTATGCTGTTTAGAAAACGAAAAATACCCATCTACGCGAGCGCTGATTGGCTGAAAAGTACTGATGACGTAACTGTGGATTCTTCCACGTACCCAGTATGGAGAAGCACCGCACTCAAACTGTTGGTAGACGTCAGAGACACAAATATTTTTTTTTATTATTTCAAGCAGAAACAAGTAGCCATTTGGACTATGGTTTTAATTTATAATCAAAATTTATTTGTATCTCACTAGAAATTTTCTTTTCACCCGTTTCAAGCCCTGGGGAAACAATTTATCATTTGGTTGTATAGGCCTATATAATATATAATAGTTTGGAAGTTGCAACAAGTCGCAATATTTGTTTGAATAAACGTATAGTCGTAATGTATACACCATAATCGTAATGATTACACTCAAATCGTAAAGGTTGGCATCTCTGTGTTTGACTCCTAAAACGAGGGTAACGGGTCCCGTCGCACCAAACATGCTCGCCCTTTCAGCTGTGGAAACGTTATAATGTAACGATCAACCCCACTATTTATAGGTAAAAGTGTAGGCCCAAGAGTTGACGGTGGGTGGTGATAACTAGCTACCTTCCTTTTAGTCTTACACTTCAAAATTAGGCACGGTTAGCACAGATAGCCCTCGTGTAGGTGATATTATTGATTTTATTCTTTTTGCTGAGCAGAATCTGAGATGAAGCTTCGTATCTGTGTGTGTACATATATAACTGAACAATACAGGTAACATATGCTAAATAAACGTGTGTTTCCCTTATCGTTTTAGAAATATAAATAATTAAATATAAGATTGAAACAGTTTACTCCGTTGTTTCTTTGTTTTGTTTGTTTTTTGGAAATTCGCACAAAGCTACTCGAGGGCTATCTGTGTTAGCCGTCCCTAATTTTGCAGTGTAAGACTAGAGGGAAGGCAGCTAGTCATCACCACCCACCGCCAACTCTTGGGCTACTCTTTTACCAACGAATAGTGGGATTGACCGTCACATTATACACCCCCACGGCTGGGAGGGCGAGCATATTTAGCGCGCCTTAACGCGCTCGGCCATGCCAGTTGTTTCTTTAACTCTATTGTGCAATTGTTTAAAATTTACGAAATTGCTTCCTACAAATTAAGACTAGACAGTCGTATGTAATATGTGTATACATATTTACGCTTCCTAAGAAACATAGTGTTAAAATAAATCTAAAGATCCCCAATAAAATATCCAATAAAACATCGGACGATGTTTTAATTAATTAGCAAGTTTGAAGAAAAGTGTCTTGTTATTTGAAAAATGTCAAATGTTATTAACAAGTAAAATAACTAGCTTTAACGAGATGTTTGTTTTAAATATCGTGCAAACTAAACGAGGGCTACCTACACTAGCCGTTCTTAATTTGACAATGTAAGACTAGAGGGAAAGCAGCTAGTCATCACGATCAGCTTTTACCAATGAATAGTGGGATTGACCGTAACATTATAACGGCCTGAAGGCTGAAAGGGCGAGCATGTTTGGTGTGACGGGGATTCGAACCGACGACCCTAACCACCTGGCCATGCCGGGCCACCTAACGAGATGTAACATATTTAGTTTTATTAACGTGTAAAATGCCTAGCTGCACTAAACTTTAGAATATCTATTTTTAGTGAGATGTAACGTATTTAGTTTCCTTTATATATGCAATATATTGTTTTACAGAGATGTAAAAATGAGTAACTTTACTGATGATTCTTGAACTTCAAGTAAAAAGTAAATTTTGAATTGATAGTTTATGTTTACTTGAGAATGATCGAAACGTCGCACCTGTCATAAAAACAAAGCTGTAACTCGAAACATAATATAAAATAAATAGTTTTTACCGAACTTTAAATATTTAGTGTTGTTGAAAGGTAAATTATCTAGTTTTATTGAGGCGACAGATTAAAAAGTTAAAGACATTTAAGGCCAAATCGATGTGATAGTTCTTCGTTATTTCTTAAGTTAAATAAATTGAGCTCCGTTGTGAAAATCTAACAAATGTCGTTAGTTGTAGTGACGTAAAGACCGCCAACAGTGCATTATATAAATAATTAGAATTTAGCACTTCTCATTGAAAATCGTCTTTTTCAACCTAGATATAATACGTAGTAATCACAGAACCCAGTGTGCAATAAACATCAAGAAATAACACCAGTATTATTCCAGAACAGTAAAACAACGGAACGTCACCCAGTAATCCGAACAGAATTCTAGTTAGGCAGTTTGAGGGTACAGGAACCTAAATAAACTTGACTAATCTCTTCAACGTTACAGACAAGAAATTTGACTGCATACTTTAAATAAATTCTACAAATTTGTTCTCAAATTGGAGGTTAGCTGATATGAATCACTGAGATATAAGTATTTACTCTGTTTTTTTGTAAGTGGAAAAAGTAAGACAAAAATTTAAGGAAGAATTCGGCTAACGGTTACAAAGGTCGAGAGGACGAACAAAAGCGATGCCTCCTGGTGTGCCAGAACTGAACTCTTTTTTGTTTAGTTTTAGATTTTTTTGAGATAATTGTTAGAAAAAAATAAATTAATGTTTTCAGAAAATATAGAGATGCATTATGTTAACAAAATTAAGGTGTCTCGAGTTTTTGTTTGTTATGAAAAATGCTGAGAGTTGTAAAAATACAACGTAAGCTATTAGTATAAAGTTAAATAAAAGAATTAGTCGCTTAAATTTAGCAAATAATACAGTGTGTGTGTGCGTATGTTTTCTTATAGCAAAGCCACCTCAGGTTATCTGCTGAATTTACCAAGGGCAATCGAACCCCTGATGTTATTTAAATTCGTAGACTTACGACTCTAAAACAATATCGTAAAGTAAGGAACGATTGGTTTCGTTTCTCTCCCAATAACATAAAAGTTGTTTGCTCTTGTTTATATAGTATTTACGATCCGGACACTTTTGATGCGAGGCCTTACAAATCACAAACAACACACAACAGATAGGCGCAGTTCAATCCATACTTTATTTTCACCGACACAGTTGGGCAATCTCCTCGGAAGAGAAACTTTATGAGGCTGAATTATTATTATTAATATATGCCAAGTGAACTATATTTTTTGTAAATTTAAGTTTCGTTTGCCAGTGTCTGACATACAAATATTGTCAAGGACAGGAAATTATATTTATTTATTTGTGTGACTACTGCTAAGCAAATACCCGATATTGTAAGGGAAAAATAGATTATATATAGAGAGAAATACATTAGCCAAAGATATCAGGGGAAATTCTGTGGAGATTGATACCAACAAAATGAAATTGCCAGATGATTGAGTTTTGTGGAAGTTTGTTCGTTACGGAAGTCCAAGCGCGACCATAGAAGCGATACCCATGTTAGCCATATCTGATTTGGAGCTTAGCGACTAGATGGAATGCAGCTAGTCAACACCAATCTTTTCTGACTCGTGTGCTACCCTAATAGAATAATTGGATTTGAATGTCACTTTTAAAAATGCTTGCGCGTGTTTTGTACACCAAAGCCACATCGTGCTATCTGCTGTATCTACCGAGAGGGATCGAGTCCTTGATTTTAGCGTTTTAAATCCACATACCGCTATTCCACTGGGGGTGGCCTTATAAACGCACCCACGACCCTAAAACGTGACTTGCAAATTTGCGAAAAACGGAACGCAAACCATAGACTCTCTAATCCACAATCATTTACACTAACCACTAGACTACGTTTGCTCCGTTTTGTATCGACTAAATTCATCTAAATTAACGTTAAAATAAGTTTGAGTTTTGAGTTTGAAGGAACTTATTTGAGTGCAATTTGCTTTTCGTATTTCATTCGATTCGAAGTCCAGATAATGTGCTACACTGATAATTAATAAAACTCGGACTTTGTTTGTTAAACTCTACCAAACTAGAAATACTCATGCTATAGACGAAGAATTTGAAAATGAATTTAAATCTAATTCATGTGGTTTATTCTAACAATGTCGTTAACACTTGTATTTTACTAGTGGTTGGACTTTTGTTCGCATTTGATTTACGATAACATGTCAGCAAAATTAACGTTGTTGTTTTTCGAGATACACAGATCACATGTACATACGAGCGTACTAGGGTTAATGTAAATACGCAGTCACTGTATCTCAGCCGAAATACTACAGCGAATATCAGAAAACAACGCGTATTAAATAAGTATTCGTTTAAGAAAGAAATTCGTTGTAGGGTGTTAAAACATCACTGTTCTGTTGAATTAATTAGAGAAAATTTAATAACACGTATTAAATCAGTATTCGTTTAAGAAAGATTGTTTGTTTTGTTTTTTTGGAATTTCGCACAAAGCTACTCGAGGGCTATCTGTGCTAGCCGTCCCTAATTTTGCAGTGTAAGAGTAGAGGGAAGGCAGCTAGTCATCACCACCCACCGCCAACTCTTGGGCTACTCTTTTACCAACGAATAGTGGGATTGACCGTCACTTTATACACCCTCACGGCTGGGAGGGCGAGCATGTTTAGCGCGACACGGGCGCGAACCCGCAACCCTCGGATTATGAGTGCACTCCTTAACGCGCTCGGCCATGCCAGGCCTTTTAAGAAAGAAATTCGTTGTAGAGTGTTAAAATATCAATGTTCTATTGAATTAATTAGAGAAAATTTAATAAAAAATATATCACTTAAGAAATTTGGAAAGATTTTTTTACTTATCCGTAAAGTCCAACTTAAATTAAAACATCATTAAGAACAGGAACAAAATATGGATGAAAATATATTTATCTTATAATGTTTATATCTTTAAAAATTGATGCAACTGTCGGATTTTGAGTTTGCAAAAATCACAACAAAACCAGGAAATAAAAATACATTTCAACTCGATGTTAGTTTTAATTTAAAAACCATAGCAAAACAGCAAGTAAACAAAACCAAAATGAGAACAATATATTTTAGCTAACAGATAACAGTTTAAATCCTTTCAAATACGTGGAACTAATTATTTTGATAAAATAGGTTGTCTTAGCAATAGAGACAAAGTAATATGCAGTAATAAAGTCCAATAAATCAATCTCTTTCGAAATTAGCTATAAAACAGTACCAACATTTAATTGAACGCGACAAAGCACAACAAGATATTTGGATTAACCATTAATACTTTAATTAACCAGTGAAGCTTGTTACACCAGTGTTTACAAACTACTGTGGCTTTCATAATATAGATGCCCCCTCCATTGGCTTAGCGGTATGTCTGCGGACTTGCAACGCTAATAATCGGGTTTTGATACCCGTGATGGGCAGAGCACAGATAGCTCATTGTGCAGCTTTGTGCTTAATTCAAGACAACAACAACTAATAAAGATTACATCGTTTTCTGAGGTATTTAACACTTTTCTGAATATATGTTATTCTCCAAAACAATAAACAAGTGGAGTAGGTTTCGAATCGTAGTACACGTATTTACACAAAACAATACTCCGTCTCAACACACAAATGAATTCAACACAATAAACAAGTGGAGTAAGTTTTGAGCCGTAGTACCACGTACTTACACACAACAATACTACGTCTCAACAAACATATGAATTCGACACAATAAACAAGTAGAGTAAGTTTTGAGCCGTAGTACCACGTACTTACACACAACAATACTCCGTCTCAACAAACAAAGGACAATTATTTTCGTGACGTACAATTTCCTTTTGTTATTAACAGCTTTACAGACTGTTGTTAAGCATGGGAAAATTAAATTTCTTACGTCACGTCAAATCTTCTAAATGTTTAGTAGAGTGACCAACTTCAGCCATAAACACTTACAATTTTATATAATAGAGCATTATAAAAGGCAGGAAATAAGCGTTCTATTTGTTCGGAGATCGGATTTATTCGCTACACATGATTATGGTACTGTATATACTGAATGGGTATTTGTTTATAATCCTATATTCCTTCGTTTAAATAAATAAGGTTAGGTTCTTCTAATTCCTTAGCGCCAGTTAGTCCAAGAAGGAAACAACCGTTTATCAAAGTGTAAACACAGCCAACTGCATTGCACTAAATTGTTCTAAAAATGGGTTTTATTTGATTTTATGTAACTCTGAAACTCACTGTTACTATAAATATTCGACATTTAATTGAAAGTTATAAAGAAACTATATGGAATTACTTCAATGTTTCCAGTTATCCTATTATCCATCCTATTTAACTTGCTCCAAATTTCACAGATGTTATATACAAAAGAAATCTAATTTTAGAAAATTCTTAGTTATTTCTTGCTAAAATATTTTTCCAATTTATAAGATCCAGCCAAAAATATTGCTCAAATTCATAAAAATATATAGAAAACACGACTAATTCCAGACACAAATATTGTTTAAATGTACAAAAATATATAGAATACACGACCACTTCAAGTTTCAAATATTATTCAAATGCATAAAAATATAGAGGAAGCACGACCACCTTAAGCACAAATATTGTTCAAACGTATTAAAATACAGAGAAAGCACGACCACCTTGAGCACAAATATTGTTCAAATGTACAAAAATATAGAGAAAGCACGACCACTTTAAGCACAAATATTGTTCAAATGTACAAAAATATATAGAAAGCACGACCACTTCAAGTTTCAAATATTATTCAAATGCATAAAAATATAGAGGAAGCACGACCACCTTGAGCACAAATATTGTTCAAACGTATTAAAATATAGAGAAAGCACGACAACTTCAAGTTTCAAATATTATTCAAATGCATAAAAATATAGAGGAAGCACGACCACCTTGAGCACAAATATTGTTCAAATGTACAAAAATGTAGAGAAAGCACGACCACCTTGAGCACAAATATTGTTCAAACGTATTAAAATATAGAGAAAGCACGACAACTTCAAGTTTCAAATATTATTCAAATGCATAAAAATATAGAGGAAGCACGACCACCTTGAGCACAAATATTGTTCAAATGTACAAAAATATAGAGAAAGCACGACAACTTCAAGTTTCAAATATTATTTAAATGCATAAAAATATAGAGAAATCACAATCACTTCCAGCTACAAATATTGTTAAAATGCATGAAAATTTAGACAATGTACGATTATGTCCAACAACAAATGTCATTCAAATGTATAAAAATGCAACAAATGAACAATGATTTTCAACCGCACTCCCATTAGTATTAAGAGGCTAAAAATAAACAATCATGGTTGAAGGTAGGCACGTAAACTAGGTATTCATATTTAACTTGTTTCTTGTTAAACACATCGTTACACGAGGGCAATCTTTGTTGTGCCTACTGCGAGCTTTAAACCCGATTTTTGGGGCTATGATGCATTAGCCCATCTGAGGAATATAACAGTTGATAAGAAAGATGAAAGACTACTAGACAAAGTTTTAAGGTATATTAAATAAAAGTCACATTAGAGGTATCATGATGCTGTAGGTTTGAAAAAAAGTTTCAAAATTCTGCCGTAGGAAAAATTGTTGCATGAATATTTCTTGAAAAAAATGAGCTATAGAAAAGCATACACTTCTTAAAATAACTTAGGGAAGAAATACTACAATTGTAACTTTGAGCCACACGATAAAAAGTGTTAATAAAAAGTTATTTATTTTTTTCACAGTAAATTGCCTCAGAGGAATTTTTAATGTTTGTACAGTGAAAATTTTGATGTAGTCCACGGAGTTGTCACATTTGAGCCACACGATAACAAACGCTGCTAAATATATTTTTGTTTTCATAGGAATTTCTCTTACAGGGTTTTCTAACATTTGTACTGATTTAGTCCAATTAAGGTTCCTACATTAAGAGATAAAGAACTAGTTTTCATAGATGAGTTCGATAAAACATATGGGAAAATAATTACATTTTAACGCGTGCAATATACCGTTAATGGGATAAGTGTATAGGAGTTAAAAATAGTGATCATAATTAGCATCACGTGATCACCTATGTCAACATGTCAACATAAGATATATTGTTTTTAAAACAACAAGACATGCGGTTCATTAGAAGAGTTTCAAGCAACATTTCAGTCAAGATCAAACAAATAAGAAAGAAACATGTTCCGAAAAATAACATTTCGCATGTTTCTTCCTACGATGGCGAAAACAGCTCGCGCTCACGCGCCTTAAAGTTTTCAGATTGAATAAAATACTTTTGAAAGAGCTCTGTGTTTTGTTTTTTTATCCAAATTATTCTCGTATTCAATTAGCGGTTTTCTAATTAATTTCAGGAGATATTAAGGAAACTAAATGAGTGTTTATTATAATGTTTTCTAAGTCATTTAATGTATTATATCTTAGTTAATATGATAACCATGTTTGAATGATGCGTAACAGGCTGAGCATGCGGTAAACCGTTGACATCCTCCGTTCACCATATGTTTAGAACTAATTCACATGATATGTTCATCAACAAGTTGTAACAAGCAAGACTTAAATGTTATAACGTTAGAAATGGTGAACTGAGTTTCAAATGCTAGTTAATAGTATTCTTAACCTAAAACGGGTAGGCTAAGTTTCAAATGTTCTTAATACCGTTCTAAACTTAATAAATATGAACCGAGTTTCGAATGTTATTAACACTATTTTTAGTCTATAAAGGGTAGGTTAAGTTTCGAATGCCATTAATACCATTCTGAACTTAATAAATGTGAACCGAGTTTTGAATGTTATTAATACTATTTTTAGTCTATAAAGGGTAGTTTAAGTTTCGAATGTTTTTAATACCGTTCTGAGCCTGATAAGTGTGGACTGAATTTCAAATTTTTAGCCTAAGCATAAGCTTTTATTAATACTCTTCTAAAAACTAAAAAACTGGACATTCAGTTTTGTGAATATCATTTTTAGAATAAAAAGGGTGGAATGAGTTTTAAGTTTTATTAGTACCCTTCTTATCCTAGTTAGGGTACATTGTTTTAGGGTTAGAAAAGGTTGGCTTAGCTACAAGCGTTGTCATGTCTAAATTAACATGGTAAGGGTAGATCATATGACTATAAGGTAAGTTCCACGTGCACGTTTAATTTTTGCAGTTTTATAGTCACAGGAACGTATGTCAAAGTGTAAAGTATACAACTTCAAGAAACACTCATTACAATGGAGGTACAGTGCGATTCGCTTTATTTACAGCCGAAATTCGATAGTAATGACGTACCATTTGTTTCCATAATGCGTGACGATCCACGGCCAGACATTGCAATTGAAGGTTTTGTAATTTTCTAGTCCGCAAATGTAATCATATGTGGCCTGACATTGTGCCACACTGTAAAAGAGTAAAAGTTATGCTTTGCCGTCAGGTTGGTATGATCTCATTTGAAAGACAATTATACCCATCTGTTGACCCTTCCTCCCCTTCTCACAATAAAGACTTTCCCATCCGCAACCCGATGCGCTAACTCTTAAGCTATGTTCAGACCGCTGCATACTACTAATAATAATATTTTTTGTTATCTTTCAAGCACAGTTTAAATTTGAAAGTAACTTGGAGTTTTATTTCTGTGATGTCACAGAGGAAGTTTATCCGCTGACTGATCAAGTCGTAAATAAATTAGGTGGAAACTTGTTTGTTTGTTTGTTTGTTTTGGAATTTCGCACAAAGCTACTCGAGGGCTATCTGTGCTAGCCGTCCCTAATTTAGAAGTGTAAGACTAGAGGGAAGGCAGCTAGTCATCACCACCCACCGCCAACTATTGGGCTATTCTTTTACCAACGAATAGTGGGATTGACCGTCACATTATACACCCCCACGGCTGGGAGGGCGAGCATGTTTAGCGCGACGCGGGCGCGAACCCGCGACCCTCGGATTACGAGTGCACGCCTTAACGCGCTCGGCCATGCCAGGCCTTAGGTGGAAACATACAATATAAACTGACCATATTTGCTGAGAGTAAGGGACAAATTGGGTTGCTAGATTAGGGATGTGACAGTTAATCAAATTGCAAGTTATTAAATAGACACCAGAGTAGTTCGAAATAAATGTTCTGAGGAAGAAATACTTCTGAAACGGTTTCGCTATTTGCTCTTCGAAAATATCTGTAATGTCGGTTGCATGTGCACATATTCTCACTTAAATATATAGAGACAAAAATAATGTATAATTATTTTAATTTATCAAAGTTCCTAGCCGAGAGTGTTGTGCTCAGCATGGCCGCGTGGTTAGGGCGCTCGACTCCTAATTTAAAGGTTGCGGGTTCGAATTTTTATCCCACCTAACATGCTCGACCTTTCAGCCATGGGGGTGTTATCATACTCGGTTAATCCTACTATTTATTAATTCACTTTAATAATACGAAACATTCACGTGATTCTGACAACCGTTGGCAACATACCAGATAAAATATAATTTTTAATTTTTCTATGCTACTGGAGGCTTTGTCCAGCACGCATTGTTTCAACGTTTTTTATTTTTTTTTGTCAACACAGTAAAATAAAGAGGTTCTACTAGCCACAATCACCGTATCTACCAAATAAATCAATATAAAGGAACGCCATTATACCTGTATTAATATTATAAATAAAATTATATATTCAAACATCTAACCCCGCCCTCTACATTGCGACACTCTGTTACACAACCCCTTCCAAACATGTGGTCAGCTTCCGGTCAGTTACCTCTTTCTTTGTGAACCTGACGATGACCGAAGAAGGTCGAAACGTTGTTCGCTCTTCTATGTAAAATATTTTCTCAACCCAAACGAGCCGTTTTTGCATATAAAAAAAGCAATCATTTATATACATGTCGATACCGTTAGAATAGCACAGAACAGCCAAAGCAACACCTTTAAATAGCAACTCTCACTGGTCAATGGTATGCTTCAGTTTATAACACTGAAGTTCAGGGTTAGATCCCATTGACAGCAAAATCACATATCTTATAGTGAAATATTAAGTTAAAGTTAAATCCAACCAAGGAACCACCTTTAAAAAAATTCTTGTTGAATGTCATGTGCGTGTGTTTGTTTATCCATGAATTGCAGTTAGGTTTAAAAGGTTTCTTGTTGAATGTAATGTACGTGTGTTGGTTTATCGATGTATTGCAGCTATATTAAGATGTCTCTTGTTTATCATCATGAATGGATGTCTTCTCATTGGCGTACTCCTACGTGTGTGGTATTTGATGCTAATGTATCGACCTTTTATCTCAAAGCTAATTCTAGCATTTTTAGTTGGTGAAATAATAAATTGTTGTACAAATACGTCAAAACTTTTAGAATTAGTCAAAACATTCAAACCATAGACTAACTGATAAAAGCATTGAAATTAGTAACAAACACATCGTAATCCACCGTATTATGATTTTTACAGATTCTTATAATACGATTCGGTAACTTTTGTGTTGTTTTCTGCATTGCAAACATAATAATCCAATATAAGGAAAGAGTTAGTTTTCCTTCCAAAAGCATTCGGATTGTCCAGTTTTATATCTATACAGTTTAAATTGAGTAGAAGTTTCAAGACACACGCATGATATATTGTGGTAAATTCTAGAAAGTAAGATTGAACAATAAAATAATTTTGTTATATGCAATAAAAAGTTCAAATCTTTAGATCTTCATCATCAGAAACGTCGGAAAACACTCTCCATTTTAGTAGGAGAATTTAGGGATAAATATCGTATTTTACGGGAAACTCTGAATCATACAAAATAAAGAGTTAAACATAACACCAGTTTGACATCTCACATTACACTTTCTCAAGCTGACATCTGTTGTTGTTTGTAATTTATCACAAAGCTACACAATGGGCTATCTATTCCCTGCCCACCACGGGTATTGAAACCAGGTTTCTGGTGGTATAAGTCCGCAGACATATTTCTGTGCCATTGGTGAGTCCGAAAAAAAAGATTAATTCCAAATTACCACATATTCGCTGCTGTAAATATATACAGAATCAAAACACTTCGTTGTAATTTCAAACTGGAATATTCCTACAAAATACCGTATGACTTCGATATCTTTTTTTTTTTTTTGTATTACTAAGGGTATAATTATTCGGACTATTATTCTCGTCTTTATTATGCGTGTTATTATTTTTACAACGTTTCGACTAATGAGTTCTCCGGCTGTCGTCAGGGTTGTTGTATCAGATATTTTGTATGCTTCACAATTATGATTTTTTTGTGTGGAATTACCAGGACTCAAACTCCGAACCTATGGTCAGTACCCTTATTCGGGACACAGGTACGAGGATTCAGTGGTCGAAATGTAGTAAAAATACCTATTGAAGACGAGAATAACATTCAGGATAATCATACCATTAATAAAACCAAAACCTCTTCTCAATCATACTGTAATGTTATTTCAGTTATGTTTTTACAATTTTATAAGTTGTTGATGTACGTTGTTATATGATTTCTGCCTGTTTAGTAATAACAGCTGTTTTATATCATACGGTGGGGTAAATGTAATTAAGGTTGTTTGAACTGATGGAGGATGCTGGTGGTAATTGGTATTTTCCATTAACAAGGCAGACATACTTGGCTCTTATAAGAGATCTCAACAAAATATAGTGCAAGGTATTTTAAATATAGACCATTCCATCTCAGTGAAAGAGGTCTTTATAAATATGTCTAGTAACACAACTGTAATTGTACTTTGTAAGGATGTGTTTCAAAAAATAAGTGTTTGAGAAATTAAATAAATAGTGTAAATATCTACTATTAACGTACATGATTGATCAGAAACATACATAAATTTGAGTTGTTTTCAGATAAACTATTGGCTAGGTTACCTTTATTGCTACAACCAGTTTTTTTCTTCTCAACTCACCTATTACACGTTTTTAGCCTTATTTCTATTTAGTATTAACTTTTGGGATAACGAGAAACCAACTTGAAATAAAAATGTATCTCAGAACGGCTGGTATGGGTATTAACACTTTTACTAATAAGCAGAAAACAACGTTTCGACCTCTTTAGGCCATCTTCAAGTTAACAAAGAGAGACTTTACAACTGATCGTTGCCGGCCACATGCCTTAGGGACGAGAGTATAAACGAGTACGGGATTGTAGGGGGCGTTGCAGATAGATGTTAGTTTTATTAATTAGTATAGGTATGAAGGCGTTCCTTTATATTGGTTTAATTTTGGTTTTAGTTGCTGTATAAGTAGGGCTTCTTTGATTTTGCGTTTGTTTATATTTGTTTCCCTACTTAATATCTGGGTGTTTTGTACGGTTATGTTGTGTTTATCAGATTTGCAGTGTTGAAAAACGTGTGAAAGTGTTTTTCGTGTTCTTTGAATCTAGTTTCCATTTTTCTGCTTGTCTCTCCAACACAGAAGTCGTGACAGTTGATGGACACATGCCTTAAGGACGAGAGTGTAAACGGGGACGGGATTCTTGATGACGAGAAATAAAAATGTTTCTCAAACACCTGGTAAAAGAGTAATCCAAGAGCTGGCGGAGGGTGGTGATGACTATCTACATTCCCTCTAGTCTTACACTGTTAAATTAGGGACGGATAGCGTAGATAACCTGTGTAGATTTGTACGGAATTAAAAACGAACAAACCGTTTAATATATTTGACAATGTACGTTGAATATCTATTGCACAAATCCCGCCTGATTTCTAAATTAAATGATTTTCAACTTTAACAACGATCAAAAGTTTTTCGAAAGCACGAGCATATCTTCGAGTATTGTTACCAAGTAGATGTTCGAGAATTTTGCTTAAAAATTATCAATCTACGCACAAAGAGACAGTTTATGAATATTGTGTGGTCTGCTATAGTCGGTATACTATAACAGTCAAAAGCTATAATTGTGATAAACGCTTATTAGTCGGAAAACTACTGATATTCGAACAGGTACTTTTACATCTTTCGAACGTTACGAACTGTTGTAGTTCATAGAATTAACTTTGGACGTTAGTATTTGCTCGAGCACATTAAATATTGTTGTCGGTGAAAAACGTATGTGTGCTTCGAGCTGTCAAGAAGAGAAATGTATGTGTGTGTGTTTTCTTTTAGTAAAGCCACATCGGGGTTATCTGCTGAGCCCACTGAGGGGAATCGAACTCCTGACTGCAGCGTTGTAATCCGTAGACATATCGCTATACCAGCGGAGGGCTCAAGAGAAAGGTGCCTGTGTATAAACACAGAATTAATTCGCTCTCCGTAAACCGTCGATCAGACTAGACGTAAGACTCAGTATTGTTTGTAATACTTTTGCATATAAATCATTATTTGTAATAACCGATGTTATAAATTATATTGTTGTTTGTCTATTAAAATTGTTTATATCAATCTTCTTGGCAAATATCATAATATGATACGTTTTAACATATAATTAACTATTAAATTCAAATTTCCAGTAATTTTAAATCGTAACAATAAATCACAGACACTTGTCCCGGTTCCTAGTTTTGTAAATCTGCAGACTTACCGATGTGGTGCCTATTATAAGTGAATGCGAGAAAACCTGAAGTATACACATCTCATTTGGTACAATACCCCAATTAGTTATTAGTCGATTTGTACCGTAAATTATCGATACCAGTTATTTGTATGCCTTATGACATTATTACCTAAGCTAGCGCCTGGTATGGCCAGGTGGTTAAGGCACTCGACAAGAAATCTGATGATCGCGGGCTCGAATCCGCGTCACACCAAACATGCTCACCCTTTCAGCCGTGAGGATGTTACAATGTCATGGTCAATCCTACTATTAGTTGGAAAAAGAGTAGTCTAAGAGTTGGCGGTGGGTGGTGATGACTAGATGTCTTCCCACTAGTTTTACACTGCAAAATTACGGACGGTAGTTCAGATAGCCCTCGAGTAGCTTTGCGTGAAATTCAAAACAAAAACAAATTTAGTTTACTTGTTTAAAACTAATTAATATAATAACAATAATTCAGAAGAAAATCTAGCTACGTATTTTAAGCATAATGTATTAGCTATTCTTTCAAAACAATGTTATTTAATTTAGAGTAAGAAGTAACGTCACCAATCTGTGACGTAATTAAGTGTCTTCATTTACTGGATCTTAGACTTAGAACTAATTTTTAAATATTGTAAAATGATGATAATAAATCGTCAGGTACAGACTAATAACATTTTTGCATCAATGTTATGAGTCTTGGAAGCTATAATCTATTCTGCGCTGTAGAAAAACATAATTACGTATCTGTCAGCTCTTATGTATTTCACGTTTTAATTTTCTGTTAGCTTCTATTATATATTAGAAAATACTTATAATTCAATCAATACATGAGTGAATTTGTTTGCTTGTTTGATGTTAGAGCCCGAAGCTACAAAATGCACTATCTCTGATGTGACCATCATGTGTCGCGAAATGTTTTTTTGTACAAGTATAGCGCGAATGACGGTTCGAAATGTGTAACTGTTCATTCTAAGAATTTTAACTAACTTGTAAGTACAGTCTCTGTAGCTTGTTCTTTAACAGGCTGTGGCTAGAAGTTAATTAGGTAAAGCATGTTGTGAATTTATATTAAATGTTTATAGGCTTGAGCAATGCATCTCAGAACGGCTGGTATGGGTACTAACACTTTACTAATAAAACAAGGCCTGGCATGATCAAGCGTGTTAAGGCGTGAGACTCATAATCAGTGGGTCGTGGGTTCGCATCAGCGTCGCGCCAAACATGCTCGCCCTCCCAGCCGTGGGGGCGTTATAATATGATGGTCAATCCCACTATACGTTGGTAAAAGATTTGCCCAAGAGTTGGCGGTCGGTGGTGATGACTAGCTGCCTTCCCTCTAGTCTTACACTACTAAATTAGGGTCGGCTAGCACAGATAGCCCTCGAGTAGCTTTGTGCGAAATTCCAAAGCAAACAAAACTAATAAAACAGAGAATAGAAAACTCTTTGTCAACCTGAAGATGACCTAGGAATATTGAAACGCTGTTTTGGGTTTCTCGTCAACAAGAAGGTCCGAACAAGCTCAATCAAAATATCGACTTAGTTTCTTGATCCTGAATATTGTTAAAATATTTAACTAAATGATTGATTTAACGCATCACGAGACTTGATTTAATTCCCTATATATATATATATATATCACAAATCTATTTCCTCGTTAGCGTTTTTGAAATATACAACGTGACATTTGTACTCTTTTTTACAATAGGAAAGAATGGTTCGTTTGTTTTTAGAATTTTCGCGCATAGCTATGCACGAAGGCTATCTGCGCTAGCCGTCCCTAATTTAGCAGTGTAAAACCAGAAGGAATGCAGCAAATCATTACCACCCACCGCCAACTCTTGGGATTCTCTTTTACCAGCGAATTGTGGACTGAACGTCATATTATTATGATGCCTCACGGCTGAAAGAGCGAGCATATTTGACGTGATGGGAATTCGAACCCGCGATCCTCAGATTGTGAGTCGAGCGCCCTAAAATTTCCAAACAAACTTCTATGGCTACTCAACGTAAACAGATAATTGTACTTTTTTTTCCGCTGGAAATGTGTGATTAGAAATTACACATCAGGAAAGCTAAACGATCCGGATTAAGACAAAATCTTAACGGGTCTGACTGTTGACCAAGTGTTACATTAACAGGTTCGCACCTCATTATTTCAACAAGAAACACTGAGTTCCACACTTTGTTAAGTTCCATTATTGAATTTATATTATTTCACTGGTTGGTGGTGGGATGTATTGACCAGCTGCTTTCCCTCTTGTCTGTCGTTTCATTTCATACTTATGAAAATCTGGAACGGTTAGCTCTCGAGTAGGTTTGCGGGAAAACCAACAACAAAGTAGCAAAGCCTTGTTCTCTTAAACTAAAGCTTTAAATCTATCTTTATTACCGTTTTTAAACATTAAACTATAAGTTCCAGAAGTATTTGTTTTTATAACAATCCCTCATCTGCGTCAGACGACAAAAAGTATTTGGTCACATTATTTCAAATTTTTGAGCTGAAGTTCAACGCTTAGAGTCTGATAGATTCTTAGAGCGCAACATTTCAATAACACTTTACAACGAACGATGCGTATATGAAAGACAACTATTTAATACTATTGCTTTTGTGTTTCACTTTGTAACTTAATTTTACTACGGTTTTGCTTGGTTTCGTATCTGTGCACGGCCTGATAAAATCTGCGTAGCTGGGTTTTGTGTATGACGAAACTCAATTTAGAGAACTGTTTCACTTTGAGCCCACGATCTTTAACAAGACGTGAAGAAGTGAAGGCATACAAGTAATGAAAATATTTGCAAAATTTACGTGTCCTGGCAATGGCAAAAAAATACAGAAACGTAGTGATGAATACACAAAACAAAAATCTCTACATAAGTAGTGAGATGTTTTCAAGAGTAACTTTTATCAACGAGTTAAATGTTGAATTTCTGTCAATTGCAAGAATTCGTGTTTGAATAAAGGTATTTAAAGTGAATAGTGTTATATACTCTTACAGTGGCTAATAACCATAAGCAAATAAGATTCAGTTAATACTTGGTGATTGCTGTGTAGTGATTGTTTTATGATTTGTTTTGTGTATTTCCCTACGCCATACGTAATTTTTGCAATTTCTTTGTTATTCGTTTATTCTCGTTTTTAAACAATTTAATTGAAGTAGATTGATAAGTGGACATTTGTTTCATTTTTATAATTCAATTGTTATGTATCACATTAGTTTTGCCAATCTCGGAAATTAAATAAAGCCAAAATGGTTTCTTCAAGATGATACAACTACCTCAAAAGACCAACGTTACGAGGATATTTATAGAATCTATGATTTCACACTTGTTTTTGTCTATTTGTTTTGGAATTTCGCTCAAAGCTACTCGAAGACAACCTGCAGTGTGAGACTAGAAGAAAGGCAGCTAGTCATTACTATCTATCGCTACATCTTGGGGTACTATTTTATCGACGAATAATGGAATTGACCGTAACATTATACCGCCTCTACTGCCGAAAGGGCAAACACGTTTGGTGTGACAGGAATATTTAAGCCCGCAACCCTTGGATTACGAGTCGAACTCGTTAGCCACCTGGCCATGCCGGTCTTCAGACTTCACCTCAATTCAGTGGATTAATATAAAATCGACTCCACCATATGATTGAGCCATGCTGATTAATAGAGAAGACATCATACAGATCGCAGGCCACAAAGTATGATATTCCACATACATTGATAAGCTACCAAGGTCAGCCCCAACGAAATTTTAAAGAAAACTGGAACTTTGCTCAATGTATTGTTTTGATAATTAAGGAACTGGTGTTTTAAAACTCAAACACCAATAACACGAACACAGGTGAGTAGAATAAATATTTAATATCTTAGCTGCATTGGATATTAGTTCGTATTATTATTATTTTTTTATTCTCTTTTTACTGGGGCCCGACATGGCCTAGCGCGTTAAGGCGTGCGCTGAGTAATCTGAAAGTCGGGGGTTCGCACCAGACATGCTCGCCCTCCCAGTTGTGGGGGCGTTATAATGTGACGGTCAATCCCACTATTCGTTGGGAAAAGAGTAGCCCAAGAGTTGGCGGTAGGTGGTGATGACTAGCTGCCTTCCCTGCTAAATTAGGTACGGCTAGCACATATAGCCCTCGAGTAGCTTTGTGCGAAATTCCAAAACAAACAAACCTGTTTTTACTGAAATTATTTTGGCATACAAGCTTGTGCAATATGAGAAATGAAACTGTTATTTATGAAATAAGGAAATAAGATATGCTTACAAACTGAACTCCTTATAAAGTAGTAATTCATCTTTTTATTATTTACCCACAAATTTATATGCGGTAGATGAACCGAATAATACAAAATTTTTTTTCAAACAGTTGACAATAGCAATTATATGATCAAATAAGGCTATAACTCAACTTCGGCAGTTACTTGAAATAATCATAAAAAGTAGCCATTTTATTATTAATCAGACCCTATATACTTACCGGTAAAAGCTTTTTCCGAGTGTTACAGGTATACAACCTATTAACCTCAAAACTGGAATGGGCGTGGCTAAGCGGTTAGTTTCGTAGGCTGTGACAGGGTCTATAAATTAAACATTTATACCTCACTGATTAACTCAGTAGCTCAAATACTGGTATTTCGTTGAATTCTGGCAGAGTTCAACAGTATGGAAATTAATATTTTGAAGCAGAGTCTTCAACACAAATGGTAACAATTTAAGATGAGTCCATAATTTAGCTATTGGGATTTTCGCTGACAAACTTCACCGCTGAGATATCTAGGAGCGCTTTCAAAACGCCATGGCCAAGTGGGTTAAGGCGTTCGACTTGTAATCAGAGGGCCGCGGGTTCGAATCCCGCTCTCACCAAAGATGCTCGACCTTTCAGCCGTAGATGCGTTAAAATGTGCATGCAATCCTACTATTCGTTGGTAAAAGAGTAACCCAAGAGTTGGCGGTGTGTGGTGATGACTAGCTGCCTTCCCTCTAGTCTTACACTGCTAAATTGGAGACGGCTAGCGCAGTAACTTTGCGCGAAATTGAAAACAAACAAACAAAAACAAAACATTTCATAATCTTCATACTTCTTCAAAGCTAGTATGTCTCATAACTTTGAAAACAAAACAATACTTTGTGAATGAAGTAGCTTCTACTAGTATTAAAAACGCAATAGTTCAAATGCATTTTTAAATCATCGTTAGCCAACGTCATCCTTTGTTTTGCTCATTCGTCATTGCTGTATAATTTGTAACACAGAAATGCTGTTCACCAGCTAAGTGACAAGAACAGTGAAACGTCGTAAACTGAAATACATAATGCTGAAGCGAACAGGCATTCCATTAATTTTCTCATGAAATTTTCCTTCGTTTAAATATTACTGTCGTTGACGCTGTCTGTTTAAATATATTAAAATCTTTTTCTTGATTTTGCATACGTTTATTGTGCATCGTAATCGTTTTAGTTTTGCATTAAATAACGCTTATCTCTCTCTCCGTTTGTTTCTATATACTCAAAATTGTATATTTCACCGGTTTTGCTTAGTTTTTCAACGTCAGTCATGAACGTGACATATGTATATACATACATACACATATATATATATATATTGGTAGCTGTTGCATAATGGCTCCAAGTTGCTTTCTATAATAGTTCCACTACGTTAAAGCGCTTTTATGTAGTAAGTTCACTGTACATATATATATATATATATATATATGTATTTTTTTGCGCCATCTTTGAGGCTAGTTTCAAAACACAATCCATATTTCGTCTAGTTTCCAGCACGTTCAATAGCTCACGTGTAGACACACACAGAAAGGTTTCCAACTTATTCTTCTTTTCCTGTACTCGAGCCACACCTGAATTTACAGAACGTCGACCTCGATTTGTATTTTATGAATGTGACTTTCTATATTTATGTTGTGTATGGCAGCTATTCGGTATTCACACATGAAGCAAAAGTCTAGCAGTGATAAAAATAGTCGTTGCGACACATGTGTAGCTAGAAACAATTTTGTCGTTCATTTTAATATATTGTTCTTTACACGTTGTCACAAGACAGGAAAAAGTAACTCAACCATATGTGTTATTTAAGTATTATTTCACTTATATTTTGACCTAAATAAAGACTTGTATTAGGCACAGAAGGTAAATAAATGACCCGAACCCTAGATCCAATGCTATATTTACCATATTGTTTTCTCTCTTTTCACCCTCATATAAAACTTTTTGTTCATAATTAAATTATTGTTATTTTAAGAACGTTAATTTAATACAAAACTAAATTATTCCTGGCTCATCATTTAACGATGTCCTCACCATTCTGATTTTTTGGATTAGTTTCATTCCGTAAAACACTCCAGTGGCACAGCAGTAAATCTGCGAACTTACAACGCCAGAATCCGGGTTTCGATACTTGTGGTGAGCCGAGAACAGCTAGCCCATTACGTAGCATTGTGCTTCGTTACCAACAAACCTGTGAGAGTCGCATGCGTCATTAAAACCCCTGTCTAAAGAAATTAATTAAAAGTGAAAATGATCGACTGATTTAAAATAAATCTCCCGTTGTGTCAGTCCAGTTGTACAACATTTCTTAAAGAAACTAATATATATATGAATTAGTTTTAAGGGCTTCCTTTTAGACAATTCATAATTGAGTAGCACACAGGTGACACTTTTAAGAACCAGATCACATAAATAATTTAAGCTGAAAAAATGAGGTTAATCAGTAAAGATGACTGTTTTTAAACTCTTTAAGTATTTTATTTCTTAAACTCATGAATTTACTCAAATTTGTTCTTGAGTTTCCAATGGTACACAGCATTCTTGTTGAAATTCCTTTCACGTTTTTTTTTTGCCTCATACATTAAATACTCATAAAATGGACAAATGAATGCGCGAGGTAAAGAGAGTTATATAAATCTCTTGTAAAAAAGTGAAGAGTGCATTTACTTTTTATTTCACATTATAGAATTTTTTTTCTTCAAAACGAGCAATTTAAAAACTCTTTCGAAGAGTAGCTATATCAACATTGTCGTATACAATTCGAAGGCTTATTATATATATATCGTATTTTTAAAAGCTCGAAATGGCTGAATACAATTATTTTTTCTTTATGCTCATAGATGGCAGTGTGATATTAAAGCACAAATCCATATAATTTAAACTTTTTTTATTTAATGTAAAATATAAATGACTGAAAACTTTAATGCTAATGTCTTTTCTGTGACGAAAATATTTGAAGAAATGTAACGAAAAAAGAAAATATTAAATGACAAATTTTTTGAGAGGGGTAACTGAACTATGCACACAGTGTCGAGATGTTAGTGTCCAGTATTTCTTATTTCTAATATTTATTTAGCTGTGAAACAACTTTGTTTTTGACGTTTTGAAAAAAAAAGATTTTTATGAATAACTATTTATTCAATTTTTTTCTTAGTTTACTGAAATACTCTGATAATGAAAGGACATCATGATGCTAACCACGTAAACAACAAGAAATAGCAACAAAATTCATAAAATAAATGAGATTTATATCGAGAAATGCATGGAATATGCAATGAACATTTCTTTTCGTTTGTTAAACTAAACAGTCTAAAATCCATCTCTCTTTACTTCTGAATATTGTATTAATATTTTAATAACTAGTTCCTATGTCAGACATAACGATACTTTCCGTCTTATCACATCTGGTGTTCTCAGATATCGATCGCTGCTCATATTATCGACTTTAATGCTTTGACTCCATTTGTTTTGCACAAAATAAAATATTAATACGCAAAGTATGAAGCTTTGATAAATTATCAAACAAATACGCTTCTCCATACCTGCTTGGGAACATTGTGGAGATGTCACGTTGTAGATTCTGTACTTTTTTCTTATAGCAAAGCCTCATCCAACTATCTGCTGAGTTTATCAAGGGGAATCGAGCCCCTGATTTTAGCATTATAAATCCGTAGACTTACCGCTGTATCAGATGGGGACCTCACGCTATAACTTTGAGCTTAACACTGTTTATTTGTTCTTGAATTTCGCGCAAAACTGCACGAAGGCTGTTTGTGTTAAATTTGGTTTGGTATAAATTTCGCGCGAAGCTGCACGAGCGCTATCTCCACTAAACGTCCATAATTTAGCAGCGTAAGTCACCACCCGCCGCCAACTCTTGAACTTCTTTTATATCAACGAATAGTGGGATTAACATTAGAACGCCCCCTACGGCTGAAAAGTCAAGCATGTTTGATGTGACGGGATTCGAACCTGCAACCCTGAGATTACGAGTCAATCATCATAATCACCTGGTTACACTGAGCCAACTTAACACTGAAAAAATAATCTTTTTTCACTTCTCTACTTGTTTAAAAGTAAGATTGTGGGCACATTCGGAGTTCGATTTCTGAAGTTCAGATAATTTATGCAATTTTGCAATTATATCTAATTAAACATTTTTTTTCCAGTTTGTTTTTATTTACAGTTGTAGTTTTTCATAACAAGAAGTTTTTGATATTTTTTGCGTATTTTATCCAAAAAGCGTACTTTTTATTTGTTTTAAATTTTGAGCAAACATACGATAAGGCTGTCTACGCTATCCGTCCCTAATCCGGCAGTGAACGACAGCTAATCGTCACCACCCACCGCCAACCCTAAGGTTACTCATTTAACAAACGAATAGTTTTATTGACGGTAGCATTATAATGCTTTCACGATTGAAAGGGCGAGCATGTTTGGTGGGACAGGGATTCGAGCCCGTGACCCTCAGACTGTGAGTCGAGCGTCCTAAAAACGTGTAAACCGTTTTGAAAAACATAAAAAAGTTAGACACATCAGTAAAGTGATGAGATAAAATGCAATATCCTGTTGCACATTAACTGAAAATATGTGGACAATACAGTAACTTGTATTTCCTGTACGAGTTATTACGAGAAATCCATTTATTATTTGAAATGAAATATTTTAAAATAATGTGAAAAATAAACAACGAATTGTTTTGTCATGTGAATCATGTTTTTCATACAATGGTTATTACTTTATCACAGACTCTGTGGAACTAATTTGAATAGATTTTATGTATATTATAAAATGTAAATATATATAACAGTGTATTTACATATAAATTTCCATTATATTGTGTAAAGACTTAGATTCACAGTCGTTAAGATTGTATTAATACATACCAGTTTTATGAGTACGAGTAGGTATGCTCACCAACGTCGTTGAGCTGACGTACGTGTGTAGGATTTATATCAGAATTACTGTTAAACATTACACCTTCTAATGCATTTTTATCATTACACAATGGTGGGTTTTTTCGTAATGATATTGTGTATATTAAAACTATATAGTGTGACACAAATATTAATAAGTCTAATGGTAAGTTGAATGTACCGACACATTTTTTTACAATGTGATGCTTAAGTCTCGAGTAGGTTGGTCAGCGATCTGAAACGCATACATCTATCTAAAAATAAACCTAATACAAAACGCATTATCTCACACCTAGATTGCTTAAACGAATTATTAGTCACATAGTAGCAACTGTTTGGTACGAATGTGTATTTAATCGGGACAAGGGTGTTGGTCTGTCTGTTACCTACGACTGCCAATCATCAATACATTCATGTTATGTATTTATTAGTCAGGCTAACTTAAACTTTGACCTTAATGCCTTTTTTTTGTAGAATTAATTCAATATAAAACTTTTAATTTTGAAATCACGAGTGCAAAGTGAGGCTGCCTCTTCCACATCGCTTGGCTTTGTGCTCCCCAGTGGCTCAGCGGTATGTCTGCGAACTTACACGCTAAAATCCGGGTTTCGATACTCGTGGTGGGCAGATCACAGATAGCCCATTGTGTAGCTTTGTGCTTAATTCAAAACAACAACAACAACAGCTTGGCTTTACTGTGTCTGCATTAGACGGTTTCTGTCTTTCGAGTTCACACGGACCATGCTACATTACAGCACACTTTTTAAAATATATCCTGCTAAGTGATCCACATACATAAACAAAAAATAATTCTATAAATATTTAAATAATCAAAAGAGATAGTTTCTGCAATATTTCATTTCATCTGTAATTCTTTCTTGTTCGGTTATTCGATAGTTTGTGTATTTTCCGTTAATCAACACATTTTACATTCGAGTGGCTAGCCCCGACCAGCAACCTTAAAGAGACAAGTATGTTCGGTAAAGGGGATTGGAACCTACAACCCGCAGACTGCGAGCCGAGCGTCTTAACCATCAGGCCTAGATATATTCTACGACACAGAATACAAATGAAGAAAAGAATAGAACATGTGCGGTATATTTCTAAAACAAGTAACATAGTTTTGCTCTCACACCCATACAAATTTAAGTTACAAATTAAGTCTGTAAAAAGGATTAATTAGTTTTATTTTTACCAGCAGTTTAAAGCTGTTTTGTTATTCTCTGAGACTGTTTAAAGCTGTTTTGCTATTCTCTGAGACTGGTTTAGGCTGTTTTGTTATTCTCTGAGACTGTTTAAAGCTGTTTTGTTATTCTCTGAGACTGTTTAAAGCTGTTGTGTTATTCTCTGAGACTGGTTTAAGCTGTTTTGTTATTCTCTGAGACTGTTTAAAGCTGTTTTGCTATTCTCTGAGACTGTTTAAAGCTGTTTTGCTATTCTCTGAGACTCTTTAAAGCTGTTTTGTTATTCTTTGAGAATGGTTTAAGCTGTTGTGTTATTCTCTGAGACTGTTTAAAGCTGTTTTGCTATTCTCTGAGACTGTTTAAAGCTGTTTTGCTATTCTCTGAGACTCTTTAAAGCTGTTTTGTTATTCTCTGAGAATGGTTTAAGCTGTTTTGTTATTCTCTGAGACTGTTTAAAGCTGTTTTGCTATTCTCTGAGACTGGTTTAGGCTGTTTTGTTATTCTCTGAGACTGTTTAAAGCTGTTTTGTTATTTTCTGAGACTGGTTTAAGCTGTTTTGTTATTCTCTGAGACTGTTTAAAGCTGTTTTGTTATTCTCTGAGGCTGTTTAAAGCTGTTTTGTTATTCTCTGAGACTCACTCGTTTTTGTCACATTTCTGTTTCTCTGAAAGTATTTCGGTGATTAAGTGAGAAAAACAACATTGAACTTGTTTGTTGTGTAAGTCGTACATCGCGCTCTACAGAAGAAAAATTATGACTGATGAAAGCCTGTAGGAAATCACAAAATAACGGCGTTTGAAGAAAGATTTACTATTTATTTCTAATAGAACGTTTTACAAGAAACACACTGTGCCTTGTTATATATTGCTTTGAAAACAACTAATGACATTTTAATAAAAACAAATGACATTTTGACATGTTATTAATAGTACAGCGGTCTGATTTCATTTGTTGTTAATCACACATTAACAGCTCAGTAGTCATTTAATTTGTTGTTAATCATACATTAGCAGTGCAGTAGTCTGATTTCATTTGTTGTTAATCACATATTAATAGTGTAGTAACCTGATTTCATTTGTTGTTAATCACATATTAATAGTGTAGTAATCTGATTTCATTTGTTGTTACTTTATGACTATTTATGCTCTGTCAACAGCAGATATCGAAATCTGATATTTAGCGTTATTAGCCCTCAGATTTATTGCTAATATACACATATACATATGTAGTTTTTTCCTCCAGTATCTGAAAATTCATTGTTTGTTTTTGTTCATTTAGAATAGAATATTCTACGTTTTTCTTTGTAGCTTTTGTAAAACTTTCGTAATATGATAAACAGTTATCAACCCTAATCACCATATAATCTGTTCGATCTTTGTTTAATTTTTTTTTTAAAGAACATGGGCCTATTTATTACACAAAATGTAATGCTTAAAATCACAGAAACTATAGATATTATTCGGCGAGCATTCATATTGATTAGGGTTTAAATAAATTTTAAATCATATGTGCCATAAAGCTGGTCTCGTAGAAACGATTATTCCTAAACACACCGCATGTTAACACACTCACCCTTACGTTACTGTATTTACTTTTGAACATAGTTGTAACAATACGAAAATATAATGAGCTGTAGTGATAAATAGCGTCACCGTCTTCAATATATTATAATTTCCAGAACAAAATCTTAAAATATAATTGAAAAGCTCTGGAATTCGAAGATAATACGGAATTGTCTTTGCGTTTTGTTTACGTGTAATTAATTTAGTAGCAAACTATCTTCTTGTCAGTTCAAACGTATAATACAACGGTTCTACTCGTTTATAAGTGAAGTTGGTTTTGTCCATACGAATCTAATCGCCAGTTTGCATTCAACTAGTGCAATACGTTTATTGTGCGTTGGTTGAATGCACGACGTAACCCCAGATAAGGTATATCATTTAATGATGACGCAGTTACTGTACATTTTAACATCTACTTGTTTGTTTGTTTGTTTGTTTTGGAATTTCGCACAAAGCTACTCGAGGGCTATCTGTGCTAGCCGTCCCTAATTTAGCAGTGTAAGACTAGAGGGAAGGCAGCTAGTCATCACCACCCACCGCCAACTCTTGGGTTACTCTCTTACCAACGGGTGGGAGGGCGAGCATGTTTAGCGCGATGCGGGCGCGAAACTAGTTACGTTACATTTTATTATTATTGCAAACAAACTTTGGACCTAATATAATTTTCATAGATATAAAATAACCAAAACGCAAAACAGCTAATCAATACACAAAAACAAATGTTTTTGTTAACATAATTATTGCTTACGTAACCTTAAAGTAGATAACATTGCCCCCCCCCAAAAAAAAACACAACAGGATGTCTACGGACTTGTAACCGTATAAAACAAACAAACAAACTGACAATGTGTTTTTAATATAATCGTTCAATCGATTTTCGTTTAATTATGTGTTGAACGATTACTAATTGTTTCATATATAATTAGCTCATTAATTTAAATTAATTTTAATTTAATATAATCAAAATTGTTTCGTGACAACAAACAGAAAAAACAAAAACAAAAAACCCCAAAAGGTTTTACCACAAATATAATTTCTAGATCAAGCAAAGTTTTATACTAACCTTTCCAGTTTGTGAAAAAATGCTTTTCTAGTTGTTAAGACTATTTAATGTAAAATGTTGGGTAAAACGGACCCCTAAGTTAGGGTAAAGTGGTCCATAGTGAATTCATAACAATTGAAATTTAAAATAAATTTTGAATTTAGCGACTATATTTGAATTCCTTGAACCATCACGTAAGTGTTATGGGAAGAGAGTGGGTCACACGACAGGTTCAAGAACAATGGTGTAAGAAAAACGTGGTAACTACTGTGAGGAAATGACGTACATTGCGACTGATTATTTTGGCGGAACAATACATTATTGATGTGTCTGTGTAGCTGATTATCGCACGTTCTAAATTTCAGTGAACTTGAGCTGCGTTTCCTAAAATGAACAAAAAAATCCTTTAAATATCCACTTTGTAATAAAAAAATTCAAAATTATTACCCAAGAACAAAATTTTGATCGTCCATATTTACTCCAGTTAGAGAACGTGTGTATGTAAGGGACACCTGAACAGTAGTTACATTTTCCGAACCTAGATAGCAGCACTAAGATTATACAGTCAGGAGAAGTCGTTTCACTCGAACAGGATCATTGCATCTCACTTCTCTGATGTACTTATATAAGTTAAACAAGCCTAACAAACACTGCGAAATAAATAAATCATGAATGACGTTGTAGACGTGGTAGACAAATTGGTATGAATTAAGTTAAAATATACACATTTGTATTGTCGATTAAGCTATGTTGTTAAAAGCTAACTAACCACAGTATGAAAACTCTTATCCATTACGAGCAAGCACATTTAATTTTTCAATTGTATTCCATCTGAAAAGAAACTAAATAGATAAATCTAATTTGGTAATTTCAAAAGCTTCAAAACTTTTCATTTAGATTTGTTCTTGGTAATATAAAACGCTGAAATTTTTCATATAATATTTCACAACTTAACAAGCGAACGATTCTCCGTTACTTTAGAATTAGTGACGGCTAATGAAATTGTTTGAGGGTAGCTTTCTATGAAATTCATGCTCTCCCTTTCAGCTGTGGGAACATTACAATGTGGCTGTCAATTCCACGTTTCGTTGGCAAAACGAAATTCTTTTTTAATGTTAATCCCTAATAAGGAAGAGTACCTTAACCATCTGGCCATGCCGGGCTTCTTAGATGTTGTTCATAGGTCATTTAATATTTCATAGTTACAACGATCGTAAGATGTTGTTCATAGGTAATTTAATATTTCATAGTTACAACGATCGTAAGATGTTGTTCATAGGTCATTTAATGTTTCATAGTTACAACGATCGTAGAATAGACTGTAAAAACTAAGATACAAATTCAAAGCGAAATGAATTTTCAGTGTTTGTTTGCTTTATTTAAACACAAAGCTACATAAGGGCTCTACATGTTCTGCTCACCGTAGGTATCTATACCCGATTTCTAGCAGTTTAAGTTTGAATCCATATAGCAGTTTAAGTTTGAATCCATACCGCTGTGCCACTTGGGGATCATAGCAAAACTTTGTACGTATGATTGAAATCCGTGCTCTTGTTCCTTTTAAATGTGAGGTGTGGCATCCTTTTGATGCATTTGCATCCTATTCAAGATTTGGGCATCACTAATCGTGTAATAAAATAACATCTTACCTTTTATTACTGGAACATTAGAGGGCCTAAAAAGCTTTAAAAATATAGTTTTACCTATAGAAATAACTGAAAAAAATTATCCTAAAGGTAAAGTAATTCAACATGCTTCTGACAAACCATTAAGCATATTACTATTGGCTTAAAAGTTTCTAAGAATCCTGTCAGATTTTTACGATAATAGTTACTTCAGCCAAGTAAAAGTTTAATGTCATATATTGAATATTTGGTTAACTCATCTAGAAATTCGTTACATTACACAACAGCAAAAATAAAAATAAAAATAGCAAGTTTCAGACTAAGTGTAAATATTCACAGAAAGAAAAAGTGAATATTTGAGACAAAATCTTGTGAAGAACATCATATACCTTCAACACTCTACGAAAGTACCTCGTAAAATTAGCTCATAATGCACAACAAATCGGGAATACAAACAGAATAGAAACCACACTTATCTTGTTCGTTCTCAGTAACATGAAGCTTTCAGAAGGAACGCTAGAAACATAATGTCTTCAATTTTATTTTATTATGTGGTTTTTATGGAGTATGTTTCCTAATCTCAACCTTAGACAGAGAACTCTTACATAGACATATATATAACTAACATCTTTCGAAACTGCTAAACATTTATTGTCTAACTTTATAATGAAAGATGTCTAAAAATTAAACTTATAAGAGAGATTCTAATACTACCACGCACACACATACGGTGGACTCAGTAGACAGTGCAATGCAGCTTTGCTATAAGAACACACCCAACACACATACGGTGGACTCAGTTGACAGTGCAATGCGGCTTTGCTATAAGAACACACCCAACACACATACGGTGGACTCAGTAGACAGTGCAATGCGGCTTTGCTATAAGAACACACCCAACACACATACGGTGGACTCAGTAGAGAGTGCAATGCAGCTTTGCTATAAGAACACACCCAACACACATACGGTGGACTCAGTAGACAGTGCAATGCAGCTTTGCTATAAGAACACACCCAACACACATACGGTGGACTCAGTAGACAGTGCAATGCAGCTTTGCTATAAGAACACACCCAACACACATACGGTGGACTCAGTTGACAGTGCAATGCAGCTTTGCTATAAGAACACACCCAACACACATACGGTGGACTCAGTAGACAGTGCAATGCGGCTTTGCTATAAGAACACACCCAACACACATACGGTGGACTCAGTAGAGAGTGCAATGCAGCTTTGCTATAAGAACACACCCAACACACATAGGTGGACTCAGTAGACAGTGCAATGCGGCTTTGCTATAAGAACACACCCACCCTACACACAAATATATAAGGTAACAAACATAATTTTGATCCTCTAGAATCGTAGACTTAGTAACGTTTGACCTCATAAATTTCTCTCTGATAGCAAGTAACGTTTTCTACAAATCCTTGTAGTTAATTTTTGCTCATTGAAATGAATTATGCACAACACAATAGCAGCAACTGTGTATTTTTTTCTTAATGAATTTTAAATGTGTGTCATGATGCTCAAACGTAGCCGGAACTGAATTTCTTAATAAGCTGTTATTTTCTTAATACTTTAAAACTCAATAAACTTGATGACTAGGTAAAACCTTGAACCAATGAATAATCTTAACGGGGTTAAAAACTCGAGACAAAGCAAACCAGATTGCTGAGTGACTATTCGGGACTCAATAAACCTGATAACTAAATAAGAAACTCGAATCAATAATCCTCACGAGGCTGAAAACTTAAGACAAAAAGTAAACCAGATCGTTGGGTAAATGTTCAAGACTCAAGAAAACCTGATAACTCGGTAAAAAACCCAAAAACTCTAATAGTTCTGATGACAAGCTGAAACCTTGAAACAAAGTAAACCAGATTTCTAGGTCAATGTTCGAATTTTAACTTAATTATTACTTATGACTGAGACGGTTTATATGCCGAAAAATATAATATATTATTATAAAGTATAACGCGTGTTTCTTTTAAAGTGATTCATAAACATGTCCAACTGTTTAGATTATTCACTGTTATATAATGCACCATATACGAGTGTAAAGTAACACACGAATCTGACCCGTTATTTTGTATTATGAACCAGCATGTAAGGTAAAACTTAAAGCAACGTTTCAACGTTGAATTCAATCACAACGAACATTAGCATTTAAGCTTCCTACGTTTTAATTATCTTATAGTGAAGCCCTTCACACAGTAGCTCAGCAGCGTGTCTGAAACCTCGCACCGCGAGAAACCGGGTTTAGATATATTTAATGTCCCTAATTTAGCAGTGTAAGACCAGAGGAAGGCAGCTAATCACCACCACCCACCGCCAACTCTTAGGCTACTTTTTTACGAACGAATAATGGAATTAACCGTCACCTTGTAACGTCCCCACGGCTAAAAGGATGAGCATGTTTAGTGCAACGGGGATTCGAATCCGCGACCCTCAGATTACGAGTCGAACGTCTTAACCCACCTGGCCATGCTGGGCCCTAATAAAAAGTGGTATAGAAGGTAACAAAAATGTATAACTGTGACAACCAGCTCAAAGAAAAGAAAATATGAAACAAATGTACTAAACACAACAACTTCAAAACGTAGAAAAAAACTTATGTTGTAGAAATAGAAGATACACAAATATTTACCTGAGAATACGAATAAGAAAACACTGGAATATTAGACTTTGTTTCCATCTTACTGAGAATATTTAATTTCTGTAAGTCTTAGAAACTGAGGAGTGATGTTTAAAAGCACAAAACTGGTTGGAAAAAATAATATAGAAATTGGAGAAGAAGTCCGATATTCTAGTATTTTCTTTTGTGTGTCAGGCCTGGCATGGCCAAGCGCGTAAGGCGTGCGACTCCTAATCTGAGGGTCGCGGGTTCGCACCCCCGTCGCGTCAAACATGCTTGCCCTTTCAGCCGTGTGGGCGTTATAATGTGACGGTCAATCCCACTATTCGTTGGTAAAAGAGTAGCCCAAGAGTTGGCGGTGGGTGGTGATGACTAGATGCCTTCTCTCTAGTCTTACACTGCCAAATTAGGAACGGCTAGCACAGATAGCTCTCGAGTATCTTTGTGCGAAATTCCAAAAACACACAAACTTTTATGTGTCTTAATATATAAATATATATATATATTATTATTATTTATATAACCACGTATATAATCGTTTAATGGTTTCTGGTTAGTAATCTATTGTCATAATGAATTAAAGCTTATGGTAATAGCATTAAATTCTTTACTCGTTAATAGTATTGATTTAAATCACCTATTAGCAATAATTGAAACTGATAATTATTGAGCTATTTATCTCTATACACACACACACACGTTAGACGTTTGGAGTTTTAGGGTTTATTTTCTGCCTTGTAAAAAGGTGTTTAATCTCCAAAAGTATTGCTTCTTTATTTTATAACCTTACATTTTTTCTGGTTATTTTTGTTGTTTTTTTGGAATTTCGCACAAAGCTACACGAGGGCTATCTGCGTTAAACGCCCCTAATTTACCAATGCTAGACTAGAGGGGAGGCATATATTCATCAGCAATCACCACTAACACTTGTGCTACTCTTTTTGACAACGAATAGTGGAATTGACCGTTTCATTATAATACCTCACGGCTAAAAGGGCGAGCATGTTTGAGGTGGCAAGGATTCGAATCCGCGACCCTCAGATTACGGATCAGACGCCTTAACCCAGTCGCCGATACGGGCCTTTATCACGAAATACAGAGATTACAAACTTCGTACACAATATATTATATTTAGAAGAAACATTTATATTACTTATAGCAGAAAAACGAAACTGTTAAATAACATTTTTGGAGTGTTTTTGGTAACGGGAAACTAGTCTAAAAGTTAAATAATGGTAGAACTTACGATATTTGCAGTTCTATCTGTCATGACCCCAACGGCTAAAAGAGCGAGAACGTTTGGTGTGAGAGGTATTCGAATCCACGACTCTCGTATTACGAGTCGAGCATCCTCACCACCAGGTCATGCTGAGCCGTTTTTCTAATTACATATATATACAATCATACTTTCCATGAAATATTTCGGATGTTCCAATAAAGCTATACAAGGATTAGCTGCTTTAGTCTAATTTCGAATTGGTAAATAAAAGGGAAAGTAGCTAGCTAGTCAGTAGTATTTAGTATTGTATCTTGGGCTATTCGAATCGAACGCGAGAATTTGACCATCATTTGTCGTTGTTTTAGCTCAAACGTGATAAGCTCTTTTCGCTTTGTCCACCCAGAGAATCTAGCCGCGAATTTTTGTATTGTAGCTTTATAAGCTTACTTCTTACTTACTTGAGAACAAAAATTGTTTGATTTCTAATTCTAGAGTCTAGACTATCTGTGCTCTGTTCACAGCGTGAAATCGAATTACGAAGTTTAGAGCTATAGGCTTGGTAACTTACCACTAACATACCGTGGGACTTGGTTGTCACATTTATAATGCATTCACAGACCAGAAATGCGGGGCAAAATTTTGCCGTAATGTAACGTGAACCACACAGAATGCTGCAGAGATGAAACCTCAAATTTTAGCGTTTTAAGTGGAAGCTGTGATGCTATGCCCAACCAAGAAGAAATATCTCTCCAAGTGGAACAATAGTAAGTCTTGAGGTTATCTCTCCAAGTGGAACAATAGTAAGTCTTGAGGTTATCTCTCCAAGTGGAACAATAGCAAGTCTTGAGGTTATCTCTCCAAGTGGAACAATAGTAAGTCTTGAGGTTATCTCTCCAAGTGGAACAATAGTAAGTCTTGAGGTTATAACGCTAAACTCCGGGTTTTGATGTCTGTGGTGGGCACAGCACAAATAGCCCATTCTGTGGCTTTGTGCTTAACAAACGAACAATAACTACGAAGTTTGTTTTTATCTGTTTTGCTTTCTGTGGCTTGATTATATTCATACAACTATCAAAATGACAGGACGAATATAAATATGTCATTGAAAGTCAAATGTTTCACTTTATGTAGTAGGGCGCTATATTAATTTCTGTAAATATATCACTATTACTTGGTACATAATATTTTCTTGACATCTCAAACAATTGTATTTCTTGTGAGGGCTATCAGAAGACGTACGAAAGTTAAAAATACTGTTTCAGAAAATCACAAAGAAAAAGAAATACTAAAGAAACAAATAATTAATTATAATAATAAAAGGATATCAAACGTACAATTAACAGCGCACACACATACGTTTATTTCAATCTTTAAATAACTTTTCTGTACTCTTTACTCTTTCTAACAATAGATGGCAGTCCAAAAAGCTCTGGGAAGCCTAGTTACCACCCAGTAAACACATAAACCATTAGGTGATTCATTAGGTTGATAAGTCCAAAACTTGTGATTATTTTATCAAACTATTGACAAAGATCCAGGATTGAATCAAAGTAAATATAATCCTTTTCAAGGTCGCAAGATAAGCAGCCGAAACATAGGGTTCTTTGTTTGTTTATTAAATTTCTCGCAAAGCTATACGAGAACTATCTGCGCTAGCCGTCCCTAATTTAGTAGTGTAAGGCTAGAGGAAAGGAAGGCAGCTAATCATTTCCACTCATCGCCAACTCTTCGGCTACTCTTTTACCAACAAATAGTCGAATTGACCGTCACATTATAATGCCCCACGACTGAATGGGTGAGCATATTTCGTGCGACGGGGATTCGAACCTGTGACTCTCAGTTTGCAAGTTGAGGGCTCTAACCATCTGGCTATGCCGGGTTCCAAAACGTACGATAAACCGAATTAGTACCTAGTTGTAAACATGTAGATAAAGTTAAAAATTAGACTAAGGCTACTAACCATAACAAGGACTTCTTTTTCCTGCTGCCCCCCGCTAGTACACCGGTATGTCTCCGGATATATAACGTTAAAATCAGGGGTTCAATTCCCTTCGGTGGGCTGAGCAGATAGCCCGATGTGACTTTGCTATAAAAAAATCAAATCAATTTTTTCCTACTGTAAGACCCTATAGTTTATTTATATTTATTTACTCAATATAGTTCTAAAGATTCTGTTATACTTGGAAGAAAATTAGAAACGTTTACAGAAATCATGTACAAAAACTATGAGAAAAATATCATTTTTTGTTTAGGGGGCATCCAAATATTTATTTCTTAAAAATATAAAATGTTATTTTTATTTGTTTTTTTGTTAAGCATAGAGTTATACAACAAGATATAATTTGAAGAAAAAATGTTACAATCAACCTTTTCTTTCTCCAAATTATAGCTTGTAGATTTACCCATTTAGTACACGGGAAGAAGAAAAGTAGCTGCTACTAACTGTAAGTCCCCACCTTCTGTATTAGTCCCTGAAGATGCACGCTTTTTCAATCAGAAGAGCGTTATAATACTACGGTCAATGCCATAATTTATTGGTACATATTAGCACAAGAGTTAACGAGGAGTGGTGTTGACAAGCTGTTTTTTTCTCAAGTTTACCAGTTTGGTATCAGGGGCAGTTACTCGTGTAGCTTTGCCTGAAACGCAACACAACAAACACGCAAGTTTTAAGACAGGTGCCTCCCAGAGGCTCAGCGGTATGTGTGCGGACTTACACGCTAAAATCCGGGTTTCAATACCCGTGGTGGGCAGAGCACAGATAGCTCATTGTGTAGCTTTGTGCTTAATTCAAAACAACAACAACAAATTTAAGACAGGCTTAACCGAATTAATTTTTTTGTATACTTTGTAAGAGACATTACACGTATTCTAAATATTAATGGTTGAATATAATTTAACTGACGAATGTTTGTGGTTCGTAACTACAAGGCCCGGGATGGCCAGGTGGTTAGGGCGCTCGACTCACAATACAAAGGTCACGTGTTCGAATTCCCATCATCCAAATATGCTTTCCCCTTCAACCGTGGGAGGGTTACATTGTGACCGTCAATCCCACTATTCGTTGGTAAAAGAGAGTTGGCGGTGGGTGGTGATGACTAGCTGCCTTCCCTTTAGTCTTATACTGCTAAATTAGGGACGGGCAGCGCAGATAGCCCTCATGCAGCTTTGTGCGAAATTCAAAAACAAACGTAACTATTCAAAATGTGTTTTTAACCTCAGCCTATAAAGTACCACGTAGCACATCATCCACATTCATGCACAATTAGAAACAATATCTGAAAGACTCTTGCATAATTCACTAAAGTATTTTATTAAGAATTGGTATAACAATGACTTAATGTGTGATCTCGACAGATGCTACGTGCATGATGAACATAGGCCTAAGTACCTCTCTCCTATAAATATATATTTAAGAAATATAAATCAAGCTGGCCACCACGCGGTAGACACTTAAAACTAGTTTTATTTTTATCATTATTATTCTTATTATTAGTAGTAGTATTTCACACATGTGGAAAAAAAGAGAGGAAAATAAAATGAAAAAAAAATAATAAGAGTATAAAAATGAAAAGAAAAAACAAAAACTTTTTCACGACTAAACATGGCCCAGAAATGAGTCTGAGTACGGTGTCATATGCTGGCCCAAAATTATACCAAATACCACACCCTAACAATAGACGCCATCACAGTACGGATTGGAGGAAGAGGTCTATTGCACCTGACCCTCCAGAGTATTTCACATAATTATCCAAATACCGACACAGAGAAAACTAGTCAAAATGTTTTTCTTGATGTTTAAACGCGAGCAATCTTATGTTAATATATTTTTGTATCATGTTTTTTTAAAATGTTAGACAGTTTTGATAATATATTACTTTTTTTTAATATAAACTAATTTTCTTATTTTCTTACACTCTTAAAAAATAAACAAAGAAAATGTTCTCTTTTTTTTGCCGTACTGCGACTCAGCGGTGAGCTTGAGGGCCTGTAACACTAGGAATGAGGGTTTGGTACTTGTTGTGGGAACAACACGCGTTGTCAATTCGCGCTTGAGCATAAACAACAACGCCTAAATGGCGTGCATAGCTATTAGCGTTTGCTTTATACCGAAGCATTGTTGATGCTTGATGAACTATCTTGGGAACCATTTTGTGTCTTTCAGTTCAAGAACAGGTGCGGATAATGTTAGGCCATTAAACAATGGTTCACGAGAAGAACGAACTGATAGCAAATTCCCATAACGATCTTTCAACGAAGAAAACCATTAATAGATAGATTCATTGTTGTTCTAATTTAGTGTTGGATTTCTTTAGAAGCGTATTGACGTATCTGCGAATTACAGGGCCAATTGCTCGAAGTAATTATGAGAAAGAAATCTTCTAAATACAAACTTCTTTAGCGTACAACAAATCACATGAATTATAATTGCATACTAACAGTTCGTTGCCGAAGTAAGTATTCCATTCTCAGTTTCGAAATGTTAAACTGAATTTAAATTATTTCTGAGCATCTGGTTACATAGATTCGTTTGTGTCATTGGAAATCGACACAATATTAGCCATTAAAGAGAATAATAGACACAAACATGTGTTAAGGCTTAACGACTGTTGAATAAGGTACTGTCATAATATATATACTCTTCAAAACAAAAAACGCAAAAGGGATATTTTTGTTATTTTAAAGAGAAATATATGTAATAACGTTATAAGCTCAGAGTATGTAATGTTACACGTGTTAAGGCACTGATTGTCAGACCAAAATGACAATAAAAGTTGTGCACTTTGAAAATGGAGGAAAACATCGGATTCTTCGCGAAAACGCATTCGTGTCCAATAAATTTGTTTGAGAGATCTGCATGTTCTGCAAGTGCAACATGTGCAAAATCCCTATAAAAGTGACGGGCTCTCGGTTTCCATAGCTCAGTGTTAAGCCACCGACACGCAACACAGTTACGCCAAGACTGACTGAAGCACTGTGAATGTCTGTGCCAGAGCTGTGAATGTCCACCCAAGCACTATCACAAGGTTATAGAATCGTCACCAACAACATGGATCAACTCATGACCGTCCACAATCTGGCAGACCTCGTGTGACCACGCCCTTACAAGATCGCTACATCCGGTTACTTCACTTTCGGGATAGGACCACCACTGCTACGTATACTGCTTCAACCCTACCAGGGCTAAGTAGAATTTCCGATCAGACCGTACGCAACAGTCTATGAGATACTTAGGCCCCATGTGCAACCCATTATGGAGAACGTCAACGACCTTTTTCAACATGACAACGCCCGTCCTCACACAGCCCGACTCACCACTGTCTTCTTGAGACACCACAACATCAAAGTTCTTCCCTGGCCCTCCAGATCATCAGATTTAAACCCCATCGAACATCTTTGGGACGAGTTAGACCGACGTCTGCGACGGCGACAACCTCAACCGCAGACTCTACCTTAGCTTGCAGCAGCTTTGCAGGCGGAGCGGACAGCCATTCCACAGGATGTGATTCGTCATCTCATTGCTTCTATGGGTAGGATATGCCAAGCAGTTATTGATGCTCACGGGGGGCATACTCGTTATTGACGATGAGTGACGTTAACAATTTGTCTCATATTTTGCCTTTTCCGTTTCTTTTTTTGAAGAGTATATTTTATCATTGTAGCATACTGGTGAATGTTCATAGTAATATATCTTCAAAATCTATAACTAAATAAATTCTCCCATAAGTGTGACTGGCAAATGGGTTTTTTATGTAATGTGTAGAGTTACAGTGTGTTTGGTTACAACGTTTTGGAAGGTTAATTTGTCATCATCATGTAAAACAATTGCAATGAATAAACTCGGTAACAAGAAAAATTAGCGGATAAAAGTACGCTGATACCTGGTATTTGATTGTCAAGTTAAGTTAACAAAATGAATTTTTCAATTCAAGAATTGCCATTTAATTGTTCACTATGACCAGTATTCCATTGATTCCATTTGTAAATAAGATAATTTCTCAAGGCCCTATGCCACATTGAAAGCTTCTGTAGGTAAACTATTTAAAACCGACAGTTCATAACAAAACGACACAAAATGATTTCAGTGTATACAAGACTGTAACAGCTGGATGACTCAATTTCTTTAATGTTCTCCATAATAACAACCAACGAATTGAAAACCAAAACTTTCTGCTCTTGAGTCGTGATAGCTCATTTGACCAAAGCATTTATTCGATTAACCTGTGTATTTATACGAGGGCTATCTACGCTAGCCGTCTCTAATTCAGCAGTGTAAGACTAGAGGGAAGGCAGCTAGTCATCACTACTCACCGCCAACTCTTGGGCTACTCTGTTTCCAACGAATAGTGGGATTGATCGTCACATTATAACCGCCCAGCTGAAAGGGCGAACATGTTTGGTGTGTCGGAGATTCAAACCCACGACCTTCACATTACGAGTCGAGCTCCTTAACCACCTGGCCATGCTGGACTCGTTACAACGGACATGTTGCCCCTATCAGGCGCGAGGGCTTTATAAAGCGACAGCCAATCCCACTATTTGCTGGTAAAAGAGTAGCCCAAGAGCTGGTGTTGACTAGCTGCCTTCCCTCTAGCCTGCCACTACTGAATTAGAGACGGCTAGCGCAGATAGCCCTAGCGTAGCTTTGCGCGAAATTCGAAAATAACGAAACCAAAACAAACTATTTATTAATATAACATCTATAAATTATTTGTAAAGAAAGTAGAGTAGAATATTTTATTACGATCTATATTTTTCAACAATGATGTTGTATCCGCTTTGTTCGTTTCCAACATACTTTCTAGGATAATAATCAACAGTACTGCTAACCCAAACACTGAATTAACTAAGTTAATAAAGCACGCTGAACCATATAATTAAATATGTTATAACTTACAATAGTTTGCGAGAGGGGGAATCAATCCCAAGTGCTTGTAGTAGGAAACATTAAATGCGTAATTTTGAAGTATAAAGTTTGTTTTATTAGGGATTTTGAAACTGTTGTTAACGACCATAATAAACCTCTGATATTTTAAATGGTTTCCTACATAACGGATTGAGAGAATACCCTAATTACATCTGTTTCACGTAACAATGTTTTACTTTTTCAGCAGAGTATAGTCTCTTCCAAAATTACGATTTCAACACATTTCGTACTCATGACGTTAATATAACCATCTTGTATATCCTTGATGACGAGAAACCCACTCAAAATAAAAATGTGTCTCAGAACAGCTGGTATGGGTATTAACATTTTTGTTGATAAGGAGAAAACAACGTTTTGACCTTCCCAGGTCATCTTCAGGTTCTCTCCTTATCAAAAACCTTGGGTACATTTTATAATCCCACATTATAACTTGTACCTTTGGAATTTTTTTTCAATGAATACAACGTTTCTCTTTAATTTATTTTTGTTTCGACTCGTTTGTTAGGTTATAACACGCATATACACACACACACATGTGTATACCAATGAAGGTACTCTGCAATGCCTAGCCCAAAAAGCAATACTATAAATGATACCTTGGGCCTTCTTTTCAATCATTTTGAGCCGTAACACATATGCCTTTCGTTCACCACAAAGGCATCCGGGTTACGAGTGGCATTAAATGCCACTTTCATTTCACACCGGCTTCACTTTATTTGATACCGACATCTTTACTAAAGTGACGATTTTACAATAGTTTCCAAACTCCAATCACTCATCCAATTGATTGTCAATCTAAGTTCGATTTATGAGAAAGTATGAATGTGTTAATGTATTGAACTTCATCAAAATGGGTTCAGCCGTCACTCAACAGCTTGTGACCCCAACAAATGTGTGTTTTACATGCCGAGGGAGCGTTTATTATGTTAATGGTATCAAACTAACTAAAAATATAAAGTAAACAAATGTTGTAAAGGTTAATGGCTTTTTAAGCACAAATTGAGTGACGAGAAAAAGAAACACAGATTTGTAAAAATATTAAACTGATGACCAGACGAGTTTCAACGTATCACGTTCGTCATTTTCCTCTTTATTTTTGTAAATTAGTGTATTTTCGTTGTCACTCAATTCGAGCTTGTAAAGGTGCTAATATCCACAACATTTGTAGATTGTACAAAGTGGTACTTAACCTGATTAGAAATGTAACAATTTGCACTTCTTGATGTAACCCATCCATTCTAACGGACACATCACCATAATAACATGAAATTTCTGTTGATTAAACACTATCAAGTATGTTTGAGAACTTTAGATGAGACATGATCTCCGTTTGTAAGTTAACACAGAAAATTTGTCATGTACATGGGTGTATTAGAAGTAGCGAATGCTTTTGAAATGTTTTTGCAGCTTTGCACGTCTCATCGAAGTTGCAATTCATGTTTCTAGAACACTGTGAAAATTGTTTATACGTTTCCTCGTATTCGATATCAGCTGAAGATAATTATTACCAGAGGAAGCCGTACAGCCCAGTTCATTAATAATTATTTCGAACTGGTGTCTTGCTACATTTTAAATGGTAGCTAATTAATAAAATGCTCCTCTCGCTAAATTACCCCATGCGTATCCCCCGTTATTATCAGAGATCGTAAAACCCAGTTCAGAAATAATTATTTCAAACCGGTGTCTTGTTACATTTTAAAAGGTAACTTATCATTGCGTTCTTGTTTTCGTTAAATTACTTCGTGTGTACAATGAAATGATGACTGAGGAAATTAAAGATTGTCTTAATTACAGAAGACATTTGGTGTTAAATATGAAGAATGTTTGGGATTTCATATCTTTGAAGCATATCAGACATTTTAGAGGACATTAGAGGATTCTTTTCGTCATCCTCTGTTAGTATGTTCTACTCTGCTGAAACACGTAATGTATACCAATTTATTATTGTGCATATAGTTTCATTGTGAAGTTCTCTGCTTATATTTCTATATTTTATGAAGCTATCAAAACAATGATTTACTTTTATGTTCTCTCAAGTCTTGTTTTGTAAAATAACGCCGATCTTGAAGATGGATAATATATATACATATACATATACATACATACATGTGAAAAAGTTAGGACACCCTATGATAGCCTATGTATTTTTGTAACATTTTTGGATATATAGATATTTAATATCAATTTTAACAATACTGAGAAATTATAGGAATATAACTAAACAATTAAAACTGAAGAAAAGAATTTTCAAAATCTTCTGTAAATGTAATTCTACAAAAATGCATATTCTAACTGAGGAACAAGTTAGGATATCCGCACATATATTCTTTCTTAAAATGGCTTAACTCTCACACAGGTGTATCACACCAGGTGCAAATGATTAAAAAAATCGTTACTCAGCATTTTGAATGAGGCTTGCCCTATTTAAACCTCAGATATTTAGTTTGGTGTGCTCCTGACTGTTGAAGTGAGAGTGAGCACCATGGTGAGAGCAAAAGAGCTGTCTGAGGCCTTAAGAAAGAAACTTGTTGCAGCTTATGAGTCTGGTAAGGGATTTAAAATCATCCCAAAAATATTTTGAAATCAGCCATTCCACTATCTGGAAAATAGTCAACAAGTGGAGGGCTTGCAAAACAACTACCAACATGCCCAGGTCTGGTCGTCAAAGCAAGTTCACCCCGAGAGCAGACCGCAAGATGCTAAAAGAGGTCTCCAAACACCCTAACATGTCATCACGGGACCTACAGCTGGCTCTGGTTACTGTTGATGTGAAAGTGCATGCCTCTACAATCAGAAAGAGACTGCACAATTTTAACTTGCATGGTAGGTGTGCAAGGAGGAAACCTTTGCTCTGTAAGAGTAACGTCAAGACCAAACTGAAGTTTGCCAGAGAGAATGTAGGCAGAGACCAGAACATCTGGAATAATGTTTTTTGGACAGATTAGTCCAAAATTGAATTATTTGGACACCAGAACAGAGGAAATGTTTGGCGTAAAACAAATACAGCATTCCAGGAAAAAAACCTCAATCCAACTGTGAAACATGGAGGTGGAAGTGTCATGGTTTGGGGCTGCTTTGCTGCAGCAGAACCTGGACAGCTCACAATCATAGAATCCACCATGAATTCTACTGTGTATCAGAGGGTGCTTGAGGATCATGTGAGACCATCTGTACGAAAATTGAAGCTAAAGTGGAACTGGACCCTGCAACACGACAATGACCCAAACATACCAGTAAATCCACTAAGGACTGGCTGAAAACTAAGAAATGGAGAGTTTTGGAATGGCCGAGTCAAAGCCCAAATCTTAATCCCATTAAGATGCTGTTGGATGACTTGAAACGGGCTGTACATGCAAGACTCACCTCAAACACCTCACAGCTGAAAGAATTCTGCATTGAGGAGTGGGGCAAACTTTTTCACACCGATGTCAAAGAGTGGTAGATGGCTACAAGAAGCGTCTCACTGCAGTTATTTCAGCCAAAGAGGGTAACACTAGCTATTAGGGGTTTAGGTGTCCCGAGTTTTTCCTCGGTTAGAATATGCATTTTTGTTGAAATACATTTATAGAAGATCTTAAAAAGCCCTTTCTTCAGTTTTTATTTTTTAAATACATTCCTGTAATCTCTCAGATATCTATATATCCAAAAATACACAGGCTTCCATAGGATGTCCTAACTTTTTTACATGACTGTTTACATATCTGAGATCTTGAGTTATATACAGTATGATGAAAAAATGCTAGGACAGGAGATATTTTGTCCTTCTTTCCATTTCACGGAAATAATTCTTGCTTGTCGTTACAGAATGTAAATTTCAACACTATAGTGATGCTTCACTCATACCTATTGACAACTGAATGAGCCAGGGTGAGAATCCTTATCATTCTTTATAATTCTTACATTTTTGTAACAAGGGCATATCATAAGGGTTCTGCTTGAATGAACATACTTATCAAACTTACTGTCGGGGTACCACATGCAGTGTCTTAACTATATGGAAAGAAGCTAGCATGTGATACAGCTATATACTAAGTGAAATCAAGTTAATAGCACTCCACAAATAAATCTTGATAAAAATAGTGTTTAACACTATATATGAAGTTTTGTTATAGTGCTACTACCCAAAAAGCGTAGAGTAAAAAGTTCACATAACAATTTTACGAGATTGTGGTTGGACTCTCCAACAAATTGCTGCAGATCTGAAATATTCCACAAACGTTGTCAAGTACACCTCAGATCGTAAGACCGAGATAGATAAAATTCAAAATGAGATAATAAGAGGCAGAACACCTAACATCAATGGTAGTGATGTTAAGTATCTTCGTTTACGCAGTACCTTTGGGACAGAAGGAAGAAAGATCTGAAACATGAGATAAACAATCATGTACCAAATAACATAAAAGTGTCGAGATCTACAGTATCAAGAAAACTCAACACGAATGGAATATTTGGTCATGTGACAGTGTAAACACCTTTATTTTGATCTCCAAATATTGTCAAGGTACTGAAAATTTCCAGAAAGTACAAAAGTGGATTGTCAATGATTATGAAAGGGTGTTATGGACAGATGAGTTCAAGTTTGAAATATGTGGTTCAAAGCGTAGAATGCATGTCCTGCGGATAAAATGTGAAAGATATATACTTATCTCAACATATAACACGTACCACAAAGCACGGAAGAGGCAATGTGAGGATTTGAGGGTATTTTTCTGCTAAGGCGACAGGAGATATATGCAGGATTAATGGAATAATGGACCATCAAAAGTACCATCATATTCTGATCCCTCGTGGTACATCAGTTGTTTGCGTATTATAGATACAAAATTCTACTACCAAGAATATAATGACCACAAACATTCATCCATCATTTGCAGAAGCCACTGAAGTCATTCAAATGATGGAATGGTCTCACACACAAAGTTCCGACGTCAATCCAGTTGAGCAGATCTGGGGTTTTATAGATAAAAAAACTTGACAAATCAAATGTCACTTTCAAAGAAACTCCCTTGAAATGCATTAAAGACATTCATAGCAAAATCTCAAAGAATACTTTGATTAAATATGTTGCAATAATGCTGAAAGACTGTCTACAGTTATTAAACCAAAAGAGGTGCCATAAGATGTTAAGTGTTTGTTGAAATGAAGTACTTTCACTGAGTTCCTGTTGTACCAGATACACAGACTGATGAAGAGGTGCCATAAGATGTTAAGTGTTTGTTGAAATGAAGTAATTTCACTGAGTTCCTGTTGTACCAGATACACAGACTGATGAAGAGGTGCCATAAGATGTTAAGTGTTTGTTGAAATGAAGTACTTTCACTGAGTTCCTGTTGTACCAGATACACAGACTGATGAAGAGGTGCCATAAGATGTTAAGTGTTTGTTGAAATGAAGTACTTCACTGAGTTCCTGTTGTACCAGATACACAGACTGATGAAATGTTTTTGTTTCTCTTGCTATTTGCCTTTCATTTTCCTTTGAAAGTAGTTTGAAATGTAATTTTTGACCAAGTCCGAAGATTTTTTTGAAATTTTGTATGTTATTTTACAGCAAAACCTTATTATATTATCTGCTGTGTCCACCGGCGGGAATCGAATCTTTGATGTAGGAACTGTGAATCCGTAGTTTTAATGCTGCTACACAGGGAGGACGTTAAAAATTATGAATAAAACGAAAAATAGGTTTAAAAGCAGTGCAAGAAAGAAAGAGTTGGTATCAAGAAGACGTGGCAAAAATTAGGGAAACGGGAGAAGAGGGAAAACAACTGACATTTTGAAATGGAGCTCCTAAAGAAACAAACTGATGCTGAAAGACATGCAAAGGGGTTCTAGCCCTCTAGCCTTCAGGCCCAGCACAGCGAGGTTATTAAGGCACTCGACTTGTGATGCGAGGGTCACAGGTTCGAATTCCTGTTGCACCGAACATGCTCGCCCTTTCAGTCGTGAGGGCGTTAAAATGTGACGGTCAATCCTACTATTCGTTGGTAAAAGAGTAGCCAAAGAGTTGGCGGTGGGTGGTGATGACTAGTTGCCTTCCCTGTAGTCTTACACTGCTAAATTAAGGACGGCTAGCCCAGACAGCCCTTGAGTAGCTTTGCGCGAAATTTAAAACAAATAAATATCTAGCCCTATAGTGACAAACGATGTGGTATGTGGACATATGCCGTTAGAAACCAAGTCTTGTTCCCTGTGATGGGCAGAAACATTTGTATAAGAAGAGCATCTAGCCACTTTTGTTTATCACGTGCGTCAAACAGATACATCAGCTTTTATATTATAATCATTACGTTATTCAAACAGATACATCAGCTTTTATATTATAATCATTACGTTATGCATTGAATAATTTGGCCGTTTGAATAAAATTATTTAGAATTATCGGTTTAATAGAGATGATTACGCAACAAATATATCATTCTTTTAATATAACATCCATTTTAGACGTGTATGAATATGCAATATTATTCACACATATTATGTATGCATGGATATTGAGAGTATGGATAACTATGTAATGTTTTATCCCCTGTTGCAAGAACTGTTTCTTTGACGTTATATTTGTGTAAGTTAGTTTGATTATTTCAATAAAAATGATCTATCTATCTTGTAACATTAACGTCAGAGAAGTATAGAGTGATAGGATTAGACAGTAAGAAGAATGAAACTCACTTCTGATTGGATGGAACCTGCTGTGGCACGTGATAACAAGAAACAGCAAAATAAGTGTCATTTTGATTAGGTTTGTCGCGTGACAGTACAAGTTGAACAATGTATGGACATAAAAACAAAACGACATATACTTAACAGGTTTATGTCACAATATTCTATTTTAATTCCTTCACGTATTTATCTGTCTATCTGTATATTTATTTATACATTTCTCCAGCACATATTGTATCACTAGTGTTAAGGTAGAAAAGTGACGCTGCAGATGTTGTTGGCGTGAGCTAAACTACTGAATTACCTCTAGGGCAATTATTTCCTTGCTCTTAGCAACAACAAAATATAACATTATCCTTTATTGCACTAGGTATGAAGTATTGTTGCGCTGTCTTAGTTTCCTTGGAAACGTAATGACATATATGATTTGCGAGATAACGGTCGTTTGTAACAAAATATTACCGAGACGTGATTGAAATTTTAAGAACGAAGAGACTGCAGTGTTTAAAAATACTCTGAATTCTGCTTGGTATTACCAAGATAAACGATTTATTTTTATTTACACACACATTATCAACGTCGTTTATTTGAATAAACATATTTACGCATGACGTTCAGAGAAATAAAAATTACGTTTCGTGTATTTTCGCAGTTTACGTATTTTCTTACAATATAACCATAGTTTACACAAAACACAACAAAAACTACGATCCGAGTATTCACGGGTTTGCATTTCTCATCTTAAAATATTTCGTAAATAAAATTCGATTGTTTGGAATTAACACAACGTGATACAGTACATCCAAACTAAAGAAACGTGAAGGATGTGCTTAATTTGATGTTGTTGTGAGAGAAGGTCTTTTTGTTTTAGTTTCTTTCTTACAGTAATTGCTGCTTTCGATTAATTACGTACCAAGCGTGATCAAATATGTGTATTCTGAATTAATATTAATTTGATTGTATAATGCCTCTGTCAGTCTGAATAATTATGTTTTCGGTAAATATCAGTAATACATCTAAACCAGTCATATAAATCGTACAAAGAGTTATCACTTTAGAATTAATTGGAGACGCCTTCAGTGGCACAGCGGAATGTTTGCCGAAGTACAACCATAGAAACGGAGTTTCTTTACTCGTGGTGGACAGAGCATAAGTAGCCATTATATAGCATTGTGCTTAATTAGAAAGAAACGCATTTATTGGTGTTAATTTACTGATCGCATTTACATGAGCGTTACTCAACCGAATTAGCTATAAATTGGATTCCGACACGTGAAACATAAACCAAATGATTTTACGATCCATCTTACTCATTTGCACAGAAGAATTAAAAATATATCTTTCAAATTAACATGTTATTGTATGTGGTCGCGGTGCGAATTTGGGTCATTTACTACACTAGCAGTTTTTACGTTAGATATACGGTGTTTATACCTGAAAAAGAAGACACTATACTTTTGAAAAAAAAATAAAAACACACTTCAACTCCACTTGAGGGTATGGTTAATATCATAGCTTAAATTACTTGATTTTAATCAGGATTAACAGTTTTCCTGTGTTTGGGAGGATAAAATTAAATTTTTGATTACTCTTTTGTTTGTTTTATTTTGAATTTCGCGCAAAGCTCCTCGAGGGCTATCTGTGCTAGCCGTTCCTAATTTAGCAGGGTAAGACTAGAGGGAAGGCAGGTTGTCATCACCACCCACCGCCAACTCTTGGGCTACTCTTTTACCAACGAATAGTGGGATTGACTGTCACATTATAACGCCCCCACGGCTGGGAGGGCGAGCATGTTTAGCGCGACGCGGGCGCGAACTTGCGACCCTCGGATTATGAGTCGGGCGCCTTACGCGCTTGGCCATGCCGGGCCCAGTAGAAAGAACTTCCTGAAGTTTCACAGCAAATAATGATTGGTGATTCCATCTTGAAAATCTGATATAAACGTTGTAATACCATATAGCATAGTTATTACATAGAAACCAAACTAAGTTCAAAACTTACCTTAATAAAAACAGTCTTAAAGTATTATATTAGCGGATGTCTGTAGCTTGGCAGATCTTAATCACAGATGTTTGAACAATTCTCCAAGAGAGGTTTGTTTTGCTCGCAAGTTTTGTGAAAGTTGTTTTGTTATTTCTCGCTTTAAGTAACGAGAAAACGTAATTTCAGACTGCTTCTAATTTTTCTTCTTAAATGACACATTATAAAGTTTTCGTTATTGTTAACTTACTATTATTTGTATTTAGAACAACAATTACATTTCACTTCGTTGTACTTGCGACACCTAAGAATTTATCAATTAATTAACTTTTCGTCGGTATGTCAACCACTCGTTCCAGCTCATTTAACGTTAATTGCCACAAAAAAGGCTTAATGTGAATACAAATTTTATCTCAAAAATTTATTGATTGAAAAAGGAATTATAATTTATAGAGTGTAAATTACTGTCACGTGCAATATCAGTTCAGATTTTCACTCATTTTGCCTCGAGTAGCAACACATACAACATGGAGGTTGCAATGTCATACCACGGAAATCACTGAAACTCATTTATATGAAAGTAAACGCGATGTTTCACTGTGAGAACGTTTTTTTTATACAATATTACGACAAATGACAACATTCTAATGCAGAATTTCCAACCTAGTTAACCTAGACAGACCGACCTCACACCTAAGTAACAAAAGACATCACTGTTATTGCTTATGACAGATTACAAAATTGTCGTTTTTATGTATTCCCAACAGAAAGCCTATCAATTCCTGCCATCTTCAGAAAGTCAAGATATTTCAAGAATGAAAAGAAGTGACGTAACATGCCAACGTGTACTATATGTTTCTTTCTGGTTTCTCTTATATGTGTTTTTTTTTTTTTTCAAATTCCTTTGTAAATTACGTATCATAGTGACAAGAGGCTCGAACTGTACAATTATTCGCCATAGTAAAAGGATACAAAACTAAGTTTGCTTTATGTAGTAAAACGAAAATAAAACTATGTTTTTTTGCAGTAATATTTTTTTGCATACAGGTTTATTTTTCTCTGATCTAATATCTTTAATTAAATTATATATTCATGGAGTTTTTTATTGTTAATATAGTATAGATTTAGGCGTCATCTAAGTTTCCTGAGATGATTGAACTTAAAAGATATAATATTGTGATTACAAATAGAATGAGTGATAATATCTAGATGACTATTGCATTCATATTAATAATAGTAGGCCTTAGCTTTTTACTTATCGATTTGTGACATTAAGTGCTTCTTGCCAGGTTATTTAGGATTATTTTCATTAGCTTATTTAAAACTTACCTTTTAGTTCTAATCAACAGTATATATAGAATATATTTTAGTTTAGAAACCGGAGTCAGAAGCTTTGAAAGGGTTAATCATAATTAGGAACACATTTGTTTAATTATAAGCTGCATTTTAACTTTCATTTTCTAAAATCAAATAATTACCTACCAGTAACTAAACATTTGTTCTATATCGCTTTTCACTGTATATATTTTTAAAGAAATAACAAATAAGCATATTCAGTGCCATGAAACACGCGATGAAACAAAAACAGTGTTATGTTATTTTCATTGGTCATGACAGATGGAACTGCAATTATCGTAAATTTTACCATCATTTAGCTTTTAGACTAGTTCTAGACTACTCTAAAAATGTTATTTAACAGTTTTGTTTTCTGCTATAAGTAATACAAATATTTATTCTAAATATAATATATTCTATACGATGTTTATAATCTCTTCGTTTCGTGGTAAAGGCTCCATATAGGCGACTGGGTCAAGGCGTTCGATCCGTAATCTGAAGGTCGCGGATTCGAATCCTTGCCACACCAAAAATGCTCGCCCTTTCAGCCGTGGGGGCGTTATAATGATCGGTCAATCCCATTATTCGTTGGTAAAAGAGTAGCTCAAGAGTTGGCGGTGAGTGGTCATGACTAGCTGCCTTTCCTCTAGTCTTACACTGTTGAATAAGGGATGGTGAACGCAGATAGCTCTCGTGTTGCTTTGCACGAAATTCAAAGAAACCACCAAAAATAAAACAATCATGGTAAAAAAAAAACAAGATATTAAGTTGGATTGAAATTTTAGATGTGTCAAATGTGCCAAAATGAGATATTATTAAACAAATATATTGACACGACTACTTACTGGCATGATAAAAATTACGTTAACATGTAAAGTTTCACTCACATCAAATATGATAGAATTATGCGTAATATGTAGCTCAGAACATACAGTGCGTACGGACATCATAACACATAAGTGTGTTCAGTGTTTAAGCATGGGTTTCAATTGGTGATAATATGTTTGTGGTCTTGAATTACTGATATCGATTCCTTTGGGTATCGCCTTCTTACGATGCGGAGGTGATTTTGTCCGAACAGACGTTACCTCGTACGTGTGTTGCACTTTTTAAAGCTGTTTCGAAACTTCAAAAGTTCTCTGTTTGGTTGGTTGACGAAGGTTAATTGGTTTAGAGTAATTTACTTTGTACTAACGACCCCTTTTGTCTTTCAGCATAAAGTGTAAGTTTTTTTTCAACTTAAAATAGACATATGCTATTACGATGTCGTATTTTTATTCGCTGCAGATGTATCTCGTGATCACTGACGTATCAAACGGTTTTTTGCACGCACTTTCTTTAACGGTTTTTTTGTTTCTGTATCAAAAAGTATCAATTTTCTGTTAGTAGATAGAATGAGGGATGTTTGGTTTGGTTCAAATTAGTTTTGGAGACCATTTCGTACAGAAATTTTCTGTATTGAACCCGGAAGAGTTTTTGAAACTATATATTAATCGTAGGTTGTTTTTTTTTACAAGCTGTTATAAACGTTGTATTTACGACTCTAAAGAGTTAGTAAGTTTAAAGTTATGATATAGTCTTGTACGTTTTGAGAACTGTAGAAAATCATTTTTGAAAAAGTTTTGGTGCAGTTGATATTAAAACAGTAAACTTTTGTAGCTTACTGTGCATCTAATGTGACTTTTGATTTTGAATTTACAATCTGAAACTGAATTTTGATATGTACGTTTAAAATGATTACGTTGAAACGGAGAGACAAATTTCTACGTGGGTCTACCAAGAAAGAGTGATTTTCTAGAATTGTACACTGTTACTGTAAGTTATTGTACATAAATTAACGTCTAATGTTTGCGTTTTACGTTGTACAAAACGTAATATATCTACAAAACTGAAAAAATTGCAGAGATGTTCTTTTTTTTGGGTTTTACGTATATTATTACAGTTTGGTAATACGGGATCGTAATAACGTAAAATTTATTCGGAATCAAAATTAATACAAAACTGATTTGTCTTACCTTAGCAACGTAACTTTGCAAATTGAACTGTACATTTTTTTATAATTATTTTTATGTTACTTAGAGATATTACGCAGTTGCTTAGTAACTTAAATTTATGTTTGTAGCGTTTTGTGTCATAAATTTTCCCATGGAATGTTTTTGGTACATGAGGAACAGTAATGTTTCTAAAAGTTAAACATTTACATGTAATTTGTTTTGGTGATCAAAATATACTCTTCAAAAAATAGAAACGCAAAAGGCAAAACATGAGACAAATTGTTAACAAGTTTATTTTGGATAATTCTGTACGACATGTGTGAAACTGCACATTCACTGCTGAACATCCAAAGTCTGCGAAGGCGAAGTCCACGCTTACCAAGTGAAGTTTAACGTCACTCAACGTCAATAACGAGTATACCCCCGGTGAGCATCAATAACTGCTTGGCATCTTCTGCCCATGGAAGCGATGAGATGACGAATCACATCCTGTGGAATGGCTATCCGCTCAGCCTGAAAAGCTGCTGCAAGCTAAGGTAGAGTCTGCGGTTGAGGTTGTCGCCGTCGCAGACGTCGGTCTAACTCGTTCCAATGTTGTTCGATGTGGTTTAAATCTGGTGACCTGGAGGGCCAGGGAAGAACGTTGATGTTGTGGTGTCTCAAGAAGACAGTGGTGAGTCGGGCTGTGTGAGGACGGGCGTTGTCATGTTGAAAAAGGTCGTTGACGTTCTCCATAATGGGTTGCACATGGGGCCTAAGAATCTCGTCGATGTATCGTTGAGCCATAAGATTCCTTCGAATGTGCAAAAGGTCTGTTCTGGCATTATAGGCGATGGCAGCCCATTTCATGACGTTGCCACCACCAAATCTTTCAACATCCTGCACACAGTTTGCTCCAAAACGTTCACCTCGGCGACGGTCCTTCCATCCTGCCTACGAAGCATAAAACATGATTCATTGCTAAACCAAACATGCCTTCATCGTCGATGAGGCCATACCCGATGTGCCTGAGTCCACTGCAGCTGTGCTTGACGACGTTGCTGTGTGAGGATGACGCCTCTGACTGTATGTTGAGGTCTGATTCCTGCATCTCGTAGACGGTTGCGTACGGTCTGATCGGAAATCCTACGCAGCCCTGGTATGGTTGAGGCAGTAGACGACGCAGTGGTGGTTCTATTTTAAAGGTGAAGTAAAGTTGAATGTAGCGATCTTGTGCGGGCGTGGTCACAAGATGTCTGTCAGATCGTGGACGGTCACGAGTTGATCCATGTTGTTGGTGACGATTCCATAGCGTTGTGATGGTGCTTGGGCGGACATTCACAGCTCTGGCAACATCTGATTGAGATTCGCCTGCTTCGATGCAACCAATGGCGTTGTTGCGTTGTGCTTCAGTCAGTCTTGGCGTAACTGTATTGCGTGTCGGTGGCTTAACACTGAGCTATGGAAACCGAGAACCCGTCACTTTTATAGGGATTTTGCTTATGTTGCACTTGCAGAACATGCAGATCTCTCAAATTCATTGGACACGCATGCGTTTTGGCGAAAAATCCGATGTTTTCATCCGTTTTCAAAGTGCACAACTTTTATTGTCATTTTAGTCTGACAATCAGTGCCTTAACTCGTGTAACATCACATACTCTGAGCTTGTAACGTTATTACATATATTTTTCTTTAAAATAACAAAATTATCCCTTTTGCGTTTCTTTTTTTGAAAAGTATATAATATTATAAGCTATGCTATAACTTTTTTAGAAAGACTTAATTTTCTTTAAGCTTTTTATTTTGTTTCGCCGTTGTTAATAAAAAGTTACACAAGGGCTATCTGTTTTTCACCTATTTCGGGTCGCGAAATTCGATTTTTCGCGCAATAAGTTTTCACACTTACTGCTCAGCCTCTTGAGAAGAGGTGTAGTTTTAAAAATCGAACCTTAATATATTTTACACCAGTTCGTTTTATGGTGACGTATATGGAAAATTTATCTGATATAAGATAATACAGACACACAAATAATTTAAATAAACTGCAGATAAAACTTAAAACATACTTTAAAAAATCAATAACAAGAAAACACGCACACACACACTAGATACCATGATAATAAAATCTAGGGAAACTTTAATTTGGCACAACGATTCGAGCCCGAATCAAGGTCCATGCTCGAAACGTTGTGTCAATCTAAAGTTTTCTTAAATTATATTACTGTTGTAACTGGTATTTTTATTTTCTTTACATTGTGGTAGAATTTCTCTATTTTTTATATATATGTTTATATCTGTATACATTATGACCTAAAGATAATAAGGCTTGAAAAGTTATGCCAACTTAAGGTTTTCCTAAATGTTATTACTATTTTATCTAACGTTTTTCTTTTTCTTGTAAAATAATGCTCGTTAGTTTCTTGTCGTTTCATCGTATTATTTACAAACATATACATGTATTTATACTTCTATAAACATTAAATACACACACCTGTGCAATATACTTATGCAAATAGAGACAAAATAAACGATCATGTGGTGAAAACAAAATCCAATAAAAACATGTTGAAGCTAAATCCAGTTCGAGGGGTCACATTCGTAAACAAATTGCTGTTACACTTGTTAATGTTATCTGATCAGTTAAATGATCAAAGTTCTTACAAACAATAATATTAAGCTTCGTTTATGTACATTCTTTTTCTTATAGGAAACTGTAATCGTTTACTTCACGTGGTAAATTAAAAGTAAAAGAAAGAAGGAAAAAAACAGAAGATTCTTTCTTGTATACTAGCTATTTTATTTAAAACAAATATCACCATTATCGTTGGAATAGGGAATAATCAAATCATTCCTTGTGAATAATGACTTTTAATTCAGTTATATTTCACACCATTTAAAGTTGTATCAAACACTCGCATTGACCTGCTGCCCATGTTTCAAGAAATATTTCACGAAAATATTGTTTTTTTTTCCAGTGGATTTAATTCTATTATGATTAATCATTTAGTCACTGTATTTATTTCATATATTATCATCTTAATATAATACATTATTATATGTCATTGTGTTATGATTTCTTTCTGGTAGGACACCCCAAAATTCAGAGAGAAGTAACATAGCACTATATAAAAACACACTAGACTTTTTCCAAAGAATTACAAATAACAAAAGCATCTATATATATATATAATACTCTAAATGACAATGTTGGTAAAGTTTCAATTACTATGATCTGCAAAGTGTTTTTTCACCAGTTTTAATTCCGTAATCTGCTGAAAATCACTTCTGTACTAAAGTACTTTTATTAATACAATAATAAACTAACCATGCCAAAATTATACTTTAAATTATTTTATTTAATATGTTCTCTGCAAGAAATAATCCTTGTCATGCTTATAAATCGTTGTTTGTCAATTAACCATTAAATTCAAGACTGCTATTCTAGTTAACATTACACCTAACAAATGTGACTGCTTTTCTAGCTAACATTACACTTAACAAATGTGACTGCTTTTCTAGTTAGCATTACACTTAACAAATGTGACTGCTGCTCTAAGTAATACTAAAATTAACACATGTGACTGCTATTTTAATTAACGTGAAACCTAACAAATATGATAGCTATTCTACGTAAAGTTAAACCTAACGAATGTGACTGCTATTCGAGTTAACGTTAAACCTAACAAATGTGATTGCTATTCTATGTAACGTTAAACTTAACAAATGTGACTGCTACTATAGGTAATATTAAACCTAACAAATGTGACTGATATTCTAGTTAACATTAAACCTAACAAATGTGACTGCTACTACAGGTAATATTAAACCTAACAAATGTGTGGGCAATTAAATTCTTTTTCACGTTTGCTGAGTTATTTATTATTTTGTTCATTCTAATTTCATTGCGTATTAATAGAAAATAGAAAAGCAGTACTTTTGAGCAGTAACATAACTTGTGTTCTGGTGTAATGATTTCAAATAACCCCCGTTTTCAAGTTACCCTCTGGTAATATGAAATCGTTTTCATACCGGGGGAGTAACATGATATCGACTTTAAATTACACCCCTTGATTTCAAATTACCCCCTCTTTTAACACCAAGCCCCCCAGTGGCTCAGCGGTATGTCTGCGGACTTACACGCTAAAATCCGGGTTTCGATACCCGTGGTGGGCAGAGCACAGATAGCCCATTGTGTAGCTTTGTGCTTAATTAAAAAAACAACAAAAAACAAACTTTAACGCCGAAATGACAAACATAATGATTGTTTTTAATATTTATAGTGCGTATCGAGTACGTATATGAGTACATGATAATAGGCAAAAGGCCTATTATTTCTTTTATTAAAATTGATGATTTATATAATATAAAAGGTATTTTAAGGGCTCGTCGTCGCCAGATCACAAGGTCTACCTACTATCTTCATTCAATATATTGTAATTTATACATATTAATTTTTTAAATTTCTTTATGCGCACTGAAATAAAAATGAGTGACTGATAGCGTGAGATATAGAACATGATAAACATTCTAATTCTAACGTTATTTTTAATGTGTTAATTTCATTTACACACACTGAGGGCGATAAAAACGTCTAGCATCTCAATATATCGTTAAAACGAGACAATCGGGAAGGGGGTAGTTTGAAATCAAGGGGGGTGAGATGAAATCGATTTTGTTCTACCCCGCGGTAATATGAAAACGAATTCAAATTACCGGGGGGTAACATTTACAGAAAGTAGATTGAAATCGGTACATCGGTCTGTGGATTCATAAACCCGTGGTCCACCTTCTGTTATCAGAGAATCACACTTCACACTTTGGAGTCGTAGATGCATCACAAAAGTGGCAGCTAACTCTCAACATTTAAGGTTTGGTGTTAAGTGTTATTGACTAGAAGCCTTTTTTCCACTTTATGGGATCTAAATTATAAGACAGCTAGCGTAGAGGGCGCTTGTGCACCTTGGAACGAATATCTGAAAGAAATAAAGGATCAAACAAAGAGCGTCCCCTGATGGCATACGTACGCATTGATGCAAATATTTGTGTTCTACAAATTTATAGGTGACCAATTAAAGCATGGTTTTTGATACATACCGAATTATTTCTTTGCTGTAATAATTTAAGTAGCTGACCAAGGAACTGTGTCTTAGCTGTAATTTTATCTTTGAAATTTTGTGTAAATAGCAAATTAAAACAAAGTGTAAATTTCATGATGGTAATTTACAGAGGGCCAACCGCAGATGGATGTTCACGATCTAGGGCGCTCGACTCGTAACATTAGAGTCGCAGGCTCGAATCCTAGTCACACTAAGCGTGCTTGACCTTTCAGCCTTGGGAACGTTATAATTCCACAGTCAATCTCACTATTCGTACGTAAAAGAGTAGCTGAAGAATTGGCGGTGAGTGGTGCTGACTAGCTGCTTTCTTTTTAGTCTTACAATGCTAAACTAGAGACAGTAAACATTCTCGCCCTTTCAGCCGTAGGGGGCGGCGGCATGGCCTAGCGCGTTAAGGCGTGCACTTCGTGATCTGAGGGTTACAGGTTTGCACCAGAGTCGCGCCAAACATGCTCGCCCTTCCAGCCGTGGGAGCGTAATAATGTGACGGTCAATCCCACTATTCGTTGGTAAAAGAGTAGCCCAAGAGTTGGCGGTGGGTGGTGATGACTAGCTGCTTTCTCTCGTCTTACGCTCTTAAATTAGGAACGACTATTGCAGATAACCCTCGTGTAGTTTTGCGCGAAATTCAAAACAAACAAAGAATCGAAAAAAAGTGTTCTCTGCTAAAAATCATGTAATTTGTGTTAATAGAAATTGTCAACATCATTCCATGAGTTTAAATAATTAACTTCAACGTACACATATGTTGTTTCTTTATTCAATTAATAATCTGTTGTTATTTAAGTTAGGTGAGGGTTACCGTTAAAGAATAAAAAATTGTATAAAGGAGAATGTTAGATACCGTTCCCTATTTTTCATACTTTTACTATTAAATCCCTAATGATCTCATCAAATGCGAATTGGTAATAAATAATTGACTTGATTAATTGATGACGTACTTGTGTATTTAAAATCAAAGCTAAAATTGTTTGTTTTGGAATTTCGCACAAAGCTACTCGAGGGCTATCTGTGCTAGCCGTCCCTAATTTAGCAGTGTAAGACAAGAAGGAAGGCAGCTAGTCATCACCACCCACCGCCAACTCTTGGGCTACTCTTTTACCAACGAATAATGGGATTGACCGGAACATTATAACGCTCCCACGGGTGGAAGGGCGAGCATGTTTGGCGCGACACGGGCGCGAACACGCGACCCTCAGATTACGAAGTGCACGCCTTAACGCGCTAGGTCATGCCGAGTCCTTTAAAATTCTAAAACAAAAGAGGTAAATTGAACTATTACTATATACAGAATGTGTGTTTTATCCTTCTTGAGTAAAAATCTTAAAAAATTATCCATGTTCACCATCGGACAGTTTCCAATTACCGAAATCCGACAAGAAACTCTGTATGATAGAAGCGATGATACACACATTTTTATGCTGTTACGTATGATAATTGTTTTCGGATAAGCCTCCTATTTATTGTGTTATGTATTACGTATTTTTTTCATTCATTTCTTTACTTCTAATTCTAAAATTTTGGCAGATTTGAGCAATTTACTTTTGTTATATTTGTTATATTTCTTCGAGGGATGGTGGTTTAAGGAAACCTTGATGATCAAACATGATTATATTTTGTTGGCTTCTAAATATAAATTCAATTAATATTTGAATTTGAATTTAGATCAAATTTTGTCTCTAATTCAGAAATCGGACGAACCTCCAATTTATTATGTTACTTACTATGATTTTGAAGAGTGTGAAACTGCGTTAAATTTAGAAGTTAATTAAATATCAGTATTTATCAAATTTGTGATAAATGCCAACAAGAGTGATACACACTGTTTTCTTAATATGCAAACAACAATACAATTTACAATAACAGTTATTATAAATAATGATTTATATACAAAATTTTACAAACAATATTGAAACTTCTTTATGGTCTACAACTGAATATTTTATCGACGGTTTACGATGAGCGAATTATTTGTGAGTTAATAGAGGTGCTATCTGCGCTATCTGTCCCAAATTTAGCAGTGTATAAGACTAGAAGGAAGGCAGCTAATCCTTACCACCCATGCGCTACTCGTTTCCCAACAATTAATGGGATTAACCGTAACATATAATGCCACACAGCTGAAAGGACGAACATGTTTGGTGTGACGGGGATTCGAACGGGTGACTATCAGATTACGAGTTGAGCGCCGTAAACACCTGACCATGCCGTTCCAGATAGAAGTACAATTCACTTAACGCAAGCTGGATATCTCTTCACACGTTAATTTCTAATAGCCGAAGTTATACAATGTCCTCGTAGAAATACTAATATGCTGAGCTAATCCACTGAAGATGAACAGTTTGTACTGTTAGAAATCTATAAACATTTCTAGTTAAATATTGTGTAGTTGTAGTTTCCCGATTAATAAACATTAGTCGCAGTTGTGGCTTTCGAGGTATATAGCATACTAACTAAAGCAGACCAACATTATATATATAAACTGTCTCTCGGCGTGTCGATTTATGAATTTTAGCGGAGGTTCTAGAAATTTCAGTTGGCAACAATACTATCATCACTAATATATTACATACAAAGCACATTGTTGATTCTTAAACTCGAGAATCTTCTATAAATTTATTAAATAGGCGGGAATTTCGCAATACATATTTAGCACTGTACGTTACATGCATTTTTAGATATATATTAACTAAAACAAACGTCGACATTAGAATAAATACAGAATAGTAAATCCGTTACAATGCCAAGATTTTGCCTCAAAGTAGTCTTTCGTATACATATAAGTGGTTTTTTAAATTGTAGGTGCTTTTATACAATATTGAAGACTATATTTTGTGTTTAAATATGGTCATACACCTCACTGCTTTTATTTTAAATGCACTGAACCTTGGAATCTTGAGTGACTCATGACATTTAATACGTCCATAAATATCCCAATAATTATATCCAAAACTCAATAGCTCCAACCAGATGTTTCCGTAGATTTATATTTCAAACATTGATGGGGAAAACTTACGTGAGACTAACATTCTCATCTTTGATTATTATCTAAATTATTGTAACTTTGTAGGCTTCTTTAATAATTTTACAATCAAATATTACTTTCCAATTGAATCTCACGCACGTGAAGTTTTTACACTCTGATATATTTTCTTCATCTGATTTGTGATTATGAAAGTTTATTTTGAGTGTGGTTATTCTTAAAATACCTTTGCTTCTGTTTTTGTAAAACTTTGTTCGTGCATTTTCCCCTTGTGAAACATTTCTATTTGTACTGAGATAGCTGTATATTTCCAAGTAACTTCCCAAAACACCCTTATTTAAAGTTCTGTTCTTCACCAAACTTGTTACTTTGTTTGAAGTTAAGCACAAAACTAAACAACGGACTATCTGTACTCATCCCAGTATGAGTATCAAAACCCGGTTTCTATCGTTCTAACTCCGTTGAAATACTGCTGTAACACTGGGCGGTGTGTCATCTTTATTGTATAAACGTAAAACTGATGACTCCTTGTTTATAGGTTTGAAAGTTCTAACATGTTGTATTGTGAATACACTATAGAATAGGTCTTGATGTAGTGTTGTTGTTTTCTTGATTCTTAACGATTTTGAGAAATAGCCAAACCGTGTTATGCCACAATTGTGGTTACAATGCTTAGAAAAAAGAGCACATCTGTGCTAAATGTATTAAAAGGGTGGATTTTTATTGTATTGTGTATACTTTATTTTAATCATCAGAGAGCTGTCAGATCTATTGATTCACTGGTTCTGGAATCTTGGATTGCATATCGCGGTTTGACTTGTCATGGATTTCGTGCAAAGCTACACGAGGACTTTCTGTGCTAGCCTTTCATTTAGCAGTGTAAGAATAGAGAGAAAGAAGGCAGCTAGTCCTGACCACCCACCGCCAACTCTTGAGGTATTCTTTTACCAACGAATAGTGAGATTGACCGTCACATTATAACCTCCTACGGCTGAAAGGGCGAACATGTTTGGTGCGGCGGGGATTCGTATCCGCGACCTTCAGATTATGGCTCGAATGCCTTTACCCAGTCGCCTATGCCGGGCCTTTACCACGAAATGAAGAGATTATAAACATCGTACAGAATATATTATATTTAGAAGAAATATTTGTATTACTTATAGCAGAAAACGAAACTGTTAAATAACATTTTTAGAGTAGTCTAAAACTAGTCTAAAAGCTAAATAATGGTAAAATTTACGATAATTGCAGTTCCATCTGTCATGACCAATGACCATCGCGTGTTTCATGGCACTGAATATGCTTATTTGTTATTTCTTTAAAAATATATACAGTGAAAAGCGATATAGAATAAATGTTTAGTTACTGTTAGGTAATTGTTTGATTTTAGAAAATAAAAGTTAAAATGCAGCTAATAATTAAACAAATGTGTTCCTAATTATGATTAACCCTTTCAAAGCTTCTGACTCCAGTTTCTAATCTAAAATATATTCTATATATACTGTTGATTAGAACTAAAAGGTAAGTTTTAAATAAGCTAATGAAATTAATCCTGAATAACCTGGCAAGAAGCACTTAATGTATATATATATTCATAAATATATGATGACAAAATGGTAGTGTGAAGTTCTTAGGAGCTGCAATTCAACAAATATTAGATTCTTTTGCATCAGATAGTTAATGTATTGACGAGGAGCACACATTCTAGAAAATAAAAGTTGGGACACGGATTGAATAGATAAAATATTTGTTAGAAATCTACAACGTTTCACCCTGACGGTGACACAAGTGTGTCGAAAAGCTGTACATTTATAATACAGTTTTCTTCTTTATACGTTCAAATTATCTTCAAACATTTTGATCGCCCAAATAGTTCCAAAATATCGTATGGCACTGACCAACAAGGTTAATAAATGTGAAATTCTGTCAACATTTTTAAGTAACAGAAATAGAAGTTTTTTTTTATTTTACCAGTACCCCGTTGGGACAGAGCTAAATCTTCGAATTTTAAAAAGTAAATCAGGAATTCGATTCCCGTTGGTGATACAGCATACAGCCCGATATGGCTTTGCAATAAGAATAGTTTGTTTGTTTTGAAAATTCGCACAAAGCTAGTCGAGGGCTATCTGTGCTAGCCGTCCCTAATTTAGCAGTGTAAGACTAGAGGAAAGGCAGCTAGTCATCACGACCCACCGCCAACTCTTGGGTTACTGTTTTACCAACGAATAGTGGAATTAACCGTCACATTATACACCCCCACGGCTGAGAGGGCGAGCATGTTTAGCGCGACGTGGGCGCGAAACCGCGACCCTCGGATTAAGAGTGCATGCCTTAACGCGCTCGGCCGTGCCAGGCCGCTGTAAGAATAAAAACAAACAAATTTACTATTAGAAGCAATGCTTACTGAATACGATGTACTTCAAAAAGACAGATAATCTAAATTATTACAAGACACTTTTGGTAAGAAAATACGGTTACAAGTAAATGGTGTTTAAAAATGGGAGAGTTCATTGTTGAAGAATACTCTTGCTTCCAGTTCGCACCTACTACGCTGTTGGGCAGTGAGGTGGAAACAGATTAAACACGTTGCTTGTTATTTACTGCGAGGCCTCTGACGTTATTTTCTCACATGTAATCTTTTAGGCAAGTCACTGTAACAAACATGACGTTTTTCGTACCATTTTGTGAGTTTTTGTGAGTATTGTCTTGCGACAACAGTGAAATAACCCTTGCAAAGATAGTGTGCAGGTGGTTTGATGCACTGCACGTAACTTGAACGTGCATTGCTAGTTTCAATTAGTTTTATGTAACCTCATTACCATTACTGTTACAATAAAAGAAGACGAGGTAAAATATACTAATATTTTGACTTTGTTGTGTGACTCTTCAACGTTGGTTTTTAACCTCGAAGAGATTCGACGTTACTGAAGTATAAGGGCATTTAATTTCCGATTTCCAAAGCGATGACGGATACGAAAATCTTTATTTTCAGCATGACATTTCCTGTTCAAACAAAAACACTTCTGTACACAGTCGTGTAGTAAACAGATGAGAAGCTCTTGAAGAGGATGTACCTAATCAAACAGATGCTCTGCAATAAAATAATGGATTAGGAAAAAAAAATATTTCTTAATGTAAGACAAGCCTAAAACGAACGATCGATATAAATGAAAAGAAGAAATAACAATTAAGTTTTCTTTACAAATAGAGAGAAACAAATAGAAACTAGTCAGTAGCAAGTGATAAGGGCCTGGCTTGCCCTAGCGCGTTAAAGTGTGCGCTTCGTAATCTGAGGGTCGCATGTTCGCGCCCGAGTCGCGCCAAACATGCTTGCCTTCCCAGTCTTGGGGGCGTTGTAATTTTTCGGTCAATCCCAGTTTTCGTTGGTAAAAGAGTAGTCCAAGAGTTGGCGGTGGGTGGTGATGACTAGCTGTCTGCCCTCTAGTCTTACATTGCTAAATTAGGGACGCCTAGCACAGATAGCCCTAGAGTAGCTTTGTGCGAAATTTCAAAATCAAAATCAAACAAAAGCAAGTGATAAATGATTATGAATAATATAAAGTAGTAATGTAAATGAGGAAACGACAAGGAAAAGAAGAGACCAGTGAAAATAAGACACAGTGGTTCTTAAGAACTCCCGATGATATATGTGTTAACCAAATAGATTAACAGTCGAGTGTAATTTATAGATTAATTAATTCTATGTAACCAATGGCTAGAACTACTTAAAACAATAAGTATATAAATGGGAAACCTACATCTGTAACGAATAACATGTATAAACTTATCACTTGGCTGCAATCTTAATTATATATTTTAATGTTAGACAAGCTTACGAGGTTCTTGTCGGTTCCAAATCAATCAACAAATATACCAACATAGAACTTTCTTTTTATGTATAAATTCTGAATGAACATGTGGTCTAAATAATTTTAAACATTATAATCTATGAGGTTTAATGAAACCACGTGTGTTAAAAAGGACCAAATCATTATTTCTTTTAAACACTGGTCATTGGCACCCAAAAAATACGCTGCTCAACAATGCATGACAAGCGAACATGTTTACAACCATTCGCGTAATTAGACTTAAAAACAAATAGTGATGCAAAAGGACTAAAAGTCGCAACTTTTAGACCACTGTCCACATTGTAGGATTACATAAATTAGCGTTAAATTATTATATGTGTATAAATCATTTGTATAGTCTTTCAAACAATGGGAACAAATTGATGAAAATCGATTATTCGGCACCAACAGTTTGATACCAAATATTTGTTAATTGTTTTTAACACACGTTACTCGAATATAGAGTTTAAATAGTGAAAATAATATTGCAACAAATGCTTATTGATATTAACAACAAAGTGTTGACTTGATAAGTGATAAAATACAAATACCACAATGAAATTAAGCAAATTATTATAAGAAAGAGAATAACAACGGTTATTGTGAACAAACTATTAGATGCAAATCGAATACGAAACAAAACTAAGGAACTGTAGTAAAGAAAACACATCTATAGGACTAGCTGAAAGGATAATAACTATCTTACTATAAAGAATATCCATAATGTATTCGAGTGTGTGCGTATGTCACTCAGAGCTAATTGGCCCGCCATGTCCAGGTCTATTAATGCGTCTTGCTCACAATCTTAGGGTCAGGAGCTCGAATCCCGGTAGCATAAACCATGCTCGCCCTTTCAGACGTGGGGACGTTATAATGTTACGGCCAATCCCACTATTCGTTGGTAAAAGAATAGCCCTAGAGTTGGCGGTAGGTGGTGATGACTAGCTGCCTTCCATTTAATCTTACACTGCTAAATTAAGGACGGCCAACGCAGATAGTTCTCGTATAGCTTTGCTCTAAGTTCAAACAAACAAATAAAATATTAAGGTGTGTAGGGGGGATAAGAAGACTTAAATAAGATCTAATCCAATTTTTTTCGCCCTCCAGTGGCACAGCGCTAGAAACCGGATTTCGATATTTCTAGTGAGCACAACACAAATAATCCTTTGTGTAGATTTGTGCTCAATTTCATAAAATAAGCCATTTCTTGCAGACTTTTTACTTCCGTTGTCTAGAAACGATAGAAAATAACAGAAAACGACGACATCAAAGACAGATAATGTCAATATTGATTTAAAAACAAAATGTAAAATAAACTTAATAACTGGAAACCCATAATAATAATGAAAAAAGAAGAACATTTTTAATAGACGACAAAGCAAAACTAAATAGATATAGTGTAGAGTTAAAGAATGTATTAGTTTCTCAATTTGAGTAATTTCTCAAATTTCATACTCACATGGTTTGCTTGTTTTTGTTATGAATTTTGCGCAAAGCTACTCTAAGGCTACCTGCGCGAGCCGTCCCTAATTTAGCAGTGTCAGACTAGAGGGAAGGCAGCTAGTCATCACTACCCACCTCCAACTCTTGGGATACTCTTTTACCAATGAATAGTGGGATTGACCGTCACATTATAACGTCCTTATGGCTGAAAGGGCAAGCATGTTTGGCGCGACGGGGATGCGAACCCGCGACCCTCAGATTACGGAGTCGCACGTCTTAACACGTTTGGCCGTGCCGGGCCTACTTCAAAAGTATAAAACAACGTTAAGAGTCACAAGGTAAGGGAGTGGGAAAGTGGGGTATTCGCGTACTATTCTTGAAGGTACAACTGTTACTAGCATAGAATTTGCTATAAACTCAATTCTGGCAAAGTGTAATTAACGGTAGGGTGACGGCTTGAGAATGTATAGAGAATTATATTAACTTTCCTAGTTTTGTTTCTAAACGAAGAAAAAGCCAATAAACAACAACAGCAACAAAATAGAAATGGTGGCGACAGATAAATATTATACCGCTAGGCGATGTAGTTCAGATCTGCAAACAAAGCTGGGTTTATTGTACTCATTGTTAGCTTTTAGAAGATATTTATGCGGATTACAATTTTCTTTTGTTGAAAGAGTTATCTCAACCAGTTGTTGTTGTTTTTTTTTAAACTAACGTATGTCACTTCTAAAACCCTGTACAGACTTTTGGAAGATCACAACTCCGGCATTTTACTTTACTAAGTTTTCGTGCTAGCCCTCGTCTTATTACTAAACATCGTTTTGGAAATTAAATCCTACATAGTTTCGCTATTGTGCTGGTTAATGCATTTTCCTTGTCTCGACTTTAGTGTTTTTACTGCTAGCGCTCACCTTTGCCCTGATGAGAATAATCTCATCCCCCCTCCAATTCTTTTTTTTTTTTTTTAACACGGCAGTTACGAGACGTGGCTGATCTTTTAATTACACATTTCTTCGAACGCGCCTAACTTCGTCTCGAATCTAGAACACCAAGTTGTGTTCTACGGAGGAGTTGCTGTGCTAAAACTGTGACTGAATTTGTACTTGTTTATTTTGAATTTCGCACTTAGCTTCACGAGGGTTATTTACGCCAGCCGTTCTTAATTGAACAGTGTAAGGGTAGAGGGAAGCTAGTCATCACCACCCACCGCCAACTCTTCTGCTACTCATTAAAGAATAGTGGGATTCATTGTCACATTATAACACCACAAGACTGAAAGGGCGAGCATGCTTGGAGTGACGGTAATTCGAACCCATGACCATCGGATAGCTAAGTCAAGCGCCCTAACCATCTGGCCATGACAGGTAGATTATATATGAATGCTTTGAAAATACCATGATGTCTTAACATTAAAACAAAACAGGTATTTTATGTAGAATCACGTAACTGAGTGGTTGTTTTTGAAAAAAAACACACACTGAGCGATCTGCAGGGAATTAAACTTCGGATTCTAATCTTGTGAAGCCATAAACTTATCGCTGTCTCAGAAAAAATATAAAATTACCTGGTGCTCCATATAAAGACCATAAGACAGCTACTGTAATTTTGCTGCCAAAAAGATAAAAAGTGTAAACAATATTAAGATAGGAAGACTAAAACCGAAATCGTTGCACATAGGACGGGAAATTTAAACCGGTTTATAAACAATACTCCGGAATACGGTTAAAGGTACTTTAGTAAAAGAGGTATACATGAAAATATTCGCGCAAATCTATATACTAACCATCCCTAATTTTGATCTGATGGACAAGAAAAAAGCGTTTATGTGAGTTCTTTTCTTGTGGCAAAGTCACATAAAGCTATCTGCTGAGCCCACCGAGGGGGATTGAATCTCTGATTTTGGTGATGTAAATCCGTAGACTTACCGCTGTACTAGCAGCAGGGAGAGAGAAGGCATGAACAAACAGTTTCTATAATTTTATAAGGAATAGAGGGAGGTTAATGAACAAACAGTTTCTATAATTTTATAAGGAATAGAGGGAGGTTAATGAACAAACAGTTTCTATAATTTTATAAGGAATAGAGGGAGGTTAATGAACAAACAGTTTCTATAATTTTATAAGGAATAGAGGGAGGTTAATGAACAAACAGTTTCTATAATTTTATAAGGAATAGAGGGAGGTTAATGAACAAACAGTTTTTGTAATTTTATAAGGAATAGAGGGAGGTTAATTGGTAATCAGACATGAACCTTAGACCCCCAGGTTCCCATTCCAGCTATTAATCTACAAAAATAGAGTCAATATAACATTTATGGGTAACTTTTATGTATTTAATTATAATTAGTGTACTAAGAACAAACTATAGACTGGTAACAAATATTATGAAAGTTGGTGATGATAGAGAATGTTTATATAATTTATTAAGCGGTATGATTGATTTAATATTACAAAATAATAAGGTAAACGAAATAAATATCTTTTCATGACAGTTTTATGGAAGGTGTTAAAAAGTTGGTCTTAAATTTTTGGTAAAAATATAGGAAGGCCACTTATTCTAGCTATCTCTAACTAAGCAGTGATGGAGTAGAGGGAAGGTAAATTAGTCAACACTACCCACCACCAACTTTTGGGTTACTCATTTACCAAAGAACAGTGGGATTGATCGTAACCTATAACGTCCCTACAACTGAAGGGGCGAATATGTTTGGTGATAGAGATACAAACCTAGGACCATATACTTGTAGTCGAGCGTTTTATGCACCAGACTACATACGGTATATATAACTTGATTATTTCCATCAAATGCTCTAATGAAAATTTTTAAAACGTTTTAAGTTCGACAGAAAAAAAAAAGAAGAAAATACTTGAAGATGTAAATGGAATCCCAGACGACAGTCTTTATTATCAAGCCACTCAATTATTATGTTGTATTTTGTTTGTGTATATCACTTCCTGGATATTAGCCACATCTAAAGCTTTGTTTTTTTGTACGTTTGAAGGAAGGAAAAGGAGATAAAATCTACTCACCATTCCAGTTTTGGCAAAATGTTTATTGTGTATACATTTGAAGATATACTTATTTCAGATGTCTTTTAATACAGAAATGAATGTCTTGTTTCTCTATTTTGTGAAGCACAGAGCCACACAGTAAGCTATCTGTCTGCGACAACCAGGAGTATCAAAACCAGAATTTTAGTGTTATGAGCTGCCAGATTAGCCGCTGGGTGAGTAAACATTTGCCAACGTAACGGTTCTACAAAAGAATTTGTTTTTGAATTTCGCACAAAGCTACTCGAGGGCTATCTGTGCTAGCCGTCTCTAATTTAGCAGTGTAATACTAGAGGGAAGGCAGCTAGTCATAACCACCCACTGCCAACTCTTGGGCTACTCTTTTACCAACGAATAGTGGGATTGACCGTCACATTATAACACCCCCAAAGGGCAAGCATGTTTGGCGCGACGCGGATGCGAACCCGCGACCCTCAGATTACGAGTCGCACGCCTTAACGCGCTTGGCCATGCCGGGCCTCTACAAAATAAAATCGTTAGACGTTAATAAAAAAATTTATTTTGTCTATTTACAGTATTATAGTATTTGAATAATAAAAATATAAAACATAAAAATGTTGTTCCTTGGTGGATCAATGTTGTGTTAATGGCTTTACAACGGTAAAATGTTGAGTTTGGATACGTACGGATATCAGTCTTAGTTGAAAACAACATCCAACCCTTTAGTTTTTTAACAAGCAAAGTTTGATTTTGATTGATTTAAAAATTAATTGATAATTTATTCTTTTTTTAAAGACAAAACAAATTTACTTTTGTTTGTGATTAGAGCTTCCAGAGGCTAGATGCTACGACTGGAGTGTCGAACACGTTTCTGTATGGTCTTATAAGACTTTAAACTATTCGATTGTGTTTGTTTGAGGCCCGGCATGGCCAGGTGGTTAAGGCACTCGACTCGTAATCCTAGGGCCACGGGTTCGGATTCCAGTCACACCAAACATGCTCGCCATTTCAGCTGTGAAAGCGTTATTATGTTTCAGTCAATCCCACAATTCGTTGGTAACAGAGTTGGTGGTGATGACTAACTGGCTTCCCTCTAGTCTTACATTGCTAAATTAGGGACGGTAACGCAGATGGTCCTTGTGTAGCTTTGCGCGAAATGGAAAAAAAAAATTGTTTGTTTTTGAATTCCGCGAAAAACTATACGTAGGCTATCTGCGTTAGCCGTCCTTACTTTAGCAGTGTTTATTCTTTGGATAATCCAGACTTTTCTGTCGGATATTAGTTTATATGAGAACAAAAGCATTTTACACAAGTGACGAAGAGAAAAAAAGCGCTTAATTAGGAACTTCAGTACTGGCGTTACTGACAAATCGAGTTTACGTTTTTTTAGAGCAGTTACCTGGTTTTGCTGTTAATGTATCTGAGGCCAATAGTTTTAAACAAGCCCAACAGACAGTGTTAGTAATATCAAAGCGCGATATGAGTGAGAGCTATTACTTGATGCTTAAAAGCAGTCTGAGAATTGGTGACGAGTGATATTGACTAACTGCCTTCCTTCTACTCTATCACTTCTAACTCAAGATCGACCAGCGAAGATAGTTTTCCAATTTGATTCCTATGGTTACAGCACATTGGGCAAAATTAGTAATTATTAATCTGAACTATTTGTTAAACATACCACAAGTAAAATTAATAGAACATTTATGTGATATTTATGTCTACAACAATTACTTTACAATTTATTTGATACATTAGGTAAACTTATTAGCAATCTACACAATATGGCATCTGTGCTCTGTCCACCACAGGTATTGAAACCAGGTTTGTAGCGTTGTCAAATTATTCATTTAATGTTTACAAAGAAAGTGTTTTCCTCAGAAACTCAGTGTTTCCTGAAGCACACAGTATGATATATAACTAGTTGTTTTAAAATTATAGCTGAATGTAATAACTTACTTACGTCATTAAAAGCTAATTTGTCGTTTCCAGATTAATGCTTGTTTTGTTTGCTTTTTGAATTTTGCCCAAAGTTACTCTGCGTTAGTCATCCCTTATTTAGCAGTGTGAGATAAGAGGGAAGACAGATACTTATGACAACCTACCGCCAAATATTAAGCTACTGTTTTACCAACGAATAGTGGCATTGACTGTAATATTATAACGCCCCCACGGCTGAAAGGGCAAATTGATAAGATAAATAAGTTTAATTATTTTAAATAAAGTACTTATAAATAGAATTATCATTATCATTCACACAACAAACTGTTAATCTTTCTGACATTTGCTACAGTGGCCCGGCATGGCCAGGTGGTTAAGGCACTCGATTCGTAACCCGAGGTCACGGGTTCGAATCCCCTTCACACCAAACATGCTCGCCTTTTCAGCTGTGGAGGCGTTATGATGTGACGAGAATTGACGGTAATAGCCGCATTCCCTCTAGTCTTACACTGCTAAATTAGGAATGGCTAGCACAGATAACTTTCACGTAGTTTTGCGCGAAATTAAAAAATAAACAAACAAATAATCCAAATTAACGTCTGTGTCAAGAGAATTCGGAAACTTACAAAAATAGAATACACATTACAATATAACTATTATAAAACAGGAAATACATTTATTCAGATTCTCAAATTGAAACAGTTTTGTATTCAGCCATGAATAGCTTGGAAATGAGTTATTTGTAACGATAAAACAACTTGTTTTAGAGAAGTTCGCGATTTTTTTCAGTCATGTGTATAATTTGACGTCAGGTCAGTTTTAGAATAACCTCCATTTAAGCTTTGTTTTGAAAACATTTGGCAGTAGTACTATGATCCATGGAACATGAGCTTTAGTTAAAATTCTAAACTTTAAAAGTTTCCTTTAGAGCCAAGCCACATTAGGTTACTTTTTGCTGTTTGGTTTGTTTTGAATTTTGCGCAAAGCTACACGAGGGCTATCTACGTTAGCCTTCCCTAATTTTGTAGTGTAAGACTACGGGGAAAGCAACTAGTCATCACCACCCACCGCCAATAATTGGGCTACTCTTTTACCAACGAATAGTGGGATTGACCGTCACATTATAACGCCCCCACGGCTGGGAGAGCGAGCATGTTTGATGTGACGGGGATGAAAACTCGCGACCCTCAGATTACGAGTCGAGTGCCTTTATCTTCCTGGCCATGCCAGGTCACCTTCTGTGAACTACGGGTTTTAGCCTTGTTTTATTTTGGACTTGTAGCCTTTTCATTCAGGGACGTATTTATGAAAAAAAAACAAAAGTTCTGAAAAAAGTTTAGAGTCCTCAAATTTCTTTGAAATATTTTTTTTATTTCTATAAATGACCTTTTATGACACATTTCAATGGTTCGTTAAATGTGCTTGAATAGCGGTGTAATAAAATTCACTTAATGGAGGCATTTTATTAAACTTTTCATTATTTTTGCATGTTAAAAATAAGAGTTCACTCAGATTAACTCATATATTTCGAAAGGAAAGAATAAAGGTTAACATCAACTCCACCTGCTTACCATATACGTTTCTAAACTTCACACAATTTAATCGATTTAGGTCAGCCTGAAGTAATATTGTCAATATGTGAACATGGATGTCAGGTAAAAGTCCAAAACGACAGATGTTTCAAACATTACTTTCAGCTAAACAATTCAAGCATTGTCGGGAAAATGTTTCAGCAAAATACGCTGCGTTATATTTGATACGGCCTCATGTTTTGGTTATAAATTATTTTATGAATGTCAAAACTAACACTTTTATTAATTTTTGATAAGAGATATAAAGAAACTGTAAAAATGCAAATAAAAGCTAAATATAAAATAAAAACAATAAACATTGAAATCAGAATGATTTGCGTTTAACAGGAGGTAGTTATATTTGAAAACGCAAACTTTTAATAGTTTGGTTCAGTTGTTGTTAAGCGTAAACGTACACAATGGGCAAAATGTGGACTGTTCATTACGGGTATCGAAACTCGATTTTTAGTGTTACACTCCTGCATCGTTACTACAGAGTCACTGGTGGAGGGAGCAAATGCGGATTTTAGGAAACTTTATAAAAAATATTAGAAATAAAATGTCGAAATTTGTACAAACGGTATCTCGCCTGTGACATAAGGAAATACTGTTTGTCTTTTTACTGGACAGAGTTATTTCTATTTAAATGCCTGTAACAAATATCTGGTGTTGTGTTACCCCCCCTGTTGGTGATGAAACGTTTAAAAAAAACGTAAAAACATGCTTAAGTTGTTTCTACAAAGGATGTGTAACGGATGAATTTTATAAATATAACAGTAAGCTAAACTACGAAAAAAATGAAACAAATGTCAAAAACAATGTAGGTTAACATACACATACCACAATACCATGGGGAAATACCATTTTAACACAGGCTGGATAGCTATGAGATGAAGACGAGTTATCCATCGTATTACACCGTCACCAGACATACAGTTAAATCACTAGCTAAATCTTCCATTCAATTTTGGGGCTTTGGTTTATTCGAACGAGTCATCTCTATTTGTCGCGTGCGTAAGGACGATGTGCTTTGCTGAACACATAAAAAGGGGCAGAAAAACAATGATCTTAGTGCTATTACAATAAAAATTACGCTGCATAGCAACAGGCGAAAATCAAACCACCATGCATGATACGATGTGTGTCTGAATGAGATGAACGCTCTAATTATTGGACAGGCTTTATTTGTTTAAGAGGAAAGCAACTTTGAGCTATCTGTTGTGTCCACTGCAGAGAATCGAAAGATAGATTTTATAGCTTTATGTCTTCAGACTTCTGCTGTCCTTTTACAAATAGAAGATATTTGCAGATAGTGGAAACAGTGTTGTGTGATATCAAACAATAATAGTGTGGTGTGATATTAACAGTGTTTGATATCAAACAATAATATTGTGGCAAGATATCAAACAATAAGAGTGTTGTGTGATATCAAACAATAATAAAAAGAAATTAGGATATTATTTTATTAATGTCAGGAATATCCTTTTTTCTGTTTCACTAGATTTGACGCTACACGTCTAATTTAAAATTTGTACATGAAGAGCCGTGAACGTTCTAGCAATAAGTAATAAAATGAAATTCTTGTTAACAATAAAACTTAAATTTCAGTTGTAAATTATAAATTTCAAATATTAACTGCAAAATAATGACAAACTGTTATACGGTACTGTCACTACAATGTGAGTAAATATATTTACTGTTGGCCTTGTAGATGATGGAGAACCAAACTTAAGTTTTCATCTGCAAATTAAAACTAGAATAATACAATTTTTGCTACTTTACAAGTAATTAGTTGAATTACCTGTTCCTTGCACAAGTGTCCAAATCGCTTGAAATTGGTGTTTAAAAACACAATTAAATTACTGTTAAGGCATTTATCTAAAAAAAAAAGTCAATTTTAATAACATTTTAATTTTTATTTAAACATATTATTTTCAAAACAAAATTTAAACAATACAGCTTATAGTTTTTTGGTATGCCACAATGGCTGTTACTTCTTCTTCTGACAAGAGGCTTTGATGAGTTTCAACTTTTGAGTATCCTACATAGGAGTTACTGCAGGAGTAACAAAGCTCCTTTAGAAACAATCGAGTAATCTTTAAACTTTGGCTTTGTGGCTTATTAATTACCACTGCAAAACAAACTGTAACTAGGAACTCTAGGCTTCTAAATTTAAAGAGGTAAACGCTTTGTAGTAAAGGAATTCTTGAACTAAAAAGATCTTCACCTTTGACATAAGTAGTTGCAGTTGTTGCTTCAATAACACGTGGTAGTAAAGTCTTGATAACTATCTCGTGAAATTACATAATTTTAGAGCATAGAGATCTCTCTACAACATTGGTGAACCAACTTTTAACACCAGAATGTGTCTTGGCATCTTTAGTGGTTCAAGAGAACTTAAGAATTAAACTGAGTAACTTACAGTATCATCCGTAACTAGAGCACTGACAGGAAACTTTTGTTATGATTGATCGTTTCTGCCGGTAACAGTATCATTATGAGATTCACGGATTTCTCTTTCATACAATCATTAATAATTTTGTCAAATATTAAGCAACGTTATTTTCCTCTAGTTCTTCTGAATTCTTAAGTTTCCCCAGTTGTGAGGAATAATAATGTAGTTGTTTGAATGGTTGATTGGAAACATTCCAACACAAAACTAATAAGTTTTTGTATTTATCCCTTTGTATTTTACACTACTAAAGGTCTTAAAAACAAGACAATTAAAATAAGTCAAAATTAACGTGTACATTACACGTTAAACACAACCAACATTGTTGGCCTAACAACAATGTCGTGATAGCTTTGTTGCTAAACAATGATGTATATTGTAGAGTTTTACCATAAGGAACGAGACACGAACATAACTAAATTAAAACCAAAAAATTAGTTTTTGTGGGAAACCTGGTGGGAATTTTCCTCCTTCGTGTTACTTCTGGAGACCGTAAGAGTCACCATGCTAAATATGGTGGTGCTTGGTAAAATAATGTGCGAAAAGTTAGCGTAGAAAGAAACATACAAATTCGGGTAAAGACGGGTACGGGATTGTAAGGGGGTTGCAGTTGAATGTTAGGTTATAAATTAGTTTAGGTATAAAGCTGTTTTTTATATTAATGTAGTTGTTGTATACGTAGGGCTTCTTTGATTTTGCGATTGTTTATATTCGTTTCCCTACTTAGTATCTGGGAGTTTTCTATGGTCATATTGTGTTTTTTTTTATTTGCACTATTCAGTAGCATGTGGAGGTGTTTTTTTTTCTTTGAATTTAGTTTCCATTTCTCTGCTTGTTTCTCCAATATAGAATTCGTGGCAGTTGTTGTATTGTGTTTTATAAGTAATGTTGGTGTTGTGTTTGTGACATAATTTTTATACAGTATGGGCTATAGTTTTGTACCCTGTTTTTGAATAAATTTGGTGTTTACTGGAATGTTATGTTTTGTCGTAAGTTTTTATCAAATGTTAGCATTTTTTTTCGCTGATGTCGCGATGGTATGCAGCAGTAAAAGGTTTTGTAGTTTGTTGTATCTTTGGATTTATTATTGTTTGCGTTGTTGATCTAGGTGTGTGCGTAAAATTCTAATAGCTACTTAGAATGCTAATGGGAATGATTATCACTTTTGTAACGTACTTACAGCTGCAATAAGTGTGGAGCTTGTTAAACGGCACAACTTTAAACCTTTCAACCTGCAAATTGATGCGCTGATGACTGGGTCACACCCGACCACATCAGAGCGAAGTATAAAAGCAAATGTGAGAACAGAATTTATACAAAGAAACAGATTAATACTGAGTAAATGCGAACAAATAAATTTCTTAAGATATGCTTAGAGAAGCTAAATATATTCTGTGAATGAATATTCACGATATTAAAAAACAGGTAGGTTTAAGAAATCTTGGTAGAAATGAAACCCTATAATATAGGGTTATAAGGTTTCTATTTCGTTTCTGTGTATGTATATATTATAATTTATTAATTAATGTATCAAAGGGTACGTTTCAATGGAGTCGCTTTCACGAATCCATTTGCAGTATTATTTCTCGTCACAAATAATATATTACGTTTATGGTCCAATAAACTTTCAATATGTCGTCGTTCGGACATCACAAAAACATATTTTTTTCACAAAAGTTTATTATTTGATCGTTTTTTAATTTCGCGCAAAGCTACACGAGGGATGTCTGCGTCAGCCGTCCCTAATTTTGCAGTGTAAGACTAGTTGAGGAAAGGCAGCTAATCATCACCACCCTCCGCCAAATTTTGGGCTACTCTTTTACCAACGAATAGCGGGATTGACCGTGTCATTATAACATCTTCACGGCTATAAAGTATAAAGAAAATAATCTAAAAATACATTGCTTGTCTAGATTAAAATTAAGAAAAGATAGAAATTTTACCGCTTATCATAAGTCTCATTTAGGTCAGTGATAGTTTATTTTAGAATAAAGCTATAATAAACTCTCTGATGTGTCTACTGTGCAGAACAGACAAACCCCTCGATCTTAGTGTTGGAAGACAGTAAACGTATCCGCTGTTCCACAGGAGAAACGTTGCTTGTCACCTAATGCAACAAAAATATATTATTTATACGTTTACCAAAATGTACCATAATTCGAAAATATTTGACATTTGCGAAGATAAGAAAAGTCGTATTTAGTTTATTAAAATGCCGTAAGTTTTCACTGAGAAATCTTCCCATAGTAATCTATTGTTTATACTTTCTATATGTATCAAATATAAGGTTTACAGTCAGTGTTAACATATTGTATAACAATTACATAGTTTAAATTCTAGTAACTGTTTGTTTTTAAGCGTAGAACTACACACTAGGCTATTTGTGCTGCATCGAAGTCATGATGTTAGCGCTTATATATCTTCAGGCTCACCGCCGAACAACTTCGAAGAATCACATAAATAAAAAACTTGTTTGTTTTTGAATTTCGCACAAAGCTACTCGAGGGCTATCTGTGCTAGCCGTCCCTAATTTAGCAGTGTAAGACCAGAGGGAAGGCAGCTAATCATCACCACCCACCGCCAACTCTTGAGCTACTCTTTTACCAACGAATAGTGGGATTGACCGTCACATTATAACGCCCCCACGGCTGGGAGGGCGAGCATGTTTAGTGCGACTCAGGCGCGAAACCGCGACCCTCGGATTACGAGTCACACGCCTTACGCGCTCAGAATAGTGTGCCTCTCATATTAAACCTTTTCTAGTGAAATCACTTAAAACACGTATATCAAATAACGCATTAAAACTGGCAATAATCCGATGTTGAACTGAACAAGACGATTGACTAATTTTGAGAGTTCGTCCAACATCCGTCCTTTATAGTCAATGAAATGAAAACGTATTTAAGCTATCACTTAAACAGGAAACTTCTAACATAATAAGGTGATGTTCTATCCTTAAAGGTTCATTAATTACAGTTTATAGAATGAAGATAATTGAGTATATCCCACTACTAACACAAGTAGAACCCACGTAGAAGCTGTAAAAATACACAAACTAATACAATTGTATCACACATCTTAAATAGATAAGTAAAGATAAAGGAAAAAGTACGTTTTCTTATCTCAGTGATACAAATGCGATAAAACTTTCGTTTTTTTACGTAACTTGCTTTATTTCAGTTTCATCTGCATCCATTATTTAACGTGTGATGAACGGTAAAACCTGGAGAAATAATTGTTTTTTAAATTACCAATATCACCAAAACTGATATCCCGTATGAAACAATGCTTTAAACATTATGGATAAATTTATTCAAGAAATGTTTGAAATATTCAATATCTAGTGTGACCTCCACGGTCTGTGACACACTGCTGACACCGATTTGGCACACTTCGAATCAGTCTGTCGATGTTATCTTGGAGTATGGCAGCTTACTCGTCTACCAGTGTTTGTCAGAATTTCTCTACATTCTAAGGAAAATACTAGCGCTCACTAACACATCTCGACAACATATCCCAAGAATGTTCAATCGGGTATAAATCTGGAGATATGGTGAGTCACTCAAAAATCTCTGTTCCTTTCTCATCAAGGATAATTTGTTTATTATTCTGTGAGTGGAAGACAACATATTATGGATAAGCATTTAGTCATCTTTAGTGAGATGTAGTAAGAGACAAAATACTCAGGATAATTTGTTTATTATTTTGTGAGTAAAGACAACAGATTAGGGATAAGCATTTAATCATCTTTAGTGAGATGTAGTAAGAGACAAAATACTCAGGATAATTTGTTTATTATTTTGTGAGTAAAGACAACAGATTAGGGATAAGCATTTAATCATCTTTAGTGAGATGTAGTAAGAGACAAAATACTCAGGATAATTTGTTTATTATTTTGTGAGTAAAGACAACAGATTAGGGATAAGCATTTAATCATCTTTAGTCAGTCTTCATGACATAGTAATGTAAGATGTACGATTTCAAACAACTTGCTAAACATATTTTTGCCATTTGAAGTATTCGCTCAAGACAAAAACAAACTGCCAACCCTGATTTATTTTCTCGCGCGTACTCAGTTTGCTTTAATTACTTCTTTCAGAATGTTATTTTAATTCTTGTTTGGCTCAGATAGAATTAGGTACACAATGTTTGATTGCAGTTTGTTTTTGTTTTCGAATTGGTCAAATGCATTTTTATGAGATTGAGATCTGGTGAAAGCCATTCCAGAGCTTTTATGGTGGATTTATTCAAGAATTCCAGAGTTTAGTTGGGTGAATACTTTCAGTCACTGTCGTGTTGGAAGATAAAATTCTTCCAAACAAGCTGCGAGAAATTTGTGCTGGAATTCTTTGGATTCCTTTTGATGTATTTTGGGAAATTTTAGTAGAGAAAATCGTGTCAGGTAATTGGTTTTAAAAAAGAAAGATCTGGCATTTTCCTAAACTGGAAAGCTCAGTTATATTGTTTTCCTCTTTTCACTCCGATCAAGTAAAGGAAATATTTTGGTAAAGTTGAGAGAAAGCTTATATATATATGTATATATATAGTTAGTGGTGGGAATGTAGTTAGTATTTACTGACAAAGAGAGTTGGCGAATGTCAGGTTCGTGGATAGTGAGGTAGAGTAGAGACCGAGGTGATGATGACTACTTTGAAGATCGTGGATAGTGAGGTAGAGTAGAGACCGAGGCCGGTGAGGACCGTGATGATGACTACTTTGAAGACAAGAAGCAAGACGACGGTGATCAACATCGTATATCTTAATAAGACAGAGTCACCTATTGGGTAGGATATAAAATCTAATGCCATGTCTTGGTTCATAGGATTCAAGAGTGTCAGGGAAACAAGGGAATCCTGAGAAAACTCACTTTTACAGAACACACACCAAATAATGTACTTGTTATTTGCCCATAGCTAAAAATGAAACAAGCATAAATGGGTTAGCAAATTTTAGTGGCGTTAAGTATTTATTGTATGGAGACATTGTTTTGTATGATGTCATGGTGTGAAGGGTGGCAGTTAGAGGGTTTCTCGTTTCTATTGTATTATAATATTGGAACGCTAAGGATGCTAGTCTATTGTTTATTGTCTATACATTGCATGATTTGGGTACGTAACTCACTGGTATAAATTTTGGAAGTGTTGAGGTTAGTTTAAGAACTCTAATCTGGTGTATTTGTGATCAGTAATTATTTCTCTTGGCTATGTTGAAGGTGACTTGGCATCCATACTCGATTGACTAGAGAACGTATGTGGGCTGGACATGTTGAAGGTGCCTTGGCATTCGTACTTGATTTGGGAACGTTCATAAGCCAAACGTATTTTTATTATTGTTTCGTATTTCCAACACTTTAATGATGGATAGATGTACGCGCTTTAAACGTTCAGCACATGTAAGACGGCTGTCAAAAGCTATACCTACAAATTCTTGATTACGAGAAACCTGCTTGAAATAAAAATGTATTTCAAAACAGCTGGTATGGGATACCTTCACACCTAACAACCTGGCAGAACAGCTGGTATGGGATACCTTCGCACCTAAGAACCTGGCAGAACAGCTGGTATGGGATACATTCACACCTAACAACCTGGCAGAACAGCTGGTATGGGATACCTTCACACTTAAGAACCTGGCTGTGGAGCTGTTTCGGTATTGTTTAATTTGATTTTAACTTTTTTAACGTTTTGGAGGCGGTCGCTATGGCTGTGTCAGAATATAACTCTTGTCCTTTTAAGTAGGTTAAGATTTACCCTGTAGTTTTTTATAACAGTTAACTATAGCATGAAGGGATCCTTAAATTCTACCAACAGCTATCTGGCGGTTTCGAGAAGGGCTTGAAACAGCTTGAAATACGTCGAAGTATTGTGAGAAATATTTATATATATGTTAAGTTCGGAAAGAGGACATTATTAACAAAGACAATACAAAGAAGTGAAGAGGGGATGGATTCCTCCCATTCAACTCTTGGCATAGGATCTACAGATCCCCCTCATCCCTAAAAGACCCCATGCCCCATATCGGCCCTTTGTTTTTTATTTTGTACCAACAGTCGTTGGTTTTCCCACCTTTGCTTCAAGTTAATATCAGTTACATTTCTGGTGTTGGTTTTAGTTTATTTTATAGTTTTTCATTTTCTAAATTTATTATTTTTTTACTTTTTTTTACTTATAATTTCCTGACATTAAGTCCACCAAGACATTCAAATCACGAGAGGGGCGAAGAAAATGAATATTTCTGAGCGCCGTCGATTATATCTGTCCTGACGCATCGGCTTGGGGTCAGATAAATTCAAGCCGAAATCCCTGTCACGAGCTATTCTTCTCTGTTCTGAGCAGTGGTCCGGCATGGCCTAGCGCGTTAAGGCGTGCGCTTCGTAATCCGAGGGTCGCAAGTTCGCGCCCGAGTCGCGCCAAACATGCTTGCCTTCCCAGCCGTGGGGGCGTTATAATATGACGGTCAATCCCACTATTCGTTGGTAAAAGAGTAGACCAAGAGTTGGCGGTGGGTGGTGATGACTAGCTGGCTTCCCTCTAGTCTTACACTGCAAAAATTAGGGACGGCTAGCACAGATGGCCCTCGAGTAGCTTTGTGCGAATATCCAAAAACCAAAAAACCAAACCTTTTCTGAGCCTTGAGGGACTCCTGGTGTTAAATGGTTGAAAGATGGTGTTATGTAAATATCGTGTAAATGTTGTCGAGAGTGTTATGTAAATGTTATGTAAACGACAACCATGTCTAGTGTTATGTAAATGTCATGTAAATATCATGCATATGTTATGTAAATATAATGTAATGTCGTATTTGAATTCCCATATTTATTATTTATAATTCTATATTTATATTATTGTTTCGAGGTTTAAATCGGTGAAATTTAAAATAATATTTTAGAATTTATTAAAATTCATTTAGAGTTATTCATGTAGAAAATTTTAAAACTAGATAGATTGATCACTTGTATTGGCCTGGTGTTTGTACTGTGGAATTCTGGGAAGTCACGCGAATAGTATACAAACAGATGACGATGCGAGGGAAAGAAATCATCCACTTTTACTCGGGTCAAGAAGTAGGTCATCCATTTTATTAGTTTCAGGAAGTTTGTCTTGTTTGAGAAAGTTTAAACTGAATTTGTGAATAGAGCTAGATCGACTAAAGCGGTGAAAATTTTTATTCCGTCAACCTTTACAATTCAGTCGGATTACGGATCATATCGAAAGTCAATAGGAATTGGACTGTGAACTTTTGTTTGAAATTACCCATTCAAACTTCGAAAATTTCTCCGTGGGACTGAATTCAACGCCTAGATTAGAACTTTGGATTTCGGATTTGGACACTTATCCTGGATCATATTATTAAGCACAGGCCAGTACTTTTTTGTATTGTAAGTTGTTTTGATGGTTGAAATTGGATATCTGTTACTGCCATTAGATAATATATTTTGTGTCTATCACGTAAGTAGATAATTATAATAAATTAAACAAGCTGCTATCTGTGTCTTTCTGTTGCGTTCAGTCCACATAAAAACGTAACAGATGGCAACCTGAGATATTTGTCACTTACTTTCATATTAAGAAAACGGAATCTAAGAGCATTGTGTCAAATAGAGTTATAGAGAATTTCTTTTTACTTCTAGCTACAATAGTAGCTTGATTATTGTTAAATACTTTATGGCACGAAAAGTAGCCAATTGTCCTGTCTCAGGTTTACAATTTTTCATTTAATCACGGGACGTCTTCTGTTAATCTGGTTTTATCATGAATTTTCCTTTTAAACGTCTTTTTGGAATGAGGTTGATTATTTTTGCATTGAGTTTTCAGAGGTGAAATGTGCTATTTTCACTTGAAATGCAAGATGTCATTTTATTTGCTTTCAAGATCGTTTTTGTAAATTGTTGTGGTGACTGGATTATGTAAGACTGTCTAATAAAATATTGAAGGATTAGGTAAGAGACTGTCTAATAATGTACTGAAAAATTATGTAAGAGATTGTTTGATACGGTATTGGAAGATAAACTACGAAACTGTCTGATAAGTTACTTTCATATTAAGTAAGAGACTGCGAGATGAAGTACTGAAGGATTAAATAAGAGGCTGTCTAATAAAATAATGAAGGATTAGATAGGAGACTGCCTGATAAAGTACTCAACGAACAGGTGAGAGACTGGCTGATAAACTATTAAAGAATTAGATAAAAGACTGTCTGATAAAGTGCAAAAGAACTGGGTAAGAGACTGTCTGCAAAAGTATTAAAGAATTTGGTAAGAGACTCTCTCTCTGATAAAGTATTTAATGATTACGTAAGAGACTGAGTGATGAAGATTAGGTAAACGACTGTCTATTAATTTATTGAAGGATTAGGTAAGAGACTGCCTGATAAAGTATTGAATTGTTTTGTTTGTTTGTTTTAAATTTTCGCACAAAGCTACTCGAGGGCTATCTGTGCTAGCCGTCCCTAATTTAGCAGTGTAAGACTAGAGGGAAGGCAGCTAGTCATCACCACCCACCGCCAACTCTTGGTCTACTCTTTTACAAACGAATAGTGGGATTGACCGTCACATTATAACGCCCCCATGGCTGGGAGGGCGAGCATGTTTAGCGCGACTCGGGCGCGAACCCGCGATCTCAGATTACGAGCGCATGCCTTAACGCTCTCGGCCATGCCAGGCCCTAAAGTATTGAAGGATTAGGCAAGAGACTGTCTAATAATGTATTAAAGGAATAGGTAAGAAAATCTTTTATATACTAAAGGATTAAGGATACTACCTATTAAAGTTTCTATGTAGGCCTGGCATGGACGAGCGCGTTAAGGCGTGCGACTCGTAATCCGAGGGTCGCGGGTTCGCGCCCGAGTCGCACTAAACATGCTCGGCCTCCCAGTCGTGGGGTTGTATAATGTGACGGTCAATCCCACTATTCGTTTGTAAAAGAGTAGCCCAAGAGTTGGCGGTGGGTGGTGATGACTAGCTGCCTTCCCTCTATTCTTACACTGCTAAATTAGGGACGGCTAGCACAGATAGCCCTCGAGTATCTTTGTGCGAAATTGCAAAAAACAAACAAGTTTCGAAGTATTAGGTAAGAGACTGTGATAAATTATTTAAAAATTAGGTAAAAGTCTGTATAACGAAGTGCTGAAGGATTATATGCCCAAGCATTTCCACAGAGTTTTTGTTGTGTTAGATATGAGCAGTGATAAGTTTTGATTTTTCACCTTCCATTGTCCTTCGAAAGTTCTTTAAAATCTAATTATTGATTTTTCCTTAACACTTTTGTCCAGTACTGTTGGGTCTTGAAGACTTTGATTTTAGTTTCTCTAACGCGTGTATCTAAAAGAAAATTTTACCAGTGTAATTACTGGGCTATGAAGAAGTGGACATTAACTACAGTAAGTAGAAGTTTATTTTAGTGTGAGATGACAAGAATCTCTGCGCGTGAGGCTTACGTGAAGACTGGTCCAGTGCGCAGCACGCGCGAATCGTTCTCGTTCTGATGATGATCGTGCCTATGCGGTTTCTTCGCTTCACTCGGAGTGGCATCACCGCGAAAGACGGAGCACCCAACCTTGAAGAAACTGTCATGACGATAAACCAGCGCACCCGAAATTGGACAGCAGCCAAACCTATCGAAAACCTGTCACAGTCAGAAGAAGTGTGTCTCAAAAAGTTCCTAGATTTCAACACAACATCAGAAGGTACGAAAATAAAACCTAAGTTAAATAAATGCTGAATTACTTAGTATTTCATAAAAAAAACAATAAATTAGTGTTTATAAAAAAGAAAAAATTGTTTATTCAAATAATAATTTCTCAAGTGTATGAGATATAAGCTGGGTTACGAGAAATAAGTTATTCTGTGTTTAATGGATACTAACCGAACATTTTCTCAAAATAACAAAATCTGATTAAAAGCAGTATAATTTTTCCCCCATAGCTTCCATAGTTTCTTATTGATATTAGGAAACAGACTCATGGATCTAACTGGATTGCTATATTGTTCGTGAAACCACCCAATGCTTTAATCAAAATTAAAGTTAAAAAATAATTTTACGAATCAAAGCATTAAGCACACAACATGGGGTATTTAATCTAAACATAACTTATTTTATTTAACTTAGATATGACATATTCATGTTACTATACCTACATTATTTATTATTATAAATTGAAATATCAGGCATCGGTCAGTTTGTTTTTAAGTTTAAATTTTTCCACAGCCAATAGTTAGCCGGCCATGTGGGACTAATATTAATTGTTTGAGTTCTTAAAATTTAATTTATTTTCTCGCAATCAAAGGTGAAAACCAAGAACTCTCCCGGTTTCTTAAAAAAAAATTTTCTTCATATAAACACGTGTAATTAGCTCTGAAATAAGTTAAGAGTTATTATGATGGAACCACGAGCAAAAGCCTGTATTTAAATAAACAATTCAGAAACACTCTGTGAGCCATTATGCCGCGACATGAGAAAACAAGATTAATTAATTTTAACTTCTAAGGCTTCAAATCTTTGTTTAAAATTTAAATTTACATATTCTCCTCCCCCGGTGGCACAGCGGCATGTCTACAGACTTACAGCTTTAGAAACCGAATTTTTACGTCCGTGGTGGGCAGAGCACAGATCGCCCATTGTGTAGTTTCGTGCTTTACTTCAAACAAACAAACAAAATATAAGTTATATCATACTTTGTCACTGATAATAAGGTTAACACGATAGAATTGTTTGTTTCATTATTTTTGAACACAACAATACACAATGAACTATCGGTTCTCTGCCCTTCCCATTGCAGGTATCTAAACTCGCTTTTTAGGGTTATTAATCTTAGTGTTTATCCCCAAATCGCCTATGGGGGCAATAGGCAGAATAAATACTGTATTTCCTCCAACGTAAGGAAATAACAAAATGATCTTTAACCACTGTTAACTAACAGTTATAGATATGTTTGTACTTAAGCACAAAGCTACGGAATATGTGCATGCGCAGTATCTACCGCTGGGATCAAACCTCACATTTTAGTGTTATAAGCCTTAAATCAAGCAGTGGGGCAATGAAATTGCGGAGCGTGCTCAGTAGTATATCGCAGCTTGAACCTTAGACGTTTTCAATCCTCAGATCAGTAAAATGTCTAATGCTTGTGTTCTGCTTACCTTTTCGTCGTTTCAGTTCGGATAGCTCCCCACAGTGGCACACGCTAGAATCCGCGTTTCGGTACCCATGGTGAGCAGATTGCAGATAGTCCATTGTGTAATTTTCTGTTTAACTGAAAAACAGCTATAGATCAGATGATTTCCACGTTTAACGGTGAAAGTCTTGAGAAGTCGTAAAAGAAATCACATTCAACGTTAAAGGTTTTTCAGTCGTAATAGTAATTCACGTTATCTTCGGACAATTGAACAAAACGAAGTAAGTGTAGTCATAATCAGACACTTGAGTCTGTGTGCGGCAAACACAAGAAGAAGCACTTTCTGTATTATTTTGGAAGATAATTAAATGTTTTTGTTGAAGTTTAAATATATATATGTAAACATACGAAAGACTAAATTACATCAATATGTTTGCTGGCTCTAAAACACATTATTCAAAATTATTAATACAAATAAGTGATTCAGCGAAGAAATCGTTGATTCAAAAGATTAGCTGGATATTAAATCATTTGATATCGAAACGAAACAAAAGGCCTCATAGATTAATTTACTCTAATTCTGCCTACAAAATTCCAAGTGCTGCGGGTATTGAGGATTCCCTCTTGGTTTTTTTTATACTTAAGTTTTTGACATTCCTTACAAGATGAAGCACGAGAGATATTGAAACATCCGGGAAGTCTGTTATGCCATAATACATTTGTATTAGACCTGTTGCATTTTAAATCTTTATTCTAATTCTTCAAAGTCCCTAAGGAAATAGATTGTGACTCTACTGTTTTAAAATGTTATAAGTCTAATACTAGTGGCCTATGACAAATATAATAGTATTCATTCTTCGCTTATTGTTGCATTACAGTGAATACTACTTTAAAAATAATATAAAAATAATATAAATACTGAATTATCTTGCTGTTTTTTTAATAAATAAATTCCATCAATATGATGAATTGCTGAAAGAATAAAGTTTATGGGAAAGTTCGGAAGATAGGGAGAAAAAACAAAGTAATTATAATGAGTTAATATCAGGAAACCTTTTTGTAGTCTGTCGTTCCCCCGAAAGGAGGCTGAAAGCCACATGGAGAAGATATCCGTCTTAATCAATCGTACCTCAATACATTAGTGTATTGTCTGCCATTTAGTCTGTAGACAATAAAGTGATGTCAAATAAGTGACGCTTAAGCTGCAATTTATACTGTTGTGATGTCAGTAAAATGCGCGCATGCCATGAATCACGAAAAGAATTATGCAGTCAGTAAAGTATAACAGAGCATGAATATGAACTTCACAGGCAAGAAATAAAAATACTTGTTGCACGTAATTTTGGTTTTACTTATTCTTGATGCAGAACGTATCAAGTGCACTGAGCTAACTTTGTTTTATGACACGTGGTGTTTGGAGTGCTATCTTATTACTCTTTCGGACTTTTACTTTGTCGTCGGAAAAAGTTCCCAGTGGAAAACTGCCGACACTAAATTAAAATAAGTTTATTCCTTATTTTTAATGAGCGATGTCAAATTAGCTTCCAGTTACAACAGTGAGTGTATTTTAAGGTAGTTAATATTCATTTAACTTTATCAGTGACAAGCAATCGGCTTTTAATATGAATGTAACGAAGTACGAATATCAAAGTAAGATAATTATTTGTGTCTATTTAATACTTTACTTAAACCATTTGGTTTTTCTGCTAAATTTTTTGTTTTTTCTACAACTGACAAACGTGCATAATGGATATTGAGAAAACGTCTTGGAACAATAGGCGTATGAATTATTACTTTCATGTTTGAACTTTCGAAACATTTCTCACATTTCGGCGACTGTCGTTTCTTTGGTTTGATGTTCCATTCTTGAAGTGTATTTATTTTTACAAGTCTTTCGATTTTTTTTTGGTTGTTTACAATTAAGCACAAAGCTACACAATGGGTTATCTGTGCTCTGCCCATCACGGGTATCGAAACCCGGATTTTAGCGTGTAAGTCCGCAGACATACCGCTGAGCCACTGGGGGGCGTCTTTAGATAATCGTCAGTTAGTTATTCCCATTATAAGCACAGCTATTGTATGGAAAAAAATATTTGGTTCGATTTTAATGTTGTTTTTGATGGGCCGTTTTTGTGATACATAAAGTACGAAGAACTATATTTTGTCACGCGAATTAACGTACTAGGCGGTTATGTGTCTTAGAAACTTTTGTTCCCCATGATCATTCTTGACCACTCCTTTTCGCTTTTATACGACCTGAGATGGACATGAATTTGAAATAAACACAGAGTTATGTGATGTGGTGGTTTCTTTTACGGCTTAATGTCCCATTAACGGTATTGCTGAGGTATAGAGAATAATTTAGAATCCAAAGAGCCAACAAAGCTCTTCAGTTAAAGTTTTGTAACATTCGAAAATACAAAAAATAAAAGGTTACTTTAAAGAGAAAACATCGCCAATGCATTGGTTAAGGAATGCGGTGAGACAAACGTTTCGATTCTAGAAATAAACGACTTTATAACGACAAAATGTTGTTTTTAATTTATTACATACTCGTCGTTTCGCTTTACAACTTTATTCAGTTTCGGTTTGCGTTTTAGCGAACGCTTCTGTAGAAACTGTAAAGCGAAACGATCAGTGCCTAACTAAATAACAACAACATTTGGGTGATACAAAGTCGTTTATTTCTAGTGTTAATACAGGGTGGTCGCTAGAAAAGCGGAAAATTTGAGGGTCAGATGAGATCATGAATAAAATGCGTGCTTACTCATTTATATTTTGATTTCTTTACATCATGAATAAAATGCATGATTTTAATATCATTTTGAGCATCTATGAGTGTAATATAACATATGCCTTTAAAAAAACTTTGTAAAAATTATTCTTTGTAAAAATAAATAGCTATTTGACAAATTTTCCGCTTTTCTAGCGACCACCCTGTATGTTTTCTATACACCAATATGCAACTTTCGAAATTAGACGTTTGGCTCAAATAACGACTAGTTATTTTGACTTACACAGTTCCTTTGTTAGTTTTTCAGATAGTCACAAATTAAGCTGTTTTAATGATTTTGTACTACATTAATACACAAATTAATTTTAATAGCACTAGTTTTAAATACTGTAAAGCCGGTAACGTTTGGTTTTGCACTAAAAGGAAATGCAACTTATACGTTAAATCCACAGAACTATTTAATTCAACCATTTTGCATCATGTATTTTTTTTTCACTGCGCGCTATGAAAAGATAAGTAAAGTTGTAGACTTAACCTGAATTATTACTTCAGTTAATTTAATTATAGTTTTCAACCGCAATATGCATGAATTGATTGATTGGAATCAAGCACAACATTACACAATGGGCTATCTGTGCTCTGCCCACCACGGGTATCGGAACACCGGTTTCTAAAGGTATGAGTGCGCAGACATACCGTTTTGTCACTGAGTGCGATATGTATGGTCTTCAAACTGTTGATAAATAATACAGTTATATTAATTATTTGTGGATATTGTAGCTAAAGTAAAAACTAGTTTCACATATGGTACACAGTGTTGATCAAATAACTGGCGGCTCGTGCAGAGTGACACTTTACATTAGCACTAATTACCAATAAACTATTTACTACAGGAAATCGAATCCTGGATTTTAGCGTTGCAAGTTCATAAATTTACTGTTGTCATACTGAGAGACTGGTTCAACAAAAGTTGAATAATCCAATATCAGTATGCGTCAGTAAAATGATTTAGTCATATATAACATTAAAATATATTATTTAAAATATTGTGTTTTAAACATTAAATGACGTTTTAACATCAGTGGCGCTTACTTCAATACCCAATGACAAAATACATTATTTAAAAGGTTGATGTAATTTTCACTAGCAAAATTTTTGCTCAAAAGAAGAATTTTCAATTTTAGAACGTGCTAGTTTGACGATTGTACAAGTTTCAATGTAAGAAAAACACAAAAGATTGTTTCTTATTCTTAAGCAAAATATATTTGTAACTTTTGGGACCTCATATGGTCTTCCGTCTAAACAAGATACAGTAATAAAACTTCATGAAGTTTTCTGTAAATCTCACGTAATGTTATATCTGTTCTTCATAGTGAAGCTAGATGGTGACTTCAGAGTATCATTCAAGAGACTGTATTAGCTTGTGATGTTTTCTGTAAATCTCACGTGATGTTATATCTGCTTTGAAGTCACCATCTCGAGTATCATTGCAGAGACTGTATTAGCTCGTGGTGTTTTCTGTAAATCTCACATGATGTTTTATCTGCTCTCCACGGTGGAGCTAGATGGTGATTTCAGAATACCATTTCAGAGACTGCATTAGCTCATGATGTTTTTCTGTAAACCTCACATGATGTTATATTTGCTCTCCACGGCGGAGCCACATATTTACTTCAAAGTATCAATTTGATATTTACATTATTTTAAAAACCATAAACAAACAAAATAAACAAAAAATGGAAGATAACTGTTTATGTCAATTCACTGAAAATGAATTACATCTTAAATTACGATGATAAATTAGGTACACGACACATTTTAAACATTTAGCCAATCGCATTACTCTTTCTTTTAACACATTTTTTATTAAAAGGAAGAAAAACAGTAATTCCGTTTTTTAAATGGCATGACACAAAATTTTATTTGTTTGCATTGTTTATATTTTATCAGTAAGTAAGAGAAACAAAGAGGAAAGAGAGAGTTATAAGATAGGCCATACCATAAAAACAGAGCTCTATACCATCAGATACCTGATGGCCATAATGAAGAAACATATGTGGTCATTTTGGACACAAATAACGGCAAACAAACATTTTAATAAATTGAGTGAGTGATAAGTGGCCAAAAATGTTTTGCAATAATACAAATGATGCGATACGGAAAAAAGAAATACGTAAGAGCATGAAAATTTGCTGTTGTAAGATAAACTATCTGGAAACTAAAAAATACTTTGTTCTTATAATATGTAAACGAAATACTTTAACTTTAGATACACAAAAAGCAGAAGTGAGAAAGGAATGCAAAGAGGATTTGAATATCATATCGATTGTTTGTTGAATTTCGCGCAATGCTACAGGAGAGCTATCTGTGCTATCCGTCCCTAATTTAGCAAAGTAAGAGTAGACAGAAGCCAGCTAGTCATCACCACCATTGTCAACTATTGGGCTACTCTTTTACCAACGAACAGTGGAATTGATCATAACGTTATAACGCCCTCGCGGTTGAAATGGCAAGCATTTTTGGTGCGACGAGGATTCAAACCTGCAACCCTCAGATTACTAATCGAGCGCCCTAACCACCTGGCCATACTGGACTACAATCATATTGAAACCAATATATATGTTGGTAACATGAAGTAATCACTATTATTTTATTTAAAGGTTTTCAAGCAGAAGAAAATAACATGGATGTGAAAATGCAAAAGGTTAAAAAGAAAATGAAATAGTTTATTCAAGACTTAGCTGCACATATTTTATAGAAGATGTACTTAAAAACTACGTGGTCTGTCTAACGGTGAAGTACCAACCATATTTAATCTTACAAAACAATTGTCATTTATTATTTTTTGTCACTTCTTACTCAGGGGTACGGGCACTTTCTGTCGTAACTGTACGAAGTATTGAGTTGGTTATTTTAAAAATAATTTCGAGCCTCACTATTTCGTTGTAATCCAGGTTGCCACATCCAGTCATGTTAATCCTGATATTAGCCTTTGTTCATCGTGTTGGTGTTATGTCTAAAGCATACCACTCCTTCCTGCTCTCTTTCCATAATCCGTATTGTTTCATGAAATACTGATATAAAACACTATAAAATATATAAAGACGATTTAACAATACAAAAAAATCATTATTAAATTAAACTTGCTAATATGGCAGAAAAACAAAATGATTTTCAATCATGAAATTCTTAAATCTATTTATATAATCTAGGATATTGTTTCACATTATAAAGGTAATACACAAAGTTGAAATAAGATATATGAAAACAAATATTACTGTATAGAATCAAATATTTTTGATCTAATCTTATTTACATGTGGTTGAAATAACAGCTCGACAGATTCCCATTTTAAAACTGTGTTCAGTCCTTTGTTAATAAAACGTTATTTACCACCAAGAAACATCATAAAATGTGGGTGCAAGAAATGACAAAATATTTGTTTCTGGGCCTAAATGAGCTTTTAAAAACTTTCTCAAAGACATACGTTTCACCATTTGAAAACTAAAATATGGTCATATCTAAAGAACGCTTACATTTCAACAAAACATAAAACGTTCTTTTTCGAAAACACACTAACATACATTGCAAGATGGGTGCTACACAAGACAACGGAACAGAATGTACACTCATTTACAACGTGAATTTTTGCCACTACGATATCTCGAAGAAACAGAAGCTCATACATTTCGCTAAAACGTAAAGAATAACTTCGCTTTAATGGTACCTTCTGAGGGTACTATAAAAGTTATTAGAAAAATTGTAAAGTTTTTCATAAAGAGAAGAGGTTGTATTTAAACCGAAAATAAAAACTGCATATTTATATATGTGACACGGTTTCTTGATCAATATGTTTAAACCACGCAGCTGGAATCCTAAGATAGCGGAACAGTCATCAGTCATTACGTTTACTTGATTGCGTTACTTGCAGGAATCTTTTACAGAATGTGAGTGCATTGAATTAGTAAGTTATAAACTCGAAAGAATGTAGGATTGGTTTGGTTTGAATTTCGCGCAAAGCTACACGAGGACTGTCTGCCCTAACCGTCCCTAATTCAGCAGTGTAAAACTAGAAGGAAGACAGCTACTCATCACCACCCACCGCCATCTCTTGGTCTATTCTTCTGCTAACGAACAGTGGGATTGACTGTACATCATAACAAACCCACGGCTGAAAGGACGCGCATGTTTGGTGCGACCTTGGGATTCGAATCCGTGACCCTCAAAATACGAGTCGAGTGCTTTAATCACCTCGCTATGCCAGGCTAGATTGTAGAACGTACAGTGAACTATATGTTAACATATATAATAATTTCCAAATGGCAGCAACTCAAGAAAGGTCAACTTCTAGATGTTAGTATTATTAAATCAACAGACTAAATTTTCCTTGACTTTGTAAAAAAACAAGGATCTCAGATTGTGCATAATAAACTCATGTTTTTATAATTAAATTTCACCCACGTTTCTAACAAACAATCACGTTAGTACTGCACTTGAATCTCTTCAATATTATGGAAAAATTCACTCAAAATAACGACGTATATTCAGTCTAGTAATTCTCTCTGTATAGATCTGTGCTAATATACTGAACAATAACAGTGAATTTGCCTTTGTATCATGTTTAAATAATTTCAGAATCCCTTAATATTTTAAGCGGATTTTTTTTCTTCAGTTGTCTTATCTTAAGGGTAGGCCTAATTAAAAGGCAACGAAAAGTCAACCCTACTTCACCAGGTGGAAAGATGGAACTTGTCCGATAAAACAGTTAGAAGTTATGCTTTTGAGGAAACTGCGCGTCGAACTGATGACAGTAAGATCGAAAAGGTTAATAACTTAGGCCTAGAAAGTTCTATAAAAGTTGACATAATATTTTCTGGTAAATTTAATGGTACATTATAAATACGAGGTTCAGTGAAGGGTAAAGTAAATAACTAAGTTGTATTTATTTAGTAAATTAGTTTGTTTGTTTTTTATTTCAGAGAGTTGTAAAAGTAATTAATTATATTCTTTACGTTAATGTAGTATTTAACGTCACTTGAAAACTCATCCTATAAGTTAAACAGTGTGCAAACTTGTAAAATCGTTAAGGAAGAAACAAGTTAAAAATTTGTTATTATTTACGTAGATTAGATTTTGAATTATTTTTGTAAGATAATTTAAACGAACACGCCAACGAAAGAACAACTTTACAATATGATAAATGAATGACGAAAATCAGCATCACAGAAAAAAATTCATAAGGAAATATACTGGGGCATTAAAAAAAATCTCAACTTTAGTCATAAAATAGGTTTTAAGGAAAGGTTGGCGAAGATTCTCATGAGTGAAACCAGACAAAGAAGAATAAGTCTGAGTCAAACTCAGACTCACTTAGTTCGACGCTACAAATAGAAGTAGATAAGCTTCAACTAAGAAATTTAGGACAGGCAGCGAATAGTAAAAAACAATGTTATGTATATGTGTAAATATTTTGTAAACGACAACATGTCGTGTTGTGTTTGAACTTTCATTTCTATTATTCATTTTTCCATATTGATATTATTGTTTCGAAGTTTAAACTAATATTTTGTTATTCATTTAGGGTAACATTTAGAACTTTCTTGAATTAAGTAAACCAATCATATGTTTGTAAATGAGTGCTGGTAACTTCGCGTCTAGACGTGTAGTCTCGTGCAAGAACGGACACGCGCGGATTGCTCTAGAGTTGTATGGAAATTGCAAGATTGTTCGAGAAATAGTCCTATCGGTATAAAAGACGGTGACGAGAGAGAGATTCAGTCATCAGTTTTTATTCGAAAAAAGAAGATAGATTCAGTCATTAGTTTTATTCGAAGAACAAGTGAGTGAGATTCAAACATCAGTTATTATTCGAAGAGAAAGAAGAGAGTTAGTTATTTGAGAGAGATTAAGTGTTTGCTGTGAATATTCAACTTGGATTTGTGATTGAAGTTAGATTTACGGAAGCTGTGATTTTATTTCGTCAATCTCTACGATACATCTGAATTACTGCTTGTGCTGAGAGTCGGCGAATTTATTGAACTGTGAACTCTGTTTTTGAACTTCTTCATTTAAGCTTCGGAATCTCTTCGTGGGACCAAATTCACACCCTAGACTGGAATTTGAGACTTTAATTTTAGATCATTACATTAGATACAGGCCAGTACCGTTTTGTATTGTGATTAATTTTGAAGTTTGAAACTAGTATTATTTTGTTTTGTAATTAATTTCGAATGTTATAACTTAATATCTGTCACTGTTATTATATAATTTATGTTATATCTGTTATATTTGTTAATAGTTTAGCATAATAAATTATACAAGCTGTTATCTGCGTTTTTCTGTTGCGTTTAGTCTACGAAAAACATAAAACATTAAAAAATACGTAACAACAAAGAAAAATCAAATATCAACTTTTGAAACTTTAGAGGACGCCATAATTAGTTGAGGCCTATTTTACTTTAAACAACAACACACGATATTTTGTCTTGAGTCGGGTTTGACGTATCAAATAGGCTTAATGATTACTTTTAAATTAGGTTTATCATATGAAGGAAGTTTGGTTCTTGAGAAGAATATTAAACATTTTCTTCTGATTATCTGTTATCCTTAGTCTTTTAGTACACATTTTCTCTCTCTCTTCAGCCGAATCCCAGTCGTCATCATTGGTATTACACTTGACGCAAATAAAGTGCCCAAAATATCTCGGTTTCGATGGTAGCCTATGTACCATAAAACAAAAGCAGAATAAGCAAAACATCTTACTTTTATATACAAAAACGGCTCGTTTGGGTTCAGAAAATATATTACATAGAAGAGCGAACAACGTTTCGACCTTCTTTGGTCATCGTCAGTTTCACAAAGAAAGAGGTAACTGACCGGAAGCTGACCACATGTTTGGTAGGGGTTGTGTAAATGAGTGTCGGAATGTAGAGGGCGGTGTTAAATGTTTGAATACATAATTTTATTTATTTTATTATGTTAATATAGGTATAAAGGCGTTCCTTTATATTGGTTTATTTTGGGTTTAAGTTGTTGTATAAGTAAGGCTTCTTTAATTTTGCGTTTGTTTCTTTATTTAGTATTTGAGTGTTTTCTATGGTTATGTTGTGTTTATTTGACTTGCAGTGTTCGAAAACGTGTGAAGGTGACTTTTTATGTTCTTTGAATCTGGTTTCCATTTTTCTACTTGTTTCTCCAATATAGATGTCGTGGCAGTTATCACATTGTATTTTATAAATAATGTTGGTGTGGTGTTTGCCAGTATAGTTTTTACATAGTATAGACCTCAGTTTTGTGCCTGGCTTTTGAATAAATTTGTGTGGACCGTTGCCTTATTTGAATGACTCCAGCAGCTTCTTCTCAGCTGAGTAACTTCTGCATAGGTTGAATGGATGTTTAGGGACATTATCTTCTTTGCAGCAGTATCTTTTACTGATAATACACAAACCACTGGGTACACCATGACCGATCAGTATCTGATGGTACTTGTGTTGGTCCATTATTCCATCTATTTTGCAAATATCTCTTGTCGTCTCAGCAGTATCCCCCCAGAAAAAGAGCAATTACATAACATCCCCCATGCTTCATTCTTCTTCTGGACGTACAACCTAAGTTTTGAACAAATGTTTCAAAATTTGAGTCATTCGTTCATTACATTTTTTTCCTATAATCAAAAATCAAGTTTGTACTTTTTAGAAAATTTCACTCTCTTGACAATATTTGGAGATCAATGTAAAAGCTCTTCAACAACTGTACAACCAAATATTCCATTATCGTTGAGTCTTGTTGACACTGTAGATGTGGATAATTTTGTATTATTTACTACATGGTTGTTTATCTCAAACGTGAGATCAGTGACAGTTTTTAACATGGTTGTTTATCTCAAACGTGAGATCAGTGACAGTTTTTAACATGGTTGTTTATCTCAAACGTGAGATCAGTGACAGCTTTTAACATGGTTGTTTATCTCAAACGTGAGATCAGTGACAGTTTTTAACATGGTTGTTTATCTCAAACGTGAGATCAGTGACAGTTTTTAACATGGTTGTTTATCTCAAACGTGAGATCAGTGACAGTTTTTAACATGGTTGTTTATCTCAAACGTGAGATCAGTGACAGCTTTTAACATGGTTGTTTATCTCAAACGTGAGATCAGTGACAGCTTTTAACATGGTTGTTTATCTCAAACGTGAGATCAGTGACAGTTTTTAACATGGTTGTTTATCTCAAACGTGAGATCAGTGACAGTTTTTAACATGGTTGTTTATCTCAAACGTGAGATCAGTGACAGTTTTTAACATGGTTGTTTATCTCAAACGTGAGATCAGTGACAGTTTTTAACATGGTTGCTTATCTCAAACGTGAGATCAGTGACAGTTTTTAACATGGTTGTTTATCTCAAACGTGAGATCAGTGACAGTTTTTAACATGGTTGTTTATCTCAAACGTGAGATCAGTGAAAGTTTTTAACATGGTTGTTTATCTCATGCGTGAGATCAGTGACAGTTTTTATTTTGTCTCTACATAAACAAAGATTCTTAACATTAGTATCATTGACTTTATATGCACTACCTCTTTTTTTTCCAATTATTAAATTCACCTGTCTCAGTTTCACGATTTAAGGTGTATTTGACAGTATTTAGGGAATATTTGGAGTCTGCAACAATTTGTAAGAGTGCATCCAGCATCATGTATGCATCTGTTACGCGAACTCTCTGCTTTACATACAATTCTATACACCTTTTGAGCAATGGTATGATGAAATATTAATACATAGTGTTAAAACACTGTTATTATCAACGTTTGTTTGTGGAGTGCTATTAAACTTATTTCATTTAGCACATACCGGTTCCACGCGCTAGCTTCTTTCGATGTAGTTAAGACGCCGCACGGGGTAGCATGACAGTTATTTCAAACTCTAGGTTTAAAAACTATGTTTATTCAAGCAGAGTCTTTATGTTATACCTTTGTTACAACTACGTGGGACTCCTAAACATTAATACGTGTTCTCATCCCGCCTTATTCAGTTGTCAACATGGATCAATGAAGCATTACCATTATGTTACAGAATTGTAATATGAAAATAATGACAAGATTTTCTCCTGTGTTAATATCTTTTGCACAGTACTGTACATTAATCAGTGTTTTGTAGTCGGTGTTGAGTTTTTTTTTGAGTCGCATTAATTCATTTCGTGGTCACATATTTAGACCTTTTTTATAATAACTGACTGCAACGTAAGCTAACATGGTAGGACTGGTTTAGGTGGTTAATTGTGTCAAGAAATATCTTCCATATTATTACAGCTTCGGAATCATAATACCATCACTCCTTTACAGTTTAAAACACACCCAAAATGGAGAACCTTTCGGATCGCCAACTTGAACACTTCTGTCATCTAATTAAGCTGTACAAATCACTGTTTTAAGAATAAACTAATGGACACTTCGGAAAGCAGTGTCATTTATTTTTGGTGTAATTTGAACGGAAATGCCGCTTATTTTTCTCGCGAAACCAGACAACACTTCTTTTGAGGGTTTAATTGTTATTATTCTTGATATAACTATAAAAGGACCTTTATATGTTTTACAGGTTTCGCCGAAGACTAGTATTTGAGACTACTATGAAAACATATTTACTATACTTTTCACAATAAGGACAGCTATGTTCTGGTCACCTGTAAAAAGCTTCGAGGTATGTCATGTTGTGTAATTCAGACTGAAATGTCTCCTTGTGCCGATACCTAAAATAATAGACTACAAAACTACTCACAAGAATCTTTCTGGCACTCCCAATTCTTCGTACAATTGAGACGTAATTATCGGTCTATACTATGCAGAATAGTACCTTCACAGACAAATCTATCGTTAAAATCAGTGCTAGATACATCTTATATGTGTAGCTGTGGAAAATTCGTAATTGACAAATACGCATCTTACAAATTGAACTCCTTCCTGTTGACTAGAGATACGGATGTCCGCACACTGTCACTGGCAGCTATCATTGAGTCATTTCTATTGCTAAAATGCAACGGGCATTTATTTTAACAAGTATATATTTTCCTTAACCTCAATTTAATTCGTTGGTATTGTTTGTTTGTTTCTGAATTTCGCGCAAAGCTACTCAAGGGTTATCTGTGCTAGCCGTCCCTAATTTGGAAGTGTAAGACTAGAGGGAAGGCAGCTAATCATCACAACCCACGGCCAACTTTTAGGCTACAATTTTACAAACGAATAATTGGATTGATCGTCACATTATAACACCCCCACTGCTGAAAAGGCAAGCATGTTAGGTGTGACGGGGATGCGAAACCTGGACCCTCAGATTACGAGTCGAACGCCTTAACCCACCTTGTCATGCGGGGCCTATTTCATTGGTAATGGAGAGATCAAAATAAGTGTATTATCCATTATTCTTCACCAGTTTACCTGTTTACGTTATCTGTTCTTGCATAAAGTCCATTTCGTTTCTCAGCAAGTGAGTTCTAACTTCTATCGACAATTTTGTTAAAGATATATTATGAAACCATTTACTGGGTTTCCACCTTTTTTTTCAAAATTACACAGTTAGGTGTTATTTTGAAAGAATTCCACATTAAATGAATTCGAGTTTGACAGAACGTTGTTTTGGTTATCTAAGTAGTTTTTTTTATCGAAATAATTGTCTCGTATTAAAGTATGACTTTTTCATAACTTTTATCAACACAGGGTCTTGAGTAGGTTTTACGGCTTAGACAGTGAACATGCATTTAATTAATTGTATGTGATTTTTGAGCGGAACGTTATACTTGATTGACTCAAGGGAAGTAAGACATTTGTGAATAAAGTTATTATTCTGTTTATGCTATATTTATTAGAATAAGAACAAAAACAGACCTAAGTACAAAAATAAGCACAGCCTTCTCATGAAGTTCATTTTCCCTCTTCATTTTTGCACACAATTTGATAGAGTTAATATAACTTAACACTTGCGATGAAGTAGGAATTTCCGTTTCCTTACTATCTTTTCCATTTTGTTCATCTTCTGAATCTCTCACACTGTTACCATTTTGTGATTCTATTATAGATTTTAAACCAATTTCATCAGTTTTTGTTAAAACATTCTTGTCAACGTTCACAAAACTTTCCACGTTCACAGAATCATCTGCATCATTCTTCTCAATCAGAGTTTGGATTTCACTAGAACCATCAAAACAAACAACTTCTCCACAATCTCCACCATTATCAAGAATAAATCCACAGTTTTGAAAGCTCTTTTATTACGCATTTGATTGAATGACTTAAATGTAATTGCAACTAACACGTCAATTTTCATGGTCATTTGAGATACTCTCTTACAGTCATCTATGTTTGCAATAATACGCTGAAGCATCAATTTTGTGTATTTTAATTTTATAAACTGTATAATTCCATTATCTAGTGGCTGTAGAACGGATGTTGTACATGGAAGTAGAATGACTAAACAAACATTTCAAAGTTGAACTTTTGGGTGACAAGTTGCATTATTCAAGAAAAGTAGAATATTCCTATTTTCTTGTTCCATTCTTTTTTCTAAGTTGTTTAAAAATTCCTCGAATATAACACTTGCAATCCACGCTTTATTATTCGCTTTTCATTCCCAGGAAGTTGGTTTTTCCTTAAGTTTTTGAAACAGCGCGGATTTTCACTTTTACATATTACCCATGGTTTCAATAGTTTTCCATTAACAAATGCGACCAAAAGTACAGTTAATCGTTTTCTCGAATAGCGACCTCTGAAATAATGACAATAGAAAAAGAACAGAATATATTTAACAAACACTTACTGTAACAAAATATTTGAAAATCTATGAATATTTAAACAAATTATTAATTAAATAAAAAATTAATATTCAATCAAAAACATTTTTTCCGTCGTACTCAGGTTATAATCTTCTTGAAAGATGAGATAGGTGAAAGATAGTTTTCTGTTCGCGTTACGCAGGTTCCGCCATACAGAGGGCGTTTTATAAAAAAAATCCTGAGATAATTCTGCAAAATGTTGATATTTCCGGCTTGTACAGGTGTTCGACTTAGATAATTTTTTTTTGTATTATTAAATGTTTCTGGGTTACAGTAAGATATAATTTCCAACCTTCTGACATAATTTGGTACTCGATTTGTAAGTTGCGAATCGCAGGTTCGACTCCTGAAATCGAACCGAACATATTCTCTTTTTTCAGGCGTGGGATTCTTATAATATTGTGGTCAGTCCAACCTTTCTCAATAAAAAGGGTTAGCTGGACAAGCTACCTTCCTTCATCACTTTAAATTAGGTTAGGAAAAAATTTTGAAAGAAGCAAAAAAATAAAGTTAAACTCATTGTTCATGTTAGAAAATTACGAACAACGTCAACTTGAGTTCTTAATGAAATTTAACTTAAAAGTTATTTCTTTGGAATCATTAAATATCTCACAAAGTGCGATATAATTAAATATTCTCTATATAAATTAACCCAAAATTGATAAAAGTGCTACATGGAGTTGGTTTGTTTCTTCTGTTCAAATTCATGATCAAAATTCTGAGTCATGTCTTACCTTGAGGTAAGACATTTGATCCTATTTGATATGATCAACCCCCCCTCAAACTTCCACGTACTATTCAAAAAAGATATAGTTAAACAAAACATTTTCGGTATTTTATTCTGATTCATTTTAATGACTTACGAGGAAAACAGGTGGGGAAGTGGGATAGAAATTATAATAAACTGAGGCAAATTGTTAGAGTGAAAGGAAATTCGTAATATTTGGGAAAATGTATCTGAAATACCTGAACCCTGTTGCATCTGTTGGTATTTTTTTATTATAAGACAGCAACAGAATATGAAGCTGTTGTGATGTGTTTGTTAGATGTACAAACATTGGAAATAAAAACGTGTAAAACTTCAAAACACAAATATAGCTGCTATGCTTCGATAATAATGTTAAAGTGTTATTTAGGACGATGGCTTGAAGCAATGTGTCAAACTTCTGAATGTGATATTATATACAGATTAAACGAAAAACTGTCAATTATTTAAAAGTTGAAATTCCTACTTACAATTTTGGCGTTTTGTTCGAAATTTCAAGTTTATTGGACCAAAATCTATCATTTGTACTGATTCAATATCCGTATAAGAATAATAATACTGTCTATTATATGTTGTTTGTCAATGTAACTACTTCGCAGGACATGGATGAATCGTCACCAACATGATTTGGATGTCCCTTAGGCTTACTGAGAAGATACACATTTTCAGTTTTGCATTTTGTGGTTTTTATGACCATTTTTTTCTACTACTTCGCCCTCTGTTGACAGATCTTCACCAAGTTTCACACGAAAGTTTGTTGGATTCATGCAGAGACACTTCCAAAGTTATGGTTTTGCATTCTATGTTTCGCAGTTTTTATGGACATTTTTGTTTTATTTTAAAATTACATGTAACGGAAGCAAGTTTTTATGTCCTAAGATAACATTTCATTACCCACAAATTCATAAAACTTCCGTCTAGGTAGTTTCTAATATTATAATGATGTGAACGCCTTTTCTTACAATAAATGGATTTAATGAATAGCGCGTTTCTTGTTTGTTTGTTTTTTGGAATTTTGCACAAAGCTGTGGTAGCCGTCCCTAATTTAGCAGTGTAAGACTAGAGGGAAGGCAGCTAGTCATCACCACCCACCGCCAACTCTTGGGCTACTCTTTTACCAACGAATAGTGGGATTGACCGTCACATTATAACGCCCCGACGACTGTGAGAGCGAGCATGTTTGGCGCGACTCGAGCGCGAACCCGTGAGCCTCAGATTACACAGCGCACGCCTTAACGCGCTAGGCCATGCCAAGCCAAATAGCGTTTCTACCAATACTGTATCTGTCGTGTCCAAGACAGTATGATAAGCTGTGAGTTCAGAAAAACACAATGTCAACAATGAATATGAAGCACGTGTTGAGATTGGAATATTAATATGCATTTTGTTCTTCTTAAAAAACTACTGTGGGATTAAAATGTATTGTTAAAAACATAGATTAAATTTGACAACACTATGAAACACAAATTTTGTTCCTGGAGAGTACGTGTTATTTCTTAATTGCTTATGATATAGAAGTACAAAAAATGGCCATTATTCCCTTTAAACTTTGCTTCTCTGACCTGGATGGTGAAATTTAGAAATTAACCTATTTTCTATGTAAAAACGGGCAAATATGCACATTTTTATTTATATAAGGTCTGAAAAAAATGACATATGAATCAAGATTTACATGTATTTATACTAAAGTTATCCGAAAATGTTTAGAAGTGAGTAATTTTTCGAAATTTGCGACTGTAATGTAAATCACTTTTAACGTATCAGCCTCCAAATGTAGTCTCCCACCATGTTTTCGTTATACGCTCCCATGTCACAAAAATAAAGGTTGAAGAGGAAAATAGTTTTTTTTTCCATTTACTTTAGTTATAAGCAACTGGGAAATAACACTTACTACCCAGGAACAATAAAAGGTAAACATTTTGTTACATAGTGTTGTACAAACGTTTGTTACGTGACATATGCAAAGTGCGGTTACATATCAGTTTCTACACTGTTTAAGAAGTAACCATTGGTAAACTCCCTTTATGTCCCCATAGGGCGGTCAGAAGCAACTTTATGCATGATTTACTTCTTCCCAGAAACTATTTGTTAATTTTTAAGTGATGTGTCTTTTTTGTGTGTCCAATGGCGAATTCCATGAAGGTTACGTTTCTGTTTATGTCACATTGTTTACAGAACCGGACATTTACATCACCTATGAAGCAAGCTTTCGGAATTACACGAGTGTAACACGATTAATCGATGCAAAGCACTCCGAATATGTTGTACACTCTGAGTTACGAGGCAAAATCACTCAGCTGTTTATAGACATCGTAATACTTGATAGCACAGTTCTCTGGTTGAGAGGATGTAATATTGTTATTGTGTACATTAGGAACGAATTCATTTTAAAGGCTGTTGAAGCATGTTTGGATGACCAGTGTCAGTGTCTGTAAAGTGCTTTCATTACAAAGATGGAGAGAAATTGTTTTTACTTTTCTGGTACTATGGTTTGATCAAAGCTAAATTACAATGTTAAATGCAATGTAAGTTACTGATTCGTCTATGTCAGTGTACTAAACCATCAATCATGAGGACAAAGGCTTCTTTGTAGCCCAGCTGTATGTCTGTGGAATTATAACGCTAGAATCCGGGTTTTGATGCTCATGGTGGGCAGAGAACAGCTGCAACTTGTGCAGCGTTGAGCTCAGCCATTAGCAATTAATAAATCTCAAGGAAAACATATCTGAGAATTTTATATATCTTTTATTGTTATTTTTTATTCATGAATATATCCATTTGACGAAATGTTTTAGTGTGCTTAAAACGTGCTTAAAATGAAATCAAAATATTAAAAAATGAAGTAAATTTAAATATTTACAAATTTAGAATCTTTGTAGATCATGTTTGTTTGTAGTTAAGCACATTTCGTTTTGTCATTGGGGGCACAGATGATGTTACACATGAAGTATACAAGCTCATTAGAAAGAGAAGTTAAATCTAATAAACTTTAACTGAATGTGCAGCAACTTCTTTCTTATTCAAGTTATTTTATGCTGTTTATTTAGGTTATAATAATAAATAATATTTTTACCTGAATATCTCTAAAATAAGAATATTTTCTGTTTTTGTTTGACAACTTTCAGAACTACTAACGTTTGAATAAACAATAAATCATCCGAAACAAAATAAAGGGAGCAATGCTTTCCCTTCTTACTAGAAACTAAACTCAGGATTTTACAGGAGTAATAAAGCTAAATTACAAAGTTAATTGCACATGCTATTTTCATATTTTACTTTTTTCCTTACTTTTTGAAGGTGGAAAAAAGATACTATTAACTTTTTAAAGATACTCGCTGTTGAGTTATTTTTACTGCTTACTTCTCTAAAAGTGTTGTTATGACAACAACCTTGTAAATGGTAATAATATATATATATACATATATCAAATGAAAATATTCATTTGTTAGTAAAAGCTTGAGGCAACAGTTTTGCTTCGCCTAGTTTAATAGTTTAGTCAGCTTTGATTTTTCAAGAAATAAAAGTTAAAAGATATAAAGAAATGGTTTGTCTAAATGCGGCAGTGCTCGAATCATCCCAGGCAATAAATATTCATTAAAGTATGATTTATTTCTAAAATCAGTCCATCACTTATAAAATAAATATTTTTACATTTGCCTTTAAAATAAACAAAAACTGTTTGGTAAAAATAAAATTGATTGTTGGTGTTCAGCTCTCTCGATTAAAATATTTTTAAAACACTCCGTGCGAAAACTGAAATTCAGGTCACTACATATGTGTAAGGTCACATATTCTTGATGAAGAAACCTACTTGAAGTGTAAACGTATTCTAAGGACGGCTGGAATGGATATTATAATTTTAATTGAAATAAAGTACAGAACAATGTTTCGACTTTCTTAGGTCATCTCGAATGATTTGATTTGTGGAGTTAAGCATAACATTAGTTATGTAGAAGTTTCAGAAGTTTTACTTCTGAAACCTGTTCTCAGAGAAATAAAATACATTCCCCCTCATTAAGTGAACTGGATTTGACGTTTTTCTGTTCACAGAACAATCATAAGAGTGCTTGGCCAGCTACAGAACCATTTGATGTTGAGTAAAGCTCGTAGAACTACAAAAGAAACAAAAACATCCGTAGTTTCCGGATGAAACAGTTTTCAAATTCCGTGATTATTTTGATATTTTTTAAACTGCTTGTAAGTAATTCTATAGTTAGTAGTTTCTGGATAAGACAGTTTTCAGATTCCGTAATTATTTTGATATTTTTCAATCTTTTTGTATAGTTGGCAGTTTCTTTTTTAAATGTGAGTGTTACAGCTGATATAAAGTTACACTATCTTCGTTTTCAAAGGACATTAAAAATAAACTGTTTGTGAAGTGCAACTACGCACTAGTTGAAAAAAGAGTTGATATACGGCGAAATCTGTTATTGCTTTTCTGACTGTGCTTAAAGATATGTTAAAACGAAACAATAGAATATTACAGAAACAAAGTAAAGTCAAATTCCAGATCCTTTCGTCTTTCAAGCAGTAATCCAAGGTTCAAATTCACGTCATACAAAGTATGCTCGTCATTTCAGTCGTGGGGGCGTTAAAATGTGACAGTCAAGCCCACTGTTCGTTGATAAAAGAGTAGTTTTCCTCTAGTCTTACACAATTAAATTAGGGACGGCTAGAGCAGATAGCCCTCGTGTAGCTTTGCGCGAAAATTTGAAAAACAAACAAACTTTTATCAGTTTTTAGTAAATACAGAAATCTGCTTATTATTTTGTATGCCATTACATAATACACCAGATATTCTCAACTGTTAACAATGTTTGGCATTACATAATAACAGCGGATATTCTTCACAGTTATCACTGTAATCATTACATGATATGTCGGATATTCTTCATTGTTGTCTATGTATGTCATTACATAATACTCTGGATATTCTCAATTGTTATAAATGTCAGTATATGAAGCTTATTGCAATTTGATGATAAATGAAAACAACTCACTGTGATTATGTAAGCCATGAATTAATAGCTATTCACTTATTATAAAAAATACAGTCTGTGTTTCTACTTCCTTAGGTCGTTGTCACATATAATATAATATAACGAACTTTTAATTTTTTGGCGTGGACTGTATGAGTTTTTATAACTATCGGTGACTGCGTGAAAAGCAAGTTTATTTCAAGAACATTAAAAGTTACTTGTTTTCTGTATTTTGTAAATAGTATATTATTTCAGTTATATCGTAAAACTAAAGTAATAGAAATAACAAGTCAACCACGCTACACTTGCTACATCCGCTAAGTAAAGCAACAGAAATAACAAATGAATCACACTTCGCCTGCCGTATCTAATATCAAAGAGACCTATCGTTAAATACCTCAGCTCATTAGGTATAGGTAAAGAATATGCTAATATGAATCGTGTGTCGTCGCTATTTGCCTAAACTAATTTCGCCATACTCAAATGACGAGCCAATTGTATTAAAACAACAACAGAATGGATGACAGTAGAATTTATAAACATGATATCATTAAATTTCAAAGTCTATTCTTATCGTTATAAAGCAGAAAGTAAGTGCCAATCTAAATTAAAAGCTATAATACCCCATCGTGCTGATTGGTGCAAGCGGGCAATGGTTTATCCACGGTTTTATATAACTCAGCTATTCTCATTGGCTCCATATCTTTGGCTATTTTGAGCAGATAATTTGAAATCCTATTTCATAATGAAACCGAACGCCTTATTACTGTCAACTACAAAGAAAATGATTGAACTTCAAATTCACATTTGAATTAGCTCTCCCTAATTTAGCAGAAGGAAGGCATTTAGTCATCACCACCCACTGTCGACTTTTGAGCAACTATATTATAAATGAATAAGGAGATTGATTATCACATTACAACGCCTCCGTGGCTGAAAAGACGAGCATGTTTCGTAAAAGGGTGATTCAAACCAGTGGTCTGATCCTGAGATTACGAGTCGAGCACCTTAAACACTTGACCTGTAACTTTAATATTATTTTTTGACATAAAGAAAAGCACGATTTCTTTAAAAATATATATTTAGATTGTAATTAAACATTAAAACTGAATAGTCGTCTACAATTAGGCCCCAGGGCCTCTATAGTTTCCACGATCACGTCAGTTTCAACAACCTGATCTCGCACAAGGCTATTGTTGTTGCATCCGGTGACTTGACCGATATATCGTACTATAAAATAGAATTAATGCCTGTTTCCTTGTTCATCTGCTAGAGACATACAACAAGTAGAAGCGAGATATGACTTGAAGCATTCATTATGTTTGTGAACCAATATCCTCATTTCTTTGTTTTCAGATTGAAATTCTTCTTGAGTATGTTGCATACTGTTGGCTGTGACACACAGACAACTTTTGCAATAACTTATGTATTCACGAATTCTCATGTTACAAGACACCACAGTTTTTCACCACGGCCAGAGTACGACGACTCGATACAAGTCTCTTTCTGGATGGATCTGGAGTCCAATGTTGATCCATATTCCTCTGGCTACCCATTCCAACTACGTACAAGAGATATTTCCGTCTTGCACATTCTAAATAACCTACATAAATTCATATTTACGTTCTAAGTGTATATATATAGCTTGCATCTAAAGTAAAGGGCTGTTACACAACCTTCCCCAAAAAAATCAGTTTTGGGTAACGTCATACAACCTGCACGATATGAAACAATATCAAGATATAGTTCTGGTTTGTACTTCTCTTACACAGGTGTGTTTATTCTCTATAACAATTTTATAAACACATTCAAACGGAGTCAGCCTCCTGTTTAGTTTTAATGTGTAGAACCAAAATAAACGTTTTGTACAGTACGACAGTTAAAGGTCACAAAAGTAAATATTTCCTATTAAGTTAACAGATATTTTTCTTGTTTTCATCGACTATTCTCAATTAGTAATAGACCTGGAATTTAATGATAACTGAGCAAAACACAACAAAACCAAAACCAAATTAACAAGAGCATCAGGCATGAATGGAGTGAACGTTCAGTGAACTTAACCGTGAATGTTGTCGATCTTTCGAGCAACAACAAATCTTCTGATTGGAAGATTATTGACTCACAGTAGTGGTCCACAAATGTCATGTGCTTAGGAAGAGTGGGATTAGTTTTTCACATTGCTGTGAAAATACCATTCTATTTCATGGATCACCAAACTTTACACGGTTGAATGCGGATTAGAAGCGAATATGTTAAAAAAACTTCGACTCTCCAAAGACAATTTCATTTTAAACAATGGATAAGTGAGTCTAGAGAACCTAAGCGTGTAAATCTCTTCAGAATCTCTTCTTTGTAATGCACAATTATTTTACTACTAAAGCAGGGTGCTGAAAACATTATAATTCACTAGGTATCTTATAGGCCACTGTTAGTTAAAAATATTTTTTATATTTATTATGTATACAAATTCAGAATATTATCTAAATGATACTGAAAGATATGTTTATGCTGTCTTAATGCATAATCTGAAAGTAAGAAGCTGGTGTTAAATAACTAATTCCGATTTATTTGGAGATGCCCCCACCTCTCCAGTGGCTCATCAGTAAGTCTGAAGTCTCATAACCCTAAAAATATGATTTCGGTAATTGTGGTAGACAGAGCTTAGATTTTGTAGCTTTGTGCTCAAAACCAAATGAAAAATTCTTTGTGAAAAATGGAACTGGTTATTGTTTTATTTTGGTTTGTGATCGTCAAGTGAGTGTGTTGCACATTGTGTGTGAAATTATAGTTTAGAACCAGATTTATATGTATGTATTTTTCCCTACACTTGTCGCTTAATAATGCTATATTTACACAGGGGAGAGTCCCGTATCATGGTCACTTCATCTTTGTTATTTTGTGTTATTAAGTTTCATGCCCTTTCCAGTAATATAGCGGTATTTCTGAGGACTCCCACTGCTAAAAATCGGTTTTCGATGCCCGTGGTGGGCATGTGCTTACTTCTAAGTAAAGAAACAAACAAACTAAGTTTCGTTTGTATTTGTTTCTCAGCGGACCATCAATTAATTATGCAACTTACAACAAAAAGATCCGGGATAAACTGTGTAGCTTTGTGTTAAATGGTAAATATTGTTACAATAGTTTCTCTTTTTATGTTATATATTGCCGTTTTTATTCAATTTGATAACAATTTTTACACGGTTGGTCTTCCATTCATCAGAAGTTAAGGTATCATAACACTAGCTTTAGAGGTCGTTCGCTGCAACACAGACAGTGCACTTTATTGTGTTATGAAAATAAGCTTTTTAAGGTAATTTGTCCCATATCTGTATAGATATTGATCAATGTACCTCAGAGTAAAACTAATGCTTAAGAAATGGTTGTTTCGGTATGGGAGTTTATTTATAAAGACTAAAAAAACATCAATTCAGTCAGCTCACTATTCTGTTTAAGTTATCATTCTGTGTTTCTTATTAACTTCGATTTTATCGTTATGCATTTGTCTAGTTACCCGTCACCTCTCAAATGTTTCTTGAAATTTTAACCTCTTGTGGTTTGCAGAAAAGCGCGTGTCTTTTAATGGACGTGAAATGAAATTGACAATGGTCTTGTATGAAAATTACAACGAAACACCTTAGAAACATAAAAATAAATTCTAATTTACTCACTAACGCTCTTATCACACATTTTCTCCCAATAACTGTATATAAGAAGACACAGTTATCTTTAATAATATTAGTTTATTGAGCCTACAAAATTGTATAATTCTCCTGGAGAGAGGCTTAGTTAACCTACAAAACAAATGAATGACTAATTTCACGACTTTCTTCAATAAACATAATATACAAGGGAATTGGTTGGATAAACAAAGAGACAATAACCTTTATTGGGTAAACATAAGAGACAAGAAACTTTTTTGGGTAATCGTAAGAGACACGAAACTTTGCTGGGTAAACACAAGATTTAAGGGACTTTTTTGGATAAACAAAGAGACCTAAGAAATAAGGAGCTTTGTTAGATAAAAGTAAGAGAAAAGGGATTTCACTGGGTAAACATAAGAGACAAGAAACTTTATCGGGTAAGCGTGAGAGACAAGGTTGCTCTTCCTTGTTACTGGTTTCTGAGCTTCGATATACAAGTATAGTCAGTACACAGTATATATCATCCCGTCCAAGTATAGTCAGTACACAGTATATATCATCCCGTCCAAGTATAGTCAGTACCCAGTATATATCATCGCGTCCAAGTATAGTTAGTACACAGTATATATCATCCCGTCCAAGTATAGTTAGTACACAGTATATATCATACCGTCCAAGTATAGTCAGTACCCAGTATATATCATACCGTCCAAGTATAGTCAGTACACAGTATATATCATCCCGTCCAAGTATAGTCAGTACACAGTATATATCATCCCGTCCAAGTATAGTCAGTACACAGTATATATCACCTCGTCCAAGTATAGTCAGTACACAGTATATATCATCCCGTCCAAATGGCACAGTGGTATGTCTGCGAACTCACACTACTCAAAAACTGGGTTTCGATACCCGTGGTGAAAAGAGCACAGATGACCTATTGTGTAGCTTTGTGCTTAATTGTAAATAAAGAAACAAATAAATATATAATTTCGTCTACATATCTGAACAAACTCAGTACCAACTATCTTTGATTTTCAGGAACCATTAATCAATTAAAAGTAGTCAAGAGCTATAGGGTTTTTAAAATAAAAGATTTTATTTTATGTTAGTCTGGAAACACACTTCAATACTTTTATTTATCGACAATAGAGTAGAGTACAAAATTCCCCCTAATAATTAAACGAACTATTTGAAAGATCGTAAATTACTTATTAAATTATTTGGTATTACTAGTTTGAGACTCTTGTATAATTCAAGCGTAGCCATTTTTAACTTTGAGCCAGTGACAAGAGTTTGAGCAACAAGTCAGTAGTACCAGTCGTCTATGATACTACTCTCAACAGAATAACATATTGAGCGCTACACTTTTAATTTAATCATTTCTGACAATGCAGGAAGTATTCAACTGTATGTGGCAGTTATAGTCTTGACCAATTCCACTGACCACCAGAGTTGTTTGCTTGTTTGCAAGCTGAACGTCTTAACCCACCAGGCCATGACGGGCCTAACCACTAGCCTATGATCAGATCTTGTTTTTATACAAAGAGTAAAGAAATAATAGGGAGTTTTAATTGTTTTTCTAGTACACGGCAGTTTCAAATATATTTGCCATCGTGGCGTAATCCGACTATGACACGCTTGCATAATAGACGCATCAACTGAGTGTAATCAAATAGCCTAAAGATTCAAGTTGCATTCTCGTTACAAGCTTTCAAGCTACCCAGTTGAGAAACAAGAAACTATTATTTTAGTTCATAGACTCAGAAACGTCTGTAAAAATGTTAATTTTAAAATATTATTTTTACCAGTTTTATTTGTGTTGCTGGAAGGAGCTGAAATTTGAATTACTGAACAAACTTTCACTGTGGTATCATTTTCGGAAAAGGTATTAAATTAACTTTTCCGGCAGCCACACTCAAACACTCAAACCAGAAAGCTGTGCTAAAATAATTACTTAGAATTTCCAAGACGGCTACATCCTTTTTGAGTACTTGCATTGGAAAATAACAGAATATGGATCAACTAGGGAAACAAGGACCATCTAGGAAAAGATCTGTAAAAGTCATATGTTACAGATTTACTATTATATATATATTAATATCGATGTTTGAATTAAGTTTATATTTTGAAATATGCATAACTTATGCTTTTAAATCTGTATTGCGAAATTTCTTCCTATTCACTAAAATTATAGAAGATTCTCGAGTGTAAAAATCAACAATATATGTATTGTCTATATTGTTCTGCAGGCTGAAGTCTCTAGAAACTCTCCTCACACTTACAGATATAATCAACGCGATGTTCCCAGAGGAGGCCCCCTGCTAGTACAGCGGTATGTCTATGGATTAACAACGCTAAAATCAGAGGTTTGATTCCCCTCGATAGGCTGAGCCGATAGCCCAATGTGATTCTACTATACAAAACGCATACAACACGTTCCAACACACAGTATATATGATTGGTTGTTGTTTGTTGTTGTTTTGAATTAAGCACAAAGCTACTTCATGGAATATCGAAACCCGGTATTTAGCGTTTTAAGTCCGCAGACATACCGATGAGCCACTGGGGGGCATATATTATCGGTTATCTATGGTTGGTATGATATAAACTTTAGACTGAAATCTATGATTAAAGCTTATTAATTGGGAACTTTAGATATTCGACCAGGAACGTTAAATTATTTCGATCATTGCAATCCGTTTAATTTCAGGGGACTTACACCAGATATTAATGTTTACGAAGATATTACGTAACTTATTGAGACCCTCCAGTGGCTCAGCGGAATGTCTGCAGACTTATAACATTAAAAACCGGGTTTCAATACTCATAGTGGGTAGAGCACAGATAGTCCATTGTGCAGCTTTGTGCTCAATTAAAAAAACAACCTATTGTCCAGGCCCGCATGGTAGGTTATGGCATTCAACTCGTAATCTGAGGGTCGTGGGTTCAAATCCCGGTCGCACCAAACATGCTCGCCCTTTCAGCCGTGGAGGCGTTATAATGTTACGGTCAATCCCACTATTCGTTGGTAAAAGAGTAACCCATGAGTTGGCGGTGGGTGGTGATGACTAGTTGCCTTCTCTCTAGTCTTACACTGTTAAATTAGGGACGGCTAGCGCAGATAGTCCTCGAGTAGCTTTGCATGAAATTCAAAAACAAACAAACATCTATAATAAACCTACAGCATAATTTCAGCTTAAAGTCATAAGGCTGTCATATCTAAAGCATACAGCCTGCATACTTTCAATAAGCCACTTATTTTATGAGTATGATTGTTTGATCAGAAATCTAAAGGCAGAGACTGTGGCGACTTGACAATATTTCCTTCGTATGGAATATCCTGAAGACTCCTTTTATTTTCCAGTTGCTTGAGGTATGCGACCGTTAAATGTATGTGTCGTGAAAACGGGTTATGAACATATAACGTGGACCTGTGTCGCTTTATCAGACGGAGATTTTTCTAGATAATGTCATGTAGTCTTGCTTGGGGCAAGTGGACGGACTTTATCTCTTGCAACAAGACGTTGCACTTTGCTTAATGCAGCTGTGATATGTGTTATGTTTTACAGTTTATGTTTGTGTGTGTGTCTTTTCTCATAGCAAAGCCACATCGGGCTATCTGTTGAGCCACCGAGAGGAATCGAATTCCTAATTATAGCGTTGTAAATCTGTAAACTTCCTACTGTTCCAGTTACAGTTCATCCATTTTTATTATATATCATATATAATTTCGAATGGTTTGAATCTCGTTTACATTTTACTTAAATTTAAAAGTTAAATATATGTCGATAAGTATCCAATTCATGATATTTACCAACAATATTGATAAGGACAGTTTTCTATAACACGAATACGAGGTCTGTTAAAAAAAAAAATACGCGGACTGACGTCATAAAACAAAATGTACTTTATTTAGAAGTTACAGGTCTGAGACCCCTTCAAAGTTGAAACAGTCCTGGTACACTTCTTTTGTAATGTTCTCCAGCTCCTTCGTCGCATTTGCCTTAATCTCGGGAATCGTCTCAAATCTTCTTCCTTTCAAGGGTCTTTTGGGTTTGGAGAACAAGAAAAATCGCAAGGAAAAATCCCACACTCTTCAGCAAGCTCCCTGACAGTCAGACATCGATTTGTCCGCACCAGGGTGTTGCTTTTGTCGACGTGTGGGTCGTCAGTTGACGGGGAAGGACGTCCAGGACGCTAATCATCTTCAATGGACTGTTGACCATCCTAAAAACGTTCATGCCACTTGAAACATGCCGTACGCTTCATAACAACATCACCATAAGCCGTGTAAAGCATAGCAAAAGTTTCAGTCGCAGATTATTCAAGTTTAACACAAAATTTCACAGCAAGTCATTTCTTCTTCAGGTCATTCATTCTGAAATTCGCCAAACGAAAAATCGCACTTCACTTAAAACCGCGTAGCTAATACACAAATAAAGATACCTGCAATCGGGAAATGGCGTCGTGATCAGCTGATCTGTGCAAACCTAGCGACACCAAGTGGATTCTCTTGGAACTAACTGGAGCCGTGCAATTCAAACAGTCCGCGTATTTTTTGAACACCTCTCGTACATTTTAATATGCAAACAATAACAAAATTTACAAAATTGGTTATTAAAAATAAGCATTTATGAACAAAAGTTTTACAAACTTAGAAACAGTATTGAGTCTTCTATTTGGTTTAAAACTTCCTTCATATCTTATCGAGGGTTTACAATGAGCTAGTTAATCTCGAGTTATTGTAGGTACAATTCAATTAACAGGCAGCTAGCTAGTTCTGTGTTCTTTGTTAATCATACTTCGAGTTTTTCACCTCTTAAGTTTGTTTGATTTTGTTTTTTGGTCACTAGGCAGAGCTTGACTGGACGTGACGTGGCGAGGCTCCAAAATCATTATATTTTGACGTACCTAATCTTCATTTTCTACGATATAATGGTTTTTATCATGAAGTGTGTGTTTTACAAACAAAGACACGAAGCACTTGAAGAATTTTTCAAACCTGTTAACGTGTTAACCATCAAGATTAAATAAGCGATGCAATCGCGAAAGTATTCTAACAATGAAGATAAACAATTAAAAAATTGTTTGTTTGTTTGTTTTTGAATTTCGCACAAAGCTACACGAGGGCTATCTGTGCTAGCCGTCCCTAATTTAACTAAGACTAGAGGGAAGGCAGCTAGTCATCACCACCCATCGCCAACTCTTGGGCTACTCTTTTACCAACGAAAAGTGGGATTGACCGTCACTTTATATGCCCCCACGGCTGGGAGGGCGAGCATGTTTAGCGCGACGTGGGCGCGAACCCGCGACCCTCGGATTACGAGTCGCACGCCTTACGAGCTTGGCCATGCCAGGCCCCAATTAAAAATACCGATGACAAAAGAATTTTTTTCGAAATCTTTGTGAGTGTTAAACGATTGTGTGCACGCAAGTGCGATTGGGATATTAAAAAGTTATCAAGTGTGCAAAGCATCCCAATGGCACAGTGGCAAAGCTGCTGTCTTACACCACTAAAAACAGGGTTTTGATACCCGTGGTGGGATTAGCTCAGATAGCCCATTGTGTAGCTTCGTCCTCTACTTCGAACGAAATGAAGCTGAAAACAAGTGTGGAAGGTACAGTGTGAAAATTAATGGAATCCAAGAGGTCTAATACAAAGTGATAAGAAATTGACTTCATTATATATCCTCTTAGGAGATCTGTATCTTAATTTAATATTAAATTGACTTCATTATATACTCTCTCAGGAAATTTATACCTTGATTTAGCATTTTCTATTTCACAGGAAGTGCAATCTTCCAGTTTTGCTGCTAGTACGAAAGATCCAATGTTTGATTAGAGTTTAGGATGTGTTATCACTACAAACTGTAGAATAATGGCCTTTTTTTAGTTGTATTAGGATCGTTTTACTATTTTACTGAACCTTTAAAAACATAAGCTAGGATTAAAATAACTAATCAAATTTTGTGTTTTGAATTTCACGCAAATATACCTAACTTAGCCGATATATTCTTTAGTAAAGTGTTGATGGTGGGTGTTATAAACTAACTACATTCCATGTAGTCTATTACTTTAAAATTAGGAATTAACCGTCACATTATAATGCTTTGAAGGTCATGTTCGGTGACGGGATTCTAACCCACGATCTTTATATTGCAAGTGAAGTTCCCAGTCCATCAGCTCAATTATATGTCTATTATGTCATTGGGGCGATGTTATTGCAAAATGTTTTTTCGTGTGGATGCCAGTGGAACGTATCGCTTATAAATGTATAAAAGTTAGAGGCAAATTTGTAACATATATTTTAATTAGTTTTGTTTCTAAACTTACCCCATGTTTGTTGACACACGCATGTTTATACTGAAGGATATTGTATAAACTAATTACAGGTAGCTACTATAATATCTATTTTTTATTTGTTACAAGAACCAGACCTCTTGCTGGTCAGCGGTAAATTTACAAACTTACAATTCTAAAACCTGGAGCTGAAGCCTCTGCGATAGACAAACCGCGCTCGCATAGCCTATTGCGTAGCTTCGCAATAAAAAGAAAAAACACAAAACAATGAAAAACCTAATTCAGTCAATAATATCAATCGAATATGTACTTGAAAAATGATTTTAACAATTGTTAATACGTATATAATACGTGAAAAATGATTTTAACAATTGTTAATACGTATATATGCTGTTGTTTTTTTGTTTTGTTGTTGTTTTGAATTAAGCACAAAGCTGCACAATGGGCTATCTGTGCTCTGCCCACCACGAGTATCGAAACCCGGCTGTTAGGGTGTAAATCCGCAGACATACCGCTGAGCCACAGGGGGACTCGTGTATATGCATATGCTATTTAATTAAATCATGAGATATAAATTAGGCTTAGGGGAATTGAATTTGGCAAGTAGTGAAGTTAGGCCAGTACTGAACTGTACAAACTAACAATCGCCCTCAATTAACACCATAATTGGTCAATTGTTTCCGCGTAAGACATTGTTTGTTTTTTGAATTTCGCCCAAAGCTACACGAGGGCTATCTGCGCTAGCCGTCTTTACTGTAAGACTAGAAGGAAGGCAACTAGTTATCACTACCCACCGCCAACTCTTGGGCTACTCTTTTTCCAACGAATAGCTGGATTTACCGTCGCATTATAAAGCCCCTACGTTTGGAAAGGTGAGCATGATTAGTGTGACGGGGATTCGAACCCGGGACCCTCAGATTAAGAGGTGAATGCCTTAAACACTTGGCCATACCGAGCCCACGAGTTGGAAAGCGTGATAAACAAAACCAACGAACATTTTTTTGAGCGTGCAAAAGGTAAGAGCAAAACACCCCTTCCTACAGGCACAGCGTTATGTTTGCAGACTTACAAGGCTAAAAACTGGTTTTCGATACTCGTGGTGGGCAGAGCATAAATAGCCCATTAAGGAGCTGCATGCTTAATTCCAATAACCAATCAATCAAAAATAGAAACAAAGTACTTCTTGTAAAAAGTTGAACAAAAAATAAACAACTTACTCAAAATTAATACTTTTGGACTTTTATTTAAAGCAAACAACTTGATTTAAAGTTTATTGGGTTGCTGTCTTATTTCCTCATGTGGTTATATTTTCTAGAAGTATATTGCAATGCAGCTTGGGACTCTGTGTTTTGTTGGCCTCCGACTCCTGCTGGAAGAGTGATACAAAAACTCTGTAAGGAAATTCTGGCATCAGCGAACTTGTCTCTAAGCCATGTTAATCAAGATAAAGGTATGTGCAACTTCACTCAAAAAATGTTTGATTTAAAAAGTTTGTAAAAACATCTTTATGTCAAGTTTCTGGTCAAATATCTGTAGTTTCCTAAATAACAAATATTTATCACAGTTGTAGTTTCCGAGGTATATAGCATACCAACCGTAGCAAGCCAACAATATTATGAAAACTGTCTCTTTGCGTGTCGATTTATAAACCTCAGGTAAGGCTCTTGAAATTTCAGTTGGCAACAATGTAAAACATATTGTTAATTCTTACGCTCGAGAATCATCTACAAACTTTCCCAAAACACATTTAACAATATAACTTAATGACGTAAAGATTATCACGTTATTAAAGTTACTCCAGTTTACACCAAGTCACCGGTTGTTAAGGCGGTTTGAAGATACGAGTAACTAGTATGTTAACCATAAATATATTTATCGCACCCTATCTGGCCTGATGAAACCTGATATCGGTGCAAGGCCTTGTCAACGTCGGGTGTAGCAGTGTTAATATGTTTGTATACTATTATAATTCAGAGGTTATTAGTAATACTTTCAGTTATGCTTTATGCAATACAGAAAAATGATCTCAGCATTTATCTATTTTAAATGAGATCACAGCAAAAAAGGCTGTACTAACCCTATAATAGAGTGCGAACAGCAGAACTACATTTCTTCACATGGAATCTGAAAAGCCATCCATCGTGCATCTTCGACATGGAAGATGGAAATTTACATCATGTTGACATGAATGAGCTTCTCAGAAAAGATGTTCTTCTGAAATATTATAATTCCCTGAATGCGTCTCATAACTTGTTAATGTCTCTTATTGTTAATATGCACGATATCATACAAATATCACACACGAAAAAAAGTAAATCTCTCTCCTAAATTTGTACATGTGTATATATTTGGGTTAGTACTGATGTCTGTTTTCCATCCCTTGAGATGGCGGCAAGTTTTCTGATGTGCAACGTTAAAGTTTGTGGCTCGATTCTCCGAGGTGTATTCAACAGATAGCTTGAATTTAGAAAAAAAAACATAGAACATACAGTAATAATTTTCATTTCACGTCATTAATAACAATAATTTATGGTAATTTTCACAATAGCGATATTTTAAAACTAGCGTAACTTTCTAAAAATTGCGGCATTTGACAACGAAGTACAAAATGTTATTATGGATAAGTGGGCAGTAAAATACTGGGAAACAATTATCATTTTGAGTCTAAGCATTACCTGTCAAAGTTATTAATTAGGCTTAGTAATAGCTAGTATTTATAAAAAAAAACAAGTTAGTTTAGAACACACTAGATAGAATAAAACGTAGCATATTTTTATTTCTGGTGTTACTACGACAATAAAACTAGCATGAGCTTTTACCCCACAGAAACCTGATATGGTGGTAAAGTTGGATACTTAGAAACTGTTTTCAATTTCCCAATTCAAACTTCTATTCCAGAACAGAATTAGCCAGTTATAACAAAGAATACTGAAATATAAAATGGTTTTGAACCAAAGTGTGAGATTTTTTATTTCTTGATAAGCTATATCTTTGGTTGTGAACTATTCAGATACACAATTTTATAATTTCAAAACTTTTTAAAAATTAAATAACACTAGATTTCTCAAATGCTGAATTTCTTAAAGTTGTTTTGTTAAATAATAATAATAAAAAATTAAAACTCATTTTCGTTTTTATGAGACATAATATTTCCTTTAAAGAATATTCATGCCATTGATAACGTTTATTTATTAATTTAAAGACCCGACATGGCCAAGTGGTAACGCTCGACTCGTAATCTGAGAATCGTGGGTTTGAATCTACGTCACATCAAACATTCTCGCCCTTTCAGCCGTAGACGTTAATTAATAGTTTTTCATGGCTCTTACAGTGTAATTTATTCGGTTATGTGGTTTAACTATTCTTATCTTTTTAAGCACAAAATTTTAACCGAGTTTGATTTATTAAGCTAAAGGGAAATGCAAATTTCCACGTTCAGAGTAAATTACCAGAAGTGCGAAAATACGTTAAAACACACAAAAAGTTAATCAGTTTTCTTACATTCCTACCACATTTATGAATCTAAATACCTTAAAATATGAAAACATTTATTTAATTTGAAACTGTAACAAAAATGCACGTGTCGAGTTTTATTTAAAGTGTGTAAAAAAAAAAACGAAACACTTTAAAGATCCGGGCGTTTCGCAATCGGGAATGTGAGATGTTTCCAATTATAAAAATATTCCCATTATATACTATATTCGTCTAATACAGTTGTGTGACGTTAAAGCACTACTCTCTAAATCATTATATGGCAAATCTAACTACTACAATATTCTATGAAGGTTTAACCTTTTAGGATGCACAGAATCCTTAAAGTGATTTAGATGTATATTTAAATAAACTATTACTGTGCTCTCACAGAAGAAACTGGAAATATTTGAGCTAACAAGGTTATTTATTAAACTATTTTCTATTTCTGCATACTTCCCTATAAACTATGGTTTAAACAAACTGTGTGTTTTGTGAGGAATGTATAATGTTTAGTTTCGTAATTATGTTTAAAAATGGAAGAATACAAAGTTGGCCCTTGATATGTTTTGTGCCAAGTCAGAATACTTCAATACGGATAACATCTCGTGAAGGAAACCATTGATTATAGCAAATATTTCACAACATGATTAGATATGAAGAGCGAGTGCAGAAAATCATGTAATAGACTCTTGGCTATTTACCAAATGATGACACATGAAGTGCAAACCTGCAGATTGATACACGAGATTGGGAAACTATTCAGTGTAAGCCAAATTATTTTTCAAGAGCACTTTATTTTTTTTTCCATTCGTTGTATTTTTATGTTGTAATATAACAAGTTGGCATGAAGGAAAAACGTTACGAGCTTACTAGCTTAATGAAATGCTACTACTTAGTAGCATAAGGAAGATATAACTTGTATCTACTATAGCCTTATTATATGAAATTAGTTTAACGCATACATAAAGAAGAGAAATACATTTATCAAAACGTACTTAAAGAAAACAGAGCAACTAAGTTTTGGGACAATAATGAAGATAATAGCTTTGCCATAAATTTGGTTAACAGCTTAAGCCTGCTGTGAATGTTCGAATGTGTCCGATAGAATGTAGCTCTCAACAGACCTTGAGAAGTGATTCAGAAGTTTTTACATCTTTGAAAAGTACAATTGAAAAATTCTGTTCCATTAATTTCTTGCAAACCATGAAGCTCCTTAACCAGTAACGTTATCCCTATGCTTTGTAAACGTTGCATACTTAAATAATTTTTTCCAAGTGTGTTGTTGTTTGAAGTTAATCACAAAAGTACGCAATTAACTATCTGCGATCTGCCCACCACGTGTATCGAAACCCTGTTTCTAGCGATGTAAGTTCGTATGTATATATGTCGCTGTACCAGTGGGAATCCATCCAAATATGTTCCTTTGGCTCTGACTTTCATTAGAGTAACAAGAAGTTTTCTTCTGACCAGTATTGCTGGTACAGTTAATACAAAATGTTACAGCTACTCATAAAAACTTAAAGGGATCATCCGAATGAGACCCAAAACGCTAAGTCATCTTATAACTTCTAATTCAAATATGACATTTTAAAATTCATCACCACATTTTAACAAATAAAGTAATAGACACCTTCGCATGGAGTGTTAGAACAGTAAAATTAAATTTGTATATTCAGATCTAAGATTCATTTGGTGGCGTCTAGTGTCGCTGTCTGTAGGTTACCATTACTTTTTAAAAAGAAGCTTTTATGGCACGAATTTATAAGTTGGTCGATCAACTGTTAGAACTGGACAGCCACAACTGCGGCGGATGTATCTATAATCCATTGTTTGTGTAGAAGGTAACCGACCTTGCTTGAACAGTGCGATTTCCCTGGAGGTCAAACCATAGAATTTATTTCTTGGTTAAGATGCTATTTATTTAACCCCACTGTGAATCCACGAATATTTCTAATGTGTTATGGATGATTAAATCCGAGATTTAAAGCTTCATACAGTGGATTAGTAAGATTGCGAAATTTGAGTTGATCACAGGGAACGTTCTAGAAGTACTTGTTGATTTGAATCTGGGTTGAAAACAATTTCTCACGTAATCATTCTGCAACTTCTCTTGATAAAGCGCGCGCACTCACACGTACACATACCTATATTCATTTACATATTGGTCCGGCATGGTCAAGTGTGTTAAGGCTTTCGACTCGTAATCCGCGGGTCTCGGGTTCGAATCCCTGTCGCACCAAACGTGCTAGCTCTTTCAGGCGTGGGGGCATTATAATGTGACGGTCACTCCCACTATTTGTTAGTAAAAAGAATAGCCCAACAGTTGGCGGTGGGTAGTGATGACTAGCTGCCTTCCCTCTAGTCTTACACTGCTAAATTAGGGACAGCTAGAGCAGATAGCCCTCGAGCAGCTTTGCGCGAAATTTGAAACAAACAAATCATTTACATAAATATATATTCATCTTATATAACAACGGAAAAACATTGGCATATCAACGTAGAACTTCGCAAATAGGTGTTGTGTCTGGATTTTCTCTCACTTTTTTTTCGGTATTAAAGGCTTAACTACCAAAATTTCACCTGTAATATTACTTATGCCAAAACTGGATAGTTTTTGTGGAAGCTTCAGGCTTTCAGCATGCATAATAAATATTTCATCAAATTTTAATCCTTGTTAGAAATTCTTTTATCAATCCCTGTTATGACTCGTTTAAGGATGTTGAATATAGAGTTTGGTTTGTTTTGAATTTCGCGCAAAGCTACTCGAGGGCTATCTGCTCTAGCCGCCCCTAATGTAGCAGTGTAAGACTAGAGGGAAGACAGCTAGTAATCACCCACATTACTCTTTGGGATTGATTAACACATTATAATACCTCCACGGCTGAAAGGGCGAGCATGTTTGATGTGACGGTGATTCAAGCCTGCGATCCTCGGATTTCGAGTCGAGTACCTTAAACACCTAGCCATGCCGGGCTCGGAAAATTGCGTTTTCACTGTGTGATTGAAATCTCCGCTTTTTCCAACTACTAAATCAGCGTGATACTGACTTGTACCTCTTTGTTCTTGTCTCTCGAACTACAAGTGACCGAGAAGTGTTTATTGTAGTGTAGATTTTTTAGCGCTTCAAAAGATGACTTTAAAACATACTTTTCAGTACACAATTCAGCATATCAAGATTAAAGCAATGCATTAAATGGTTCTTATTTGCCAAGCATATGCGTTAGAAACTTTCCTATTACAGTAAAATTATGGTTATAAAGTTGGGCAAAGATACCAGGAGTTTGGACGAAGAGATCTGTAAAGGTTATTTCATCCTATAGAAGTAAATTTGTATAGCATAATTTTCATCATTGGATTAGAAACAATCGAAACCTTATTAATATTACTAACGCACTGTTTAAGATACGCTGAAATAAAATCTTTATATTCGTATCACTAAAGGGTAAAATTACGAAATAATTCTTGAAAGCTTATACGAAATTCATTGGAGATAATGCTATATGATGAAATTGTTTTGAAATTTGTTTTGGTATTTCGCACAAAGCTACTCGAGGGCTATCTGTGCTAGCCGTCCCTAATTTAGCAGTGTAAGACTAGATGGAAGGCAGTTAGTCATCACCACCCACCGCCAACTCTTGGGCTACTCTTTTACCAACGAATAGTGGGATTGACCGTCACATTATAACGCCCCCACGGCTGGGAGGGCGAGCATGTTTGGCCCGACTCGGGCGCGAACCCGTGACCCTCAGATTACGAAGCGCAAATCTTAACGCGCTAGGCCGTGCCAGGCCCCTATATGGTGAAATGAACAGTAAACACGATATCATAATATTTTGCCCGGCATGGTCAAGTGGTTAGGGTGCTCGACTCGCAATCTGAGAGCTGCGCGTTCGAATCCACGTCACACGTAACACGACTGTCCTTTCAACCATCGGGGCGTTATAATATGACGGTGAATCCCACTATTCGTTGGTAAAAGAGAAGCCCAAGAATTAGCGGTTGGTGGTGATGACTAGCTGCCTTCTCTCCAGTCTTACACTGCTATATTACGGACAGCTGGCGCAGATAGCCCATGTGTAGCTTCGTGCGAAGTTAAAATATGAACAAAAAGATTATATTTTTAGATTAAATTATTTCACTTTTTTTGACAGCTGCATTCGCTTACAGAGTATGTAATGAAGATGGAGAATGGCTCTGGGGGAACTGGACAAATTACACCGAGTGTGTGGACCTTTTGCCGAATGTAAGTTTGAAAAAGTATTTTCCTGTACTTTATTTGTTTGTGGGGTGTGAATAAGTGTTCGGTAATCTCGTTCCACATAGCGATGTGGTCGACATTTGGAATACAATAATTTTCTTTATTGTTTAGCGTAGATTTCTTTTTCTTGGCTGAAACCACGTTCAGCATTTTCTTTATTGACGAAGTAATAACTGTTTTTCCATTTTCAATTTTTTTTTCATCATTATTTATTTTACGTGTGTTAGACAAACTTTTGTAAGTTTAAACATAATAATAACACCTTTTTTCTTATATAATTATTTTTATCCCGACCATGAAATGTTTTAGCGTTTTTGAGTCATTATAAAAAGGAAAGAAGGCATTTCAAATTATCCTCCCGTTTTCCTTTCTTTTCCTGCTGTATTTTCGCATTTCATTCTATATTTGATTACCTTCGTGGTAACTTTTTTCATAAATTACTCATTTAGTTTAATAGTGAAATGATATAGCTTTGTGTGACTCTTTTCAATTGAATCCCACTTTTAAGCAAAGTATTTTGATGCACAAAAACATAATGTGATTCATAATTAGCTGAAGTCAAATTAATTAAGTGGGTGTAGCTAGCGGGCCACTAGGTGGATCACGCTGGTCTAAAGAATAAGTTACTGAAACGCTCTTTTTCCTAGTTCCTGATGATAATCTGGAAAGATGTGTTTCTTCTTGCACATTTATTGCCACACGAATGTAATCTGTAGTAAAATTGTTAAGTTGTGTGGCCAGTTGTCTCGTCACTAATTAGTAACGCGCATGAATGTACTAACGAGACTCCCACCGACCCCGTCTGCTATCTAGCGAAACTACAGCCGGGGAAGCGCTCTGTTGATTCTTTAATAGAAATAAGTGTTTCTCAGCGCCCTCTATCGACGTATTAAAATATATCTTATATTTCATCTTCTTACGACTACTTTTATAAAGTCTGAAGTTTGTTGTTGTTTTTCGTTGCAATAACGAGAGACGCGGATTCGAATTGCGATTGAAATCAGTAGTTTAACTCTATTCGAAATAATTCTACATAAACTGTGACTTAGAGCAATCTGAACAAAATGAAGTCTTTCTTTTTGTATGACATAAAAGTTTTGAATAATTTAAATTTGCGTGTAACTCAGAATGTCCGTTGTCTGAAATAATCACCATTGATCTAATGTTCTTTACTGGAATGGGCTCCCTGTCACAACAAACACGCTCACCCTTTCAGCCGTAGGGGCGTATTAAGTGACGGTCAATCCCACTATTCGTTGGTAAAAGAGTAGTCCAAGAGTTGGCGGTGGGCGATGATGACTAGCTGCCTTACCTCAATTCTTACATTGCTAAATTAGGGACGACCAACGCAAATAGCTCTCGTGTAGCTTTGAGTGAAATTCGAAAACGAGAGACGAACTTTGTTTGAGCATTTAAGGAAAAAAACATCACTATTTAGATTTATGAAGACGAAGGGTTACATTGCTGATTATTTAATATGGAAACTATTATTTTTTGTTATTATTGATTAGTTTAACGTTGATATTCGTGACGTATTTTGCCATTTTGTACCTCTTTTCCAATGACGTTATACGCAATTTAAATTACTGTTTGAAATGAATAGTTTAAACATTGTAATCTAAATAATTTTGTCTTTTAATAATGAATTTAATAGATGTGACTTATGTGCATCGTATATTATCGTGTCTTTTTATGATTAGTTTAATACATGTAATTTATATGTACTGTGAGTCATTTTGTCTTTTAATAATTAATTTAATAAATATTACTTTTATACATTGTAAATTGTCGTGTCTTTTAATGATTAGTTTAATAAATGTTATTTATATATTTTGTAAATTATTTTGTTTTTAACGATTAATTTGATAAACGTAATTTCCTTCTTCACACCGTTTATCACAAGGAATATATTATTAAACTAATCTGACCAGTCTAATGAATGTTGTATTCAGATTATGAATAAGCCAAGTGAAATAAAATCTATATTGGAATAGCAACATCACAGTAGTAGTGAAACATTACAAACATTCTACGGTCATGACGTTATAACTAAGGACTTAAACGTTGCTACTAATCTATTATTCCAAGAAACTTTTGTTCGATTGGATCACTTTGACGATTGAGCAAGATTTTTTGAAGTGATTAGTAAGTCACACTTTGTTAAACATTAAATTTATCCTGCTATAACAGTTATTATAAATGAAGCGAAACAATTTGCAAGCCATTTAAGTTATTCAGTTTATCCAGATCTTTTACTATAATTGTGAAATCCTGAACAGGCTTGAAGTTTCACATAAAGAAAAAAACTCACTGCTTATCTCTAGCTCCTTTTGAAATATAAAGATTGTCCATCACTCTGAATTGCTTTCAAACATAAACCTAAATAGTACAAAATGTATTGAATTTCGAGCAGAATTGCTTGAGGGCTACTTACGCTAGCCATCTCTAAATCTGAAGTGTGCAGAGGGAAGGAAACTAGTCAATAACACTTACTGCCTTCAGACTTACCGCAGCATGTCTTTTATGCTGCTAAGCTCTTAAGTACATCATAGAGATCGCTTTACACAGAACCTTAAATATTTTTCAGTGATGTCGAGAAACCCACTTGTTGAGAATTTTTATATGCAAAAACGGCTTTTCTGGGCCCAGAAGAGCCGTTTTTGCATATAAAAATTCTTAAATATTTTTGTTTTAATTTAATAGGTAATATATGTAGGATGGAGTTTTGTTACAATAGTTTGATCAATGATACAGAGGAAGTCAATGAACAGAATAATGATATATGAAGAATGGGTTTGTTACAATAGTTTAGCCAACGATACAGAGGAAGCTGACTAACAAAACATTAAACCACGGAGGATAGATTTCTACAGTAGTTTGACCAACAGTACAGAGCAAGTCTTTTAACAGAACGTAAGCTGGTTGGTTGGTTAAGTTGGCGTTTTATGGCGCAAAGGAACTAGACTATATGCGTCAAATAACCAGTTGCAAAATTAAAAGTAAAGTAAAATTATTAAAATTCATAAAAAGGAATCAAAGTAAAACAAGGCAAAGTTTAATTTTTAAATTAAAAACTTAAATATCGTTAAATCCAATTTACAGCAGAAAAAACGCACTGGAGTAATACACATTTTAAATGATTTTATGTAGTATAATTACAATTATTATAACTCGCCAGAATAACTAGTGGGTATGTTCAGACATTAGCGTTTGTCACCCAAAGTTGGCCTTTCCAGTTCTGGTTTCGAGTTATTTGATGTCACGACTGTTTTATAATTTTGTATCGAATTAATTTTACTTTAATTCGTAAGAAAGAATCATGTTAAAACAAAACAAAGTCTAATTTATGAATTAAAAACTTAAATAGCGTTAAAAATGCCAATGGCCTTTAAAAAACTAAAACCAGTTGTAAGGTAAACAGTGTCACCATCGCCAATGAAATGACACTGTCCAGTGCCAGGGATAAACTCTTGGACAAAACATGTCATTAACCTATGAAGAATGGTTTTGCTACAGTAGTTTAACCAATAGTACAGAGCAAGTAGGCTGACATAACATTAAGAAGAGTTTTAAGTGTTCTTATTGTTATGCCAAATAAGTCAGTGTTTAATAACATGCACAGTTACTGGGAAACAACTGCAAACTTCTGGTGTTACTCTTGTTTTATCGAATCTCGAGTTCGGTTCCGCTGCCCACTTCTCTCTTGAAGATAGAGTGTGAATCTGAGGGCTTGTATCTCGAATCTCATTATCGCAAGATTGTTAACCTTCTCTTGGGGCGTGGATGCGTTAAAAGAGTGAGGTCAAAGCTAATTATTCTTTCAGAGCAGCCCGCTTGAATGTTGTTGACTAGCTACCTTCCATCTAATCTGTCAGTTTAAAATTAAGGACGGTTATGTGTAACTTGACCTTTGTGAAGTTTTGTATTAATATTCGAAACAAACAAACATAATAAATACAATACTAAAGTTTCGTATATATTAAGTCAACTGAAACTGATGGACACCTAGAACAGAGTATTTATTTCAAAGAAATACATTTGTTATTTTTCGTTACAGGTTTGTGTGCAAACAAATGCCACTGGAGACAAACGCTTCACGTTGAATAATATATATTATTATTATTCATTGAGACAGAACGATGAATGTTGTGATCACTTCTCGCTAATTGTAATATGAATTCTGCCATTCGTTTGGAGCTTTCAACTATATCCCTAACTTGTAAACAATTCAATCATCTTTCATTACCTCTAGGCCCTCTGGTGTTCACTTAACACCCAAGCGGGCATTAAGTTCTTGTTATTATTTAAAAATAAACTATCGTACTTTCTGGGTGTTGGATTTATTATTCTACAATTATCATGCTATTATTATTATTTTAAATTTTTGGTACCTAGTGTCTGCTCAAAAACATTTTAGTGAAAAATCCACAAAAACAAACAAAGACGCCAACATTTTCCATTCACTTGCACAGTAAGTGATATCTAATAAAGAGAGCATGAACATTTTATGTATAAAGAGTAACCTATGAATAAAGAAAAGTCTAGAGCAGTTTTTTTCTTATTTTTCTCTTTTATTTTCGTTTTAAAACCACTGCTGTGTTTGATATCGACTTTAAGTTTATCAAAACATTTAATGAGCTGTAGAATATATATTCAATATTCTGAATGGTAATACTTGTATATTAGCGCTGGTTTATCAAATGTCATGGCCAGGTGGTTAAGGCAATCGACTCCTACTGTGATGGTCGCGGGTTCGAATTCCCGTCACACCAAATATGGTCGCCCTTTCAACTGTGCGGGCGTTATAATTTTACGGTCAATCCCACTTTCTGTTGGTAAAAGAGTAGTCCACGAGTTGGCGGTGGGTGGTGATGACGAGTTACCTTCCCTCTAGTCTTACACTACTAAGTTAGAGACGGCTAGCACAGATAGCCCTCGTGTAACTTTGCGCGAAATTTAAAACAAACAAACCAAATATCAATTCTTCTAACCCTTTAGAAACTCTTGTTAACACTAACATACATTATATATGCATTTTATTCATAATATGGTGATGCACTGTTTGCAAAAACAGTTCATCGCATGAATGAGACATTAATGAATATTTATTTTTCTAGGACATTACCCTGTATATCTCATGAATAAAATAATGCAACTTATTTGTATTCAGTACAAACACGCTGTTACGTATAATAACTTCAGAGCTTTAACGAGCTTTTCATGAACCATATATTCATACACACACACATATATATAGATATTAGTGTAGCACAATTTTGATGAGTTATGCAAAGGTTGAGTACATTATGTTAAAGCAAAGTTGGATTTTATGCACTGTGTGATTACAACCCATTTCGACATACTCAAACTGATGGTTGTGCACCCTTATTATTTGTCTGCAGCGTAGTTTCTATCACAAAAATCTTCGCCCTAAAGCTATTATATCAAAAGCACACAACTACTCCATGCTGTTTACCCTAACGTATCTGTACGAGGACTACAGTGTCTAATGGCTGTTTAAACGATCCTATCACACAGACATCTATCTGCAAGTGCTGAGTTTGGAAACAATACATGTGTATCCTACAATAAAATAATACAAACACATCAGTGATGACGAGAAAACACACTTGTAGAGAAAAAATATATATGTAAAAACGGCTGGTTTGGGTCGAGAAAATGTGTACATATGAGTTATGAGATATTCATGGTCATGTCTGCCTTTTTCTTACACTGATACACTGGTGGCCAAAACCTTAAGGTCAATGAACATAAAGAAAAAAATGTGCATTTTGCGTTGTTAGACTCAACCACTAATTTCAGTAGAGCTTCAAAAGATGAAAATAAGTGAAGAGAAAATAAAAGAAATTAGCATTCAACAGGGAAAATGTGAACATCATGAAATTAGCCCAAGAACTAACTGGTCAAAGGTTTAAGAACATACCAAAAAGAAGTCCTAAACAGGGTAGGAAATGCCCAACAAGAGGTCTTAGTGGTGAGTTCCACTTCCGTCATTTCGAATAACCGCAAACATTCACTTTGTCATGGCCGACATAAGCGTTTGTAGAAGGTTGGCTGGAATGTTATTCTAAGAAGTGAAGATGACTTTACGAAAATCATGCACTAATTGAAATTAACGTCCATTCCAATAGACTTCCCTTGCTATCCATCCCCAAACATTTTCATTGTGGTTCAGTTCGGGCAAACACGCTGGAAGGTCCCAAAAAATCACGTTATTCGCCATGGAAAAGCCCTTTGTCCTGCGGGCATTGTGGATTGCAGAGTTGTCCTGCTGAAAGATCTAGTCATTTCCACACAAGCGAGGGCCTTCGGTTAATAAGGATGCTCTCTTTAATACGTCAATGTAGCCATCTGTTGTTTGACACCCCTATATATCCTGAAGCTCCATTGTTCCATGGAAAAAACCACCTCAGATTATGATGTAACCTCCTCCACTGTTCTCGTGTAGGAAATGTCTCCGGTTGGATATCCTTATCGTGCTAGTAACGATAAGATATCTGGACCATCTAGGTTAACTTTTTCTCATCAGAGAACAAAACCTTCGTCCACTTTTTACGTCCCATGTTTGGTGCTCTCAGCAAAGTTTAACCAAACTGTTTCGTGGTGTGGAAAGAGGTGTGGCCTTTGAAGACGTTTAAGGCTTTTAAAGCCTTTCTCTCGAAGATGCCGTCTTATTGTTCTTGAGCTGCATTTTGCGTTTGTAAGGGCCTTAATCTGGTTCGACGATCGGAAGGTGTCTTGCCGGAGAACCTGTCAAATTTTCCTGCTCAACGCCGACGAAACTTTCTTGAGTCGACCATTTGAAATTCTCGTTTCGTATCCCTCAGAGTCTTTTAAGAAATTTGCAGCAGCAGTTTTACTACTTTCAATTTCACCAGCGATGGCACGTTAAGAGAGACCTTGCTTTTACAGCTCGACATTTTTACCACGTTCAAACTTTGTCAAATTTTTAGCCTTTGCCATGTTTTTTTCCCAATGTAATACAAAAGATGTCAGTGGGAGATGTTGACAACGCTAATACTTGGACACAAACGACTAAATTTCGTTAAGTGTTTACCGATTAACGCTTCTTTTCAGTATGGTTTTAAACTTTTGACTAGCTAGAATTTAAGCTAATTTTATTGTGTTCACATTTTCCCTTTTCTTATTTTCATCTTTCGAAGCTCTACTCAAATAAGTGGTCGAGTCTAATAACGCATAATGCATAATTTTTTCTTTATGTTCATTAAAATTTTGGCCAGCAGTGTACTTATGACTGTAGATTTTCACCTATTACAAGATGTATCATTTTACTTATCACAGGTCTTTTTCTAGATAATTCTGGGGCACCAAGCTGATCCATATTCAGTTATTTTTTTAATATCATTAAGCACAAGAGACATCTTTATATTGTTTGTAATCATCAAGTGATTATAGTTGATTTGCATATTTAAATTCATCTAAGTATAGTGCACTCACTCAACATTCAAAATCATCTAAATATAGTGCACTCACTCAACCGAATGAATTTAATAGAAGCCTTCAACGATTTTTATGGTTCTCAATTGTCCATTTTTTTTGTTGGATAGAACTTCCATTGTTTCAAGTCGATCTACTTGGCCAGTAAAGAATTTAACACTTTTTCTTGGGCCAACGAAGAAGCTTAACATTACAATTAATTGACTTCTCTTGAAAGCAGAGGTAATTAACACATGATCTCCATGTATCGGTTTTGTAACTACGTCAAGTATAAATTAACGAGTCAAAATAATGCTATTTATTTAGTGTTCTAGCGACAAACAAATACATTAAACGCAACCAAATATCCAAATTTCACTGTAATCAGAGACGCAGTAGAAAGTGTATTTAGGAACTTGATTTATGATGGATGTCACTCCAAACAACTGCAGTAGCTTTCTTTTTCTTACTTTTCAGCGGTGTTATAAATTTCCTTCAGTTGGTGTATATTAATGATATTTTCTTGCAGCTTAAATGTTATCGGTACAGACTGGTGTTGGGAGGTATGATTGTAATAATACCAGCTTTGATCGAGATACCTTGTCCTTCAGGTTGATGTGTGGGAACAAAAACAGCCTTTCTTCACATACTAATTTTCTTGTCAAACCTTTTGCACGACGCTTTTGAAGGAATGTTGAAAGTTTATTCCGAGGGCTGGCTCATGATTTGCTTGTTTTGGAATTTCGCACAAAGCTACTGGAGGGATATCTGTGCTTGCCGTCCCCAATTAACCAGTGTAAGACTAGAGAGAAGACAGCAAGTCATCGCCACCTACCGCCAACTCTTGGGCTACTCCTTTACCAACAAATAGTGGGATTGAGCGTCACATTTTAACGCCCACACGGCTAAAAGGGCGAGCATGTTTGGTGCGACCGGGATTCGAGCCCGCGTTTAACGGATTACGAGTTGAATGCCTTAACCCACCTGACCATGCTGGGCCAGCTAGTTAATGAATGACTATTGGACGGATTGGGTTAATAGATATCCTATTTTAATATGGAAATTGTGTAAATTATTAAGACGATAATGGCATCATGATTACTCAATGCTGTGTAAATTTTACAGAAACGAAAGCACATTGAAGCTGATTCATACTCTGATGTCAAACACGCCTTTACAGATGGACTTTAGCTGAACGATATTTTCACCAGTTAAATGGTGATATGATATAGAGAAATTGTTGGAATAATTTCGTATGAAATTTCCATCTATTTTCTTGAGTATGAAAGTGTTACAGACTATGCAAGACAACATTAATTATCTATTATTTACATATTTCGTCAACTTTCGTGCCTGAAGAACTCTGTATTTAATTATTACTTTCTAGGAATAAGAAAGTGGTTGATTATCATGAAAATAGCACTGAAGGGACTTCTCTACAGAGAAAATGAATAATAATATGGGATTTGTGAAATATGTGGATAAGTATTCTCGACCGAGTCTGTTTTGAAGAGTTCATTAGGTGTATAAATCAGAAAGGCAAGAAACATTGAATAAAAAGATAAAGTTAACTAAGAAAGTAAACTAGTGTGATAATACCAAGGAACATCCAACAAATGAAAGATAAGTAACACCAGGCGCCAAATAAGGAACAACATATACGGTTATAATACAGTAAAAATTTAACCAGCAATAACAGATAGAGTTATATTTAACCAGTAACACCTGTAACAATTATGATCCAGTTACGATTTAATCAGCAAAAACAGATACAATTGTAATTTAGTAAAGATTTAGCCAGTACCAACAGATAGTTATAACCCATTAGTGATTTAACCAACAACAACAGATACAGTTATAATTCAGTAATAGTTTAACCGCTAACAACAGATACGATTATAATCCTCGTGTAGCTTTGCGCGAACTTTCAAACCATAATAACTATAATAACTTCAAAGATATAGTTAGGCCTATTTTGCAATTAAATTTGGAAACTGAGAGCTAGTGATATGCTGTTATCTAAAAACAAATATAAAGGAAACCTATACCTTTCATTTCCTTGTGTTTTTCATTTTCTGTAGGTAAGTAAAAACATTTGATTTATGACAACCAAGACAACAAAGTGTTGTACAGTTGGAAGTAATAAAATATAGAAGCCCCCCCAGTGGCTCAGCGCTATGTCTGTGGACTTACAACGCTAAAATCCGGGTTTCGATACCCGTTATGGGCAGAGGACAGATAGCCCGTTGTGTAGCTTTGTGCTTAAATCAAAAACAACAACAATAAAATATAGAATATTTATGTGCACGACAATGGTATTTTCACTTAATTTTGTGCTTATATTACTCTTAATTGTTTGCCTTCTCGTTTTAGTTTTAAACGAAATTTTTACCATTTATTTCTTTTTTTTTCCTCAACAGAAAGAATCACCGCCGATTCCCCTGGTGGTGAGTTACATATTGCTGATTGGTTCCCTTATATCTCTCTTCTTCTTGTGTGTCACGTTCTTTATATTCTGCTATTTCAAGTAAGTTTCATATATATTGTTTGAAATTACCACACTACGAAACTCCGTTTTTATGCTTTTAAGATTTATTAATTTATTTAAATTTTATGAATGACATTAGAAGTTTAAAACGAAGTAAAAGTATTGCGTAATAGTTGGATTTAAAATAGCCATTTGTGCTTAGCAATGTACATGCTTTAGTGTCAGCGCTCTGTGGCTTGATGAATGTGTTTCTACAACAACGTGAGACGTTTTTTGTGATATTTAATATCTCAAAAAACTGATAACACTTCTTTACAAATATTTCTTTACGTACCGTAATAACTGATATCTTATGAATGACTGACATAGATACCGTTCGGACCTGTGTGTTGCATGCCAAGCCAACCTTATGAGTTATGATTATGTACTATATTGGAGGTAGGCCTCCATGGAAGCGATGTACTGGAAGGGTCAAGTAAGACGATCAATTTAACTTTAAATGTAGCTTTTCACTACTTAAGATCTCGTTTTTCAGATATCAAATAATTCACTCCTTTTGATTGCAGCAATTTTAATTTTAAGCCTGGATAAAACGGTCTCCTAAGATGACCAATGTTTGTCCCATATTGGGTGCAATTAGAAAAATGTTTGTCCCATAATGGGTGCAATTAGAAAAATGTTTGTCCCATAATGGGTGCAATTAGAAAAGTGTTTGTCCCATAATGGGTGCAATTAGAAAAATGTTTGTCCCATAATGGGTGCAATTAGAAAAATGTTTGTCCCATAATGGGTGCAATTAGAAATAAATGCTGCCTTTAGAAACTTGAATTGTCATTTAAAGTATTCAAGTAGGGATCAGGGAGGCCGTACGTCACACGATATTTGGGCATTATCCAGGACAATGTGCAAAAACATGAGTACATATGGTAAGTGATGTAGATTGTGTCCAAAACATATGAAAAAAAATGTGTTCTTGGTTTGTGACAAGGGAAAAAGTTTATTGTTAAATATTTTTTTAACATGAAACATCAATGACAACAAAAATATTTTAACTCTACAAAACTAATGTCCAATCGAAAACCTGTGGTGAAACGTTCGTGGAAAATTTTGAGTTGAAGAATGTCTGTTTCTAATTTCAGCTGAATAACTCGTGTATCTCTTCTTTGAACATGGGTTGAGTTTGGAGAAATGGTTAATGTTCCGGCCTGTAAAAACCACGAGTTACAGGACTCGCGCACCATTGTCAAAAAATAACTTTCTCCATTTTAGAACCATGGGGACATTATGACAATGAAAATTAAATCCCACTAGCCTAAATGTTATAGTTTATGACATTAAATTCAAAATAGAAAACTGAAGTTCATAGCGACGTTATCTGTCACGAGATGAAACAATGATTCATTAAATTTAGAATGTCACCGACTTAATTCTTCTTGAGATATTAACGTTAATTTTAAAACTTTTAACATTTGCTTTCTACAGAATAGATCGTTAGCGGCATCTGTTGACAAATTAGATAACACATAATAACAGAAAATAAGAGTTTATATTAATTAAATATAATTATGTTTAAAAATATAATGGTCCCAAAATATCATTTATAAATTAGAACGACATTCTCATTTACAGTAATACATTACTTTACTCTCAATTTAAGAGGCGACAATTTTTCATATATTATAAAGCCTAAATAACGAAAGTTTCATTCAAGAATTGTATGCATAGAAACTGAAACACATCGTTTGTAAAGTTATTGTAAGCCGTGCACATAATAGGTTTTATGTTCTAAGCTTCGCAGTGTGCAGAACCAACCATGGTTAAAGAAACCCACTTTTTAGCGATATAAGTGCTCAAATTTGCTCCTGAACAGCTGTTGTAGACACATAATATACTTATAACAGAAATGGTATAAGAAACTGGATAAAATGAGGCATATATGTATATGATATAGCTTTAAAATTAATTAAGGACTCAATATAACATAAAAATTATTATATTTCTGCTTTTAATTGAGAAATAAAAATATAACTTAATTAACCTTCGGTTTGTATCGAGAATTACAGATAAAAATTAGCAACTTATTAGTAATTTCATCACCACAACAATTACATAAGTATTTAATACAGTATATAACTATATTGTAGAGTGATCATGGCGGTTGGTCATCTTCATGGTAACAACTACAGAAGATGGTATCTAACAATTTAGTAGTGAGTCAATGAAGGTTGGTCATCTTCATGGTAATAACTAAAGAAGATGGTATCTAACAATTTAGTAGTGAGTCACTGAAGGTTGGTCATCTTCATGGTAGAAACTACAGAAGATGGTATCTAACAATTTAGTAGTGAGTCAATGAATGTTGGTCATCTTCATGGTAACAACTACAGAAGATGGTATCTAACAATTTAGTAGTGAGTCAATGAAGGTTGGTCATCTTCATGGTAATAACTAAAGAAGATGGTATCTAACAATTTAGTAGTGAGTCAATGAAGGTTGGTCATCTTCATGGTAATAACTAATGAAGATGGTATCTAACAATTTAGTTGTGAGTCAATGAAGGTTGGTCATCTTCATGGTAACAACTACAGAAGATGGTATCTAACAATTTAGTAGTGAGTCAATGAAGGTTGGTCATCTTTATGGTAATAACTACAGAAGATGGTATCTAACAATTTAGTAGTGAGTCAATGAAGGTTGGTCATCTTCATGGTAATAACTAAAGAAGATGGTATCTAACAATTTAGTAATGAGTCAATGAAGGTTGGTCATCTTTATGGTAATAACTACAGAAGATGGTATCTAACAATTTAGTAGTGAGTCAATGAAGGTTGGTCATCTTCATGGTAATAACTAAAGAAGATGGTATCTAACAATTTAGTAATGAGTCAATGAAGGTTGGTCATCTTTATGGTAATAACTAAAGAAGATGGTATCTAACAATTTAGTAGTGAGTCAATGAAGGTTGGTCATCTTTATGGTAATAACTACAGAAGATGGTATCTAACAATTTAGTAGTGAGTCAATGAAGGTTGGTCATCTTCATGGTAATAACTAAAGAAGATGGTATCTAACAATTTAGTAGTGAGTCAATGAAGGTTGGTATCTTCATGGTAATAACTAAAGAAGATGGTATCTAACAATTTAGTAGTGAGTCAATGAAGGTTGGTCATCTTTATGGTAATAACTACAGAAGATGGTATCTAACAATTTAGTAGTGAGTCAATGAAGGTTGGTCATCTTCATGGTAATAACTAAAGAAGATGGTATCTAACAATTTAGTAATGAGTCAATGAAGGTTGGTCATCTTTATGGTAATAACTACAGAAGATGGTATCTAACAATTTAGTAGTGAGTCAATGAAGGTTGGTCATCTTCATGGTAATAACTAAAGAAGATGGTATCTAACAATTTAGTAGTGAGTCAATGAAGGTTGGTCATCTTCAAGGTAACAACTACAGAAGATGGTATCTAACAATTTAGTAGTGAGTCAATGAAGGTTAGTCATCTTCATGGTAATAACTAAAGAAGATGGTATCTAACAATTTAGTAGTGAGTCAATGAAGGTTGGTCATCTTCATGGTAATAACTAATGAAGATGGTATCTAACAATTTAGTTGTGAGTCAATGAAGGTTGGTCATCTTCATGGTAACAACTACAGAAGATGGTATCTAACAATTTAGTAGTGAGTCAATGAAGGTTGGTCATCTTCATGGTAATAACTAAAGAAGATGGTATCTAACAATTTAGTAGTGAGTCAATGAAGGTTGGTCATCTTCATGGTAACAACTACAGAAGATGGTATCTAACAATTTAGTAGTGAGTCACTGAAGGTTGGTCATCTTCATAGTAGAAACTACAGAAGATGTATCTAACACTTTAGATGTGAGTTTATAAAGGCTCCTCATATTCATGTTAATATATACAGAAAATGGTATCTAACACGATAGTAGTGAGATTATAAAGGAATTTCGTGTTAATGGTAGTGAATACAGAAATGGTATCTAACACGATAGTAGTGAGTTAATAAAGGTTCTCATCTTCATTGTAGTAAGTATAGTAGTTGGTAGTTAACAGTTTAATAGTGAGTTTAGAAAGGTTTCTCATCTCTATAGTAGTAACTACAGAAGAAGATATGTAACACTTTAGTAGTGAGTTGATAAAGGTTGCTCTTCATTGTAGTAACTATAGAAGATGATATCTGACAGTTTATAAAGATGATTATCTTCATGGTAGTAACTGCAGAAGATTGTATGTAACACTTTAGTAGACAGTTTATAAAGGTTGTTCATCTTCATTGTTGTAACTGCAATAGACTGTATGTAACACTTTAAATGTGAATTTATAAAGGGGATTCCTCTTCGCGGTAGTAATTACAGAAGATGGTATCTGTCTCTTTAGTAGTGAGTTAATAAAGATTGCTCATCTTTATTGTAGTAACTACAGAAGTTAGTATCCAACACTGTAGTAGTGAGTTCATAAAGGTTACTCATCTTTAAGGTAGGAAATACAGAAGATGGTATTTAACACATCATTAGTGAATTTATTAGTAAGTTTATAAAGGTTGTTTATCTTCATGGTAGTAACTACAGAAGATGTTATATAATACTTTAGTAGTGAGTTAATGAAGGTTGGTTACCTTCATGGCAGTAACTACAGTAGATGGTATATAATACTTCAGCCGTGATTATATAAAGTTTGTTCATCTTCATTGTTATAAATGCAGAAATTGGTACCAGGACTGTTTCAACAAGTGGAAATACCGTTGGGATAAGTGTGTGAGTTGGGGAGGAGAGTACTTTGAAGGGATCCCAGACCTGTAACTTCTAAACAAAGTACATTTTATTTTATGACGTCAGTCCGCGTATTTTTTGAACAGCCCTCGTACTTTCTCTGTAGCTTTTTGCACTATATTAAGATCAATAACCTAATAAATTCGATACTAAAATATTTGATAGAATATTTTATATTCACTACCATAAAGATGAGCAACGTTTATAAAGTAAGCTATCTGGAATATGTCCACCAGGGGTGTCGAAACTTAGTTTTTGAAACCTTTATCTTTCCGTCGATTCACTGTGTGGGGGTTGGAAGTCTCTTATTAATGAAATTACGAGCCTGCTTTGACCGTTTAAGTATAAACGAGTCGTTTACCTTCATAGTAATAGTTTAAAAAAAAAATGTGCACATGCCATCAGTTAAGAGTGTTTTCAATGGTGGTAAACAGAAAGGAATACTTGTTGTCCGTGTGAATATTTGGAATATCTGTAGACACGAATGTGGTTGTGACGTACCATCATTCACTAAATGTATTTCAATGGTTAAAGAATCTGGAAAAAAGTCTGATACAGATTGAGTGATGATCAGGGTGACACTGTTATCGCTACTAAATTATCAAGCTTTGTTTTAACTAAATAATTATACACAATGCGTCGACTTAATAATTCATATGAACACAAAATTTAAGATCTCTTTATGTTGTTCAGTTCTATATCAACGTCCAGACATGTTTTGTCTTGAGACTTTGCATCTTGAGAATAATTCTGTAGTGTACTTCCTATTAAAAAAAGTCTCCCTCTTAAAACTATTTTGTCCAAAGATGATTTCTTTATTTTTCTCAAGACGGTATTTTTCAGGCGGATATACTTTCTTGTTATAATTATAGTGATTCAGAGAGTTATACAAACTGTAGATTCTTGTTATTGTGATGATAGTTTAAAGGGTAGTCAAAACTATACATTTTTGCTATAATGATGGTGTTTAAGAGAGTTGTACAAACTACAAACTCTTATTATCATATGGTGTTTTTAAAGGTAACAGGGCGCGAATGAGGGATTCTCGGAATGTTATTGTGAACTTTTGAAAGACAACACAACAGGTCTGACATCTTTAAATCACAACGAAACCGAAACTATCGTAGGGTCATACAAAACATTTAACGAGTCAACGATTTTTCTTGCAGGTCGTTGCAATGTGCTCGCCTGAGGGTCCATAAGAACCTTGTTGTTGCTTTGATCATTCACTCTGTGATGTTGGTAGTCATTTCCTTACCCATTATCGGGAGAGATGTTATTCCTTCGTATCGGGAAGTCGTAAGTATGACTCCATAGATCAACAAAACTATTGTTTTGGAACAAGTGAACAAGAGTTTTTTTATGTAGATTTAATCATCAGAAATTACACTACGAACATTACGTGTAGTTAAATCACAACGTACTTCTATCTATTTCTACCTTAATGCTTTATGAATATATAGTTTCTAACGTACCAGTGTATTCATTAGTGTATGAGGGTTTGAAACGAATTCGTTATTATTATTATTGTTTGTTTATTTCGCAAATAGATCTTAATGACTGACGTCAGATGATATAACGAGTTACAATAGCTGTTTTAATTGAAAGGCTGATGTTTGGTATTTATTATTAAGCTCAAAGCTGTACAAAAGGTTGTATGCATTCTACGGGTATCGAAGTCTGATTTCCAGCACTGTACGCTCGCAGACATGCCATTAAGAGCATTCATTGAAAACAAAATAAAAAACAAAGTGTTGAAGCCTTTAAAAAGATTTATTAACAACCTCATGAATACTATGTATATTTAAATATACATTATTATTCGCGGGCAGACACAGATATGCAAAAGTTTTGTATGTATCTTTATTAAGGCTCTGCTTTCGCAAACAGCCGTAAATCTATATGCAAATGTTTTTTTTTTACATATTTTTATTAAAGTTCTGCTTTTGTAAAGTATTTATATACCTTCATTAAAGTTTTGCAAACATTTTGTTTATTTCTTACTGTAATTCTACCTTCATATATTATTGTTAAAGCTTTGTTTTTAAACAGGTATAAACCTACAAGTTTGTAATGTAAGTCAATGTATCGCAAACCTACAAGTTTGTAATGTAAGTCAATGTATCGCAAACCTACAAGTTTGTAATGTAAGTCAATGTATCGCAAACCTACAAGTTTGTAATGTAAGTCAATGTATCACAATTCCGTTTCAGCAACTTGTTTTTTCACAAAGCTGTATATGTGTAGTTTGAATACATATATTGATGTATATGCTTGTTTATCTCTAAATCCGTGTACAAGTGTGTTTGTAAACAGACAGATGTGGATTTACAAATTTCGACATTTTGTTTGTACGGAGACACTGTGTGATTTGGTAAGTTTCAAACACTCTGTAGGTTTTGTCTGTATACAGATATGAATACGGGTATTGTTTTCTCGTTACAACTGTGCCCTTTACTCTCTACAGACTTGGCTGTGTCGTTCTGTGCTGACACTGAAGATGTACGCTGCTCTGGGCTGTATCAACTGGATGTTTAACGAGGGCCTTCTTCTTCACAGCCGTACAGCTATCTGTGTTTTTCAACAAGACGCTCCCTTTAAACTTTATTACTTTGTCGGATGGGGTGAGTAGACGAATCGTTATACGAAAACCTAACCGTGGTCTTTTGTTAACTTCTGAACGTTTGTTTAGACCTGATTGTTACAAGGCCTCGTCATAGTTAATATGAGAAATGCTTGAACTGCTCAGATTATTGCGAGTCGAGTACGTTTTCAGTTACTGTGCACCAAATGAATCCACGCTGCATTTGGCATTATATTATTTTCATCACATAAAGTTTACTTTATTCAAACTACCTTGTGGAGTTTTGCATCACTGTAAAAAGTTGCGTAAAAAAATTAGAAATAAGCATAAAGTTAATACGTAAACAGGACATAGAAATAGATAAAGAGATGTATATGTTTCAAGAAATAATAGCGTGACTGGACTGTCAGTTATCGCAAAAAAAAACGAAACAAAATGAGCTTCGCACTTAAGGGCGCGGATGAGACCGTCAAATCACACTAGAGTTTTCGGTGGGCGCTGTTGAAAATTGTTTTCTTCTAATCTGTCCAGTTCGAAATTCTAATTGACAGCAACAACATTTAAGTGGACAGGTTACAAATATGTTTATAAGTGTAGCATTCTTACTAACACAGATTGTTCTAAAATTACGTATTTCTAAACAGAGTCTGTACTACAGGGTGGTCGCTAGAAAAGCGGAAAATTTGTCAAACAACTATTTATTTTTACAAAGAATAACTTTTACAAAGTTTTTTAAAGCCATATGTTATATTACACTCATAGATGCTCAAAATGCATTTTATGATATTAAAATCATGCATTTTATTCATGATGTAAAGAAATCAAAACAGAAATGAGTAAGTACGCATTTTATTCATGATCTCATCTGACCCTCAGATTTTCCGCTTTTCTAGCGACCACCCTGTATCTTTACGAATCTTTTAAATTCAGTAAATCTGATAAATTATCGATGTTTTCAGTTAGATTTTGAGAGTGATATGTAATGTTTTGCTTCTTTCCAAGATGGTTATCGACAATTCTTATTACTTAATATTAGTTCTCTCTGGTAACGGTATTGTTTTGTTAAAACCTATTTTACGATAAATTGCATCTACTCTCCTACGACGACAAAAAGAAGGGTTGTCGTTTAGAATTAAGCACAAAGCTACACAATGGGCTATCTGTGCTCTGCCCACCACGGGTATCAAAACCCGGATTTTAGCGTGTAAGTCCGCAGACATACCGCTAAGCCACTGGGGGGCCAAAAAGAAGGGAAAAAAATAGTTTTTTCTGAACTACATATATGATAAGTGTTACTAATTCAAGCTGTGTAAAAGTAGAAAGTGTACTTATGAGGAAATACTTAACACATATGAACACTTGATTAAAAGTCTATAATACTGCAGCATGTACTTAATAAGCAAGTTTTAATACAGTATTGCCATTGTGTAGAAAGTAATGCAATGTTGAAATATAATTTACGATTTGTTATTTGAGCGTAAAAAACATGCAATTGGCTATCAGTGTTGTGCCCGCCACAGGAATTGAATCTATAATTTCAGCAATATAAATCTTTAAGATTGCCTCTGAGCTATCACTCAAGGTGCCTCCAAAAACTTTAAGTTTTATTTCGATAGAGAACGAAGCAGGAAATAAAAATATTTATCGACAGTATTTCTAGTGGATGTAGATATCTGTATATTGATTTTAGCGAACCTCGAGCAACTTTTTATCTGTAGAACTGCGTTCAATGGAGAATTTCGTATGTGAGCTTGAAGGTAAATGACTCGGATTTTCACTCTTTACTTTAAAATTTATCCTCACCTGTTTGGTTACAAGAACCAGAGATAGAATGCAAGCATGTGTTTAAATGTTTGTTTGTTTTTTGACTAAAAATTACAGCTGTTTATTAAGAGTTTGAATATTTTCTGATCATTTTCAGGGTTGCCGCTTATCCTAATAATTGCATGGACAACCAGTGTCAGTGGAACTTTGGACTCTCCCTGTTGGGAAGGTTACGGCGAGTCGTCGTATATATGGTTAATAACCGCTCCAATGTTGCTGGCCTTGGCAGTAAGTTGGAATATTTCTCTGGAGTGCGTCTCCAAAAGTGCAGGATATATCATCCTAGAGAGAAATAAATATATTTTGTTCACATCTGATAAAGTTTTCCAGATGTGTGTAACTTTGAGACAAGTTATACTTAAGTGTGTAACAACTTGCAAGACTGAAAAACTACACGTGTTGTTTCAATCAAAAAATCTTTTATTACAGTTTTTATTGTTTGAATGTCTTTTCCAAGCTGATAATGTGTGTAGTTCATACAGTGTGATAAAAATAGTATTATATGCTTTCCTTCATCCTAAAAAAACTAAAAGATTAAATAAAAAAAATAAATGTCGTGCAGGCCTAATGCTAATGTCTTATGACAAATATAAATTACATAATAATGTATAATAATACAAAATGTACACGGTAAGAAAGTATTAATATAGTATTACCAGTATGTTTAAAGTAATGTAGTGTTAAAATATGACAGGCCTCATGCTAATTTCTTATGAGAAGTATAATTAATTAAACCAGTGTAATAATATAAAATGTACCAAACAAGAAAGTGTTAACACAATTATGCTAGTGTTTGGAAAGTGTTATTAGTTGCTTATCAGAACATTTTTACCTAAAATTATATGTTACAATTAAACGTATTTACCATAAGTGGTATATAATTACATTCATAATATTTCTCGTGAATAACTAACTTAGTAAACTCATGAAGAATAGCCTTGCCCTTTATGATCGTTTCAGTTAATAATCCTACCTTTATTATTTGTACATAAACAATTTCTGTTAACTGTATTCAAAGTAGTGTGCTCTTGTTTACAATATTAAAAGACTCCCAAAACACACGTAAAAATTCAACTAAACACCGCAAATAATAATGAACACGTCTAAATGTTTTCTTAGTTATTTGGCTGTAATCAATATTTTCCAGTTTTAACAATTCTCGCTGATAACCAAATTTCAATAATCGAGGTCCAATAATTTCCGTAACAACAACGCTATCTTCAGTACAACGTATCTGTAAATATTACTGTACTCTTTGTAACATAATAAAATTTTTCGGTTTTAAGTTCATGAAAACTGAGGTGCTTTCATAACATAATATTACATCTATGACAACGTCAGTTCCTAATGAAACTACGATATTCAGTTCTTCATGTATTTTCCGTCATACCCTACTAGTTGCAACATTAAGGCAACAGGAACTACAGTAGTTTCCTAACATAACTGCCGTTTATCTGACACAACATAACAACGGTTCTCTGTTATCGTAGGCTTGTTTGTTTTAGAGCAAAGCCATATTGGAATATCTGGTGAATCTACCACAGGTAATCGGACTCTGGATTTTTAGTGTTGCAAGCCCGTAAACTTAACGTTGTCCAATCAGGGGACGGTTTTTGCCTGTCATTTGAGATTAGACAATTACACACTCTGGCTTACCAGGCCTACTTGTAAGTTTAAGTAGTCTAGAGTGATTCTGTTATATATAATATATATTTTTTTTTTATTCAAAATGTTTGTGTTTCAAAACGATAGCGTAAGGTCTGACAGACACATGTAATTACGTTGAGTTTTCCTTTTTACGAAGTCTATGTCCCGTGTTAAACAGTTGATTAGCAAATATTACAGTTTCTCTAAATATATATGTGTGTTTACTTACAGCAAGATGCCCCTCAGTGGCTCAGCGGTACGTCTGCGGACTTACACGCTAAAATCCGGATTTCGATACCCTTGGTGGGCAGAGCACAGATAGCCCATTGTGTAGCTTTGTGCTTAATTCAAAACAACAACAACAGCAAGATATAGGTCTATCTACTGTGTCCATTAAGAGGAATCAAACCTCTTGTTTTAGGGTTGTAAATCCAGAGACTTAGTGGCGTACCACTGGAGGAATCTTTAAATATACATCAACTTAGAAACATAAACTGTATTACGATTCAACAAAAACACATTTCCGGAAATTAAGATAACGTAATGGATAACTGTTTGAAAAGGAGTAGAAATAAAGGAAATATTCAAGAGGATATCTAAGGGTAAAAGATATCATCTGATTTTAAGAAAGAAAACAGAGTGGCACAATAATATTAGCAACACTATTTGTTAAGTAAATAAACATTTAAAAATTAAAACGTTGGTTGGGCTCGCAAGTTGCCCAGAGTTCTAACCGTGAAATGTTTACGAGAGACACGTAGAATAAACAATAACGAAAGTGTGTCACATGATTGAAGAACCCACGTTTCTTCTGCAGTGGCTAAAAGAAATACATTTGTATACCTCTGTTTCAGTGTAGCAAAACAACTTAAAAATTGGGTATTTTCACTTACGGCTAGGTTCAAACTTGGTTTGTTTGTTTTTGAGGGCTATCTGCGCTAGCCGTCCCTAATTTAGCAGTGTAAGGTCAGAGGGAAGGCAGCGAGTCACCACCACCCACCGCCAACTCTTGGGCTAATCCTTTACCAACGAATAGTAGGATTGATCGTCACGTTATAACGCTCCCACGGATAAAAGGGCGAGCATGTTTGACGCAAAGGGATGCAAACCCGCAACCCTCAGATTACGAGTCACACGTTTTAACCCACTCGTCCATACCGGGCCTGTCCAAACTTGGATTTACTGTTACCATGACACTGTTTTTCACTCCACGTATGACAAATCAAAGATCAGAAACATATCAGCTATTAATATTACTCATTGCTGAAGTACTATTAATCAGACATCTTTAATTTTCAAGTGCGATGCACAACTGAACGGAATGTGGAAATACAGCAATAGCACGAACAGTTAAATACTTTACATAAGCATTTTCAGACAAAAACGTATGTTTTTCTATGTTTAGCCACAACAGAAGAAACGTGGGTTTGACGCTACATTGTAAATTGTGAAATATGACGGTTTTGTATGATGAATGTGTTTACAAAAGTTCTGAATAAGAAATTTAAATTACCCTAATTAATTTGATCTATATTATTTCTAATGGTTTTTACTGATCATTTTTACCAATTTGTTTCCACGATTTCACGTAATCGAAACAAAATGGAATCGTATAGAATTCTAATGAATTGCTGTGACTGAATATTGACCGTATAATTTAGTAACGCAACTAATCCCCAGAAAGACTCAGAAAATACTAACAAGTTAGTTACTTCCGAGAACGTTCATTCGACTCCTCTAAATTTCTGGACAACCGTTTCAATGCTTGTTTGTAAAACGCAATTTGCAGGATTAAATACGACCCTCTGTAATTTCCATAACAGGCCTTTTTCCCGTAATCATTAAGTCCAGGTTTATTTTGCTCGTTACAATATTCGAGTAATGTGAGACCACGATCAAAATAATTGTTCTAAAGATGTCACGTAACATATTTCAAAGAGTCATATTCATTTTTGAAGTTAGTTTTAATAAACCATGAATACAAAGAAAATAACTACTAATTAACTTTTATTTAGATGATTATCAGTCCATGAACTGACTAATACTAGGAATAAAAGTTAATAAGCTATTCTTCAAATATGTAGCGTTTGAAACTCTATCTAATAAATACCACTAACTAATATTGATGGGTGAGAGTTTCCGTGTGGGTCGACTTTGAAACCCTGCCTAATGAACAGAACTGTATGGCGGTAATGGTCGAAGCTTTCGGGTGAATTCATTTTGAGACCCTGTTTAATAAACCGAACTATCTAACAGTAACGGTCGAAAGTTTTCGATTAGGGTATTTAGAAATCCCCGTTTTCATTTTTATAAACATTTGCGATTTATTTGTGGTCACCGTATAGCATTTGCGTTATGTAAAGTGATATACACTTTGAAAACAATGCGCACAGTGTGCTGTATTCTAAATAAATTTATTGTGAAAATACCTTTCTACTGTTTAATCTCTTCATTTTATGTTAATTGTTTTGGACAAATGAAATCTCGGAAGCCATGCGAGATTATAATTTAGAATCTATCATGTTTGTCTTCCTCACAAAACGTCTTTTATGTAATTATTTCTCTGAACCTCTTGACATTTGACCTTCTTGAGTTTCCATAACGTTGGTTGGCGTAACCTCATTGAAATCAGAATTGGCTGTTGAATGTTTATTTCATAATTTGCGATTACTCACGATTATGAACCTGACTTAACATTCAGAGAGAGATGAAGATCTTCTAAATGTTTAAAAACAGTTTCACTAAAGTTAACTGAAAAGCTAGTAGTTCCTGAAAAGTGCCGTAGCGAGGCGCTGGTGAGCAAATAACTTAATTTTAGATGTTGTAAAGAAACACAATCTTCTTGTGGCTAGTGGCTACCCCCCCTCGACTATGTGTAAGAGGGTCGGTAGTAATTGAGATGATGCCAATGTCTATCAAGCAGAATCGAATCCCGGAGTTTTGCGTTGTAAATTTATAAAGTTACCGCTCGCTACTGATATTTTGTGAAGGGAGATGTTTTAATGTATAAAGATAGGTATTATTTTATATCTGATCATTTAAATATGTCGAAACATCACCAAATATACAACGAATCAATTTCTTAGATACGAAAAATGTGAAATATTACAAATAATCAAACATTGCTCTCCAGTTCTATCATGTCATAATATGTATCGATTTATTGTTTGTTCTTGGACACAAACTACTCAAATGAATCATTTGCACTTTGCACACTAGGGGCATCAAAACTAGAATTTTTAGAGTTACAAGCCTTCGGTTTGGTTTGTTTTGAGTTTTGTGCAAAGCTGCACGAGGGCTGTTTGCATTAGCCGTCCATAATTTAGCAGTGTAAAGTTAGAGGGAAGGCAGCTAGTCATCACCACCCGTCGTCAACTATTGGGCTACTTGTTTACCAACGAATAGTGGAATTGATCGAATATTATAACGCCCCCACGGTTGAAAGGGCGAGCATGTTAGTGTGACCGGAATTCGAACCCGCGACCCTCGGATTACGAGTCGAGTGCCTGAACCACCTCTTCATGCTGGGATCAAGCCCTCGGACTGACCAGTAAGCCACCGGCAGAGGGCTAAACTGTATCTGTATTAATTTTTATGTATTTCCTCTGAACTTATTTATAAAAGCTTAATCAGTTAAATAATAATTGTAGAGTTCATATTCTGCCAATAAGATGCTTCGAAAACAAACTTCGTCTTTCTAAGTTTATTTTTTTCGTAATTCGGTACGAATTCATTCGATGATCATACACGTATTTGAGAATAAAACTAAAAATACTTTTTTCTTACCTTTAACGTTAAGTGTTTAAGATTAAAAAAATACGTGCTTATAATTTGTTTATTGTAGGTTACTGCCAAAGAAGTTGCTTTTCTTACCGAAAACTGTAATGGGATTGTTGAGCGTCTGTGTGTTTTCTTATAGCAAATTTGCTGAGTCCACTGAGAGGAATCGAGCCCCTGATTTTAGCGTTGTGAAACTGTAGACTTACCGCTGTACCAGCAGGGGCGATGATTGTTGAGAAAAAAATGTGTGAAAAGTGATTTTGTTATTTTGAGATGTTTTTATTTTTGATATTTCGAATCGTATAGTAAATCATGCTTCGTTAGTTTCATCACATATTTAAGTGTCTCGTGAGTGACTGATGTTAGTTGTTTTAATTGTATTTTAAAGTGAGATAAAGACGTGGGCTGATGGCTACAGTTATCGAAGTGTGAATCCAAGGCTTCATGGTTCACATATTTTCGTCGCAAAAAAAGCAAGAAAAAAAGAATGTGTTTGGTTCTGTGTGTGTTAGGACTGTTGGTTAACTGCCTTCATTTTAATTTATCAGTTCTAAATGAAAGACTGCTCTGCGTGTGTAGCTGCTGTTGACCACTGTTTCTTTTAGACTTTCAGTTCAAAACTATGGGTACAAATGCGCAGATAGCCTTTGTGTGTAGTTTTGAGTGAGATTCTACGACGATAATTAAGACAATATGATATATAATGTAAAACGACAAGAACAAAAACTATAATTAGCATGTTACTATGCACATGGCTTATAAAACGACAAGAACAAAAACTATAATTAGCATGTTACTACGCACATGGCTTAGACTTAAAACATTTTAGTACCTGTTTTGGTGGTTCGTTGAATGTAATGCACCAAAGGATTGGGTCCGGCATGGCCAAGCGTGTTAAGGCGTGCGACTCGTAATCTGAGGGTCGCGGGTTTGCATCCCCGTCGCGCCAAACATGCTCGCCCTTTCAACCGTGGAGGCGTTATAAAGTTACGGTCAATCCCACTATTCGTTGGTAAAAGAGTAGCCCAAAAGTTGGCGGTGGGTGGAGATGACTAGCTGCCTTCCCTCCAGTCTTACATTGCTAAATTAGGAACGGCTAGCACAGATAGCTCTCCAGTAGCTTTGAGCGAAATTCAAAAACAAACAAACAAATAAATGCAAAAGATTTTGTTTTCGCGCGAAGCTAAACACTGGGCTGCTTGCGATCTTTCTTCACTACAGGGAATCAAACCCTGAATTTTAGCATTGTTAGTTCAAAGACTTACCGCTGCCCCATTGAAGAGCCTCTAAAAACGGATTTGTCTCTCTGCTTTATTGCAACACACAGTGCAATAGAAACATGTGTGACTCACTGGCAAATTAGGTTTATAACATTAAACACTGATAGTGCAGCTTTGTTTTAAAGAAAGAAACAAACTTAGCCAGTAATTTGTGAATTCTTGTAAGAAGCGCTTTTTAAAACATTTGTGATTATGAACAAAAAGCATCTCTCCTCGAGGTTGTTTAACATACGTGTCTGATTCGATTTTTATAAAGCAATATTTTTTATGAATCCATTAAGAAACATATTATAAATTTGTTGAAATACATATACGACGAGTTAATTTTTCGTTTTTATTTTCTTGAATCATAAAACATTTGAATCAAACGTTGGTGACAGGTAATTTACTGTGAAGGATGGTACGTTGAAAAATATATTTACTTGTGAAAACTACATTGGATTTTGCGCAACTCGAATTTTTATGATAGATGGTAAAAAAAAAAAAAAATTCAGCCTGAACTTCAATCTAAGTAGGCCAGTAGTTCTTTAAAATCTCATCCACATCTCGTCCCTGAAGCATCATAGATACTCGCATGAACTGGCGATTTCAATTCACTAAATTTGATGACTCGGATTGTTGATATTTCCTCAAGTTGGCAAGGTCTTTTATATATACTGAAAGTTTATCGCTGGTAGCTATAACATCTGTGTACCGGTAAGCCACGTGAGAAAACTCCATATGGTGGTCGTATTAGCCACCCCACTTCACTCGCAATAGCTTGTAAAGTTGAAGACAGACTTCGCTAAATCTGTTTGTGTGTGTTGTGACACCTTATTGCTCAGGGCTGCCTGGTTCAGTAAAAACCATTTATCCTAGTTTATTTTTTTCCTTTGGCTGCTTGGCTGAATATAACAAGGTGAAGTCTCAGAGTTCATTCAATTTATGTATTCACACCTTGCACATTAGGTTGTAGTAAAATATTTAAAAAAAAATTGATCTGTTTAATAATGAAAAAAAAAGATTATTTTCTGTCATAAACTGTAAAATAAACGTACTTGGATCTTAGGGACAAAAACTGTTTATACTCATCGAAATATTCCTTTAGATATTTACTGTCAGATTCTTTACAGATAATACATATTTAGTTACGTTAAAAGGTGTTTTTTAAAATTTCTCTGAAGAATAAAAACTTAAGAATTGTACATCTTTAAATGCAACAGTAGTTTTCACAAAAGTATATATACATATTTGAAGAGGTTTAAAGTGATTCATTACTATAGGTAAACGTCAGCTAAGTGTCAGCCGATTTGGGAAAAGCTGGACTCTTATATTTATCAACAACAGTTACGTACACTTCTAAGATAGTGACAATAGTGTAAAATAGTGAGAAATATGCTTAACAAAACTCTGTATTTCTCTTTCTTTCAATACGTTTTTTCATTTATGAGATCATGAAAAACGGTGTTGCTTGAAAATTCTCATAAAAATATTTTACTTGTAGCTTAAAGTGAAGGAATTAACCATATAATTGTGTCAAATAAAATAGCTCCAAGTTATATAGAACTTTAGTATGCTATATTAAAACGATTTTGAATACTCGTCACTTTGTTACATTTTGTGTTATTATCAATCGCCCTGAAACGCAATTCAGTTCCAAAAAGATTCGCTCTAAGACTGTCATGTCCAAAACACAAAACACCATCTACTTGCTTTTCGTTAACTATCTAGCATACGAAGAATGCAATGTTTCACTTGTCTTATTGTAGAAAAATCCACAAACGATTTGACTTCTATTTCTTCGAATGGAATAGTATGAATACCCATTTTATACTCTAACTGCTTGAGGTGCGTAACGGTTGCACAAAAGTATGATTTGAAGTCTTGTTTTGACGAAATCGTATCTTGTTAACTTCGCTTCCAAACGAAGATAATTCTTGAGTATATAATAAGCGTACTGTTGAAAGCGACATGTGTACGGCTTTTGCCTCTTACCTTGGTTTTCATGGGTTTTCATCTATTATAAAGTGTTGTATTTTGCTTATCACGACTGTAGTATGACTTTCAGTAGGTCTCTTTCTGGAAGGTCCTGATGTCCCAAGTTCATTCATATGTATATTTAATTTTCCAATTCCAATACTCTAGATGCTTCCACACGTTGTCTTTGATTTGTTATAACTCAGAAGGTAAATCTGGGGTGCACTAACACTTCATACTTTTGTATTGTTTTCAATGTTAAAGATTAGGTACTTAATGAAACTGACTATGTGTATATAAAATAACACAGGTGTTGATACAATACTCTGTTTCTAATTCATGTTTAGAAAATGTATTTTGTCAATTAATTTATTCCACACATCTATAATTATATATATAATAAATATTATACAAATGCTGATAGATTTTTATTTTAACCAGTATCCTGTAATCTAATAAAAAATGAAACGTTATTCCGTTAATATTCAGATTACTTTTATGAAACGTCTGATGCACGAACAGTAATTTAAAACTCTTTTAGAATTTAATATTTTCTCAATTGCTATTAATGATACCTGCCTATTCACAATCGAGTTTTTGAAAAATTAAAAGATAACACTTTGTTCAATTTTATGTAACCAAAAACTGGTTGCGTACGTTAAAAAACAGAAATCAGAAAAATTAATAAACAAGAGTACTTATAGCAAATTTTTAGGATATTTTTAATATAAATATCTGTATTTAACAGAAAATATTTACAAAATTGCCATAAAATTATATAAAATATTCAGTGTTTTAACAGTGTTCCTTATGATTCGCCAGCCACTGAACATGTTTGCCCTTTAAGCTATGGGAGTCGTTAAACAGTGACGGTCAATTACACTATTCGTTGGTAAAAGAGTAACCCAAAAGTTGGAGTGAGTGGTGTTGACTAAGTGGCTTCCCTCTAGTCTCACACTGCTAAATTAGGGACGGTTACCTTAGATAGCTTTGCGTAAAATTCAAAACAAACAAAGAAACTTTTCGTATAAGTGTAGAAATAAATCAGAAATTGTACTTCGATTTGTATTTCTTTGTATTTAAAGATATCATATTAATTTAGACGCATGTAAGTTAATGACATTTGTTCTTGTTTCTTTAATGATGAAACATTTCTTTTTGATTTTTCCACATACAGGTAAATTTTGTATTCTTGGTGAACATAATTCGGGTGTTGGTCACAAGACTACGCTCTCGAGAAGCTACTCACATTAGGTGTGTCTTTCACAATCATTTCGATTTACTTTTCGAGTAAGATGTAAGGCATAGTAAAATGTTCAATGTTGACTTCTTCAGGATATGAAATAAACAATTACTCCTTGAAATAATCCACTAATTAGTAGTTTGTAATAGTTTAATAATTGCTGTATAATTATTGCTTAGTTGCTTCACATAGCATGAATTCAAAATCTAGAATTGTATTTATTGGACAAAATGTTGTGTATTTCTTCAAAATAATGAATCAGTTTTTATCAAACTATTGGCAAAGCTTCATCAAAACGTTTTTAATCGTGTTAATTTTATTATAGTTTTAAAACAGCAAAATTTTAATTCTAGGAGAGCCATCAAAGCAACAGTGTTGTTGTTCCCGTTGTTAGGAATTACTCACTTATTGTTTTGTGTCAATCCGAAAGATGACGCTGCTTTAGAAGAAGCTTACATGATAACCAATGCCGTTTTGCAATCTTCCCAGGTAAGAAAAGTTTTAAACATTTCTCTTAATAATTAGCACTTTATTTATAATTATTTTGTTTTTATCGAAATGACTTCCATTTTCGAGAAAAAAACTCTAACATTACACATTTGAAGGAATTATTTTGCCATTCCACATTTATCTCTTCAACTCATGTAGGACTATTTTAAATTAGCTTCTCGTAACCAAGAGAGAATGTTATTAATTAAATAAATTAAAATGTTGCTCGGACTTAATTATTATCTAGTTTAACAATCACGGGAAAAATGTAACATTTTGTTAGTGCCCTGGGTGAACGCATTTCAAACACGTGCAATATTTTTAAAAGAGTTCAGGAAAACAAAGTTTCTACAGATGTCTTACAGAAGTGTGATACACGACACCAGAGAAGTAAAAGCGGAGACATTAGATGTATCTCACCTTCAAGTAACACTAATTTTTTAGCGCTAGACGTTTCCACGTGGTTAGCATATTGGGCTATAAATCTATGGGTCAGGATTCGCATGTTTTTGTCGCAAAAATTCAAAAATATCATTTTGCACTTTGGATCCGTAAAGACATTTTGATGGTGATGGTTATATCTCACTGTTTGATTAGAAAGATGGCTTTCCTTCAGTCCATCACTTCAAAATTATGGACGGCTAGATCAGATGATGTTGAGCAATATCAAAATAAGTAAATTGATTGTTAATGAAAAAATGAGGACTTTAGAGGACTTCGGCAACAAATCAGTTGGTTTGTTTGTGAAGCTCCTCCATGGCTCAGGGGTAAGTCCGAAGGGTTGGACTGCAAAAAACGGGGTTTAAATACACGTGATTCACACAATAGAGAAAGCTCATTGTGCATCTTTGTGTTTAACATCAAACAAACAAAAATAATTTGATGTCGTTAGCACGAGCTAACACATTTATCAAAGGTCATAGTTGTTTTAAAATGCACTTTGTTGTATTTCTTATTTTTAGCTTCTATCTGACTCCGAACACCGTTGATAAGAAACATTGTTTGTCTGTATAACATTCGATTTTGACTCTTAAGAGCTATGAACGTCATGCGATCCCCTTAAAACCAAAATCTCGTTTCTTATGTATTCTTTATTTTGGTTGTGCTTAGGAAAGTATCACCCATACCTACAAATTCAAATGATTTTTCAATGACTCAAAATACTGTAATTCCCTGAATAATTCCTTAGAGACTGACCATAGAACAAATGCTTTCTCTCACACATAATGATAAATTTATCACACTTAATCTTATTTCATATTATATTTAATTTAACGTTTCTGAATATCAAAGAATAATAGGATTAAAATGCATATAATGTCTTGATTTGAATATTTTTATTCTCTCCACGACCTTAGGGGATTTTTCTTGCAGTGTTGTACTGTTTTATGAACACAGAGGTAAGTTCACATTTCTTGTTGTAATTTTTCATTCCACGTTTCTCCGTCTCTAACTTACTTGTGGAATACGAAACATTTTTGCTACCAAAATAAATTATGGAAAGATTTATCGGTCTATAAACGTTCGGAAACAAAAGACTGTCGAGCTATACGTACAAGTTTTGTATATTGAGCATGCTGTCTAACCAATCCAGAATCTAATGTAGTGTAAAAAGCATTAAAGATTAATATAAATTTAAAGACGTTTTGCTCTGCTTTTAGGAATATCTTTTATTCTCGACACATACATAGATATATACATATAATTAAATATATAAAATGTCGGCATAATTCAGTTTCTCTAGCTATTTTTGTGATTTTACAAACCCAATTCTTGAATTTTCTCATGATAAGGCTCTTATTTGCTATAAAATTTAAAACATTTCAATAAAACCAGATTATATATTATTTACTTTATATTACCGAAGATATTGAAGTAACATCTCTTCTATATTAGGCCTATCTCGATTGACTTCACGTGTGAAACCCATGCCACTTAGAATTTATTAAGATTAAAAGGTACCATAACCACCTAACTGGATTGTAGATGCTATAATAAAAAAAACTAATTTACTTTCAATGACAAATTATCATTGAATGCAGCTTTCATGATGTGAATGTTCGAGGCACACGAAAACTTACTAACACATGGAAACGTGTTAAGAGATGGAAGACCAGTGCGTGAAGTTAAAGTGGAAGATAAGCTCAATTATCTAGAAGCCATTTCTTCTCGGTTCGTTAAAGTATGTTGTGGAACGAAAAGACACAACTATCATTAAATATATTACCCATAACATTTATGAGATTTCGAGACTACAGCTGAACATATCGATTGTAGGAAGTCTGCCCTATGCTGCTGTATTTAACGAATGGGTTATGGTCCGTAAAATAATAAAATGGCTAGTTCGCTTAAACAACCGGTTTGTAAACTTACTGGAAAACTTACACGAACTTTCGTTATGTATCTGAAAGCTAAAATAAATGTAATTCTTCCAAGGTACGTTTTTACAGAATTCCAGTAATTTTTTTTGAACAAAAAGCAGTAAATGTTAATCTAATAAGGTGTTAAAATCTTGGGTCAGTAATGACAAATATTTCGAGAAATTTCAATAAATTCTAGTTTGCTAAAAAGTAACGCTATAAAATTTATTTTCAGACTTGTTAAATTTTTATTATTTGAAATATTTATTATTGTATCTAGTAACTTAAAGCGAAATTGATTTTCTCAGATGTCTGTTGTTATTTGAGTTTAAAAACAATAATTCAAGTGATTTGAAAACAAGTCTGCTTAACGAAATATTTCCTATGTGTATGTAATAAGATTTTACACTTCAGATTAATACATTATCTTTTGGCCTGTCAAAACGTTTCTTCCAAATTATATGGGCCTGGCATGGCCAAGCGCGTAAGGCGTGCGACTCGTAATCCGAGGGTCGAGGGTTCGCGCCCGCGTCGTGCTAAACATGCTCGCCCTTCCAGCCGTGGGGGCGTAATAATGTGACGGTCAATCCCACTATTCGCTGGTAAAAGAGTAGCCCAAGAGTTGGCGGTGGGTGGTGATGACTAGCTGCCTTCCCTCTAGTCTTACACTGCTAAATTAGGGACGGCTAGCACAGATAGCCTTCGAGTAGCTTTGTGCGAAATTCCAAAACAAACAAACAAATCCATATTATATCATCTTACACGAGAAGCGAATAACCATCGTAGTTATTATATAAAGATAAAAATGTAGGGAACCTCAAATAAATATTCATGTAGCGATAAAAATTATTGATTCTTGACTTGAATACAATTTTCTATTATTTTTGTTTCAAACTCTTTTTTGGTCTCTCTAAAACAAAAATTAAATAGGCTACTTTTGAGCGAATGTTTCAACAGAATTAGCTCAAAAGGAATTTATCAGAACTCACTGCAAGATGTAAACCCTAAACTACTTGAAAGAACAGAATGTTGAAACACTTTTCTAGTCTAAATTTCTTACATTGTTTAAGGTTTGTTTTTATAGTAGTTTATTTGTGCTTGGTTTTTGTTCTACAGGTACAAACTGCTCTGAGAAATGCCTATCTTCGCGCTGCTGTTCGAAGAAATGCTACCACCAACACAAGGGATCGAGGCTTCTCGAACACTTCAGCAACGTATTACGACTGCTCAACAACTTGCAGCCCGCGCCACAAGAGGGCCTCGGCTAAATCTGTTCATATTCATTTGACTGACTTAACAAATTCAAAATTTATTGGAAAACAGTCTTGTCGCGTGTGACGGTCTTTCTTTTCTCATTTCCCTCCATTATTTTCTGATTATTGTCACCTATTTGAAATGCTAGTGAGTTGTCGTTGACAAACACAAAACGTGAATATCATTTGTCGAGATATTTCTTCTTTGCTTTCGGTGTGCATATCAATAAAGGTTTGTCCTAACTTTTAACGTCTAGAGCGATTAACTATATATAAAACTAAAGGCTGTAATTGAAACCTCATATTATTAACTCTGAAAGAAAGTGAGAATTGAATAACTTCTATTTGAAACATATACGTACTTAAGCACATGTTTACCATTTCGTGCTATTTTAGTTGAGTATAGCTTCATTGTTAACGCATTACGCCAAATGCTATATTGAAATAACATGAATTTATTTATACAGTATTTAATTATCTAAATCAAAGAATAACTGCATCAACTTTTTAAATTATTTTCTTTTGTCCTCTGTTAATTCCAATGTTTATTCTAGTTTCAATACGAAACCACTGAAATATCAGAGTAATATTGGTTTGCTAAATTATCATAGAAGTAGAGAATTTAGTGGTACACTAAAATTTCTTTAACTTTGATTCTCACAAGATAAAGATTTTTAGTATTAATGAATGAGATTGGTTGTTATGAACCGCCTAGTATACAGTAGTAGTCTGGGCTCTGCTCATCATGGGTATCGGGGTTCTGCTCATCATGGGTATCGGGGCTCTGCTCATCATGGGTATCGGGGCTCTGGTCATCATGGGTATCGAAACTGTGAAATATTATTGTTATTAATTTTTTTTTTAATTAGGGTTTCTTACCATTCGTTTACACGAACTAGACAAACCGAGCAGTTATAATGTTTTTAACAGTTTCTCTTCCATTAGTCTCTTTGTTTCTTGTGTCGTTAAATTATGAGCGACTACGTCAGCAAACAAAATACATTAACAAACGTAAAGAACCGGGCATGACATGGCCAGGTGGTTAGGACGTTCGACTCGTAGTCTGTGCGTCGTGGGTTCGATTCCTCGTCACACCAAACATTGGCTATCGGATGCTAAAAAGAATCTAACATTTGTTAAATTGCAGCTCGAACAACTTCACACCACTATTTTGCCATAATATATTTATGAATAAATATATAATGATAATATTAAATCAAACATGATATAAGCACGATATATAGGTAAGACATGGTCAGTTGGTTAAAGCACATGACTCGTAATCTGAGGGTTGCGGGTTCGAATCCCTGTCGCACCAAACATGCTCGCCCTTTCAGCCGTGAGGGCGTTATAATGTTCGGTCAATCCTATTATTCGTTTGTGGAAGAGTAGCCCAGAAGTTGGCAGAGGTTGATAATGGTTATCTTCCCTCTAGTCTTACGCTACTATGATAAGGTAGGTTAACACAAATAGTCCTCGTGTAGCTTTGTGCGAAATTTGAAAACCCAACCAGATCATTGAAAATCTCTTCAAGCATGTAAATTGTTTGTTTGTTTTTTCTACTGTGCTCTTTTATTACCTCATGCTTGAAGACTATCTTTAATAAAAAATAATTGTCATGGTACAGCAGATGGCCAAAATGGTATCTTAACCTCAAATATTTACTCACAAACTTCAGCTCACCTTTACAGTCCTCCAGTGGGCCATGGCTCGTTCATTAAATTACAACATTAAATCTGGGTTTCGAATTCACAAGGAAAACAGAACACACACATCCCATTGTGTAGATTAGCTTTTAAACACAGAGACATTTACTTTCTTTCTCTACTATCACTCCCAGCTCACCACCCAGTCGGTCAGTGTTAAGTTTGAAGGACTACACTGCTTAAGCCTGGACTACAGTGAGTACAGTACAGATAACTCAGTGTGTATATATACATGCATATTTATATGTATTCATTCATAACAATCTAATATAGTTGCTGAAAAAGATTTGTCAGGCCTTGCTGGATCGAGCAGTGCAGTTTGCACAAAGAACTGCTCTTACATAAAGCAGATAGGTGTTTCATCTACATCTCTATCTATTTCTATTCGAGCTAAGGGTCAGTGTGGTGAGTATACATAACAACAGCTATGCTACTTGATCTGATATCCTAATTGTAACTTGGTGAAGTTCTTTTATGTTGGATGCCATCACCTAATATCTTCTGTTATCTATGTTTACCCTGGATTGAGTATCTGAAATAACACTGAAAATGTTCATCAACATATTTTAAATTCTGAGAAGGGTAAGAATGATACAATTTATGTTTATGGTGAACACCGCCAATGTACCAGGCAACTCAAAACAAGTTTCAATCATCGCTCATCATGATAACTGTGGGAAATATTTCAATAAGACTGAAGAAAAGTAACCTATGTATGATACAGACAAAAAAAATACCACCACTAATGTATAAGACTGTTACCTGTATTAGCCAATTAGGGTACAGAATAAGAAACACTTGTCTGATAGAATTGTGATAACACTTCTCTATTTTAGTAAATTAAAGCGAATACGAATAGACGCAGGTCTGATGGGATTGTGATAAAATTTATATTAGAGAATTAATGTTCAACAGAACAGATGTAACAATGATGAGATTGGGCGAGCAATTATCTGTACCGGTCAATTAAGGTACCGAAATTCTGATAAGATTCTATCAGTATCGGTGAATTGAAGTACATAAGAATTCACGTAGTATTGATATGATTGTGAAAGTATTCGTATTTGTATTGAAACTATATTTACCATTAAGATATTTTTCAATATTTTTATTCTATTGCAAGGAAAACTGTCGTATTTGTTTGGATATTATTGTCTCCTTGTTCTAGGAAGGCTAAGAAAAGTATATTTCACTTATAGTTAATGTTACTATGTCTCCGTCACTTTTTAATGTTTAGTGAGTATGAGCTACATACTTACTACTGTTTGAAAATAATTTATTAAGTTAAGATGCAAATTGTTTCAAAATAAAATTAAAATGTGAGTAATTTGAAGGTTGTAATTTTTGTTTTGTTTTAAGGAGGTACAACGCTAAAATATGGGGTTCCACACCCTGGGATTGATACAGTAGATAATATTGAATTTATTTTTCAATCACTAATACCACTTCTTTAGTTTCCATTTAACCATCCTCAAGTTATATCACTTTTCAAAAATCTTTTCTCCCACCCACCTTCTAATAGTTGTCAAATTATTTTTAGTTATTTAGTTATTGTGAATTTCGCGCAAAGCTACACGAGGGTTATCTACGCTAGCCATTCCTAATTTAGCGGTGTAAGACTAGAAGGAAGGCAACTAGTCATCATTACCCACCGCCAACTTTTTGGTTACTCTTTTACCAACGAATAGTGGGATTGACCGTCATATTATAACGCTCCCACGGCTGAAAGGGCGAGCATGTTTGGTGCGACGGGGATTCGAACCCGCGAGTCTAGGAATACGAGTCGAATGTTTTAACCCACCTGGCCATGCCCGGGCCATCAGTGATTAATATTTGTTCAGTTTCTGAAAATATTTATCATCAATACTCGTCTTTATCGAAGAAGTCTTGCATCAAATTGGGTTAGCTAGCATTGAAATGGTATTGAAATACCATCGAGTGGGATCATTAAATTTTTCCAATTTGCTTTATGAGCGATTATTATACGCGTGTGTTTGTTTGTCCTCTTCTCTATTATAGAGTCAAACCAGAGTTGCCATACAAAAGAAGAAATGCAAGATTACTTGATGAAATTCCTTTTAATTTTTACGTTGCATGACTTCACTCATTACAAAACAGCGATGGTGTGCTTAATAAATACTTTTTATATCGAAGACTAATCAGAGGTATGTTCCTTAAAGAAAAGGAAAATCCTCGTATTAATTATATTTTTCCTTTTATATCTCCAAGACCAGATTTTTGAGCCTCTGTTACTGGAACGCTTGGAATTACATTATTGTGGAATTGTTGTTGATAACAATAAAAAAAAAACTACGAACGTTTCAGCACAATACATGAAATAAACTCAATATAAGAATAAATCAATACTGACTCGGATGGATGCAGGAATGACATCAGAGATGAAATAATGTTTAAAATATAGTTGTGCAGAATAGAATAAAACAGAATAATAGTCCAGTAAAACGTACTTAAATAAGAAAATTGTTTGAATCTTTTAGAAAGTCACGAAGGTCGGTCTGAGATATTGAACGGAAGCATTCATTCGAAACATGTTGGTTTATATGATATGAGGATTAACGAGGAATCGATATCAAAAAGTGGATCTGTAATAAAATGGATTAAGGGTATTCTGCGAGTAGGTTGTTTCTGTGATAAAGCTCTGGATTTTAAAGCTGACAAGTTGAATTCTGATCCGTACAAGATCACAAAGTATTCTACACAGCTAAAATTGTAAATGCGTTACGAAAGTGACTGTCTCTCCATAAGCGGGGATGACGAGTATAAGGGTGATACCACGGTGGTCTTCCATTTGGTTAGCAATTCAAAATTAGAAACAGTAGCAAAATAGTCATAGTAATGCTGACATAAATACAAAAATACGAATATTATGTAAAATACAAAAATACGAATATAATGTAGGATGTAGTCAGTGGTACAATAAAGATCACTGCGACTTAAAAACAAATGCGGTGGAATGTACATATATACATATATAACTCTTTAACATAAGTGCCTATGTTACTTAAATACGTACGGTGGAAATAATGTACCACTTAAAACCACATATGGTTTTGCTGGGTATTTTAAGCACTGCTCCTTTCACGTTTAGCATACGAAGAAGGAAAAGCAAGAATATATGCATAATATACAGTAATTCGACAATTATGGCCCGGCATGACCAAGTGTGTTAAGGCGTTCGACTCCTAATCTAAGGAACACGGGTTCGAATCCCAGTCGCATCAAACATGCTCGTCCTTTCAGCGGTGGGGGCGTTATAATATGACGGTCAATCCCACTATTCGTTAGTAAAAAAGTAGCCCAAGAGTTGTTGGTGGGTGGTAATGACCAACTACCTTCCTTCTAGTCTTACACCGCTAAATTAGGGACGGCTAGCGCAGATAGCTCTCGAGTTGCTTTGCGCAAAATTCACAATAACTAAATAACTAAAAATAATTCGACAACTATCAGAAGGTGGGTGGGAGAAAAAATGGTTAACTGAAAACTAAAGAAGTGGTATTAGTGATTGAAAAATAAATTCAATTTTATGATGAATTAACAGATGTGTTTCTTCAAAAAATAATTAAATTACTTTCTAGCTGATGTAATCCTTACACTACTCGAAAAAAGGAAATAGTAGATAAACAAAATATATATATCTAATGAAAATAATATCTAAACCAGATTACAATAGTTAACCCAATCACGATGTTTGAGTATTAAATGTTTCTAAGTTATTTTAAAAAAATACTTTTACAATAATATCTTAAATGCTGACCTTGGCAATAACAGTTATTCGAAATTTCAAATAATGTAACTTTCATTTCGTTCGGATGTTGGAACAGCATCAAATTCAAGCAGCTAGTGTTATGTGTATGTCAGAATAACATTCTGAAAAAAATAGCATTGACGAGACTTATTTAACAAACTACCCTAAAAAATACCACATAAAATAAAGAAATATAAATCAGTAGAACAATCCCGTATACGTATATAAAAATATAAGAATTCCTTTAATACAAGTCTCTAAGATTTAATTTAGTACCTGAATACAACTTTGGAATAATGAATATTCATCTCTGGAATACAAATTAAAGACATCAAGCAAGGTCAAGTGGTTAAGGTGCTTGACTTTGAAAATGAGGTTCGAATCCCCGTCACACCACATATGTTCGCCCTTTCAGCTGTGGGGGCGTTGTATAGTAAAGGTTAATCCCAGCAGTCGTTTTTACAAGAGTAGCTCAAGAGTTGGCGGTGGGTGGTGATGACTAGCTGCCTTCCCTCTAGTCATACACTGCTAAATTAGGGACGGATGAGGCAGATAGTCCTCGTGTAGCTTTGTGCGAAATTCGAAACAAACAGTAAACATATCTTAAGAAAATTATATAACAAACCCATTCCGCCATGAAACATTTTCAAAATACAGTGTAGTAATTTCTCAGCCTTTTACATTGGTGAAACAGGACATAACTTAAACGTTAAATAGAAAAAAAACACACAAAAAACTAAAATCTAATGTGGCATCTATGAAAACATGAACAGAATACTCCTGTACATAAACCTGACTTTAACAGAATAAAAAAAATAGGAAATATAGTTAATCACATTAAACAATATTACAGAAAATTATGTTTACCTTTGACCTTTATTTCCTCAGATATACCTAACTTTACTCTAACTTTTCACCCAATATCTTTCAGATTTTGTGTTTTTGTAATCTATAATTATATTCTTTGTCAATTTACTACGAATAGCATACACAATAACGTAATATAATATAAATACATCGTTATCTTACTGAATGTGGACTTAGATAAAAAATAAGTATTTATCATTAAAACTTATGTACTTGAGAATGAACGTACGAATGAGTTATAAGTCTTAGAACTTTAATGAATGTGTTTGTGCGTGTTTTCTCAAAACTGTCACATCGGGCTATCAGCTGTATTCATCGAGAGGAATACTTTTTGTGATAAAAATATTTATTGTTATAAAAACTGTATCTTTTAACGACTCAAATTTTATTCAGTTATTTCTGGTTTGATCTTTAACTGTTATTTTAATTTCACGATTGTTTTGTAGTCGTTAACACAATACTGCCCCTGGAGACTTATAACTCTAAAAGACAGGTTTAGATACCAATGGTAGACACAGCACACATAGTTCACTGTATTGCTTTGTGTTTAAGTATAAACAAACAGCAGGATTCTTCTCCTGAAAGTTCACTTTTGAAGATACGCAAAACGATTTTTTATTTGTATCCATCAGTTATTCGTGAAAATATTGATATGCAAGTCATCATAAACTCATACAGAGAATAACAGCTGGATTAAACGGACTTTTAAAAATGGATGAAATTAAAATGTAACGATCAATGTTGTTACAATAATGTTGTTGAGCATCGACTGCTAAATTTCGACAAAGTTAAACAGTTTGAGGAAACACCAGATGTTGAAAATATACAAGGAAAATAATCGCATGCAAGTAACAAAAGTTAAGTTTCACTTGGGATTTGTTTTTTAAAGTTCATATGTTATTCAGTTCAGTTCTAAATCCGTCGTTGTTTAAGCCTTTATTAAAGCTTTGTATCTGATCCTATAAAACATTATGTTGTTACTTTATTGTGACATTTGCATTGCTATCCACGTCTTTGCGTACCCTCATGCATAAAGTGATTATTGGACTGTCCAACTTTCGGTTTTTATACAACGTTTCGTTATTGTATCATCTGTTTATCAACTCTGAAAGAGTGTTTTCTCTTCAATAGTGCACTCTAGTCGTTATAAACACGGAGTGCTATTTATAGAATTGGAAACTGAAAGTAAAAAGTAATAAAAATGATATTTTTGAGTTGACGTGAAAGGTATATCCATGCGTGATGTTTGTAGTGAGTCTTCTGCTTCGGGAAGCAATATATACAATATCATTAAGAGATATGTTGTTGGAGTGCGAAATCCTCAAAGATAACTGAATTGTCGACGTATATCAGCAATTTTCAGTGAAACGTTAAGGAAATGAAAGAAAAACAATCAGCTAATTTGTAGGATTGTTCACTGAAACAGAATACAAAGAAAGAGGAGCGCAGGTCTTGTTTATTTTTTAATCATATAACCCGGAGTTTCTTGCACATAAAACAAATGAACAGTTTATCATTATTTGATTATTTAATTTTTGGTGTTGTCTCAGAGGCCTTTAAGTGTGTTTTTTTTTCAAGTTACTTATACACAAAACAAATGAACTTTTTATTAATAATTTAATTTTGTGATTTTTTTTCAATGGTTCCTTGGGATCTTTGAATATTTTTATTATTCTATTTATCTTATTCTTTCAAAGAGATCGTAGAATGATTTATTTCACCAAATTATTTCGCAGTTACAGAATCAATTTCTAGTCGTATTAGTTTCGTGATTAGTGAATATTCTTCAATTGCTTTGAAACGTTTCGGTGACTTTTTGACTCATTTTCAACCAAGGCTACCCCATACCGTTTCACAGCAACCAGGAAGTCGTTGTAAAGTTTTGTTTTGCACTAAATATGAATAGTTGTAGTTTTCACATTTGCTATAATACATTAAAATTATATAAGTCCAATAGAAAATGTTATTTTGGAGGATAAAACGATTTTCTGAGGATCTCTTTACTCATTGGAACTTCAGTTCACCACATTCTCTTCACAGGTTAAGATGTTATTATTGTTAAAAATCATTTTCAATTTAATTCAATTCCAAAAATAATTTTGCTTCGTTACATTTGTTTTCTGTGTAAATTTGAAATTTTTACCTTTCATCCGCACAATTTTATTTGGAGAAAAGATTTGGCTGAGAAATTACTTAAAAGAGCAGCGCCATCTGATGTGATTTAAATACTACTTCAAACTAAGTTTCCTAAGGGCCAAGCTTAAATCACAAATTCCTAGTATTTAACACAGTAATACAACACCAACAATAAATGGCTGTATGGAGGGAGAGTTGCTACTAATCCAAAATTTATGATTCCCTTTTAAGTTTTCAGCTTTTTCAGGTCTTACGCAATATGTTAACAATAAGAATTTAACTTTCTGCGGCTGTATCTGCAGGTAAGTACGATATAAAAAAAACATTTCGTAATAAATTTACAAACTGAAAGCAGTTTGACCTTCAAGAAAAGCACAAAACATATTATTCGAAGTGCAATATTTTTATTTTTTAATGTTTACGAAACTCAATGTTCATGCACTTTCATTTCAATGTTAACACAACAGATTTTGGAATTCTTGTTGAAAGTTATTCAGAGGGTTATTGGAACGTAGGCGTCCTAACTTTGAACTGACAGTTTTTATGTTAAAACCATATCAGGTAATCTGCTGTGTCCACCAAGTGGAATCGAACCCCTGATTTTAAATCTGTTGACTTACCTCTCCCTCTGATCCGGCATGCCCAAGCGTGTTGAGGCGTGCGACTCGTAATCTGTGGGTCGCGGGTTCGCATCTCCGTCGCGCCAAACATGCTTGCCTTTTTAGCTGTGGGGACATTATAATGTGACGATCAATCCCACTATTCGTTGGTAAAAGAGTAGCCCAAGAGTTGGCGGTGGATGATGATGACTGGCTGCCTTTCCTCTAGTCTCCCACTGCTAAATGTGGGACGGCTAGCATCACAGATAGCCTTCGAGTAGCTTTGTGCGAAATTAAAAAACAAACAAACAAATATCACTCCCCCATCGGGGGACTTGAACTTATAGATCAGATGGAAAACAGCTGGCCAAAAGTATCCACTGGAAACTCTCAGGCTACTATTGCCAGTCCAAACTATAGGGTTTCTTCACCACACCATGGGTGTTTTCACGGCCTCACAGTACACAGAGTGACTCTGCGACAACGGATCGCAAAGGCCTTAAGCCTTCAAACTGACAGTCCAAGCACAATAACAATTAGGCAATGCTCCGTCCTTCTATGTTAATACGGAGAAAAATCGAAGTTAATGAATGATGAAAGTAATCACTGAATCATTCACGAAACCATTTTATCAATCAATTTTAGAAAGCATTCATTACGTTGTTGTCTTTAGTCGTGTTTTCGTCTTTAAAACAGGGTTAGTGATGTAATGCAATATTGAATTATACACTGACAGCAGATGTGGCTCACGGATCACATGCATATGTATATATTTTGTAGCAGTAAGAATATATAATTTGATAATATAGAACAGTGGTACTTAACCTGGGGATTGTGATCCCCTGGGAAATCGTTTGAAGTTTCTCGGAGGGGTCACGGATGGTTTGGGAATTATTGGAGAAATCACGGAGCAGTTTGTAGTTCTTGTGACGAGTGCCTGTAACTGTCCACCAATGAGAAACACGCTGAGTGACAAGTACCTGAGTTATGTATAAAGCGTTTGGAATGCCATGTTGTTGTTGATATTATTGTTTCGAAGTTCAAACCAATAAAATATGTTGTTATTCATGTAAAAATTTCTAGAATTAGGTAGATCGATCATTTGTCTATAAATAGAATGTATTCGGCCTGGTGTCTAGACGAGTCTCGTGCAAAAACAGACATGCGCAGATTACTCTGGAATTCTGTGGAAGTTACGCGATATTTCGAGAACACAGTAGGCCTACTAGTATACAAACAGACGGCGATGCGAGGAGAGTCAGTCATTCGATTTTATTCGATTCAAGAAATGTGTCCTCGTTTGAGAAATTTTTCAACGTTTACTGTGTGTTTATTCAACTTGGATTTGTGACTGGAGCTAGATCTACAAAAACCATGATTTTATTTCATCAATCTTTACGATTCATTTGAATTACTGGTTATACTGAAGGTCAACACGTACAGGACTGTTTAAGGAAGACCGGGGCAAGTTGGAAAACGAAAAAATTGAGATATTCATCAAAGACATCGTAAAAAGAACTTCGTCAAATTTACTGGACTGGGAATTGTTTCTGGACTTCTCCATTCAAACTTCGGAATTTCTTCGTGGGACCAAATTCACACCCTAGACTGGAATTTTGGATTTCTGATCTGGACTTTTGGACTTTCATTCTAGATCATTATATTGGACACAGACCAGTACCATTTTGTATTGTAATTAATTTTGATGGTTGAAACTGAATATCTGTCATTGTTATTATATAATTTATTTTATATCTGTCACATATATAATAGTTTATTGTAATAAATTATATAAGCTGTTATCTGTGTCTTTCTGTTGCGTTCTGTACACATAAAAAACGTAACAAAAAATTGGGAGTCCGTCCGGGATAGATCAAACAATTTAATTCCATTCCAAAATTAGATTTATATTCTATACAGATCGACAGCTTGTATATTCAAAATGGCATTCCAACTCGAAGATTTTATAGACAAATTTAATCAGAATCCCTCTTTCGAATTGATTAGTGAATTGAAAAAATCTGAATTGCTTGATGTTGGAAAACATTTCAGTTTGGAAGTGAGGCAAGCAATGAAGAAAGCAGATATCAAACGAATTGTTGTTGAACATTTGGTCAGCCAAAAAGTTTTGCCTCAAAAAGTTGTACAACAATTGCCTGCCGCTCATTTTGACCCAGGTTTTGAATTAAAAAAGAATGGAAATGGAAATGAAATTTCGTTCAGAAATTGAAAGCAAACGTCTTGAAGCAGAAAAAAAAACAAACGCCTTGTTCTTGAGGCAGAACAGGAAAACAAACGCCTTGATGCCGAAATACAAAAAGAACGCATTAAAGCTGATAAGGAAATCAGTATGAGAAAGGCACAGACAGAATAAAAGGTTGTCCAAATGCGGTTGGATAATTTTGATGCTTCCAAACAAATTCGTTTAGTGCCTCCATTCAATGAGAAGGCTGTAGGTAAATATTTTCAGCAATTTGAAAAATTGGCCCTTAGGCTAAAATGGCCTACCGAATATTGGACAGTATTACTTCAGAGTGTTCTCAAGGGTAAAGCTCAGGAAGTATTTTCCAAACTCACGGCCGAGCAGAGTTATGATTACGAGCACGTCAAAAAATGCATTTTGAATGCTTATAAATTGGTGCCAGAGGCATACAGACAAACATTTCGTGGTTACAAAAAGTTTAACAGCCAAACTTATGTCGAATTTGCTCGTGAAAAAGAAACTCTGTTCGACAAGTGGTGTGATTCCAAAGAAATCAAAGATGATTACACAAAACTCGGAGAAGTCATGTTAGTTGAAGAAGTTAAAAGATGTATTCCCGTAGAGCTCAAAACTTAAATTGATGAGCAAAAAGCTTCCAAAAACCATGATTTTATGATGCTGCTGTCTTGGCAGACGAATATGCTTTGACTCACAAAGATTTCTCATACAAAAGCAAAACAAATCACACAGCAAAAAAACCCAATGACTCATTCAAACATTATGCAAATGTCGACAAAAACAAAAAAGAGCAAACTTCTGATTCTCAAAGCTCATCATCTACCAAAAACGTGTCATTCTCACCCAAAACATGTGCTTATTGTAAAAAACCTGGCCATCTGATTTCTGAGTGCTATAAGCTCAAAAACAAGCTATCACCCCATAGTTTCATTTCGCCCTCGTTGGATACATCATTGGTTCCCAATTATTTTGACCCTGTTTAGTCAATTGTGGATTCCAAGTCCAATATTCTTGATGTACCTGAAGATCTTGTTGAGGACAAATTTAAGCCTTTCATCACTGAAGGTTTTGTTTCTTTTGTTGGCGATTCACATCTACAACCAATTAAGATCCTGCGGGATACTGGAGCTTTTCAGAGTTTGATTTACTTCCGTTTTCTGAAAAGTCATCCGTTGGGGCCAATGTTCTCATTTCTGGTGTAGAAGGTGGCGTCGTTTCTGTCCCTCTTCATAGATTGGATTTGCATTCGGACTTATTTTCGGGCCCAGTGACTGTGGGTATTAAATCTTCATTGCCTGTTGAGGGTGTGTCTATGCTTTTGGGAAATGATTTGGCTGGTAGTAAGGTGGTACCAGAGGTTCGGGTTGTTGAAGCACCTGTTGTTATTCCCAGTACAGAGCAACTCGTTGAAGAGTTTCCTGATGTTTTCCCCGCCTGTGCTGTTACTTGTTCTCAAACACGTTCTAAGGAGTCCAAAGAGGATTTCCCTTTATCTGATACGTTCATGTCTCACATCGATGAGATTTCTGACTTAAAATCCAGTTCTACTGATGACTCCAAGTCATTTTTCAACTATCTTCATCGAAACAAACTTGTTGAGGAACAGGACAATGATCCTGAAACTCGTTCTTTTCTACAACTGGCCGTTGATGAAAATGAAATAGGAACTGTCCCTATTTGTTACTACCAGAAGTCAGGTATGTTAATGAGAAAATACAGACCTCCTGACGTTGTTGCTGATAAATAGTGGAATGTTATTCACCAAATCGTCATTCCAAAATGGTATCGGAATGATATTCTTAGTCTTGCTCATGATCATGTGTTGTCAGAACACTTAGGTGTAAGAAAGACCCTAGATCGTCTCCGACGACATTTCTATTGGCCAAAGATACGCCAAGATGTTGTTGACTATTGTAAGACACGCTATTCTTGCCAAATGACTGGAAAACGAAATCAGGGGATTCCCAAAGTACCACTGCAGCCTATTCCTGCCTTTGAAGAAACGTTCTCAAGAGTCATTATCGACTGTGTTGGCCCAATGCCAAAAAGCAAAGCAGGAAATGAATACCTCTTGACAATCGTGTGTGCTTCTACACGTTTCCCTGAGGCTATCCCTTTGAGAAAAATCACTGCTCCCAACATTGTCAAGGCTCTTGTCAAATTCTTTACCAAGATCGGGATTCCAAAAGTTGTTCAATCAGATGAAGGCTCAAATTTCATCCAAGCTATTTCAACAAGCCATGCACGAACTAAACATCCATCAAGTTTCATCCAGTGCATACCATCCTGAGTCACAAGGTGTCCTTGAACGTTTCCACCAAACTCTAAAAGCCATACTTAGAAATTACTGCCACGAGCACTCAAAGGACTGGGATGAGGGTGTTCCCTTGTTGTTGTTTGAAGTTCGTGAGGTTGTTCAAGAATCTACTGGATTTAGCCCTTTTGAGTTGGTTTATGGTCACTCAGTTCGTGGTCCACTGAAGTTGGTTAAGGAGAAATGGTTGGAGGACAATAACTCCCAAATTAGCTTGTTGAACTGTGTCTCTGATTTCAAAACCAGATTGCACAATGCTTTTAATGTTGCCAGGGAAAACCTGAAGTCTTCTCAGGAAGAGATGAAAACCTGGTATGACAAAAGGGCCAGGAAGCGATCTTTTAATGTTGGTGACCAAGTACTAGTCTTTTTCCCACATCAGGCTCTTCACTTCAAGCTAAATATTTTGGACCTTATTCAGTATTTTAAAAAAAAGGTTTTCACAAGTTCATTTTTTTTGCTTTTATGTATAAAGCGTATGGAATGCCATGTTGTTGTTGATATTATTGTTTCGAAGTTCAAACCAATAAAATATGTTATTATTCATGTAGAAATTTCTAGAATTAGGTAGATCGATCATTTGTCTATAAATAGAATGTATTCGGCCTGGTGTCTAGACGAGTCTCGTGCAAAAACAGACATGCGCAGATTACTCTGGAATTCTATGGAAGTTACGTGATATTTCGAGAACACAGTAGGCCTACTAGTATACAAACAGACGGCGATGCGAGGAGAGTCAGTCATTCGTTTTTATTCGATTCAAGAGATGTGTCTTCATTTGAGAAATTTTTCAACGTTTACTGTGTGTTTATTCAACTTGGATTTGTGACTGGAGCTAGATCTACAAAAACCGTGATTTTATTTCATAAATCTTTACGATTCATTCGAATTACTGGTTATACTGAAGGTCAACACGTACAGGACTGTTTAGGGGAGACCGGGGCAAGTTGGAAAACGACAAATTTGAGACATTCATCAAAGACATCGTAAAAAGAACTTCGTCAAATTTACTGGACTGTGAATTGTTTCTGGACTTCTCCATTCAAACTTCGGAATTTCTTCGTGGGATCAAATTCACACCCTAGACTGGAATTTTGGATTTTATTCTAGATCATTATATTGGACACAGGCCAGTACCATTTTGTATTGTAATTAATTTTGAAGGTTGAAACTGAATATCTGTCATTGTTATTTTATATCTGTCACATATATAATAGTTTATTGTAATAAATTATATAAGCTTTTATCTGTGTCTTTCTGTTGCGTTCTGTCCACATAAAAAACATAACAACCTGTAACTGTCCACCAATGAGAAACACGCTGAGTGACAAGTACCTGTAACTTTCCACCAATGAGAAACACGCTGAGTGACAAGTACCTGCAACTGTCCACCAATGAGTGGACAATGCTGAAGTGCGACAGTTGAACCTCGTCGAGATGTTTGCTGTGCAACCACCTGTCTAATTTTGAGTAAAACTTTTCCTATGTTACAACGTTTTGAATTGCCTAAATTTTCTAACTATACATTAATACATCTAACTTAAAATTCAGTTATCAAAGTTTCTATCGTATTCAGCAGAGTAGGTTTTGTATGATGTTCAGTAATTCCATGGATTTTACATTTGTTTATCACCTGTAGCATTTTCAAGGTCATTTATTTGTAACATTTTCAATAAATTAGGATCTTTATACAGTTTTGTTTTATTCTACCTTTACCCAAAAGTTCACCATTACAAAAATTATTATAGGGGTCACGGTGATACCCTGGAGAGTCTCAGGGGATAACATGATGAAAAAGGTTAAGAACCATCGATATAGAATGTAGCAAGAAGACAGCTTAGCCCTAAAACTTGAAACATAAAAGTTGTAATGAAATACGGTAACTTTTAAAATAAATTGAAATTTTAACACAAAATTGCATTTCAACGAAAATTAGTTACATTAATGTAATTTCATAAACAGCTTTAATATTTGTAAGTTTTACTGTTATATTTAAATCAATTTTGCTACTAGATTTAATCGTAATTCATTCACTGCTGGATTGTTCGATGACAATAAAATCACACAAAAAATGCGGATACAGAATTAACCGATAAGATAAATTCAAAAACAGGTGAACATAAAACATAAATCATTATTCATATTTATATCGCCCCACAGGGTGTAACCCTAGTTTTACTTTTTAAAAAATCGGAAGTTTGGTTGTGTTTGAATTTCGCGCAAAGCGATACGAGGAGAATTTGCGTTAGACGTCCCTATTTTAGTAGTGTAAGACTAGATGGAAGACAGCTAGTCGTCACCACCTACCGCCAACTCTTGGGCTATTCTTTTACCAACTAATAGTGGTATTGACCATCATATTATAACGCCTCCACTGTTGAAAGAGCGAGCATATTTAGTGTGACAGGGATTCAAACTCGCGACCCTTTGATTACGAATCGAGTGCCTTAACCGCCTGGCCATGCCGAGCCCACAGAGACTGAAAGTTGAGTGCCGTAGCCACTTGGCGAAATTAAAAAATAACAAAAAACGTTTGATAACTAAAAAGCAACAAATTCTTTATTTATATTTAATATTTTGGGAACAAAATAACCTAGATTTATTTGACAATTTAAAGAGAAAGAGAGATATGAAATTGCTATATATAAAATGAATTTCGGAATTTTTGTTTAAAAAAAACCTTTTCGGTTACAATGTACACTTTTCCACTGCTTATCAGACTTTTCCTGACTCCTCTGTGTCTCCTGAATGAATGACAACCTGATGGCCAAGTTGTTTGTCCTGACCACGCTGTTTCAGAAACGAGAAAACTGATGTTGGTGTTTTGTCTTTCTCTCCATCTCTTTGGCAAGAGCGTGTCTGAGCAAATCCTGAAAAATAGGCATTTTTCAGATATTTGGCGCTCATTCTGCATATAATTACATTCAATTGACTTTGGATATGAGACGTACCTGGGTTTCTACACGAATGATTGGTAGGATTTCTTCTCAGTGCTGCCCTCTGGTATGCATTCCGCAATGCATTCTGAACCTAGGAAACATTTCAAAACATTTTTGTTTTTTCACAGATGTTGTTACACGCTTAAAGTCTAAAATAGATAAAACTTCCTTCACTTGGTTTTTAAGAAAAAAAAACAGTTTTTTTTCGTGGTTTTAACGAAATGTTCAAACATTTAAATTTTACATTTAGTAAAATTCCAGTTTATAACTAAATAGTAATTTTCCTTATTAAAATGTATTAAATTATTACGCAGAATATTTCAACTTTCTGGCTCATTGATGGATTACAAACGCAATCAAGTTTATCCGAACTTCTTTTTTGGCTTCCTGAGACATGACGTTGCAATACCATACATAATACAATGCTGTAAATCGTCTAATTCTATAAATAGCGTAAATCAGTTGCACAAAATTATAACTGCATAAGTAAATTCACAGTGTAAGAAATAGATAAAGTACTGACATCTCCAGGAATACAAAATAACATCCTCTAAAATAAAAAAAACTTGGGTTCTTACCTCCGAATTCATAAAGCAATAGAGAACGGCCAGGAAAAGTCCCTGAAAACAAACAAAAAAAAACATATAAAAATCTTCAAAATTTATAAAATACTTTTCCAGGAAACTTATATTAATACATCGAATAAATAAAATAAAAGTCTAGTTGTTTATATTTGAATTTCGCGCAAAGCTACACGAGGGCTGTCCGCGCTAGCCGTCCCTAATTTAGCAGTGTAAAAGACCAGAGGCAAGGCAGCTAGGTATCACTACCCACCGCTAACTCTTGGGCTACTATTTTATCAACGGATTATAACATCTCCACGGCTGAACTGGAGAGCATGTTTACTGTGACGGGGATTCGAATCCGCGACCCTAGGATTACGAGTCGAGTGCTATAACCACCTAGCCATGCCGGCCCTGAATAGAAGTTACAAAAACACAATTATATAGTAATTTCCATTTGTACTTATCATTCGACTTATTGCAAGTTAACACGATAGAATTAAGTTCTAACACCAGAAAATGCGAAAAGGACTTGTGAAATCAGAGAAGGATTCAGTATATAATTAAAAACTAAAAAAATGAAAATTTCTGTGGTGGAACAAAATCAAAGATAAGCGAGTACTAAAAGTGTGACAATATCTATCACGTAAATCTTTACACATTCACATGTTAATAGGAAAGCTGGTATGGATATTAAAATTTTAATTATGATAAAGTACAAAACAATGTTTCGAGCTTCTTAGGTCATCTTTAGGTTAACAAAATGAGTTTGCAACTGACCGTTGCCGGGCACATGTTTTAGGGACGAGACTATAAACTGGTACGGGACTGTAGGGAGCGTTGCAGTCAGATGTTTGGTTATTAATTAATATAGGTATAATTTATTTAAAGTTTTAATACCGATAACAGCCGCCTTGAAAATACAAAGTTATTTTTGTTTGTTTCAGATATTCACGCGAAGATAGCTATCTAATTTTAAAATGATAGAAAAAAAAAGAAGGAAGCCAGTCATTGATACTCACAACCAGGTTTTGGAATCATCTTGAACTAGTAGAATAGAAAGAAGGAAGCCAGTCATTGATACTCACAACCAGGTTTTGGAATCATCCTGAACTAGTAGAATAGAAGGAAGGAAGCCAGTCATTGATACTCACAACCAGGTTTTGGAATCATCCTGAACTAGTAGAATAGAAGGAAGGAAGCCAGTCATTGATACTCACAACCAAGTTTTGGAATCATCTTGAACTAGTAGAATAGAAGGAAGAAAGCCAGTCATTGATACTCACAACCAAGTTTTGGAATCATCTTGAACTAGTAGAATAGAAGGAAGGAAGCCAGTCATTGATACTCACAACCAGCTTTTGGAATCATCTTGAACTAGTAGAATAGAAGGAAGGAAGCCAGTCATTGATACTCACAACCAAGTTTTGGAATCATCCTGAACTAGTAGAATAGAAGGAAGGAAGCCAGTCATTGATACTTACAACCAAGTTTTGGAATCATCCTGAACTAGTAGAATAGAAAGAAGGAAGCCAGTCATTGATACTCACAACCAAGTTTTGGAATCATCTTGAACTAGTAGAATAGAAGGAAGGAAGCCAGTCATTGATACTCACAACCAGGTTTTGGAATCATCTTGAACTAGTAGAATAGAAGGAAGGAAGCCAGTCATTGATACTCACAACCAAGTTTTGGAATCATCTTGAACTAGTAGAATAGAAGGAAGGAAGCCAGTCATTGATACTCACAACCAAGTTTTGGAATCATCCTGAACTAGTAGAATAGAAAGAAGGAAGCCAGTCATTGATACTCACAACCAAGTTTTGGAATCATCTTGAACTAGTAGAATAGAAAGAAGGAAGCCAGTCATTGATACTCACAACCAAGTTTTGGAATCATCCTGAACTAGTAGAATAGAAAGAAGGAAGCCAGTCATTGGTATTCACCATCAACTTTTGGAATAATCTTGAACTGGTACAATAAATGGAAGGAAGCCAGTTATTGGTATTCACCATCAACTTTTGGAATAATCTTGAACTAGTACAATAGAAGGAAAAAAGCCAGTCATTGGTGATACTCACCACCAACTCTTGGAATAATCTTGAAATTAAAGAATAGAAGAAAGGAAACCAGTCATGGGCACCCAAACCAACTGTTGTACTTTCTTGTCTGGTCGTATAGTATGACTTCACCGTCATAAAAAGTTCAGAATCTCCTTATTTCATCTGTGACTATAACTGAATAATAAACAAGGTCTTACTGGTGCATTACCTGTTAAACCTTACAGGTAGCACAACTACGTCAAATATTTTAAATCCTTGTTTGGATAACCATTTACGTCTTATTGTTACTTTCACGAATTCCATGAAGTAAATCTTGACGTCCGAAAACTGTTTCTACTCAAATATGGGCTGAGGGTCGCGGGTTCGATTCCCCGTCGTACCAGTCATTCTCGCCTTTTAGTCATGGGGTGTTATTATGTCACGGTTAATCCTACTATTCGTTGGCAAAAGAGTAGCTGAAGAGTTGGCGGTGGGTGGTCATGACTAGCTGCCTTCCCTCTGGTCTTATACTGGAAAATTAGGGACGGCTAGCGCGGACAGCCTTAATGTAGCTTTGCGCGAAATTCAAACCAAACCCAAGAATGGGAAGGAAAATTAAAGGTTCTCAGTATATTAACATGAATATTTTTATTGAACAAACAGTTACGTATTTCAACATCAACATCGGCCACTCGATTCCGTGGGGCCGCAATCACTTGCGGTTTCACGAACAGGTATTTAAGTGAGTAGGTTGTTAGCCCACTGCATCGAGCCGTCCCTAATTTAGCAGTGTAAGACTAGAGGGAAGGCAGCTAGTCATCACCACCCACCGCCAACTCTTGGGCTACTCTTGTACCAACGAATATTGGAATTGACCGTCACATTATAACACCCCCACGGCTGGGAGGGCAAGCATGTGTGGCGCGACTCGGGCGCGAACCCACGACCCTCAGATTACGAAGCGCACGCCTTAACGCGCTCGACCATGCCGGGCCCAGTTGCGTATTTACCATCATATAAATGTGCGAATCTTGTCTTTAGAGCACTTAACAACACTTCTAACATATATGGGAGCACAGATTCGGAAAACGTGTTAAAACCTGTTGACCTTTATTAATCTGGAGTTGACCTAAGAAGGTTGAAACGCTGTTCTGTACTTTAATTAAAATAAAGTTTTAATACACCTACCAGCTATCTTGAGAATACATTTTTATTTCAAGTGGATTTCTTGTCTCGACGAATTAAACGGATTTTATGGATGAAGAAATTAGACCCAAGATTACTATGGTTTGTATATCTTCTAATAACAACTTATTTTTTCCCGATAGTTTACTTCGGGGAAAATATAAAATCGAACTAAAATCGTACAAACAAACAACTGATGGCTTTAATGTCACTGATATATATATATATATATAGAGAGAGAGAGAGAGAGCCTCTATTGGTTTAGAGGTAAGTCTCGAGACTTATAACACTAAAATAAGCTTCCAATCCCTGTGGAACAACTTACTTATTATTAACCAAAACCAAAGAACTCAAACCATAGACATTTATACTTTCAAGCTTCAGTCACTGTCTTGGTTTGAACAGTTTTATAAGCAAATCTCGTTCCTAACTGATTTTATGTGTATGTGAAATGTAACATTATTTTCAACTAATTTTGAAACTACATGGATTTAGATTGCCCGAAAATATGGGTCAATCTTTACTTATAGTTACTTTAGAGTTACGTCTATTATTTAAGTTCTAGTGTGACACTGACCTGCGAGGACTGCATTACAGCACTGGTGGCCAATTATAATTACTTTAGAGTTACTTCTACTATTTTAGTTGTAGTGTGACACTGACCTGCGAAGACTGCATTACAGCACTGGTGGCCAATTATAATTACTTCAGAGTTACTTCTACTATTTTAGTTGTGGTGTGACATTGACCTGCGAAGACTGCATTACAGCACTGGTGGCCAATTATAATTACTTCAGAGTTACTTCTACTATTTTAGTTGTGGTGTGACACTGACCTGCGAAGACTGCATTACAGCACTGGTGGCCAATTATAATTACTTTAGAGTTATTTCTATTATTTTAGTTGTGGTGTGATACTGACCTGCGAAGACTGCATTACAGCATTGGTGATCATGTACGCTCTTTCCAGTCTTCCTCGTGGATTTATGCAGAATAAAAGATGTGTGATTCCCAGAAGTGGAAACAGAAGAGCTGTGGCCTTTATCGCTTTCCTAGGAGTTACAGAAAAAAACATCACAAAATTATAATACATAAATGATAATTTTCAACAAACTTTAAATTATGTTGCTTTGCTCAAGAATAAAGTTACTTAGACTTGCCACACGATCGGGTAAAAATTACTGAACTGCTCAATTACGAAAAAAATACGATATAAAATAAATAACTTAAACAGCATGTTAAGTGTGATGTTTATACGTTTTTGAAGATACAGTATTAAAGCCGAAAAAGTACATTAATTTGTTTCAATAGAAAATTTTATATACGGGCTACAAAAGATATTTATTGTTCATGTTAATGTCTCAAGTTAAAATAAATACACTTTTCTGAAGTTAACATTAATTAAAGGTTAAGACAAATTACTGATTCAATCAATAGTATTAAAAAAACGTTAATGTATTATCCTAAGTTAGGAGTTAAACCAATAAGTAGCAATTCCATCACACACACGACGTATAGTTATTTATTAATGAAATTGTAGTTTCGCTGGAAAACATTTGCTTTCTTACAAAAATATAGCTTATTTCTTGAAACTAATCGGGAAAGAACTAAATTGAAAATCTATTATTAAAAATAATCTCCATTAGCCTACCTGACTTGCGCTGTTTCTACAGAGATGCTAGCCCTCAGTTTCGTTATCAAGATTCGAACAATATTGATCAGGAAAATTGTATTGATCTAAGACACAAGATATCCTGATGAAGTCAAGGATAAAGATAAAATAAATAAAACCTTATATAACATAGAAAAATAATGAAAGATGTTTGTAAACCTTAGGTGTTTCAATAAAAATCAGTTTCAAGGAAAGCTCACCAAAATTTTCTGAATAATCAATAGAAAATCCACAGTGGCACAGCAGTATGTTTGTTGGGTTAAAACAGTATAAACTGTGTTTCGATACCGGTAATAGGCAGAGCAATTATAGCCCATTATGTAGCTACGTGCTTGTCGTCTTCAATCAATAAACTATTTTGTATTGGTGAATTTGCGCCATCTATCGTCTAAGTTAAAATTTAAATACTTTAAAAAACAACAACATAATATTAATTGGTTTAAAATCAGTATGATTTTCAAATAGTCATAAACGATGTATAAGTTTACATTTTTTTCACATACAACCAAGCGTTAAGAATACAAATAATCATTTATATTTGTCTGTTTGTTGTTATTGCTGTGTGACGTAAAACTACACAATGGGCTATCTGTGCTATGGAAATTTTAGAGAACGAAAACCGGATTTTAGCGTTATAAGTGTTCAGATTTACTGCTCAGCCACTGTGGAAACCCAGGTTTTTTTTTATTCTAAATAGTAATAACTATATTAAAATATAAATTATTATTTTCGTATTCGAAAGTATATGAACATGTAAAATTAATTGAAAAGGTAAACGGCCTGGCATGGCCTACCGCGTTAAAGCGTGCGCTTCGTAATCTAAGGGTCGCGGGTTCGCGCCCGAGTCCCGCCAAACATGCTCTCCCTCCCAGTCGTATAGGCGTTAAAATGTTCCGGTCAATCCCACTATTCGTTGGTAAAAGAGTAGCCCAAGAGGTTGGCGGTGGGTGGTGATGACTAGCTGCCTTCTCTCTAGTCTTACACTGCTAAATTAGGGACGGCTAGCACAGATAGCCCTCGAGTAGCTTTGTGCAAAATTCCAAAAAACAAGCAATGAAAAGGTAAATATTACTAATACAAATTGAGCCTCAAACAGGTATCGAAATCTTATTTTTATAGTTACAAGTTTTCAGAATTATCGCTAAGCATCTGGGTTGGTGAGAACTATCATTAATAAAATACAGACAAGTCTTTGTTTTGTTAAGTTAAATCTTGCGTAAGAAGTTTAATATTTATAAAAATAATCACTTTTAGTTGATGGACATTTTATCCGTATTTTAAGAATCCTCTTACTTGGAAATAAAACCTATAAATAAAAATAAATAAAGGTAAAACGTGAATCTCAGAACGGCTGGTATGGGTATTAACATTTTTACTAATAAAGCAGAGAACAAGGACTCGACCTCCTTAGGTCGTCTTCAGGTTAATGACCTTAGAACGTTGTTCTATGCTTTATTCGTAAAAGTGTTGGTACCCGTACCAGCCGTTCTGAGATAAACTTTCACTTCAAGTGATCGTCATCACGAAAGTTAAAACATGTAAAAATAAAATTAAGAAACATGAAACACTTACGAACAGAACTGTCAGCATTGGACCTGTTAAAATCCACACGTATTCAGAAGTACCATAGCCCTCCCAACACATCGTGTTTAATACACGTGACATGATTAAACACCACGTGCTTATGAACATTGTAGGGATACCTGTAATGATAAATGTACTAACAATCCAGATACAAACATATACTCTGTTATTTTATATGCAAAAACGAGCCGTTTCAAGTGGGTTTCTCGACATCACTGATATACTCTATTAACCACACATCTTCATACTTAATGTTTACAGAATGATAGTTTCTTTCCTAAAAGAAAACGACAAACGAAAAACGTTATTTTAAAAACATTTAAGAACAATATAACACGTAATACGTTTAACACAAGTTTAAATCACGTGTTCTTTATTTACAAATTTTATACAATTAAAAACAATACAGTAAAAAGTTAATAATACAATACAATAAAGCGTTCTGAAAAACTGCATTATTTTACAATTATTATTTTTATAATCACTTAAAGAGAAGTGTCAAGTTTTACAATAACAATAAACAAACGTGGTAAAGTCTATTTAGTGTTAAGATTATCATTTGCAGATGTACTGAAATCATACCCCAACCAATGATGTAATAAACTGTGAATGGAACGTCTTGTTGGAAAACGGAAATTGTAATCCGATTGTGGAGTAACAATCCTTCTACGAACATCCAGTTGACACTAGACATAGCTGCATACATTTTGACGGAAAGAATCGTTTTACACAACCAGTCCTAAATGTGAAAGAAAAACGAGACGTTTTCGCTACAAATCGGTCACTTTCAAGAAACGTTTAAAGAAAGCTTGAATTATAATAGTTATAAAACTTAATCTCTGCAAATTAAACACATATAATGGACATATTATTATTGAATAGTAACTTACGATATTTCTGTAAGATGGCGCTGGCTCCTTCAGAACAACTGGGGTGGAGATTACAAGAAGCAAAGCAGAATGTACAATCAAAGCCACCACCAAGTTTTGGTGCGCGCGAAGCCTTTGACAGTGTAAGGATCTGAAACGCGAGAATGATTATAAAAATTTTAAAAAATAACCATTTATGAAAAACATATACAACTGTGGTAATTCGAGTTCAAATAGAAACTGAAATCAAAATATTGTTAGGACTTAGATATGATTAAATGTTAATCGTACAGTATGTGTTAAAATCAAATTTAGACCCATCCGATAAAGCATTGGCTTCTGGTTGATCTCTCTATTTACTACGATATCCAAGTGGCAAAATCTGCGAACTCACAACTCTAGAATCCGGGTTTCAATACAGATAGCCCATTTGATAGCTTTGTGTTTCATTACAAACGAAACATTTAATATATCAAAGTAAAATACAGATTTACTCTTTCTGTAACACATTTAACTAATCATTTATCGGTATACATTATGAGAGTTAATCCTGTTTGAAGTTATACAATTAAGTACGTTTCTAAAAGTTATGATGAAATGTTCACCTTGTCAGCTATAGCGTTCTTAGATGTTCATGGTGTTTACTTAATTCAATTGTTTACGCCAACAATGAAATAATTCTAAATTCAATATCAGTCTTTATTTTATCAATTGTATTATTATCATCCAACCTTCACAGCGTGTTCCACGATAGTAGGAACTGTTTATTTTGTCTAACTATACTCTTCCAAACAAGAAACACAAAAGGGATATTTTTGTTATTTTAAAGAGAAATATATATAATAACGTTACAAGCTCAGAGTGTGTGATGTTACACGTGTTAAGGCACTGATTGTTGGACCAAAATGACAAAAGATGTGCACTTTTAAAACGGAGGAAAACATCGGATTTTTCGCTAAATCGCATGCACGTCTAATAAATTTGTTTGAGAGATCTGCATATTCTGCATGTGCAAAATCCCTATAAAAGTGACGGGTTCATGGTTTCCATAGCTCAATGTTAAGCCACCGACACGCAATACAGTTACACCAAGACTGACTGAAGCACAACGCAACAACGCCATTGGTCTATTGAAAGTAGGCGAATCTCGATCAGATGTTGCTAGAGCTGTGAATGTCCACCAAAGCACCATCACAAGGCTATGGAATCGTCACCAACAACATGGATCAACTCGTAACCACCGTACGCAACCGTCTACGAGATTCTTAGGCCCCATGTGCAACCCATCATGGTGAACGTCAACGACGTTTTTCAATATGACAACGCCTGTCCTCACACAGCCCGACTCACCATTGTCTTCTTAAGACACCACAACATCAACGTTCTTCCCTGGCCCTCCAGATCACCATATTTAAACCCCATCGAACATCTTTGGGACGAGTTGGCCCAACGTCTGCGACAGCGACAACCTCAACCGCAGACTCTACCTCCCCTTGCAGCAGCTTTGCAGGCTGAGTGGACAGCCATTTCACAGGATGTGATTCGTCATCTCATCGCTTCCATGTGCAGGAGATGCCACGCAGTTATTGCTGCTCACGGGGGACATACTCGTTATTAACGTTGAGTGTCGTTAAACTTCAACTAGTGAGCGTGGACTTCGCCTTTGCAGACTTTGGATGTTCAGCAGTGAATGTGCAAAGTTTCACACATGTCATATAGAACTACCCGGAATAAACTTGTTTACAATATGTCTCAAATTTTGCCTTTTGTATTTCTTTTTTTGAAGAGTTTATTTAATGACATTAGATGTATTATTAGTTAGTTCACGATGTTTGCATATTTTGGATTCTTACAATTTTGGTATTTATTTTTCAACTAAGCTGTGATTAAAGTTCATATTGTTTGTTCTGCCATAATTAACTATTTGTTAATTCGGCTAAGTTATGGTTAAGTTTCCACCCTGTCTGTTGTGACACTACAAAACATTTTGTTATCTATATCATCAACTACTTCTCTTTATTTTAACCTGTTATTGTTTGTTTACTTTTTAAGCTATATCAATATTATGACATTTCCCTTTGTTTTTGTGCTCTAGTACGACAACGGTAAGTCTATAGATTTACGACGCTAAAATCACGGGTTTGATTTCACTCGATCAACATAGCAGGTAGGCCCGGCATGACTAGGTGGTTAAGGCATTCGACTCGTAATCTGAGTGTCGCAGGTTCGAGTTCCCATCACACTAAACATGCTCGCTTTTTCAGTGGATAGCGCACTATAATGTGACAGTCAATCCCACTATTCGTTGTTAAAAGATTAGCAACAGTTGGTGGTGAGTGGTGATGACTAGATATCTTCCCTTCTCGTCTTACACCGCTAAATTATGGACGGCTAGCGCAGATAGCCCTCTTGTAGCCTTGCGCGAAATTTAAAACAAACCAAACACAGCAGATAGCCTAATACATCTTTCTTATAAAAAACATACATACTGTTTCTTTCTTTTTTGTAGCTAAACAGACAATAAAATGGGTATCATTATCACGTTATTGGTGTATATGATTATACATTAATTTTTCTGGTAAATTGTCACTTATTGTTATTAAAAAAAATCGTCGACTAACAGAAACAAAACCTTGACAATATCTGTGTTCTTAGTAAAAAAATACATAAAATGTTCGATAATTTGTCGAGGAAACAGATTCAGAGACAAATAGAATGGTGATATTTATTAACATAGACAGAACAGACATCATATCTTTCTGTTCTATTTCCGAGAAGTATGCACTGAGCATTTTAATATCAAAGTAAGCACAGAATAAATTAACTTATTAACTGTTCATCTTGCTGAATTAGGTATCCCCCGAGTTTCTGGTATCTTATGCTTACCTTTTTATCCTGCTTTAGATAAACGAGTTACGACATCTACAGTGAATGTGCAAATACGTTTCAAAACACGTACTTTTAATGGTGAATTCGAGTAATTTTAAGTCACGATTAAACTGCACGTGGAACTGTTTTCGCGCCTTTTGTTTCTAAGTAAACAACTGAAGAGTAGTTTAGATAATTAGACGTTGAAAGAGAACATTCGTCGTTGAGATTGTATGGATACAGGAAAACAATGTCGTGAGACAATACGTATAATCTTCGCTGTTTCAAACGTGCCTGCCGAAACAAGACATGTATATAAGTTTAGGATAAACTTCGGTTTGTTATTAGAACATCAACAACTATGATGCTATGAGTATATTAACCTAATATTATGCTTTAAAAGGAGAAAATCTCACGGATAAACGGACACAGAACAAGTTGCTTTTGGTGGTTAAATATCGACCACATTAAGTATTTGAAGAATGCAGGGTAAAACTCCCTCAGGGTGATTGTTCGTTAGTAGGCTTAGTTGGAGGATATTTATAAAGGTAAAGTTTTTTTGTAGTTAAGTACAAAGCTGCACAATGGGCTATCTGTGCACTGCCCACCACAGGTACTGTTATGTAAATGTCGTGTAAATATTTTGTAAACGACAACATGTCGTGTTGTGTTTAAATTTTCATTTCTATTATTTATGTTTCCATATTTATATTACTGTTTCAAAGTTTAAACAATAAAATACGTTGTTCTTCATTTAAAATAACATTTAGAATTTTCTAGAATTAGGTAGATCAAATATATGACTATAAATGGAAATGTTTGGCGGCCTAGTGTCTAGACATAGAGTCTCGTGCAAAAACATACATGCGCAGATTACTCTGTCGAAGTTCCGGTGAATGTTCGAGAAAAGAGTCCTACAAATATATAAACAGTCGAAGATGCGAGAAAAAGAAGAAAGGAGTCAGACATTAGTTTTATTCAAAAGAAGAAGAGTCAGTCATTAGTTTATATTTAATTCAAGAAACAGTGTCTTTGTTCGAGAAGTTTCCAACGTTCGCTGTGTGGTTATTCAACTTAACTTTGTGACTATAGCTAGATCTACAGAAACTGTGAATTTGTTTCATAAATTTTTGAGATTCATTTGAATTACTGGTTGTGCTGAGTGTCGACACGTACGGGACTGTTTAAGAGAAACCGAGGCAAATTGGAAAACAAGGGACATTCATCGTAAAAGGAACGTCATCAAAATTATTGAACTGTGAATTGTTTCTGGACTTTCATTCTGATCTTTATATTAGATACAGGCCAGTAGCATTTTGTGTTGTAATTGATTTTGAATGTTGAAACTGAATATCTGTCACTGTTAATATATAATTTACGTTATATCTGTCATATATATATTTAGTTTATTATAATAAATTATAAAAGCTGTTATCTGTGACTTTCTGTTGCGTTCATAAAACATAAAAAAACGTAACAGGTACTGAAAGCCGCTTTCTAGCATTGTAAGCCCGCAGACTTGGGGGGGTATAATAAGTTAATCAGTACAATACTAGAATGAGTTAGAGATTGGAAGCAATGGGCATAGTTGATGCTTCTCCTCGTTAGGGTATGTGAGGAGTTAGGAATTCTGGTTTGTCCATGACCTCTTAGTCTGGATAGAATCTTTCTCTGTACAGGCTGTGTTTGAAAGTTTCTACAGAAAAGTGATAAAATTGTTTGGAGACGTAATGGCTATAGCTGTCGAATTTTATTTTAAAATTATAAAAATACCAAATTCTTAACTATTCACTTTGTTAATATCAGCCAGCAAATTAACTGTAAGATAAATGTGAGAAAAGGATGAGAGAAAAAGGCTTCTCTATGGCTGTATCAGAATCTTTGTGATTTAAATGTGTTTAACTTCGATTTTGGGTGACGAGAGATTAGTTGGTAAGAAACTACCGAATTTATTACTGCTCTGTTTAGATAGTGTATTATTACTGCTCTGTTTAGATGGTGTATTATTACTGCTCTGTTTAGATAGTGTATTATTACTGCTCTGTTTAGATGGTGTATTATTACTGCTCTGTTTAGATGGTGTATTATTACTGCTCTGTTTAGATAGTGTATTATTGCTGCTCTGTTTAGATAGTGTATTATTACTGCTCTGTTTAGATGGTGTATTATTACTGCTCTGTTTAGATGGTGTATTATTACTGCTCTTTTTAGATAGTGTATTATTACTGCTCTGTTTAGATGGTGTATTATTACTGCTCTGTTTAGATAGTGTATTATTACTGCTCTGTTTAGATAGTGTTGACATTAAACATTGTGCTGGAGTTTTAAAAATAAAATTATAAATTTCATGATATAAACACAAATCAGTTTATTTCTTTTTAATTATTTTATTCTATCCTTGTGTCGTTTTTAAAGTGGTTTTAATAGTTTTGTCAGAGTTGTTTCATGACTCCTTATTCTAGTTACACCTTCATATGGGCACGGCATGGCCACGTGGTTAGGGTGCTCCACACGTAATCTGAGGGCTGTGGATTCGAATTCCCGTTACACCAAACTTGTTCACCCCTTTAAGCCGCGAGAGCGTTATAATGTGCAGTCAATCCCAATATTTGTTGGTGAAAGAGTATCCCAAGAGTTGGCGGTAGATGGTGATGACTAAATGCCTTCCTTGTAGTCTCACACTGCTAAATTAGGGACTTTTAGCGTAGATATCCCTCGTGTAGCTTTGCACTAAATTCACACCAAACTACACCTAAGTGAAGAAATAATATATGTTCTGCTAAAATGAAGTTTGCTGTCCTTTCAGAACACTTTTATCCAACTTCTGATGTTTCTTATTCCTATCTTAGTATAACAATACTACGTTTCGCTCACATTACGTGGGACCAATTTTTTGTTTCCAATCGTTTTTGTAGAGAAGGGAATATCGAAGTTTTGTAACCATAATAATCACATATGCTCTAATTTACATAAAATATATCTACAAACAAGGTGTAATAATTGCAAACTATAACCCGTGTGTATATGGACGTATAAAACTCGAGTGTACACACACACACTCAATTTATATATATATTTGTGTATGCATGTCTTGTGGTCTGTGTGTACGGAGATAAACCTTACCGTACACCTTTACGGAGTCATACATAAGCAACCTAAAGTAACCCAAGTGTAACTAATTTAAAATGGATTAAAAAATCTCTTTTGCCTAAGAAGCCACGTATAATGCCAGAGTGGACACAACAAATATATAAAACAACGTCTTGCAGAGTTTTCCTGTGATTATTTCTCAAGAGATGAGTTTAAGAATTATTTATTCATGGCGGCCTGGCATGGCTAAGCGTGTTAAGGGGTGCGACTCGTATTCTGATCGCGGGTTCGCGCCCGAGTCGCGCCAAACATGCTCGCCCTTCCAGCCGTGGAGGCGTTATAATGTAACACTGCAAAATTTCATGATAAACACAAATCAGTTTATTTCTTTTTAATTATTTTATTCTATCCTTGTGTCGTTTTTAAAGTGGTTTTATAGTTTTGTCAAAGTTGTTTCATGACTCCTTATTCTAGTTACACCTTCATATGGGCACGGCATGGCCACGTGGTTAGGGTGCTCCACACGTAACCTGAGGGCTGTGGATTCGAATTCTCGTTACACCAAACTTGTTCATCCCTTTAAGCCGCGAGAGCGTTATAATGTGCAGTCAATCCCAATATTTGTTGGTGAAAGAGTATCCCAAGAGTTGGCGGTAGATGGTGATGACTAAATGCCTTCCTTGTAGTCTCACCTTAGAGATAACATCACTGAAGGTCTTCTTTTTGAATAACTGCTGACGTTAACCACAAATATTTGTCAACAGCCAGTGAGATAACAAAACATTTCATCAGTTTTAATCACAATGAGTTATTGGAATAGTTACCTATATTAAAACATATTAACACATGAGAATGGTTAAAAAAGTTTCATTTTAAACAAAGCTAATTTGTGATAGTTAAATCTATTAAGGTTATCATAATATTACTAATTTGTTCACTTCATTGAATTCTAGGAAAGGACTTTTTTTGGATCTATTCTGCAGTCTTGAAAGTTATGCGTCTATGAATGAAGTTTCAGTGAATTTCATAACTCACGTAGAAATGTTTCAGTTTATAGGTTCTCATGATTTAGCAAAACCCTCAGAAGTAGCATAAATCAAGCATTACAATGTTCGTTTTTCATATAATTCAAGCAAGCATTGATGTTTATTGCATTTAAAATGAGACACAATTAATCTCGGCGCAGTGTTGTTTTATGTGACAAAAATCGATAATGTAAACCATTTCTGTTTTTTTTTTACATTAATTTAAAAGTTTAAACAATTAAGCTAGTTTTTAAGTAAAATGATTTAATTTTTTTCATTAAATGATTAAAATTCACAAACTTTGTGTACATTGTTATTACGTATGGTAATTGTTTAAATGCTGCCTTACACACAGTCTAGTTGCGGAAGTTTCAAGTTTCTATTTATCTAGTAATTCTAGACCTGCACTTCTTAAAGAACTTCTTCGTGTTCTTTGTTCGATCCTGTTTTTACACTTACGACAGTCATGTCTATTTGATTTAATGATTTATTGTGTAGCGCCCTCTGTGGACGTGATTAGAGGTATAAGCAACAAACAAACAAAAAATAGCACAAATACTTACTTAAAATAGCTGAAAATGAATAATGTTACCACCAGGGCCAAGAGTGATAGAGCGGAACCAAAGAAAAGTATGTAACCAACAGCAAGCGGATTTGTCGTTGTTTCCTGTTTCAAAAACATAATAATATGATTTAATAAAAAACATCATTTCTCCCACATATAAAAGTTTTTTTTGAAAAAGCTTGTTTTGTTTTTGTTTTTATTGAATGTCACACAAAGCTACTCGAGGGCTCTCTGTGCTAGCCGTCCCTAACTTAGTTTAAGACCAAAAGGAAGGAAGCTAGTCATCACCACTCACCGCCAACTCTTGGGCTACTCTTTTACCAACGAATAGTGGGATTGACCGTCACATTATAACGTCCTCACGGCTGAAAGAGCGAGCATGTTTGACACGACGGGGATGCAAGCCCGCGACCCTCAGATTACGAGTCGCACGCCTTAACACACTTGGCCATGCCAGGCCATTTGAAAAAGCAAACAACATTCCTGGCCCGGCATGGCCAAGTGTGTTAAGGCGTGCGACTCGAACTCTGAGGGTCGCGGGTTCGAATCCCGGTCGCACCAAACATGCTCGCCCTTTCAGCCGTGGGGGCGTTATAATGTGACGGTCAATCCCACTATTCGTTGGTAAAAAAGAAGCCCAAGGGTTGGCGGTGGGTGATGATGACTAGCTGCCTTTCCTCTAGTCTTAAGCTGCTGAATTAGGGACGGCTAGCGCAGATATCCCTGGAGTAGCTTTGTGCGAAAATTCAAAATAAACAAACATAAAACATTCAGAACTTACGTTTAAACCAAATAGACAGTATTATTTAGCCAACTAATAATCTTATCTGTATCGCTCAGTTTAATTCTCTCATTATTAATAATTCGCTGTTCTCTGAATGATAATATAAACGTTTCTATTTTAAAATATAATAGAATAAACAATAATGATAGTTCTATTGAAATATTTAATATCTCAATCACTATTACAGGTCGATCATAACACAAGATAAATATTTTCATCAGACAAATAGCAATGTTTTACTTCACTCCCCTTTTATTACATATATTTGTCTTTTTATTTGAAAAGCTTTCTTAGTAAACTTAAAATAGTCTTAACAGGCTTATTAAACGTCGTTTAGTTTGGTTAGAACAGTCATACAGTAGCCCCAGATCGCAATTACTTTACAAACACATGCTCAAGAAAAAAAAATCACTTTTCCTTTATATATACTATTTTGCGCTCGTTTCACGCGTCACGCGTAAAGGCTAATCGTAGTTTGTGTTCATAATACAAAGTTTTACAATATATAGTTTTATAAACTGAAGAGTCTATCTTAGCCAAAAGCGCTTTGATTAAGTAAAGAATTAAAAACAATTTTTTTTATTTACTCTTATCTGCAAGTCTAGGTTTTTAATTTAGCTTTGCTGTAGTTACTTATACTGAGACGAATCAAATTTTCGTCAATAAATTGTAGCTAATATACGCTGATACCTAAAACTTAGAAATATCAAAAGATAACAAAGCTAGAAAGACAAAAACATAAAATTACATCCTTAAAAAAGGCCTATGCTTCGATTAATTAATCAAAGCATTGCAAAATAGTCAAAACAGATAAACTGCTTGTAGATATGGCATTTTCTTAAGCTTTCAGAACTTGACTGTGTTGGGTTTCATAAAAAAAAACGTTCCATGTTGAGACATTTGGACATATATTAAAAAACAGTTAAAATTAATAAGAAAAATGTTAAAATAGCACCGTTTTCCACATATGAGGTGGATATTATCAGGATACTAATGCGAGATTATTCAACATATCTTGATCCTGGTGATTTCAATCATTTGTTTTATTTTAACATTTTTAACTGTTTTCAATTATATTTTAAACTACATTGTAATTGAGTCAGTTAGATACTGTGTGTATAGTTTAATTCCAGCAGTTGTTTTCAATATTTAATGATGCAGCTATCTAGATACTATGTTCAGTTAATTAGATAATATGTTTATAATTTATCTCCAAGTTGTTTTCAATATTTAATGTTGTAGTGATCTAGATACTATGTTCAGTTAATTAGTTAACGTGTTTATACTTTATTCTTAAGCCGGTTGAAGATATTTGTTTGCTTTCACAAAACTACAAGAGAGAAAAAATGAAGTGTTATAAAAAACAAACAATGATTACGTCATGAAAATGTACAATGAGCTCCTGCATCAGGTAAATGTTTACAGCCTACTGTAATTACTGCTTGTTCTTCACTTTCGTATTTGAAACAGCTAAATAAATCAGTTATTCGATTATTGTCTCTAGTCTTTAAGCTTACGTGATTGCTTTCGATATGTAGGTGTGTAATGATATAATTCAATGTACATATGTATGTATATTTATATATACGTATTCGTATGACTGTGCGGTGATATTGTAGATGATGACTGCATGTTTATGTTCATTTTAAAAAACTGACTTTCACTCACAACCACGATTTTAGTTACATTGGTGGTTGAATTTATTTTAAGGTATTAACGTGGTAAAAACGATGCGTATCAGTAATTTTAACTTGCGGAAACATTTAGTCAGTTTATTGATGTCACAACTTTGGGTTATACAAAATCTGATTTTGGGTTTTTTACATTTTTTCCCCATTGTTTACTTTACAGAATAAAACTAAAAAAAATGTAAGCGATTATAGATTTGAGATCGCCATGAAACTATAATTAAAATATATTGCTAGAAGAGAACATTCCAGCAGATCGAACGTCATACACAGGTGAATTAAATTACTGTGCAACCATAATTTTTTTAGTGTCACGTGACTCCTAAACTAGTAACAAATGATCGTGTCGACTTTAATCGTGTATAATCCTTTCTTAGCTTTACTTTTGTACGATAATCAACTCAAAAGATAATCTGGAAAAAGTTTTTTCTCATTTTGTTCCTGTATCAGTAATGACATTACAGAATTTTTATCTTCAGGAAGTAGAAAACCTATTAAAGTTATTGCTTCTTGCTGGAAAAGTTGTTCCAATTATAACAGCTACACTGATCTTTACGGGTCTTGAGACCGTATAACTTCATATTAAATTAATTTAGGTTTGTGAATAATGTTATAACACTAGGATCAGCTATTTAATTATTGTATATGTGTGTGTGTGTGGCAAATATTTATTTTCGTTATATAATATTCAATAATGCATTCGACGAAATGTCACAAATTTATTCACAAACCAAAATTAGTTCAGGTTATTACGTGGTGGAGCAAAACAGACTCAAAACACCATATATATATATATATATATATATAAACACATTTCACCATCATAAGAGGCCTAGCAAAAACTCAGGCATTGGATCTTTAGATTCCAGCCAAGGCTACTTTATTGCCAGGCCCTGATTCGGGTCGTTTGTCTTCGTGTTCATAGTTACTTTGACCCTTTCGGGATGGGACCTGGCCGTTTTCTCCGGTGCTGCCTTTGCCTCGGTCATGGATAACATTAAGAGTGACCTCCTTTATCCAAAAAAGAGTCCAAAAATTATTTAAAAGGAAAAAATAAAATAAAAAACTAAATTCAATAACCTTCCACGAAAGGGGACGAAAAGGAACCACAACGTTCCTGAACACCCCAGTTGGAGAATTATCTCTCTCTTAACTAAACCCCTGCCACATTAGTTTGCGTTTATAAGAGGCCTAACGGTATGTCTTTTCTCGCTGTTTCAAGTCGCCACGTTGATCGCCCAAGTCAAGCCAGGGGCAACCATTGAACGGTCCAGGACCCGAATTTTACGCCTGGGCGGAATCCTCATCAAACCAGCCACTATTGTGGACCAAATTTATCTTTGCCAACCATGGAACACAGAATTTAATGCAAGTTGTTCCCCTATTAAAAGTCCAGTCAGCCTTTACTCCATATTCCTCAGGGGCGTCGACCCATCAATAGAACCAGAAGAAATTAAACAAACCATAGAACCTCAAATCCAAGCAAATGTGTATGCTGTTTACTGAATTTTTTCTAAAAACACAAACCTGCTGACGTACTTCATGAAGATAGTGACAACGTCGAAGTACAGTGCTGACTGTATTTTACGTGACGGCTGTTATTATCACATATTCCACTTTAGAGCCGAACGCCCACATCAACGACCTTTCAAAACTTGGTCAAACAAAGCATCCAGACATCAGAAACAACCAACGGACAACTACCAACAAGAAACTACAAAAATACCGCCGAATCCAGATATAACCAGAAGAAACACGAAGACAGATACAGATAACTCGACCCAGAAGACGTCAACTCCCTCTGCTAGCAACACGCCAAGGGTCAGCAACCTAAGAAAGAAAGAGGACAGATCATGCCAGACCTCAATCCAAGTTCCACAGAACTTAACAACCAGCCAGACTCAAACCACTACCAAGATGTCCATTGACGTGACAATTCAAACTGAAAAACAAACTACCTCCACGCAGAAAACTCAAACTAAAATCACAAGAAGAAACAAAGCATCACAGACCAGCGAAGAACAACTCACTGAAGAACAGCCAGTTGTTCCACCACCGAGACCACGTTTTTCACTTGCACCAATGGGCTTCAAGTGTGAAAACAAGTTCATGACGAAGATAACTCCCGATCTACAAGACCGCATCTTACAGTTCCCATGTATACCACCGTCACAGTTCATCAGTTTTTTTTAATTATTTTTATTTTTATTTTCTTCCCAGCTACTTCATGGCACGGTCATAGTAGATTTTTCCGGCGCCCAGGCCTTGAAAGTGGTTTTTTTCGGGGTACTCCCGTTTCCCCCCACAGCAAAATCTCTGGCATCAAACCTGTAGGTCCCAGCCTCATTCTGAAAAGAGCCGTTTACTCAGTCATGGGGTATGTAACCATGGTAAAGAGTAAATTTTAAATCAATTCGCCAGCCGCCAGTTTAATTCGTTCTCGAGCCAAGGTCTGGCTCACTTCACTTATGCTGCTCTCGTCCAGTTCTCCCGTCCTTCCTCTCACTCACAAATACCCCGCTCCACCTTAGAAATATTAAAAAGAAGTAAAGGAAAAATTCGACAGATATGTTAACAATTTCTCACGTAAGGGGACGAAGAGGAACCACAACGTTCCTGAACACCCCAGTTGGAGAGAGAACTCTTCTGATTTCTCTCTCTCTAAATTAAACCTCTGCCACGTTAGTTTGCGTCTTCTTTGCTGTTTCAAACTGATTAATAAACGAAACTGCAGTTCACAGCAAAAGGTTACGTAAGGATAATCAAGGAAATCATTAAGTTTTTACGTCATATATTCTCTTTTTTAATTTCATCCGTGGTAGAAAAAAAAGTTTTTAGCATATATATACATAAACATACACACACACACAATGAGATTAACTGATAGTTTTGTGAAACAAAAATATTTTGTCATTAAGGAACAAACTGCAGTTAAATAAAAAAAATATTTTATGAAATCATGGTTAGTTATATGAATTACAAAAAAATTGACAAATAACAAAACACATGGTTAGTCATATGAATTGCAAAAAAAAATAACAAACAAAATATCACATGCTTAGTTATATGAATTTCAAAACAAAACACAATTAACCGAATAATTACCCAAAATTTTTCTGTGAGACAATGTCTTCATTATTGTACTAGCTGGAGTACACTGGACGGAAGTTATGTAAATTCGTGATTAATGAAACGTTATCTGATGACATTAAGAATTGCTTCGCTTATACACTGATGGCCAAAATCTTAAGGCTAATAAAAATAAAGAAAAAATATGCATTTTGCGTTGTTAGACTCAACCACTTATTTGAGTAAAGCTTCGAAAGATGAAAGTAAGAAAAGGGAAAATAAAAACTTTTTCAGCATTTAATAGGGAAAATGTGAGCACTATGAAATTAGTCTAAATACTAGCTGGTCAAAAGTTTTATACCATACCAAAAAGAAATCCTAAATAGGGTAGGAAATGGCCAACAAGAGGTCTCATTAGTGAGTTGCTCGGCCGTTATTGCAAATAACTGCAAACATTTTTTTAGCATGGTCAATGTAAGCGTTTGCAGAAGGCTGGCTCAAATGTCATTTCAAGAGGTGAAGATTACTTCACGAAGATCATACACTGTTTGGAATTGACGTTCATTTCTACAGAATCCCTTGCCATCTATCCCAAACATTTTCAATGGGGTTCAGTTCGGGCGAACACGCTGGATGGTTCAAAAGAATCATGTTATTCGCCATGAAAACGTCCTTTGTCCTGCGGGCATCGTGGATTGCAGCGTTGTCCTGCTGAAAGATCTAGTAATTTCCGCACAAGTGAGGGCCTTCAATCAATAAGAATATTCTCTCTAACATATCAATGTAGCCAGCTGCCGTTTGACGCCCTTGTATAACCTGAAGCTCCATTGTTCTGTGGAAGGAGAAAGCACCCCATATCATGATGGAACCTCCTTCACTGTGTCGGGTAGAAAATGTCTCCGGTGGGATATCCATATCGTACCATTAACGTTTAAAGCCATTTGAACCATCAATATTAAATATTTCTCATCAGAGAACGAAATTTTCGTTCACTTTTCTACGGCCCATATTTGGTGTTTTTCAGCAAAAGTTTAACCGAGCTGTTTCGTGGTGTGAAAAGAGGCGTGGCCTTTGAAGACGTTTACGGTTTTTAAAACCTTTCTTTCGAAGATGCTATCTTTCTGTTTTTAAGTTGCATTCTGCGTCCGTAAGGGCCTTAATCTGATTAGACGATCGGCTGGTGTCTTGCCGGACAACCCGTCGAATTGTTCTGCTCAACGCCGGCGAAATTTTCTTGGGCCGACCACTTGAAATTCTTGTTCCATATTCCTCAGGGTCTTTTTAGAAATTTGCAACAGCAGTTTTACTGCCAGTTTCACCAGCAATGGCACGTTGAGCAAGGTGCTTTTGCAGCTCGACATTTCTACTACGTTCAAACTCTGTTAGCTTTTAAGCCTTTGCCATGTTTTTACCCAATTTAACACAGGAGATATCAGTTGGAGATGTTAACAATGTTAATGCTTGAACACAAATGACTAAATTTCGTTACGTGTTTACCGATTAACGCTTCGTTTAAGTATGGCCTTATACTTTTGACCAGCTTGCATTTAGGCTAATTTCATAGTGTTACATTTTCCCTATTAAATGTTAAAAAGGTTTTTATTTTTATTTTCCATTTTCTTATATTCATTTTTCGAAGCTCTACTCAAATAAGTGGTTGAGTCTAAGAACGCAAAATGAATATTTTTTCTTTATGTTTATTGGCCTTAAGATTTTGACCAGTAGTGTTTGCAATTGTAAAAGAACGCAAAAACTACCATAAAAAAATGGAAAACACAAAATGTAAAATCACAACTTTTTTTGATCTCTGCATGGATCCAATGATCTTCCATACCAAATTTGGTCAAGATCCATCTTCAGGAAACGAAGTTTGTGGTAGAAACGCAAAGAAGCTTATGAAAGTCGTAAAACGCAAAATAGAAAACTAAAACTCCGTATGTTCCTCCGAATGTTAGTTTGTTGAAGATCCATCAAGAGGGAACGACGTAGTTGTGTGGACGTACAGACAGTAACGTTGTATTTATATTGATTAAAATCGAAACAAAAGTTAACTTCAGACTGTATCCTCGTTTGACATCACTTACCGTAGAGAGAAGGCCCACACACTCGGTATAATTTGTCCAGTTTCCCCATAACCAAGTTCCATTTTCTCGGCAAACTCGATAAGCTTTTTCTGTAACAGTATTTTTTTTTTTATTAAGTTTAATATTTATTTTTATTTCAGAAAATCTAGTAAATTAACTTTATTATTTCTCAGAAAAAAAGAATTATCCACGTACAATGTTCTGAACCTTAAAGTAAATATTTTGTTTCCGTTCACTTTTTAGAAATTAAAGATTTAAACTGAAAACGAAAACCGTGTCATAAATGTATGTTCTCTGAATAGTCTTACTTCAGATTTATTGGCTCTTCTGTGGCATAGTCTGATTGTATATTAAGTTAGAATTATGTAAAAAAAATAGTTTAATGTGATAATAAAGTCTCAGGTCCTGGGATAGCCAAGCGCGTAAGACGTGCGACTCGTAACCCGAGGGTCGCGGGTTCGCGCCCGCGTCGCGCTAAACATGCGCGCCCTCCCAGGCGTGAGGGCGTTATAATGTGACGGTCAATCCCACTATTCGTTGGTAAAAGAGTAGCCCAAGGGTTGGCGGTGGGTGGTGATGACTAGGTGCCTTCCCTCTAGTCTTACAGTACTAAATTAGGGACGGCTAGCACAGATAGCCCTCGAGTAACTTTGTGCGAAATTCCAAAACAAACAAACAAAGTCTCAGCTCGCTTCGTGTAATTGAATTTAGATTTATTTCAAAATATATTTATGTGATTAATCAAATGTAACACGAAGCGAAAACAAACATTGATTCATATTTTAATGTTGTCTCAAAATATATTTAGATCAATCACTGATACTAATAACTCATAAAATACTTACTTTCGTTATTCATCGTCGCAGAGGTATGAGGTTTCTTGATTGGTTAATTGAACAAAATATCATAAAAAAACATTTAAAACTCAGCAAACTACCACATGAGAATTCGAGATGTGCGCGTATTTATTTGTGAATTAGATTTTTTATCTGCAAGCTTTTTTACACAATTTTGGAGCTAACAAAACTAAACATCGCAGATGGACTCGTGATTGCCTAGATGTGTATGTGTGTCCTTATCAATATGACGTAGCATCCTAACAAGGGATACGTAAGAAGTGCTAAAACGAGTCCAGCAGGTCGTCCAGATACTAAGAGTATCTATAGTATGTACTCAGGACGGCTAAACCTAAATCAGAGTGTGTGATTCTGGCTCTGTCGGTACCCAGGATGTGCTATGTATCAAAGTATATATACCCCACTTTCAAACTAGTAGGGCCAAATGGAGTTTATTTTCTTATGCAGACTTATCGTTAGGGTAGCTATAAAGTAAATATAATCTGTACATGTGGACCTATGTTAATTATGAGGGATATTTTAGCCCCAAAGTGGAAGCGAGTATTTACTGCTAGTAGCAACAATAAAGCTTAACTACTCAATATTTTCTGTGTTATTTAACCCAATAAAAGTTTTAAAATAACCTGAAAGCTACATGCAAGAATATATTGAAATAATTAAGTTATGCATAAACCATGAATTAAATAATATAACATTTTCAAACGAAATGACCTGAAGTTCCGAAGTGGTTATTTAAAAATACATTAAAATAGTACAATAAATGTAATTTGTAATTAGATAAAACAACAACAACAAACCTTTGGGCCCTACCTTGTCCAAAAGTTTTAGAGTGTAAATTTAGATGGTAGCTCGCAAAAATAGATTCACAAGTTTTGGAAATAATCTGTCCAGCGGACGTCGGTGGCCAGCAATAAAAACCATCCCAGATGGCACCACAATACAGCCCTGTGAAAAATACAGACTAGATTTCTATACAAAACTCTGTGTAACACTTCAATGATATTTAATATTTTGCGTTTTGATAAATAATGTGTACCTTAGGGGCATAAATTGGTTTTAAACTTCAAGGGGCTATATAAGTCGGAAAAATAATTGGCTAAACATCATTTGTATTCATTCATAACGTAACGGAGCTAAATCTGGGGTCTTCCAGAACCTACTGACATTCTACAATATTCTATAAGAAAGATATGAGATAAAAAAAAGAGGCAAACCCCATCGAAGAAATCCCTGATAACAAGAAAATATGAAACAATCTCATCCAGGTGAAACAGAGAAATAAGGAAGAAAGGTAAGCCGCTTAAGGAGGAGTCTAAGAAAGTGTTTCATTATGGGTTCTGTACCTGTTAGAAGGTGCTTCGTTACGGGTTTTGTATCAACCATGCTCGCCCTTTCAATTGTGGGGACGTTATAATGAGACGGTCAATCCCACTATTCGTTGGTAAAAATGTTAGTCCAAGACTTGGTGGTGGGTGGTGATGACTAGCTGCCTTCCCTCTAGTCTTATACTGCAAGATTAGGAACTTTTTTTGAAATTCTCACAAAGCTACTCTAGGGCTATCTGTGCTAGCCCTCCCTAATTTAGTTTAGCGCGACTCGGATGCGAACCCGGATTAGGAACGGCTAGAGTAACTTAGCGCGAAATTCAAAAGAAACAAACAAATGAAAGCCTCTACATGGGACCAGATGCAAAATTGGAATAGTTTTTAAGTGTATATTGTAGTAGTTTTAATAAGTTTATTCATTCAAATAGAACTGTAGCCTTACGGTTATTTGATTTAGTTATTCTCGAACTGTCATAGGTTAATATATGTGTGTAAAACTAAAAAAGTGTGCAAAGTGAATAAACTTTCTTTTTTTCCCCCCCGTTTTATCTGTTTGCTTATGTATTGTTTCATTAGTTATTATATTCCGGCTTGTTTCTGGCTAGTATACAGTGCGTGATCGTATAACCATTAAAATATAATGCCTAAAAATGTAATAAAATCATTGTCATTCATATTCATGTAAATATCTTTTTTATATATATGTTTCTAAAGTTGTATTGGAGCCTCATAACAGACTTTATATTCATCAGTAGGACTTTCACTAAATCATACCTAACCTAGTTTGTAATTTGGATTTAACAAATCCACTAAAGCTACATTGGGTTTAATCCTCTATGCGTTTGTTTATAATGCAAAGTTAATTTCTTCAGTTATAGGATTCGTGTGCATATACGAATGTTAAATAAAATTTATTTCTACAATAACTTAAGCAGGACGTGGAATAATTGTTATTGTGCTCGGATTGTAAATGTCCCCTGCTGGGACAGTGGTAAATATACGGATTTATAAAGCTAAAATCTGGGGTATGATTGTCCTTGGTGGACACAGTAAATAGCCCAATATGACTTTGCTATAAGAAACACACACACACGCGTTCTATATGCGGGTTCCAAATTTGCTACACGTAGCGGCAGGTACTTGCTCTTTACTTTTGAGCGGTGGGTGTGTTATAAAAGTGACAATTAAATCCCACTATTTCTTCTGTCAAAATTATCCCGAGAATTGATGATGGGCTCTTTTCATCAGGTAAGTCTATTTCCCTAGTCTATCGGCTGAAAATATAAAATAGGTATGCACAAGAATTAGGAATAGGAAGTAAGAATTCTCTGGTTTCTACAACTTATGTTCCTGGACTTACATCATGTTAAAATCTAGTGGTATTAGTTTTTATATATGTTATTGGACTTTTCTTACCATTCTCTCTTTATTCTATTTGCTATCTTCATTGTATATCAAGATCTATAAGAAGAGCCACGGCCATTTGGTTAAGGCACTCGACTCGTAATTCGCGGGTTTGAATCCCTGTCGTACCAACCACGCTCCCCTTTCAGCTGTGGGGGCGTTATAATGTGACTATCAATCCCACTATTCGTTGGTTAAAGAGTAGCTCAAGAGTTGGTGGTTAGTGGTAATGACTAGCTGCCCTCCCTCTAGTCTTAGAATACTAAATTAGAGACGGCTAACGCAGATAGCACTCGTGCAGCTTTGCGCGAAATTCAAACCAATCCATAACAAGTTGAATTTTATTTTTCCCATTGCTAGCAGTACTGAAATAGGTCTGCCGTTTCAAATTAGGTTATTCAATTATTTTATAATTATTTACCTTTAATGCACATCACTTAACATAGTGGTACATTTTTTACAATCTAAAATGCTGAAAACCGCCAAAGGGTTTACAGTAAGGCATTTCTAATACTTATTTATATACTATGTACATTAGAAATGTCACAGGCCATGAAGTTAGCGAATATATTGAGATCAGAATTTGTACAAAACATGGGTAAGTCTTCTCATAACATACTCAGTACAATACACAGTCATAATAGTGTCATTTTGTATGTGTATTATTTTTCCCGGTTATAAAAGCAGGAGAATGTGAATGGTGTGTTAGATGCGTGAATTAACTGTTTTTAAAGAACCTGTAATTACTAGTAAAAAACTTGTACTAAATAGTAAAAAAAATCTATTTTTAACAGTAAGCACCTTGTTTCTAACGGTAAACAGCTTACATGTAACAGTAAATGACCTATTAGTATGAGTACACGACGTATATTTAACAGTATATTACATTTTTAATAAACATTTCACTTGTTATTTGTTTAAAATTGGATATATCTGGTTTATAATTTACAATATCTGTCGATTTCGTCTTAACAGTGATTAATACTAACGACCAAAACTACTGATTAGATGTGATTAGATATGATCATGAGATCTGTCGGACTCTTCAAGGATTACTTAATCATTATGGGCGAATAAAGGACATTTCCTTGGTTATTGTGTAATTCAAGTTAAAGTTATTTAGTCTACACGTGTGATGTACACCATACCGTGTAAGTGATGTAGTAATTAACTTTTAAATTAATCTAGCAAAGGTCCAATAACTTCACGAATACTCATCATTTCTGAGAGTAATTCATCTGAGCGCCAGATTCTCTTTAACCTGTGAATACAATATTCACGAGTATGTAACCTGCGGGTTAAGTTTCTGGAAGTCTTCACATAAGAGGTTTAACAGGAAGTCATAAAAAACATTTGAAAATAATATCAGTACTGTTTTTGTTGTTGTCAAAAAAGATGGATTCATGACAAGTTTAGAATATTTTAGTTAGACACAGGCTAAAACTAAATTTATTGTTAAATACTGAGAGCAGTAAATCTCCGACTAACATTTACGTGTATGTTAACTTTATGACTTAACGCATAGTAGTTCTTACAATACCAACAATGACTTATGAGCTGAAATAAGAGTATTTTCTTAATCATTAATTCATTTTATTAAACTGACACTTGCTTTCTGCCTCCTAGAAATACTTATTAGAAACTCAAGTCATGATATAGAGGGAGAAAGCTTTTATTTTTAGTATTTAGTTTTTATTTTATTTATATCATCAGATAAGCCACGCATTACTACAGTAAATTTTTCCCAACGTATTTTTACCTTTTATTAAAATTGCGAACCAATTCCTTGCACTTTTCAAATATTTGTTTTGTTTGTTTTTTTAAATTTCGTAGAAAGCTACACGAGGGCTATCTACACTTGCCATCCCTAATTTAGCAGTGTAAGACTATGGGGAAGGCAGGTAGTCATCATCGACCACCATCAATGCTTGGGCTATTCTTTTACCAACGAATAGTGGGTTTGTTTGTTTGTTTTGAATTAAGCACAAAGCTACACAATGGGCTATCTGTGCTCTGCCCACCAGCGTTATCGCAACCCAGTTTCTATGGTTGTAAGTCTCCAGACATGACGAGCCAAGATGTATTCTTACTTAAACATAACTTAATAACTTAAAATGTATGTTGACGATTTATCTTTACCGAGATGACACAAACAATAATTTGGATACGTTCCTATGATCACAATACTAAATATTTACATAAATAAAACAAACTGTTAACGATTCCCAGTAACTAGTGACAAATGTTTATGCAAATTACGCTTTCATGTGTATGTTGCTGTGATTTTAGAAATTGAAAGTCAAAGTATATCTTCGTACAAGTATGTGACTATTAGGGTAACATAAGGTGCCTACTTGAAGAAACAAGTTTTACTTGGCAGATTCCAGTGGTTATATTACAGTAAATTATTTGATTACAGTGTTCCCTCGTGTATCGCGGTAGATGCGTTCCAAAACCCCCCGCGAAAGGAGATTTTCCGCGAAGTGGGATCGCCGATTTTTACGAATATATTTATGTGCATTTAGACTTTTAAAACCCTCCCTGTACAACTATTTAACCCTCCCATTACAATACTGTTCACTATTTCTGAAATAATAAGAACAATTATTAATATATTTCATTGCTGCACCAATCATAGCCCGTCTTGCACATCGCTACGCCATGAAGCTGATCTCGCGTAGCCTTCGCAGACGCACAATGCGTACATCTATAGCCTTTCCAGTTGGTTCTGTTTCCATTTTTACGCTGTTATAAACTCAAATATATGTTTATATCTCAAAATATACCTGTTTTTTTTCTTTACACTATTAATTATATTTATTTTTAATATTTTAATGGTATTTAATGCTATATTTTAGATTTAATGTTTATTATTTTATGTATACATGTATGTATACATATATAAATGTGGGGGTCGGCCGAGCCCGCGAAGTGGCGAGGGAACACTGTAATTAATATATTAATTGTCTTTTTTTCCCTTTTTTGTTGTGGTAAGAGTAAGTGGCTTTCCATAACTAGCTGCAGATGGTGGGTATAGTGATCGAACGTTTGGAACAACAGCGCATGCTCCTAATGTGTTAGTTCTGCTTTTCATTTCACTTGTGAGTGAATACAATGGACGGTGTATTCTCATAACTCTGTGAGTCATATTTTTAGATAGCTCTGTAATCAAGATACACCCTCACATTAAAGTTTGTACATCAGTGTTTTTTGTGTGTCTTTTATGCGATGTTTTTAGCATATTTTTAGCTTTTGTTTTAAATTATTCAAAGTAATAAAAGAAGCTATTATGTAATACTTCCAATTATGTTATCTTTATGGACAGAAAATTTAGCTCTATGGTTCAAAGGATTTGTTCGTTTGTAGCTAGGCGCAAAGCTAAACAACGGGTTATTTGTGCTCTGTCCACCAGGGTTATCGCAATCCGGTTTCTATGATTGTAAGACTGCAGACATACAATAATTTATTGAAAAGATATATGATTAATAAACTTCAAAAGCGCACGAAGGAAATGCTACGATAGGAAAGAGAGAACTTACACATTCATAAAATTACAGAATAATGTCTCACAATACGTTGATAAAGAGCAAAATATTTTGTACAGCAAATAGTAAAATCTTGAATAAAGAAACTTTATTTCATCAAGTGTTAAAGTTAATAAAGTGGCACTCGAAGTGTGAATTTTCCGCTTTAGACTGGAAGTAAACTGATTACTTCCGTAATAACGTAACCGATTTTTCACTGTTTTTATTCGAATTCACGTAAATTCTTTTTCTCTCGCTGGTGACAGAATATGAAAAGCGACATTGTTGACATCAAAAGTCCCTAAATTTTTTTTTTCTATCGTCATCACATTGATTGATGTTATTTTTCTCGAATTATACATTATTAGGTCCAGGGACACTAAAAGTACATAATTTCTTAAGTAACTGTGAGCTAACCAGTTTTTTCTTTGTTTTTAAAGACTATTAAATCTGCTTGCGTTAATAGCTTATTTGTAATTATGTACCTACAAGGAAAGGAGATTAAATATAACCTTACTTTCGATTTTCTTGCGTCCTTCCTTTTCCAGGGGTTGTATCTAATTACAATACAAAGGTATTTTTAGTAATTTTAGGCACATTTCCAACGCAAGTAGGCTTCACATTTATGTCTTCTACTTACTCTATTAATATTCTATTAAAATGCTTTTTAATGCTTTCAACGTTGACTGAGAGACGGAAATCATTTTCATGAAAGACGAGAAACAACTTCATTCTTTTTTATTCTGCTGAATGTTTCGTCTTTCTAAGGGTTTATGTACGTCACACGTTGCTGAGCTATATATGATTTAAGATCAATTTTCTAACCTGTGACGTTCAGAGATCCTCAAAAGAAGGCGCAAGCCGACCGTCAGATAGAATAAAAAAAACATTTATCTGAAGTTGATTGTCGTCTTTATCGAAAACATTAAACTCAAATTTCACGATTAAAGACTTGAGGAAGGTTTTTAGCAATACATGTAGGAGTTTTCAAAACAAACAAAAATTATAAGTATATTAAAAAATGAAAACGTACTTTGTAGTTGCTTATTTCGACTAAAACTGCTAGTGTTATAGCTTTATAAATTATAGTAACACAGGCTCGGCATGGCCAGATGGGTTAAGGCGTTCGACTCATGCTCGCCCTTTCAACCGTGGAAGCGTTATAACGTGACGGTCAATCCCACTATTCGTTGGTAAAAGAGTGGCCCAATAGTAGGCGGTGGGTGGTGATGACTAGTTGCCTTACACTGCTAAATTAGAGACGGCTAGCGCAGATAGCACTCTAGTAGCTTTGCGCGACATTCAAAAACCTAAACCTAAATTATAGTAGTTTAACATTACTTTTGCCCGATTCACGATACAAAAAAAATTCCCTGTTAATTCAATTTTGTTGTAGTTGTTTTTAGGCGCTCTACGTAACAGGTTTTATACGAGGAATATTCAAGCATTTAAATGATTTAGTAAATAATTATAAAATAATTTAATTACATTAAAAACTCACAGAATACATGGTTAAAAAGAGGTGTTATTAAATAAATAAAATGTACTAAAGTAATTATCAACTTCCTTCCAATATTTTAATTTAAGCTCATTCTTTTATGCCATCACAACATCATGAAATTTAGACAGAATTAAACGTTTAACTTGGATACTTCAAAAACGCGAGTATGCACTTTGGGCCCTGGTTGCGCTATAAGTGGTTATTCTAATCAGATAAGAATAGACAAGGAGGTAGTGGTGGGTGGTTTTGACTGTTTCTTTTCTTCTAGTCGGCTAGTTGAAAATAATTAATGTGAGATTTTAGCAAAATTCAGAAACTGATTAACAATAAGTTCTATTAAGTACAGATAACTAACGTTTCACAACCATTATACAATTATTAAACTGAATATTAAACCAAACACGTAATAATAAAGGTCAAACATACCAGCCTTTACTTTCAAATAGCACTTCCTAATTTTGAAGTAATGAACCGCAGGGAAAGCAGGACGTCAACACCACCCACCACCATCTCTCGGCCTTCTATTCACCACCAAAGAGTGGGATTGACCTTCGAATTACAACGCGTCTATGGTTGAAAGAGCGAAAATATTCAGGGGTGGGATTAGAACTCGCGACTCTTATATTACGAGTCGCGTATCCTAACCACTTGGTTTTGACAGGCCTATCTGACTCCATAACAACATACTGCAGAAACGTTATATTCAAGTCAACGTATTAGCCAATAAACTGTATTCAAGTAGATGTATTGGTCGAGAAACTGTATTTAAGTAAACGTATTAGCCAATAAACTGTATTTAAGTAGATGTATCAGACCATAAGTCGAGAAATTGTATTTAAGTAAATGTATCACTCAAGACATCAAAAGAAAGATGAGTAAGAAGAAAGATATATCTTGGTTGACCAGAGAAAACTAACGAGGAGAGTTACTAGTTACAGATGTTACGCTACAAGGTTTGTCTGACAGTGGAATTAATCAAAACACCACGTTTCATTTAGATTACGAATACGGTAGTCTGATTTCTTAGGACTTAAGTTTGACATGTGTATACAAATACACACTTACAGTAGCTGAACGAGTTTTGATCAGTGTTTTCGTCTGTGAAGACATTTTCTGATGTAAATAACTAATGAGTTTGAATACGGTCAAATTTTCTTTGGTGAAACTAAGAAGAAAACAACAAAATATTTTCTTGTTTGACATAAATTATTAAAATTAATTCTTCAAAAAGTTTTCTCTTTTACTGTACCTGCATATTACATACACTAGTTTCTATCAGATCCATATTAAACAAATCAGCTTTAGTCGTATTTAGATATTACATAGTTTTTTTTTCGTTTAACATGAATAATTTCTTTTTCAACTTGTATACATATTGTCTAGAATAATTTTTGATTTACATACATATGACATAAACTAATTTTAATCTCAAATATATACTATATAAACAACATTCCCCCCACCTCAATGACTCACCGATAAGTTTAAAGGCTTATAATGCTAAAGACAGGGTTTCAATTCCGTTTTTGAAACAATTGTACAGCTTTAGGCTTAACAAAAAAATCTTCTTTTATTTCAAACACATGTAACGTAAACTAATATTTTATTGTTAGCAACAAAGTTGCCACTCAGTAGAATTTGATTGTTTGTTTGAATTTCGCACAAACCTACTCGAGGGCTATCTGCGCTAGCCGTCCCTAATTTTGCAGTGTAAGACTAGAGGGAAGGCACCTAGTCATCGGCACCCACCGCCAACTCTTGGGCTACTCTTTTACCAACGAAAAGTGGGATTGACCGTCACATTATGACGCCCCCACGTGTTTTCCTTATAGCAAAAGCTAAATCAGACTATCTGCTGTATCCACTGAGAAGAGTCGAACAACAGCGCAAAATTAAAACCAAACCAAAACCAAACTTTATTTTCGGCTATTAATATGAATACTGAATAAGTTTTCATTAGTAGAAACTGAAGAAAAAGTAGAATTTAATAACTTAGAATATCATAATAATCAGATATAAGCCTTACTTTATCATGTTGTTGCAAATAATGTACTTTAAAAATCCTTACTGTTAAATTTTATGTTTTTATTCAGTTTTTTCATAAATCGTAATTTCCTGCTTGGCCACCTTTTATCATCTTCGATGATACTTCTATAATGCCAGTCAATTTAAGTTTCTTAAATTTGTGATGTTTTTATTTAATTTATCCATTATAACCTTTGTGACCCCACCTAATTTTCTTACTTAGAACTAACCATTTCTTTGTTTAAGGAATATATTTGTTTTGCATATTGAATTTTTTTTTTTAAATTTCCAACCTTATCCTCTGTTTCCAAGCAACTCAGCTGCCCAGTTTACAGCAAATAATTCTTGTTGCATCTCTTAAAATTTTGTTTTTTTAAAGTTTGGAATCAAAATATCGTTACTTCTGATTTCAATATGCAGCAAAACATCAAACCTGTTACAGCAATGATCACTTGTATTTATGTGTTCCATTTCCTTCCTTCTCATCCATTTCTATATCAAAACTTAACAATAAATTTAAAATAACATTGATTCTAGTAGGTTCCTTGACCATATTGATGAAGGAATTCATCTTCAACAGTTTACAGAATCCTTCCTCCCTCACAGTTTGATTCTAGCATTCCCCAATCAGCACGTCTGAAATTAAAACAACTGATAACTATGACTTCACTAACAAGTGAAATATTGATCTGTAACACATTTCAACTGAGAGATTTTTTCCTTTTTGATATCCACTCACCAAAGCCCAAACTTATTCATATCCTCACTATATTTCTTAAATTATCAAGTTAAACAGGATGTAACTCACAATTTACACTGGCCCGGCATGACCAGGTAACTAGGGCATTCGACTTGTAATTTGAGGGTTGCGAGTTCAAATCACCGTCACATCAAACGTGCTCACCCTTTCAGCCATTGAAGGGTGTTATAATGTAAATGCCGATACCACTATTCGTTAGCAAAAGAGTAGCCCAAGAGTTGACGGTGGGTGGTGATGATTTGCTGCCTTCTCTCTAGCCTTACACAGTTAAAATAGGGACAGCTCTGGCGTAGCTTTGCACGAGAATCAAAGCAAGCCAAACACACTTTACATATAGAACCATTCTTCCACCTCTCTTTACTGTTAAATAACCTATAGCTACATATTTCAAGAAATTTCTGTCAGCAAAGTCACCTATATTTAACTATGTTTCAGTTGTTCCCATTATATCAAACTTTTATATTCCAAACCAGTGTCCCAAAGTCATCCATTTCATCTGAACAGATCCCACAAGTTCGACCAGCTGACATGCTCTTCCTTACGCACTAATTTCAGTCTAGCTTTTAGCCCTGGTGACCGACTCAAAATTTCAACTCTGCAATTACTTCTTGACACAATTATTTTATGACCTTTATCTTTAACTGTCTTTATCAGCTCTTTGTATTTATTAATTAGCTTCTATGACGTACTCTTCCCTGAAGTGTAGTATATTATAAATGTGTTACAGTTTTCGTAATTTGAAAGTATATGAAAATGAGAAATTAGTTGAAAATATAAAAGTAACAACACAACTTGAGCATGAAACAGCGAAGGAATAACTTGACAGAATGAAATTAACTGAATGAGTTTAAACTTTACAAGACGTGTGAAAACAAACGGTCTATAATAATATGTCAGAGATACTTTCCTTTTGTAAAGACTAGTAGAACATACGTTTACTGGGTGTCTGGAGCATACTAAATCCCTAATTCACAACACTCTATGTAAGTCGAAGTAATAAGTTCAGTTATCAACTGTTCACACTTTGAGTAACTGGAACTGTTATGTCGAGAACAGTCAATAATTTTTGACTTCAGGAAATATAAAACAGCATGTTGCATCTGAAGCTTTTAGAACCTCCATTAGGATTTGTTGGAACAAGTTGCTGAGTTGCTAACCCTTTAACATCATGAGTTACAGGATTATTGTGTTGAGTCTACCACTCTTTACGACTTAAGAAACTATAACTGGTGTTAAAATATTTTTAGTCTCTCATAAGATAAAGGACAATAGCTTGTGAACTGAGTCCATGACCTTTGGCATAATGAAATAATGAAACGTTCATGAAGTCCGAGCTTTTGTGGTAGTTACTGGAACTGATGTCCAGTTATTGTCTGGTATCGTGTTATGGGACTGTTATGTATGAGCACTGCAAGAAATAATTAAAGACAGCTATGATTAATTTTTAAATGTGACTAATGGGAACTTAGTTGATTATGTATTTTTCAGTCTGTATCATGCTTAAAACTCAGATCATACACATTTCATGTTACAGTTGGTTCAAGACGTGACTGATAGAGACCAGGTTGATTATATATTTCTAAGCCTGTATCATGCTAAAGACTAAGATCATACACATTTTATATTACAGTCGGCCAAAGACGTGATTTAGGAAAGGCTGGGAGTAATCTTGTTGTCTTATGAATAAGTGGTCAGAACTGAATACGATCAGAACAGTTCTCATTCAAGAGAAGTGCGCCCAACGACAATTCTTATCAATGGACAAAAGTGTACAAGTTCATATTTTCTAGCATAGAAAAGTGTTCAAATGAATTTTTTGAACATTAATATATTTAGAAAAAAACAATTTCGTTTGATTGCAACTCTGAGTTAATAACTTAAAATTTAAGTTTAAGTAGTATTCTCATTGAAATAAAATTTTTGTTTGTTTTTGAATTTCGCACAAAGCTACACGAGGGCTATCTGTGCTAGCAGTCCCTATTTTAGCAATGTAAGACTAGAGGGAAGGCAGCTAGCAATTACCACCCACCGCCAACTCTTGGGCTACTCTTTTACCAACGAATAGTGGGATTGACCGTCACATTATTACGCCCCCACGACTTAAAGGAAAAGCATGTTTGGCGTGATGGGAATGTGAATCCGCGACCGTCAGATTATGAATCGCACACCTTAACACGCTTGGCCATGCCGGACAGAAATAAAATTTTATCATAACTTTGTAGCCCGGCATGGTCAAGTGGTTAAGGCAATCAACTCGTAATCCCAGGGTCACGGGTTCGAATTCTCGTCACACCAAATATGCCCGCCCTTTCAGCCGTAGGGGTGTTATAATGTTACTGACGATTTCATTACTCGTTATTCGTTGGTAAAAGAATAGCCCAAGAGTTGGCGGAGGGTGGTGATGGCTAGTTGTCTTCCCTCTAGTGTTACACTGCTAAATTGGAGACGACTGGCGTAAATACATTTTCTGTAGCTTTGCGCGGAATTTAAACAATCACAACTTGGTATAAGATACTGAAAACTTAGCTCTACGATACCAATGTTTCAACCTTATACGTCACATTACTTTTTTAAAATATAATTTTGAGAAGACGTTGTGATTTAAAAAGATGTGCACGAAAAGAAAAATCGACCAATTTTTAGTCGCGGCATAATGGTTCACAAAACGACTCTAAGTTTTTTTTTGTCAAATGCAAACATTCAATTCATATTTTCCTCTTCTCTTGAAAGATTGGAAGTCTAATTACAGTTCTAAAGTCAGAAAATCAAATCCTTTGGATTGATGTACCAATTCCCACGGTCTCATAAATTAATTAATTCTAATCCTGCGTAAAAGAATTTCAGTTTAAGAGTAGACTGGTAGAGATCTTGATAACTTTGTTTTTTGAGTTTCAAGCAAAGCCACACGAGAACTATTTGCGCTTGCCCTACCTAATTTAGCAGTTTAAGAGTAGAAGAAGGCAGATAGTCATCATCACCCACCGCCAACTCTTGGGCTACTCTTTTACCAACGAATAGTGGGATTGTCAGTAAATTCATAACACCCCTACTGCTGAAACAGCGAACATGTTTGGTTTGATGGGGATTTAAACCCACGACCCTCGGAATACGATCTTGATAAGTAATAAAATAAAATTGGGTGTACGCTCGATATTGCTGGCGCACAAAATTATAACTAAAATGAAGGGAAACGTGTTTGTCAGTTTGAACGTAAGCAAAAAGCTACACAAATGGGCTATCTGTGCTCTGCACCACGGGTATCGAAACCTAGTTTCTAGCTTTTTAAGTCTGAGGACTTTCAAAATGAAACAGAAGTCATATAAATTAATTTACTCAAATTCTCCCTAAAATAATTTTAAGTGCCACGATTTTGAAAATTTTTCATATTCTGTTAAAAATCTGTTTCTTTTTATGAATGTTTATTGTTCACATTCAAATATAAAGTAAAAACTTAAATACGTTATTGTTTTTACAACCCTTTTGTCTTACTTCAAACATTATTGTCTCATTGATTATTGACACGTACTGGGGGCCTGGTATGGCCGAGCGCGTTGAGGCGTGCGCTCGTAATCCGAGAGTCGCGGGTTCGCGCCTGCGTCGTGCTAAACATGCTCGCCCTCCCAGCCGTGGGGGTGTATAACGTGACGGTCAATCCCACTATTCGTTGGTAAAAGAGTAGCCCAAGAGTTGGCGGTGGGTGGTGATAACTAGCTGCCTTCCCTCTAGTCTTACACTGCTAAATTAGGGACGGCTAGCACAGATAGCCCTCGAGTAGCTTTGTGCGAAATTCCAAAAACAAACAAACAAACAAGACACGTACTGTTGGATAGTCAACACAAAAAATATTGAAAATATTAAAGTTTATGAGATGCAACATTTTATGATTACGTGACAAAACAAAACAAAATTCTTATTTAACTCTGCTGTTAATATGACGCTTTCTTATTATTTTATTTCTGCTATAGTCCTAAATTTACCATTGATACTTTGTTCTACAAAACAGATTGTAATTACATTACTTGCGCGCTACTGAGATTTGAACAATACACGTGAACTAGGTTAAATCAATTTGTAATGTTTGTGCGGTTATGTTTTCTAAAAAATATAAATAAAATCTCTATGACAAATAAAAAATAACTCAAATTTTAGTCTGCCCTTTTAGTCATTTTTTCTGGGTGGAGATTTAGATGAATTGAGATATTAATTACACAAAGAGTTGATGTTATTGAAAAACAAAATGAAGCTTTATATTACTAAACATCAAATAATTTAACAACGACGAAAGGCAATCTAGACTAACAATGGTTATGACTTTAGAAGAATGAAAAACTACTTCTTATTTCCAGTGCGTCTTAGTTCCTAGTTTACCAAACATTAACTGTCACATGACTGTCACATTTAAAATTAATCAAAAAGTGATTTATATTCTCTTCACCAGCTCGGGACTTCTAAACTAATAGTCATTTTTAACTATTAAGGAAGAAATAAATCACACGTTTGAGAGGAATATACTATAATTGGCCAACACTGTACTGCTGGTGAATTTTAAAAATTGTAAATACAGGTGAACCAGTTAATGTTCAGATTATTTAAATGATAAAACCCCGAGTTAGTATTGCATCTGCAGTTAAAATAAGAGGTACTGTTTAATGGCAGTTTATAGTTATTTTAAAATAATTCAAAGTAGTAATATACATTTAGAAAGTTATCCTAAAATATATATTGCCCATCACGAAAACATTTACAAACAAAACCATCGTTGTTACTCTAAACAAACCCAATGTTAAAGTGAAGGACATTTGAGTGAGGAATGACCTGATCTTCATTATATATGTTAATTTTGTTATGTGGTTTGTTTACTGAAATGTTCCTTGCTGTACGAAAAGATTCATTAAACAGGACAACCTTCATTTCACTCACTTACAACTATGTTTCACACCAATTTACAAAATACAGTAAGACATAGTGTTATACGACACCTCAACATGCTGTACAAGTGTACACCAGTTTCTGATGCATTGAGAAGGTTTACCATGTACGAGATCTTATAAGCACGGAACTTTTACCTTGACGTGGTATTGAAAGGTTCACATGAATGAAATCCTCCAATTTAGATATTATTGCTGTTAAACTATGGCTTGTCTGTTTTATGTACAATTATAATTTATTTGTTTGTTTGTCGATAATAAACCTACAGACTGTGAACTACTGTATATAATTTTTCAATACAAGATGGGTAACCACCCATTTAGCATCGTTTGAAAATTCTCAGAATTCTCTTCAGTAACGAATAGCGGGATTGCCCGTAACGTTATAAGGCCCCTATGGTTGAAATAGCGAGAAGTTTAACGACAGGTCTCGATCTCACAGATAGAGTTGAACGCCTTAACCCCTAGGCCAAGCGCTACAAGGAACACACAAAAAAGAAGAGAGGTTACATCATATGTAACCCGCACACTAGATTAATTCAAAATGGCTCACGCATTTGTGGTCCACGGTCACTTATAAACTAATCACGAAATGAATAGCTTATACGTAAATGTCCCTAATTAGTAGTTAATCAACCACGATGTACACATAATTTATTCCAAAAACCAAATTTATATCTTCATTAAAAACACTTCCAGGTTATATAATTAATCTCTACAAAAGATATATGAAAAGAACATAATTATTATTATATTTATAATAGACTGGGGAAACATATTCAAAGAATTTTAGAGTTAAATCACTGTATGAAGAGAACGAATTACTTAAAAGCTGAATGTATCTAAAATCACACACAATGTTCAACATATACTGTTGTATTAACACTTGTTTATAAAAAACAAACGTTTGTGCTACTGTATTCTTTTAACAGCAAAATAATTATCGTTATTAAATAATTAATCCACACAAGAAATTGATGAAACTCTACGATTAATGAATTTACAAAACTCCAATAATCAATGTTAACATACGTGCTTCCGAAACTTTTCTCTCAGTTTGATGCGAAATTATTCATTTTGTTAAATTAAAATCATTTATAAATTAACTATTCGCATCAAAGCTCAACTGATTATTGTTTTAAACCAATATGTGGATTTATTAATTCACGAATGCATGAGAATTATTTCGTCTTTAATAAATTAGACAACGCTCGTTCAAAAATACCAATGACTGCTTTTCGAATGTTTGATCGAATGTGAGAAGAGAACCCATTTATAGGTTGTGGGTTTCTAAATCTGTTTGCCAATGCATCAAGAAGAGCACGCACAATGTATGCAATTAAAATTTTGAAAAAGCTTATCAAAGAGTATCAAACTGTTTAAGTAAAAGAAATATGGATTACAGTTCTCACTTTAATTACACATCGAAATATCGTTTTGTAAGATTGGTTTACATGTACGAAAAGAAGTTATAACACTCTCAGCTTAAGGTAAGCACAATTTGCGACTTCAAGTTGTAGTTTAAAGTTGCGTAAATTATTATACGTTCGATAGTTTGTTAATAAAAGCAGAAAACAAAGAAATTACAGAAACGGTCCAACATTCAAAAATGTTATAAATTAGGCCGAAATGCAGATTGAAAATCAATTATGGTTGGGAATTCGATAAACATTAACCGCAGGTAAGGCTTAGAACAAAATTTTGAAAGTGAATAGGAAAAAACAGATGTAGAGTTTTGAGTAAATGACAAACTATTCAAAGTTTTGTATAGAGGAAAATACAGTATTACATAAAATCAAAGAAATATAATTTTCTCAAACTATGTAATATTTATTTATGTGATATAGTTAGTCATAGAGCGTGTAAATATAATGATTAATTGGAATCAGTGACACACTTGAAGACAATTCTTGGGCTACTCTTCTACCAACGAATAGTGGGATTGATCGTAACATAATAACGCCCCCACGACTGAAATGGCAAGCATGTTGGGAGCGATGGGGGTTCGAAACCATGACCCTCAGATTACGAGTCGAACGCCTTAACCCACGTGACTATGACGGACCAAATGTTAAGAAAAGGACTAAAGAATTTTCGAAGCTTCCATATTATTGATGAAGCTAATCCTTCTTAAGGGTTTGGGTTTTTCCGTTATTGTTATTGGTGTTTTGAATTAAGTACATTAGATACACAATGGGATATTTTTTTAAATACATAAGATATTTATGTACTGAAAACTAATGATACCCTAAATACAGGTCAGAAAAGTACTCACGAGAATTTTAGGCGTTCTGTTGATGTATTTATCTCGTGCGCTATTTTACGAAAATAACAAACTCTATATTACCACCATTACGTATAATTTCGAATGACCAGAAACTGAGTTAAATGCTAATTTAGGTTTATACGTTATATACATGTTGATATGTAGGTAACCAATGTATAATATTGACAATTTTCGTTTTCAATGCAAATATATTTTGATATATAAGCAATAATACAGGTTAGAATAACGGTCGTTACAAATATTAATCTACATAGACAAGTTTTACAAAATTACAACTAATAATGAGTTTTCTATGAGGTATGGAGCTAACTTCCTTGATATTTTACAAGGGTCTTTATGAGCGAATTTATTTTGACTTCATGAAGGCTTAATTAACTTAACAGGCAGCTAGCTGGATATGTACTGTTTTTCTTCACCAGCCACACGCTGAGTTTTTCACCGCTGAAGTTATATGTTTTCGTAAAAATGTTAACGTCCGATGTAACACCGCTAAAGTTAAATGGTTTGTAATGTTCGAAATCTATAAACATTCTGATATCTGATGTTCTAGATCAATATTAAACACAGTTACAGTTTCCAAGGTGTATAGCACTCCAAGTATATCACAGACCAGTAATATACACTGTCCTCTGGGGTAGTGTAACATGTGACAGCTACTTCGGTTGAAATTTATCTGACCCCAAGCCAAAGAATAGGGAATGTCTGAACAGGAAGCACGTGTTTTGCTGGTTACATTCATAGGCGTGAAGAGAGTTTTCACAACTCGAGCTTACGCAACAATACAAACGATACACCATTGTACAGACATATACTGCTAATTCTTACACTAAAGAATTTTCTAAAATTTTAGTGAATAGGCGTGAATTTCGAAATACAGATTTAACACTATAAGTTACGGACATTTCTAAATATAACTTTAGCTTTCAGAAACATCGATACTATAATATACGTATGTTATTAAGTTTGTCGCACCAGTAACTTGGAAACGTTTGGCTTCAGGTAAATATTCATTTCAGTGTATAAGAGAAGGTAAATCATTGTAAATTTAAAATATATATTTTTAAATTGTTATATGCAATATTATGTCACCATTTAGAAATTTATAATTATATGTAGTATTGTAATATAATGTTTTCTCTTCTTCGTATGTAATGTAATTTATCAATGGTTATATGTTAGTACTTTTTCTTATTTTTCGTATATGCCTTTTATACTGTTTTGTTCGTTTAGAAAAAGGTAAAAACTACTTGAAGCAAGTGAAATATATGTAATTTAGTTTAATCTAGTTAATAAGAGTTTCACGCCTTCTGTGTTGATATTGTAAATGTCGCTTTTGTAGTTTCTTTATTAATTTGCAGTAAATATTTCGTTACAGGCTGGGACAGCGGTAAGTCTACGGATTCACAACGTTAAAATCTGAGGCTCAATTCCTCTCAGTGGACACAGTAGATAACCCAATGTAGCTTTGCTATAGGAAATCTCACACACATTAAAAAAATCCAGTTTTATAGTTTAAATTTTTATCGTTATTAAAATAACCAAATCGAGGGTCGCAGATTCGAATTCCCATTACATCAAACATGCTCGCCCTTTCATCTGTGAGGTCATTATTATGTTACGATCAATCCCACTATTCGTTGGTGAAATAGTAGCTCAAAAGTTAGCTGTAAATGGTTCTGCCTAGCTGCCTTCCCTCAAGTATTTAACTGTAAAGTAGAGACGGCTAGTGTAGATAGCCCTCGTTTAGCTTTTTGTGAAATTCAAAACAAAGAAATAATTAAACAGTTATGTTAAAAACAGTGTTTTCTGCAGCAAGTTGCCTTGACCGCACCACGCACTCCATGTGAGCAAAAGCAAAGAAAAATCCTTCGTAGGTAATTCGGGAAAAAAAATGGCTCTGACCAAAGAATAGGGCAAATGTCACCGGGATTGTTTAGAAATTTCTTTTTCTTTGCCACTCTGACGATTTACGTATTAAGTTAGGCTTAATGAAAAAAAATGTTTGCTTGTTTATTTTTTGAATTTCGCACAAAGCTACTCGAGGGCTATCTGTGCTAGCTGTCTCTAATTTAGCGGTGTAAGACTAGAGGGAAGGCAGCTAGTAATCACCACCCATCGCCAATTCTTGGACTACTCTTTTACCAACAAACAGTGGGAATGACCGTCACATTATAACGCCCCCACAGCTGAAAGAGGGAGCATGTTAGGCGCGATGGGGATGCGAACCCGTGACCATCAGATTATGGGTCGGACTTCTTAACACGCTTGGCCAAAAAAAAAAAAAAAAGGGATATTATACTTATATATTACACACGCACACACCTATATGCATATACGCAGATACATAACTATATGTACATGTAATGAAGGAGAAATTTTGAAATGAAGTGAAGGGGATTTTCCATACGATGGGGTTTGTTCAATTCATGATATATTTGAAATATCAAGCAAACAACGGCTGGCAGGAGCAACTGTCACAAAATGAACGACAGACAGAATTTGATGTGTGGGAAACGGTGAGACCCGGGGAAAACCCGCTTTCACTACTTGAATGCCGGATTGTCTATCCGGAAAGTGTCTGAACTACATACCTGAAATGAAAATTGAAGATACTACGGATTAGATAAAGTGAGGAGATTGATAGATGCGACATGTGTTAGGTGTTGTGCTAAAGTTGAAAATTATTCTATTAGCGTGTTTCTTGTGTGGTTGTGTAATAAGAGTTTTCGGCTAAATTTCAAATTCTATTCTTGAGCTTTGGCAATATCTTAAGTTACTCGTTATGCTGTATTAATTAAACGATATTGTAATGCTTCTAGTTTTTGCGTAAGGTTATTGGTTATGTTACAATAGACCAATAGTCAGCAAATGGTCTGATATACGATTTAAAAATTGATACGAAGGAATCGAGCGAGCATCCTTTGTGAATGTCTTTGATTCTTCTGAGACAAGTGATGCATTGGTTAAAAGATTTATGAATTTTGCCAAAGTTATCTCTCCAGTTTATTGACCGATTGAAAGTGATTTCGAGAGATTTTATGGGTTTATTGAATTTAATGTTGGAGCCTAACAGGGTTAGTTTGGTTTAGGTCAGTTTTTCTTTTTCCTTTTAAAGGATCGGTACAATGTATTAGCTTGTATTTCGTTTGGGTTCAGGGCTATTCGTCATTTGTTACACCAAACTGTTAAACCTTTTAAGCAAAGCTTGAACTCTGCCTGTAGTGACCAACGGGTCTCTTGACGATCTCCAAACAGCTACGTCATGAGCATATTATGACACACGGGTACACCTGAGTTTAGGAAACAGGATGTGGTTGACGTAGGTTATGAACAAAATTGGGTTGATGGCGGACCCCTGCTTCCTGTGTAAATGGACGTAATAGTGTTTGGTTGAATTTTGCTTTATCCTGTCTGTTAGCAAGAAACCTTGAGTCTGACTAAGTGATCGTAGGTCTATACTTTGTGGTCGGGCCGCGTTTTCTATGTCACTGATGATGTTATTGGTCTCTAGATGAAATAAAAGCCTATTCGCAATTGTTTATTTCCACCAGTTTTCCTGTAGAGTTGAGGAGACTTATTGGCTTTTAGTTGATTTCGGGATGACTTTGATAATTGCCGATTTCCAGCGTGTAGGGAAGTAGTTCAGTTTGAGTAATAAATTTTACAGGGCTTTAAGATGTATTAGGTGTTTCTTCGGAAGATTTGCTAGCACTATGTTTTTAATCGCATCTTCTCCGGGGGCGTTGTTTTTAGCTTCTTTATGTGTGATATAACTTCGAAGCATGAGATCGGACGTATTACATCATTATAGGCGAGGTCTGAGCCATTTTCCATATTTTGTGATCGTGAACTTTAGGTTTAAATATATCTTCATTATTTATCATAAAGTTATCAAAAATGTTATAATTATTTGGAGTAAAAGATAGGGGGTTGAGGATTTAGAAAACTGACGTAAGATATTGAATTAAATAAATCAGCTTTCCTGGATTTGGTTGAGGCTGTTGATTTGAATATTCTCCAGAAGGTGGCTCTACCTGTTTTGTTTTCGTCGACGAAAGGCAAAAATTGTCCAAAAAATGTCCTAGTTAATCTCATGGTGCTGTTTGATTAATTATTTGATTTGGTTATTTTCATCATTAGTGAGTGTTCTAGTCTGACAGTCATTTGTGAGGATAAATCGGCATCTTAAACGTCTTCGTTAATTAACTCCTGAGTGGATCTCAGGAGTTAATTTCCACGAATTTAAGTTAAATTAGTTTCGTTGCTCGGGACTTTTACTGAGATTGTGTTTTGAATTGATTAAGTTATACCTCAGGTGATATTGTATGTTGTTTGCTCGTTAGGTGTAATAAGATCTTTTTTGATAGAAAACGTGTTTATGTTTGTTCAGAACATTTCCCAATCCGTCCGATAGAGGTCACAGACAAAGAGAAGAGGCGCGCGTGGTGTGGTTATGGGGTGAAACAGTGAAATGTATTTGGTTGCAATTCCCACCTATGTTGTCCAATACAAAGAAGTTAGAAATATGTTACAGAACATTTGGGGTGGATATTGCTTGGTCAAGAATGTCTTATGATTCATCGATATGGGTGTGTGTGGATGTACTATCATTTAAAACCAAGAGGTTGTTGTCTTGGACAAATTTGTTTAGAATAACTCGGTTACTGTTAGTTTTCCTACATAAGAAGTTGGTGTGCTTTGAATTTCAATCATGTAAGAATATAACCGTTCTGTTTCTGCACAGAATATCAAGAAATAAACTCGTGCGAAGTGCAGTTCTAGGATATATAGGGAATAACATGAATACCATTGTATTAATATGACAAACTAGAATTTCGTTATTACTTTCTCTAATAGTTTCATCATGTGTCAATGTAATACCCTTTTTAAATAGTACTATGATTTCTTACTATTTGTTGATTTTGGGCTGGAGATGACAGCGTAGCTCTGTGGCCTGAAATCAGAATATTTATTTAGATATGTTTCGTTGAGGGTAATTATGTCTGTACCCTGTTTTCTGCAAGCTTTGCAGAGTTCAAACTTCTTATGGTGCAAGTTTCCTTGTATATTAACGTGTAAAATCGAAACTAGTACTTATCCAAACTTGTCTCTTTCACCGTTAAACATGTTGGCAGTGTAATCTCTCAGAACTATGCGATTTCTAGTCAGGTCAAAATAGAAGTCTGCAGCTTGGTAAACGTGGGAAAAGATTGTACACCCTAGCTGCGAATCTCTAAAATGGGACAACTACGTCATTGACAAATGCGATTAATTAATTGAAGAACCATTGGTCGATGCAGTTGGTGTTTGTCCATGATGTTCGTTTCTGTCTTGGATGTTGTTGTTGTTCAAAAAACTCGAGTTTCTCCGAGTGGTTCGTGTCTTTTCTGGTGAAAGCAATAAGCTAACCTGTTTCGTTTAGATTCCAGAAGGCTGTTCATTCCTGGTGAAGGTGATTTGTGCTGGTCGTCCTTGTTCGACTATTTGGGAAAACTTTGAGCACCCCTTGTATGAAGCAGCACGTGTGCCATGACAGTTGGAGTAGGACATCTTCTGGTGGGGTTTCGGGCGTTCTCAGCCAGGATGAGCGCCACTACATCTCACATAACACATCGTTGCTGTGCACGTGGCTCTGGTGAAACAATGAACAGCTGATTTGCCTGGTGGTTGTTTGGCGGGTCCAGCCTCGTGGTGTGAAAACCGTAAGTTTATTCCTCCTTTGGCGAGTAGGTCCGCCTTCACTTTATCTTTTAAAACAAAGCAGATTATTTTGGATTCACCTTACTTACCTAGAACAAATGAATTCGTTCAATGTTAACTGGGCCCGGCATGGCCAAGCGCGTTGAGGCGTGTGCTTCGTAATCCGAGGGTCGCGGGTTCGCGCCCGAGTCGTGCCAAACATGCTCGCCCTCCCAGCAGTGGGGGCGTTATAAAATTACGGTCAATCCCACTTTTCGTTGGTAAAAGAGTAGCCCAAGAGTTGGCGGTGGGTGGTAATGACTAGCTGCCTTCCCTCTAGTCTCACGCTGCTAAATTAGGGACGGCTAGCACAGATAGCCCTCGAGTTGATTTGTGCGAAATTCAAAAACAAACAAACAAACAACGTTAACTAACTCCAGTCCTGGTGGTTTATGCTTTTCGCGTATTTCGTTTTTTAAAATATATGTGTCTGGATCCTCTCGAAATTTATGTATTACCTGATTCGATGCGTATTTGCGCCTTATTGAGTGGATTAATTTCAGACGTATTTAACATTAATGGTATCTGAACAGGACAACTGACGCTGACTGTTGCAGATAAAGGTACACTGATGAGTTAAATAAAATTTTATTTTCTACTGCCTTCAGAAGTAGATAAATTTGAATGTTTGCATTCTTATAAGCATAGACGAAAGGAAAAAGTTTGATAAGAAGCTGTTATATTTGCTTGCTGGATAAATGTAAATAAACACACGTCTCAGCTCATTAAATTGAAAAAAAAAATGATCAGTTAAATAACTTATATAAAAGCCTGTTGTCCTTTGGTAACGGTCTGTTCTGTGTCTCTCAGCAGCAGACCGTGACATGGTATTGTTGTCCTAAGTATGTGTACAATAACTTTCTTTAAAGCTGGTGTGAATCTTGCTTTTATTTTAAGGCCTGGCATGGCCGAGCGCGTAAGGCGTGCGATTCGTAATTCGCGGGTTCGCGCCCGCGTCGCGCTAAATATGCTCGCCCTCCCAGCCGTGAGGGTGAAAAATGTTACGGTCAATCCAACTTTTCGTTGGTAAAAGAGCAGCCCAAGAGTTGGCGGTGGGTGGTGATGACTAGCTGCCTTCCCTCTAGTCTTACACTGCTAAATTAGGGACGGCTAGCACAGATAGCCCTCGAGTAGCTTTGTGCGAAATTCCAAAAACAAACAAACAAATGCTTTTATTTTATGTATATTAACTTAGCTTGACGTAGAAATTTCGAAGTTATTAGCATATTTTAATTTAGCAGTGTAAGACTACAGGGTTTGTTTTTTGAATTTCGCACAACGCATGTTTAGCGCGAAGGGAATGCGAATCCGCGACCCTCGGATTACGAGTCGAACGCCTTTACAAGACTAGAGGGAAGGCAGCTAGTCATCACTACCCACCGCCAACTCTTGGGCTACTCTTTTACCAACAAATAGTGGGATTGACCATAACATTATAACGTCCCTATGGCTGAAGTGGCGAGCATGTTTGGTGCGAGCGGGATTCGAACCCGCGATCCTCATATTAGGAGTCGAACACATTAGCCCACCTGGCCATGCCGGACCCTTATATTTCCAAAGTTAAAGTAGGTAAAATATTATAACACTCAATAAATATAACTTTGAACAAATAATAATTTAGCGTACATTTACCTTACGCTTTTACTTATGTCATTATTCTATTATTATGTTTTGTAACCACCGTCTAATTATAGCCAAGTCTAAAAGCCGTTACTCGCACTGAAAATTAATTTAAATGTTATGGTACGCGTTAAACTTCTAAAATCTTAATTAGACCCCATTCTTACTGAATTTAGTTATGTTATTTTTTTATAAAGCTCTGATTCCTAAAAATAAAAATAACAAAGCCAAATAACGTTAAAAACTCCAAAACATTATCAGAAATTAGCATTGTAATGTTCTCTCTTCTGGTTACAGATGTGATTGTTTCCATTTTTGCACAAGCCAATTGAAAACGAATTTAGAGTGTAGAAACAATTTAATACACGTGTATGTACAAATATACATGATGTTTTGAGTATTATGAAGTTTTGGATGTGTAGATCTTATCAAATTATCATCTGTTAGTTTCTTCTTGAATTTAATTATTGGTTATCAGGGGCGAAATAAAGTGTTAAGTATTTAATATAAATATAAGCTAAACTTGAAATGAATACGAATCCAATTTCACTAGTTACTAATTAGACTAATTACAATATTGGGAGTTCCCTATGTGACTTTGTTATAAGAAAACACACACATAGAATATTAAGGTATTTTTCGTTAATTTTCTGTATGATTTGTGTTATTTAGGGATCCTGTAATCAAAAAATAAAAATAAAGTCTTGAACCCAGAAGCAAATTTGTTTATAAATAGTTTAGAAGAAATTGTTTACAAATTCAAAGAAACCCATTAATAATCTTAGGCTTAATTACATTTCAATTAGAGATCTCCTCTCGATTGATGAGCTAAAAAGATAAAAAAACAAACTAAAACCAGGAGAGATTATACGATTACAGAAATAAAAACAATTATTTCAAGTAAAAAAAAAAGATTGCTCCTAGAAAGTGAAAATAATTTCATTTCATATTATTTATATCTGTGTTCTGTGGTCCTCAACACGGTATGTTACTGCTGACTGGCTGCCTTCCATATGGTCAATAGTTTAAAATTAGAGAGAAGAACAGATAGCTTTATAAGCTTTTACATAAGAACAACATACAAATGTAGGTACCTAGAACAATTTTGCATGATGTAAATAGTAGGATGTGCGTATGTGACCTTGGCCACTGGTCACAGGTACAAAGCATTTCTGCATTGTATAATAAATGTTCAAAGAGAGACAATAGTAATTTATATAATGAAACCATTAGCTTTTCAAACTATCGGTGCCCGGCATGGTTTCATAATCAGAACTCTCTCTTGACAGTCTAAGACCAGTCGCCGAACATGCCCTTTTAGTTAGCTATATCGGTCATTCATATAACGTTATGGTCAATGAGTGGTGTTGGCTCTTTGTTTTTCTTCTAATTCATCGCTTGAAAATTGGGTATGACTAACGTAGGTTCTCTCAACTAGATTTTTGCTGAATCCAAAATACCAAACTAGGAAAGCGTGTGTTAATGTGCTTGATCTAGGGGTAGCAAACTTCCTTTAATCAAAGGGTAAAGAGCATCAAAGATTTCCGTTTGATAAAGATTGGGGAAAAGTCTAGAATATAATTTACAGTTCTAAATTTATCGTTCCATGTAATAGATGTGTAATAAATATAACAAAATGCCTTGTTCTGGTTTAGGATACTGATGGAAGCAAGCTTTAACACGCCCCTCAGGTGCCAAGGAGTGTCTTTAGATTGCAGTTTATTGAATAATAAAACTAATTTCATTCCATAATTTCCCAAAGAGCGTGTGTTTGGACGTATCTTTTCGGTTGTGAGTTGATAAATCTGCAAGTGAAATATAGCACCGTCAATACTCCACACTATCTAGTTCTAAGGTTTACCCGCTGAGAGTAAGTTCAGTACACATTAATAAAGCCACATCATCAGCATCATTAAATGACAAATTACCAGTCTTTTATATTTGCGCTATCGCCTTTTAATGTTTAGTTCTCAACTGAGATACGAACGATTTCACCTGCAGTCTGGTAGGGAAGGTCGAAGTATTACGATAGTCAGTAGTGGGACTAGCTGACAGGAACACTTTAAAAGCAGCTACAGGAACATATTGTAATCGGCTTGTCGTACAATATCTCCCAAGATGGTTTTAAACGGTTCCTGAACATTCCTTGGAGTAATCTGAAGACTTCTACGCTTCTTGTGCTTAGTCGATAAGCTCGTGATGTGATAACGAATTTCAGCCAGCTTATCATTTCAAATCACTTTTCGCAGACCCAAAGATAAAAAGTACAGAATATGCCACTTTTAGCGAATAAAAATGGCCAAATAATTCAGTTCAAAATTAAAAAAAACGGATTGGGTAGGTTTAATTTTTATCGAGAACAATGTAGTACACTGGCTCGTGAGGCTCCTGAGAACTTCAATGTACAACATTGCTTTGTCTCCGTATTTACAGAGAAGTTTGGTGAGCCAACAGTGATTTGCTAGTTTCTATGTGCATTGCTTTCAATCTCCCACTGGTACAGCGGTAAGTCTATGGATTTACAATGCAAAAATAAAGGGGTTCGATTCCCCTCGGTAGACATAGGAGACAACCCCATGTGGCTTGACTATAAAAACACTCAGTAAGTATTGCTTTTAACGCTTTCTTTCAATTACATTTAGTTTGTTGTGAATTTCGCGTAAAATTACACAAGAGTTATGGGCGTTAATCGACTTTAATTTAGCAGTGAAAGACAAGAGGAAAGGCAAGTAGTCATCGCCACCCACCACCAACTCTTAGACAACTCGTTTACCAACGAATAGTGGGATTGATCGTAATATTACAATGACCCCACGGCTAAAAGAACGAATATGTTTGGTGGGACGGGGATTGAAATCTGCGACCCTCAGATTGCTAGTAAAGAGCACCCTGATTACTTAACGCTGCATTTAGATTAGAAATGTTCAGTTCTATGTTTCACCAAACCTGCACGCGTGTTGTTGAGATAAAATCTACAGCTTATTAGGTTTTTGTTTAGACTCAGCTTTAGTAAACAACAAATAGAAATTATAAAATGTTTTTGTGATTCTCTTGTCTTTTGTGTTACTACGCACTATTGAACTTGTTTACTTGCTTTCAAAGTTTCTTGGAACATATCAACGTGATTATTGTAAAGTAAGGCACGTGAAAACTATGCTTGGATTATAAAGGCATTTCTGATTGAAGGTTGAATGTCTATTTCAGTAATTTCTATTGTACGACTACGAAAACTTAAAACACATCATTAGTGAACGTGTGAACAATGGCTAATTGTCTATATTAGTACAAATGCGAACTTAATCTCAGTCAAATACTTTTATTTTCGTAGAAGTGTAGTTCTATAACGAGAAAAAATAAATTCACCAAAATGATTAAATGAAATTGCCAAAGTTGTTTGTGCGCTGAAATATGTTTAAAAGGCAAAATTACTTTTGAAAAATATACCAACTGGTTTTACTAGTCATTGGTTAGGACGCTTGATCTTTTAACCGTGCGGGCGTTATAATGTCACAGTCAATTCTACTATTAATTGGTAAAAGGGTAGCTCAAGAGTTGGTGGTTGGTGGTGATGGCTAGTTGCCTATCTCTAGTCTTTCAACGCTAAAATGGGGATGGTTAGAACAGATAACTCACGTGTAGCGTTACGCGAAATTCAAGACAAACAATTCCTTATCATTTTCAGTTACGCAAACAATAAAATTATTGTTCGGGTATCATTCTCACCTGTTTCATTTTCAGGTAGTATTTTTCAAAAGTTTCCTATTCATTTAGTCTCTGTTTATTTAATATATGTACGAAAACATTATCATAAAGTATATACATTATGTATCTCATATTTTAAATAAAACAACAACAACGACAATGTGATAGAGATGAGAGTTTATAATTAAAAAAAAAGGGTTTCCTTGCCTGCGGCGAGCACAACCTGGATAGCCCATTTGTTCAGCTTTATGTTTATCAACAAAGAAACTGAGACCAAAGATATTTCAGCTTGTATTAAAGTGGCCAAACTATACAACTATTACAAATTTATGTACCTTCTCCATATTTTCTCATTTTGTAAATCCAATCTTTAACACACGCGTATTATGAAAGTAATTTGGATTAGTTACACCGTACATTGCTTACATTCTGCTATGTACTCACTGAAAGTTAATTTGAAAATCTGGAATGAACATATAAAGATAATAGACTATTTCAAGGATTAATAGTTAGTTTTCACTCAATTACAAAACAAGTTAAGGATCAAAAACATAGTTGTAACACCTGTTACGAATCAGTAAATAATGTTTCACATAAGTATAATTCTAGTCATGGTTCAGTAAAATAATTTATACATAAATTCACTACCACTCACACTTTGTTTAATTGTTGTTTTCTTCTTTTTTTTTTACTTATATAGCGATATAGGTTTGGGAAATTTTTGATCTTAGAAATGAAATTTGTTTTGAATGTGGACTTTCGTGCAGTACATCTTTAGAAAATATGTTGCAAAACATTTCAAAAACTGAAGAATATTATGGTAAAGTTCCATCTTTCTTGGATAATATTTTAACATGTTTCAATTTCAACATCTATTTATAAACCACCAATAAGGCAACAGTGATACATGTTGTGATAATCTTATACTTTACAATTTCTATTTAAAAACAAAACTACTATCTGAGAATTGTAATGTTGTTTCCAGCCTCAAGAATTTCTCCATAACAAACAAATCGAACCAATTTGTTGCAGAATATAGAGAAAAAAGGGTAGATTATTATTCCACATCATAGAACGTGATAAGTTTGCTTAGAGATAAAATTGTTACAATTTAGTTAAATCTTCACAATAACACAACTGAAAGCCTTTTCTTAAAGGTACCATTTCTCACGTAATAAGAGCATACTTTTCGCGAAGATTGGTTTCAGTATATCTATCAAAAGGTACTACAAATTGCTTTACACTTTTGGTACAACTTTTCTGTATCCAAATAATACAACTTATATTGTTACCCCTATGTTGGTAGGGGCAAAAAACGTCTGATTAATTACGGTAAATATTATGTATATGTTGTATCCTATACACATAATGTGGGGGATAAATTGTTTTTCTAACTTCACCCTTGATATCCCGTCTGTGTTGCTATTTAAAATAGAAACTTTCGGAATAACATTTCATATCAAGAGTTTTAGATATCATTTGAATTTTATGATAACTTTTCAAGATATCCATTGTTTCGTTCATTTTCTACCCATCTTGCTGATATGTTCTTTTTTGGGGATAATTTTAGTTGTGTATCTTTGACAGTTTATTCCTTTAGTATAATTAAAAACGTCACACGAAACAATTCAATACACGTGTGTTTCAGGATACAGATGCTAATAAATATTTGTTTCAGTCATGTAAACTTGAATAAACCTGTGAGAACAATTTACCTTGACAACCAAACTAGTATTTAAAATAGGAATAGCACTAAATTCTAAAAGTAAATATTGTATGAAAAACAAATTCAAGCCTTATATCATTTCAGACGTCTGAAATTTTGTTCGTATCATTGGATTTCGCGCAAAGCATCACGAGAGCTATCTGCGCTAACCGTCCTCGACATTTGAAGCAATAGGCTGGGACGACTGACAGCCAAGACGATCTATTTTTAATTCTTGGTTTCTTCTTGTAAGAATAAATAATGAAATTTGACCGTCACTCTTATAACGTGCTCGCGGACCCCAGGTGCGGATAGTGATTTTGTTAAGAACGAAACGCGAATATCAAAATCTCATCTCAACATTCTCTGACCCATTACTCACAAGATCAGGCCCAGTCTTTGTTTCGAAATTCAAGACGTGATTTGATTTAAACATAAGCGTGTATGGTTTATTGTGGTTCTCATTTTGTTTTGAAAAAAATTTAATTTTCCACCATTACATAATGTTATGTGCGGTCTTTATGTCATCTGTTAAAAACTTCCACTAAAGACTAGCCTTACAATAACGAGACACTATATTTAAGGTATTAGCAGAAATAACTGTCCTTTGGGCAGGTATAACTGCCAGTTCCTGTGAAAGGTTGTGGGATCTAAGACCTTTGCTGGAACTCTCTACAACAATGCAGTCACGTTTAACATTCAGTAATGTTCACAATCCGTGATAAATAGTTTTAAAGCGAGCTATCACCACAAAATTACATCATAAAATAGATTTTATTGAAATATTTCAGCTTAGACACAGTTATCAGTAAAATGCCTTGGTTTTCTGTTGAAAAACTCATAAGATTGTCTGTAACTCTCTTATGGCACAGAGGCATGTTAGCGAACTTATGCCACTAGAATCCGGGTTTTGATACCCGTGTTGGGCAGAGCTTTGATAGCCTTTTGTATAGTTCTATGCTTCATAAAAACAAATAAAGAAAACTAAATTATTTTAAGTTTGTTTTTTGATTGTTTTATACATGAAATTTACTCCTTTTTCGTAAATTTTATTGGTTAAATCTGAAACACTTTTTTTTGTCTCTAACTTTTATTGGTGATATCTTCAACATATATTTATGGGAAATTTCATTTGTTTTATTTATTGCTCAGTTATAAAAATACTAGGCCCGGCATGGCCAAGTGTGTTAAGGCGTGCGACTCGTAATCCGAGGGGCGCGGGTTCGCATCCCCGTTGCGCCAAACATGCTTGCCCTTTCAACCGTGGGATCGTTATAATGTGACGGTCAATCCCACTATTCGTTGGTTGTTACGTTTTTTTATGTTTTATGTAGACTGAACGCAACAGAAAGACACAGATAACAGCTTGTATAATTTATTACAACTAAACTATTATATATGAAACAGATATAACATAAATTATATAATAACAATGACAGATATTCAGTTTCAACATTCAAAATTAATTACAATACAAAATAGTACTGGTTTCAACCTTCAAAGTTAATTACGATACAAAATCGTACTGGCCTGTATCAAATTATATAATCTAGAATGAAAGTCCAGATCAGAAATCCAAAATTCCGGTCTAGGGTGTGAATTTGGTCCCACGAAGAAATTCCAAAGTTTGAATGGAGAAGTTCAGAAACAATTCACAGTTCGATAAATTTGATGAAGTCTTCCTTGCGATGCTTCTTGATGAACGTCTCAAACTTGCCGCCTTCCAATTTTCCCAGTCTCCCCTAAACAGTCTTACACATGTTGACTTTCAGTATAACTGGTAATTCGAATGAATCGTAGAGATTGACGAAACAAAATCACAGCTTCTGTAGATCTAGCTCTAGTCACAAATTCAAGTTGAATAAACACTCAGCAAACGTTTAAAATTTCTCGAACAAAGACTATTTCTTGAATCAAATATAAACTAATGACTGACTCTTATCTCTTCCCTCGCGTCGCTGTCTGTTTATATATTAGTAGGCCTCTTCTCGAACAATCGCGTAACTTCCACAGAACTCCAGAGCAATCCGCGCATGTCCGTTCTTGCACGAGACTCAACGTCTAGACACTAGACCGCCATACATTTCATTTACATAAATTTATAAACATATGATTGATCTACCTAATTCTAGAAAATTCTAAATGTTATTTTAAATGAATAACAACATATTTTATTGGTTTAAAATTTGAAACAGTAATATAAATATGGAAATATAAATAATAGATATGGAAATTTAAACACAACACGACATGTTGTCGTTTACAAAATATTTACATGACATTTTCATAACATTGGTAAAAAGAGTAGCCCAAGAGTTTGCGGTAGGTAGTGATGACTAGCCTTCCCTCTAGTCTTTCACTGCTAAATTAGGAACGGCTAGCACAGATAGCCCTCGAGTAGCTTTGTCCGAAATTCAAAACAAACAATATAAATATTACCTAGTTATAAAAATATTATGTAATTATGGTTGGTGATGATCAAAGAGGTAGTTTCTATGATCTGAGTTTTGGATGTTTTAAAATTTTTAATTTTTACTTGTTTCGAAAAATATTTGAGTGAATCTGTACAGGGACTACCGGAAAATTACCATCCCTAACACTGAACCTATAGGTAAGATGGAAAGTAGCTAGTCTAAACCTGAGTTCTCAGCTTTTAAGATGTTTTTTTAATTAAGCACAAAGCCACACAATGGACTATCTGTGATCTACCAACCACGGGTATTGAAACCCGGTTTTTAGCGTTGTAAGTCCGCAGACATATCGCTGAGCCACTGGTGTACAGCTTTTAAGATATTACTGTCTGACAGTACAGGGGGTTTGATTGTTACTTTTACAGCACATCTACGATTTCAAAGTGCAGAGATTTGCAACCTAAAAAACACGTGGTTCACAAGTTGAGCGTGCTAATCACAAGGCAGCGTCCGTCCCGTTTTATTATCTATCTAATAATAATAATGTTTCGTTCTAGTGTAAACACTAATTACGATAAAGGTGGTTTTAAATTCTACTTAAATCACATTTATTACCGGAAAAAATTATCGGATAAATTTAACACACAACATTTTATTAGTTGTTAAGTGTAAAGCTACACAGTAGGCTATTTTCGCTGTGTTAACTGCAGGTATCTTGTCAAAAGTAGAAAATAATATATTAAAAATAAATAACGCAACCTTACAAAGAAGCAGTGTGGTTTTATGGTAGAACACTACACACACACACACATACTGGTTTTTATAACTAAACGTTCACATTAAAACAAGCGGAAATACCTAACATAAAATCACAGTTTGAAATTTGCTTACCTGTTACTTCTTGTTTCTGATATCGTAAATAACAGTCTACATCCGACAGCAACTCCCCCTGCACATTATGTGTAGAATTACTGTGTGCCATTTCCAGTTATATGCCATTTGAAATACAGTCAAAACGGTGTCATTTTTGTTAATTTCGAGGAGTAATTTTTAATTGGAAAGTCTTCATGTAAAGTGTTTATTAAAACTAAATTCTTAGATTATAATAAATAGGAAAAGATGGAAATTGGTAATAACTACATACGGTATCCAAAGTCGCATAATATTTCTTAATTGTACTTTGAAGGCTTTAGTATACCGATGTAAACCTAAAACTTTTGAAACAGACAACACAACTTAAATATAATTCAACAATTCTGTCTCCAACCCCCGTTCTTGTCGCTACAACAATGCTCATAGCTCACGGAAACTGAGCACATTTAACACACTTGTGCATCTGTAACAAGAGTAGTTTACGTCATAAGTCAACTGTCGAATCAGTAACAGCCACAAAGGATTATAAATACTCGTCGAAATTGGACAAATCGTACGATTATCAGTGGGATCGGGTTACCTATTCCCTGCATTAATAAATTAGAGGAAAGGGGACACTTAGAAAGATAACATAGCTATTCTCATACTAGGGGAAACTCCAAATTTTTTTTATACATTTTGCCTTACAACATTTAGAAATTAAAATCTATATATATTATTAAGATTTGCTTCATCAGCTGCATAGTTACGCCAGACTTATTTGTACGCGATGATAACAAAGTAAATTAATTAGATTTGGAATGTGACTCGCTAAAACCTTGTGACATGCGCAGAAAAAGATGCTATTGGCAAGAGAGTTGAGGATTGTCGTGTGCATCGTTGACTATTTTATTGTTAAGGGAAAATATATTATTCCTTTTTTTTGATACGTAAAAAGTGAGTTTCAAATGAAGCCATATTTTGTAAGAGATTGTTTCGTTCTTAGCCTACTTTCAAAAATTTAATTGTTTTCTCTCGTGTTTCATTACCGATAATGAAAGGTCAAAATTAATGAGCCTTTGAAATATTCGGATTAAATTAAGAGACAAATTAATTAACGTATATTTCGGAGTAAATAGTTCTATTTTTCTAAACTCTTGTAGTGGTATGAATCAAAATTTGATTGAACTTACGAATAAACACCTCTATGACGTTTTCAATAGATTGTTTTCACGCTTTCCATAACAGAATAAACCTAAATAGCTCTTTGTTCTTAAGAATTCACGGAAGAGATACAACTCATGATTGTAAAACATCACGGAGAAGAAATAACCAATGTTCTTATGAAGTCACGAAAGGGAAGTAAATAATGTTCTTGTGTTGTCACGGAAAGGAAATAAACAATGTTCTTATAAAGTCACGGAAAAGAAATAACTAATGTTCTTATGAAGTCACGGAAGGAAAATAACTAATGTTCTTATGAAGTCACGAATGGGAAGTAAATAATGTTCTTGTGTTGTCACGGAAGGGAAGTAAATAATGTTTTTATAAAGTCACAGAAAGGAAATAACTAATGTTCTTTTGAAGTCACGGAAAGGAAAATAACTAATTTTTCTTATGAAGTCACGGAAGAAAAGTAACTAATCTTCTTATAAAGTCACGAAAGGAAAATAACTAATGCTCTTATGTTGTCACGGAAGAGAAATAACTACTGTTCTTGCATTGTCACTGAAGGGAAGTAAATTATGATAAATTGTTTTTCGTACAAACAAAATATCTGAAAAGAGTAAATAAAAAATATTAAATATCACAAAATAAAGAAAATGTTAACGTAAGTGTGATTATTAAATTTGAGTGAAATGAAAACTAAAATGTTGACCTTTATTCAGTTTCAATACCTGCAATGGCAAAACATAGATAGCTTTTTGTGCAGCTTGGACCTTCACAAAAAACAACAAATGATAGCTTTATTTGTAATGGTTCATCTAAATCTAGCTCGTGTTTACACTGATATCCATGAGAAAAGCCAGACAAAATAAAAGTAGATAAATAGTGTAAGTATTAGTGTTTGGTTGTTGTTAAGTGCAAAGTTACATAACGAACCATCTGAGCTATTCCCACCGCGGGAGTCCCGACATAATTAATATTGTTATAAGCCCTCTATCTTATTGTTGAGCCAAGCGAGGGGGATAAACAATCATGTGTGAAAATCTCTTTATACAACAAAAACAAATGTAGAAATACACAGTATTAGGCTGTGCTTATTTTTGTTTTGCACTAGCGTCATTCCTTCAAGTGATACTTATACAGAGTGTACGAAACATGTAAATATAAAAACATATGAATTTGTAATAAATGGAAAGTAAACGCAGATTTAAATAAAATTTCACAATATTGTATTAAATAATTCTGATTCGGCCCGGCATGGCCAAGCGTGTTAAGGCGTGCGACTCCCAATCTGAGGGTCGCGGGTTCGCTTCACCGTCGCGCCAAACATGCTCGCCCTTCCAGCCGTGGAGGCGTTATAATGTTATGGTCAATCCCATTATTCGTTGGTAAAAGAGTAGCCCAAGAGTTGGCGGTGGGTGGTGATGACTAGCTGCCTTCCCTCTAGTCTTACACTGCTAAATTAGGGACGGCTAGCACAGATAGCCTTCATGTAGCTTTGGGCAAAATCCAAAACACAAAGACAAACAACCTATTATAACACGTCCCTAACGGGCAACAAAGGTATTATCTTTATGGTTAAAACATCCGAAAAGCAGCATCTTGCTTACTTATTTATGTTACATTTCTGATGCTAGATCAAGCCTGAGGTTAAAAAACGAAAAGAATCTAACCGTTTTCAGTCAATTGCACTTTATGTATTATTTACCAAATCAGACACTGTTAAATTGTGATCATAATAATATGTTCAGATGGATAATATTTCAAAAGTTAGTTAACTAAAGATATGATATTAATTGCAATGTTATGAATATGTGTAACTAGTAAACATTAACTGCAGTTTCCCCCCCACCTCTAAACATTTACTGGCCTACTGACAAGGTTGCTTGATTTGCAATCTGGAAATCACGAGTTTGAACTCTTGTTAGTGAAAATGCTGAATCTTTACCCATGGAAACTTCATAATGTGACTATTAATTTCAGTTAAGAGTAGGTGAGTTTGGCTAGTTGACTACTGAATTAAGAACGGCTATCGCGAGATTTAAAAACATACATCAGATCATTGATACATTTATTGTTTTTATGAATTGCATTAAAATTTTCGCCTGAGAATATTACTGTTAATATATTGTTGCAGTTTTTAAATAATGATTTTATTAGCAACAGTACTATATGTTTATTTATTACTTTAATAGAAATGGTTCATTTCGTATTGTGAAAGCCGTTCCAATAAAACATTATTGATTTATGACTTATTCAATCAAGAATATCCCATAAAGCTTTACGAATAAACTTCAACAAATCCTTCCTTAAGAACTATGTTTTAATAACAACTGTGGTAAAACAATTTTTTTTCGCTTTTTAAGTTTTTAAACATCTGTAGAATCTCTTCTCTAATATATGTGGCTTAATTTTTTGAGACAAACTGGTTTGGTTTGTTTTGAGTTTCTTGCAAAGCTACATGAGGGCTATCTGCGCCAGCCTTCCCTAATTTAGCACTGTAACACTAGAGGGAAGGCAGCTAGTTATCACCACCCACCGCCAACTCTTGGGCTACTCTTTTACCAACGAATAATGTAATTGAGCGTAACATTATAACGCCCCCACGGCTGAAAGGGCGAGCATGTTTGGTGTGACGTGGATTCGAACCTGCAGCTTTCGGTTTACGAATCGAGTTTCTTAACCTTCTGACCATGCTTAGCCGCCAGTTAAGCAACCTTATCCCCCACACCAAAAGAGATAAGTTTCTTTACAAGCTTTTGCAAAATGTTTTCTGAAAATTCATAAACACCGAATCTACACCCTTATCTTCATATACATATCTAGTAACATTTTCATAGCATGTTAAAATATTTGTAAGGCAAAGTTTTTCTTAAGTGAAACTGTATTGGTTATCGGGTAAAATTCTAAATTTTTTTAATGACTTTGCAAAGTGTATTTTATCAGGTTTTCCAAAACTTTTCTCGCAACTGATGTAAAACTAATTGGCCTCTAGTTATTGGGATGACCTTTATTACCTCTCTTGAAAATAAATGATATCATCTAATTTTTAATATCTCGGTATTTGTCCACTAGAGTATTCTTTACGTTGTTTTTTAGTATATCGTAATGTAGTTCGAAAGGAAAAACATAACAGTCTGTTTTTATATTTTGATGGCTCGTCATGGCCAAGCGTGTTAGAGCGTGCGACTCGTAATCTGAGGGTCGCGGGTTCGCATTCCCGTTCACGCCAAACATGCTCGCCCTACCAGCTGTGAGAGCGTCATTATGTGACGGTCAATTCCACTATTCGTTGGTAAAAGAGTAGTTCAAGAGTTAGCGGTGGGTGGTGATGACTAGCTGCCTTCCCTCTAGTCTTACTCTGCTATATTAGGGACGGCTAGCACAGACAGCCCTCGAATAGCTTTGTGCGAAATTTAAAAACAAACAAACTTATTTTGATTCTTCATTGAATTTTCAAATTGAGATGCTTCAGAATGTAACGTTGAATTGTTTTCAAAGTTTGTCTATTTTTTTTCGGCTACACAGAGTATTGTTAACAAAATGACATATATTTCGTGGGGAAATAAATTTCTAAACAAACTAAAATGTACTTCTGTTCGTACAATGAGTTTAAACCAAGTTTGAAGTTTTGATACCAAAATCTATGTGTATAAAGTTTTGTTTATTTGGAATTAAGCACAAAACTAAACAAGGACTTATCTGTGTTCTGCCCATCACGGTATCGCACGCAGGTCTCTAGTTTTGTAAGTTCACAGATATATCACTGTGACACTTAGGGTCATAAACAATGGTTGTGGTACTGAATCACTTCGTTATTTTGTTGAAATGATCCTACATCGCAATGGTTTTTAATTTTAGTTCGGAGACAGAGATAAGTTTGTTAGACTTATGACAGAACTACCTTAACTAGAACTGAGAAATGCCTTAAATACTTTAGACACCAGGTATCATCTCATAATGTGGTTCGTCCCTGTTGTCTGTCATATAAAACAGTATATAATTTATGAAAGTGTTCCTTCTAGGATTAAGTTATAGTGAAAGTGTTCCTTCTAGGATTAAGTTATAGTGAAAGTGTTCCTTCTAGGATTAAGTTATAGTGAAAGTGTTCCTTCTAGGATTAAGTTATAGTGAAAGTGTTTCTTCTAGGATTAAGTTATAGTGAAAGTGTTCCTTCTAGGATTAAGTTATAGTGAAAGTGTTCCTTCTAGGATTAAGTTATAGTGAAAGTGTTCCTTCTAGGATTAAGTTATAGTTATTTAAATTAGAAATTAAATATGAAACAGAATTTAGGTGAAAATATTGTTTAGTATGAATAACATAAGTATTATAATTTAATATACGGAAATGTTGGGAAGTTTATAATGGTATAAACTTTTGTCATACTGCATGCGTGTGTGTTTGTCTTTTTCTTATAAGAAAGCCACATTGGGTGACTTCTGAGTCCAACGAGGGGAATCGAACTCCTGATTTTAACCTTGTAAATCCATAAACCTACAGCTGTACTAGCGAGAGACTTGTCTTGTTTTTGTACTATGGAAGAGAGGGAAGCAAACATATGTAATTACCCCTTGTAAAAAAACAACAAGAACAAATATCATAAGCTTATAAAGTTTTAGGCTGTGTTTATTTTGTACAAGTGTCATTCCTTGGGGCGACATATCTACTGAATTTGAACATGATCACACAATACTTGTAAATGTAAAAAAATATATGACTTTGTAAAAATATTTGAACTTACTAAAACATTTTAACCATAAAGTAATGACGAAAACCTTAAATCATTATATTATAGTCAATCCATAAACTATTCATGTAAATTAGCTTAGTTAATTTGGCCAAGTTTTAAGTATAATATTTATATCACTTTTATCTGGTTTTGTAGAACAATTTCTGTACGTCACTCAAGCTTATTCTTCATTTGTAAACTATTCTTTGTGTGTTTTATGTACTATAAACTATTCTTTGTGTGTTTTATGTACTATAAACTATTCTTTGTGTGTTTTATGTACTATAAACTATTCTTTGTGTGTTTTATGTACTATTATCAATTAGTTAAAATAATTTGATGTACTTATGCCTGAACATTCTTATTCATTATCAAAATACGAAGTGACATTTGAATCTATGAGATTTAAAAGGTTAACCTAAACATTTTTGTATTCTTTGAACACTCGTATTCCATTTTAACCTAAACATTTTTGTATACTTTGAACACTCGTATTCCATTTTAACCTAAACATTTTTGTATACTTTGAACACTCGTATTCCATTTTAACCTAAACATTTTTGTATACTTTGAACACTCGTATTTTATTTTAACCTAAATGCGTTCAATCTTAGGCTCTTTACCTTCGGAAAGACAATGAATTGTTGGAAAGAGTTTTAGAGGGGGTTATTATAATGATGCCAAAGTGTGGTTGTCATATAAGAGTAAGTAAGATCCTTAAAACTGTTTTCTCTTGAAAAAAAGAGTTCGAGGAAAACTTACTGAAATATTTAAGATCGTAAAGGAACTGATTATGTTGATGCATCTAACTTAAAAAGAGCATTTTAGAAGTAGAGATCATATATGTATAATTAAGCAAAGTAGGAGCCATTTTTGGGTAAGACAATTTTATTTTTCAAATAGGGAGGGTGACCTATGAAATAGATTGCATTTGTTGTTTTGGGCAATAAATGTAACAATACAATTTACAAATAATTTTAGTTGACTTAGAGGATGGGATAGCCTGATGAATCAGCAGGTTCCTTGTTGTCCATAAATATTACGTTATGTTATAACATTCTATTGTTGTTTTGTGCATTTTTTGTGATGCCTATTAAGAAGCCCTGACATGGTTTATGATAAACGCTCGTTCGAGTCATCGATCTTCCAGAGCTGTAAACACTTTGATAATCACCAATTGTCGCTATGCCAGACAAGGCCTAACTAGTATTCTAATTTATTTTATACTACGATATAATTTCCAAATTACAATAAAAATTGTCGCACTTTTTAAACCAAGTCACTACACATAATTTTTGGACATCACTTTTACTTCTTTATATTATAAAGCACCGAATAATTATAAAAACATCAAATTTGTATTACCTCTCGAGCACCACAATCTTCTAAAGCCTGCGTCCTTTTCTTGGTGTAAACGTTTTTCAGAATGATTTTCAATGTTTTTTTTATGTTTATATTCTGAATGACGAAATTAAATGTGGCAACCAGCCTAGAAACCCTCGTTAAGCGTGATAAAAAGGCTCGAGCCCTATCGGCTGTTTCTGTCTCAAGTATAAAGAATTTGTAGAGATAAAAGGTAACCGAGAGGCACGACTATTTTGTGCCTCTCACCGGAAGATGTCACCTCAATGAAAAATCTAGATTATAACTAGAAAAGTTTTGAATGTTTTGATACAAAAAAACGCAGTTAGCCATCAATATTACGACCAAGACAAGTAAACTTTAAGTACTAATATAAAAAAGAAACATTTTTTTGTTCAAAACCGTTGAGGAGACATTGCCTGTTCTAACGAGCCATCACTGTTGTAACACAAAAGTTACAAGTGCATACTTTTAAACCAGTCTTTAACTACAGTACAGATTTCATGTGAATATTACAAGTGCATACTTTTAAACCAGTCTTTAACTACAGTACAGATTCCATGTGAATATTCTGTGGACAGTCAAAACCACTTTAAACCCACTTTTATTTTACAAAAATGTTGAATATATTTTCATTTGTCTGTTTATTTGTTTTTGGAATTCTGCACAATGCTACTCGAGGGCTACCTGTGCTAGCCGTCCCTAATTTAGCAGTGTAAGACTAGAGGGAAGGCAGCTAGTCATCACCACCCACCGCCAACTCTTGGGCTACTCTTTTACCAAAGAAGAGTGGGATTGACCGTCACATTATAACGCCCCAAAGGCTGAAACAGCGAGCATGTTTGGCGCGACGGGAATGCGAACCCGTGGCCCTCAGATTACGATTCGCACTTCTTAACACTCTTGGTCGTGCCGGGCTTTTCATTTTACATAAAGCTTCTGATCAGACACGGTAATTTAGGGCAACTAATTGGAAAGAAAAATAATCTCCATGGATTTTAGCTCAACGAAGACCTAAACAGCGAACATAACATTTTTTTCTTGTTATTTTTGATATATTATTTAAATAGCACAAAGCTTATATTTATCTTCATATAAACCGGTAGAGTCTTTTCCACAACTTCATTTATTTTGCACAGAGCTTATATTTATCTTCATATAAACCGGTAGAGTCTTTTCCACAACTTTATTTATTTTGCACAGAGCTTATATTTATCTTCATATAAACCGGTAGAGTCTTTTCCACAACTTTATTTATTTTGCACAGAGCTTATATTTATCTTCATATAAACCGGTAGAGTCTTTTCCACAACTTTATTTATTTTGCACAGAGCTTATATTTATCTTCATATAAACTGGTAGAGTTTTTTCCACAACTTTATTTGTAGGGAGGAATTTAGTGACTGGCTTGTTGAAAATAAAAAAACTATCATAAATAGCTGTTATCTACACATACAGATTATTCAAAGTTACTTTTGTCGCACAAACAAATGATAGGCTCTTAACCCAATTATTCCTCGTTAAATACAACTCTAGAAATTTTACCTTAAAAAAAAGAAGAGATAAAATATGCTATAAAGTTAATTATTTATATTTAGTTTGAATTTCGCGCAAATCTACATGTGGGTTATCTGCGCCAGCCCTTTCTAATTTAGCAGTGTAAGACTAGAGGGAAGGCAGCTAGTCTTTACTACCCACCGTAAGCTCTTGGACTATTCTTTTACTAACGAATAGTGGGTTAACCGTAACGTTATAGCGATCTCAGGACTGAAAGGGCAAGCGTGTTTGGTGTGACGGGGATTCGAACCCCCGACCATCAGATTTCGAGTATAATTGCAATTCTATATTCAACGAGAAGCAAAAATATCTTGTTAAGTAAATATAATTAATCGTTATATCTGATTAAATACGTTATCAAAAATATGGAAATAAGCTAATGAGTGTCGATATAAAATGACATATCTGTAAAATAAATGTACACAAGTGTGGTTATCCTGACACAAGTTTGCTGGTTCACCAGTTTTTCAGAATAACTGATGAAGTTGACTAAGGTTAAAAATTGGTATTCAAACAAATAAATATCATTATTTTATTCATTTTTCCTTTAATTCTGATTTGCAAACGACTTAAGTAAAACTAAAACGATTCACCGAGTTAATGTAGATCACACTATAAGAGTAGTTGTTTGAAGAGGTTACTCATATGAACAGCTTTCTAACCATACATATGCCTACAGCCTGTCATGGCCAGGTGGGTTAAGGCGTTTGACTCGTAACCTGAGGATCACGGGTTCGAATCCTTGTCGCACCAAACATGCTCGCCCTTTCAGCTGTGGAAGCGTTATAATGCAACGGTTAACCCCACTATTCGTTTGTAAAAGAGTATCACAAGAGTTGGCGGTGGGTGGTGATGACTAGCTGCTTTCCCTCTGGTCTTACACTCTTCAATTAGGGATGGCTAACGCAGAAAGCACTCGTGTAGCTTTGTGCGAAATTCAAAAACAAACAAACTTATGTCTACCGAATTCCAGCCGATTTAATGATCCCTGGCACTGGGTAATGGTTCTAGCAGATAAAATATGGTTGACAGTTTCTTATATATTCTTCTTTGTTTTCACTTATACCTTCTTAAAAATAGCAACATTACTTCAGTTGGCTTGAAGAACTAAGAAACGTTAAGTATATTGACTGAACGAAATAGATGAGTAGAACAAATGGACGAAAGTAATGCCTTAATAATTCATCAGATTTCTGCTCTATGATTTCTATATTTTAGTGAGTTGGTTCTTCAGTTCATTATTCCTACCTCCATTACGCTAGAGTGACTGATTCGTGGTTAAAGAAAGTATCATTACAGTATTAAGTGAAAATGTACTCGGTGAGATGTAACATAGGACAAGTCGTTGTCAGTTTAAGAGCTATTATTACCCCCAGTGGCTCAGTAGTTAGTTTGCGGACTTATAACGCTAAAAACCGGGTTTCGATACCCGTGGTGGGCAGAGCACAGATAACCCATTGTGCAGCTTTCTGCTTAATTCAAAAACAACAATATAGGAGCTATTTTTAAGTTACGATAAGTTAATACTGTTCTACGAAACATATAATTTGTTAATTTGTTATTTGAATAACAAAACTGAACAAATAAGAAAAAAATCGATCTCTGATATTTGACCCCCCAGTGGCTCAGCGGTATGTCTTCGGACTTACACGCTAAAATCCGGGTTTCGATACCCGTGGTGGGCAGAGCACAGATAGCCCATTGTGTAGCTTTGTGCTTAATTCAAAAAACAACAAACAAAAACAACAACTGAAATTTGAAATAATTGAAAAAGATCTTTTATCTTCTACAAACCAATAGTGATTTGCAGAATTCTTGCAAAGGAATAAAACTTTTCTTTTATATGCTGGTAGATATCTCAGTAATCAATAGATGTTATAACTTTGCACTATGCCATTTCAAACTTTCTAGACACTTCGATTAGCTCTTTTTAGCTCAAAGTAGTGTTTCAGATCATGTAAAATCACAGACGTCCGAACTGGGGGGAGGGTGTACTGACGATCGGAGGCACCTTATTTGCTATGCTACAGCGTATCCATTGAATCTAAAACTGAAACTTTCGAAGTATACACAAGTCTCTATTCCTCATTCAAAGGGACACATAACTACCGGGTCAAAATGGGGGAACTCGTGTCCCAGGGTTCTATGTTTATGGGTCAAACATTGTAGTGCTGAGTTCGATGTAAGATTCTACATATTGTGTTATAAAGTATTCGTGTTAAATATAAAAAAAATATTTTTATTTTTTGAGCCTTTTAGTAGCGCAGTGATATGTCTGTAGACTCAAATCGTTGGAAACCTCGTTTCGATACCTGTGATGGGCAGAGCCCATATAGCCCATCGTGTAGTTTTGTTCTTAATTTTAAACAAACAAAAATATCAGACCCGGCATGGCCAAGCGCGTAAGGCGTGCGACTCGTGATTCGAGGGTCGCGGGTTCGTGCCCGCGTCGCGCTAAACATGCTCGCCCTCCCAGCCGTGGGGGTGTATAATGTGACGGTCAATCCCACTATTCGTTGGTAAAAGAGTAGCCCAAGAGTTGACGGTGGGTGGTGATGACTAGCTGCCTTCCCTCTAGTTTTACACTGCTAAATTAGAGACGGCTAGCACAGATAGCCCTCGAGTAGCTTTGTGCGAAATTCCAAAACAAACAAACAAACAAAAATATTATTTCAAAGTATTTCACTGTAAGAAAAATGCCCTAATGTTCTAATATAACTTGGAGTAAAGGTGTTGACAAAAAGGCAAACATTTTTACAGAGAACATTGTTTAATTCTCGTGTGTAAAAGAGGAATAGTGGCCATTGCTTAATCCTTTTCTTAATATTCTTAAACTCAGTCTCCGAGTTTTAAGTTTATCGAACGAAGCAACAAATTCACTTTCTTTCTAAGGTTTATTTGGTTTGTTTTTGAACTTCACGCAAACCTAGACGAGAGCTATCTGCTCTAGCCATCTCTAATTTAGCAGTGTAAGATTAGAGGGAAGGCAGTTAGTCATGACCACTCACCACCAACTCTTGGGCTACTTTTTTACTAACAAATAGTGAGATTGACCGCACGTTATAACCCCCTTACGGCTGATAGGGCGAGCATGTTTGAAAAAAAAATTACGAAAACGACCAATCCTAGTTTACTGAAGTCGACTTTGTTCCATGTTTTCCTATTGTTACGTGTATATGTACCAGACACGTGAATCGAAGACAATTAAACCATTGTGAAATTCCTTCCAGCTATGAATCATGAAACTGATTAAAGATTTGAAAGTTGGCGAACAAACCAGGAATTAACTGTGATGATCTATAACGTTTTTAAACCTGACATAAAGCAAGATTTGAAACTTGACAAACAACAAAAAGTTAAATCGTAACAAAAGTCCACATTTAAAAACTTGACATGTGGTACACCAAGCATATTTTACTGGTAATCCTATAGTTAAAGTTAGCGATGAATGCAAGTACAAAAAATTTACCTACAAGCCAGATGTGTAATTTTAAATATATGAGGCTCGTAAATGTTTCAGAAGCCTTGCATGTAACGAAAAAATAATAACTTTTATACTTCTGAAAGGTTTACTGAGTTAAATTTGGAAATATGAGACTAAAAAGGAACATTATCAATTGCTACGAAACGAGTAACAATTGGCAAAACGTCCATGCATTTCTAAGGATTATTGAATGAATCTTAAAAATAAGGGCTAGAAAAGAAAGTTACGAACTTTCCTCTTGAAAACTGGCCATTTTACACAACTAAATAAAATCGACATTTATGGTTTTATGGCACAAAGCACCAGGGCTGTGTGCGTTTGTTTGTTTTGAATTTCCGAGCATAGCTATACGACGGCTATCTTGGGCTACTTCTTTTGCCAACGAATAGTGGGATTGACCGTCACTTTATAACATCCCATGAATGAAAAGGGAGAGTATTTTTAGTGTGACAGGGATTCGAACCCGTCACCCGATGTTACGAGTGAATCACAAGCCGTCTGCGTTATAACAATTTGCGTTAGTTTGAAATTCACACAAACTTCCAAAAGGCGGATATGTTCGGAAGGACGGGGACTCAAATCCACGTCCCGCAAAATGCGAGTTAAGCATACTAGCCACTTTATCATGAATACAGTTTGTAAGCCATCTACATAGTACATAAATGGTTGAAGAAAAAAAAAGAGTATAATATGAAATAAGTATAGATATACTGTCATAGACGCGTGTCTTAATACTTCGTTCGTAGACTTGTCGAACAATATAAAATATAGCAATAAAAATTGTCATTGTATTTTACCAGTTAAGAATCGTAAGAAAAAGAAACACTTCCCCCTCGCTTATGCGCGAAATTCGATAACGTGTTACACAATCAATACAATTTTGCAGAATTGCTTTTACCGTTTTCGGATGTGTGTATTTATTTTTAAGCCATGTTCCTTGTAATATACAGCGGTAAGAGGTTTAAATAGTGTTTCAGATTATATAGTAATAGCATAAGATTATTGTACATCTTAATATTTAATTCACCATTTACAGATACGTTTTCATTTATTTTCAAACTTAAAAATTCTTTTTAAACAGGTTCGGTTATTTGCTGTTGAAGTTTTTGAAGCAATGATAATAAAAGTGTTCACGTAATGCGCTTCGAAGAAGAAACAGTAATCATCGGGTAAACTCCATGTGTTTTTTTTTTTTGGAAATTCATATGATCTCTGGAAACCGGATAAAAGTATAGAAATCTTATGATTCAATTAAGGAATCCATTTGTTATCTAATCACCTCAAGAATTGACAGCTATATAAAATATATACAAAGCTGGCCCAAATCTTAAGGCCAATGAACACAAAGAAAAAAAATGCATTTTGCGTTGTTAGACTCAACCACTTATTTGAGTAGAGCTTCGAAAGATGAAAATAAGAAAAGGAAAAATAAAAACTTTTTTAGCATTTGATAGGGAAAATCTAAACACTATGAAATTAGTCTAGATACCAGCTGGTCAAAAGTTTAAGACCATACCAAAAATAAGTCCTAAGTAGGGTAGGAAATGCCCAACAAGAGGTTTCATTAGTGACTTGCATGGCCTTCATTGCGAATAATTGCAAACATTTGCTTTGGCAGGGTTAATATAAATGTTGGCAGAAGGCTAGCTCCAAGTGGTGAAGATGGCTTCACGAAGATCATGCACTGTTTGGAATTGACGTCCATTTCTACAGAATTTCTTTGCCATTCACCCCCAAACATTTTCAGTGCGGTTCAGTTCGGGCGAATCACGTTATTCGCCATGAAAATGTCCTTTGTCTTGCAGGCAATGTGAATTTCAACGTTGTCCTACTGAAAAATCTAATCATTTCCACACAAGCGAGGGTCTTCAGTCACAAAGGACAAAACGGATGCTCTCTCCAAAATACCAGTGTATCCATCTGCTGTTTGACGCCGCTGTATAACCTGAAGCTCCACTGTTCTATGAAAGAAGAAAGTACCTCAGATCATGATGGAACCTCCTCCACTGTGTCGTGTAGAAAATGTCTCTGGTAGGATATCCTTATCATGGCAGTAACGTTGGAAGCCATCTGAATCATCCAGGTTAAATTATTTCTCATCAGAAAACAAAACCTTCTTCCACTTTTTTACATCCCATGTTTGGTGATTCTCAGCAAGGTTTAACCGAGCTGTTTCATGGTGTGGAAGGAGGCGTGGTCATTAAAGACGTTTACGGTTTTTAAAGCCTTTCTCTCGTAGATGCTGTCTTATTGTTCTTGAGCTGCATTCTGCGTCCGTAGAGGCCTTAATCTGGTTTGACAATCGGCTTGTGTCTTGCCGGAGAACCCGTCGAATTGTTCTGCTCAACGCCGGCGAAATTTTCTTGGGCCGACCACTTGAAATTCTCGTTCCATGTCCCTCAGAGTCTTTTAAGAAATTTGCAACAGCAGTTTTACTACATCCAACCTCATCAGCAATGACACGTTGTGAGAAACCTTGCTTTTGCAGCTAGACAATTCTTCCACGTTCAAATTTTGTCAACTTTTTAGCCTTTGCCATGTTTTTTCCCAATGTAATAAAGAGATGTTGACAACGTTAATACTTGAACACAAATGACTAAATTTCGTTACGTGTTTACCGATTAACGCTTCGTTTAAGTATAGTCTTAAACTTTTGACCAGCTTGATTTTAGACTAATTTCATAGTGTTCACATTTTTCCCTGTAAAATGCTAAACAAGTTTTTTATTTTTATTTTTCATTTTCTTATTGTCATCCTTCGAAACTCTACTCAAATAAGTGGTTGAGTCTAACAACACAAAGTGAATATTTTTCTTTATGTTTATTGGCCTTAAGATTTTGGCCAGCAGTGTAATACTTAAGGCTTGCGTTCATAATTGTACACTACAACACGGAGACTGTTTGCGACTTCTAGGATGTCCATGGGATTACTAGAGTATTGTCTTATTTGTTTGGGTTATCGGGTAAGCAGGTTTGCCATATCCAATATCTTTATCTTGTGGAAAATATCCTTAACATACCTTTACCTAAGTTAGAAGAGAAATGCATTCATGCAATAGTTTCCCCAGTGTTCCAAACTATAACTCCCTATCTGGTGTAGTTTTGATTTGATTCAGTATTTTACTAACAGTCTGTACATTTGTATATATGCTTAAAAGAAATTCAACATAATTGGTGATACAAATTTAGAAAATTTAAATTTTAATCATTACGAAAGTTCGAGAGAACTTTTACTCGTAATAGGATTTAAATATTACACACAAACAATTTCAGTTATATTACGCTGATCTAGCAAAGACTACGTTTCTATGGTAACATAATTGTTAATATATAGCGTCGTCTCCACGCTGATATTAAGTGAGGCGTTACACTTCACGTTCCACGTTACAAACAACAGCGAAGTTGTCAATTATTCACGGATATGTGACACTGTTGTTTCAACAAATATTTTAATGCTGTATAATTGGAAACTCTACTGTAGTCATAGTTACAAAATTTATTTACACATGTGTGCAACAGGAAGGGAGTGTATCTGTGTGTGTGTGAATTAAATACTTGATATTAAACCACAGAACAAAATTACTTTTGAAAAGGCTTAGATGCACCGTTATGCATTTTTGTATTAGTAAGTGAAATTATAATCCAACGTAACTTGAATATGCTAATGATGGATTCAGTTTCCCGTGTTGTCATAGCACTGAAGGCTCCTCTAAATTCTATATTAAACATATATTAACCGAAAAAGAAACTTATATCAGGTTTTAGAGTTCGCTAACTATTAACACAAAAGGATAGGCTATTGCACCTCCAGTCACAAGGCGAAACACAAAAACTGAAAGACTTAAAGACAATTAACACCGAAATAAAATTACGCTGTCATACACTCGGTAAGCATCGTAGCCATCTGTCACTTCGTGAGAAGACAAACCACCTGAGCCAAATGTTTGTAAATAGTTTTAACTCATAGCCTGACAAAAGAATACGTAATTTTTCTGGACAGTGAAAACAAATGATTTGTTTGTTTGTTTGGAATTAAACGCGAAGCTACACAATGGGTTCTCTGAGATATCGAAACCAGGTTTCTAGCGTTGTAAGTCCGCAGACATACCGTTGTGCCACTGGAGGGTGAAAACAAGCGCTGTTTTTACTTTATAAAGTTTTATTATTTTTCCAGTTTTACAAAGTATGTGAAGGAAAACCATATAAACTTCTAATTTTCTTCAATCGTCCGTCGTATCATGATTTAGTCAACGATTACAAGTAAGTTAGGCCCGTTAATAACTGGAAATTCGAGAATTTAACGTCAAGTAACAAGTGTGACGATTAAAAAAAATAAACACAAAGATTGTTGAGGTGGCAAAACCTTGTTGAAGTAATGAAACTACTTGATAACAAGACAAGCACAGCGAGGCTCACAAATGAATAACATGAAAAATTGTATTACTGCTGTCTCTGTTTCAAACACAGATAATACGTGATACATAAAACCATACTTTCAAACAGAGGTAATACGTGAAACATAAAACCACACTTTCAAACACAGTTAATACGTGATACGTAAAACCACACTTTCAAACATAGTTAATACGTGATACATAAAACCACACTTTAAACACAGTTAATACGTGATACGTAAAACCACACTTTCAAACATAATACGTGATACATAAAACCACACTTTCAAACAGAGGTAGTACGTAAAACATAAAACCACACTTTCAAAAACAGGTAATACGTGATACGTAAAACCACACTTTCAAACATAGATAATACGTGATACGTAAAACCACACTTTCAAACATAATACGTGATACATAAAACCAAACTTTCAAACACAGGTAATACGTGATACATAAAACCACACTTTCAAACACAGTTAATACGCGATACGTAAAAACCACACTTTCAAACATAGTTAATACGTGATACATAAAACCACACTTTAAACACAGTTAATACGTGATACGAAAAAACCACACTTTCAAACACGGTTAATACGTGATACATAAAATCACACTTTCAAACGTAGTTAATATGTGATACATAAAACCACACTTTAAACACAGTTAATACGTGATACGTAAAACCACACTTTCAAACACAGGTAATACTTTATCTGAATGCAACTTCTAAACTGGTTGTTAAAGTTGACATATTTGAATGACGATTGGTTGCCATTTTCACTGTAACTTAACTAGAAACGTACAAATTTCAACATAAACAATTACCATAGTTATTTGAATGACAGCAAAAACAACAAAGTGCTACGCGTATATATATATATATATATATAACCTTTATGAAACGCTTAAGCACAGAGAACAATGGATGACTTTCGAGATAACACTATTTCCAGGTTCAAGGATAAGAGCAGGTTTTACTTTCAAAGAAGATGAACCAGAAATGGTATTCTTGCGCAGATCTAGTTTTTAAAACTCTCTTGATATCTTTTAGTGGATATTCCATGGTAATCATATCCGTATTGACTGAGCATATTGCACTTTAAAATCCTTTGAACTTTACAGTTACGTGCTAGAGGAGTCATCGAATCTTCTTCTTTGTTTCCTCAATACCTCATCTTCACTTTAAAACGGGAAATGTCACGTAAAAAGCAATCGACATTTGTCTAGAAAATGGAAAATATTGATAAAAGAAACGGCAAAAAATACCGAATAATTTCCAAATGCAAAACGATTTTGACGTTTTGTCTTTACAGAAACGGACACCAAATCTGTAACTATCATTTCAATATATTATTATTAAGTTTTAAAATTACCTGGAAGTTATATACTTTGGAAATTATTACCTATGTACTCTGGTTAAGTCACAAATTTAGGAAATAAAGCAAAAAAAAAATTAACTAATTCGACCTACGTTTACCATGAAACATTTTTATAAAGAAATTAATTTAACGTTAACAGCTTTATACAGTATTACCATACCAAACAAAATGACTGTACATCGTTTCATGACACATTAAAACAAGCACGACTTGTAACATAGCAAACATACGTTTGTTTGTTTTTGGAAATTCGCACAAAGCTACTCGAGGGCTATCTGTGCTAGCCGTCCCTAATTTAGCAGTGTAAGACTAGAGGGAAGGCAGCTAGTCATCACCACCCACCGCCAACTCTTGGGCTACTCTTTTGCCAACGAGTAGTGGGATTGACCGTAACATTATACACCCCCACGGCTGGGAGGGCGAGCATGTTTAGCGCGACGCGGGCGCGAACCCGCGACCCTCGGATTACGAGTGCACGCCTTAACGCGCTCGGCCATGCCAGGCCACAAACATACGTTACAACTTCATCAGAGCCTAAATTTTGACGAGCATAGGAATGAACTGATGGTATTATTAATACTTACAGGAGGTTAATTACGTTATGCTAAAGTTCATGGGTTGCGCATGCGTTTAAAAACTATTGCACGCAAAATATAAAATTGTTTTACAAGCTAACTCTTTACCGACTAACACTGATGTCGGTTGTAATTTTGTTTAAATTGGTGGGGAATCGTATAAAAGCAGCGTAACAGTTAACGATGCTGAGAAGTATAAATCCCAGTATTCGCATATTGTTACCAACATATCACTTGGTTACAAACATATGGTTCGTAGCCGAGAGTACATTATACGAGTAACGATCAAACCTCACTATTTATTTACAATAACCCAGAGGTTGTGATTGATTCCTCTGATTAGACGGTTCTGCAGTTGTTTTTCTGTCTAGAAATGTTTACACGTTCTACAGTAAATCCTGAACGGCGTACCCGAAAATGATATCAATTTTTTTCCCCAATCGCGTACATATTGTCCATAAAATGTCACATGTACTTTTACATAAATGAATCATCTTCTTTAAATTCGAAACACATTTTGTATACTGAACAAGATGACAACAAGACTGGCTATAGATTTCTTAAGACCAATCGCGACGTGAGAGTCACATCATTCGCTCTAGAAACCAAACATAACAACAAGAGACTGTTCAAAATTTGATCTAAATAAGAGTTTTTGTTAATTCTCGATTTGTAAAAAAACATCCTAAAGTGGTAGAAAACACGAGTATTCTTTTTGAAATTTGCTTAGCTGAATTATGAAAAATCCGCTATTGAAACTAAAACCACTTTTATAAAGTTTAAATCCGTAGGCCTGTGTATTTAATGTCTCATAATCGAGATATTGATTACAAATTTAGATGGCCAGACACGGCCAGGTGATGAAGGCGCTCGACTCGTAATCTGAGGTTGCAGTTTCGAATCCCCGTCACACTAAATATGCTCGCCGCTTCACCCGTGGGAGAGTTATATCACTGTCAATCCCACTATTCGTTGATAAGAGAGTAACCCAAGAGTTGGCGATGGGTGGTGATGACTAGCTGCATTCTCTTTATTTTGATTCTGTTAAGTTAGATACGGCTAGAGCAGATAGCCTTCGTGTAGCTTTACAAGAAATTCAAAAACAAACAAATAAATCCACCCGTCCTATCTGAAACAATAATCATTCAACATTTTCAGATAATAAGAATAAGAATAAGTTTTTCTCTCAGTCAGAAGAAATTTTGCTAAATAATTTCATCTAATACACTTTCTCAGAAAAAGCCATGGCCGAGCGCGTTAAGGCGTGCACTCGTAATCCGAGGGTCGCGGGTTCGCGCCCGCGTCGCGCTAAATATGCTTGCCCTCCCAGCCGTGGGGGTGTATAATGTGACGGTCAATCCCACTATTCGTTGGTAAAAGAGTAGCCCAAGAGTTGGCGGTGGGTGGTGATGACTAGCTGCCTTCCCTCTAGTCTTACACTGCTAAATTAGGGACGGCTAGCACAGATAGCCCTCGAGTAGCTTTGTGCGAAATTAAAAAACAAACAAACTCAGAAAAAACAAATTAGTCAACCATTTCTTTCACGTTGACAATTTTAATTAATTAATATAAAACCTATTAAACACTTTTAAATTATTCACGTTAGGATACCAACATGAAATTTGCAAAATACATTGTGGAATACTGTTATAAATGTCTCTAATATGTAATAACTTTTAACATTTATACATTGAAATTCACTGACTGTATAAGTCAATGTAAAGCAGAATAAAAATCTTAGGATCTGTGAAGGTCGCTCGTAAATATAATAATAATAAAAACAACCGGACAACAAGATTTGCACTTTGTTGTGATCAATACTTTTCTTAATATTATCTATAAGTTTCCAATTTTGACAGTTGTTGTCATAAGCAGTCGTATTGTTTCATTGTACCAGCAGCTGTTTCTACTGAGCATTGCACTAAAATTCTGATATTGACTGCCAATATGTTGGCACGAGCGTTCTCACAGATGTTTGGTGCGTTACTGTTACGCCCTCTAATCGCGTGACTTTTATGATAGAAATACGTTGCTTATATCTCTGTATTTTTTTTTTACGTTTTTTTCACTCATTAGCGCAACTTTTACCTAAGAATGATTCAGTCAGATATTTTAAAATAAAGTGTTTATAAATATAGTTGTGAAAGACTATTGATATAGAGGGTTCAATAGAAGAAAACTTGTACTGCAAGCTGTTAACTGGTTAAAAGAGTTAAACACACTGTTTCATGAGATGAAACAAACAATGATTGTCTTATAGTAGACCAACCAATTTATATCAAAATAAATATTGTTTATTTTATTGTAAACAAATCAATTTATATTAAAATAGATATTGTTTATCTTATTATAGGCCAATCAATTTATATTAAAATAAATGTTGTTTTTATTTTATTGTAGACCAATCAATTTACATTAAAATAAATATTGTTTTTATCTTATTGTAGACCAGTCAATTTATATTAAAATAAATGTTGTTTTTATCTTATTGTAGACCAATCAGGTTATATTGAAACATTGTTTGTCATATTGTAAACCAATAAGAATCAGACTTCATAAACAGTAGTATGCTGGGTAAGCCAGCAGTTATGAAAAGGATGGGAGTTTTTGAAAACAAGTCGAATAGAAGCGGAAAAACTGCGTTTCAGTGGATAGAACTCAAAGCAAACAAGTTAGATAGAAGTGAAAAACTATATTATAATGGATAGAACTTATAGGAAACGAGCCAAATTGGAGAGAAAAAAAGAATATCCTATAATTAATATGATTTAAGGGTAAACAAGTCAAATGGGAAAGAAGATAATAAGTTGATGAGAAAGTACTAAAGAATGGCATTCTTTTACCAAAAATATAAACAAGACAGACTCTTCTTAATGGCTTATTGAATATCACGTGAACACAAAAGACCCAAGTTTGGTTCTTGATTGCCGGACAGTGGTGAGCTGTAGCTCAAGACATACACACGTTAATCAAGAATAATATATATATTTGTGTCGGAGAGGAGCTATTTATTTAATAGCTTTGAAAATGAAGAAGAGAGTTTGTCCCATTTAAAACTTTCAGGGAAAAGAAGTGGTCTTTTAAAGTGCTAATTTTTCTATTTAAGAAAGTTCATATTTACTAACATATAAAAAAGCCTGTCTCCAAAACAGTCAAATGTTTAAACATGCTAAACGAAAGAGATGCTCCACAATTCCACGTGGATGGAAGTCTGGCTTTTATAAGAGCTGACAAATGCTAAACAAAAGAGACACAAAAGGATACATTAATTTCCTAAAGGCAACCAGATGATAAAAGATAAGATGCTCCAAACCTTACAAATATGGAAATCTTACTTTTGCCACGGTTGCTAAGCTTTTAAAGATACGGTACGAAAGAGACACCTTAAACCTTACAAATATGAAAATATTACTTTTGTTAGGGTTGCTAAGTATTTAAAGATGTGATACGGAAGAGACGCTCCAAACCTTTGAAAAACAAAAATCTGACTTTTGTTACAGTGAAAATTATTTAAATATGTTAAATGAAGGAGTGTGTGTTTTCTTATACCAAAACCACATCAAGGTATCTGCTAAATTCACCGAGGAGAAAAATGAAAGAGACACTCCATAACATCACAACTATTAAATACTCTCTGGATAGCTGTATGTTTACCAAGAAAAAAAAACACACCAAAAAAACACGCCAACTCTTCTCTCATTACTAGAATGACATTTACAGTTTTTCTAATGTTAAGCAATATTAAAGATAGTGAAACGTTTTCGACATAGATAAACTTAATATAACATAATAAATTATTAAATTATTTGAAGTGAGTAAACATATGCAAGATTAATGACATTTTGTAGAAAATCATAAAACATAAGAATGTTATAAAACTCATTCGATGAATTCTTGTTGCACCAAATAATCGAGCACTCTCCCAATATTGAATATTATATTTTCACTTTCTGATTTTTGCATATTCAATATCTTTTGCTTTATTTGCCTATTCTCGTTAATTATCTACGTATTTCTTTTCTTAGGATTCTACTTTCTATTTCATCTGATTTTCTCTTATTCGTATCAAGTGCATCTCGTATTTTTCACTTTTTTATTTTCTCCTGAGCCGCTTATCTTCAGTAAAGTGAGTTCCTGTTTTCAGTGAATCTTCTTCAATATTCTGATACTCAGAATATTGGGTTTTGCATTGCCTGCTACATAATTTAAATATATGAAATGTATTATAGAAGATTCTATGAAACTTTCACTTCAGTAACAGACAATATCTGAAAGACAAACTGCACTGCGTAGTCTTTGTTTCTTCTTGAATTTCGCACAAAGCTACTCGAGGGCTATCTGTGCTAGCCGTCCCTAATTTAGCAGTGTAAGACTAGAGGGAAGGCAGCTAGTCATCACCGCCCACTCTTGGGCTACTCTTTTACCATAGAATAGTGGGATTGACCGTAACATTATAACGCCCCCACGGTTGGGAGGGCGAGCTTGTTTAGCGCGACTTGGGCGCGAACCCGCGACCCTCGGATTAGGAGTCGCACACTTTACGCGCTCGGCCATGCCAGGCCTACTGCGTAGTCAAAGTTGATGTTTTGTGAAAAGAACAGGGTATTAGAAATGCGGTTGATTTTAAGGTTGCACACGTGAATTGTGTGACTGAAAGTAATTTAGTGTTTAAAAGTTAGGAGAAATAATATGATTAGAATGACATTTTAACACGTGTTTTAGTAACTTTTCTAAGTAGGCCAGTGGTTAGAATTCTTGATTCACGATCTGACGGTCATTAGTTCGAATACGTTTAATCCAACAAACCTGTCATATCAGCCGCAGAGGCGTTAAAACGTCACAGTCATTTTCACTTTGCGGTGGTATAAAAGTACTCCAAGCTTTGGCGGTGGGTGTTGTTGACTCTCTGACTTCCCCTGTAGCCAGTCATTGCTACATCAGGTAAATTCAAACCATTTGTTTCGAAGTCTAGTTTATGCTTACTTTGAAAGAAATGTTTTCTCACATTATGTTATATTTACTTTACAAAAGTATGTTACTGAGCATACAATTTTTTGTATTGATAAAAATTGATCAGTCAGTAAAGAAACAAATTACTCGTCCTTACATTGTCTCCTCTGAGTTCTCGGAGTGTGAATCAAGGATCCATGGTTCAAGTTTCGTTTCCGTGAAAACGCGCTACTAAATCTGTGGCAAGAGATGTGTGAAAAAAGTGACAGTAAAAGTCTTCTGGTCAGTGAGACACGTATAGTCCGAAAAAGGATAAAATGAATGTAATTAGAGGTTATGACAGTCTTCAGTTTTTACATAGACGTTATAATAATTTTTTGAAGTAATTCATCGAACTAATACTAAAGCAAAATTGCGCTTCTATCTCAGAACTGTTGTTACGGGTATTACCATTTTTATTGTTAAGCAGAGAACAAGTGTTAACGAAGTCTTCATTAAAACGATTCGAGCGAAAGCTTTATTTCGGGTTTATTCGTAATTTTAATGATTATTGGGAAAGAAAACACTGTATTTAATAATAAACTGGCGATTAGTTATGAAAACACATAACATGGATAACTGTTGTTACTACACGTAAAATAATATTACGTAAAAACGTCGGAAACATGAAACAGCAATACATATTTAGTGTGTCAAAAGTTTAGGCACAAATTACAGCAATCTAGATAAATAAAGTTTATAATAAAGAACATTTGATATTTTGTTCTTTTTATGAATGTATCTCATGATTTATGAAGATCTGAATCTTGCAGTAAAAGTATCACATTGTTGAAGAAAACAGTTATGTTACCAACTTGACAGGTTATTCTATCATTCAAAGTTTATCCTAAAAGATATACATATTTATGTAATTGCGATTTAAGTTTAGCCCAAATGCGCTGTACTGTGATAATAAATCAGTAAAAGAAATATTTCCGTATTCGAAGTGATAGACTCTGATAAAGTAAAATTTGTCTGATGAGAACTGAGGTTGTTCGACGTGGGAGTTCACAGTTACTCGAGTTATAATTTATACTTTGATATGTTTCTTCTTAAACGTCACAAAGAATTAAATGAGCTGTGAAAGTGATAAATCTAATTAAATGCATAGAAACTGAAAAAAACTTAAATCTAACTAAATAACGTTTGCCAGAAACTGTATTTCAATATTTAGTTCTATTTCTATTGTTTTTTAATAAGCAAAGAGGAAACACGAAAATTGAAGTTAGGTTACAAGAACAAGACCTATATTATGTTGAATAATAAAAATAATGACAAACTTGTCTCATAGATGGCAGTACTGCGATAAAGCAGCAAATTATAGACAGGTCAGTTACAATAGCAAAGACTTGTTTCGTGTAAACCTTGTTATGTAAATGTCGTGTAAATATTTTGTAAATGACAACATGTCGTGTTGTGTTTGAATTTTCATTTCTATTATTCATTTTTCCATATTTATATTATTGTTTCGAAGTTTAAACTAATATGTTGTTATTTATTTAGGGTAACATTTAGAATTTTCTTAAATTAAGTAAACCAATCATATATTTGTAAATGAAGTGCTGGTGACTTCGTGTCTAGCCGTGTAGTCTCGTACAAGAACGGACATGCGCGGATTGCTCTGGAGATCTGTAGAAAGTTCGCGTTTATTCGAGGGGTCTAGGCCTACAATATATAAACGGACGAAGATGCGAAACGGAAGGGAGATTCAGATATCAGTTTTTATTCGAAGAAAAGAGGGGAGTCAGACATTAGTTTTATTTCAAAAGAAGAGAGTCAGCTATTTGAGAAAGATTAAGTGTTTGCTGTGATTATTCAACTTGGATTTGTGACTGAAGTTAGATCTACGGAAGCTGTGATTTTATTTCGTCAATCTCTACGATTCATCTGAATTACTGCTTGTGCTGAGAGTCGGCGAATTTATTGAACTGTGAACTGTTTCTTAACTTCTTCGTGGGACCAAATTCACACCCTAGACTGAAATTTGAGACTTTCATTTTAGATCATTATATTAGATACAGGCCAGTACCATTTCGTATTGTGATTAATTTTGAAGTTTGAAACTAGTATTATTTTGTTTTGTAATTAATTTCGAATGTTGTAACTTAATATCTGTCACTGTTATTATATAATTTATGTTATATCTGTTATATTTGTTAATAGTTTAGTGTAATAAATTATACAAGCTGTTATCTGTGTTTTTCTGTTGCGTTGAGTCTACGAAAAACATAAAACATAAAAGATACGTAACAACTTGTTGATTATAAATATATTATAATATATATATATTAATATATATCATAATACCCGAGTTGCTCAGATGAAAATGGCTTTAAATATCCTGAATGGTTGTGATTAAATCAACCATATTACTCAGGTCATTTTGCAAAAAACGTCAATTATTTACCAACCTAAATAATTGCGTGTGATAAAAATTAAAAGTTGTTAAAACTATTTTAATCAAAACAAACGCAGACACATCGTTATGTGTTTTTAACGAGTTTTTAAGCTTCCAAAATAAAATTCCCTATTTTCGGTATGCTTATTTCTGCTGTCAGATCGAGTATGTGTAACGGATTTAACATTATATATTCATTTTGGTATCTATGCTTGTTTCAGTTTAATGTATATATTTAGAAATGCTTGTAACTCATGCTATTAAATGTGTATCAGGAAGATCCTGCCTATTCTCTAAATTTGTAGAAGATTCTTTAGTGTAAGAATCAACAATGAACGATTTGTGCATTTAAAAATATCAATGTTGTTGACTTCACTGAAATTTATAGAAAAGCTCTTCTCAAGCATGTCAAAAATAACCAACGAAAAGCTGGAAGACAGTTTTATATTGTTGGGTTACTACAGTTAGCATACTATAAACATTGGAAATGCAGATATTTCATCAGGTTCCTTTTAATTAGTCCATTTTATATTCTGGCTTGGTATGGCTAGGTAGCTAAGGCACTCGGCTCTTAATGTCAAAATCGTGGGTTCGAATCCTCCTCACACCAAACTTGCTTGCCCTGTCATCAAAAAGATATTATTACGTTTCCGTTAATCCTACTATTCATTGGGAAGAGTGTAGCTCCAGAGAGGTGATGACTAGCTGTTCTCTCTCTAGTATTTCACTGCTAAATTAGAGACGGATGGCGCGGATAGTCTTCGAGAATCCTTGCGAGAAACCCTAAATAAAACAAACCATTGTGTATTTCAATTGAATGTATTAAAAATGATAATTGAAACGGAGTGAAACGAGACATAAACCTAACTTTTTGTCTACAGTTAATTTTACAAAGTTTTAATATGAGATAAATATGTTGTACTCACCACTGGTGACGAAACTCGGGTTTTAGTGTTATCATTTTCAAAGTTTAAAGTAAATCTCTGATTTAACGAGTAATTTAATGTTCGCTTTTTTAAAACAAGAAAGTATAAATAAATTCAATATATCATAATTCGTATTAGCGGTCTGTTGTTGAAATTCAATAATACTCAATTATGATGAAAAATGAAAAAAATTGAGACAACCTGAACGTAAATAAAAAAAATATATATATGAAACACATAATAAAATACATCTTAGCTTAGACGATGATTAAATTTAGAACAATTTAAGTGAAGTTTGCTTTGATTTACTGGGTTCTGCAGTATTACAAATTTAATGCATTGTCAGGATTAATTCAAATGTTATTATAGTTAATGACTACATGTGCTTTTCAAGCTAAGCTGAAATAATAATTTGTGTTCGGAAATTTGGTTGACACCAAAGGATAGAATTCTCTAGTTCAAAGGGATGCATTTATTGATTAATCTGTCATTCTCCAGATACAACTCTCTGAATAAGGGTGGATTGACAGGGCAGGCAGAGGTCGCTTCAACCGTTTTTTTTAACACACGAGTTTGTGAGCTAGAGGCATAATTTTTAAATATATTATCGGGATAAGACTAACATTTGCGTTTAGGGAAAATAATGTAGAAACGACAGATGCTGTTTGTAACTAAGCACAAATCTATACAGCGTTTCTAGGGTTATAAGTCTGAAGACATTCCGCTGTGTCAGTAGAGGGTTAACAGATTAAGCCGAAAATAATGAGTCTTCAGAGCTTCTTTTGAAAGCTGCTGTTACCAGATAAAATTTCGTGTGCAAATGTGTTTGTATAGCGTTTCATTCTTTACACTGAGACTCACGAAACATCTGCATGCTGAACCTCCAAGACTTGGAATATTGTGCAAGTTTCTTGGCTTGGTATTTGTGTGCTGAATAAGATAGCTTTAAATATATAGCGACATCTGTTGGTTCTGACAGCTCTGTTTGTTTTAGAAGAAACTCATATTAAACTACCTGTTGTGCCTTTCACGAGTAATCAAACTCGGGACTGCAGTGTTGTAAGTCCAGAAACCCACAACTGATTCATACGAGTTTTTTTTTATTAGTATTATATTTTTGGTTTTCGCATGTTTGGTGCTTTAAAGATTAATTGTTTTGGTGTAATTTGAGATGAATATTTTATTGGTGACTCTTCATATAGCAAGAACATTATCTTTAGACAATTTCGAAGATGTTATTTTCTTATTCGCATGTGTACATGTAGCTGTTATGTGCAGAATGTAAGATCTGTGGTAGTTCTTTCATTATCATCTCCTGTCACACTTTAATCGCATGCTCACGTGCTGTATACATATTTTAGTTCAATTTCGTTGTTGTTCTCCAGTTCCCGTGATGGGAGTGGAGCAGTAAAGGGGTCGTCGAAGAAGAAAATGGATGATAGTCCTCTTCAAAACTAATTAAAATAATTTTTATATTTTATTTCGATAAATATACTTTTGAAAAGCTGCGAAACTCTCAAATATTTTCTTTTTCTTTCTACATCATTCATCGAGGTGACATCTGGTGGTGCGAAGTACATAACAGTTCTGTTTCTTAACTCATTTTTTACCTACACAATTTTTCTGTACTTATTAACTTATTCTGTGCAGTATTAACGAGCGTTTTTATCAAGTTTAACAAATATTTTGAAAATATTTAAAGAAGTGTGACGGCTCGGCATGGCCAAGCGCGTAAGGCGCGCAACTCGTAATCCGAGGGTCGCGTGTTTGAGCCCGCGTCGCGCCAAACATGCTCGCCCTCCCAGCCGTGGGGGCGTTATAATGTGACGATCAATCCCACTATTCGTTGGTAAAATAGTAGCCCAAGAGTTGGCGGTGGGTGGTGATGACTAGCTGCCTTCCCTCTAGTCTTACACTGCTAAATTAGAGACGGCTAACACAGATAGCCCTCGAGTATCTTTGTGCGAAATTTCAAAACAACAACAACAAAAAGTGTGACCGATCCATGATTAACCCCGAAGAATAATAAAACTGAAGAAACGAGACATAGAAATAGAATTGAATAATAATATTAAATAGCTTTGGAATAAACTTTGACATATGCTTCATATGAAAGAAGCATATTCTAAACCTTCATTCTTCCATTAGAAAACACTTCAGTTACATTAAACACAGAAGATACAAATTATGTTTGATTTTGAAATAATTATAATACTGATTTGTGTAAACCAGGACACGAATTTAATATTAATTTAAAATGATTAAGTAAAGCACTTTGTATATGGATGCTACGGTCACATGTTTTGATCTCTTCACAAAATGAACATTAACTAATCAACACGAAATAGATGAAAACCTTTTAACGCTAATATCCTCGTGCTTTCTCAGACAATTTTCAGACAAAACAATGATGTTAGTAATAATCTTCGAAACCAAATCTAACAATCACCTCTCAGTTAAGGAAATCCACACGCTGAGTTAAAGGGAACGATTGTTCTGAACCCCTAGTGACACAGCGATGTGTATTCAAACTTCTATTATTAAAATTAGGTTTCGATATCCTTGGTGGACAGAGCACTGATAGCCCATGCTGTGGCGTTGTGCTTAATTTCAAACCAAACGTGCTTCCGAACACACCCCCTGTTGGGAAGAACTTTCAACTCTCATATCGTGTTTTCTTCCTTTAAACAAAACTCCTGACACTTTAAATTTTCATTGTTCTTTTTATCTCCCCGGGTTAACCAATGTGGAGTCAGCGCGCATGCACAGAACTCACAATTCAGAAACAGGTGTACACGACAACGATAACCGTCATAAAATAACGTTCGTCCTTTAATATTCTTTTTTTTTCACAAACACTCCAACGTATTTTCAGCCTATTTTTAGTTCAAAAGGTAAATGTGAAGATTAAAGGTCTTTTGTACTTTTTTCAGCTGCGGCATAGGGGCTCATTAAACAAGCTGTGAGTTTATTTCGCTGTTGTTGTTTCTTTGTCAAGTGAAACAACGTTTAACTGACCGCTCTGCCATCTCTTGACAGGTTTGAGATGTAATTGCAATCTTTGACTCAGGAAATTAATCCATTTCAACTGATATATTTAACCACACCCGAGTCTTATTGATTACTTTGAGATAATTTAATAAGTAATAAAACCAAATCGTGAATACGATGAAGTAAAAACAGTAAATGGAGTGATGTCTGTTTAAACGTTCCATAACATTTCTGAAGATCCATTGTGATGAAATAATCAAATTTATGTTAATATATTAGTTAATAAAACTAAATAAAATAACCCTGGATATGTTAACATTTTTGAAATTAGTCGTGTAATAACGCGAGTAAGGGACTTTAAATCGTTATATTATTCGGTATTTTATTTAGAAGTAAGGGAGTAAACATGCTTCATCATTCAGCCGGTTCATTTGATTTTGACACGGCATGGCCAGTTGGTTAGGACACTGGACTCGTTGTCAGAGGGTCGTGGGCTCGAATTCCCGTCACATCAAACCTGCTTGTCCATTCAGTCGTGGAAAGTTATGATGTTTCGATCAATCGTTCTTTTTGCTGGTAACAAACAAGACCAAATGTTAGTGGTGGGTCGTGATGACTAGCTATCTTCTCTCTGGCCTTACAGTGGTAAATTATGGTCAGCTAGCGCAGATAGCCCTTATGTAGCTTTGCACGAAAATAGAAAACAAACGACTTCGAGAGAAAAATAGTTTCCTTACTTCCGGTAATATTACGTTCTTCCGCCTCTCGTCTTTATGGCTCAAGAACGCATCACCTGAAACATGTGCATCAAATTATTAGTACAATCAACAAGTACACTTACATTGAAAGGATCATTTGCACACAGTTTCATAGCTATGCTCGATACATCCCATTTTCTTCTGGACCTGTTATACATCTTGTAGTGAAAGTTAAAAGTCCTTCGTTACCATGGTGCGAGACAATCCAGTTTATGAACTTAAGGTAATTTTTGAAAGTTGTATTTATCTATATGAACAGTCACCTGTATTAAACCTTTATATGTGTTATAAAACATTGTAACCTGATCTACCCATTTTGTTTTATAACACTATATTAACTGACTATCCATTGTTCAGATAAATACTATTGTTTCAAACATCTTTCTCTTTCCCAACGTTTTTATTATTATTAGGAAAATATGTCTAATATTCTTGAACTAGATTTTTGTTAAATAATATTGGATAATTAGTAACGGTTAAGCATTGTTTAAGTATTAAGACACGTTAAATCATTAATGATTATTAGCGAAGATAATTCGTTTGAAACCAATATTGAGATTTTAAACATCACCGAAGTTTCCATGAACAATTTTATTCAGAACACAGTTTCAAGACTTATGTTAATAAAATGCCCATGTGTCATTATACTAAAACTTGGGTTTTACATCTTCATTACATTTTTGTGTTGCAAATATTTCGGATATTAAACAGAAACTCGTCGTGTAAAACTATCTCAAAGACCTTATTAAAAGAAAGATTTATGTGTAAAACATTTAATTTTTGCTATGCCCTAGCTTACACAGAAAGTGAAAAGTCCGGATATTTTCAGACTTCTCTCAGGAATTTACTTCATCCGGCATAACATTTCAAAAATGTTGTGCCGGATGTAGTAAATGTTTTTTTTTTAAACCTGCAAGGAGAAATTGCTTATTTATTTCAATTAATTAAATATTTTCTTTAATAAATAAAATACTGATAAGTCCGATAGGTTTATATATTCATTATCTCATACATTTGTTATTGAAAACCATCATTGAATATTAAAATCCATAATGTTGTAAAAACTTTTTTATGTCTAGTGGGAGGTGTTGGGATAAGGTACCTTTGTTTTTTAAATTACTATAAATGTTTTAGAATGATAGAAATTGGCCCACACTTTATCATATGGCCCAGCATGACAATCTGAGAGTCGCGGGTTCGAATCCCCATTACACCAAACATGCTCGCCCTTCTAGCCGTGGGGGCATTATAATGTGACGATCAATCCCACTATTTGTTGGTAAAAAAGTAGCCCAAGAGTTGGCGGTAAGTTGTGGTGAGTTGTGATGACTAGCTGCCTTCCCTCTAGTCTTGCACTGCTAAATTAAGGACGTCTAGTACAGTTAGCCTTCCAGTTGCTTTGCACACAATTCAAAACAAACTGCTATATAATATGTTAGTTACTATCCCAGACGGAATCTAATGTACATTTTTTCATAAACCAAAAAGTATCAGTAGGATAACACACAACGCTGTTTAAATCGATAAACTTGGGAACAGCATAAAACAAAGTTTATAACTTAGTTTAAGAAATACCGACTTGGCTATAAAATCTTTTATGTTTTGATCGTAAAGCTGGCAATTTTTAAATGAATAAAACATTTTTTTAGAGAAAAGGATACAGTTTTAAAGACCGTTATTGGGATAATATTATTCTAAGAATTGTACGTAGCAAAAAGTTGCACCAGTTTTTAATGCAACTGTCCCAGCCGTTGCCAAGATAGATCATAAATACTGGTTTGGTTTGTTTTGAATTTCGCGCAAAGATACACAACGGCTATCGGCGCTAGCCGTCCCGAATTTAGCAGTATAAGACTAGAGGGATGGTAACTAGTCATCACCTTCCACCACCATCTCTTGGGCTACTCTTTTACCAACGAATACTGGGATTAACCGTCACATTATAATGCCCCCCCGGTTGAAAGAGCAGGCATGTTTAGTGTGAGGGGGATTCGAATCCTCTACCCTCTAATTACGAGTCGACTGCCTTAAACACTTGACCATGCCGGGCCAATCCTAGGTATTGAAAACTATTCTTGGGAAGAAGAAAACTTTAGTTTGAGCATAATTTGTTTTTCTTCCAATTAAAACAATTGATACGTCTGTTTAAAATATATTTGAAACAAACAGACAAATAAGAGTCTGACAGGTGTTTCGGGTTTGAAGCTCTCAATCTCAACTGCTCAGAAACAGAGATAACTGGGAGTGTTTAGAAAACTTTTTCTTCTCCCCGCTCTTGAAATGATGTTTTAATGTTGCAACCCCTCAAAAAAACAACAACAGCAACAAAGAGCCGATTACAGGCACCCCATCATGAGTATGACTATTGTACACCAGATCACAAAGTTGAATTCCAGTATTGCACATTGGGTCTACCAGGGCGGCTGGAATCTATAAATCCGATACCAAATTTTTGTTGTGGGGGAAACGGGAAAAAACCCGAGTAAACCCGCTTTTACTAGCTACTGCCTGTTAATTTAGCACGAAGAAGGAAGGACTGGCAAAATGAGGTGTATCTACGGCAGATCTGAGGACAATATCACAGGCTTGAAGCGTAGGATATTTTTCGTCTCATGACTTGGGGATTCGGTCGGCGTAAACAGGTTGCTGGCATGTTGGTGTTGAATTCTGTAAAAAGTAGTTCCACAGTGAGGTGGTGGTGACGAAGGCTGTAAAAAGTAGTTCCACAGTGAGGTGGTGGTGATGAAGGCTGTAAAAAGTAGTTCCACAGTGAGGTGGTGGGGCTGTAAAAAGTAGTTCCCCAGTGAGGTGGTGGAAATTCGACATCCTGGTGGTCTTTCGTCTGCGAGTAGGTGGCTTCTCTTCGCGATAGGTGCTGGTTTGGGTTGCTGGAGATATTAAGGCGCAGGTACTGAGATGTTCGGTTGAGGAGTCGCCCGTTTTGATGTCCAGAAGTATTTAAAGTACCTTCTGGAATATTTAACAATATTAAATATATAACAAGAGAGCCTTTACCACCTTAGTAACTCAACTCATTTAAAAGTGTTCTAGTTGTTATGAAGCACGTTAAGTTAAAAAAAATTGAGATCTAGTCTTTCCAGGTTTTAAATAATAGAACAGAATATTCGTTTTTCTTATAGCAAAGCCACATCGGGCTCTCTGCTGAGCCCACCGAGGGAAATCGAGTTCCTGATTTTAGCGTTGTAAATCCGTAGACTTACTGCTGTACTAGGGGGGGGGCAGAACAGAATATACATTTTCATATGCATCACAAGCAGACTTTGCAATTATTTATTGGTTACGATGGCAACAAGAAATTTGTCGTCCGAAATTATTAATAATAATTAATAATTGTTTCATTCTACCTCTTTCCCTTTTGTTTTCTGTTTTACTAAATTTGATTAATTATTGTTCTCACAGTGTATTTAGTTTACGTTCCAGAACCTATTTTTAAATTTTTAAGTGTAACCCTTCACTGAAGATTTCGATCTCGTTTGTTAAGAATCAATACTAAGCCAATAAGACTTAGAAATAGTTAATTTTCAAAATATAACAGACTATCATCACGTGTATATCAATAAATGTATCAACAGTCTAACTTCAGCACAAAATGTGTTTAAAATCATGAGAATATTTCCAAAGTTGTTTCTAAATTAGGCTTAAACAAATAAAGGTATTTTCACAGTGAATGCTAATCTGCAAAGGTATACTGCTGAAGTAGGTCTGTAACTCTGCGTCTGTGAATAACAGAAATGCCAAGCTATAAGTGTGCTCACATTAATTTTACAGCTTTGAATAAATTGTTTGAAATTATACCTAAAATAATTATATTATTTTCGCTGTTCTGCAAAAAAAAAAATAAAAAAAATTGTCGTTTGAAAAGATTTTATACATTATTATACATAATACATGGAAACTGCCTTTACAACCGGGACAGCATTGATGACATTTGTTGTCCAGCTTTCAAGAAAATATTGAAAAATGTTTCAACAGTTTAATGCGCCCTCATATAATCTCTGCACAATTAGGGAAATAGAATAAAGGATGTCATCTGTTTAGAAATAGGTTGATATTTAAGTTATTCATTAATTCATTGAATGAATTACTTGGAGACTAGAAAGAAATCGTGATTAGCTGGTCCTGTAAAGGTTAAACCTACAGGACTATTCTTGTCAGCTCATTCAGGTTTAAATGAGCTTCGTTTTTACATTATTTTCTACGACTGATTTTTGAATATTAATATTATATTTTTATATTACTTAGTATAGAGAATTTTAACACGGATGAAAATGTCAGAATACGCGAAACCAAAATATCAATTCAGAATATATGTGAAAGTTTATCTGTTGTTGAATTTCGCGCAAAGCTGCACGAGGGCTATCTGCGCTAGAGGGAAGGAAGTTAGTCATCAGTACCCACCGCCAACTCTTTTATCAACGAATAATGGGATTGACCGTCACATTATAACGCCCCAACAGCTGAAAGGACGAACATGCTTGGTGTGATGAGGGTTCAAACCCGCGATTTTCAAGTTATCTGTCGAGTGCCTTAACCACCTGCCCCCCAGTGGCTCAGCGGTATGTCTGCGGAGTTACACGCTAAAATTCGGGTTTCGACACCCGTGGTGGGCAGAGCACAGATAGCCCATTGTGTAGCTTTGTGCTTAATTCAAAACAACAACAACAACAACCTTAACCACCTAGCCACGCCATGCCGTACGTCAAAGTTGTAGACTAGATTGCATGCAATCAGTTCTGCATACAAGATGCGAACGATTAACTTTTAGTTGACCATATTTTATAGTTTCTCTTGATCAAGTAAATGTTTACTTGCTGCTTTCAATTACTTGAAGTAAGTAATAGTAATTTAACTTGTGTAATATTATTTTTATACACTTTAACATTTTTTTTTATGCTGAAGTATCATTGAGTTTATGTTTTGGAAATAGTTTTCGAGCTTGTATTGTGGACATTATCGGATTTGTTTACAAACGGACCAAATGATAAAATACACACAAAAGTATCCTTATGATAATGTGCTCTGCTTACTGTTTGAAAGTCTTCACTCAGAAAAACTTTGTTTTTCTTCTGGTCGTGTTATTTGACGCGACAAAATTATTAATCTCAGAATGAAACGTCATCAAGTCAGAATACAATATATTAGACCAATAATTATGTGCAAAACTCCATTCGTACTTTTTCTGTACAACTGAAAACTGGTGGGATCATACAATCCACATGTTTTATTGTTTTACTTTTTCTGTTATTATTTCGTTATTATCTCCTATTTCCATGTGCCTTAGTATGATGTGAATCAACTAAACAATTTTTCCTTCTCATATGTTGTACTGGTTATTTTATAAATTACTACTGCGAATAGAACTAATTCCAACATTCATGATGAAATACTAATTCATAGTATTTGTAGCATAAGATACAGGTTGTTTACAAAACAAAAATCCTGATATTTCAACTGCATTCATCACATTTTGTTATAGTGATTTACATTTTATAAACAAAAATAATTTACTTACAACCTACACAATGTAAACTGTTATAAAAATGAAAACCTACTGTAAATACTAGTTCTTTCTGAAGCTGTTAAAACAACGTATATTAATAAATGAATATGTGTAATGTTTTCTTATAGGAAAGCCACATCGGTTATCTGCTTTGCTCACCGAGGGAAATCGAATCCCTTATTTCAACGTTGCAATTCCGAAGATTTAACACTGTCCCAATATTACAATATTAATTAATGTGCACAATCCTCTGATTTTGTATTTTACCACAATGCTGAAGCTGCTGATTCTCTAAACTTACTTAAGTAATGTGTTAACTTCTAGTTAAGTTGCTATGAACTCTTCCATACATTATTTAATTACAATTTATAGCTTTAACAGTAAGTAGGCACGGCATGGCCAGGTGGTCAAGGCACTCGACTCGTAATCCGAGGGTTGCGAATTCGAATTCCCATCACACGAAAAACACAAAATAAACAAATGAATAAACGCAAAAGTACACAATGAGCTGACTGTACTCACCACAGCTATTGAAACCCGGTTTGTAGCGATGTAAATCTCCAGTCTTAGCCATTAAAATTTATAGGGTAATATAAAACGAGACAGTTACTTAAATTAATTTATTATATTTGGTCCTAAAGACTGTATTATGATATCAAAAAAGATTTAGTTATGAAACAAAAACAAGTCTAGATACTACCCTATGTTACATCTAATTTAGTGTAATATACCTTGTGAAGGACATTCAGTGTAAATATAAAGGAAATTTCCAGCTCCTCTCGCCAAACAACACCATTTCTACAAGAATTAAATAGGAAGTAAATAAACAAACAGTTATCTATCTTTGAAACCATCCGTTATTTTTCAACAAGAAAGTTTCTTTTGTGGACATCGAATGTTGTGGACAAGAATCAAGGGTGACATCATGTACTCTGTAGATGAAATTCCTCGTTGGTATCTGTGTGTCCTACTTGGGATTCATGTGAGATCATGGAGTTTATTGTCGACTTTTACTATTCGTATGTTCTAATTCAGTAATATGTTAGATCTTATTTATTTATATAATATTTTACGTTATTTTAATATCATTATTTTGCAATAAACTCTCAACAACCTTATTTTCAAAAGTTATTTTCACCAAATATTCTTACTGGCAGTCCCCAACAGTTTGTATTTTAATATTAGATATGAACTGAAACAGTAAATCTCAACTACAGTTACACACCTTTTGATTTGAGACATAAATATTTGTTTTTGAAGAAAAACTTGTGGAATTATTATACTTTGCTCGATAAAAAGATATAATTAAGTCTTTCATATTTGAAAACAGTTACAAGTGGATATCACAAAAATCTATCTTACCTTATTTGAAAACTATATTTATACAATGTTAGAAGTAGCTTTGAAGTTAAATAGTTTAAAGGTAACATGCGTAAATTATACTTTTAAATATTTAGTTAATGTCTCCCGAGTGTAAAACCAAACAAGGGCTCCATACATTCTGTCTATTCTCTTTCAACCTGATTTTTTTAGTGTTGTTAGACCATAAATTCCCACCAGTAACTACTTAATGACTTGGAATAAAAAAATATACCGTTACAGCTATTTTATTTCATTCTATAGTTAATAAAATATAAAAAATTATCCTACGGAATAAAACAATCTCTTTTTACAAATAATGAGCGACGTAAGCATCTTAACTGAACGTAAAACCGATATTTGCTATTTTGAGTTTACCTCAGTCGAAGTGTCCTAGTGAACGACTTAAGCATCTTAACTGAACGTAAAACCGATATTTGCTATTTTGAGTTTACCTCAGTCGAAGTGTCCTAGTGAAGAAGAAATGTTGTCGCCAACAGAAGAACAGCTACAGGAAATCTAGCAAATCAGAATGAGAGAGGTGAAAAATTATATCAAAACAGGTTCTTGAAATATTTATACGATATAGGAAATAAAGATTTTATTAATTAATAGAAAAGGAAAAACAATTATTGTCACCAAATCTTATATTATTTCTCTGTGATTCGCTAGCGAATGAGAACACCCGGATAAATAATAATAAGTTAATACACTGGTAATAAGAACTATTTCAGCGAAATCGACTTTATTAATTTTATTAAAGTCGAAGATATTTACTCACATAACAAATCTTATTATTAAAGTAAAAACAAAACAAAAACGTCTTTCACTTCTAAATTAGGGACGATTAGCACCAATAGCCCCCGTGTAACTTTGCGTGTTTCACTTCTAAATTAGGGACAATTAGCACCAATAGCCCCCGTGTAACTTTGCGTGTTTCACTTCTAAATTAGGGACGATTAGCACCAATAGCCCCCGTGTAACTTTGCGTGTTTCACTTCTAAATTAGAGACGATTAGCACCAATAGCCCCCGTGTAACTTTGCGTGAACTTTAAACCACACAAAGCAACAAGTAAAGCTCTAACTCTGTTCGGCAAATTTTCTTTTTTTTTGTAAAACTTTATATTTCAGCGAAATCATTAAACATTCCAATAAATAAATAAATAATAAACTACTTTACGTGTTACGACTGAATTAAACCCAAATAGTATTAAGCTGATTTAAAGTGAACTTTTAATTTCCAGTTATTGTTTAAACATCATCTCTCATATTAATATAAGTTGTTATAAACATTGGAAAAGTTGAAAATCAGTTGTCAAAATTATATTAATCATGCAGTCGTTTTCTCAAAAAATTTAGGGTTTTATTTTTAGAGAGAATACTTATAAGGCATAAGTCTTTGCATTTTCGAATAATTTCTACAATAAACTTCACTTCACCAATCACTATGTAAAATATAATATATCTCCGATCCCTTTAAAATATAGTTTTTAAGATAAAGCGCTATCACTAAAGCATCTATCTTTGTATTGATTACTTGACTCACAGGTATTATTGACTCCCAGTATGTGAATCGCGGGTTTGAATTCTCTTCCCACCAAATATGTTCCCTCATTCAGTCGTGAGGACATTACAATGTGGCAATAAATCCCCCTATTCGTTGCTAAGAGAGTAGCGCAAGAGTTTTTGATGAGTGGTGATGACTAGCTGCTTCTCTTTGATCTTTCACTGCTAAATTAATGACGGCTAGCGCAGATATCCATCATGTAGCCTTGCGCGAAATTTAAACCAAATAAAGAAAGAAAGAAACAAAGCTGTTACTTTGTTTGGTGCGTTCTAGATTTTTACCGTTTGTTTAGAACAAAGCACAAAGACACACAATGGGCTATCTATCATCTGCCCACCACGGGTATAGAAACGAGGATTTTAGTTGTGTCATTCCGCTGTGTCACTGAGGGGGTGGGGCTCTGTTTTTAATATCTTTATATTTCATCAAAATGATTAAACGTTTAGGAGATAAATAAATAATAATCCAGCTTAAGGCTCTGTCAAGATAATACAAAGGTGAAATGAATGTTAGTGCTTGAGGATAACCTCTAATACTTATAGAAGTTGTTATAAACAAGTACAGTGGAAAACCTAAAACATTAATTGTTCGAATCACGTAGATCGTGGAGAGTGGTTATTCTCTCAGAAATGATGAATGTTCTCTACATGTTCGAATAATTTCTGTCACAAGCTTCAGAGATACGCCACTAGTTACTTATCTGAAATAATATATAATATTTCTTTACATTGTTTAAAATCTAATTATTTATACATTCATTTAAATACAAGGCGCTATCGTTGGGGCATCAACATTTGAAGTGGTTATTGGACTCACAGGTGTTATTGGAGTAATACTTCCATGGTTAACACCTTTAGTTATCGTCCCTTCCATCACGTTGACAGGACGTTCACTGTTTGAAGAAGCAGCTTCTGCAGCTAGTAAGAAGCCCGGCATGGCCAAGCGTGTTAAGGCGTGCGATTCGAAATCTGAGGGTTGCGGGTTCGCATTTTCCTCGCGCCAAACATCCTCGCCCTTTCAGCCGTGGGAGCGTTAGAATGTGACGGTCAATTCCATTATTCGTTTGTAAAAGAGTAGCACAAGAGTTGGTGGTGAGTGGTGATGACTAGCTGCCTCCCTTCGAGTCTTACACTGCTAAATTAGGGACGGCTAGCACAGATAAGAACTGGGTAATAGCAATTATGTAAGTCTTGTTTTATAATGGACTTTTTTCTTATTGATAGGTTAAATGTTTTGGTTTTATTTCATCTGTTGTTATTTATCTAAAATTTAGTAAACAAACGAAACGTGAAGAGTTTTAACATTAATTTGTAACAAATAATTCAAGATATTATTCAAGAACGAAACATAAAAGGTCGTTAGTTTTGGAAATTAATATGTTCAATTTGTAATAAATAGTTTTAAAATACTTCTCGTACGCTGAATACGAAAATGATATCCATTTTGTTTCTATTATGCACACAATTTCACCTAAAGTCATGTGCAGTTTTACATGAGAGAATCATTTTCATTTAAATCGTGTGACATTTTGTTGTGCTTAAAATAGTAACAACTACTAGTTATCAAGTTTTCTAGACCAATCACGACGTCAGAGTCTTATCGATTATTTTACAATCCACAAGAAACACCGCTAGTACACAAACGGTTAACAGGCAACATCACGTATTATTTCTGCATATTACACGATTGTGTGTTACACATGTTTTTGTTTTGAATATTACTTATTTGTCTCTATGAAAATAAGAGCATTAGACTTAATGCTAACAAACTGCTTTGTGGTATATCTGAGACATTAATAATAAAAGTGAAAATACAACAAATGTATAACAGTTATAAAATTCATCTTAATGTTAAATAACAATTAACTCGAAGGTTACTTTCAGGTGTTACTTTCCATAGTTACTGCGTGGATTACTTGTTTTATACCAACTGCTGTAGGTGCCCTTGGACCAACCATTGCAGCCAGAACTGATCTTCATGTAAAGACGATGTTTGTTTGTTTGTTTTTCTTTGAATTTCGCAGAAAGCTACTCGAGGCTATCTGTGCTAGCCGTTCCTAATTTAGCAGTGCAAGACGAGATGGAAGGCACCTAGTCATCATCACCCACCGTCAACTCTTGAGCAATTATTTTACCAACGAATAGTGGGATTGACCGTTACTTTACAACGTCCACATGGCTAAAATGGCGAGCATGTTTGGTGCGACTGGGATTAGACCCCGCGACCCTCGGATTACGAGTCGAACACCTTAACACATTTGGCCATGCCGGGCCTACAGACGATGTACTCCAGTCCCTGGTTTAGATTTCCTTATCCAGGAATTGTTTGATTTTGAATTTCGCACAAAGCTACTCGAGGGCTATCTGTGCTATCCGTCCATAATTTAGCAGTGTAAGACAAGAGGGAAAGCAGCTAGTCATCACCACCCACCGCTCACTTTTGGGCTACTCTTTTACCAACGAAAAGTGGGATTGACCGTCACATCACAACGCCCCCACTACTGAAAGGACAAGCATGTTTGGTGTGACGGGAATGCGAACTCGCGACACTCAGATTAGGAGTCGCACGCCTTAACACGCTTGGCCATGCCGGGCCGTTATCCATGAAAGTAGTTGTAAAAATATACATTAAGATTTAGATTTTTTTTTTACGAAAGGAATTTATGAACTTATCTTTTGATCGGTTCTGTCAGTGTAGAACCTTGTTCTTCGTTCATTCATAATTAAGGTAATTTGATTAAACCCCTTCTAAACATACATTGTGTTCGAATCAAAGTAAAACTAATTAAAATCAATAGTGTGAATATGTATATAAGATTTATTTTCTACTGCACACGGATTTTGATAAAACAGTCGATATGTTACGTTTATATTTTGATTTTCGTTTTTCAGGACAGTGGGGTTCACCAACAATCAGCATCGGCGCTGTTTTGGGAATGTTCACAGGAACATTAGGTGGCTAGTCGGATGGTTATTCAGTATGTTGCTAGAACTTAATATTCATTTTATGGAAAACAAACGCTTGTTGTTCGTATCGTAGTTACTTTTAAAAGTATCCGAATTTAGAATGATAAAGGTCGAATTTTTATAGATTTTTCTTTATAGAGACATTTGATTAATAGTGATACACTGTATTTATTATTTCAGTCAAATAGACACAGATATGCACGTCATGTCGTTTATGTAATTGTGAGATTAGAAAATATAACTCAATTAATTGTTTACATTGGATTTACCTAAAATATATGTCCTGAATGTTATACAATGCTGCAATTCTTAATATGTAGCGTAACATATCTAACATATTAAAAGATAAATTTGGATGTCTTCAGTCAGAAGAATTCCCTTAAGTATGATATGGGGTTAAACTTAATCTGGAACTAAAACATAATTTGTGAGTTATAAAAACCGGTTACTTATCACCATGTTGATCTGTATTTTTTATCCTATTTTTAACTTAACTGTTTTTTTTTGTCCAAAACCAACTTGTAAGCACCTTTCACATGTTGAGTCCACACCCACATATCATATTTTAAACTTTAAATAAAACATAATTATAAATGTATACTAACAGTTTTAATCATAAATACTTTAGACATTATAATTATGAATCATTCATTCAGTATATTTCAAGAATTAAAACAAATCCAGACTTTCATGTTTGTTTAAATGTGAACTCCGACGGGTTTCTCCAGTAGACAATCTACCTGTTGATTTTTGACTTCAAATCCTATGATTGTAGTTGTTAACTTATTATCATTTCTACACATAATAATTACTCATGTCTTGTTTTCCGTGCAGTTTTCTTAGTGGTTTACGTACTGCAATCTTTTTATCTGACCTTTTTATGATGTTACAGAATTTGATCTGAAGAACGACCACGACTTGTGAGTAACTTTCAGATGTAGAGTGCACACCTTTATATTAAATATTAAACTGTAAGCAAGAAATAATTCTAAGTCTGTATGAACAGTTTTACTCAGAAATACTTTGTAATTTATAATTTTGTCACATTCATTCAGTGTCAAGTCACAAAGAAAAAAAAGGAAATTCAATCCAGATTGGACAGAAAACGTTATCTACCACATTTTATACAACATACTGTGAACCGTGGTGTCTGTCCATCCGTTCATCTGTCTCCTGTTTATGTTGAGAGTGGAAAGCTACACCAACTTGTTATGAATTAATAACACTGATTCACACATCAACATGTGACGTAACGGTATGTTGTTGTTGAGTGGTTCTTAACATGACTGAAATACTAATATTTTTATTCAGATATTTTGCACTCGATATAAAGTTACTAGTCGTGATTTTATTTTGATATAGATTTCAGATATTATTACATCATTATTAGTCATGTAAAATGTTGAGTTTTGTTAACATAGTTGTATTCATAGTTAATGGTTTGTTTTGATTTACAGAATTCTACCAAATATACTGCAGTATAATTATCTGAGATAACTTGAAATTACTGGTTCAAGTGTTAATGGAAACTATAAAAAGAGACGATTTTGTTGTTGTTGTTTTTGAATTAAGCACAAAGCTACACAATGGGCTATCTGTGCTCTGCCCACCACGGGTATCGAAACCCGGAATTTAGCGTGTAAGTCCGGAGACATACCGCTGAGCCACTGGGGGGCAAAAAGAGACAAAGGAGAAAAGAGATTTCTGTTTGTCTGCCATATTAATTGGATGAATTCAGAGTATTAGAAATGTATGCTTGACAGACACAAACTTTATTTTGGAAGGACAATGTAATAAGATTCGCAAAATGTTTTGTTAGGCATTGTTTTGAAAAATATTTAAAAATATACACTCATAGAAGATTATACCAGCTTATTGTACGTAGTCTAAAATATCTAGTTTCATACTATTCTCGATAGAATATCTTTTTGTTCTCACATAACAGCTATTATTGTTCAGTGTAGTCTTCAATATACGAAAATATTTTTGGTCCCACCAGCCTTGAAAGTCTCATCTACCGCACGTTTCAACTTGGTTCATCTGCGTTGTAACATGTAAATAAGCAAGCACAACGCTTCACTGAAACATACTCTACTATCAAAGCTGGCCGCTGGCTTCCTGTAGAACACAGTCTTCAAAGTTGACAGAAAAGAAGTACCAGAAATGTGAGGATAGTAAACTATCAATGGAAATATATTTTCAGTGTAAGAAAACATCAACTTTGATTCGATATCTTACCTGAAAATAACAGGAGTCACATTGAGAAGCTCACATTGACTTGGTGAAGGAACCTAGATGAGCATTCCTCGGAAAGTGTCCACAAGATGCCCCCGGAGGGTGACTTCTGTGTCCACAAGATGCCCCCGGAGGGTGACTTCTCTTCTTGGAGGAACGCACTTGTGGGATGACGCGTAAATAACTAGGTACACTCTTTTTCCCATTTGAAAGTTCGGGTCACGACACTGGGTGTAAAATGACATTTTAAACTGCAGATATCCTGGCTGGTCCACCTTCTTTCCCATTATTGGGTGGGGGCATCCTAGCCAAACGGGTCCACCTTCTTTCCCATGATTGGGTGGGGGGCATCCTAGCCAAACGGGTCCACCTCCTTTTCCATAATTGGGTGGGGGACATCCCAGCCAAACGGGTCCACCTCCTTTCCCATGATTGGGTGGAGGCATCCTAGCGAAACTGGTCCACTTCCTTTCCCATGATTGGGTGGGGGGCATCCTAGCCAAACGGGTCCACCTTCTTTCCCATGATTGGGTGGGGCATCCTAGCCAAACGGGTCCACCTTCTTTCCCATGATTGGGTGGGGGGCATCCTAGCTAACACAATACATCTAAACTGGTCCACCTCCTTTCCATACCAGATCTCCAAAGAACCAGCCTGCAGGAGATGGTATGAATGGAGTTTCTCGGCCGACTGGTATGTTCTTTGGCTGCTAGAGCTCCTTCTCAAACAAGATAAACCTTTTAACACAGTTAGGATGTCTTCTCTGTTCGTTTGTCTTACAGATTTTTCTCTTTAGACAATTGCCATCTTGGCTCACGAGATTTCTCATAATTTAGCATATGTCTTCCAACAATCTCAGAAACACTAACTTCATATTTTCTAGTTCTCTCTGTGGTATTTAAAAATTGTTTTGTAGATTTACTAGTTTTTAATAACAGAGATTTGCTTTGTTTCTCGAATTACACTTTTTTTCTATTTATTAACGTAGAAGTCCATATTACTATTTCTCTATCCTATGTGAGAAAAAAATTTCTTCATATAAGTGAAATTTCAACAGTGTCGAAGAGGTGAAAGTCACGTGTTGATGACGTGACAGCCACTTTTCACATGTTAGTGAACACCATTATGTAGCCTGCAACTTTATTCACATATATTTAACTCTCTTTCATCCCTTCGACTTCAATATGAAATTTAACAGGAGGTCAGCTTGTTTGTGTACGTTCATTTACTTCTAAGGTAACGTGAACTTCCCACTGAGAACAGTATTCAACCATCCTCTCATTATGTGGGCTTAATTTCTCATGTATATTCCATTCCAGGTCTTTTTCCCTCTTTCACAATCCCGTTTGTTTTAATCTAATCCTGATGTATTATTTGCCTTTTCGCACTTTACGCCTTCATTTTATGTCAGAAGTACTTCATAGAGATGCTGTTCCCTTTGGAATGATTCTTGTTCCATCCTATTTTCTCCTGTGGCTCGTTCCATACAATGTTTCTTCCTCTGATCCCACATGTCAAATAACGGACGGATTACAACCATTCTTACACATAGGATTTCTCTCCAGTTCTTTTCTCTCTAACGATCAGTTCTAAACCTGTTCAATTTCATTCACTTTGGAATCTATTCTGTTTTCTTTAGGTGTGAAGAAATTTACCAATTATCTTACAAGGTTTTACTTGATGTCCTTAAAAATATACGGAGGGGATTTAGTTATTAATCTGTCCAACGTTTTCATTTAGAAAAGTTCTCTTCACTTCATTGGACCAGTACTCCATATTCAGGTGTATATCTCAAACACCTTTCTTCCTATTCCCATTGAAGAGTTCTCTAGATGCTTCCTTTTCTTCATCCACTGATGTTATATTTTATTGTTTCAAACACTATATTGTCTCCTATAATTTCGGTCAGGTGGTCAGATCATTTGCTCTACATCTCCGTTGACTTTGTCTGTGGTTTCGTTATTACATGCACGATAGCCTTCTGTTTTTATACTTATGGAAAGAGTCCTCCAGTCATGTCTTTGATGGTGGAAACCCGTTTTGAATGAATTTACAAGATGTTCAAATCCTTACTCACTCCAACCCAATACTTTATTCTCTTGACCCAACCATTTTCCCTGTTTCCTAGTGTGCTCGAGAAACTCGTTGTGACTAGATAATCTATTACCACTGTTTTGGTTCCTTCACTTTGAATTGTACCAAACCCACACCTCTTCATAAATGTTAATGTTTACTGGTTTGGATACATCATTGAACAACAATCTCATCTTAAACATACGCATAAGTAATTCCTCCACATCAGGTTATTAACATATCTGATGTCTGTAGCTTCAGGATTATTAACATGTCTTATCTGATGTCTGTAGCTTCAGGTTATTAACATGTCTTATCTGATGTCTGTAGCTTCAGGTAATTAACATATCTGATGTATGTAGCTTCAAGTTATAAACATATCTTATTTGATGTCTGTAGCTTCAGATTATTATCATGTCACATCTGATGTCTCTAGTTTTAGATTATTATCATGTCTTCTCTGATGTCTGTAGCTTCAGATTATTAACATGTCTTATCTGATTCTGTAGCTTCAGGTAATTAACATATCTTATCTGATGTCTGTAGCTTCAGGTAATTAACATATCTTATCTGATGTCTGTAGCTTCAGGTTATAAACATATCTTATCTGATGCCTGTAGCTTCAGATTATTATCATGTCACATCTGATGTCTCTAGTTTTAGATTATTAACATGTCTTCTCTGATGTCTGTAGCTTCAGATTATTAACATGTCTTATCTGATGTCTGTAGCTTCAGATTATTATCATGTCACATCTGATGTCTGTAGCTTCAGATTATTATCATGTCACATCTGATGTCTCTAGTTTTAGATTATTAACATGTCTTATTTGATGTCTGTAGCTTAAAATTATTAACATGTCTTATCTGATGTCTGTAGCTTCAGATTATTATCATGTCACATCTGATGTCTGCAGCTTCAGATTATTAGCATATCATATCTGATGTCTGCAGGTTCAGATTATTAACATGTCTTATCTGTTGTCTGTAGCTTCAGGTAATTAACATGTCTTATCTGATGTCTGCAGCTTCAGATTATTAGCATGTATTCTCTGATGTCTGTAGCTTCAGATTATTAACACGTCTTATCTGATGTCTGCAGCTTCAGATTATTAACATGTCTCATCTGATGTCTGTAGTTTCAGATTATTATCATGTCACATCTGATGTCTGCAGCTTCAGATTTTAACATGTCTTATCTGATGTCTGTAGCCTCAGATTATTAACATGTCTTCTCTAATGTCTGTAGCTTCATATTATTAACATGTCTTCTCTGATGTCTGTAGCTTCATATTATTAACATGTCTTATATGAAGTCTTTAACTTCAGATTATAAACAATTAATTTCCAGGCTCAAAGTAAGTAATGTTTTGAATCCTCTTGAAATGCTACATCTTTTTTTCTTCCAACCATTTAGCAGAAGTTGGATAAGTTAGAACCATTACAAATGACAGAATATGGGTCCGTTTCATCCTCATTGGCATCGTTTTTCTTGTCACTACAACAAACTGACATCAAAGAACTACAACCTGATGTTTTCGAGTGACCGAAGATACTGGATTCATCTGAGAAGGTTTGGAATGCATGTTCGTACCTTGCAATAAAGATAGCCTCCCTTGATGGTGACAGGTGGCCACGGTGATGTGAATGTTAAAATGAGGGCATTGGTTGGATTCATAATTCTGTCTTTGTGAGTGGAGATACGAAACTCCTTGGAAGGAGAAACCAGCAAGTATCTCAATCATAATAAAAGTCCATGTATATAATTGTCAGTTTTGCATTTAGCGTTTTGTGGTTTCATTCATGTTTCAGCATTTTTACCACTACCTCACCTCACATGCATGGATCTCACAACATGTGACATGAATGTTTGTCGGCTCCATATAGAGATACACACTATACAACGTTTTGCAGTATTTGTGATCTTTTGGCTCGACATGGCCAAGTGGTTGAAGCACTCGCCTCGTAATCCGACGGTCGCGAGTTTGAATCCCCGTCACACCAAACATGTTCTCACTTTCAACAGTGGGGCGTTATAAAGTGACGGTCAATCCCATTATCTGTTGGTAAAAGAGTAGCCCAAGAGTTGGCGGTGGGTGGTGATGACTAGCTACCTTCTCTCTCGTCTTACACTGCTATAGTAGTAACGGCTAGCGCATATAGCCCTCGTGTAGCTTTGCGCGAAATTAAAAACGAACCAATATTTTCATTTTTACAATTACGTATAAAAGGAAGGAGCTTTTCACGTCGTTGTTGTTTATTCTCAAGCGCAAAGCTACACAAAGGTCTGTCTGTGCTCTGCCCACCACGGTTATTGAAACCCAGTTTCTAGCAGTATTAGTCCACAGATGTACCGCTGTACCACTGAGGGTCTTTTTCATGTTTAAGATAAATAACCTTTTATCAATCATTAATTTACATAACTTCCGTCCAGAGGACAGGCACTCCAGCTAGAATAAAAATAAACAATTCTTGTTTTGTTTGATTTAGGTTCATGGAAGTATCGTACACGTGGCACTTAAATACGTAAGTTGGTTTATTGTCAAGTATTTGATTTGATGTCCAATGCTATGTTACTTTTAATCACATTATGTTGCATAAGATCGATTGTACAGGCTTACATTGGTTTTATTGTAGTGGAATGATTACATGCTTTACAGTAGCTTATGTACGCTGAATCCGAAAATATACCTTTATTTCTCCATCACCTACTGGTTCTTCACAAAACGTCTTATGCACTTTTACAAAAGTAAATCATTTTCATTGTAAACGGATCACATTTTGTTATGCTTGAAAAGGCCTGGCATGGCCGAGCGCGTTAAGGCGTGCACTCGTAATCCGAGGGTCACGGGTTCGCATTCCCGTCGCGCTAAACATGCTCGCCCTCCCAGCCGTGGGGGTGTATAATGTGACGGTCAATCCCACTATTCGTAAAAGAGTAGCCCAAGAGTTGGCGGTGGGTGGTGATGACTAGGTGCCTTCCCTCTAGTCTTACACTGCAAAATTAGGGACGGCTAGCACAGATAGCCCTCGAGTAGCTTTGTGCGAAATTCCAAAACAAACAAACAAACAAACAAAGTTATGCTTGAAATGTAGATAACCACAAACTATAGATTTCTCTACACCGATTGTGACGTGAATGTTTTATCGATCGTTCTAAAACTTACAAGTACACAGTTCGTTCATAAACGGTTAAAGGCCGCATGACGTATCATTTTTGGACAGTATTTGTTGTTGTTGTTTTCAATATTATATGTTCGTCGCTATGGTAACAAGAGGTTTAATTAATGATCTAAATATATTCTGTTATTTGTGTATAAAAGTGATCTAAGTAAGAGGGTTTTTTCCCCGATTTATTAAAAATACTTTCGTGACAGAAAAGATGGATATCAGTGTCGATGTCTGCAGAACTGAATTATTGAAAATCCCTTATTAAAACAAAAACAACTTTTATGAAGTTTAAATTGGAATATCTGTGTTATTAGATGAACAAAAACTTAGCATGGTTGATGTTTCTAAGTTTCAGTTGAGAAAATTTATGTTCACGGTTGTATTTTACTTTGTTTGCCATGTTATACGTAACTTCATTGTTTATTGAACAAATAATATCCGTGAAATCTTTGAATGTGGACTGTGCGTGAAGCTCGTCACATCGAAATGGTGTCACTGTCACAGACTTAATGCGGTGTTTAGCTGTAACCTCATAACCTGCCTTGATGTCATAAAATGACATTGAAATAGAACTATGAAATTGACTTCAAAGTACATAATATCGGCATAAAATTGAAAAGGAATTACTTTTCTAAAGAAGTAAAAAGTATTAACTAAAGAATCCCATTAAACTTACATTCATAATGAGATTTGCCACAAAGGAACATGAACGACCTGTGTGTCTGGCCAGCTTATAAGTGAGTTATGTGTAATGCTGGATCTTTCTCAGTGTCGTTTTTCAAAACCGTTTCTGCTTCCACTACGGTCCAGACTCGCATTATACTTCTTAAAGCGATTAATTAGATCCTTTCTATATTACTTCCCGAACTCGATAGCTTACCATAAGTTACATCTCAATTGATTACTTGCCTTGAATCAGATAATGAATTATTCTTCAGTGTTTTCCATTACAGAAAGAGAAGTTCTCGTTACTCTCAAAGAAATTTCGCGCAAAGCTACACGGGGGTTATCTGCGCTAGCCATCCCTAATTTAGCAGTGTTAGCCTGGAGAGAAAGCAGCTAGTCATCACCATCCACCTCCAACTCTTGGGCTACTCTTTTACCATACACTGAGACCCCAAATTAATATAGAATATAGATATTAATATCATAATTCAAGTATATGAAATTGTCAAAAAACAAAACACGTGCTCATCCCAAACCAAAATAAGGATACAGATTTGGATTGCATTTACAATAAATATTTGCTAAATGAGCAGCAGAAAACCAAATTTAGAAATCTATAAATTATAAGTTTAGATAACTTTACAATAAAACAAAGGAGGGGATGAAGTTTATGGATCAGTTTAATCGGAAATTCACTTCTTGGAAAATTAGTAGTGAAGATGAATGTATAAAAAACAAGACTCCGGTTACAGGAAAAACAAGAAACATTAACTGGAAAAATTAAAAAAAAAATAATAAATACACACCGAACAGTCACGTGCACTTTAGATTTGTTTGCATCGCATATTTATTGTTGTTGTTTTGAATTAAGCACAAAGCTACACAATGGGCTATCTGTGCTCTGCCCACCACGAGTATCGAAACCCGGATTTTAGTGCGTAAGTCCGCAGACATACCGCTGAGCAACTGGGGGGCTGCACATTTATCAATAAAGTAAATGTGAAAATACAAGAATAATTAATAGTCTAACAAGAAGTGATCCCTTCCATTAAATGAACCTTCAAGATGTATTTTTGAAAAATTACATTTACAGAAGATCTTGAAGTCTTTTCTTCAGTTTTAATTGTTTAGTTATATTCCTGTAATCTCTCTGTATTGTTAAAATTGAGATTACATATCTATATATCCAAACGCGTTAGAAAAATACACAGGCTTTCACAGGGTGTCTTAACTTTTTCACATGACTATAGTTAAATCAATAATATATGTATCAGACATGTGTGCGCGCACACAGGCATGTATAATAATTATATCTGGATGTGCATATATAGAGAGAAAAGGGAAAATATGTGTAGCTGTGCTTATATCCATATATAGATATGAGAATACAACTTCCTATATATATATATATAATGTACGGAAAGATATGTGTTGGTGTGCTTACATATATATATATATATATATACATATGTACATCTGACTATTGTTTCAAGTATTTGTAAACATTGTTATACATACTCATTTGTTACTCAATCAAGCGACCTTCGATTTATGTTTTCGTTTTCGGATTTACAGTTCAGTTAGTGATACCTGAAGATGGACATTGCTCGAGACGTTGTATCGACAATAGCATAATAATAAAATTATATTTATGTATCCGCAGTTAGCTTCTTGATGATTTTACTTTCAACATTTCCTTTTAAGCCTAAAATATTTGAGTTTTAGCGACTGATATTTTTAAAACGGGGAAACACCACGCAATAGATATAGTCGAGTCCTGGATACCGATGTTGTTAAACACTCTAGACTTAGTAACGTGCAAAACATTAGTTGCTTTATTTCTTCACCGCACTTTGAACATAAATAACGATAAGTGATTACGTTTTATTAAGTTTTCGATACGAAAACATGTCAATTTTATTAAAGATAAATGGTATGCTATCATCAGCCATAGCTGTACTAGTGATAACACAAGCAGTGTTGTCGCTAGTTGAAGTTGTTAATGCTCGTAGTATTCGTAAGTCTGGACAAGTTGTTTTTGATACCGGGAAACATCTTCTGAATCAAAGATGGAACACTTACACAGATTATGCGACAGTAAAAGATCCGATTTATAATGACTTTTATGCAGCTCAAAGAGGAAGGGATGATGAGACTGCTTTTCGCTCAGTCATAAAAACTGTATCAGAAGACCCAGGAGTCACAGTGCCAAGACTTCTTCCAATAAAATATCAACCAACAAGACCAAGTCCTCCAGTAAATTATCCAACTCATCATCTTCAGGCCACAAGTAATAACAAACAGTACGGTCGCTTTTCTTTGAAGAAGGAAAATGGAATCCCACATGTTATTTCGCTAGTTAGTAAAGAACCAGATGTGAACAATCTGCTACCTTTTAAATAAGAAACATTTGTGAATCCAGTCATTCCTACTGATATGGAGTTTGAGAATGAGACCATTATTACGGACCTATACGAAGATGAATGTATATTTTCGATAGTTAACAAGCACAAAAACTTTTTGTTTTGATTTTAAAAACAGTAATTGGATTCGTGTATGTTATTTCTGTAGTGACATACATTTCTCATCTTATGATGATAAAGGGGAAAGGTAGGTATCTGATAGAAGAACCAAAGAAGATTCCACTGGGCAATTCTTGTACCCCTAAAAACAACAAGGAGGTTTACTTTAACATATACTGTCCAGCCATAATACCATGTTTGTTTGTTGTTGTGTTAACATTTTTATTTACATTGATTATACGAATTTAATTGATTATTTCTGTTCGTGTTTTAAAATTTAGTAATTAAAGCAAGTAAATATTTAAATCATATATAAATTGGTGATGTATAATTAATTCAAATAAACGATTTCAATGTTGAGCTGATGTCACCAAATCTCTGTTTTCTTAAAACTCTTAAACGGCGGCCATCATCAACTGGTGCTGCTACCTACAACATTCCTGCTGTTTGAAGGATAATTAGTCACTTTTTTAATAAATAATTTGTTTTCACTGCTGCCAAAGTCGTTCTTTTTTTAAACATGATTGACTGAACTTAGTCGCGAAAACAAATATGAAGTTAATATCTTTGTTGACAGCAAACAGCCACAAAGTATATCATGTTTTGTTTTCAAAGTGTCCTGGAAAAAAAATGAAATCAAACCGACACCAAACTGGTGTCATAAATAGGTCATGTAAAAAAAATATAAACTGATATATTCAATATTAGTTTACATATAAAAATTTACAGTTTTCATGTTGCTGTACCTTTTGCTTTTCTTTGTCACACCAAACATGCTTGTATCTGTAAAAACAGCTCTTGAAAGTATTGGAGATATCCTGTTACTAAGACACAATCCAGTGTAAAACACTTATATATTTCAGTAAAAGGTGAGCTTATTTTACAGTGAAATGAATAGATAAATAAACAAAATTTCAGTGAAAACATTTTATTTGAACAAAATATTTTAATCGATGTCAAAGAATAGACTTGTGTCAAGATTGACTTAAGTATAGTAATAATAATAACACTGATTTCCATACATTTCACAATGTGTTTAGCCTAACATGGCCCGGCTTTGCTAGGTGGTTAAAGCACTTGTCTCATTATCCGAATGTCACGGGTTCGAACCCCCATCGCACCAAACATGCTCGCCGTTTCACCCGTGAGAACATTATAATGTTATGGTCAATCCCACTATTCTTTGATAAAAGAGTAGCCCAACATTGGCGGTGGGTGGTGATGAATAGCTGCTTTTCCTATAGTCTTACACTCCTAAATTAGGGACGACTGGCGCAGACAGCTCTCGTGTAGCTTTGTGCTTAATTCAAACCAAACTTGTGTTAAGAGTGCTTAAATAATGATAATAATACTTGATTATAAAGAGTCAAGAAACATTATTAAGAAACTCCGGCATGAATCGTTTCGTATCGTGAGAAAAAGAAATCCCAGCACGGCTCAGCCCCTTGCACGTACACATTTTCCTTGTAAAGGACGTCGAGTAGATTCACTTTTACACGAAAATTGTTTTGTAAACCTGGTTATACGCTACTCAATTAGACAGCGATAAGGCACCAACCAGACTGGTAACTCTGGTAGTTACTAACTTAGTGTCGTAGGAATGTGGACGAATCACTTGTTAACAGTTACATAACAAGGAGCGTGTATGTATAAACATGCTCTGTGGTAGTGTTCTTCATACTCATTCTACGGACAAGTATTTAGACGAACATTTGTTTCATCTGGACAAGAATCTGTTATTTTATTTTTCATGCAAAAAAAACAAAAAACTAGGGTAAACTTAATAAGCCTTTCGGAATGATTCAATGTTACATTTGTTTAGTTCATTAAGTGTCAAAACATGGTTTATCTTGTTATTCATTTTAAATGTGAAATGACAGTTGTGTCAGTTAATCACTTTTCTTTACAAACTGAAAGTTTTATAAATAACTTACTGATATTCACACCACCGCACACACACACACATAAAAACTGATGATGTCAGTATTAGAGATTATACATCTTTAAAGGGAGACAACATCAAGATAAGACTTCTTCATACACTTTTGAAAGAACACCCTCGTTTTGAAAGATACAAATCGTCTACGTCATCAGCAACCTTCTGATCTGGGTAACTCATTCAGGCAATGTTATTGTGGATTCTTGTGCTACTGACTTATGTGGATCATTTCATCAACAGCTTCAACGCTGATTTGTATTATAAGAAGGGTCAATGTCATTATATGAGTCTGGCAGACGAATTTTTCAATCTATCAAACGCCAGAAATAGTATTTACAGTGTGGTTAACTAACTGATCACCAGAGTAGTCATAGAAAGGTTCTGTAGTTTGACTGTTAGTTATAATCAAGGTTAATTATTACTTATTGTAATTATTATATTCATCTGTAATCAGTTATGACGTTCTTTGACGTTCCCTTATAGAGAAGGTTGAGGGAGTTTGTGATGACAGTTCCTTTGAACCAAGACAAATATAGGTCAAAAAATTTTTAAACCAGGTTGAAAAACTGGAAATCAATGACAGAATTTTTAGAACTGTTTGTCATGATAAGAACAGTTTTGTTTGTCAGTTAACCATGGACAAACTCCCTTTGGTGAAATCTTTTACCAAAACGTCTTCCTCTACACTTTTGTTTCTGCAATAGTTGTCGTACATTTATCTTAGATTCAGCACAAATACTCTGTCCAAATAGTCTATGAAATTATGTTATATCTTTTCTTCTAGGGTGTACATGTTTCGAAAAGAAATAAGTCTTCTTATAGCATAAGTTTATTGTTTTTTCATCTATGCGTGGCTTGACATGGCCAAGTGGGTTGAGGTGTTTGACTCGTAATCTGATGGTGGTGGGTTCGAAACCCCGTCGCATCAAACATGCTCGCCATTTTAGCCCTGGGGCGTTATAATGTGACGGTCAATCTCATTATTTGTTGATAAAACACTAGACAAAGAGTTGGCGGTGGGTGGTGATAATTAACTGCCTTTTCTCTAATCTTACACTGCTAAATTAGTGACGGCTAGCGCAGATAGCGCTCAAGTGGCTTTGCGCAAAATTCAAAAACAAATCACCCCTAGCGGAGGATAGGACACATAAAATTTGATTTGAAATGGTTGAAGTTAAGCACAAAACTGCAGAATGAGCTATCCGTACTCTGCCAACCACAGATATCGAAACCTGGTGTCAAGCCTTCTCAATCCACAGACATATCGCTTTGGTTTGAATTTTGCGAAAAGCAGGACAAGGGTTATCTCTACTTACTTTTCATAATTTAGCAACCATAAACTAGAGGAAAGATAGCTAAACACCATTCACCACCAACTCTTGGACTATGCTTTCACTAGCAAATAATGGGACTGACCGTCACATATAATGCCCCATGGATGAAAGGGCAAGTATTTTTGGTGACGGAGATTCGAACCTATGACCCTTAAATTCAGAGTTGAGCTCCTTAAACACAAGATCATACCAAGTACACAACAGCTGTATATAAGTTATCAGAAAAGTGCAGTGCAGCGATTCACGACCTCTAACCTTGTACCTGATCTCAAAGTGAAAGTTCTTGGGTTTGAAAAGTGCGTATTCAGTTTTATAGTGTATTTATAGAAGTGGAATATTTAGAGAGAAGAATTAAGGTTAAATATTAATGTAATTGTGACACCAATATCTGGATGTATTTTATTACTCACATTCCCCAGCTGTTACAGATTAGAAGTCTGGGAACAATGTAATTAAGACTACAGAGTGATATACGAACACCTGTAACTATTTATCGCAAGAAAACGTAATTTGAGTATATTTTTAATCAGGCAAGTGCTAAAAATCGTAACACACAACAGTATCTTTTTAGGCAAATACCAGCGATCATAACATATATGATTGTTTATCTAAGCAAATACTAGAGATATGAACATTGGTTACTATTTATCCAGACGAGTACTAGAAAATCAGTAAAACGTGCGCATGCTATGAATCACGAGTAGAATTATGCACTATCTTGGCCAGAACACAGCATGACATATGAACTATAAAAACAAGAAATGAAAATACTTGTTACTTTTAATTTCAGTTTGGAAGTACATCTAGTTCACATGGTGTCATTCGTTACTAAAGTACAGTTAGTTTACCTGGTTTTTTATTTAATTTTTCCTTACTGTGTTTCTCCAAAGAACATTACAAGATGTAGCTTTCAGTAGGTCCCGGGAACAGTGAGGAAGACAGCACCAATAAAGTTATTGAATGGTGAAGAAGGAAACATTACCGTGTTTTGTAGAAAGACCACAAGACAATCTTTAGAATCTTGACCGTAGGAGTTTGTTTCTGTTGCTGTCATTAGTGAAAATGTACAATCTCTTACCTTACTGGACCTGTTCATTTTCAAGTCACCACTTAAGTTTTATTGGTCAATGGACTTTCGGAATGACCAGTACGTTGGAATGATCATATGGAGGTAGTGAGAAGATTTGGTATCAAAATCTAACACACTAACACAACAGTTTATCTGTTTACACGTTTTGAGAGCCAAACTAAAAGAAGAACTATCTGAGCTGGATAATTTGGTTACATAGAGTTAACCATTAACATTATGATGAGTTGTATGTGTGACTGCAATGCATCCAAGAAAAGAGAAGCCAAAACTTTGCACACATACTTGGGGGATAGTGTGGGTGTGTACCGAGGTACTATGTGTTAGATTTTACTAAAAATGTTCTTTATCCTAATTATTCTGCTTGGTAAAGGTCTATAGAAAAGTATAATTTTTCTCTCTCTTACTCAGTTCACTATTTTCAACATAAACTTGGGAACTCTAAACATTTGAAGTAAACTAAGTTTTAGAAACAGAAACAGAGAATACGGCAGAATTTGAAGACTGAAAAAAGATTCAGATAAAATCACAGTAATAAAATAATCGAATCTGAGAAACTAAAGTAAATCTATTTGTTTTTAAAAAGGGTTGGACTGAATTAAGATTGGAAAATCGGAAAATAAAAATCAATAAAGAATTGGTACATTAGGGTAGCTATAGAATTAATTAAAATAAAGGAGACACTTAACTGGTGTAGTAAGATGTTATGGATCTACTCCTAGGTATGTTTTAGTACTGTATATAGAGTCCAGGTTAAATGGGTTATAACTAAAATATTCCTGGTTGGCCAAGTATAATAATGATTGAAAATGTTTCATGTCATGGAGTGACATTACTCACTCAACAAAGAATGTAATTTGAAATTCTTGATATGAGTATGCTTTCTTTAAACAAATTTCCACTAAATGTTAAACACGAACTATTGTATTGTTTGAAATGGTGATTTGTACCAGTGATGAATATTAGTAGTCTGTTCTCTTTATTGTACTTTTAAAATTAAACAATAAGTTATCCTCTTGCAAACACTCTCAAACTCCTATATTTTGTTTTTCTTTAATTAATTTTTTTACCTACTGTTTTCCTTACATCATTACAATATGTAACTGATTTGCATGTTTGTTTGTTTTTTTCTATTCATCATTTAATGCTGAAACTTATGTAAGTGAACTTTCTATTTGTCTTTCCAACAAGAAAACATCTCTTAACTAGCAACTTCAATTACTTTTTAAAAAATAAAAAATCATTCAATGTTTTAGGAAAAAATAAAATATCTACTATTTCTAAACATCTTGGTTCAGAGACATCTCAAGAAATGTTTCTAGGGACAGAGGGACAAAGTTAAGAGCAATGAATCTGTCATTACAGACAAGTGCTTAAAATCAGACTTGATCAATTATGATTTGTATGACTCGTTTAAGTCATACTGTAGATTTGCAACTATATATACTCCATAATAGTAAATGTTGGTTTGTTATTTTAGGTTCTTAACCCTGCAGGAGAATTTCACCCTACATAAAATAGCTGCTTATACAGGTACAGTGATCTGAAATTACATAAAGGCATTATTTCAATGACATTTATTGTATATGTAAAATAAGAACAATATATCTCTGTGGTAACCTGGTGCTGATATTATCAGCAAGCAGCAAATAGTTAACCCAATCACATTATGTCAGGGCTTACAGAATGTCATCAAGACCACATAGATTTCTTTGCAAACCTGACTGACAATTGTCATATTTTATATCCAAGAAGCTGCTGTGATAGTGACATTTTCCAATATTAAGCTACAAGGTTAGTATCTAGAGATTTTTTTAAGTGAAGCTGCTGATAAACCTAGGAATTTTTATTGGAACTTATAATCAAGTATTATTTATAAACATAATAAAAGATAATCAAAATTAATTTAATGCATCACTTCTTAGTTTGCAGCCTGAGAAAATATAATTATTGTCAGAAAACAACAAAATTATAAACCCTGTCATTTTGAAACTCCTTCAAAGGAAAGGAGGACATTGTTTTTTTGTAACTTATAAGAGGGTAACAAATTGTAAATAATGGAAAAGTAATTAAAAGTTTTAATTACAAAACCTAACCTTATTAATAAAAAATTGTAAAATGTTTCAAAACTTATTATTTCTGTATTAATAACTATATTATTTACAAACATAAATATCAGTGTGTTATTCCTAAAACATCATAACCAAACTCAATTCACAAGTATGCCTTGCAAGGTTTTCGAATAATTCACACGTTTAATTCTTCTGAAATAAATCATTTAATTTTATTTTACCGTCTGAAAGTAAATGACCAATACTATTGTCATCATACTGAAACAAGATATTTAGGGGATAGGACAGTTTTAAACAAATGACTATAACTTCAAAGGAACTCATGAATTTCATATATATTTCATAATACATTAGGCTTATTTACTTTCAGGAAAAAAAGATAATACAGAAAATATTCTTTTTATCAAACATTTAATAATCTAAAAACTTTTCAATGATGTATTTTTGTTGTTTGTTTTTTCTAATCAGAAGCAAACAAGAGAGGTTTAACAAAGTATTTAAAATTCTGTTTTAAGTGGGTCCGTTCTAAAACATTGAAAATGTGAAAAAACACAACTGAAATATTTTAAAATTTTGATAAAAGATTGTTACATTGGACTAACTGAATATTTTCGTTGTAAAACTACTTTATTGGCAAATTAAAATACACTAAAAACTACGCAACTGTAAATGTTCTATGTGTGTATGTAAAAATATTTTTTGAGACAACTTCAGAGAAAATATTTTCCAATACTACTTTACTCGCCAATTAAAATACAATAAAACTAAGCAACCGAGCAAGTGTTACAAGTAAAAACAGCACATTCTCCAAAAAACAAACTGAAAGTTACAGTAAAGATAGTTCATTTGCCTCAGAGACTTTAACACGTGAAAAAAGAAACCAAAGTACTTACAAGTTACACTATGATAGCGAATTGAGTTATTAATTTCATGTGTCATCGATATATTTGATCATAACGTTATTTACATCAAAATAAACTGCATTTTGAATTACCTTTATGCATTACGGAAGACAGTTAACCTGAAGGTGATCTAAGAAGTTCGGAACGTTGTTCTCTGCTCTATTAGTTTAAATGTTAATACCCATACCAGCCGTCAAGAGATATTTATACCATAGATATTTCGTTGAAAATTGCTGGGCGATAGATAGAAAATGGTTTTGAAAACAACTTTTTAGAACTTCACAGAAAATGTTTTTCTTACAACTATTTCGCAAAATAAAATCAAACTGCAACTCTATTAAACAGAAGTCGAGATCACACATCACATGGAAAGTAAAAGTAAATGTTACTAAATTAATTACGTCTTTATATTTCAGTCACGTGATATCAAGCATGGGGTTGATCATCTTTTGAAAGAAAAATAAATTTCTGAGTGCAACTTCTACGTCGAGAAAAAATTATTTACTGAGATTAAACGTTTTTGTTGTTTCCTTCTTTGTCTAACATAAGATTTGATGTCTTAACATTAAGTAGGTATCTCATACGTGGAGTTTATACATGAATTTTTATTCCCTCTAATATTGTTAATTTGTTAACTTACAAACTACCTCACGTAGCTTTCTGAAGAGTTTCTACAAATTAATTGTGATATTAAGTAATTAAATACAGAGTTAAAGTTAAAATTTGTTGTTGCAGTAAACATGATTAGCTTATAAAAGCTAATCTGTTTTGTCTTATTTCATTCAACTAAGTTATATTTTCGAACAAACAAAATAAAACTACGGATGTCTTATTTAAAGACCAGCAAATGTAAATTATTAGAAAAGTGAAAATTATTATATCTACGAATATTTTTTAGATGTATTAAAAACAACACGTATCAGTTAACTTTGAGAATCCAGATACCTTTTGTTTGCATAGTGTCGATATTACTAACTAAACAGTCTCTTAATACAGCTGAAAACCTTGTGAAGTATATTAACATGTCATCATCAGTTACTCTATAACATTTGTTTGTTGATTTGTTATTTGCTTTTTCTTTGTTTTAACACCATAAAGCCTTCAACAAAAGTTTAAGGCATATTTTTAAAATTAGATGTACTTTCTCAGGGTTATCGGAATTGGTCTGTTTCAAGAGAAAATTATTTGTATTTCTTGTTTTTGAAGTTCATATGACACGCTGTATGGTAACTTACATTTTTCGATAATTATTCTCGTGATCAGTGGCATGTGCATATTTATTGTTCTCATGACAGTTGCACACTGCAATTTTAATCGTCGTTTACTTCGTGATTTACAGACAACACATTCTTATATATCAGTGCAAAGGGTAAAAACAGATTACTCCTCCAGAAATCTTCGTACTTTTTCTGGTAACTTAAAACTTAAAGGTTTTCATAAAGCATTGAATATTGATACAATGAACAAACTGATAAAATATGATTATGTGATCACGGTTATTTTGATACTGAGAGATTAACTAATAAATCTAAGGTTTACCGAGACATCGGTTTACAAGAGTGAAGAACAAGGTATTTGTATTGAATATCATGTCTCCAAAAGAGCTGCATAGAGCTCTGCCTTATAAATACAAGTGTGGGATATACTTCTGTTACAAATTATAATTTTAATATAATCACAAATTTTATATAAACTTGCTTATGTATATATAATTCATATATAGAACAAACCAAACAAAAGAGTAAAAGAAAATCCAGAAAAATTTATGAACCCAAAGTGAAAAGCGACATATGAACTTGTTTTTAGTTTACAAATACTCCTCGCGTACAAATTAAAACTCATACAAATTATAGGAGCATAAAATATTGAATTATGTGATTCAAATAAAATGTACAAAGTTTTCTTTAGAAATGTTATCGTCTCTCAGACAATTTGTTGAGATACCTCACTTATAACAGCTGTCATAAACTTATATTTTAAGGGTAATCAATACAGAGTAATGTTTGTTTAAATTGTTCTCATATTTTATCGATGTTTTCTAGGTTCGGTATGGCCAGGTGGTTAGGTGCTCGAATCTTAATGTGAGTGTCGCGGGTTCAAATCCCCATTACACCGAACATACTCGCGCGTTTACCCGTCGGGGAGCTATAATGTGACGATCAATCCCACTATTCGTTCGTATAAAGTAGCCCAAGAGTTAGGTGGTGATGACTAGCTGCCTTTCCTCTAGTCTTCCACTGCTAAACTAGGAAAGGCTAGCTCAGATAGCCCTCGTGTAGCTTTGCGTGAAATTCAAAAACAAAGAAACAGTCGGCATGACCAGGCTGCTTGTTATCTCAAGATCGCGAACTTGAACCCCCATCTCAACAAACATGCTCGCCTTTTCATCCGTGGGGACGTCATAATGTGCAGTCAATCCTACTATTCGTTGGTAAAACAGTGGACCAAGAGTTAGCGATAGGGGTGAAGACTAGTTGGTATCCTTTTACTACAACGAAGTTAGGAACAGCTAGTGTGAATAACTCCTATTTAGCTATTCAGAAATTTCTTAAACAAGAAAGAAGCTGCTGGAGTGATTTAAATGATGCAATGACCCCCACAGAGCAGATCTGGATTTCATATATAAAAAAATTACTCCCAAATTAAGTTTATGGGAATGTAACAGAAACATCTAGTTAAATGTCTGCAATTAGGAAAGCAAAAAGAGGACCCACAGAATATAAACTGTTTCATAAACTCAAACACTTCCACTTATTATCTGTTGTTCTAAATATAAAAATTAACAACATTCTACGATTCACCTTCAATTGGTCTTTGAAAGGAACCTGAAATCTAATTTTTGGTTTTGTTCTGACACTGCTTCACATTACTAAATACATCAGAAAGATACACGAAACATTCGACCGCTGGAGTTTCATTCCCTTCACGTGCCATACAAGAGTATTAAAATTTTTAAATTTAAATTGAGATCCTACTTCAGAAATTAAAGAAATATGAATTTAAACCACAATTACAGGTATGTACACTTTCTGACGGGCAAAATGCACATATCGTTTGTTTCAAAGCTTGTTTGCATACAAACAGTTGTAGTATGACACATGTATTCTGCTCGGCCGACGTAATAGAAGGGATCTTTATTTCTTCTCCTTATTATATTAACAATTCTGCAAAGTAAAAATTACGTTAATTTAGTTATATTGTTTTTTGGGCGGTAACGAAGAATAAATAAGTTACGTGATTAGTTTTAGTGTCTCATATTCTTTGAATGCTCGTACAGAAATAGTTTTGTTTATCAAAATCTACATAAACACCATAAACGTAAATCTTTTTCATGATAAGAACTGACGATGTTTGGAAAGTCTATGGCATATCCATATTTGGGCACCTCATAGCTCTGAAGACTACATAACATCAACAATACTTCTTTTCGCAAGTTAAGGGACCCTGAGGTAGTTAACATTTGATGCAAGATATGATTCTACACTATTCATCTAAATTTAATTGACTTAGAAATGGGGAGCACTTCAATATAATAAAACTGTGATATCCTTACATTACTTTAACCCCAAGAAACAAAATTAACTCGTTATTTTACACTTTCACTTATCATAAACTGTTACAAATTACTCTGTTTTGATAGTTTCGTTAATTTCATGGCTTTGTCTTACTTTTCATAAATCACAGAATTCTATACTCAATATTCAACACATTCATATATTTCGTAAATAGGCATAATGTTCTAAACAACGTGGGAAAGTTTTTCTTTTATTTTTGTCATTCTTTGTCGAATGATGACTTCTTACGTGAATAGCGATACAAATTCAATATTTCAATGAAATATTAGTTCAATTCATATGATATTTCTATAAAAGTAACATGCTTTTGGTTTGTCTGATTTGAATTTTGCACAAAGATGCATGAGGGCTATATGTTCTTTTCCCACGACGGGTATCAAAACCTAGATTCAAGCGTTGTAACTTTGCAGACATACCACTGTACTACTGGGGACCGTTTAGAAGTCTCAATGAAAATCTAGTGACTGGTATTGATTTTGATAATAAGGTGTAAAATAACTAACTATAGTGAAAAGAAAATCAAGTTTGAAGAGACACTATCCTTTTTCTACATGCTATTAATAAATTAGAGAATATGAATAAACTTGGGGCTCGAAGGACATCTTCATAAAGATTTGTAACGAGTCGTACCCTTGCTGTTGTAAGAGAGATGCAGCGTTTTATAACAGATGACAATCCCGAAAATAAATCTTCCTCGTGTAGAAACGACACAGGTGAGGCTCGAACGTCACATTTATAATATGTTCTCAACTTTTGTTTCTGAAAGAAGTTGTCTAACAAGTAGTGAACTTGTTCTGTGGAAGGTTACTACAAAGAAGTTTTATGTGGAATCTTGAATCTGTTTTAAATTTGTTATGTAAATATATATATTGAAAGTAATTTTATCATGATGTCAGTAAAATATGTAGCTTCAAGAAATGTTCAGACACGTGAGTAAAAACCTTATAACCCGAGTACTTTTAGTTTTATTTTGCTTGTTGTTGTTTCAACGCTATAACGCATTCACCCACAGGGACAGCGGTAAGTTTACGGATTAACAACGTTAAAATAAGAGGAAAGATTTCCTTCGGTGAATACAGCTGATAACCTGATATGGCTCGCCTATAAGAAAACAAATAAACACATGCGATAGCGCAATTTGGTTTGAACTGCACTTCGAATAAAGATGCATGAGGACTTTCTGCGTAGCCGTTTCTAATTTAGCAGTATAAGACCAGAGGAAAGACAGCTAGTCATCACCACCCAGCGCCAACATTTGAGCTACTCTTTTACCAACGAATAATAGTAGGATGAACGACACATTATAACGACCCTACGACTGGAAGAGTCCATAGCGCAATTATCCACAGAACTAATTTTAAATTTAGTCGAAAAAACTTACTTTGTGTTTTTATGTAGACTATCTACAATTCAAGATTCGTCTTTTATCTTTGTGGCTCTGATATTTGTTATTTTGAGCTTACCTTAGCAGAAGGACTTGGTGAAAAAGAGATGTTATCAGCAACAGAAGAAGAGCTTTAAGAAATCTGGCAATGAGATCGATCAGAAATTTTATTAAAACAGTTCGTTGAAATATTATGTATCCAATATAAAAATTACGGTGTTCATATTTATACTATTTCAGTAAACTCATCTTTTATCTTATAGAATAATAAATGTTTCATAAATTAACGAAAACTACAAAAAAATTGTGTTTTGAAAATCCTTAGCTTATTTTGTCTTATTCATTAGTTAATGAGTCCATTTGTGAACTAACAACAAATTTAATGTCGAGAGTGGAGATTTGTTGATCCTATTATCACTTTACTAATGACAAATATTTCAGTGTTCAATTTTGTTACAGTAGTTGGTTTAATACTGTAACCTGAACTTAATATATCCTAATTATATTATAAAACGTAACATGTAGCAAGTTGATCTCTCACAGCTTATGGTATCTAGTGTGTTTTATTCATCTTTAAATTGTAACAGCGTGATAACAAGTTCATATACCCAGTGTATTTTAAAATTTAGAATAATTGTTTGTAGCACCATAGCTAACATAACTAATAATATTTACAGACAGGGACATCAAAAAGTATAAAAGTTACTTAGTTCTTAAAGTGACACAATTAGTGGCAAAGCAATTATGTTCTCACCAAATTAAGATTTGTTTTCAGTGAGAACACAACTAGCATTGACAATTCATATGACCTAACGGCTCCTAGGATAACTTTAAAGAGCACGTCAACAATTTATCAATTAAAGTTGTATATAATATCTCTTTAAAACAGTTTAAAAAATAGCTCTTGATATATTTGTCTGGATCCAGGCTACTGTCCATGGTTAACTCCTTTAGTAATTGTTCCTAACAAATAGTTACCGGGAGTTTCTCCTTATCTTAGAACGGCTGGTATGGTTATTAAGACTTTTACTGATCAGCAGTGAACAATGTTTCGACCTTTCTAGGTCATCTTCAGATAAAAAATCACAGAGTTTGGGCTTTCTTTCTTCGAAGAAGTAACTTCTGTAGAAACGATTACGTTCATTTAATAAAATAATTTTACAGGTACAGGTACCTTGTACAAAGATATTATAGAGGCACTAAATAAAAGGAAAGGCACCAAACAACCAAAATGTTTTCCTGAAGTAAATTTCGTTAATCAGGGATCATTTCCATTTGTAATTATGAAACTACATCTTATTGTAGTGACCGAGTTTGTTTGTTTCCATTAGGAACTATTTACTTGTTTTATTCTAGTAGTTTCACAATTAAAAAAAAATAGAAAATTCATAATTAAATTTCAGAAAACTCGAACAACACTTTTCGAAACACTGTTTTAACAGTATGTGAAAAGTCAAATAAAATTACTTCTGTTGTTATGTCTCATGTAGAGTTCAAAACGCGTTTCCAAAATTTGGAAAACAATATATCCATTTATGACAACAAAATACCGATTTGAAATAATTCTTTCCATGAATTTTTTTTGTTTGCTCTTGAAACAACAGAAATTACGAATTTATTATTGCTGATACTAAAAGTTCAACCTAAGATTTTATAAAACATGTCTGCACTTTCTCCTTCAAACAGGGAATTTAAAGGAATATGAACTCACCACGTAGTTTGCTTATACTTGAAACAAGTTTAAGAGACGTGAAAAACAAAATAATAAATAAAGCCAGAGTTTAGTTACAAGACAAGGAGTGTAAATTAGACTGGTTTTACCGAATTATGACCGTCACTAAATTAAGTTCACTGCTATGATCTTTTGTGGATATCATATTCAAATTAAAAAAATAGTTGGTTCTGTCCTTGTTTTCACATTTATTTTAGTGAAACAGTGATATACTGCAAATCACACAAATATCACGATCTATAACAAAAATTGGTAAACTTAAAATTTTACCCTGCTGTAGATATGCTGCAGGAATGACACTTTCTTAAGTAATGTACACAAAATATTTATATTACAATCACTATGGAACTTTTATATTCCCCTGGAAGGCATCATATGCAAAAAAGGTACGAATAGGGCAAACAAAACAATGTAGAAAACGGGTTAATCTCGAGAATATTAGCTTCCAAATTCACACTTACTGTGAAATAGTCATATAAAATACGTTAGATATTTCAGATTAATATTCAGTGTTCTAACAACTCGGAATCAAGATAACTGTATTTTGTTGTTGTTTGTTTTTCAGAACAATTTTCCTTCTTGTACTCTTCTCCCAGTATCTTGGAAACATTAATATTCCTGGTTGTAACTACAGTAGAGAAAGAAGATGGAAGATCAAACAATTGTCCGTTTTCAAGCTTTTTCCAGTGAGTATAGATTTAAAACACGGTTCACACACATTTCACTTCAGATAAACACACACTAAACCCTCAATTATAAATATCATACTTAAAAAAAAATTATCTAAGTAACTCAGCGTGAGTGAGAAAAAATTTGTTGTAGAATTGTAAAAATTTTTTTACTTCAATAAAAAAGTTAAATACGACCAACCGTTACTGTTCTCAGGTAGCGCTACAAAGCAAAGTGAAAACCACACATTATAAAATAGGTATCACAAATGTAAGAATACACATATTAGTATTTTATGTATAAAATAAATATTACAACAGCACTTTAAAATAAATAACTTTAAATTTGTTTTTTTCTTTCACGAAACACTCTTGAACGTACCTTTAAATTGCTTTTGTTAACTAACTGAAAAGTCAACGCCCATCAAAGCGAAATTTGTTTTTAACAATATCCAATAATGAGTATTCCAATTCCACCGCTTGTATCTAAACCAGTCTTCAGTCACAAATTTACTGCAATTCCTTTGTGGATTTTTTTCAACATTTATAATAAAAGTGAAAAAAAACAACAAATGTGTTACGATTAGAAAATTTATTTTAATATTAAATAACAACTAATTTCAACAATTTGACTTCCAGGTTCTACAGACCATAGAAAATCCTGGTTTATTTGTTTCATACTAACTGCTGTGGATGTCCTGAGATCGACCAACTGATCTAGATATTATCTGCGTGTTTTGACAATGTACTCAATTCCTGGTTTTGGTCCCATTAACCATGTATTTACAGAAGCTTTCATTATTTCATAGCTCAGGTTTTCATTTATCTCAACTTAGTACTCTGTGAAATTATATTTTGATAGTTTTTATTTTAATATTCACTATGCGACTTAACACCCATTTAAACGTGTATTACTTTCAAACAAGTCTACACCAAATTTAATTCTAGATAAGAGCATAGAGGCAAAATATGAGTCTGTTGTTTCAGCAAATGGTGGCTACATTATCTCCAGCTGTGTTTACTTATTTCTCTAACGATCCCTTCTTGTAGACTTTAAACTTCCTAATTTTTTTATTTATCTTCATTGCTGGGATTTTATACTCAACTGTAGGCAAAGTTTACTTGAGATGGTAGATAACTTTATACAATGTAATGATAATAAATACAGCTGGTAGCTAACTGACACGGTTCAAGATTAGTTACTGTAGTTATTGACTATTTGATCGCATTAGTTCGAGACACGAATTTGTTAAGCTGCAGATGTAGGTTCGTTTGAGAATATTGTGAGCATATATCGTTTCTGCATAACCAAATTATCTATATATATAAAGCATAGAAACTGGCAAATATACGTCGAGATTAAAACGCAATCTCTACTAAGCGTGTATAAAACTTTACCTATAAAGAAAACTTCGGAACGCTCAATGTTATTTTTCTACGAATGTGTATAATAACATTTAACACAATGTACATTGAGTTTTGTACTCCTTCACGTCATACACATTATAAGGAGTGCCTTCCTAAAAACACCAATTGTATGATTGTTACGTTTTTTATGTTTTATTTATGTGGACTGAACGCAACAGAAAAACACAGATAACAGGTTATATAATTTATTACAATAAACTATTATATATGTGACAGATATAACATAAATTATATAAAAACAATGACAGATATTCAGTTTCAACCTTCGAAATTAATTACAATACAAAATGATACTGGCCTATGTCCAGTATAATGATCTAGAATGAAAGTCCAAAAGTCCAGATCAGAAATCCAAAATTCTAGTCTAGGGGGTGAATTTGGTCCCACGAAGAAATTCCGAAGTTTGAATGGAGAAGTCCAGAAACAATTCACGGTCCAATAAATTTGACGAAGTTCTTTTTACGATGTTTTTGATGAATGTCTCAACTTGTCGTTTTCCAAATTTTCCCGTTCTCCCTTAAACAGTCCTATACTTGTTGACCTTCAGTATAACCAGTAATTCAAATGAATCGTAAAGATTGACGAAATAAAATCAAAGCTTTTGTAGATCTAACTCCAGTCACAAATCCAAGTTCAATAAACACACAGCAAACGTTTAAACTTTCTCAAACGAAGACACTATTTCTTGAATCAAATAAAACGAATGACTGACTCTTCTCGCATCGCCGAGTGTTTATATACTAGTAGGCCTACTCTTCTCGAACAATCGCGTAACTTCTCAGCATTCCAGAGTAATCTAGATTCGTCTCGTACAGACACCAGGCCATTACAAATGATCGATATACCTAATTCTAAAAATTTCTACATGAATAACAACGTATATACATGACGCTTTATACATAACAATGATGTACAAAGCATTAAGAATATACGCGTTACAGTTACGTAATACTTATCTACTACAGGGTGGTAGTCCCTGTTTCACCCTGTACGTAAACGCTTTTAAGAAGGAAAGAAAGTTCATAAGAAAACTAACTACCAGTGGTATTGATAACTTCGGTTTCATTAGAACTATATTTTAATACAGAACTATTTTAAATATCGAATAAACAAACTGAATCTTTAAAGTCTTATGTTAATTGTTTCAGCGTCCCTAATACATTTTCCAAATCATCTGCAACATGCGGGATTTCTTTCGTTGTTGAAGCATTGTACATGCTTTTTGGTGTTATTTGTTTTTCACCTGTGTAAGGGTGAATATGTTACCAATAATAATTAGTTAGTAATGAATTGGTAAACTTTGACTAACAAAGCTTACAGTTAGGTTTTTCACCTTTAAAAATACACATATGTTTATATATATATATAAATATATATGTGTGTGTATGTATCATTTTTGTGTTTTGATGTATTGGAAGACAGATATTTTCGTACCATTTTAAAGGAACATTTTAAGATATTATATGTTAGATTACGTAGGCTTGCAATGGTTTTATTGTAAGAAAAGGTTTACAAGTTCTTTGGCAATTCCTGCACGTTGAATCCGAAAATGATGCCCCCTAGTGGCACAGCGGAATGTTTGCGGACTCACAATGCTAAAAATAGGGTTTCAATATTTATGTGGGGTAGAACACAGATAGCACAAGGTGTTGCTTTGTTTTTAATTACACATAAACAAACAACACCAAAAATGATATCCATATTTACCACAAAACGTCGTGTGCCATAATTGAATAATTTTAATTGAAATCGGGTCCTATTTTGTGATGATCGAAATGGTTACAACCTCTGGATGTGGATGCAAGTTCTAAAAACTCGGAACTGTTTGCAAGTTTGTATACTTTTATACATAAATTATTAACAGTAACAACTGTTATTGTAAATTGTATTATTGTTTGTATATTTAAACATATTTGCGTTAAGAAAAAAAAATTGTGTGCATTAATCTTGTTGGTAAATGTCATAAATCTGATATATATCGACGTCCAATGAAATTCTAAATTCAAATTTCTGGCTATTTTAAATCGTAATATGTTAACACACGTAACATAATAAATCGCAAACTTATGTGGGATAAAATATTATACATAACAGGTTGCAAGACTAGAAGATGAAAGATTTGTGCCAAGAAGTCACTTTCAGGAAAGTAAAGCTTATCTGAAACCTTGGGCTTATATCGTTAGTAAAAATAATTGTTTTTTTCCCTCCTGCTTGACACAAAGTACAGGTTAAACTGAACAGTGACTTTCTTTAGTTTTGAATTTCTTTGTTGCACCGAGTTTGTAACTTTACTTCAAATCTGCGTCAGTTGATTTTAGAAAGTTTTATTTATTTATACACAAAGACACTTGTTTCAGCCGACTACACTTTGTACGTTATATAATGTTATAAACCTGTTAAGCAACGCATGTTATTTTAAAAATGTTAACAATATGAACAAATAAAACTTGAATATGTATTTTATTTTTTCCGTCATTTCAAGACAGTATAACATTCTCGAAAAGTCATTTAATTGTTGTTAAGCAATCTATTTACAGTCATTCAAGTAATTTTCTGGATGTCTTTACAAATCTGTAAAAACTGTATAAATTGAGAAAGAGAATTAGGCTTAACACAAAGAGACTGTAATACTTCCAACTGCTTCTGTGCTGGCTTGTACGTTTTGCCTGACTTCCCAGCCATCTTTGTTCTGTTTACAAGTCACGACCATCTTTGTACTTCATTCTCATAAACCGTCTAAAGTACATATTATAATGTTTACTGCTCATGTTAAGTAGTGCACTGCTCCAACTAATTGTTCCTAAATATTATTTCAAAATGTCTATTGTGTGAAATTCGCGTGTCGGAATTTGTGATATCTGATAACGAGGTTTTGGAGTACTAGATCTGTAGTTACGAAGAAATCTGTCTTTTATAATGGGCCGTTGTATAAATCAGCCTGACTTATTGGTACAGCTAATTTCTGTGTGAGAAAGAAATGTGCTGTAAACACAAGGCTCATGGTTCGTTTACAACAAGTCGATTACAAAATGATCAATTATATTTAATCTTACCCATGCTTTAAAAGGTGCAATGAAATAAGAAAATCCACTTCACCTGCTATTATGATCAGTTATATTTAATCTTACCCATGCTTTAAAAGATGCAATGAAATAAGAAAATCCGCTTCACCTGCAATTATAATTTTAAATTTCTGTTTGTCAAATTTTATGAAGATGAGTCTAGTTTAAACTTAGGAACTCCAGAAATAAAGGACCTTCAAATTTTAAAGAAAAATCAGTTCTCATTAAGCCATTCGAAGTTGCATAATTTTAATGTAAATACATGGTTTAATATGTGGTAACATTTCTCATACTTTCAGAAAACAAGGTGAATCTATTTAATGTCATTCATAAGTTATCATTATATCATCTATATAAATACATAAAAAACATTTTAGTTTTATATTAAAACATGTATTTGTTTGAAGTTAAGCACAAAGCTTATACAATGGGCTATCTGTGCTCTACCCATCACAGATACTGAAACCGGTTTTCTAGTATTTTAACACTCTTGTGTAACCGAAAAACTGAAAAATACACCTGATTTGCAAGTAACACATATTTTAATTATTTATTTTTAAGCTTAAAGCTACAGAACGGGACTAACTGTGCTGTGCTCATCATGTGTAAAGATCGTTACATAATGTAGCTAGATAACCGGATTTGCAAAATTCGGAAATGTTACACTATCCTGACTAGACTACCTGGTATGTGGGTCATCATCTCGATTGAGTTTAGTCACAAAAGGTCAATTTATTCCTCGTTTACAGTTCTTCTAGAGACAAAGCGGAAAATAGCGTTTGTGAAAAGTCATTGAAAACTTTTGTCAAAGCTACACGCTTAAATACCATAAAATAACTGTGAGTTACTTCTACTTTTAGAAAGTTAACTTAGAAGATTTTGTTTTAAAACAACGATGACAGTTAACACTTCAAACTTTGATTCTTTAAGTCCATGTTTCTGAGAACTTACTTCTTAATGTAAATAGAAAGTAATTAATTCTTCCTCATTCTATACTATTCTGATACCTAATAATAATAGAAGTCAGATATTCTTTTTACATTACTCTGAATTACTTTAGTACGGTTAAAACTGCCCCCAGTGGCTCAGCGGTATGCCTGCGGACATACACGCAAAAATCCGGGTTTCGATACCCGTGGTGGGCAGAGCACAGCTAGCCCATTGTGTAGCTTTGGGCTTAATTCAAAAACAACAACTACTACGGTTTTTAAATTATAGGAATGTAAAAATAACACTTTCAACACTCATTTGTTTTTCGTCTACCAAATTCTATTCCATACAAGATCTTTCTTTAAATGTCTGACTCGTTATCTGAACAAGTTCGCCCGAAAACAAGTGTGCTCAAAATGCCATTTCAAATGTTACTATTAATGTTACAGTTTTAAACGTCAAACGCTAAAGAAACGATGAAACCAATAGGCCTAATAATAGTGACAAAAATTGACGTGAGACTGCATATATTTTCTCAGATTTCTCCTTATCATATTTATTATAGGATTTGTGGGAGAAAGATGTTGTCAATTTTCTGGTGGGACAGCGATAAGTCTCAGGATTCACAACAGTAGGATTAGCCGTTTGAGTCCTCTCATTGGACAGAGTAGATAGCAGCAAGAAAACACCTGCTTAAATAGTCCCGGCATTGCCAGATGGTTAGGGCACTTAACTTACAATATGAGGGAAGACACCATATCTAACCAAACATATTTGCCCTTTTTTCCATGGGGATGATATAACATTATTGGCGGTGTGTGTTGATGACTAACACTTACTGCTGTGAACGTTGAGGTGTCATAAATATCCGTGGTGTAGCTTTCCGAAAAATTCACAACAAAAACTGACCGTAATTAAATAAAAACCTTCAATATCTCTGATGTAAAAAATGTATAACAATAACTCTTTTAAGCTATCAAACTTTATTATTATTTTGTTAACGCTTGGTGCATTTTAACACCACCGTATGGGGTTTCAATGTCATCATTATACAAGAAGTTTAACATACGCAAACGACGAATGTACAACAATAGAAATAGTCAGGATGTAAAGTTATGAAAATAAAATAGAAATGCATCTGAAGAAGACATAAGTTTAAAATATTTCAAATAATATTCACGTCAAACTTCTGGACATTTTAGCTTTACAAATTTATGGTATTGTTAGTCCTAATTCAAATTTTATCACAGCTGCTGATTTCATGGACTTTTCAAATTTTAAAAGTTCATCGATGACTGCTTTTATGAAACATTCAACTAAACAGAACAGATGGAAAGAGACTTCGTGACTTGTCTCGAAACCAACTGATATCATGTGTGTATTGTTTGCGTTTGCGTGTTGATGTACAGGATACTTCGATGTTGTTGTTGTTGTTCAGAATTAAGAACAAAGCTACACAATGGGGTATCTGTGCTCTGCCCACCACGGCTATCGAAACCCGGATTTTAGCGTGTAAGTCCGCAGACATACCGCTGAGCCACTGGGGGGGGGCACTTCTATGTTAAGCGTTTTATTTTTTACATATTTTACAAACATATAGACTCGGCATCGTCAGATGGTTAAGGCAGTCGACTCATAATCCGAAAGTCGCGGGTACAAATCCCGGTCGCACTAAACATGTTCACCATATCAGCCATAATTTATTTCACAATTTCAAATTCTTTTGATACGACCAATACATATTTCCACCTTCATGATCAAGCATATTCTATGATATTAAGTATGTTTTTATCCCTTAATATATTTTCAGAAACCTCATTTTCTAACTTCGTTTTCTGGCTTCGTCCTGCTAGCTATAACCTGATTCTTTGTTTGTTTGTAATTAAGAACAAAGCTACATAATGGACTATCTGTGCTCTGCTCACCACGGGTATCGAAACTCAGCTTCAAGCGATATGAATAATCCACACCAATTTCGTAAAAGGTTGGCAGATACAACATTATGGTACTTACCTTTCGCTTCCTTATGATACCAGTATTAATTCCTTTTAAGTTACATGTGTTGCCAGACCGTTAGATTTTAACAAGAAAAGCTGCTTTTTATATTTTCCTCTTTATATTATCCAGCACTGGCGAGTGAAACAACGTATTACTAAGTATAAAAATTAAGATACAGGCGTTTTTATCACATGTGCACTGTACAGGTTGAGCCATACCGGTACAGTATATATCTAATATTGAGGTGAAAGCTTTCGGTTTATGTTGATGTTATCTCTTCCTAAACTAGTTGACTGATTCAGACCAAATTCAGCATGCTGACTTGTTAGTCAATAAGTAAAACAAATTCTTGTTAAACGTTCCACATATTGAAAAATAAAAATTTCTGTTCAATAACCCTATATCTTTACTGCAGCAGCTGTTGTAAATAAAACCTCACACCACAGCAAAATTCCATAAGACAAAGACTGTGAATAGAAGTTTGTGTACATTGATTTGTTTCTTATAATAAACAAAATAAAATATCCAGTTACAATGTTAAGAAATAAGATATTGCTGCCACTTAAATTACAAGATATTTCCTGATACACTAATTTTAACTTCTGGTTCACACTAAAATGAGAATAAGCACTTAAACCTGAATTAAAAGCGTATTAAATAATTAAAATAATTTTAGAATGATTCTTACTTCTTGACGTAAAATATAGTTCTCCGTAGAAACAAAAATCAAAATCATTATTAAATTAACTGCGTTATCTGTACCAAATCCAAACAGTAAAAATATTGACCACTTCTCTACTGTAAAATAGGCTACTTTGAACGAGAACTGACACAATCGTTTTACCATTTCTGCAAGGATTTTTTGTTCGACTTCTACAGTTCCCCACTTATCAGTAGTGATTTTATGTGTCTAGAAACGGATTTCTTAGAGAATGAACGTTTTTAAAAATACACCAAGTGAATTTGTGCACGCTTACCACATTTTCAAGGGGAAGAAAAAGCTGTGAAATGAAATTTCCTTAAAACAACTTGAAAAAGTTTTTTAAATCAGACATTTTAACTGTATTACAAGAACTTTACAAAGAAAATCCATTATGGACCTGCAGACTTTCAGTGAGGGCGCAGCAGGTAATTCAACCTGTCGTTAAAAATATTGTCAGATTTCTCATCCACTTAATTATTATCAATTGGTTTTTGTTTATCTGATGTATCAAAGGTGAAATATTTATTTGTCATTTTATGATTAACCCTTCTTATAATTAGAATTTTAAAAGTGGATTATTTTGTACTTAACATGTATGGTTGTTTTCCCAGCAACGTACGTACGTTTCTATACCTACACATGCAGTCGTAATATGTGGTAATAAACACGTACATAAAACGTTATTGTGACATCTTCTCTCGCTTCTCATTCATTTGTTCAATTTTTTTGTGTACAGGTATGAGTGTAACCAGTTCGTTGCTCTCGTACTGTTTTGGTTGTTATATTAAGAGAACAAAGCCCTGCTTCACACAGATGATTTATAAATCTTGGTCTATTTACCGTAAGAAATCGCCATGTTTGCTTTTACAAATAACAAAAAACTGTTTTGTTTGAATTAAGCTACACGATAGGCGAGCTGTACTCTGCCACAGAAGAGCAATAAACACTGACCTGTGACATCTGATAAGAAGAAATAAAAGAGAAAAGGCAGTTATTTGTGTTTAAACGTTATACGACATTTCCAGAAAGCTACTACAGCAAAAGAAAGAGAATTGTGTAAGCATGTTATGTACAAGAATCTAAATTATATAAAAAAATCAGTTTATTTCTGTTAATGCGAGCCAGAGTGTCAATATTTTCTGCAGTGATTATCTTTGATAAAGATGTTTTTTCTAAAATAAAGGGTGTAAAAGCTTTGAACTTCCAACATTTTCCTTAGCTTAATTATAAACAAGAAAAGTAACACTTATATCCAAGGTACACATTTTTGTCTTGTACAAATAGAATTTTTTTTTCAGCAGTGAGTTCCTGTTGTTACCTTCCTCTTGGTGGACTCAAACAGATAGCCCGAAGTGTCTTATTTATAAGAAAAAACACACACTGTTTTCATCTCATATATACTTGAATTATCATAGCCATTTTACACAAAATTACTGGTTTAGGAAATAACCGTTTCGTTTTTATGTAGAATAGCATTTCGTCCTGAAATTAACAGTTTCGTCTCATCTAGTTATATAAATAGCTTCTTCTAATCCGGTTATATTAATAGCTTCGTCACGTTCTTTAATGTTAAACTCTTCTGTTTCCTCCATCTTGTTACAGTCGAGTGATAATCCGAGGGTCGCGGGTACGAATCCCGGTCGCACCAAATATGCTCACCATATCAGCTGTAATTTATTTCACAATTTCGAATCCTTTTGATACGAACCATACAGCTTTCCCCCTTCATGATCAAGCATATTCTGTGATATTAAGTATGGTTTTCTCTCTTAATATATTTTCAGAAACGTCATTTTCTAGCTTGCTTCGTCCGGCTAGCTGTGACCTGATTCTTTATTTGTTTGTACCCGAGCATATCTATCAAAATCCCAAGAAGGAACAACACCACAAAAACATGATGCCCATATTTGTATCAATGACCCTAGAGACCAACTCTTAGATCCTCATCGTGTTTGGGTGATTTTGAGCTGGCGTTTAAGTCCCTCGTTTCAAAGACGACGCCATATAGATAACGAATTCCCTCCCGCGCTTTCCTATCATGTTTCATCTTGCTAACTCCAGAGCTGTGTGAAAAGCTGAATTAACACAGGACAAACAAAAATACTAGATATTTATAAACACACATACACCTAAAGAAAATTTCAGGACTGAGACAAACAATTTCTTGGCTCCTTTAAAAAGTAGTTTATGTGAAATTTGTTGAGCCTGTTTTTTTTTTTAAATTTCGCCTAAAGCTACTCGAGGGCGATCTGCACTAGCCGTCCTTAATTTAGCAGTGTAAAACTAGGAGGAAGGCAGCTAGTCATCACCACCCACCGCTAACTCTTGGGCTACTCTTTTAACAACAAAAAGTGGGATTGACCGTCCCATTTTAGTTTATAACCCTCACGGCCTTAAGGGCGAGCAAGTTTGGCGCGACGGGGATGCGAACCCGCGACGCTGGGCCTTGCTGGGCCTGTTGAGTCTATTTAACTGCTTTATGAATATACTAATTTACCAAATGATACTATTAAAGTACTTTAGAAATGTTTAATATCGTTTAACTATTAAATGCAGTATTTTTAGTAGTTTAATAGCATCAGATTTGTATTTTTAAGTGTTCATACTAGAAAGCAGATATTTGTAATATAGAAATATAACAGAATATGATATTTACTAAATACATCAGTCAGCGAACTCGTATCTATGAAGCCACAACGAACAGTTGGTTTAACTTATCCTTGCCACATGTTAGAAAAGATAAAAAAGTTTATTCGAACGTGATTTAAAATTATGAATTTTTCTAATAAATTGTAAATTTACAGAAATTTGTTGCTCATAAAATTACAAGTTTCCAACTTTTTAATTTGGACTTTCTAGGTGGCCTGAAGCCACATTTTCCACAATTGTCTCCCCTTCCAGTCTTGTGAGAACTAAATATATGCACAATTAATAAGTTTTAATATGCATTTGTAACTTACTCTGCCATCTGGAGCTTTATATATATGTTTTAATGTTGCAATAATATCGACAAAGACTGCTATAAATAGAAAAATTAACGTCTTCCATTACTAATGGATAAATAGGATATACAAAATCATAGAATTCGGTATTATTAATTATTTATAAAAAAATTGCACTTGTATAAATATAGACTGTTACACACTGGAAAACGTCAAACATATTTACATTTCTAAAGACATCAACTAAAAGACTGATTGTTTGTAAGACTAAATGACAGGAATGCTTGGAAATAAAATAATGTCAGTACTGAATCAAGGTTTTACTGTATCCTGTATTAATGGTCCAAAATAACAATGAAATCCTTACTGGTAAAATACAAATGTGAATATCACAAGACGATCACTGAAATAAAACCCAGTGTGCGATAAGTTATATCTGATTCCTTTTTTAATTTGATATTAGACAATTTATAAACATTTCTTATAAAAGTTTATAAATGTGATACAGTACTGATACCCTGTTTTCTCTCGCTTCAAAAAAATTTCATTTCAAGTGACGTCAAAATAAAACCCTCAAAATCTCAGTCTACGTCATGCTCATGACATCTTCAGGTATTAATATTAACCTGTCAAAGAAAAGTTAGCCTAACCTCTATCATATCAAATACTGATAATAGCCCATACCTTTTCATTAATATGATATACAATGTTATGCATTCGCCACACCTGAATAATTAGAAAGAGTGGATAAATATATATGTGTGTAATAACTAGCAGTTTGTTTACAAGGGTCGCATTAGTATACTGATAAAAGACGGAATTCGAACAATCGATAAATGAGGAACACATCAAAAATTAATGTATTAAAATAATAAATACGGAATTATTTATAAACAAACCGAACACTTTCCAAAATAAGTCAACAAAACAATAAAACATTTAAATTAGTCTCAAAACTAATAAATTATAATATGAATGTATTTCAGGGACAGACGAAGAAAGAGAACTTATCAAATGAGAAGTCCAAGTATTACTGAAGGTAACCAGTTGACAAAGTCGTCACCTTTAACCTATGACCTCCCATTCGGCATGAGTGTAATTAAATGATATGAAATTTACAAGTACATTCCCAACAATCCAAAATACGACTAGAACATTTTTTTTCGTAAAGTGAGACCATTATTTACAATATTCAAACCTCAAAGTTATAATAACAACAATAACATCGATTCAGAAAAGTAACAATGCTGTCGTATTTAGTTTATTCACAACAGTTAACGTATAATTAGTTTGATACCATAAGACTTGGTTATTGTAATATATTTTATATTAGAATGTTCACTAATGTCACAAGGAAATATTCATAAACTGAAGTATTATAGTCTTGGTACTCCTAAGGCAGATCTAAATATAATCAATGTTCGAGGTCTCAACAACCAGCAGGGTGAGAGACTTTGCCAATTTTTGTCCAGTTTCGGTGTATAACCACTTTAGACAAACAATAATCGAGAAGATGTGTCGAAACCTTCGGCTGTTACAAATTGTACGAAAAATCGCTTTTGGTGTACGATTGAAAATTGTTAAGTATGCTTCTTAATGATGTATTTAATAAAGATGTAAGATTCTCTCACACATTCCATAATCTAAGTTTGTTATTTAAAGAAAGAACTACTGAATAAAACGTAATAATTGTCAATCTAGTAAAATATTTTCTTCCATTCATTGCACTTTCGTTGGTACTACATTCGTATTTCAAGTTTTCTTACAGGTATTTTGATGTTCTATATATATCGTATATCTACATATATAACTAGCTGTCACCAGATTCACAACACGTGTAACAAAACCTAATGTACGATTTCCTGCTTCAAAGACAAACTTGTTACGTATTACGATTCCTTAACAATGTTGTTGTTGCTGTTATAATCCCAAAATACAACTAGCGAAAAGTTTTTGGTTTAATAGCTGAAAATTGAAACTGTAAATCTTATAATGATAGTTCAGTTTCTCTGTTTCTTGTTTGTTTTGCTTTTTCTTTATCGTTTTGAAACTGAGTGTGCTTTTAAATAATTAATTAAGTTTAAACCTATACTGATCTACGTCTGTTTGTTTGTTTGTTTTGGAATTTCGCACAAAGCTACTCGAGGGCTATCTGTGCTAGCCGTCCCTAATTTAGCAGTGTAAGACTAGAGGGAAGGCAGCTAGTCATCACCACCCACCGCCAACTCCTGGGCTACTCTTTTACCAACGAATAGTGGGATTGACCGTCACATTATACACCCCCACGGCTGGGAGGGTGTGCATGTTTAGCGCGACGCGGGCGCGAACCCGCGACCCTCGGATTACGAGTCGCACGCCTTACGCGCTCGGCCATGCCAGGGAGTCTGATCTAGGTCATTCTGTGAAACTGACTTCACTTTAAGTACTATACTGTCTTCATGCTCTATTTATTAAACATGTTCAAAGATGAAACGAAATTTACTATAAAAAATACGTTTTGTGTCCAGTTTATGCCTAAGAACCATTGTTTGAAAACGTTAAACATTTTAACTATTTGGATTTAAAGACGAAAATGTATCAGTGATATAAAGTTTCACAAGTGATACAAACTAAAACGTGAAAAAAGTTAAATTAGTAAACGTCTAAAAGTCGGCGACCGATTTTGTCATTTCTAACTCTATATTTGTTCATAAACATTTTAGGTTGACTGACTGGTGGACTGCTGCACGATTGTGTTAACGAAAAGTGTCTTACAGACGTCAAGAATTATGCGACACTTTTACCAACGGCTTCTATATTCCTTAAATACAATAATTATTTAATCCTTCAAAGTTTCAGTCGCGAAATTACAACAACAACATGAAGAAACCATAAAAAAAAATGTTTAAAACTTTGTCACTAGAGGTCGGTGCAATAATTTTAATGCAACTTTAGTCAGTTTTAGTATTTAGTTTTCAGAACACGACTTAACATCAGTTACACTAAATTTTAATATTCTGTATTACACTAAGTTACACTACGCATTAAAAAAAACTTGCATCAGTAAATTGCTGGTGTTAAGTTAATCATTTAATAAAATAACAAATATTAATCCAGAATCATTAATGTTATTAGCTGCAAAACTAATGCGTCTTCCCGATGGTACTGTATAAGTCTACGAAATTAGAACTCTAAAATCAGTGGTTTGATTCCCCTCGATGGACTCAGTAGATAGCCCCGTGAGACTTTGCTATAAGAAAATACACACACACAAAACTAGTGCTTCTAAACCATACAAAAGTTTTATTTTAAGTGTTTTTTGTTTCACACGACGTGTAACATGAACTAATCAACAAGTTCCCTGCTTCAAATGAGTAATTGTGACTGAGATAATCACTGAATTAGTTCAGAAATTAAAAGGTCCAGCATATGAAGATTCACTTTCAAACAATTATAAAAACTTATTAGAATCCTTCTGGCCAGTAATACTTAAAAAATAGATCATTTTGATATATTTAAAACAATAAAACAAAGAACAATGTTCCGACCTTCTCAGTTTACCTTCATGTTAACTGTCTTTATTAATGCATAAAGAAAATTCAAAATACAGTTTGTTCAGATATAAATATCTTTACGATCCATTATATCAGTGACGCTTAAAATAAATAAATAAATTCGTTATCATAGTGTAACTTATAAAGCACTTTGATTTTTTTCTTCACTGGTTAAAGGCTTTGGGGCAAATGAACTATCTTGACTATTACTTTCAGTTATTTTTTGGAGAATGTGCTGTCTTCATTTTTAACACTTGCTCGATTGCTTAGTTTTATCGTATTTCAACTGACAAGGAAAGTAGTGTTCGAAAATGATATTTATTTACTCTAAAAGTTGTTCCTAAAATTATTTTTTACATACACTCATAAAACATTTACAGTTGCGTAGTTATAGTGTATTTTAGTTTGCCAGTAAGGTAGTTTTATTACGAAGATATTTAGTTAGTTTAATATAACAATCTTCTATCACTATTTCTAATTATTTCAGTTGTGTTTCTCCACATTTTAAATGCTTTAAAAAGGATGTTATTTCAAACGGATTTTTAAATACTTTGATAAACCTCTCTTGCTGGCTTGTGATTAGAAAAAAACCCAACAAAAATACATTATTAAATTGTTTTTGTGATTATTAAATGTTTGATAAAAAACATTTTCTGTGTTGTTTCTTTTCCTCAAAGTATATAAAGTTATAAACCTAATGTATATTGAAATATATCTGAAATTCATTAGTTCCTTTCAAGTCATAGTCATTTGTTGAAAACAGTCCTATCCCCAAAATGTAATGTTTTATTATTGTAACAATAGTGTTGGCCATTTACTTTAAGACGGTAAAATAAAATTACATGATTTATTTCAGAACTATTGCACTATAAAACGAATGAATTAAATGAAAATCTTGCAAAGAATAGTTAAGAGTTTAGTTTGGTTATTAACATAGAAATAATAAGTTTGAAAAATTTTATAATTTCTGTTAATTAGGTCAAGTTCATAGGGGCCTGAATGTGTCTTAAAAACAAAATATGATAGAACGACATTAATTGAACGAAAAATATTTTATTTTTGCAAAATAAAATATTTAATTTATTGAGTGAATTATATTTAAATATCTTTATTTCAGTATTTTGTCTTCGATTTAGTTCTTACATCAGAGTACAATTATTGCTGCCCGATATCACCAAACAAAAGCTCTCTAGATATTGGTACTAAAATTTCGTACCCCAGTGGCTCAGCGACATGTTCAGTCGCGTAGATTATTTACATTTAGTCTTATTCATATGTTCAAAGTACACTACATTCAAAACAATATCATAAAGCAAAAACTATCTAAGTAAAATGATTATATTTATAGTTCCGATTTCAAAGTATTAAACCAAAACTTGATAATGAGTTGATACAGTTTAAAACATAGCTGTATATCGTGATTATACTAACAACAATCAAAATGTCATGAAATGGTAACATATATAAAGTTTGTCTTGAAAGTATGAAATCATTCATTAGGTTTTGTTACACGTGGTGTGAAACTGGTGACAGAGAGTTAAACCTTCCAAAGGTTTTATAGGTATATATCAAACAATATGAATTAGCCTCAAACATGTCTTTTCATTTTGCTTTTCGTCTTGTTTTATTGCAAAGAATAACCAAGTAAATATTATTAAAATAACTGTTAATCAAACTAATGAAGGTAAAATAAGAGTCGTCTTTATTTAGTACAAGATATTTACTAAGTAATTATTGCGTTTTGTTTGAGTCTTGTCTATGAAGAACGTATCAAATCATGGAAGATACCCAAACTAATACACACTTATGGTGATATTTCTGTAAATATTGTAAGTGAAGAGACGATCACGGTATGTTTTTCCTTTCAACAGTTATAAATTATTAAAAGGATGTTAACGTTTTCATGTACTTTCGACAATCAGTCGATGTAACGATTACAATTGATTTGAGGTACAATTTTTTTTAAACAATGATCTTACACTACCAAATAAACTATTCTGATCGTATGTTGGACTGATAGGAATGTACTTGAAAATTTTATATTTTTAGTTAGGTTCATGCCGAATGGGAGGTCATAGGTTGAAGGTAACAAGAATGTCAACTGATCACCTTCAGATCCGCTCTCCATTGGCAAAACGGCATTTCTGCGAACTTATAATGGTAGAAACGGGGCTTGGATACCCGCGTTGGGCAGAGTACATATAGCTTATAATAGAGCTTGGTGTTTAAATACAAATAAACACTTTTATTTTCTTACATTTTGTTCAAGGCCTTGCTCTCTCCATTTCATAAGTCCTCTTTCTTCGTCTGTTCCTGAAATTCATACATTCTTATTATATATCTTTAGCTTTGACAGTAATTTAAATGTGTTATTGTTTTTATTGATGTATTTTAAAAAGATGTTTATTGATTTATGTCTAATATTACATTTATTTTTAAAAGACATACTATTTTCTCCTATTTCTCATATGTTGGTTGTGAATATTAAACACACGATATACAGGTCGTTTCACAGAGTTGACACTTGGCAACAAAAATGAACGTAACATACTTTTCCGATTCTGTATCTGTGGTCAGTAGAAATACGACATAATAAACGAAAAATAGAAATATGGAGAAAAATTAGTTTAAATAATTTATAAATAACGAAGATAATCCTACCGTATCTTTGTGCGACGTTCAAAACAAACAATCCCTGCGCTAAATTCGTTGGATATTTTTGATATATTTTACTGATTGTTCAAAACTTAAGATTGACATTAAATTTCATATGTCCCATATTTAATAATAGTCCTATTTTACGAATCCATCTTGATCAGCTTATGAGGAATGTAGGATTAAACAAATTATGGTATTCAAAAATCTTAAATATAAAATGCCTTACTTTTTAACTAGGGAGAAAAACAACCTTACATGTTTGAATGAACGACCGTTTAAAATCTAATAATTAAATAAAGTAAAATATTTTACTTTTACACAAATGTAAAAATAATTAACATGGTGGTAATTAATATTAAGTGTCATGACGAAACAAAACAATGACCTCAAAAATATCCGGTTTGAAAAAAAACTTTTAAAACGTCTGGATATTAACAATGACCTTTTCGAAGAATTAGTTCAGTAAAACTGAAGCTTAGTGTATTTATGAAGACGTCAAAATCGTCATCTAAGTGTTTATTGAGTGAATCAAAATTTCACTCTTTGAACGAATTTTCATTGAAGTAAGTGAATGAGTTTTCCAGTCTTGTCGCTGTAATTATTTCAAAAGCGTATTCAAACTGATTTCCAATGATTTCTTTATTTTACTGCAACGTGTGTTTCTGTGTGTGCATTTTCTGTGTCGAAACCACATCGGGCTGTATTCTGTGTTCATGAAAGGTAATCGAACCAATTGTTTATAGTGTTTGAAACCAACATTTATGCTATCCCAACAAATTCCTTTCTGAAACGGATACTTGTATATACTTATATATATGATGTGTTACATTAAGCATCTAATTATATTGAGGGGTAATATGATAGAAATCTTCATGAGTAAAAATATTGAATCGGGTGTAAACGTGCCCAAGTTTGATATTGTTGGTGCCCAAAATATAGCTAACGAAATGAAAATGAACAAGTGCAACAAAAAAAACAAAACGTGTCATGCAGGCAATTGGGGTTCATTATATATAACTCCCTTATATAGCTTTAGTAATACGGAAAGTTTTAATGCTACAAAAAGTATTGAAACAAGATAGTCCAAAGTAAGAAACTAGGTACTTAATCGTTCACTGTTATCTGCAACAAATTGGAAACTTAAAAACTTAAGTTTTTAAAACTTAAAAATGGGTCCCGCATGATTTGACAGAAGCCAACATCAGAGTGAGAGTGAACATTTGTACTTCTCTGCACTCTCGTGAACGTAACTCACCTTTTATGGACAGGTTAGTGACTGGAGATGAAAAATGAATACAGTATAAAAATGTTACGCGTCGCAGACAAGAATCAGTGCAGGTAAACTGGTCCAAAATGATCTTCCATCCTAGGAGTATCTTGCTACGTGTTTGGTGGGACATTGTTGGTGTGATCTACTTTGAGTTGCTGCCACTCAATGTAACAATAACATCAGACTTCTATTGTCAACAGTTAGAGCGCTTGAATGTTGCACTGAAAGAAAGGAAGTGATCTTTGATGAATCGCAAAGATGTCGCGTTACGCCAGGATAATGTACGACCCCATACAGCAAGGGTCACATATGCAATGACTGAGATCTAGACTGGGAAAAATTCCACACCCTCCTTAATTTCCAGACCTTTCTCCATCTTATTATTATCTATTTTAAAATTTACAGATCTATCTGATGGAAAAGAGCTTTGGATACATGAAGTTGTCAAAAGAATCCTCTCTTCATTCTTTTTCTCGAAACCCTAAGAATTTTATAGAAGTGACGGTCTGAAGCTTATGAATTGTTGGCAGGAAGTAATTAATAATAATAGAACATAGATTATTGATTAAATAACATAAAAATCGTCTGAAATCCTTTCTCTTTCTCTGAACTTAAAATCGTGCGTTACTGAAGGGATGACTTTATAAAAGTTGTTATAAATATAACATTATTAATTAACACTGGATCAATACTAAATATGATTAATACTCCGTCTTCTATGTAAAGATATCGATTTAAAATAAGTTGGGGTTCGTTAGTAGTTCTTCAGGCGAATAATGTATTACACGTGGATTGTTTGTTTCGGATTTCACACAAAACTACACGAGTTATATCTGTGCCAGCAGTCTTTAATTTGACAGTGAAAGATTAAAGAAAATGGAGCTAGTCATTAACACCCAACGATAATTTTGAGGCTACGCTTTTACAAGTAGTAATGGGGTTGAATGTCATATTATAATGCCTCCATGATTGAAAGGACGAGCATGCTCTGTGGAACTAGAATTTTAGCCAGCGATCGTCAAATTGCGAATGAAACACTATAATCACTTGGTCATGCCAAGTGAAAGCAAGATTATATGTCAAAAATGCAACAATAAACGACGAACATGTTCGGAAACAGAATTTGAATTCGCGATCCTCATATATATATATATATATAAAATATTTATACGTTTAATATGGTTGGCAGATAACAACCTCAGAAAGTTACTACTACAAGGGCGGTGTTTCTAAACGTTTTGTGTATGTAGCGCCAGTTATTACCCAGCAGGGGCAATTAATAAATGGGGATACCAACTTTAAAAGGTTTTTTTTCCTGAACACTAATTTGTCTTGTTGACGTGGAATCGAATCTTCGCGTTAGACTCACTTGCACCAAGCCAGAAATCCCTGTTCTGCTGTTTAAGGTGGTTAAGGCACTCGAGTCGTAATCTGAGGGTCGTGGGCTCGAATCCTCGTTATACCTAACATGCTTGCCCTTTCAATCGTCGGGAAGTTATAATGTGACCGTTCATCAAACTATTCTTTTGTAAAAGAGTAGCTCAAGATTTGGCGCTGGGTGGTGATGATTAGCTGCCTTTCTTTTAGTCTAACACTGGTGTAGCTTTGCGCGAAGTTTAAAACAAACCTAACCTAATACGTTAGATGAGAAAATTTAGCGCCATCTGATAGAAAAGGAAAATTCTTTGTTTCCAGTACAAAGCTATGCAGTTGACTATTGAAAGTATATTGTCTAACCTGGAAACATATGAAATGTATTTTTACTTTCTCCGTCAAACACACAAATCACTGTAGAGATTACCTATTACCTAAACAGCTCTGTTTATATCTTACGTATCAAAACTTGAATAATAAATCACTGGAAACTCCTAAACAATCTTAGTAAAAGCCTTACTTTTCCATTTATCACAACTATGTTTTCCTTTGCAAATATTAAATCAAACTAGCTGTTCTCATAATAATGACTTTCAAAATAAAAACTTTATTTGGAACCAAATCAAATTAAAGTGAAACTATTCTTTAATAGTGTCAACAGTGTTTATCTTTATTCAAAAGCATTATTTCGTAATCATGTGTCGTATATCTTGATCTTTTAATTTGTTATTTTCTACGGTTAGTAGATAATCGTCGCATTTTGCATTACATTTAGACATACATATTTAGAGGAACAGTTTTCCCTATGATCTTTCAAAAAGGAAACGAATATAAATGGTGAGGAAAACCGATTTACAGAAGTTTGAACAAATAATATATTACATAGCCTGTTGGTTGATGCATTTAAAATTGCAGTTTGCGGGTTCGAATCCCTTTACTTAACATTTTCTCCCTTTAAGATGAAACAACGACATAAAATTATTGCCTAAGAATTAACAAGAAAACTCGATTTTTTTCCCTACAAACCGAGATGTGTACATTCATGACAAATGCATTTTTGAGAGTTTGTTTGTTTTTGAATTTCGTACAAAGTTACACAAAGGCTATTTGCGTTAACCGTTCCTAATTTCAGGCAAGGCAGCTAGTCATCACCACCCACCGCCAACTGTTGGGCTAATCTTTTACAAGAAAAGAGTGGGAGTGACCGTCACATTATAACTTCCCCACGGCTGAAATGGCGAGCATATTTTGTGCGACAGAAATTTGAACCCGCAATCCTCAGATTACAAGCCAAACGCCTTAACCCACGTGGCCACACAGAGCCAAACACTGTTGAAGGAATATAGGGAGTGATTACTGCTAAAAATGTAGATAATCTAAGGGTAGTCCGACAAAAAACTTTGTTAAAAGATTAACTTTGATAACGTTGTCTGATAAGATTCAACTGATATTAATTATTATGCACTGTTAAAGATTCATATAAAATCTGTTACACTTAATAACATTTCCAGTTTTGCATTCAGAGTTTTAATAACCCAGTATTAAAATATCTGTATCTTGTTGTTTGTTTTTCAGAAAATTTTCCTTCTTGTGCTCTTCTTCCAGTATCTTGGAAACATTAATATTCCTGGTTGAAGCTACAGTAGAGAAAGAGGATGGAAGATCAAACAATTGTTCGTTTTTCAATCTTTCTCCAGTGAGTATCGATTTTAAACAAGGCTCATTTAACATATAGATAAATATACACCAAAACTTTAATTATTAACTTTAATTAAAAAAAACACCTAAATAATTTAGTGCTACAAAGAAATGTTTTTCTGTACAGTTGTAAAACATAAGAAATTAAATACAGCCAAATTCTTCTGTTGTAACGTTACGAGATGTAATAAATTGGAAACCAAAAATAAATTATTACAAAACAGGTACCCCAAAAGTAAGATCTCACATGTTTATATTTTATGTAAGAAAAATATACTACAGCATTACTTCATAATAAGTAAGTTTACAGTTGTGCTATTGTTTTGTGTCACGTATTTATAATATTTTAACTGTATTTTTTAAATATGTTTTACTAATTAGCTATTGAGTAATTTTAACTATTTGGTTTCAAACATATTCAATAAGAATCATTCCTGCGCTTATATGTCTGTTTGTTTGTTTGTTTTGGAATTTCGCACAAAGCTACTCGAGGGCTATCTGTGCTAGCCGTCCCTAATTTAGCAGTGTAAGACTAGAGGGAAGGCAGCTAGTCATCACCACCCACCGCCAACTCTTGGGCTACTCTTTTACCAATGAAAAGTGGGATTGACCGTACATTATAATGCCCTCGCCGGTTGAAAGAGCAGGCATGTTTAGTGTGAGGGGGATTCGAATCCTCTACCCTCTAATTACGAGTCGACTGCCTTAATCACCTGATCATGTCGGGCCAATCCTAGATATTGAAAACTATTCTTGGGAAGAAGAAAACTTTAGTTTGAGCAGAATTTGTTTTTCTTCCCCACGGTTGGGAGGGCGACCATGTTTGGCGCGAACCCGCGACCCTCAGATTACAAAGCGCACGCCTAAACGCGCTAGGCCATGCCCGGCCCCGCTTATATGTCAACCAATTTCCACTCACAAAAAAATTCACTGCTAATATAAATTGCTGAAACATTTCTAATAAAAGTAATATATATATACATACATATTTGTGCATATAAAGGTTAGAAACACCATTTGATTTTTGAATAACAAATAACTGTAGGCCTACTTTCAGGTTTTACTTACCATAGTTACTGCGTGGGTTATTTGCTTCATACTAACTGCTGCAGGTGCCCTGGGACCAACCAACTCAGCCAGAACTGATCTTCGTGTACAGACGATGTTCTCCAGTCCTTGGTTTAGATTTCCTTACCCAGAAAAGTAGTTAGATAAATATTCATTAAATTTTAGTTCTTTTCTAGTTAAGTAAGTAGTTTATGAAATTATTGATCGGTTTTGTCAATGTAGAAATTTGTTGTCACTTCAGTTGTTATGAAACTAAATTGATTGTGAAGTTCACCGTGCAATTAAAAATTCACTATGATCAAAAATTAACTTGAAGTACAAAAACTATAATAATTATAAGTTATAATCTGGAAGAATTATAATCTTTTACTTTGCCCCCGCTAGTACAGCGATATGCCCACTGATTTACAACATTAAAATCAGGGGTTCGATTCTCTTCGGTGGGCTCAGCAGATAGCCCGATGTGGCTTTGCTATAAGAAAAAAACACACACAAAACATATCTTTTACATGTGTTTTGTTAAAGCAGTCGATATGTATGTTAAGAATATTACTTTTGAAATAAAGGTGGACAATTTACATCTTCATTTTTGGCTTTCAGGACAGTGGGGTTTACCGACAGTAACTACACGTGCTGTTTTGGAAATGTTTGTTGGAATAATAGCTTCGGCATTGGAATCAATAGGAGATCACTACGCATGCGCACGACTTACCTCCGCACCTCCTCTTCTACCTAGCGCCATAAACCGTGGAATATTTGCAGAAGGAATTTTCTGTTTCGTTTCTGTAATTTGGGAATGTGGAGGTGGAATGACTTCTTGCAGTCAAAACATTGTAACACTCAGAATAACAAAAGTATAAGCACGTGCTGTCCCTCAAATAGAAACTAGAGCACTTGTATTACAATTTTCAATGTCATTATTAATTGCTTAGATTTATTGTGTTATTGTACATGCGTATGTATATCATAACTGTTGATATTTCAGAAAATTAAACATGTGTGAGTATATTAACCTCTGGTGTTGCAGAAACGTAAAACTAACTTTACTCTTCCTTTTCCTAAAATTTCACACCAACAAGTGGCTAGTCGACGAGTTATTCAGTATGGCGCTGTTACCATGATTATTTTTGCAATAGAAGGGAAGTTTGGAGCCTTTATAAACACTATTTGAGTCCATTGTTGGAGAAATTATATGTGTTATGTTTGCAATGGTAAAGGGGACCTGGACTGTCCAATGTCAGATTTATCAACCTTCAATCATCGAGAAATATTTTTATCCTTATTTATGGACATTGTCATGCCAAAGTGGTTCAAGGGACACCCAGATACTATTAATATAGGTGCGTACAGTTTTAAGTGCGACTGGAGATTGGAGAAGAAAATTTGTTGAATGTAGTGAAACAGTTTCCAAAACCATAAATAAAATAACATTGACATTTCAATGCTCCACAAGTTACAAAACATACAGAATATCAAATGTGGAAAAATATGTAAGAAACGTTATTCTCCCACAAAATGGAAAATCCTTATAACATGATAAGATAATTAGGACTTATCTAGTTAATAGATAAACAGATCATCAGTTTGTAAAACGTTCTTTAAGCTACAACGGCGTGGTAATCCTAAATGTATCTTATTATTAATTTTTATTGTTTCGTTTAGGTAATGACGTAGTAAAGCAACTCGTTACAGTTCTATTAAACACCAGTGTATTTGTTGGTGGACTCATTGCCTTTGTGTCAGACAATTCCATACCAGGTAAGAGAACATTCTTTCGAGTGTTCGTGAACAAAACGAATACATTTCAATATGATTTGTAACACCAGTAAAGTATGACGTCAGGTGAATTATTAGTTTTGTTAGCCAAAAAATATTCAGTATTATTTCTTTAGAATCTGTACAAAACATGATAATTTTGTTTTGCTTGACTTTCGAATACAAAAACCAACTTGCACCTTCAACATGACTTTTTGGATAACTCATTTAACTATTTCCATTTTTCATTCTTAGATATGTTATTTGATAACATCAAACAAGGTCTGGTTATAAAATCTTTATGAATCATATTCTCTCTCGTTTCACTTTGTGTCGTGTAAAAGTCAAACAGACCTAGCACAGTCTGATAGCTTATATCGCTAAAAATCAGATTTCAATATCTGAAGTGGACACTCCCTAGATAGTTCATTGTATAGCATTGTGGGTGTCAATATACAAAATTTAAACTTAAAATAAACTCTTTAATAAAAGAATCTATTTTCGTTCATATTTCTGTCTTTTATACATTATATCACCACAGCTGCAGAATTCCAGAAAGTTTATGTCGTTTCTCTTTGGTTTAAATCGAGAAGTATCAAACATTTTTATTCAAAGCTGAGCAACAAGGAAGCATCAGGAAAAAAAACAACTGTATAAGAATATGAAAAGTTATATTTACATTATCTTTATGATTTTGATAGGGATGTAGTGTCTACAACCTACTCACGGAAAAATATGTGAAAATATTATGTCATTCTAACTACAAATGTAATGTCAAATATAAATGAATGAACACTTTTCATTTTGATCAACGGAAATAATGACACATTTAAATTACTCTCAAACCTAAAAATATATGATAAGAATTTATTAATTTCAGGGACAAAAATGGAGAGAGTAAGACATAATGAGTCTGAATGTGAGCAGTTGACATTGTCGTCACCTTCAACCTATGACCTCCCATTTGACATGAACCGAATTAAAAGATACAAAATTTTCAAGTACATTCCTATCAGTCCCACATACAACCAGAATATTTTTCTTCGCAAAGTGAGAATATTATTTAAAAGATTTAAATCTCAAAAGAATAATCATGACGATTCGGTCGTCTTTTGTTTACTTACATCAATTAACATATAAGTCAGTCTAAACGTCTAATCGGTTTGACATAAGACACATGGTTTAATCGTTTCTATTTTACGACTGAGTATATTAAAGTTTTGAGTCATTAAGTGTTTTACTTAATGACTCATTTAATAGTAAAGTTTGTTATTCATAGGTAGAACTGAGGAACAAAACACTATCAAATGGTCTTCTACCCAATAAATATGACACTCGTATCATTACCTTTAATATCATACTTTTACTGTATCATTTCTATCAGAGTAATTATTGTTATATACTTTGTATGTACACATATATATGTAACAGTATTTTTTACATGAGTACTTAATTCCAATGGAGCAAGTAGAAAATAACGCTCGTGTATCAAATAGCTAAATCTCGTCTTGTATATTTACAAAGATAATCACATAATAAAAACTATACCAACAGCGAAAACAAGGTTAGGATCCTGAATATCTTACATTTTATTATATTTGCAAATTACTTATAATTCCTTTGGAAAATTTATCCTGGTGTTAGCAGTTTTATCGGACGTGAACATTTTATATTACATTAGTTTCTGGATATTGAAGAACTTTGTTATAACATGAATTGCAGAAAAATTTTATAAGCTATTTATTTATCTTTTAGTGTGGCTAAGCAGTATCAATGGGGACTCACAATGGTGGAAACCAGTTTTCGATATTTGTGATGGACTGAGTAAAGACAGTCCGTTTTGTTATTTTGTTCTCAGAATCAAAACATTCAAACACTCAATCAACTTTTAATATATAATATATTATATAGTACCGTTAACATATAAAAATTATCAATAGTATTAAATGTCTAGAGTGTTTTTTAGTGCTTCGAAGCAGAAAAACTCTTAACTAAGAATAATAAAGTTTAAGAAATATACAAAGATAAATACTTTTAAATGTCTTTCACTCAATAAATTAAACTTTTGCAAAAATAAAATATTTTAAAATATTTACTTTCAGTAGAAGATTATGTCGTTGATGCAACGTTTCCTGTGTTAGACATATCGAGACTTCACCGGTCTATAATGTATCAATAGAAATTTGGGTTAAGGCTTGTAATATGAGAGTCGCGAATTCGAATCCCCGTCGCATCAAACATTCTCGCCCTTTCAGCCGTGGAGGCGTTATAATATGACGGTCAATTCCACTATCCATTGGTAAAAGACTGGTCCATGAGTTGGCGATGGGTGGTGATAACTGCCACGACTTCTATATTGGAGAAACAAGTATAAAAATGAAAACCTGATTCAAAGAACATAAAAAGTCACCTTCACACGTTTTCGAACACTGCAAGTCAAATAAACACAACATAACCATAGAAAACACTCAAATACTAAGTAAAGAAACAGACATAAACAAACGCAAAATTAAAGAAGCCTTACTTATACAACAACTTAAACCCAAAATAAACCAATATAAAGGAACGCCATTATACCTATATTAATATTATAGATAAAATTATATATTCAAACATATAATCCCGCCCTCTACATTGCGACACTCAGTTACACAACCCCTTCCAAACATGTGGTCAGCTTCTGGTCAGTTACCTCTTTCTTTGTGAATCTGACGATGACCGAAGAAGGTCGAAACGTTGTTCGCTCTTCGATGTAAAATATTTTCTCAACCCAAACGAGCCGTTTTTGCATATAAAATTCTCAACAAGTGGGTTTCTCGACATCACTGATGGTGATAACAAGCTGCCTTATCTCTGGTCTTACACTGTTGGATTAGGGACGGCTAGCGCAGATAGCTGTCACGTAGCTTTGCTCGAAATTCAAAAACAAAATATAATAGAAATTTTAGAAAATTTCAAGCTTGTTATTTTCAAAATTAAGTGTTTTCTGTAGGAAAATAACAATTATTTTGTTGTTTATAACGTAAAAAAAGGAGATTTCACAAAGTGTAATCATTATTTAAGACATCAATGGTTCTACAAAAAATGAAAACATCAAATAGTCAATAGTTTATGAAATACTCGATTATTAATCAATAGATGTCGCTGCAATTTATATAACAAATTTCTTTTGAATCTACAGAATTACTGTTTACACTAGCCATTAGTACTTTTTAGTTAACAGAGAAGTAGTGGACATCACTCACTAATAACTCTTTAGCGGAATATGACAATTGTTCTTGTTTCCCTCCAAAGACCACACCGTGTGGAATGCGTTTCAGTGACTACATATATACCATGAATCATTTAATTCATTCATGCAAATGTTACATATTAACATTTTTACAGGGAATTACTGGACACTAACATCATTAAGTGGTATCTTGCTTGGTATGGTACTACTCCATGATTATTTTCGTTATTTTGTTTACGGGTATATGTGTGTTTCTGACCATATTTTCTAAACTGCTGTAACTAGGCACGTTAATATGTATATAGTTTTGATTAAAACTACCATGAGATTAGGATACTTGTACTGTAAAAGGATTTCTAAGACAATAATACATATTACACTTCTCAATATGTAGATCTTATGTTCTTCTTGTAAAACCACAAAACATACTTTGAATATATACTTTGAAGTTCATCCCGTGAACTCCTAATGTTTCAGTTTCAATTCAAGCCACTCCCGTGTGTACTGCAGATTGTCTGCAGACTTACATACAACTCTAGAATCTAGTTTTCAATACCCGTGGTGGGCAAAGCACAGATAGTCCACCGTGTCGCTTTGTGCTGAATTCTAAACGAGCATATTAATGTAAATGTATTGACAAGAGGAGTTACTAATTGTTAATATACATAATAAGTGCGTTAGAAAAGCGTTGAAATTCAATGCATATTTACACAAGCATGTTAAATAACAAATTCATTCAACTATCATATGCAGCCGAAAATTTAACGTTCGTTAAAGATATTCATTACTAAGACGTATACAAAACTAGTGGCGCATCAGACATAATATATTGTCGTTTGGACTTTCTGCGCAATTACACAAAGAGCAGACGAGAAATCTTATTTTTTTTTGACGGTTCCGATATTTGCTATTTTGTGTTTACCTCATTGGAAGTTCCTAGTGAAGAAGAAATGTTGTTGGCAAACAGAAGTTATGCTACAATAAATCTGGCAACTCAGAATGATAGAGGTGAGAAGTTATATTGTCAACAGTTACATGTATCCGATGCAAGAAATAAGCATTTCGTTTATTAAAAGAAGAAGAAAAACAATTATTATCACGAAATCTTAAATTATTTTAAACTGATTCGCTCTGAAAGAATACACCTGGAAATCAATAACAATGTGAATATTAACAAGAGAGTTTTAGTTAAATAATAATAAATTATTACTCTACAACTAAAGGTATTTTAACTTGAACGTTTTCATTAATTTCTTTAAAGATATAAAGCATTTTACTCAATGCGATGACGCAAAAAAATCTGATAAAAAGGTCTGGTTACGTATCACGATATCTCGCACGAGTCTCAGATTTATTATGTAACGTACGTTAATTATTACGAGTTCAAATAACTGAACATTTTAATTTTAATTTATAAATTAATTAAATATCAATATTTATCAAATTTATCATATTTGTTTATAAGATTGCTGCACATAATTTTCCTTTTAACACAAATATATTTTAATATACAAATAACAATATAATTTATAAAAATAGTTATTGAAAATAAAGGCTTATACACAATAGTTTTTATACTTATAAAGTTTACGAGTTTTCTATCCGTGTGGAACTCAGTCTTTTATTTACGTTCAACGGGAAGTGAATTAATTTTATATTGATACACAGGTAAAATGTACTTGACGGGGAAGGTAACAAGGTGCTTCCTAGACCACAAGTATGTTTTTGATGACGAAAATATATAATGTATTTGTACAAATAGTAACGTCCAAATTAAATTCTATAAGGTCAAAGAGTTTGTAAATTTCAAAACACATGAAAGGTTTTCATCAAATATCTTTAGATTTTCGATTAATAAGCATTTATTATAATTATTCGAAGGTTTTATAATATACTGATTGTGTCCAACCTTTCTTACACATTAGGCAAGATTCGGCTGGCAGTAACACTGGCAATCACTACTATTTAACATTCAGACATCGAGCCTTCAGTCTGCTACAAAACTGACAGGAGATGCTCATAAACCTGATGTACCAACTCTATCAGAGACTCTTCATTCAGTTTTATGCGATTCTGAGTCTAATGCTAGGATTAAATGTCAGGACAGGTTCGTACTTTTATGGGTTCATTTATTATTACAATAATATTGCTGAATTGATATCAATCCTACGAGCTTCAGTCTGTGTACAAAGAAAGTGATTATTGTTCGTTGATTTCCTCTAAAACAAGTTTCCTTTACAATGGTAACATATATACTTCTGTCCCTATTTTTCATTAGGTTCACTTGATGGAAACTTACTAAAATATCAAACTTATTAATAATAAGATCAAATACAAAAACATGATTGGCACACTATGGATACAAAATAGCCTTTTCCATTTGGTGGGTCAATAATTTGTTTAAAATATGTTTTGATATTGTTTTTTTTATCTGTATGTTTGTGAATGGGACAGGAGAGCACGATATCAGCACTGGATAAAGAAGAAATGTTCACACAGAGTCAGCCTGATACCAAATCAAAAAACATCAGGAAAAGTTAAAAATCAGCATAACAGCTGATCACTTAAACCATATTCTACAGATATCATACATAAAAAATACCATAAAGTTTATTTTTGAGACTAAAGTATGTATATTTCAACAAACATACAAATCGCGATGAATAGTGATATGTATTCGTTTAACAGTAATATTCTTCCAAAATTTTAACTTTGCTTATTTATTTCAACAAAAATAATAATAAAAAATGTTCATGGTTGAAAGCTAAATAATTATTTTATCTAAGTAAGATGTGTTTTATTTTTAACAGGTAAAAGATATCCAAACGTATTAGAATAAAAATGGATATTATTTCCTTATATCTGCGTATCTTAATTGTGGACAATCCTTTATTAAAAACAAAAGAACTTTTATGTAGTTTAAAATTTCAAGCCTGTGAAATGAGTTATTTTATTCTATAAAATTAATATCAAAAGCCATTTTGAAAATTAATTCCTTTATATAAACGGCCCCGGTTGGACAGCGGTAAGTCTTTGAATTTACAATGCTAAAATCAAAGATGGACCGACGTGGCTTTGTCATAATAAAACAGACACATGCTTAATTTAATTCGTTATAAATAAATAAAAACTCTTTTCTACGAAAAGAAATCTATAAAATAAAATCAATGTTTTCGGAAATCAATTTCTTTTCACTAAATAATCCATTACTTTATTCTGGAAGATAAGTAAAAAGCATCTTTTTTCAAATTTAATCTGCTTACTCAGCTAAATAAAATTCTAATATATTTATATTAAAGTTCAAAAAGATATTCAAACAATTACTTGGAGTAATATTCATTCTTTTGTTCATATTACTTACAAAATGGTATTCGTGAGATTTTTTAGCCTGCTGCTATCAATTACGTAATTTTTCTTGATAAATAAATATCCAGATCATACATTACAGTAATCCAGTACAGGTATCTTGTTTGAAATAAACCTCACGTTTCTTCGACATTCGAAGTTTTGATTTGTTTGAATAAACAGAAAATTTTGAGAAAAGTGTTTATATGGTTCATTCATTTTAGTTTTGAAATTTAATAGAACAAACAATGAAATACAACTGATGATACAGAGTATGTAAGTGAAGTAACAAGACTTATCCCTAAACGTCAGTAAAAACATCTTATCCTGCTGAAGATATGCTGTAGTTACACGACTTTGTTATATTACCTAAGAATATTGTTGTTCTATAATGAAAAGAAAACATGAAAATTATCCCTGAAAAGCGACAGATGTACATACAAAACGAATACTTTTGTGAGGAAATAAAAAAAAATTGCTGCTGAAAATACAGATAATTTAAGAATAGCCCGACACAAAATACTACAAAATATTAACTTGTAAAAATCAAACTTATATTAATTATTACTGTTAAACAGTCACATAAAATGCATTTTACCAAATAGCTTTTCTAGTTCAGTATTCAGTACTCTAACAAAACAGTATTAAGATAGCTGTATCTTGTTGTTTGTTTTTCAGAACAATTTTACTTCTTGTGCTCTTCTTCCAGTATCTTGGAAACATTAATATTGTTTGTTGTAACTACAGTAGAGAAAGAGGATGGAAAATCGAAAAACTGACCGTTTTCAAGCTTTTATCAATGAGTATAGATTTAAAACACGATTCACACACAGTTTACTTTTATTATAGATAGTTTAAATTTGTGATTTTGTAAGCAAGAAGTTTGATAATTTTTTAACTTATTAAAAAAATACTCAATTTAAAATTACGTTCGAAGAAAGTTTTTATCTTTGCTGATATGTCGCAACCACAGATTAAACCAGCTGTTCGTTGTAGCTCCATATACAGGAGTTCGCAAGTTTCGCAAATATCTTCTGTTATTTCTCTGTATTAAAAATATCTGCTTTCTAATATGAACACTTTTAAATATAACTTTGATGCTATTAAACTACGAGAAATACTGTATTTAATAATGAAACGATATTAAATATTTCTAAAGTATTTTGATAATACCATTTTGTAAAATATTATGTTAAAAAAGCAGTTAAACAGACTAAACAGATTTCACATAAACTACTTTTTATAGGAGCCCAGAAATTAATTGTCTCAGTCCTGAAAATTCTCTTCAGGCGTTTGTGTGTTTATATACATCTATTATTTTTTCTGTCATTGTTAATTCAACTCTTCACACAGTTCTGTAGTTAAAAAGATGAAACGTGGTAGGAGGGATCGGGAGGGACTTATTTATTTGTATGACGTAGCCTCGGAAAACAGGAACTAAAACACCAGCTGAAGATCACCCAAACATGATGAGGATTTAAGAGTCGGTCTGTAAGGTGATTGAGAGAAATATGAGCATCACTTTCTCTGTTGTTGCTCCTTCATGGGAATTTGGGGCGACATGTTTGAAACTGTCTTCATGTCTATACTCACAATGCTCGGGTACCACTAAAGTACTTGTAGAAATAACTGGGGGTGTGTGTAACGTGTGAATCATGAGAAAGAAGCAGCAGCTGAGAGGAAATATTGTTTGCTGGTTGTTGTAATAAACATAACATTGTAGCTTTATAACTTAATTCCATTTGCACGAAAGCAAAGGTATGAACTGAGGAAAATAAAAACCAAATACTTGGGTGGATATTTAAAGAGAAAAGTTATTTCATATTGTAAGGTGTTTCGTGAAATAAATTTGTATATCTTTTTGGGCAAGTTTCTCTTGTTTTTATTAATGGCTACCATTGTACATTGTGAGTACAACAAGGTAGTAAGTTCTAAACATTTGTTTTGTTGTTTGTTATGTTACATCACTTAAAAACATGACTGTAGCTCATCAGATAAAAAGACAAAGAGGTTACAAACATGTGATTTATCAAAAACATATAATAAACATTAAAATAAAGACGAAACATCGATGTACTTTTGTTTCTCCGATTGCTTCAGCATTTTCACCTTGTGAAGTCAGTCAGCCTCTCTAGATTTCAGAGAGGATACAGGAAATTCCTTCCGAAAACATTCCACGATTTATGACGCTTGTTTGAGGAGGAGGTGCACATGTTTATCTCATGCATGCCTTGCAACCTCAAACTGATTCTTCTATCGACGCTGACATTCCTACAAACATTCCAAAAACTGCACCGATACTGACTGTTGGTAAACCTCACTGTTCTGAGAGAAAAAATGAAATTTCGTCTTCCCTTTTCTCAAATATATCATTGAAAAATACACATCAGCAATTTTTACAAAATACACGTGCAATAAAACATAAAATATTTCCACATCTTTCACATTGTCGCGTTGAATCAGTTTAACTTATAATACAAGAAAGTATAAATTTAAAAGAGTTTTAAGTTGTCTTGTGAACTCCATGATCTAATTTCATTCTCTATAAATGAACAGACAAATCGGTTCTACATTTGAAAAACCGACCAACAGATAATTTTCTATGCTACCAACTGGGAAAGAGAATATGCTTTATATAGAATGATTAAAAAAATCAATTTCTGTAATTGATTAACTGGATAAAAAACCTGAACCAGGGATTGGAATACATTATCTGTACACGAAGGTCAGTTCTGGCTGCGTTGGTTGGTCCTGGGGCACCGACAGCAGTTAGTATGAAACAAATAACCCACAAATAACAAATAATTATGGTAAGTAACACCTCAAATAAATTTTTTTTCCTCGGCATTAGAAAGAGTGCTCCAAGCAATATACATTTTCCTTTTATTAAAATTGGTTCAAGTAAACCATTAATTGTAAAGTATTGTGAGCGAAATTAGATTTATATATAAGCATAAAAATAATGCTCATTTATTAACAACACAAACATGTTTAAAAAAAATAGGTAAATTGTTCAATGAGGGGAACATTCACTCTTTAGTTAGATATCTTATTGGGCTTGTCATTTTCTCCCCCCCAAAATGAGGGACTCTACTAGGATTAACCAATACAGTCAATTATTCATAGCATTAAGAGCTGTTAGATATATTTTTTTGGGGGGGGCTGAGTTGTGTGACAGCTTTTTGAGTAGTTATATTAAGTGTAAGAAGAGGTGTTTTTGTTTGGAAAATACAAAGAAACAAATAATTTATACTGTTCGTTAAGATGAAGTGTGGGTTGGCTCTGTGGTAGAACTATTTATTTATCAGCTATCGTATCTGCGCGACACCATAAAATGTTCCTATTTCCTCAAATAAAATATTTAGTTGAATTTTAGAGGTTTATGTATAATAATAATAAAACATCATTAACAAGTTCATGATAGAACAAGACATACATTATCGTTATTTCCCAGTGTTTACTAGCTGTACATGTTACTTCTTCGAAGAAGATAAGTCTTACTAACGACGTGGTAGGGACAATAACTAAAAGCGTTAACCACTGCAGCATTATTCCAATAACACCTGTAAGTCCAATAACCATTTCAAAGATGGATGCCACAATCATAGCGCCTTGTACCTAGTACAAGGGAAATACATTATAAACAATATATGTAGAAATCATACATAATAAGTCTGTTATGTGACCAGTTAAAGTTGTTTTTACTTTTATCACAGTTTTTTTTATTAAGATAACACAAAAGTACAGACTGTTTTGGTATCATTTGTATTTATACATCTTCATGATAATTGTCTGGAGTGATAAAGTTAAAATAATTTAATACAACTGTTATGTAAATGTCATGTAAATATTTTGTAAACGACAACATGTTGTGTTGTGTTTGAATTTCCATTTCTATTATTCATTTTTCCATATTGATATTATTGTTTCGAAGTTTAAACTAATATTTTGTTATTCATTTAGGGTAACATTTAGAATTTTCTTGAATTAAGTAGACCAATCATATGTTTGTAAATGAGGTGCTGGTGACTTCGTGTCTAGACGTGTAGTCTCGTGCAAGAACGGACATGCGCGGATTGCTCTGGAGACCTATAGAATTTTCGCGGTCTTTCGAGGTGTTTAGGCCTACAATATATATACAGACGAAGATGCGAGAGAGAAGAGAGATTCAGACATCAGTTATTATTCGAAGAAAAGAAGCGAGTCAGTTATTTGAGAAGATTAAGTGTTTGCTGTGATTATTCAACTTGGATTTGAGACTGAAGTTAGATCTACGGAAGCTGTGATTTTATTTCGTCAATCTCTACGATTCATCTGAATTACTGCTTGTGCTGAGAGTCGGCGAATTTATTGAACTGTGAACTGTTTCTGAACTTCTTCATTTAAGCTTCGGAATTTCTTCGTGGGACCCAATTCACACCCTAGACTAGAATTTGAGACTTTCATTTTAGATCATTATATTAGATACAGGCCAGTACCATTTTGTATTGTGATTAATTTTGAAGTTTGAAACTAGTATTATTTTGTTTTGTAATTAATTTCGAATGTTGTAACTTAATATCTGTCACTGTTATTATATAATTTATGTTATATCTGTTATATTTGTTAATAGTTTAGTGTAATAAATTATACAAGCTGTTATCTGCGTTTTTCTGTTGCGTTTAGTCTACGAAGAACATAAAACATAAAAAAATACGTAACACAACGTTTACTTTCAGTGGAGTAGATTATTTTATTTTTATATACAAACAGCAATGCTCCTGATAAGAACTATATTCATTTAGATACACATATTTTTTTGTTACAAACGCCTCAGAAATAGAAACTGTGTATTAAGTAGACATAATATTCCCCCGCAACACAATGATATGTCTGCGGACTCAGAACCTGGGTTTCGATGCACGTGGTGGGCGGAACTCGGACAGTTCATTGTATTATTTTGTACTTAACAATAAACAAATGAACCTTAAGTCAATGCTATAAAATAAGTAAAAAGTATAAACCCGTGTGATTAAGATGTATGGAAAGGATAAATCCTGTTGATTAAAATGGAAATAACTTAAGATTTTCCGATAACTATTTTTATAGTGTTATTCATAACCTTACTCCCACTTTCTGTTAGGGAAGATGGAGTTACCTAAATATTAATACCATAAGTTTAAAAAAAATATTGATTATTTTAATAAAATAATTTTATGTAATTTCTCACCTCTTTATTCTAACATTTCAGATTTCTTGTAGCTCTTATTCTGCTGCTGACAACATTTCTTTTTCACTAGAACATTTTCACCGAGGTAAACTCAAAATAGCAAATATCGGAGCCAGAAAGATAGAAGACGGACCCTGAATTTTCTGAAATCTACGAAAAAAACGTAAAGTCAGTTTTTCATCTCTCAATATTAAAGTTGCTTTGTCCGTAATTGTGCTGTATGGTTTAAGCATATACCAACAAATCGAAGTAATAATAAGCGATATAAGTACGATCTGAAGTATATATTACAGTGTAAATCTTGAAGTAGTATCAGAGTTGTATAAAATAATGTAGTGTTTTTCTAAGTGTTTATGGTCGCTCTTTTAGCTTCACAAAGTGACGGTAAATTCCCCTATACTTTAGTGAAAGAGTTGCCCAATCATTGGCTGAAGTTGGTGATGACTTGCTGCCTTTTTACTGCTAAATTAGGGACAGAAAGCTTAGATTACGCTATTGTAGTTTAGCTGCAGGATTTCAGTCTATCACGTGTGAAAAAATGGACTTTCAGCCTCGCTAGACACTGTCGATTGTACCATTAACACAGAATGGAGTATTTTCTTACGTTTCCGGTCTCATTTTCCATCGTTGTCAAAAATGGTGCAGGTAATCCACAAAGGCACCTCTTCTCGAACAGCGCACATAATTTTCCTACTTATGATTGACCTTGATTCTACGAATCTCTTTTGTATCTACTCTAACGTGTAATCCATTGGTAACCATATGGTATAATGTAATACCCAATTATAGCATTTTATTGGCTACTTTGAAGGAAAGCACTGATAATTGTGAAATGTCAAAACGATGGCAGCGAATTTCACGATATTATTCTAAGGTTCAGAAGTCTGCGTGCAATAATGACTTTGTTTCGATGTATCAGCCACATCATGGCTGGGTGTGGTTGTCTGAACTGTGTCTTCGAGCAGTCTCATGCCAGTAATACTGCGACTTTTCATACTAACTTGTGAGGATTATGACAGTGCAGTGTATGAGCCCCTGCTTTTTGCAATAGCCATACATAAACGATGGCTGACATATCACCAATCATACCACTCCCAGTCACATGCCACTAGCCTGTTGTATAACAGCTCAGCGAGGAACTGACTGATGCAGTTGATGAACATTATGATGACAATATTATCATCATCTACTGGTCTTCCAGGAAATGCTGCCTTACATTTACAAAGAATCCATAGATATTTATTTGTAGTATATGGCACAGTTATCTACTAAGTACCTTGAAGTGCACAACATTTTCTTACACTGTCTGCATGAGGTAAGGAAGCTGAAATTAGAACTGGAATGGCCTGTCTATATGTCTTGTTATAGGACAGGTTTTGATGAGGAGCCTCCAGACAGCTGGTGAACTAACCAGAGGACGAGGGATGAACGATTGTTTAACTACTGTTAAGTCCAGTATACACAGAAATAAACCATTTTCATTCAATATTTTAATGCAGTGAACTTCTGCACGAGCGACCAACAGAAGAAAACGACAAGAAAACATTAGAAACGACACATTCATGATACAATAAAGCCCACCTTCTTTTGAGCTTAATGATCGCCATCTTAACAAGTAACCATACCTCACAGCACTGACACAACCGAGAACGATTTTAATGTGGATAAGGGTCCGACATGGCCAGGTGGTTAAGTCATTGGACTCGTAATCGATTTCTGTCATATCAAAAATGCTCGCTGTTTTAGCCGTGGAGGCGTTATAATTTGACGGTCAATTCCCCTATTCCTCGGTAGAAAAGTAGCCAAAGAGTTGGCAGTTGCTGGTGATGACTGGCTGACTTCACTCTACTTTTACGCTACTATATTAGGAACTGCAAGGGTAGATAGCCATCGTGTACCTCATTTTCTCAATTTCACAAGTGGTGTTTAAAGTAAGCTTTCCGAGAGGCTTTACATGCAAGATACATAAATTTTAGTCTATTTGAGAAAAATATTTACGCTATTAAACAAAAAAAATTACGTAGACGTAACTTCGTTTGGTAAACTACATGCAAAATAAATAATAAAGTGTAGTAATTGTACTTAGAATAGTGTACAGTGTATGCAGTAGTTGAGAAATCTCAGCTTATGACACTTTTACGAGTTGAAACAAAGAAACTCACATAAACGAAGATTACGGCCCATAGTAAAGCAATATTTTGTGGCAAGTGTAGTTTATTATGATTATATATGTGTGTGTTTTTTCGACAGATCAAAGAACTAATTCTATCCTGTCATCTGAGAAAGAATAATTATTCAAGGAGACAACTTTAGAAACATGAACAAATCAAAATATTATTATATCTTTAGGTAAATTTAAGTGTTTCAGTAAATAATTTATATTAAATCTCAAGAAAAAAGGTTTAGTATTGTGAAATAATTTGTATGAAATCTGGTAACCGTAGAGATGGACAAACCATGAATCAAAATAAGCTTTCTTATAGTGGAAAACAGTAGAAGGTATAATGTTTGAATTCCTTACCATCAAAACTAATCACTGAGAAACAGAAAACTAAAATATTCGGACTAGTAATAAGAATACACTGCGAAAGTGACTTTTGGAAATAAAGTTGGTTTCAAACTATTAGTAGATACAAAAAGAATGTCAATGTTGGAAAGAAGAATTGCATTAATAAAGGAAATACTTATGTTAAAGTAAAACGTTGCAGTAGAAACATCATATTTACAGCTGAGATGTTATTTTAAAGCAATATTGGAAAAAAATAAACGATTCACTAGGTGTAATTCCCTATAAATAACCTAGGTTACTACAAAAATAATATGAAATGTATAAATAATTTTAGTTAATAAACCTTATCATCATTGTTCATCGTGAAGAGTATCATCAACAGGCGAGTCTTATGAGGATAAATAAGTAGGGAAGGGTTTAATGAAAAATAATAAGTATATATTTTATATGTATGTAATAACGTTAAATATTAATGATTCGAGTGATATTATATAATAAAATAGGAACAATAAAATTCGTATTTTCACCTGGGTCTCATGTGCGATATACACGTACCAACGAGGACCATCATCCACTGTGTATAAGATGTCACCCATGACTCTTCCTTCGTCTGTGGACTGCTCGAAATACTCTTATTCTTGTAAAATAATGAATTGGATTCCTTAAACAGAGTCAATACAGTGATGTCAAGTAGGTTTTGAGGTTCACGTATTACTTTTACATAAAGAAACACATTTATGAAAGCTAGTTCTGTGTTTTTGTCAGAGATATACTACAGTATAGCTATTTAAAGTTATATTTGGAAACGTGCATAACTTATACTGTTAAATCTGTATTGCTTAATTCTCGCCTATTCACTAAACGTGTAGGTGATTCTCGACTGTAAGAGTAAAAACTATATGTGTGTACTTGAACATTAATGGGTCTTTTATACTGTTATGCAAGATTAAATTTCTAGAATCTCTCCTCACGCCACGTTTACAAAGTGTAACAAACGCGTCACGTTATAAGACAGCAGACCGTGCTGTTTTGCTATGGTTGGTGCTAAACAAACTTCGTTAACTAAAACTGTGGTTGACGCTTATTAATCGATGACTTCAGATATCTGACCAAGAATGTTTATATATTTTGAAGATTAGAAACCATTTAACTTAAGGGAATTCACATCGGACATTAGTATTTTTACCTACACGTTATTAATTTTCAGTGGTGAAAAACTCGACGTAAGAAATATCGAACAAAAGAAAAGCTAGCTAGCTTTCTCTTAAGTAGATCGTATCCAAATCAACTCAAATTTATTTCGTTAATCACGGTCTGGATGTCTTGCTATTATTTGCAAGTTTTGAAAATCTTTGTACGCAAATAATTATTTGTAAGAGTAATTATTATAAATTTTGTTGTTGTTTATATATTAAAATATAGTTTTGTCACAAAAATTGTCTGTATCAATTTTCAAATAGCCCTCGTTTAGCTTTGAAAGAAAATCAAAACAAACAAAACCAAGTACTTTAAACTGCGTGTCATTTCGTTTCGTTACGAAGAAAGCATTCGTTTGGATAACAGTTAATTAAATTATTTTTTCAATATATTCTTTTCTAAGTAAACATGAAAAACACAAACTATTAAAAAAACTAAACAGATATAACTTGGAATAATTATAGTTGATAATGTCTGTTGGAGTTGATATCAACTTGTAAATAAAACTCCCATTCTGAAAATATTTTTCATTTCTACATCAGATTGTTTCTTGCCTTTGGTTCATCGACTGTTATCTGGATTTCCTTTTCTGCAAATTTTATTTCGTCCTATTTGTAGTTATATATAATTTTAATATGTAAAACAAGTTTAGAATTTTTTTGTTGTGTTCTTCCAAACCTGTTATCTATTGTCTTCTTCTACTTTTTAATATATATGCAAATAAACATCCCAGAATTCAAAGCACGTGTTTTTCAAACTTTATGTCTTTTTAAAATGTACAACAACGTTTAACAAAACCTCCACTGGCCCATGAAGTGAGAACATTTATACCGTGGTCCTTTATTAACAAATGCTACTCAATGCTTACAACAAACTACATTTATTTCGGTAAAGTTTTGATGAAATTAAAAATAAAAAGTTACAACATAAGTACATCACAGGCTTGTATTTCTAAAGCAGGTGTTTTTACATTTTTTGGGGAGAAATAGTATTTAGTACAAGTGCTTTGAATTTCAGCCTTTTAAATATATGTCCTTACAAACATTACATTTATAAGTTAATCTTTAAGTATCACAAAAACATTAATGTCATACTTGTATTTTTTAATTTCTTCATGGTTTAAACTTTAAATACTTCATAACACTACTCAGTTCTAATTAACCCAAATCATTTGCAGTACCATGTCTTCGTGAATTGTCAGTCAGTAGGATCTAAAATGACGAAAATAGGGAAAGCTAAAAGTAACACGTTGATGATGAAGCGACGTCAGATAAAAGTACACACGCCACGATTTACGAAAACACTGACGATGTTGTTTGGAATTAAGCACAAAGCTACACAATGGGCTATCTGTGCTCTGCCCACCACGGGTATCGAAACCCGGATTTTAGCGTGCAAGTCCGCAGACATACCGCTGAGCCACTGGGGGACAACACTGACGAACTCTTTAAGTTACTTGTGCGATATGAGAATTTCAAAATCAAGAAAAATATATTTGTTTCTATTAATTTTGGTCTAATTTATTTCTGAAACAGAACATTTCCGATGATGCTGTAAATGAACATTTAATTCTTAAAATATATCCTAATCTTTTATTGAAGTTTATATGATATTAAAAAAAGCGAAATAACAATATTCCCAACAATTCCTTTAGTGTAACGTATGATAACATGTAATAAACGTCATAAGGTTCTCAGCTGTATTAACAGATTGCTAAATTAGTAATGTCAACACTACGCAAATCTAAAAGTGTCTGGATTCGTAAAGTTAACTAATAATATTGATACGTGTGATAAGTTTCGATTCTCTACTAACTTACCTTCGCTGATCTTCAAATAAAATAATTATAAAAGTATTTAGTTTCTTAGCAAAATATACATAATCAAACAAATTGTGATAAAAACAGTTGAGGTGGCAGGTATCGTGTCGTATCTTACGAAAGCTATAAACACTCTAAATTGTATTATACATAATCAAACGCCACGGCCAGACTCTGAAAACACCAAATTAAACATTTAGTACATTCAAATAATTCAGAATAGAGTGTCTGTTATAAAATCTTTTACACATCATTAATACAGATCTGATCATAAATGTGTAAAAAAATTCATATAAAACGAGTTTTTATATGTTCTAACGATTTGTAAATGTATCAAAACACTTAAAAGAAAGTAATGTAAGAATGTTCTGTGAAATCTAAATGTAACATGAATAAATCCATTGACTTTACACTTGAAAACAAGTTAATCACGAGTAAAACAACAAACAGATTATTTGCAGTTTTGCACATAATATTTAGATGCACTTCCACGTATTCATTATTTTATAATCTGCAAAACCTGTTTATCAAATTCCTTAATCTTTACAGAGTTACAGCTCGTCATTTTTGCACATTTTTGATTTAATCGAAATACAGGCGTAGTTTTCAGTTGAATTGTTAAGATAGTTTGAAGCGAGATTTGAAAGAATAATAATTATAATCAAGAGTATTTGTGTAAATAATCCTTGAAGATTTTTTGTCGTGTATTTCAATTGCTCAATTAGAACTAAACATCCAATAATAATTAACAAGATTCATATGATGTTTTTAAAATGCTATTCTAATAATTTTAAACTACGAAAACAAAGTTGAAAATAAACATTCAAATTATTTATCATGATCTTATTTGTTCGTGTCAGGAATATACAATGAATAAATTTATATAGGTAAGAAATACATGGTGTAATGGTTTATATATGAAATAAATATGTCTTTCTGTGAAAGTAAAAAACTTTCTGAACGTACCTTAAATCTCAAAGCCGGATTATCTTGCACCATGCTGACAAAATATTTTATGAAGGATTTTAAAAGTAATAAATACAGATACTGATAGGATACGTTGACAACAACAGTGGAACTGTGTACAAATTTTGCGACAAATCTCAGTGCAGTTGATGACTGAACACAGGGTACTGCGTGTGTTTCATACACTACGTTCTTGAGTCGTTACGTGGTAGGCGGAGCTATAAAAATGTAATATCAGCAGATGTGACAAACTACTTTTCACAAAATTTAAATTATGTTTAAATTATAATCAGATTTATGTTTTGGTGATGATTAGAGATTTTATTTTTTTATTGATTTACTCTGATATATTTATTTTAATATCGATGGTTCCTTTAGTTATACAGATATTTTAAAATGCATCTAACTTGTATTGTTAAATACGTATAGCTAATTTCCGTCTCATCTCTTAGTCTTTAAAATTGTTTCGAGTGCTAGAATAAACAATGCACTGCACGTGTGTGTAAATTCTAGTGACTGGCAGTATTGTTGCCAATTTAAATTTACATCTCTGAACATTCAACGTCACGTGAATCTTGTTAAGTGATATGGGTTTTGTATTAATTGAACATTGAAATAGAGGGAGAAATATTCAAGGATTATTTACACAAATATAACCCTTGAAATAATTATTATGCTTTCAAATCTCTTTAACTTAAAAATATATTTATTTTAATGAGCATTAAAAATTGTATTTTTTTACTTATTTACTGAAACATATTTATTTTCAAATTGACATTTGCTTAAATTAAACATATGTTTAAATATACATGTAACTTTTGTTATAAAATGTGTATATTGAAATGCACGCCTTTTTCTCTAAATTTGTAAAAGGTTTTTGAGTGGAAGAATAAAGAATGTACTCTGAGCGTATTTAATATACTCGAAATTTACAAACCTCGAAAGCTATGCGTGTGATAAACGTGTACCAATTAGAACACTGCGTATATTTGAGCAGGAACATTTATAGAATTCAGATGTTACAAACTGTCTAACATCAGTGAATTAACTTCGGACGTTAGTATTTCTAGAACGGCACTTCTATAACTTCGGCTGTCAATAAATCACATGAAAGCTACCTGGCCTGGCATGGCCGAGCGCGTTAAGGCGTGCACTCGTAATCCGAGGGTCGCGGGTTCGCGCCCGCGTCGCGCTAAACATGCTCGCCCTCCCAGCCGTGGGGGTATATAATGTGACGGTCAATCCCACTATTCGTTGGTAAAAGAGCAGCCCAAGAGTTGGCGGTGGGTGATGATGACTAGCTGCCTTCCCTCTAGTCTTACTCTGCAAAATTAGGGACGGTTAGCACAGATAGCCCTCGAGTAGCTTTGTGCGAAATTCCAAAACAAAAAAAAAAGAAAGCTACCTGATAAATAAAAGGTTCTAATTTGATTCGAAATTAATTCGTAAACCATCTATAAAATATTTATTTTCAGACCAGATAAAAGTGTCCTTATTGTTTGTAACTTTGTAAAACTATTATGTATAAACTATCAATTCTAATTAATATTTGTAGTAATTGTTATTATTTATTGTTTGTATATTAAAATATGGAGCCGTTAAGAAAGAAATATATAACGTTCAGTCTTGTTGTAAAATATCATAAACTTGTCATTAATTCATAAAATTTAATTACTGTTTGACACTGGTTTTGGATATATGAAATCATAATAATTAATATAATAATTCGGATATTCGTTCGAAATAAATGACAATATATAACTTAAAATATTATTTTTACTCGCGCTCAATTCGAAATCTCTAATAGAAAAACTAAAAAAATATAAAAGACAAATGTGCAGTCTAGTGTGGTTTTATCATTATAATATGGTTTATAATTTTTTTACATCTGCTTAAAATTGTTTTTTTAAACATTCAATTGTGCCTAATAAGTATAATTTTGAAAACACTTGTCCGCTTAACTTTACCTAACCAAAATGATAACCCATACTTTATGTAGTGTAGCAAGCCTGGAACGAGTGTACAAAAGTGAAGAAAAGAAGGTCAGAGACACATGCACGAGAACAAAATAACGAAAATAACTACAGAGTACTTCCATACTAATGACGAGAACAAGTACTGATTTTACTGCCTTGTAATTTCCAAAAAAAATTATCATGTATGAAATTGTTAACTTCTGAATTAAGTGATTCACGGTATATATGTAATAGTCACTAAAACGCATTCCACACTGTGGTGTCTTGGGAGGGAAACAAGAGCAACTGTCATACTCCACTATATCATTTGTGGAAAGTCACCCAAGAGCACTTCCTTCTTCTTCTCTCTTTGTTGAAACGTAGTAATGACTAACGTAGATTGTAATTCTGTAGATCTGCAAGAATTTTTTCAAATAAATTGCAGCGACATCTAGTGATTAATAATCGAGTATATCATTAAGTATTGACTATTTGCTGTTTTATTTCTTGTAGAACTTTTGATGTATCAAATAATAATCACACTTTGTGAATTATCCTTCCTTTACCTCATTAACAACAACATAATACATATTTTCAAACATAAAACACTTAATTTTAGAAATAGAAAGTTAGAAATATTTTTATAATTTTTATTAAAATTCTATTAAATCTAGAAGGCTTTCGTTTTGTTATTCAAGGTAGCAATAATAATACTCTAAACTAAGAGTATAAAGAAGAAATAAAATACTGAGATAAACAAATATAAACAAATTAAAGTTGTGCAAACATTTAAATATTTTAAGATATTTAGTTTAAATAGAGGATTATGTCGTTCTACAATATTTCGTGTTTAAGACATATTCAGACCTCTACGAGCTTGATATTATTAATAGAAATTATAATTTGTTTCAAAACTTATTATTTCTACGTTATTAAGTATACTATATATAAACATAAATATCATTATGTCTTTCGTCAGAACATCATAACGAAACTGAACTCACGACTATGCCATCCAAGATTTTCAATAAATCCACACATTTTACAGAACACAATTCTTTTGAAATAAATCATGTAATTTTATTTTACTGTCTTAAAGTAAATGACCAACACTATCGTCACAATACTATTACAAGATATTTAGGCGAAAGGACTACTTTAAACAAATGACTATGACTTTAACGCAAATAATATATTTTAGACACATTTCAAAATTCATTAGGCTTACATGCTTTCAGAAAACTAAGAAGTTCAGAAAACATTATTTTTATGAAACATTAAATACTCACAAAATACTGCAATAATGCATTTTTGTTGATTTTTTTTTAAATCACAAGCCAGCAATAGAAGATTTTAAAGTATTCTAAAACATTGAAAATGTGGAGAAATGTAAATGTATGATTTAGTAGTATAAAATACAACAAAAATACACAAAAATACACAGATAATGAATCATTTATCAAACACTTGCTGTATGGACCAGATAATGATTTTCACAAGTTTATGTATTTCATAAAGTGTCATGGTAAAAGAAATATACTATTCATACATTTATTATTTTTTGTGTTCTTTGGTTTCTATATACATAATTTAATACAAGTATTTGTCTAATCACAGTTTTGATGACACTTAATTTCTTTAACTGATGCACAAAGACAGTTTGATTTATTTTTTCTCGACAATTAATTTATTATAATTCCTTTGATATCTAGGAATCATACAGACGAATCAAGTTATCGTGAATCCAACGCCGGCAACCAAACAAATGCAAACCTTTATGTATATAAACGTTTCCGATTCTTATCGTAAACGTTGAGTATGAAATTAATTTAACTGAACAATTATATTAATTATTTTACGGTTTAGACAATGTAACGAAGGCCAGATGAGTGATTTGGTTAGGCCGAGAGGTTATTTCGGCTCAGCCGTTGGAGTTCAGACTGATACTACCTGTTGTTACAAGATGTATTTGTTTCTAAGCGAGGATGTAGTGCTCGAATGGAACACACAGGCACTAACTCGATGGTTTATAGTTAAAACAAAGACATTTGAGACAAAAATTTCCAATAACAATTTTTATTTATGCTTTCAGACACTTGGTATTTACAACCATATGTATTGTTTAACTTTATCATTTTTTATTCTAGACAATCATTTAATTTTATCAACATGATGACTAATATTAAAGAATAATGGTGTTATAAATACTTTGATAAAGCTTGGGTGAGAAATGACCTGGTTTATTTTGGTTGCAAGAGACGTGACTCTACGTCGTAACTATCTATCTTTCATTCTGTCCCAGTTCTCCTTGTTACGTTCTTACCATAATTTGTCGTCTGCGAAACAAAGGGATGTGGTTGATTTACGAACTTCTAAGTAATCTCTCGAAAACAATAGCCCATACTGTAACTTCGTCAAGCTATGAAAGGTTCTTTCTGGTTTCACTTGCTGATTGCAGCTCTAGAGTTTGCATAACCCATTTTAACCTTGATAGCATTACCTCATTTAGATCCAAATATAGAGCGGATAATTTCTGAACTTCTTTATTTTAGTCTATAGTTAAATAACCTCTTTTAACATTGATACGGTCTATTTCTTCCAATCTAAATACATAACAGAAGTTTCTCAGCAGGGTTCTTTTAAGCTGTAGCTTAAGTAATCTTTTTAAACCTTAATAGCGTCTATTTGATGGAATCTAAACACACAGAAGAAGTTTTTAGGCTTTTCTATGTTTATAGCTTGAACAACTTTTGTATTGTTTCGATAGCGATACTTTTTGTAGATTAGACAAAAACGTGTTTACTTATATTTCACTATTTCCTGTATGTAACTTATTGTTACGAATAATTATACGAGGCATCTAAATATCCAGTGATGCCTTACTTCTCCTTCCTTAAAATTATTTTGATCTTTGATAAAAATTTAATCTCCCAAACTTTTTCTTTCTATCCTTCCATTTATACATCAGTCAGCATTTACTATTATTTTGTAAATACTGCGTTAATTACACATGCATACATCATCTGTTATATGCTCTACTCATTTTTATATTTTTTATAAGTAACACATACAAAATTACACACACAATATTTCTTAACCATATCGTTTAACTGTATAATATGTCATAATACAGTAAAACTTCATTGAAAAAGAGTAATATTAATACATTTTATATCACCTTAAGTTCATTTAATACATACACTTTGGAGTTCGTGTTAACAGTTAACGACGTCATCATTTCTTCTGATATTAATGTTCCTCTTTTAACTTCTTTGAAATTCATGTCCGAAACGATTGAATGTTCCCTCATCACTGTTAACAATTCATTCCCACAGAGCCGTCAATTTCTATTTTGCACTATGTTCATGTGGATACACTTTGACAGATACATGTTACGGGGTGGATGTTCATATTCTTGTATGCTGGACGCCCAAAGTTCTCCAGATTTATACGTGTTAATACCATTACCTTAATCGTCAGAATACCAGAATAGTAAACTACTTGAGGAAATACTTATCTTCCTCTCGAAGTCCTTCCCTTTCCACCACAGCTGTCTTGATTTTTCTTGTCCTGTAAACGAAACACTTGGTTAAGTGCAATAACTTTACTAAGTTACAGTATTTCTAACGCATTCTCGACTACATTCTTGTCAACGGCATATCGGGTTATGGCGGTTATTCAAGTTACTCTGGTTGTTTTATCACGATCTGAAGACGTTGTAATCCCTTGCGCACTCACTATTCAATACGCACTTGGAGTTGTCGCTTTACATTTTTTTGCTCACGTTGTCTTCTACTTGAATAACATTGTCGTAATGTAATGTCAGTTTCATTTTTCATTTGTTATAAATTATTTAATTATTTGTCATTAAATAATTGTTCTGCAGTATTAATTCCCAGCTTCTTTTGTTATCGCTTGCAAATAATTAATCTTGTATTTCTACACCAGTTCTTGAATTTTTCATCTCTGGATTCTCAAACTTTTATCTCTTTTTTATAAATCTTATTAATTTTCCTAATAATTTTGTTCTACAAGTCTATTTTACGATGAGCTAGTTTCACCAAATGTTTATACTAAATCAGTTTTGACATCATCTGTCATTAACCACTCTACATTGTAATTTGAAGGGTTGTCATCAGTTAATTCAATCATCTCAGTGGCCTCTGAATAAGAAAACTGTATTTTGTTGCCAGGCCTTTTTTAAAAAATTTATACAGCCCATCTAATTTCGAAAATGTCAGTAAAGCCAATCTTTCACGTTCTGTGTATAACACTATACTTACTTAGTGATATGGAGAAAACACCCTTGTAAAAACGGCTAGATTGGGTTGAAAAAATTTTACGTACAGGAGTGAAGAACGTTTCGACCTCCTTCGGTTATCGTTAGGTTCACTAGTAATAACACCAAGCATAATGTTATCTTTACTGAATTAATAAACTTCCATTTCTCTAACCTGCTTTCTTCAGCTGTAGCTCTCACGTGGTCATCATGCTGTTGAAATTCCTTGATATTTAACCTTGCTCTCGAACGAGGCAAGTTTTGGATTTCATCCAATATATTTGACAGACCTTTAAGATCAAAATCTACGTTTATATTCTGAATTAACTGTGACTCTCTTAAAGTCAACAGCTCTTTCCTCTCGGGTATTTTTACATTTAACTGGATTCCTGTATATTCAGCTTTACTTATAAAACTAAAGGGTGATGTAATTCTTTGGCTATGAGCAAAACAATTTTTAGCCAATCTAAGATATCCACTATTCTTTAAATTAATTACCTCATTTCAATAATCGAACTGGTTTACATCAGATTTCGGACATAACACCCTTGAGGTAAGTTCAGCTTTACATGTAATAACCAAGTTCCTGGTGTCTTTGTTTTACTGAAGTAAAGTAGTTTAAAGATAATTTTCTCCTGTTACATAGTTCAGCTGTCCTTTCTTTTATTCCTGCAAATATTGCACAACAATAAGTCATAATAGCTACTGAAAAAATTCCTGAGTTAAAGTCACGTACTCTTATGGGTCATTCTATACAGCATGTCTTTTTCTGTCATTTCGACATAAGTATGTTGGTCACTTGATTCTGCAATAAATGGATTGTTATTTTCTACAGTTAAAGCTAATTATGTAGGATTGTATCCTATATAATTTAAACATTCTATCTATCTGTTCCTTTCAAAGGTATATCTATAAATATTCTCATTGTATCCCTCACTGCAGCTGTCTTTACATCAGCGCATATATAATACACGCAAATCTCTTCACGATGTATGTCAATTAGAAATTGTACATGCGGAAGTAATTTTCTTTCAATTTCGTTTACTTGTTTGTTTGATTTTTTTAAATTTCGCGTCAAGCTATTCAAGGATTATCTGCGCTAGCCGTTCCTAATTTAACAATATAAGACTGGATGGAAGGCAGCTACTCATCACCACCAAACAAAGAATAGTGGGATTGACTGTCACATTATAACGACCCTACGGCTAAAAGAGCAAGCATGTTTGGTGCGACTGGAATTCAAAACGAGTCGAACGCCTTTACCCTCCTGGCCATTCCGGGCCATTTCGTGTAATGCTTTCTCTACTTTACTTGAGGTATAAAGTATGAACAGAACTTTCTGTCTGCAGCTATATACAATGCTTGTACTAAGTTAGCTCATTCAGTCCGACTATTTCTCACTGTAAATTATAGTTTGGTCCTAAGTACATGAAACATAATCGTTTTGAAGTCCTACCTCACATTTGGCCTGGCATGGCCGAGCGCGTTAAGGCGTGCACTCGTAATCCGAGGGTCGCGGGTTCGCGCCCGCGTCGCGCTAAACATGCTCGCCCTCCCAGCAGTGGGGGTGTATAATGTGACGGTCAATCCCACTATTCGTTGGTAAAAGAGTAGCCCAAGAGTTGGCGGTGGGTGGTGATGACTAGCTGCCTTCCCTCTAGTCTTACACTGCAAAATTAGGGACGGCTAGCACAGATAGCCCTCGAGTAGCTTTGTGCGAAATTCCAAAACAAACATCACCTTTTAACACGTCTTTCTGAATTCTGTGTATGCATATCTGCCTTACGTCTGTTTCGAAAATAAATAAATTTTCGTCTTCATCACATTATTTAAGACATGACAAACAATATAGAAATGTTGTTAAAAAGACACTTTCTTGCTGCTACTTTGTAACAACTGTGGCTGTTTCGTTACATTTTCAAGAATGTTTCAGTGTAGCATTATGCCCCTCGCTAATGCAGCGGTAAGTCTACGGATTTACAACACTAAAATCCGGTGACACGAAATGTTTATAATGGAACCTCGAGCCATGTATACTACGCTACACGGCTATTGATAACACTCAAAGTTATCAGATAAACCATAACAAGACGTAGCAGTACAGGGAAACTGGTAAAATTCCAATATCGTTAACTTGTAACGTCTTCAAACTGTGTTTATTAAAGAAGCTGTCTGGTAAATAATGAAGTCGTTCGTGTGCAAGACTAGTGCACAAAAATACAACTTTATGTGGAACCCTGAACCTGTTTCAAGGTTTTAATATTAATATGTATACATTCAGCATAGTTTTGGTATTGTTTATTGTCACTTGAACTCTCTGTGGAATTACAAGCAGAGTTGATTTAATATTTATACGTGAAAACTTATTTTCATTATTTTTTAATGTAAACTTCGATAATTTAGGGCCCGTCATCTGTCTTTCTGGCTCCGATATTTGCTACATTGAGTTTACCTCTGTGGAAGTGTCTCAGTATAGAAGAAATGTTGTCGGTAACAGAAGAGAAACTACAAGAAAACTGGCAAATCCGAATGCGAGAGGTGAGAAATTTTATAAAAAAAAACAATTTATTGAAATATTATATATCCGATATCAGAAGGATTTTCTTTTTGTGATTGAATGAGTCAACATGGAAATTCATAGCAATGTTGTGTTAATGAAAGAGATTTCCACAAATGATAATTATTACCAATTATTATTGTAGTAATAGGAACTTCGTGAATTTCATTAAAGTCGAAGATTTTGACTCTGAGCGTTAACGTAACGAATATTAAAATAAAAAACTTTGTTACGTGTGTGTGCGTGTTTTCTTATAGCAAAGCCACAAAGGGATATCAGTTTCTTTGATCGCAGGTAAGATTTCTACCTATAAAAATATCTGATATCCTCGTAAAAACCGTTCAAATTTGATTCTCTACAGTCAAACGACTTTTAATATTCGAAATACATGAATGTCTCTCGTCACAAATCTATAGTTTTCCGATTAATAAGCGTTTATCACAAATATAGGTTCCGACGTTTATTGTATGCTGACTGTGAAAAACCAACAATAGAGATGGCTACATTCTGTACTCATTAGGCGAGATTATCAAAAATCTGGATACCAATCACAAGTATTTTATACACACGTCAAATTTTGATGATTCTTAAATGTGTAATAGTAAATCGTGACACACTTTAAGTTCAACAAGTATGACCCCTTCATGGCCACGTGGTTGAGCTGTCTGAAGGTCGCAGGTTTGAATCATACTCCCACCAAACACGTCCATCCTCACAGCCTTAGAAGCGTTATGATGTTGCGGCGAATCCTACTATGCGTTAACGAAATAGTAACTCAGAGTTTAAACGTTTAAAACCAATGAAACAAAACTAATGAAGCTAATAACAATGATACAATCACACTAGACTGCACGTTAGTCTCAGTTTACTCATCACATATTTCGAATTAGACGAGTGTTAAAATAACTTTTAAAGTGGGTCAAACAACATGTGCATTTGTAATTAAATATTTAAACTTCACCAAAACGGAAACACATTTTTAGATGAATGAAAATATTATCGTACAATGTTTGATTTAACAATTAATTCAATCTTAACTCTATAGTTTTTCTCTAAATATATTGTTGACTCAATTATAGTTTTAATTTTTATTTTGCATAAGTTGATATTTCTTTTACAGCAGGGACTTTGTAATTTCGGGTCAAAATACTTGAATTATCTTGGGCAGTTTTGCATAAAATCAGAGTTCTAACAAATGAGTGTTTTGTTTTTTTTCCTGATATATAAACTAATAACGGTCCCGGCACGGCCAGGTGGGGTAAGGCGTTCGACTCGTAATTTGAGGCTCGCGGATTCGAACCCCTGTCGTACCAAACATGCTCTCCCTTTCAGCCACGGGAGCATTATAACGTGTGGGTCAATCCCACTATTCGTTGGTAAAAAAGTAGCTGAAGAGTTGGCGGTGGGGGGTGATGACTAGCTGCCTTCCCTCCAGTCTTACACTGCTAAATTAGGGACGGCTTTCATGGATGGGTCTGGAGTAGCTTTGTGCGAAATTCAAAAAGATTGTTGTTGTTTTGAATTAAGCACAAAGCTACACAATGGGCTATCTGTGCTCTGCCCACCACGGGTATCCAAACCCGGATTTTAGCGTGTAAGTCCGCAGACATACCGCTGAGCCACTGCGGGGGCAATTCAAAAAGAAAAGAACAAATTAAAAATACGCAGCGCACCACGCAAAACGTTTTACATAATGAAAAATTAAGCTTTTACTGTATTCTCAACAGCGTTGTATTTAAATTAAGGATGTTTATTACATCATTAATTACATACAAATGGTAAACACTTGGAATCGTTGTTGATAAAAATGATTTTTCTATTACCCACACGCATTAAGTTATTTTTCATAATATTGAAAAAAATTTTTTTTGTGAGAATATAATGTAATATGTGATGATATGTAACATAGAATACGTTACATACATATAACAAATATATTGGCCCGGCATGGCCAGGTGGGTTAAGGCGTGCGATCGTAATCTGAGGGTCTCGGATTCGTATCCCCGTTGCTTCAAACATGTTCGCCTTTTCAGCAGTGAGGGAGTTATAATTTACGCTCAATCCCACTTATGGTTGGTAAAAGAGTAGCCCAAAAGTTGGCGGTGGGGGGTGATGACTAGCTGCCTTCCCTCTAGTCTTACACTGCTAAATTAGAAACGGCTAGCGCAGATAGTCCTCGAGCAGCTTTGCGCGGAAATCAAAACAAACAATAAATAAATAAAAATTAAATAATAATTTATAATTAAAATGCCAAAATGTAATAAAACATATAGTTAAAAATACAGTGCTGCCACTGTACTCAAGCATAACATGAGCAACCCTGTACCAAATAATATAAAAGTGACCAGATCTACAGTATTAAGAATTCTCAATTAAGATAAAAATTTGACTGTGTAACAGTTTAGAAAAGAACGACAACTTTATTTCGGTCTCTAAATATTGTCAAGAATCTGACACTTGTTTAGAAATAGAAAAACTGAACTGTTGAGGATTGGAAAAGAGTGTTATGGACAGATGAGTCCAAATTTGAAATATATGTTTGAAAGATACGTTGATCGTCCGGCGGAAAAAAATGTGGAAGATACTAACCAAAAGGAATAGCACCTGCCATGGAGCATGGGGTGGGAGGGGACAGCGGAATTGTTTTTCTGCTGAGACGAAAAGAAATATTTGCAAAATAAATAGAATAATGGACCAACACAAGTACTATCACATACTGATTCATTATTAAACACCCAATGGTTTGTGTATTATTGGTAAAGGATTTTACTGCGAAGCTTATGACATACTAATATTCACCCATATTTACTAGAAACAGATTGAATGGATTTATAATCATAGATATATTAATAATTTTTACAGCCTAAACGAATATATAACCACGTGTTATATAAATAACAGTTCTTTTGATAATACATCATTATACAAATTATACCTCTTTTAATTATAACGAATTTACGTAAGTCTGCAGTGTGGAAAACTAAGATCATATCCCAAATGTGATGTATCATAATATATTTTTGATCTTTTGAATTGCAAAATTATTACAGTTACACAAATACATGTGTAGTACCGGATTTGTTTAACTTTTGGTTCATTCTAAAGTATGAACCAGTCGGGTTGTCGGTGTAAAGGTAGCTGGTTATTTATCCACACGGTCATACGAAAATGGCCGAGGTTATTACCTCCAAGTCTGGATCAGAATATTTTCGTTAAAAGAATACCTGTAAGGTTAAAAGGTCATAGATAAATATAATGCCAACATGTTACATGACATTCTGCTTCTTATTTTCGAAATCGCTGTCGATAGGCATGTCAACCTGACAACTCTGCCAGAAGCAGTTATCATCACCTCGACGAATCACAAGTGCAAAACGTCTCTTCAGGCTACTGCTTTAAGTATAATTGTAAACATTTAATGTTATAGTTTAATAAGTCAAAAGTCATCGTATCAACAAAGGCAATAGGTTAAAAAAAAGTAATGATGAATTGTTTGTTTGTTTTGGAATTTTGCACAAAGCTACTCGAGGGTTATCTGTGCTTGCCGTCCCTAATTTAACAGTGTAAGACTAGAGGGAAGGCATCTAGTTATCACCACCCACCGCCAACTCTTGGGCTACTCTTTTACCAACGAAAAGTGGGACTGACCGAACATTATAACGCCCTCACGGCTGGGAGGGCGATCATGTTTGGCGCGACGCGGGCGCGAACCCATGACCTTCGGATTACGAGTCGCGCGATTTACGCGCTTGGCCATGCCGGGCCGAGTAATGATGGAATTACACTATACTGCATATTGTCTTTCATGTTCCTCTTAATCTGTCCATTACAGATTTCCGGTTGAGTGTGTGTAAAAATAATATTTTATACGGTGCAAAGAAAATACAGAGTGAAAATTTAATTTTTAAACTACCTCCCAAAAATCTGTTATTAACTTAAGTAAATTATGATTTCACATTATTTGACTTAATAATTAACTTAATGCTAACACTATAAATTTGAATATGTGCAGGCAAATTCTTGAAGACCACACTGGTTATTTGATTACAATTATTTTGCGCGTGTAAAAGAAAAGAAAAAGTTATATCTTAAAAAACACGTCTTATTTCAATCAGTTATCGTCAGATATAAAACTATTTGTAAATGTCTCCTGAATTTTATGTAAAATCCCGTCTCCTCTTCTTTTGAGAAAGGTTTAAGCGACTTTAACAGATAATGGAAAACCAGATACAGATGAATTACTTGAACACGAATAGATATTGCTTTACGTTTTACAGACAGTTTATCTTCACTGATAAACAATGACTAGCTCAGATTACGACCTCAGCGATATTCTTGATTTCTGCTTTGTTATGGGAAGAGTAAGCTAGTTTTGCTACTGAAAGTGAAATCAAACAAAGTGTTGTGTTTGTTCAAAACAGTTACGTTGGCCATATTTTCTTATCAATAAAATTATAAATTCATAAATCCGATTCTCTGTAAAGTATTAATCGAACTCAAATACCATCACCACACGGGAATTTTGTTGTTAATATATAATTAACATTCATGGCTTAGAAATGATCATAAACAAAAGTACAATAATATGAATAGTAAAGTAAGAATGAATATATATACACCTGATCAAACAGGAGGATTACATCAGAATGTGTGTGTGTGTGTGTGTGAGCACCTTTCTCTTATAGCACAGAAACATCGAGCTATCTGCGCTGTCCACCCATAGGAATCGAGCCCCTGATTTTAATGTTGTATATTCCAGTACGTACCGCTGTTCCAGTGAAGAACTACATTACAGTAACTGAACTGAAACACACCTTCAACTCTTTGTTATTTCATAATTATAACTTTAATTAAGGTGCAGTAAATCTTAATACAAATTTAATATGTACTGATTATATGTGCTTTTTCAAGCTACTTTTACATAGTGGAAAGACGCTAGTAGATAAAAGTGTCGTCCAAAAACATCCTGAAAAGATGCACTCCAGGAAAACGTCTTTCAATTATGCTCTTCTCTCTCTAAACCTTTTCTCAGGGAAACAACTAGTCTTAAATACTATACTATGCTCAGAAATTTATATGAAACCAAAGACTAGTATTTTTAGCCACAGCTTAACAGCTCAGAGAAGAACACAAAGTCTTTTTGTTTTTTAAGGTACAAATTTTAAACTCATAACTCTTTTGACAGATTTGTGAGCCAACAATAGTTCTTTCTTCGCTTGCTTCAATTCTTAAGACTGATGTATCTGACCACGCCAACAGTCTCTAATCGTACCTCAAATAATCTCAATTTAAAGATAGCCTTTTAGAGATTCTAATGAGGAATAAAATCGAATACACTTTCCACACTTGATATTGTCGGCTCAGAAAAATATACCTAATAGAAAGAAGAAAGAAGGTATCACAGATTAATTTACTCTAATCCTGTCTGAAATAATTTACACTGTCACGACTAATTAGGATTCCATATTATTTAGTATAAAGAACCAGTTTGGCTGATTTCTTTATAGCTTTATAAATACATCTATCTGAATTTTGGATGGATTGTCAGAAACAAGCAGAGATCACACCTAATGTTGGTTTTGAACAGCTGATATTTATAACTAGAAAAATATTATTGTGATTTCGAATTAACGATATATCGATAAAATTTCCGTTTCTAATCGCTCTTGCAACAGTAACAATGGGCTTAGAAAGAGTAATTAGGAAGGGTCAGATTCAAGTTTATTGTATTTGATTATATAGTTTTCAGGTCGTACCATCCTGTGTATGTGTGCGTTATTATGACATTAAAAGCTGTTAAGCATTTTTATGAAAAGGCTTAGTTTTAGCAGGTATTGAACAAGGGCTTTGTAAAAACAAACCAGAGTACAGCAGATTGTGTATGTATGTATGTTCCTTTAAGACTTTTACATTAAGTGTTTTAGGGTCCATACACTTTTTGCAAAGCATTTACAATCTGCAGAGATTCGTTGACGGTTAAAACATTGTGAATGTTTATTATTCATGTGTTTTAGGGTGTATTTGATTTCAGTAATAACTACAGGGTGGTCGTTAGAAAAGCGGAAAATTTGAGGGTCAGATGAGATCATGAATAAAATGCGTGCTTACTCATTTCTATTTTGGTTTCTTTACATCGTGAATAAAATGCATGATTTTAATAATTTTGAGCATCTATGAGTGTAATATAACATATGCCTTTAAAAAAACTTTGTAAAAGTTATTCTTTGTAATAAATAAATAGCTGTTTGACAAATTTTCCGCTTTTCTAGCGACCACCCTGTAGTTTCTACCGAATTGGTAGATTTTAACAAGAAATTATTGCGGTTAAGTTTCTCTTATGTAAACATACATATGTATATTTGTTTGCATCGTTTTCGTGTTTTGGTATTTTGAAATGTAAATATTTTTGCACCACTTTATATAAAAATGTTAAGATTGACCTTTTTAAACTGAGATACATAAAAATGTTAAGATTGACCTTTGTAAACTGAGATATTATTACTAAATTACACAAGCCTGCGATGGTGTGGAAAGTTTTCCATATTCCATGGCAATTCCTGCACGGTGAATCCCAAAATGACGCTCCCTAGTGGCACAGCGATATGTTTGAAGAGTCACGTTACTAGAATCTGTGTTTCGACACCCGTTGGGGCAGAGCAAAGACAGCCCATGGTGTTGATTTGTTATAAATTCCAAGTGAACAAACAAAACCTTAAATAATTTTCACATACAGATTTTTCACAAGGGCTATCTGCTTAGCCCACCGAGAAGAATTGAACCCTTAATTTTAGCGATGTAAGTCCGGATTTTTCACAGAATGTCATTTGTTCCTCTACCTTAGTGAATCGTTTTTATTCAAATCGGGTCATATTTTGTTATGGTTAAAATGGTGAAAATCACTGGATAAGAATGCGTATATTTTTGATATCAATGTTCCCTTTTCTTCAATATTTTGTATTTTTTTTACAAACACAACAAAAAAATATTCTTTGTTTTTTTTTTCCTACTCAATTTTGTAAAGAAGACCTCAAGTGATAGAGTTGTGCTTTCTTATAGCGGAGTCACATCATTTTATCTTCTGTGGCCACCGAGAGGAATCGAATTCCTGATTTTAGCGTTACAGAAATAAAATTTAAAGATTTTAATAATGTTATAATTCAACATATGAATAACACTTTATTTTAATAAATCAATTTGTTATCATAATGTACTTTGTAGCTCAGTTTGATTTCTTTCTCCACAATTTAAAGACAAAGAAGTAACTTGGGTATTACTTTCAAACATCTTTTGGAGAATGTGCTGTCATTATTTGTAACCCTTGTCCAATTAGCTAGTTTTACTGTAATTTAGTTTGCAAGAAAGTAATTTTAAGAGAATAATATTTACTCTTTAACTGAACCTTAACAATATTATATATATATATAACATTTAGACTATTGCTTAGTTTTTAGTATGATTACAAAACAAATATCTTTAACGCACATTTTGAGAAATAAATTTGGTACATATAAGTATCACGATGTTTATTATAATAATAAATATAATACCATTACGTCATAGAATGATTTAAACAGGTAGAAGACAATATTGCGATATTAGTAGGTTAAACGGAGCCACATATCACATTGTAAAGTACTCGGTTTATTCGCGATCTCTCAAAACAATGATCCCTTACATCTTAGGGAATTGTCCAACACAAACGCAGAGAGTTCTCCAAGTAAACACTGATGTCCAAAAGAACTTTAATGAGTTGGTTTTGCTACATCATTCCCTAAAGAAAACAAAATAAATAATTTAATAGTAAGTTACATGAAGATTTACCAGCCCATTGTAACATAAAGAACGTTACACAAACTTATTATCTGGTTCTCTGGAAACTATATAAGTCTCAACAATCTAAAAATGTTATAATAATCTTAATTTTCTGTGAGACAAACCGCTATTACACCTTTTACCACATTGGGTAATCTGTAGGTTTTGTAACTTGTGAAGCATCGACTCGTCTTCAACATCCAACAGACGGTTTCAGAAACTGTTTCATGACGTTCAACAAATTTCCTTTGCCAAACTTCAGTCACACGAAATATTGAACTACATACATAAATAGCACCTGGGTGACCTTTAAACCATTTTGGAATGGTAATTTTCATAAATAAAGATAATGCAAGGCTGAAAATATTTCTCAATGAATGAAGGTCGATAAATTAAATATTGGACAATCCAACATCAGTTACAACTGCAAACAAAACACATATGATTATTTTAATAATGGGCTCAAAAATAGTGCTTAAAAATGTTCCTAATTTCTTCATAACTGCGATAGTCATCAAAGTAAGAGCACGAAATTAGATAACTCGTCGATTAGCCACCTATTGGTGCGAAAATAAAACCAACAGAAAAGTGAACTGAGTTTTGCGTTTCCAAAATATCAGCCTTCGGCAATATCTACACATGTTTAAGTTTCTAAAATATCAGCAGTTATGTTATACATATACATGTAAAACAACACAATAAATCTTTGTAATTCACAATAATATTCAATATTGCAATACAAGTTGTCTTAATTAATATTAGAAAGGTAGCGCTCAGGTGTGCTTTTTTTATTCCGATTGCCCAATTTTTTTCACTTTAAGAAGTCATTCCACCTTCATATATTCGACTATTTATTCCGCTGGACAGAAGATATGGTGAGCAAGATGGTTCCGTGCATGCAAAATCATCTCGAACTGACTTTAATACCGATGATAATATTACTGCAGACATTCCCGATACTGACTGATGATAAACTCCAACTGTCCTGAAAGACAAAAGTGAAGATGTGAGCCGTCTACCTTTTGTTTTCAAACGTAACCTTTAAAAAATGCATATTACTTGCTTTTACAAAATACATGCGTAATATAACATATAACTTTTCTAAGAAGGCTCTACATTAAAAGAACAGAGAAACAGGTAATTTACTGAGTTAGCTAATTGGTTGCGTTAGTTTGTCTCAGGGCACCTGTACCAGTCAGTATGAAACAAATAACTTGCGTAGTAACTCTGGTAAGTACCACCTGTTTATAGCATTTGATTTAATTTTTATTTAGCATTAACATGAATTTTGTGAACAACATACATTTGTTGTATTTTTGCTTTTATTATTAATGTTTCAGGTATATCACAAAACAGTGTATTAGAATTAAACTTGATGTCGGTATAAATTGGTTTAGATACAAGCGCAGAAATAATGCTTAATAGTTACGATATAAATCAAATAGTTAGCATTTACTCTAAGGTAGTAACTAACTCTTTAGTTTATTGGTAATCATAATTTCAAAAAATACAGTTATAATAATATAGATACTGGGTATATCACAATAAACGTACCTCTAGTACAACGGAGAGTCTACCGTTTTACAACGCTAAAGTCAGGCGTTCGACTCCATTTGATGGGTTCAGCAGATAGCTTCGTGTAGCTTTGTTGTATGAAAACACACACACTAGCAGCAATGTAAATTTAAGGATATTTAGTTTCAAATGCTGAGTAATAATTACACAGTGTAATACAAAAATTCTTCCAGGATAGCACGTGTATTTTCTAATTGCTTATGTTGTAAAAGTACATAAAATAGCCATTATTCCCTTCAAACTTTGCTTTTGTGACCTGGATAATGAAATTTAGAAATTAACATATTTTCTGGGTAAAAATGAGCAAATTTGCACATTTTTATTTGCATAAGGTCTGAATAAAACAACATATGAATCAGGGTTTACATGTATTTATACTAAAGTCAAACAAAAATAAACAAAAACGTTTAGAAGTGATTACTTTTTCGAGATGTGTAACTGTAATGTAAATCACTTTCATGTATCAGTCAACACAATATAGATTTTTATCATGTTTTCCTTGTACCCTTCTTGATAACGGCGTTCAAAGTCCAATATATCTTGGTGAAAGCAATAGCCTTCCTTCTCTGAGTATGCTCCCAAGCTCAATTTATCAAGATGAGCGTCAAGAATATGGACTTTCAGGGACATCCTGCAGCCCATTTTACCGCAGTTCCTCACCAAAGCTTCAACTAGTTCCACATAATTTTCATCCTTGTGAGAAGGTAAGAAGACCCAAATTACTGCAACAAATTTGCCCCAAGTTTTCATCCCTTCCCAGTGAGTTTGTTGGGTAATTCTGTGCACTCCAGGATCTTCTTTATTTATAGTTCAACGAAAACACCAATTTTCATCTTTGCCTCAGACAGATTGTGAAAGAAGTCTCGAAGGTACTTAAAGACTGCAGACTGCTTATCAAGACCTCTGACAAATTGTTTCATAAGACCAATTTTATGTGCAAATGAGGAAACAACACCTCCTGGAGGTCTCTACTAATGGCTCACACTTAACATTGTTCCATCCTACAGAGGATTTAGTCTGTTGTGGTTAGTGCTTCCTGTTGTAGTGCACTGCGGTGTCTCTGCAGTCCCAGAGGCAAAGATGACAGGAATCTTGGAGACCTATCAGGAATGCCATCATTTAGAAGTTTCTGATAACCTCCTCACCATACTCATCATACTTTAAAGCTTCTAGCAAGGTTTTGACGCTGTTGTATTTCTCTTTGAGGTGCACCGGAAGATATTTCAATTTTAAAAGGTCTAAAATTTGTATAATATAAAATCTTACCATGCAAGCAAGCAACAACTGTCCTTCTTACCTTCAAGAACTTTTTTTTAGTGCTTGCAGGTAAAATGAGGTGTCCAGGGTTTGTCTTGATCCCCGACAGGAATGCCGAAATATGGCTTGTTGGCTTCAGACATTTTAACAGATGCTGTCACAGAGTACTTTTTCGCTCTTTTCTTGATAAATTAGCCATATGCATAGCAGAATGCGTCTGGAGAATGCCATCTCTGATAAAATCAGACAGGTCTATGTGTTTACTTAGGCAGCTAGAACTAAAATGAAGTGGTGAGTGGTCAGCCTCTGTATATATATTACTATGGAAAATTGTAGAAAATTCTCGTAAGTTCTACAACATTCTAGAAAGTCCTTGAAAATTCTTGTAAATTCAAGAAAATTCTGTATCAGCTACTCAAATGGAATGTCCTTAGAAATTGGTAAATTTGAGCATTTCATTACTATGGTCGCAAAAGCAATGTTTGAAGAGAAAAAATATTTTTTTCCATTTACTTTAGGTATGAGCAAATATAAAATAACACTTTCAACCCAGGAACAAGAAAAAGTAAAATTTTGTAACATTGCATTATTTCTTTAATGAAATACAATTATTTGCATCCTTGTATTTGTGGTACCTGTTGAAAAATATGTTAGTTGTGGATTTTACTTTGTTATATCTATTTACCTAACAATAGTATTACTCGGCTATATTTGATTTTTTACTGAAAGAAAAAATAATTTTTACGATTATGCAACGGAACGGTTGTCAGTGACACTGAATTATTTAGTGAATGATTTTAACACTAAAATTAATAACATAAGTTTTATTTTATGTATATATAAAACTGAAATGTGTATAAACCGTGTTAAAAACCTAAACTCATGGGAAAAATTTGAAAATGGCGGTTGTTTGATCTTTTATCCACTTTATCTCCTGTAGCTACAAAAAGAATTATTAATATTTCTTAAGTGCTGGGAGAAGAGCACAATAAGAAAATTGTTCTGAAAAAAAACAACAACAGCGGGAGACAGTTATCTTAACACTCCTACGAAAAAAATATTTACATCCACTAAAGTGACACCCTTAGTGGATGTTTTTTTAAAAAAAATTAAATATTATTTCGCAAATGTCTGAAAAGTCAATATTATTGCTTCTTAAAATATAAAGGGATAGGGTCAGTTAATGGCAGTTTCATTTAAATACAAAATTATTAGCCTAATATTAATAACCTTTCAAGTTGCCCTGGGGCCTATTAGGCCCCAATTTTCGTAGGAGTGTTAATACTGGGTTGTTAAAACTTCAAACTAAACTGGAAAAGCTGTTTAGTGCAACGGATTTCACATGGATTTTTAATAGTAGCAATTAATATCGGATTGTTTTCAGCAATTAATGCTCTCCAGTTTAACTCAACTCCTTTACAGTGTATGTGTTTAGGTCAACTGTATGATTTTCTATATCTCGAGCAGTAATTGTCTTTTCCTGTATCCTCCTGTTACGTTTTTTTATGTTTTATGTTTTTCGTAGATTAAACGCAACAGAAAAACACAGATAACAGCTTGTATAATTTATTACAACAAACTATTATATATATAACAGATATAACATAAATTATGTAATAACAATGACAGATATTAAGTTTAAACCTTCAAAATTAATTACAACACAAAATGGTACTGGCCTGTATCTAATAATATGATCTAGAATAAAAGTCCAAAAGTCCAGATTAGAAATCCAAAATTCCAGTCTAGGGTGTGAATTTGGTCCCACGAAGTTCTTTTTACGATGCCTCCGATGAACGTCTCAAACTTTATCGCCTTCCAATTTTTCCGTTCTCCCCTAAATAGTTCTACACGTGTTGACTTTCAGTATAACCACTAATTCGAATGAATCGCAAAGATTGACGAAACAAAATCACAGCTTCTGTAGATCTAGCTCTAGTCACAAATCAAAGTTGAATAAACACACAGCAAACACTTAAACTTTCTCAAACGAATGACTGACTCTTCTTTTCTTCGAATAAAAACTGATGACTCTTCTCTTTCTCGCATCTCCGTCTGTTTATATATTAGTAGGCTTAGGCTTCTCGAACAATCGCGTAATTTCTACTGATCTCCGGAGCAATCCGCGCATGTCCCACCTTGCACGAGACTTCTCGTCCAGACACTAGGCCGCCAGCATTTCATTTAAATACATATGATTGGTCTACCTAATTCTAGAAAATTTTAAATGTTATTTTAAATGAATAACAACATATTTTATTAGTTTAAACCTTGAAACAATAATATAAATATGGAAATATAAATAATAGAAATGAAAATTTAAACACAACACGACATGTTGTCGCTTACAAAACATTTATATGACATTTACATAACACTCCTCACAATAGTATTTGCTTTGATTGAACAACAATGTTTCTTAAAAACAGAAGAAAGTTGTTTAATTATACATATTTTCAGCACAAGATGTTTTCGCAGAAGTTTAGGGACAAGTCTTGGTACTTCTTCAACATTCTGATAATCAGTTGTATGTAAATGTTAGACCAAGTAAACTTAAAAACTGAATCAGGATAAACTATGCTTATAGTTTTTTCAGGGGTTTCTATTTATTGTATCACAAACAAATCAAAGCAATAAATGTTTAGTAAGCCTAAAATTTATCTCAAATATGTTTTCAGCACAGGATGCCTGTAATGTATGTGTTGGATATTTAACTATCAAGATAAATAAATTACATAACCGATAGCAGCAGGATAAAAATATCATGTAAAGTATTTTTTAAGTGGTGTGAAAATAAAAATTAACAATTTTAAGATCTATAAAACCGTATTAAAGATTAAAAAAAAATCATAACAGAAATATATTGTAGTCTTCATTCAGCAACGTAATCAGTTTAAATTCGAATTGTTTGTTTGTTTAGAATTAAGTACAAAGCTGCACAATGGGCTATCTGTGCTCCACCCACCACGGGTATCGAAACCCAGTTTATAGTGTGTAAGTCCGCAGATATACCACTGTGCCACTGGGGGGGCTTAAATTTGAAAGAAAAATACCTTTTTTCACTTATATACCAGAATAAAGTCACAAATTGTTTATTAATAATCAGTGAAAGAAAATTAACTTCTGAAAACAACAATAGTTTTCTTTTCTAGAATAAAGTTATAATTTATTTAAATATTACTGAATCTCTGATTTTAGCATTGTTAACACAAAGACAAACCGCTGTCCCATTGCGAACGTTAATGTAACCATCTCAACTTCCTGAACGACTTTTAAATATTAATTTTCCAAAATAATATAAATAATTACACAGGCTTGAGAATTTAATTGTCATAACAGCTGTTTTGCTTTTTGAGTTTTCAATAATTACGATACGTAGATTTCGAAAATAATATTCATTTTCAGTCAATCACGTATGTATCATTTTCACTAATTGAGGGCCCGGCATGGCCAAACGTGTTAAGGCGTGTGACTCGTAATCTGAGGGTTGCGGGTTCGCATCCCAGTCGCACTAAACATGCTCGCCCTTTCAGCTGTGGGGCGTTATAATGTGACGGTCAACCCTATTATTCGTTGGTAAAAGAGTAGCCCAAGAATTGGCGGTGGATGATGATGACTAGCTGCATTCCCTCTGGTGTTACACTGCTAAATTAGGGACGGCTAATGCAGATAGCCCTCGAGTAGCTTTGCGCAAAATTCAAAAACAAAAACAAACACAAATCAAGAAAAAAAATCTCTTACTTAAATCTTATTATGATTGCGCTTAATACAATAAACAATTTTATTATTATGTTTGTCAAAATAATTACAAACAAACCAAAGGAAATAAAAGACTATTGATGTTAAACAGATGTGCATCATAATTCATCGTGATTTGTGTGTGTGTTGAAATCTACTTCTTTTTGTCTCAAAAAAGCTTTGTGGACGTTTTTATGTTTTGTGTCTGTAGCAACTGGATTCAATGATCAGCTTTTATTCTGATAATTTACTTTTCTTGATATTTTTCGAACTTGATATCGGGCTAACTCTGTGTGAACACTGCCTCTTTATCCAGTACTGATATCGTGCTTTGCGGTCCCATTCACACACAAAAAATACAAATTTATTATGGTGGTCGTTTTGGTTTCTAAAACTTCCATGGGAAGACCCAGAAGGCAAACCAGGGGCGCTCAGAAACTGTTGTTTCTCTTCAGCCCTACACGTGTAAAGAGGTTAAGCATAACTTGAGAAGAAATGCTTTATAAGAAAATTGACAATACTGAATAAGAGCAATAATATTAATTACCTTGGTTGCTATTTAGTTGTCATCTTGGAGTAGGTAGAAAATAGCTGAGAAGAAGTCCAGTCGAGCCGGACGAAGTTAGGAAGATCGATCACACACAAAATCATGGAATTTAGTATGAATAGTTTGTTGACCCAACAGCATGGAAAGGACTTGTAGTATCCAGAATTTTTCAGTTATTCTTTTTTGTATATGACCTTGAGAAAAGCGTCACATTTTCGTACTTTTTCTTCAAAGAAATGGAATCAGTAATAAGAACAGAATGATATATGTTACCACTGTTTGTGGTTCTCTTGGAGGAATTTATGAACAGTCGCAGCTCACTCAGTTCAAAGACTGCTGAATTCATACCAATGCTTCAGTCTATGAATGAAGAAGTAAACCTTCTTGCATAAAGCATGGTATAAATGGTTTATCACGACTTTTGTATCTGTAAAGTATGTCCCTGGATTAAAGAAGTTATTAGCCAGAAGTCTAGACTCCAGAATATCTGAAGGCCCAAATCTCTCATCAAATCACTAACTTAACCAGACATTTCAGGTTGAAAATAGTCCCTATTATCATTTTTATTACCATCAAATGCGTAATAACATGAAACTGTATGAAGAGTCCCTGATGGAGAAGGTACAGCTCTATGAACATCACATGTTGGTCTGATAACAACGTGAAGGCTAATACAAAAGTTTTCCTTTTTACTTCGAGTGTTGTAGCTTTGCATGATACACAATCAAAAATAGGAGTCATTTCCGCAAGTTTTAGGCATTGGAATTCCAAAAGCATATACTTTGTCTTAGCTTTAGTCCATTGTCTCAACTCTTTGTCACAAATTGTGCAAATTGTGTATGGAGCCCATTATTTGTGTTTGTTCCAAAATTTTATCCCAAAATCGCGTACGAAACCTCTCTGACGAATTCTGTAACATTTTTCTTTAATTTTTTCTTCATATTTACCACAAATATCTTTGTGTCATTTACATAACCTTTTGTTTTTATAGAGTCGAATAAGTAATATTTTAGATATAAAAAAACTATGTTTAAGAGCACGCACACTCAAATAATATACAGAAAAGGTACGTTATGCTGCCCGTTAACTGTTTATATAGACGCGGTAATAATGAAGACAATGAACATTTTGGGAATTTGATTTACATATTGAAATGTGTGTATACTTATACGTAGGATGAAACAAACATCGCAGAAAAGGAAATCCATACAACAGTTGATGAACCAAAGGTAAGAGAGAATCGAATGTAGAGATATCGCTACATATCAGTTAAATGTTCTTTGTATAGTTTATAAACATTTTGTGCGTAGGAGGCAAAAACTGATAAAAAATTATAACAATCAGAAGGGTATGAAGTATTACAAATATGACATAAAAATAAATTGTACAAAAACTATTTTCAAAAATTATATAGTATTTCTTACAATTTGTTTAAATATCTTTACTATGCCAGCAATCATAAACTGTAATAATTTTAGAGAAATGGTTGTTTAGATTTTTCTGACAGTTGATATGTGTTTGTCTATTTGTTTAGAAATGAATATAAGAATCAAATAAATTCGCTTTAAACCAATCGTATATCGTCTTCTTTCTGAAAGGAAATGACTTACGTGTTCATATTGTCGTCATTTTCACTGTACTTGTTCGTTGAAATATGCTTTCTATGCAAATAAACAAAAACATTACATTGAAACATTTTCACAGAGCAACACTCTCTTTTATACTATTATAGAATACTGACAGGTCTAATGAATCATATAATTAATTTGTGAGCCAACATTTTAAAACAAACTTTTACAACTAAGAAAACAGTTACACATGCAAATAAATACCATTTTGAACAGTAGCAAAACATTACCTAATTGTTGTAATTGTTGTATTTATGGGCGAGGCGTGAGGGAAATTAAAAAAAAATCATCGTGCACAGCAGTATACACAATACGTCAATGTGTACACACAGATATTGTTGACTTTTAGAGTCAAGAATCATCTACACATTTGCTGACTAGGCGGGGATTTCGCAATATAGATCGAACAATATAAATTATGTGTATGTCTAATTACAAATTTAAACAGGTATTTTATACCAAATTTCTGACAAAGGGTTATACAAACACAGGATTAGCTGTGAGAAATGTGGGTTTCTTTACGTAAAAGTAACACATGTTCCTCTGGAGTTACTTTAAACCACTATTTTGTCCATATTTTAAGCCATCCATTCCATTATTTTACAATAATTAGGAGTCCATTGTGCAATCCAAAGACGAAGGAAGAGTCAGGAGTGACATTTTATACACAGTGGATGAAATTCCTCGTTGGTACCTTTGTGTTGTACTTGGGATCCAGGTGAGAACATTGTGTTTAATGTTGTTGTTTTATTATGTGATATCACTTGAATCGGTAATATTTAACATTATTACATACGTATAAAATCTTATTATATATTATAATTATTATTTTTCATTACACTCTTCCATAAGTCTCAATTGTTCATGACACTCGTCATATTTAACAGTGATAACGAGATTTATGAACACAAATTATCCAAATATTTCATATTATTTTTGCATTACCGTATGTTATTTATAGTGAGCTATACGCTAAGAGTCGTTCACTTCATTTTTGCAATACTGCTTTGAAAGAATATGTCAGCTGTAGATATGATGTTTCTACTGCAACATTTTACTTCAATATTAGTATTTCCTTTATTCTTGCAATTCTCAATTCCAACATTAACATTGTTTTTATTTCTAAATAGAGTTCGAAACCAACTTTATTTGCAATAATCACTTTTACGCTGTATTCTTACTACCAGTCTCCGTATTTTAGTTTTGTATTTTTTACCTATACCACCATATTAGTGACATCAGTGAGTAGTCCAGGGAGTAGTTTTTACCACAAATAAGCCAAACGACAGAGAGCTTATTTTGATCTTTGGTTTGATTCTCTTCAAGGTTATAATATTTCAAATTAATTATTGATCAATACAAGACGTTTTACTTCGTGTGTTAATTCAAGTTATGAATTAAAACATTTAGTCTCAACTGAGGACTAAGCAATAATTTGTCTAAGGGGGCCTGGCATGGCCGAGCGCGTCAAGGCGTGCGCTCGTAATCCGAGAGTCGCGGGTTCGCGCTAAACATGCTCGCCCTCCCAGCCTTGGGGGTGTATAATGTGACGGTCAATCCCACTATTCGTTGGTAAAAGAGTAGCCCAAGAGTTGGCGGTGGGTGGTGATGACTAGCTGCCTTCCCTCTAGTCTTACACTGCTAAATTAGGGACGGCTAGCACAGATAGCCCTCGAGTAGCTTTGTGCGAAATTTCAAAAACAAAACAAACAATGTCTAAGGGTATCGCGTTGAACTTTATTTAAATTATATAATTTTATTTTAAACAATACTTTTACATGCACAGCACCTTGTCTATAGGCTTACAACGCTAGATTCCTTGTTTTGATACCGGTGGTGACCAGAGCACAGATTGGTCATTGTTTTTCTATGTGCTTAATTTCAAACAGCTTAAAAGAAATTAAATCATACACGAGGACAAATCACGGTATCTGAAACGTGAAATTATACTACTTTTATTACTCTTGAAGTTGAAATGTTAATCTTTCACAAACAAACGTTGACGTCTTGACTGGAGTTAATACATTTCCTTTTCTCTGAGCGTTTAATTTGACTTAACGATAAACGCAACTGAGTAATATTTCACGTCACAGATAGCGGTATTGTTGAAATATCCATATAAAACTGGTATTTATTCTTTCGTTAGAACGTAATTAAAGAACTTACACTTATCTATAATGTATATAACACATTTTAAGTGCTTTTATATTGAAATATGAATAAAAAAAACTGTGTTTTTATTCATTTCATAATGATAGCAATATCTGATGATGCTCGGATCGGCTGTGGCCTGTTCGTATTTACTCACATCAAAGCTTTGCATCCAAGAATCTGACCCGGCTAGGGGCTACATAACATCAACAATACTTTTTGTATCAGGTTTAGGAACTCTGATCCAGTCAACATTCGGTACAAGGTTAGAACCTTTATCATATATCAAGCTTTGTAGGCTTAAAGTGGTGAACATTTGAAATATAGTAAAACTATGATTCTGAAACGAAATGCTTGTTCCGTACTTTCGCTGACGTATTGAATCGCGAAAATATTTGACCAAACAACAATTTACACATACAATATTTAATGTCTTCTCTGCAAGGAACGTGAAAACACTAAAAACTGCATCTGGTTTCACAACTCCTATCTCAACATCCAACTCTCTCGGAAATTTATCCGCTCTGCGTTCGGCGAATAAACAGTTATGTTTTTGTGAAGAAAAAAAAACATGAATTTGCTATTGCTTCTGTTTCTGGTTATAGTTGAACGGAACAAATGTCATAGAAACAGTTTTAAATATGTCTTATATATTGTATCAATAAGGAACTCCAGCTGATAATATTGATTGCTGTTGCTAGGTGCACGTGGAATGATTTTGCCCTTGATCATTGTATTCGTGGGTTCTCTTTTATAAAATAACATTGTACTTTACACGAAGAATACGACTTTATGAAGGTTTCTTTGTTGAAGGTATTTCAAACTCATGCTGTCCTGTTTTGGTTTTTTGAACAATGACACTAATTACAGGTAACATAATCTTTTTGAAGTCCTACATCACAGCTCAACACATCTTTCCAATTTCTGGGTATGTATAATATATGGTTCGTAAACAGATTTTTTACCGCGACTGTGGAGGACTTCGTGACTTGGTTATTTTTATGTTTAAGATTATTTTAGTAAAACATACTCTATTCTTGCTATACATCAGGTAAATAGATTCAAAGCAAATGTTTTGCTTGGAGTTTTATTATTATACAACTAATTAAAAAAGAAAAAAATGCATATATTTATTAACTCATGTTGAAATATATAACTGAGAGCTGCACATATTTATTAACTCATGTTGAAATATATAACTGAGAGCATTACGGACAACAGTTTATGTAGTTATTTTAGACAGTTGAAAGTGTTAGCCTAGAATCTGATTTAATTAAATTTGTTTTAATCGTGGTACGCAACCTCTCACAACGTCCCTGGTTTATAAAGCCATTTGCAACATCAATATTCATATGCTTAGTTTGGTTTGGTTTGGTTTGGTTTGAATTTCGCGCAGAGTTACACGAGGTGTATCTGCGCTAGCCGTCCATAATTTTGCAGTGTAAGCTCGAGGGAAAGCAACTAGTCATTACCATCCATCGTCAGCTTTTGGACTGCTTTTTCACAAATAAATAATTGGATTGACAGTTTCATTATAACGCCCCGACGTCTGAAAGGGCGAGCATATTTGATGTGAGAGGGAATCAAACCCGCGACCCACAGTTTACGGGTCCAGTGCCGGGCCTATACGTTTAGATTATTCATTATTTTAAGATTAGTGATTCAGAATTTATAAGATGGGAATTTTCCCTTTAATTGATGCCCTTGATAAAGTTTGTTTACCAAGGGCTATCTTCGCTAACCGTCCCTAATTTATCATTGTAAGACTGGAGGGAAGGCAGCTGGTGGTAACCACGCTCGCCAAATGCTGTGTTACTCTTTTACCAATAAATAGTAAGATTGGCCATAACCTTGTAATCTCCCATCGTTGATGTGATAAAAATTCGATCCTGCGAACTTCAGATTGCAAGTCGAATGCCCTAACGAACTGGAAATTTAGTTAACAGCCAAAAATAGACAATTGAAATGTTGGAAATAGAGCAGTGGTTCCATAAGTCGATTGTTAGTCGAAACGGCACGCACAGCAGTATGTTTGCAGACTCAGGCATTCAGAAATCAGGTTTCGATACCCATGGTGGTTAGAGCACAGATAGCCCATTGTGTTGCATGTGCTTAATTCTAAACAAAACAAAATCAGTGGGAAACGTGTTGACAAGTCAAAGTATTAATTAATAACATATACAATAAGTGTGTTAGAAAAGCTCTTATATTCAACAGATGTTCACACAAATATCTTAATTGACATAAACTTTTAAGTATCATATTTAGCTGGAAAATTAAACATGCATTAATTAAATATATTCGTTAAGAAGACATATTTATATATAAATACACCTCACGCACCGACTGCAAATTCCCACTTATTTATATTGTTGAAAAATATATTGAGATCTCACTATCCTGATTCCCTAGATGGAGTATGGTAAGAAACAGGGAAGAATAAAGGGCTTTGGACTTTGAAATTTATAACGAACCCTCTAGCAATGTAAATTACGCTACTTGGTTGTTGACAATATCCAAGATTATCAGATAAAGCATAACTAAAGGTAGCAACTTAAGTGAAACTGGTAAAATTCGAAAATCATTTTGATCTAATATCTTGAAACTGTCTATGCTAAAGAAGATGTCAAGTAAATAATGAAGTTATTCCTGTTAAAGATTACTCAACAGAAATATAGTTTTATATAGAACACCGAACCTGTTTCAATTCTTTTTGCATAAATATACATATATTGGAGATGTTTTTGCTATTGTTTATTGTTGCTTGAACTCTTTGCGCATTTATAAGCAGAGCTGATTTAATATTTAGACGTGAAGACTTCCTTTGTGTTTTTATGTAGACTACCGATAATTCAGGGCCCCTCATCTGTCTTTCTGGTTCCGATATTTGCTATTTTGAGTTTACCTCAGTGGAAGTGTCCGAGTGAAGAAGAAATGTTGTCAGCAACAGAAGAAGAGCTACAAGAAATCTGGCAAATCAGAATGCGAGAGGTGAGAAATTATATTAAAACATTTTATCGAAATATTATGTGTCCGAGACATCTTTCCCTGTAGTCTTACACTGTTAAATTAGGGACGGTTTGCGCAGATAGCCCTCTTGTAGCTTTGGGAGAAATTCAAATGAAAAAACAAAGCAAAATGTAAAGCTACAACTTTGTCATATTCTATGTTTTTATACATCTTTATATTTTAGCAAAATTTTTAAACATTCTAGCAGTTAAATAAATAATAATCAACTTTAAAACTGTGTGACAGATTAGTTGATATAAATGTGGGCTTCAAATGTCTAATTGTTGTTTGAGCATCATGTCTAATATTAATGTAAGTTATTTTATACTCTTATGTTGGAAACTAGTTCTTAAAATCATTTAGATCGTGCAGTTATTCTCTCAAAAAGATAATACATACAATTAAAATTCTCTAATTATTTCTGTAAAAAATAGTTATCGAAAAATCATGAGATATTTCTGTCTTATTCACCCAGATTTATCCTTTCCATTTATTTTATACCATTCGTTGTCAAGTGCAAAGCTACAAAATGGACTATCTGTGTTCTGCCCATCACGTGAATCAAATCCCAGGTTCTAAGTCCTTATATATATATCGCTGTGCTCTAGGGGACAGAAAGCTCGGGGAATAATATGTCTACTTGGTACACAGAGTTTTTCAAGGCATTTCTTACATGAAAATACATGTATTTAAATGAATGTAGTTCTTATCTTGAGCATTATTATTTACATTTAACTATGAGGTAAATCATTCTACTGAAGTTAAATCTGGTATTAAATTATTTTAATTGTATCACCCTAGGGAATTATCAAAAATGTGTATAAATATAACTGGTAGCAAAACCGTCTGCACTTTTGTATTATTTTAATAAAAATTTCATAAAAAATAACATCTGTAGCAGTTTTATTTTCCATAAAAATATATATATGTGTACTTATTTTAAATATACAAGAACTATAGTTTATACTTTGAAAAATAAACTTTATTAGGCACATAACAGACTTATTAAGGATAATTTCTCTATGTGTTGTTTATAATGAAGATTCTGACATATTTCACTAGATACAAGGAGCAATAATTGTGGCATCCATCTTTGAAATGATGATTGGACTCACAGGGGTAATAGGAGTAATACTTCCATGGTTAACACCTTTAGTTATCGTCCCTTCCATCACGTTGATAGGACTTTCACTCTTTGAAGAAGCAGCTTCTACAGCTAGTAAAGACTGGGGAATAGCAATTATGTGAGTCTTGTTCTATAATAGACTTTTTCTTATTGATAGTTTACGTGTTTTTTATTTTATTTGATCTGTATTGTTTCTTTAAGACTTAGTAAACAAATGAAACATGAAGTGTTCTAAAATTAAAATTAAATAAATAAATCATGAGCTTATTCTGGAAATAAGTGAAAAAAAGGGTCGTTTTTTTAGGTTAATTTGTTTTCCCTGGTTTGTAATAAATGGCCTTAGATTGCTTGCCGTTTTGAAATGATTACAGAAAATTTCGTTTTCTGAATAGGAAATTTTCCATTTTTTCTATCACGTATAGACTTTTCACAAAACGTCATATGAATCATTTCCGTTTAATTGGGGAAACATTTTGTTGTGCTTAAAATTGTGAAAAATACTTACTGTAAACTTCTTTATACCAATTTCGACGTGATAGTCTTATGGATTATTCTAGAACACGTGAGAAACACACTGCTAGTATATACACGATTAACAGACAGCATGAGAAACATTTGTTTTTGCATATTAATTAATTTTGCGTGCACTTACACATTATTTGTTTACAAATTTGAATATTATTATTTCTCTCACCGAAAACAAGAGGTTGTGTAAATGTTCTAAAGATATCTGTGGTAATTGAACATTGAAAAACAAAGAAAAAACACAATATTATTCAAAGATAGATATTATGCATATTTAATAATAATACTTGGAAACCAAGACAAATAACGGGCTCAGCAAAAAAAATCACAATTTGTGTTGAAGAGTTAAGACAATGGACTAATGGTAAGAGAAAGTATTTGTCTTTTAAAATTCCAGTGGTCATCCTAGAAACCACGTTAATGACTGCTATTTTTGATCATGTCTCTAAATAGAAAGGAAATTTTATATTCAAACTTTCAGTCTGCTACAAGACCAACAGGTGATGCTCATGAACCAGATGTATTTTCATATTCAAACTTTCAGTCTGCTACAAGACCAACAGGTGATGCTCATGGACCAGATGTATTTTCATATTCAAACTTTCAGTCTGCTACATGACCAACAGGTGATGCTCATGAACCAGATGTATTTTCATATTCAAACTTTCAGTCTGCTACAAGACCAACAGGTGATGCTCATGGACCAGATGTACTTGTACCTACTCCATCAAAGGCTTTTCATATAGTTGCATCTGAATCAGAATTCAATGTCAAAAGAAATTATGATAGGAATTCTTTTCAGTTGTCTGGATAAGTTAATAATTTGATGAGAGATTTGGGTCTGAAGAGATTCTGGTTTCCATGCTCCTGGCAAAGAACCCACTTTCTCCAGGTACATACTTTTACAGATACAGAAGTGGTGAGAAAGAAATTTTTACAATACTTTTCGCAAGAAATTTCACATGTTTACGATATTTCTGAATTCATGCCAATGCTTGGAGCTGCAGAGTATGAGCTACGTGAGTGATGACTTTATTAATCCCGCCAAAATAAGTCCAGAAGATGTTCTCCTTCAAAAGTGTTTACATATATGCTTCTGTTGATATTGGTGATTCGGTTCATTTTAAGGAAATGTGTGAAAATATCGAACTTCTTAATCAGGTCATATACATTAAACACCGTTGGTAACATTGTGGATACTAATTAGTCATTCGCATGTTGTCAGGTCAAAAAATCGTTTAAAATACGTTTCTATGTTGTTGTTGTTTTTTCTGTAAATGCGACAGCTGAGTACGATATCAACACTACATAAAAAAGCAATGTTCAAACAGAGTCAACCTGACACCAAGATAGAAAAACATTTTTTTCTTGTTGTTTTGAATTCAGCACAAAGCTACACAGTGGGCTATCTGTGCTCTTCCCACCACGGGTATCGAAACCCGGATTTTAGCGTGTAAGTCCTCAGACGTACCGCTGAGCCACTGGGGGGCTCGAAAAACATCACTGAAGGTGGAGTATCAGCTTAATGACTGATCGTTGAAAGGAAATATTTGAAATGTTATACAATAAAAAGGATTTCTAAAAGTTCTTTCGAAACAAAAAGATGTAGATTTCAAAACTCACACAAATCACGATGAATTATGATGCATATTCGATAAACAGCAACATTTATTCCCATTTTAATAGTTTGATCTAATTATGAAGTATTTACTTCCCAATGTGTAAAAGAAATTCATGTGTTATAAAATATTATTTTCGAAAATTGCGTAGCTTAATTCTTTATCGAAAGCAAGAGAACGCTTATGAAGTTTAAATTCCGAAGCCTGTGTAATTACTTTCTTTCTGAAAACTGATATTAAAAAGTCGTTGTGAAAGTTATTTTTTTAAGTAACATTTCTTCAGTTATAGCAGTAATTCTACAGACTTATTACGGTTCAGTTCCAGTCGTTGGATTCAGATGATCCAATGTGGCTTTGCTACAAGAAAACATCCACATGTTCACATTCGTTTGTTAAGAAAAAAATAATAACATTCATCGAGAAATTGAAAATCATAAAAAGTCGCCGTTTTCGAAATTTAATTAGCGATAACTTATTTTAAACAAGTAATACATGACTTTATTTTGGAAGATAAGTGGAAAACGTTTTTGTCGAATTAAATCTGCTTACGTTGATGACTGAAGTGTCTAATACATTTCAATTTAAGTTTTAAAAATATCTACAATAATTATTTGATCCATGCGATCACATTCATTATTCCCTTTAAATCACTTACAAAATGGTTTACGTGGTATTTATGAGATTGTTGCTGTCAGTTATGTAATTTATTTATCTTATCAGTTGTGGAAACTTGTTTGAAATTAATTTCATGCTTCTTCGACATTCAATGATTTGATTTGTTTGTATAAACAGAAACGTTTGAGAAAAGTTTTAATATGGTTCATCCTGTTTTAGTTTTGATGTTTAATAGAATTGGTATTAATACACAACTGATGATGTGGAGTACTTAGAGAAATACAAAGATATGGAGTAGTTACACGACTTTCTTATATTACCTAAAAAATATCGAAGTTCTATCATCACTAGAAAACTTCAAAGTTTTCTCTGAAAGCGATTTATGTACAATTAAGTAAAATTCTATTTTGAGGAAATACAGCGAAAGAAATTTACTGCCCAATATTATAAATAATTATGAAGTCGCCCTTCACGTAACACTGTAAACAGGTTAACCTTGAGAATATTAAATGCTAAAATCAAATTTCTGTTAATTATCACCCTTTAACCCTTGCAAGAAGACTTTTTTTCGGTTCAGTATTTAGTGTTCTTACAACACAGTATTAATATCGTTGAATCTTTTTGTTTGTTTTTCAGAACAATTTTTCTTCTTGTGCTATTTTCCCAATACCTTGAAAATATTAATATTCCTGGTTGTAGCTACAGTAGAAAAAGAGGATGGAAGATCAAAAAAATTCCATTTTTCAAGCTTTTTCCAGTGAGTATAGATTTTAAACACAGTTCAAATACATTTCAAGTTTAAATAAGTTCACACCGTTTGCTGTAGGATGAGAAAAAAAAAACACCTCAAAATGAATTTAAATACGGCTGATTGTTACTTTACGAAATTATTATGAAACAAGTACTACCAAGTAATGATATAAATATTTCTGTTTGATGTACGAAATAAATATCACAGCAACAATTCAAAATGAATAGCTTTAATATTGTTTTATTTTTGGATATCACGCATTTGTATAATTACAACTGTAATGTTTAAATTATTTTTACAAGTTAACTGAAGAGGTAATATCTACCTCACACTTACTGTTAACTTTTTGCTTTGTAACATATTCAGTAAGCATTATTACTGCGCGAAAGACTAAACCAAATTCAGCTTACATCACCTTCACAGCAAATATACTAATGCTTTTAGGTTTATCTGCAACATTAATAACAAAGGTGAAAAAGAACAAATGTATAATAATCAGAAAATCTATTTGAATATTGAATAACAAATAACTCTAAGCCTACTTTCAGGTTTTACTTACCATAGTTACTGCGTGGGTGATTTGCTTCATACTAACTGCTGCAGGTGCTTTGAGATCGACCAACGCAGCCAGAACTGATCTTTATGTACAGACGATGAACTCCAGTCCCTGGTTTAGGTTTCCTTATCCAGGAAAGTAGTTATACAAATATAGATTAAAATCTAGATTTTTTTCATTTACGTTACGAATTTATTGTTTGATCAGCTCTTTTTTTTAAACAACTTTGTTATCCCTTCAGTTATAGTAAAACTAATTTGTTTATGTCTTTTATAAATATATATTATGTTGAAATAAAAATTATACAAATAAAAAGTAATAGTGTGAAAGATATAGAAGAGTTTTTAAGATCTACTATACATTGTTTTATTAAATCTGTCGATACGTATTTTAAAAACGTTGCGTTTGAGAAAGAAAAGACAATTACATTTTGATTTTGGTTTTTTCAGGACAGTGGGGATTACCAACGGTCAGAATAGGTACTGTTTTGGGTATGTTTGCAGCTATATTGGCATCGGTATTGGAATCAGTAGGAGATTACTACGCATGCGCACGAATAGCTTGTGCACCAACTCCTCCACCAAGCGCGATAAATCGTGGAATATTTGCAGAAGGAATTTCCTGTATCATCTCCGGAATTTGGGGATCTGGAGGTGGAATGACTTCTTACAGTCAAAACATTGGAGCAATCGGAATAACAAAAGTATACCCACTTGCTGCCCTTCTAAAATAGATAAATACCATTTGTATTTCGTTTTTTGTAATATTATGAGCTACTTAAATTTATTATCTTATAATACATAACTGCTGATATTTTAAAAAATTTAAACTTGTGTAAATATCGTAACCGCTGATATTGCAGAAACGTAAAACTCACTTCACTTTTTCATTTGCTTGGTTTCTACACCAATAGGTGGCTAGTCGACGTGTTATTCAGTATGGTGCTGTTATCATGATGATTTTTGCAGTTCTGGGGAAGTTTGGAGCCTTTTTAAACACTATTCCTGAGCCCATTATTGGAGGAATAATCTGTGTTATGTTTGCAATGGTAACAGGAGCTGGACTATCCAATGTCCAATTTATCGACCTACATTCATCGAGAAATATTTTTATCCTTGGCTTATCTTTATTTATGGGGATCACGATTCCAAAGTGGTTTAATGGCCACCCAGGTACTATTGATACAGGTACGTACACTTATCAGAATGATTGAAGTTTGAGGAAGGTAATTTGCTGAAGGTTTCAAAACAGTTTCTGAATCACCTGTTAAATAATACAGACGGTTCAATTCTTCACAATTTAGAAAACATACAAAGTACCAAAAGTGTTATAATATCTCACAGCGGTTTGTCTCACAAAAAATGGAAGATTCTTATAACATTAAAAGATGGTTGAGACTTATCTAGTTAATAATGAACCAAATCTTCAGTTTTTAAAACGTTCTTTATATTACAAGGGGTAAGTAAACCTTAATTTATTTCATTATTAAATTATTTATTTTGTTCTCTTTAGGGAATGACGTAGCAAACCAACTCATAACAGTTATTTTGAGCAACAGTGTATTTGTTGGAGGACTTATTTCGTTTGTGTTGGACAATTCCATACCAGGTAAGAGATAATTCTTTCGAGACATCGTGAATGAACCAACCACATTGCGATGTGATACTTAACTCCTTCAAAGTACATTATTAGGTTTTGTGTTTTTTTACTTCTCAAACTAAAAAAAATATCGAGTTATTTTATACACTATTGTAGTTGAACAAAACATTACAATTTCTTTTATACACAACTTTCAAAACAAAAAAAGCCTGCACTTCTTACATGAGATTTAGGATAATTCATTTACCCATTTCTTTGTCTTTGGGCTTCTTAAATCAAGTTATGATGTAATGGTGTTGTATTCATTATAATAATTTACAAAGTGATAATTTTTTATACCTTCATTAATTTTTAAAATGTGCTTTTAAAACAATAATTTAATTAGCATAATATTTCAAATTATCATTACTATTTCAAAAGACCCCTGGTGACAATGTGGTATGTCTGCGGATTCACACTTTTTACCTGGTTTCGGTTATCTTGGTGTAACTTGGTGCTTAATTCTATGGGAAAAAAAGAGACAAGCTGAAAAAACTAAGGAATATTTTGAATGGCTTTTAATATTACAATGACAACGACCAGAATGGCCACAAACACAAAATGTCTCGGAAACATTTCAGTAAAATACAAAGAACAAACAATAGCTACGAATCCACTAGGAAAAAAAAAATATACATAAACGTTTGTCTGGTCGTTTCTTTCTGCAGCTATTGTTAATCACTAAGATACGTAATGGGTCATTTATGCTAAAATTGTTTTGGGTATCATATCACGATTTTTATTTTCTCAGATTTATGTATGAGCCACCGAGGGAGGGTTACATAAATATATGTTTACACAGAAAGAAACATGAAACACATTCTTACACTCGTGAAGACCTTGAGAAGACATCAAAAAAATGTTGATTCATAGTCAGACCTGATGATTGGAATAGTTTGAAGTGAAATACATGCCAAAACTGAATAATGGTTCTATTGTATCCTGTGTTAATGGTCCAGAATAGCAATGAAATCCTTACCAGCAGAATACAAATCTGAACATCGCAAGGCGATCACGGAACTAAAAAGATAAATTAAAAGTGATCCTTTCTTTAATATGACATATCAATTTAGAAACATTCTTTATAAGAGTTTGTACAATGTGACACTATGTGTTTTACTTTACCAATTCTATTCATCCTCGGTCTACCAAATATTCATTTTATTTCACATAAAGTAAAACCTAAAAGTCCCAGAGACTCAGTTCTGAGTCTGATAGTCTATAGTGATAAAAATCAGGTTTCAGTATGTGCATTAAATATGGCGTACAACCTTGTGCATAACAAACAAACTTAACATCTTTCATATACGAAACTTAATTTCCTTCATATTTCTGTTTTTCATATATATTATCATTTAAGTGTCATACACAGGTGTAGAATAAAAAAAGTCTTACTCGTTTATTTTTGGCCTGGCATGGCCTAGCGCGTTAAGGCGTGCGCTTCGTAATCTGAGGGTCGCGGGTTCACGCCCGAGTCGCGCCAAACATGCTCGCACTCCCAGCCGTGGGGGCGTTATAATGTGAATTTCAATCCCACTATTCGTTGGTAAAAGAGTAGCCCAAGAGTTGACGGTGGGTGGTGATGACTAGCTGCCTTCCCTCTAGTCCTACACTGCTAAATTAGGGACGGCTAGCACAGATAGCCTTTAAGTAGCTTTGTGCGAAATTCCAAAAAGCAAACCATTTATTCTTTGTAACTAAATGTTAAATCTATACAACGACCTATCTATCCTGTGTATAACATTCACAACCTACACAGGAGAAAATATTATGTATTGTACAATAAATGTGATATTAGATATAAATAAGTTATCAAGTCGATCAATTAAAATAATAACACATTGAAATTACCCTCCAAACTGTTTGTTTGTTTTTGGAAATTCGCACAAAGCTACTCGAGGGCTATCTGTGCTAGCCGTCCCTAATTTAGCAGTGTAAGACTAGAGGGAAGGCAGCTAGTTATCACCACCCACCGCCAACTCTTGGGCTACTCTTTTATCAACGAATAGTGGGATTGACCGCCACATTATACTTCCCCATGGCTGGGAGGGCGAGCAAGTTTAGCGCGACGCGGGCGCGAACCCGCGACCCTCGGATTACGAGTGCACGCCTTAACGCGCTCGGCCATGCCAGGCCCCCTCCAAGCTAATAAATTATAATATGAATATATGAATTTCAGGAACAGATGAAGAAAGAGGACTTGTTAAATGGAGAGAGCAAGGCCTTGAACATAATGGGTCTGAAGGTGATCAATGGACACGGTCGCAACCTTCAACCTATGACCTCTCGTTCGGCATGAATGTAATGAAAAGATATAAAATTTTCAAGTACATTCCTATCAGTCCAACATACGATCAGAATATTTTCTATGGTAATGTAAGATCATTACTTAAAAAAATTAAACCTCAAAAGGATAATAATCGTAACATCGACTGATTTTCGAAAGTATAAAAAAGTTATTATCCTTTTGTAACATGAACAGTTGAAAGTAAAAAGATGCTGTGATCGTCTCTTCACTCACAACATTTGAATAAATGTCACTATAAGTGTATAATAGTTTGAAAATCTTCCATGATTTGATATGTTGTTCAAAGACGAGACTCAAAGAAAACGCAATAATTACTTGGTAACTTCTACTGAATAGACACGACTTTCATTCAACCTGCATTAGTTTAATTAACTATTATTTTTATAATATTTACACAGTTATACTACGTAATAAAATTATATTAAAAGCAAAGAAAAAAACATATAATTCACAGTATTCCATATTTTCCTAATTCTGTATTCTATAAAACCTTTAGAAGGTTTACTTAACTGTCACCAGTTTCACTACATCTGTAACGAAATTTAATGAATGATTTCCTGCTTCAAAGACAAACTTTATACCTATTATTATTCCTTGACCGTGTGATCATTGTTAGTATAATCCCGAATTACAACAAGCTTTTGAACTAATAACTCGCTAAAAGTCATTGGCTTAACACATGAATTGTTTGTTTGTTTTGGAATTTCGCACAAAGCTACTCCAGGCCTATCTGTGCTAGCCGTCCCTAATTTAGCAGTGTAAGACCAGAGGGAAGGCAGTTAGTCATCACCACCCACCGCCAACTCTTGGGCTACTCTTTCACCAACGAATAGTGGGATTGCCCGTCACATTATACATCCCCACGGCCTGGAAGGCGCGAACCCGCGACCTCTCGAATTACGAGCGCACGCCTTAACGCGCTCGGCCATTAATACTTGAAAATTAGAAATATACTTTACAAAAAAAATAGTTAAATAATTTTTGCTTTTTAAATTGTTTTAAATGTAGCGCATAATAAATATTTCAATAATTTTATATATAGACTGATCTGTAACTTAATAAAAGTAATTTGATCATTAAAAATATATAAATCTAATATATAAAAATTACTAAACGTTTCAAAACTTATTATTTATCTATATAAACATCATCATCAATGCGTTATTCATTACATGCAAAGCTTTTGTTATTGTAACGTGTCCGATTCTTACTGTAGACACTGAGAATAGAATTAATTACACTGAAAAACAAAAGTTACCTGACACGTGACTGATACCTTAGTTAATAAAAATAAAGTTATCGGTCGAAGAATGAGATTAGATTTTAAGACGTGATGCAATATTCAAACATCTTACCATTTAAAAGACGAAAATTATGAAACGGTTAAATATACACGTTAATTTTGTACCAATTTTTACCAAACAATGAACCCCAGCAGTCTTCTATTGTTTATGCTTACTATCGAAAGGTTGAAGAAGGCAAGATGCAGGTGTTACAATCAGCCCAGAATGGCCATGTGCTCGACACGCAATCTGAGGGTCAAGGGTTCGAATCCCACTCCCACCAAACATGCTCGTTCTTTCACCCATGAACGGTGATATAATGTAGTGATCAGTCTCACTATTCGTTAGTGAAAGAGCAGCCCATGAATAGGCGGTGGGTGGTCTTTCTGCATTTCCCCTAGTCTTTTACTGCTAAATTAGGGACGACTAGCAAAGATTGTCCTCGTGTTGTTTTGCGTAATACTCAAAACTTTAAGATAGTTTCGTCACTACCGATGATATTACATTTTTCTAGTTTCTCCGTTCTTGTTTTATTTTTAAAATGTAATGAATGAAACTTACACATCGAGCTCTCAGTATAAGTAGTTTAGTGACGTCTGGTAAGAGCTGCGCTAATATTGGCAGAAAGTATAACAGTATTATATTGGTATAGAAAGTATTCAGTTCTGTAGCTGTTTTCTACATTCCAATTTAGTGCTATGTCTGTTACTTTTGAAATTATTCATAAAATATTTCGTCATCATGGAGTTCAAAATTTAGATTACTTTAGAAAGTTTTATTTATTTATACGAAAATAATTTCCTGTTAAACAATGTCACTATTACTCACATGAATAAATGAAATCATTACAAGCAATATGAATGTTTATTTCAACTTTTGTTTGTCGTAATTTGACAAGAGCAGACCAACATTCTTCCAACGTCACGTGAATCTTGTTAAGTAATAACAATAATATAATACAATAATATGAAATATTGCATATGTGTGTAATAAATATGTAAGGTAATGAAATAATAATATATAATTAAAACGCTAAAATATAATTAAAAATTAACAATTTACATTAATACAAAATATAGTAATGTGCAAAAATTTTAAAATAAAACAAAATTTTCTCATTCCTTCCGTTTTACAAGGCCAATTCTTTCATACCATGAGAGAATCTAAATTTTAACATGATATTAAGTTTTACAGGTCGCTGTTGATATTTGAATGTTCCAGGGTGAGAGAACTTATCATGATTTAGAATTCCCATACACTTGCACCAAGGGCATGTAGTAAAGTTTCTGTTTGAATTAACATGTTCAGTTTAGGTCTTAAATAACTGTCTTACGTATACAGAAAGAAGGTAAGAAGGAGCTAGCATATGGTACCAATATATTTTAGAAGAAATCAATGTAACACCAGTCTAAATATAAATCTTCACAAAAACAAAGTTTAACATTATAAATACTAAGTTTTGATGTGATGCCATGTACCTGCGCAGGGTCACTCAAACTGTTCTGTTTAAAGAGTAAGTAAAACAAAAATTAAGAGTAACAAATATGCTCATTTATCAATTTTCAAATTCATACATCATGCTCTGTTGTTATCAACAGAGTGTATATTTTTTCTTACGATTCGTGGCATGCGTACATGTAACTCATTGTTCGTTTGTTTGTTTTAGAATTTCGCACAAAGCTACTCGAGGGCTATATGTGCTAGCCGTCCCTAATTTAGCAGTGTAAGACTAGAGGGAAGGCACATAGTCATCACTACCCACCGTCAACTCTTGGGCTACTCTTTTACCAACGAATAGTGGGATTGACCGTCACATTATAACGCCCCCACGGCTGGAAGGGCGAGTATGTGTGGCGCGACGCGGGCGCGAACCCGCGACCCTCGGATTACGAGTCGCGCGCCTTACGCGCTTGGCCATGCCGGGCCACATCTTACTCAAGCCAAGAAAAAAAAAATATGTAAAATAATTTCAGTATCTATTGACTGCTAGACAGACAATACAATACAGTAGAGTATACGAGTGGTAAAACATGGGATTCATCCAAGTGGTCTTCGGCTCCGTTCGCAGAAATAATATGATTTGAATTGCACTTTGACACACGTTTTGGTAACTTTACCGATTTGCCTAGTTTAACTTACAATCTAACGATTATTGGTTCAATTATCTTTTGTTGCCATTTTGCTCGCTATTTCAGCTGCAGAGGCGTTAGAACGTCACGGTAAATCTCACTATCCGGGGCCCCAATTTAACAGCGATAAGTGTTCGGATCAAAGACTCAATTCCCCTTGGTGGACACAACAGATAGCTCGATGTGATTTGCTATAAAGACACAAACACACTTTATTTGCACCCAAGTGGCACAGTAGAATGTCTAAGAACTCACACCGCTGGAAACCAATTTTCGATATCGTGGTGGGCAGAGCACAGATAACCCATTTTTTTTTACTTTGTACTTTATTCTAAATAAACGAACACTATTCGGTACTAAAACGAGTAACCCAAGACTTAGCGGTGGGTGATGTTGACTATTTGCCCTTCTTTTAGCCTGTCATTGCATATCACTGAGCATATAAATTATTGTGTTGATAAAAATTAATTATTCTGTAGTGAAACAAATTACTGTTAATTACTCGATCTCGCGAGCGTCCCCAGAGTGTGCAACAATAATCCATGTTTCATGTCTCGCTTCCGTAAAAACGTGCTACTAAATTTGTGGCAATCTATGCATTAAAGGAGTAACAATCAAACTCCTTTTTTCAGTGAAACACGTATCATACAAGAGTTGAAAATAAGTAATATTAATATTATCTTTTCCTTCAGTTCGGTAATTTAAAACTAGCGAAAAATAATACAATGATAAAATAATTGCACGCATAGCGGTTATAATAGTCTTCAGTTTGTACATGGAGGTTACCCTAATTTTAAGTCTTTAGAATATTGTCGAATAATGTTTAAAATATACATTTGCAAAGTATTTTAACGCACTAATATAAGTGCATTTTGTCCGTCAGGTTCGTTTTAAAGCGACGGTCATTCCAACTATTTTTTTGACAAAAGAGTATCCCAAGAGATGACAGTGAGTGGTGAAGTGATGACTAGCTGCCATCCCTGTACTCTTATATTGGTAAATTAGGTTTCAATTTTGGTTTGTTTTGAATTTAGCGCAAAGCTACATGAGGGTCATTTGCGCTAACCGTTACATAAAGCAATGTAATACTAAAGGGAAGGCAACTGATCATCACCACCCACCGCTAACTGTTGGGTTACTACTTTACTAACAAATAATGAGATTGGTCGTCATATTACAACGCCCCTACCGTTGAAAGGGCGAGAATGTTTGGTATGATGAGAATTCGAGCCCGTAACCCTCAGATTACGAATTGAGTGCCTTAACCACGTGGCTAAGCTGGGTAATAAATATTAGTGACGGATAGCGCAGATGACCCTTGTGTAGCTCTGTGCAAAATTCAAAACTAATAAATAAAACTCTCAGTCACTGAGTTAAAATAATTGATTTAAAATTCAATATACTTTTTATATGTTGTATTTTGGGTAAAATCACATTGATGAATACAGAGGAGTGGGCGACAACTGCCTGAAGAAGAAAAACAAAACAAAACACAATTTTAGAATACGACGTCTTCTTCAACAGGGGGCCCGGCATGGCCAAGAGTGTTAAGGCGTGCGACTCGTAATATGAGGGTCCTGGGTTCGCATCCCCGTCAGGCCAAACATGCTCGCCCTTTCAGCCGTGGGGGCGTTATAATGTGACGGTCAATCCCATTATTCGTTTGTAAAAGAGTAGCACAAGAGTTGGTGGTGAGTGGTGATGACTAGCTGCCATTCCTCTAGTCTTACACTGCTAAATTAGGGACGGTTCGCATAGATAGCCCTTGAGTTGCTTTGTGCAAAACTGAAAAACAAAGTCTTCAATAGGCAATTACTGCGAAATCCGATGTACACATCACAAATATTTTACCTAAAGAATCTAATAAAGGAGATATAAACATACACCTTAAGTTACGAAAACGTTTTCATTTAAATGTTTCGAGTGTACGCTTTATTTCGGGCTTAATCGTGATTCTAATGATTATTGGGGAAGAATTTAACAACAGAAAATAAAGACACTCTATCTAGTAATAAACAGGTGATTAATTATGAAAATACATAACATGGATAACTGTTGTTACTTCACGCATAATAATATTACGTGAAAAACGTAGGAAACATGAAACAACAAAACATATTTAGTGTGTCAAAAGTTTGTATACAAATTACATCAAACTACTTAAATAAAGTTTACAATAGAGAACTTTGATATTTTGTTCTTATAATGAATGTATCTCATGAGTGACGAAGATCTGAATCTTGCAGTAAAAGTTTCAGGTTATTGAAAAATATAGTTATGGTTACCAACTTAACAGGATATTCCATTATTCAAAGTTTATCGTAAAAATACATATATTGATATGATTACGATTTAAATTGAGCAAAATGCGCTGTATTTCATAAGAAGTCAGTGAAAGATATATCATCTTTCTTGGAGCGTCAAATTCTGATAAAGTAAAAATTTGTTTGATGTCTTAGGTTGTTCAACATCAGAGTCCATAGTAAGTCGAGTTGTAATTATTAGTTGATACGTTTCTCAATAAAAGTCACAAAAAATTAAATAAAACTGTTAAATAAAAGATTGAAATTCCGACCAGGTATAAGACTCCGTACTGTTTTTAAGTTTGTAAACGTTTTGTACAAAACTTGTTATTAAGATTAACAGTTAATATAAATTGTGTTGTTGTTTTTATATTAAAATGTATTTGTATAAAGAAATAAAATTGTGTGTACCCATCTTGTTGGTAAATATTACAAATTTGATACACAATGACATTCAACTAACTTCTAAATTAAAATTAAAATTTTCATAATTTGTTGACTCATCCGTGATAAATTATGATACGTAACGTGTTTTCTTCAGCATACTGTGACTTCATCATCATTCCGTTTAACGAATATTTGATTTATTCGCTTCTTGTTGCAACACGACTTAATTTAAACATTTCAGAAATTAAAATATTTTTGTAAAGTCTTCGTATAGTAATTTCTTGTGATTACTCACAAGTGTGGCATAATATGTGACAGAAGAAAGCCTGTTTAGTGACAGGTGTGTGAAGGAAAGCACAAGCCTTCTTCAGTTAAGGGGAGTTAGAGCGATGGCATATGTACCTAGAAAACATTGAGGGGGAGACAAGGTGTACATATGAAGGCGCCACCAAGTACTTAAATTGTTATAATCTGTAAGAAATCCTAACACAGAAAAGAAATGTAAATAACAGCTCTCTCGAGAAAGATTACATAAAAATTCTCCATTTTCAATTTCAGTCAAATTTGTCGTTTTATTTTCCCCAAATATCGCTATATTGGTCACTTTCGGCTCATTCTGTTTGTTTTGAGGTAACATCCACACAAATCTCGTTACTTTCCGTACAAAGATCTCTTTGTGACTTGAGTTTGGGCTCGTAACTTTTCCAATGTGGCCGGCCGTGGAAAAGGAACAGACCCACGGGAAGAGACATTTGTTCTTTTATACACATGCATATCTGGACAGATTGACGGAAGAGTCTGTAGAAATTCACACCACATGTATAATATAATACAAATATTTACATTATTTACCATTGTGTTATGCAGAGTTGAACTTAAGAAAATAACTGTATAACACAACTGTTATTTTCCGAATTTTGTTCTGATTTTGTGTTTAAAAATTAGAATCCCGTTCTATTAGATGAAACCAGTCGGTTAATTATCTATGGAAATGGCGTCGCTGTCGTTTCGTTAAATTATCTAAGTTAAGTTCAATGTTATTATCCTAAATAGAAAGAAAAAAACACACAATAAACAAAGTTGTTGATAACAAAATTTTCCAGTCAGCTCAAGATTTTATGAAATACCAGGACTTTTCTTTGATTGCTCTCAAGAATGTTTTTTTCTGTAACACGTGCGGCAAGTGGTCAAACTAAATAGATCCGGTCTTAGTGTGAAAGAATTAAGTAAATTTTTCACAAATTTAAAAAAGAATATAATTAACCACAAAACATCACATATGAAGCATATAATATACCTTGTGTACTTACCATAAAAATGAATTAAAATAAAATGAATATAAAACAAATATTTGTTTGTTTTAGAATTTCGCACAAAGCTAGCTACTCGAGGGCAATCTGTGTTAGCCGTCCCTAATTTAGCAGTGTAAGACTACAGGAAAGGCAGCTAGTCATCACCACCCACTGCCAACTCTTGGGCTACTTTTTTAGTAACGAATAGTGGGATTGACCGCCACATTATTCGCTCCCCCCCACGGCTTGGAGGACATGCATGTTTAGCGCGACGCGGGCGTGAACCCGCGACCATCAGATTACGAGTCGCACACCTTATGCGCTTGGCCATGCCAGACCCCATGAAACAAATATAAACAAGGATGTGTAATATCAATATAAAAGCTGTGTATTCATGTTTTTAATTTTCGCACAAAGCTACTCGAGGACTATCTGCGCTAGCCGTCACTAATTTAGCAATGTGAGACTAGAGGGAAGGCAGCTAGTCATCACCACCCACCGCTAACTCTTGAGCTACTCTTTTACCAACCAATAGTAGGATTGACCGTTACTTATAACGCTCCCATGGCTAAAAGGGTGAGAATGTTTGGTGTGACTGGGGTCGTTGGAGGTGTTATAAATAACGTAGATAATTTTAGCGTACCTTTGTGCAACGTTTAAAACAAACATGTCTCACGCTACACCACTTGAATGTTTTTGACATGTGTTACTGATTGTTCAAAAATTACGTTTGCCTCTAAGTTTGTCATGCCACATATTTAATCACAGTCAATTTTTCCGAATTTATCGTCAACAGCTTACAACGTAAGTGGAAGTCAACAAATTGTTGTATTAAAAAATCATACGATTTATATAAAATGGCTTAAGTTTTAACTGGGGAGAAAAACAACTTTACATATTTGGATGAACGACCTACACTTTAGTAATGTTCAAAATCCAATAACTTATTAAAATAAAATATTTCACTTTTACAGAAATATAAAAATGACTACGTTCAGGCGTTGAGGCGTGCCCTTCGTTATCTGAGGGTCGCGTGTTCGCACCCGAATCGCGCCAAACATGCTCGCCCTCCGAGCCGTGGGGGCGTTATAATGTGACGGTCAATCCCACTTTTCGTTGGTAAAAGAGTAGCCCAAAAGTTGGCGGTGGGTGGTGATGACTAACTGCCTTCCCTCTAGTCTTACACTGCTAAATTAGGGACGGCTAGCGCAGATAGCCCTCGAGTAGCTTTGTGCGAAATTCCAAAACAAACAAGATTAAATTCGGTTGTAATTAATAATATAAATCATGACGAAATAAAATGGTGGTAATAAAAAAGTTCGTTTAAAACCACTTTTACAAATCTTTGAATACAGAGATGCCAACAATAACGGCTTGAGCGAAATCATTACGATTTTGGTGTATATATTACGACTTCTTGGAACTTCCAAATTATTACATATTATATTGACTTATACAATAAAGTGATAAAATGTTGCCCCAAGGCTCAAAAAGGGTGAAAAGAAAATTTCTAGTAAGATGCAAATAATTTTAAAATAAATAAAAAAATGGTCGAAATGCTACTTGCGATAATCATGTTTGTGCTCAAAATAATAAAAAATATTTGTATCGCCGACGTTTAACAACAGTTTGAGTGCGGAGCTTCTCCATACTGGATACGTTGGGGAATCTACAGTTACGTCTTTAGTGCTTGTCTGCCAATCAGCGCTCTCGTAGATATGTATTTATCGTTTTTTAAGCGGCATAGAAACACCAGTGCGATCGTTCACAAGATAGAAAATAAAAGGCCTCGTTCACCAGATTGTCTTGTTCCTGTCAAATCTAAAAGAACTAAAAGTGTGAATCAAAAATCTAGGAAAGAGTATAGTGCATCAAAAGTCAGTTACAGTCATACGTTTTGTATAGTTTGTCAAATCGATTTTTCTGTGGCGAATGGCAGGGTAAACGATTTTTGCAAACATACAAAATCGGCCTCTCACCAACCAAAAGCTGAGGCGAAGACTAAAACGAAGCAGATAACGACATTAATAAGTAACAATTCAGAATACGAAACCATAAATACTAAAATGATGTCCACCCAATTTATCATTGCTCATAATTTACCCCTAGCTGTAACCGATCATTCAGGACATCTAGTCAAAAATATGTTCCCAGATTCTGATATAGTGAAAAAATATGGCTGTGCTAGAACCAAAAACTACAGCCATTGTACAAATGTTGGGTTGTGACAGTTTTTACAGTTTAGCTACAGATGGGTCTACAGACATGGATGACTGAAAACTATATCCACTGGTTGTACGACATCTATACAGGCTCTGTCTTCAATCATTACGCTCAGTCATTTGAAATAGTTGGCATCTCTGTAAATATTAACAATAACCATTTTACACAATTGGTTCCGTAAAATTAAAGCTAAGATTATTTATGAAGTCGCCTAAATTATTATCTAAGTGCTTATTGAGTGAATCAAAATTTTAATTTTTCAACGAATTTCCATCGAAGTAAATTAGTGCGTGTCCAGACATGCGTTTAAAAGAAAATAACGAAACTTGTCGCTCTATTTATTTAACAAAACTCTTCCATCTGAATTTTGAATTATTTCTTTATTTTACTGAAACGTGTGTTTGTGTGTGTGTGCATTTTTGTAGCAAAGCCACATCGGGCTATCTGCTGTGTCCACCGAAATGAATTGAAGCCCCCTTGTTTAGCGTTCAAAATGTACACTTACTGCTCTACCAATGAATGACTTTCTAAAACAGATATTAGTAGAGACATATGATGCTCAACTTAGGACATCAAATTATACTCGAAGATAATCTGATAGAGATTTTAATGAGTAATAATACTGAATCGGGTATAAACATGTCCAAATTTAGTATTGCTGGTACCCATAAATACCGCTAGTAAAAAGAAAATGAACAAGTACAACTGAAAAAAAAAATAAATTTTATAAAGACAAGTGGGGTTCGATATGTATCTCACCTCGGTACCACACATCGTGGGGTATTCTCAAAGAACTTTCTATCCTGACTTGTGTGTCTGAAATGCAAACCGTCATCATGACTGAGTTTAGTTTAGATATATTTAGGCAATTTACCTCTCCATGAAAAAGTTTCCTGAAGGTGTGGCAGAAAAGTGATGTCTGCGCTTTCCTATATCGAGACAATGTATAAGTGACGACACACGTGTCACCAGGTTTCACATTTCAATGATTGAAAGTCGCAGATTAATGCTTTATGTTCTAACACTAAACAAATAAAAGTAATAAGCAGATTTCTTTAATGCTTGCGTGCAAAGTTAACACGTTAGTGTTTAAACAGCAATAATATTTAACACTATATCATATTCCTGAGTTTTTCTTGTAGTAAAGCCACATCGGGCTATCTGCTGTGCCCACCGAGGGGAACCGAGCCCCTGATTTTTGCGTTGTAAATCCGTAAACATACCGCTGTACTAGCGGGGGTTGTGTTGATACTACAAATATTGTTTTCTAAGAATAATCACAAAACATGTTCACATTCATCCTAATTAGGTCATTATGAATTTCATGTTAGAGGAACGATACAATTTTTAATATATATAGATATAAATTACCTGCTGCATGATAATAAGAACTTCCCTTCAATACCAAACTGGTAATCTGCACTTATTGGCTCCAAAGTTATTCCTTTCAAATGTCAAAAGTAGGGGAACCAACAGAGCCAATAGAACTAATAATAATAATAAAAATCTCAGGAAACTGTAGATATTTCATCAGATTCTCTTAAAGTAGTCCAGGATAGACGACGACCCAACATGGACAGGCGGTTAAGGCATTCGATTCATAATCTACAAAAAAAGGGTTCGAATCCCATAACATCAAAGATGTTTGCCTTTTTAGCCGTCACTGTCAATCCTACTCTTCGTTGATAAAAAGTAGCTTATGAATTGATGGTGAGTGTTAATGACAAGCTGGTTTCCCTCTACTTTTTCACTGTTAAATTAGGGACGGATATCGCTTGTAACCCTCGTGTATATTTACGAGAAGTCCTGAAACAAAAAAAAACACAAACGATCGTCTATTTCGATTGAATTCGTTAAAAAAGAATAATTTTAATGAAGTGAGCGAGACATAAATCTAATTATTTTTTCTCTCTTGTCTGCAGTTAACTGTACAAAATTTTAATTTGAGATAACTGTGCTGTGCTAAACACTGGTATCGAAACTCAGGTTTTAGTGTTATAAGTTTTCAATGTTACTGCTGAACCATTTAAAATCAACCTCTGATTGAGCAATTAATTTATTGTTAGCTCTTTTAAAACAACAAAATATCAATAAATTTTAAATTGAATATATCATAATTCAAACAATTGCTTTCTTGTTGAAGTTTAATAGCACTCAAATATGATAAAAAATGAAGAAAAATTAAAACAAACTGACTGTAAATAAAAAATATAAAACACAAAATAAAATGCATCTGAGCTTAAACGATTATTAAATTTAGAATAATTGAAGTAAAATTAACCTTGACCCATTTGACTCTACAGTATTACAAAGTTAAGACATAGTGAGGTTTAACTGAAAGGTAATTATAGTTAATGATTACATGTGCTTTTCAAACTTTTCTGAAATATATATATATATATGTGTGTGTGTGTGTGTATTTGTTTCAAAAATCTGGCTAAAACCAAGTACTAGAACTATTTACTGCAAAGTAGTGATCTGTTGTTTGCATCATCATTTTCTAAATACAACCATTTGAATATTGGGGGGATTGACAGGACAAGCAGAGGTCACTTCATATGTTTATTTTAAACACCCGAGTTTGTCAGAGAGAGGCATTATTTTTAAAAATCTTATAGGGATAGGACTAAAACTTACGTTTAGAGAACATACTTTGGCAACGATAAATGTTTGTTTTAAAGCACAAACCTGCAAAAAATGCTATCTGTATGCGCTCTGTCCATTTCGGGTATCAATACCCGGTTTTTAGCGTTGAAAGTCCGCATACATGCTGCTTTGCCAAAGGATGGGGTGCTAACGTATCAAGCTGTACAGAGAAGATGGTGAGTCTACGTAACGTCTTTTGAAACCTACTGTAAGCAGATAGAATTAAGTGTGTAGGTATTGTTACGTATTTTTTATGTTTTATGTTCTTCGTAGACTAAACGCAACAGAAAAACGCAGATAACAGCTTGTATAATTTATTACACTAAACTATTAACAAATATAACAGATATAACATAAATTATATAATAACAGTGACAGATATTAAGTTACAACATTCGAAATTAATAACAAAACAAAATAATAATAGTTTCAAACTTCAAAATTAATCACAATACAAAATGGTACTGGCCTGTATGTAATATAATGATCTAAAATGAAAGTCTCAAATTCCAGTCTAAGGTGTGAATTTGGTCTCACGAAGAAATTCCGAAGCTTAAATGAAGAAGTTCAGAAACAGTTCACAGTTCAATAAATTCGCCGACTCTCAGCACAAGCAGTAATTCAGATGAATCGTAGAGATTGACGAAATAAAATCACAGCTTCCGTAGATCTAACTTCAGTCACAAATCCAAGTTGAATAATCACAGCAAACACTTAATCTTTCTCAAATAACTGACTCTCTTCTTTTGAAATAAAACTAATGTCTGACTCTCCTTTCTTCTTTTCTTCGAATAAAAAGTGATGAATGAATCTCTCCGGTCTCTTGCATCTTCGTCTGTTTATATATTGTAGGCCTAGACCCCTCGAATAACCGCGAACTTTCTACAGATCTCCAGAGCAATCCGCGCATGTCCGTTCTTGTACGAGACTACACGTCTAGACACGTAGTTGCCAGCACTTCATTTACAAACATATGATTGGTCTACTTAATTCAAGAAAATTCTAAATGTTACCCTAAATGAATAACAACATATTTTATTAGTTTAAACTTCGAAACAATAATATAAATATGGAAACATAGATAATAGAAATGAAAATCCAAACACAACACGACATGTTGTCGTTTACAAAATATTTACACGACATTTACATAACAGTATGTTTGTACAGACCAGATTTTTATGTAAAACATCTCAATCTTTAAGGCTTTGAAAATTCCCGCATGCAGAATCTCCAACACTTCAAACATAGTGAACATTTTCTGGTTTTGGTATTTATGTGCTTAACGAATTAGCTTTTAATATATCAGTCCCGATTTTCTCGATAACATACCTTACACAGAAAGTGAAAAGTTCTGATATATACAGACCTCTGTCAGAAATTTACTATAAATGTCATAATGATTTTGATTTTTTATCAAACCTACAAGGAGAAATTATTTGCTTTTTAAATAAATTAAATATTTTCCTTTTTAAATAAAATGTTGATAGGTACGAGAGATTTATATTTTTGCAATCTCTAACTCTAAACCATTATTTAATACCAGAATGCATATTGTCATAAAAACTGACTTGTTTAGGTTTTGTGGGTACTGACGAGGTAAGATAACTTCGTTTTCTAAATTATTATAAATGTTTTAGAATGATAGAAACTGGCTTACACAAAATAATACATTTTGTTAGTAATCATCATAGACGGAATGTGATATACATTTTTCCAGACATCAACAAAAGTATCAGTAGGATAAAATACAGAGCGATTTGAATCGATAAACATGAGAACAGTTCAAAACAAACTTTATAACTAAGTTTAAGAAATATCAAATGGTAAATAAAATCATGTATGTTTCGATCGTAAAGCTGACAATGTTTAAAGGATGAAAAAAGAAGTTTATATTTTTTCTAGAAAAGAAACTCTTGATAAAGGCAGCTGTTGGAATAATAATACACTGCTGGTCATAATCTTAAGGCCAATGAGCATAAATGAAAAAAATATACATTTTGCGTTGTTAGACTCAAACAATTATTTGAGTAGAGCTTTGAAAGATGAAAATAAGAAAAGGGAAAAAAAAAATGTATTTTAGCATTTAATAGGGAAAATGTGAACACTATGAAATTATCCTAAATACTAGCTGGTCAAAAGTTTAAGACCATACCAAAATGATGTCCTAGACAGGGTAGAAAATGCCTAACGAGAAGTCTCAGTTGTGAGTTGCACGACCGTCATTACTAATATATGCATGGTACTGTCGATATAAGCGTTATCCGAAGTGGTGAAGATGGCTTCACAAAGATCATGCACTGTTAGGAATTGACGTCCATTACTATAGACTTCCATTGCACCACATCCAAACATTTTCAATGTGGTTCAGTTTGGGGGAACACGCTGGATGGTCCAAAAGAAACACGTTATTCACCATGAAAAAGTTCTTTGTCCTGCGGGCATTGTGGATTGATAGGTTGTCCTGCTAAAAGATCCAGTCATTTCAACATCAGCGAGGGCTTTCAGTCAATAAGGATGCTCTTTCCAACACGCAAATGTAGCCAGCTGCTGTTTGACGCCCCGGTATAACCTGAAGCTCCATTGTTCCATGGAAGGAGAAAGGACCTCAGATCATGGTGAAGCCTCCTCCACCGTGTCGTGTCGAAAATGTCTTCGGTGAAATATTCTTATCGTGCCAGTAACGTTGGAAGCCATCTGTCCCATCCAGGTTAATTTCTTTTCTCATCAGAAAACAAAACCTTCGTCCACTTTTCTACGTCCCATGTTTGGTGCTTTTCAAGAAGTTTAATCGAGCCGTTTGATGGTGTGGAATGAGGCTTGGCCTTTTAAGGTGTTTACTGCTTTTAAAGCCTTTCTCTCGTAGATGCTATCTTATTGTTCTTGAGCTGCATTCTGCGTCCATAAGGGTCTTAATCTAGTTCGACAAGTAATCTGAAATCGTGGTTTTTATTTCGGTATGTTTCGTTTAGAACAATGATATCAGTACAATGTTTGCTGCAAATCTTGTACAGAGCAAACTTCTTGTGGTGTAAGCCTCCTTGTACATTAACGTGTAAAATCGAAACCAATACTTACCCGAACTTGTCGATTTCACCGTTACACCTGCGTGCTACGTAGTCCTTCAAGGCTGCGGAGTTTCCGATCTACTCAAAGAAGCTGCATCTTGGCTGATGTAGATGTGGGACTTCAGCTGTGTTGCGGATCTTTCATCTCTGCCACCACTACATCGGTGACAAAGGAGACAATGTTGCTGCTACTGATCCTATAAAGTCACTTAAACAATGTGTTAACTTATAATGTGAACACTAGTAAACTTTATGTTATTACAATTTATAAATTTTACAGTGAGACCCAAGACGAAACTGTGTCTTCTAATCTTTATAGGTAAGAATGTAACGAATACTTAATAAGCTATACTGACTGTAATGACTTGTTACTCTCTCTTACTTCAGAGCAGTTGTTTGTGACTTTTCACTTTACTCTTTGTTTTAATAGTTTAAACAATATTAACTATATTTCAGTATTTGTTTCAACTATTTAAATCGAAAAATTTCAACGAGCTATGTCTTCTAACAAAGCCCACTCTATACACATATAATGAACATTAAACGTGAGGAATATTTTTTTAAAAAATATGTTGTATGTGTTTCGTTTTCATGTACTCAAAAATTTTACCTTAAGTTAAAACAACCAAAGATTTATTATATCAAACTTAGATTAACTAACAATCTTTAAAACATGCACCTTTTCACAAACAACCTAAATTTGAATTCTGTCAACACAAGAGTCTCTTGTTTATATATATATATATACATATATGGATGAATTGAATGAAACCATAATGATTTCGACTTTTTTTTGCTTTAAATTTAATTTGCTTTTTAAATTAAAATGTTTATGTGTGTGTGTACATGTCTATATCTTTACACGAAGAGAGAAGAAAGGGACGTAGAAAACAAAATTGAGAACGAAGTCGATGAGCCAAAGGTAAGATATTCATTCAATGAGAATATTTTTTTTTTGTAAATTGTGACCATTATTTAATAGATTTAAATCTCAAAAGAAAAATAATCATAAAATTGACTCTTTAATGAAACGACACATTTGTCTTTTGTTTAATGACAACAATTAACATGTAAGTTAGTACAAATGTATAATCGGTTTGATATAATAAGACGTGTTACGGTTATTTTTGTTTCACAACTGAGTTTATTAAAGATTAGAATTTTCAAGTATTTTACCTAATGACTGATTTAATAGTATTTAATAATCTCTGAACGTCAAACATCTATGTTTGTTATTTATAGGTAGAACATGCGATTCAGAACACTAGTAAATGATCTTTTACCCTATAAAGATGACACTCGTATCCCTGACATTAACATCATGCTATTAGTGCATCATTTCTATCACATTAATTATTATTATCTACTATATTTATATATATATATATGTAACATTATATTTTATGCTGAATACTTAATCATTTCTATTACAGTAATTATTATTATCTACTTTATATATATATGTTACATTATATTTTGTTTTGAATACTTTATGACAAATGAGCAAGTGAAAATAAATGCTTGTGTATCAAGTAGCTAAATCTCGTCATGCATATTTACAAAGTTCAATCCCGTAATTAAAACCATACCAACATAGAAAACAAGGTTAGTTTTCAGAGTATCTCGTATTTTATTATATTTACTAAGAACTTCTAATACCTTTAGAAAATTTATCCAGGTGTCAGCAGTTTCACCGGACGTGCAACAAAAATCGATGAATGATTATATGAGTTTGTTTGTTTGTTTTGGAATTTCGCACAAAGCTACTCGAGGGCTATCTGTGCTAGCCGTCCCTAATTTAGGAGTGTAAGACTAGAGGGAAGGCAGCTAGTCATCACCATCCACCGCCAACTCTTGGACTACTCTTTAACCAGCGAAAAGTGGGATTGACCGTACATTATACACCCCCACGGCTGGGAGGGCGAGCATGTTTAGCGCGACGCGGGCGCGAACCCGGATTATATGAGAGACAAATTTTTATACGAATAATAAATCATTGTATAGTGGCTTTTGATAGTGTAATCCTAAAATATGGCTAATTTTCACACTTTAGTAAATTGTTCACAAATTATTATTATTTGGTTTCAAACCTATAGAAAACTTTGATTAAGCAGTTTTTAATTTAATACTTGAAATTCGGAAATATAAACCTCAAATAATATTTAAACATATTTTTTGTTTTATAGTATTATTTTCAAAAACAGTGTACTTTGAACAACTGAGTACGTTTGGAACTGGTTTATGTTCGAAATAATAAATAGTTCAAAATTAATATGAACATTTTGTAACCTTTGTCACCCAATGCCGCTCTACTGGTCGGATTATCAGAATAAAATTTTACAGTACATTAGTTTCTGGATGCAGAAGAACCTAGTTATAATATGAATTGCTGGACAATTTTATACGCTATTTATTTATTCTTTTGTGTGGCTCAGCGGTATCAATGTGGACTTACAATGTCAGAATCCAGTTTTCGATATTTGTAATGGACTGAGCACATACACACCGTTTTGTTACTTTGTGGTCAGAATCAAAACAAACAAACACTATTAACCTTTAGTATGTAATATGTTTTAGAGTACCGTTAATATATGAAGATTTATCAATGATATTAAATGTCTAGAGTGTTTTATTGTAGTGCTTCTTGGAAGAAAAACTTTATAAACCATAAAGCTTAAGAAATATACCAAGATAAATACTTTAAAGTTTCATTCACTCAAAAAAATTAAACTCTTGCAAACATAAAATGTTTGAGAATATCTACTTTCTCTCAATGATTGTGACGTTGATACAAGATTTCGTGTTTGAAACATTCGGGTTTCAACGATCTTTACTGTGTTCATAGAAATTATAAAAAAGTTTGAAACTTGTTTTTTTCTGAATAAAGTGTTTTGTGTATGAAAAAAAATATTATGTTGTTGTTAATGACTTAAAAGAAGGAGAATTCACGAAGTTTAATCATTATTTAATTCATGAAAGATTCTGCAAGAAATAAAAACAGCAGATAGTCAATATTTAATGAAATACTGGATTATTAATCACTAGATGTCACTGCAATTTATTTTACAATTTTTTTGTAAATAAACAGAATTTTTATCTGCGCTATTTACGGTTGCCATCAGTACTTTTTAACTAACACACAAGTAGAGGGCAGTATTCTTGGACTATTTTCTGCAATTCAAATAGCGAAATATCACAGTTGCTCTTGTATCTTTCCCAAGACATTCCACTGTGAAACGTGTTTTTGTAATTACTACACATATACTGTGAATTGCTTAATTCAGAAAATGTCAGTGTCATATTTAAATTCTTTACTTAGCATCACTTAAAACACTTAAGTGTTACACACCAAAAACAACATATAGTATCTTCCTTGGTATGATACTGCTTTGTAGTTGTTTCTATTATTTGTTTACGCGTATGTATGTTTCTAATCTTATTTTCTAAACTGTTGTAACCAGGTAGGTACATTTTTGGTAAATTTTGGAATTTCGCTATACAACTCGTGTAGGTACAGTTAAGCGTAAATGTGTGATCAAAATCATACAATTTAAAAATAAGTGACAAAATCAAAATCCTGATAAAAATGACAGAAAGCCAAATTGACATCACACTTGTCTTTCATATTCATCTTAAGTAGTTTATTAGAGATTTCAAATAACATTTTCAATTGTTATGTAATAAAATTCATCTTGGACAAGTCTTCAATTTATTATGCTACGTATTATGATTTCAGATCGCCTGAAACCAAGTTAACTTGTAATTCACATTCAGAAATTAATTAAATATTCTACATATATCAAATTTATGATATTGTTTAAGAAGAAATTGAATATTTTATCAACAGTTTTCGATGATCGAATCTCTTTTAAAGGCATATCAGTACGGTTCATTTACAGTTAGCAGCTTGTTCTGTTCTTTGCTGCTTTCACGTAAGTTTTAACAGCCGAAGTTACAAAATGTCCTCCTAGAAATGCTACCATCCGAAATTAATTCATTGAAGTTAAACGGTTTATACTGTTTAAATTCTTTAAACGTTTCTGGTCAAATATCTGCAGTGTCTCAATTAATAAACATTTGTCACACTTGAGGCTCTCGAGGTTAATAATATACTAAATGCAGCAAACCAAAAATCTTCAGCTGTTTCTTGGCAGGTCGATTTATTCACTTTAGGCAATATTATCAAAAGTACAGTTGGTAACAATACTAGCAGTTTCTAGTTTTCTAAACACACGTAGTAGATTGTTGATTCCTACACTCGTGAATCTGTTACAGATTTATAAGAGAGGTGGAAATTTAACAATACACCTTTAATAACATACAATACATGCATTTTTAGACATATAATTAACTAAAGCAAATATCATTATTAAAATAGATATGTAACAGTAAATCAATTTGAGAATAACGTCTTATTCTTAACAAAATATAAATATATTTTTAGTCAAAGAAAATTTCCATTTTGAAAGAGAGATTTTGCCACTTCTGTTGATATTACGTTTCTCTTCCCACTTTGTAACGACTGAAGAACGCGGTATGTGAAACATCTAATTCAGTCAACAGTTACGCGAAAATATGTCCACAGTTCCATAGTTGTGGTCAACATGTCCCATCAGTATTTGTAACTGTGACTTCTCAAACTCTTCGCAAATTACATTTCGTCATCACGGAGAAAAACAATTCATCTTTCGAATTGAAGATACTTTCAAAAATATTTGATAATTTATACGAATAGATATTTGTACTAAACCATAATACTGTTTGTGTTATACAACGTTATCAGCCTGTTCACGAACGAGCCTTACTTATATAATTATGAGTAAATAACATCATGAGCAAGACTGGAGAGATTAATTAAGCCTCATACCCATCACTATAATGGTACAGGTATGTTAAGAACACAATTGCTCTATTCACATCTACACAGCATACAATTAGTTTCTTCAATCACATAAACTACGTACATCCCAACATCAAGTTCACCTGTGAACACGAAAAACCTAACCAAATAGCAATTCCAAACTACATTATCACGAGAACCGATGCACAATTCAAAACAGAAATCCACAGAAAAATCACTCATACTGGATTATATATACCCTGGGACTCAGCACATGAAACAAAACAAATAACTCAACGTATCAAGAAACCAAATAAATACAGACACAAAAACTGCTCACCCGATAAAATTAATAATTAAATCCACCGGATAAAACAACACTTCATAAAAATTAACAAATTCCTCAAAAAACTGTGAAAAAAATATAGGCATACACCGCGACCAACAATAAACAAACAATAATAAAACCCAAGATACAACAAATGTTATACTGCTGTACACCATATGTTCCCGACATCAGCGAAAAAAATAAAAACACTTAAACATAAAACTGGTAACAGAACACAACATTCGGTAAATACCAAATTTTTTCAAAAGCCAGGAACAAAACTGAAGTCCATACTATGTAAAAACCATACTGACAAACACAACACAAACATTATTTACAAAATACAATGCAACAACTGCCATGACTTCTATATTTGAGAAACAAACAGAAAAATAAAAACTAGATTCAAAGAACAAAAAAAGAAAAGAATAACACCTTCACACGTTTCTCAACACTGGAAATCAAATAAACACAGGATAACCACATAACCATAGAAAACACCCAGATACTTAGAAAAGAAACAAATATAAACAAACGCAAAATCAAAGAAGCCCTTCTTATACCCGAACAAAAAGCACAATTATACCAATATAAAGCAACACTTTTATACCTATACTAATTAATTAGGCCCAGCATGGCCAAGTGTGTTAAGGCGTGCGACTTATAATCTGAGGGTCGCGGGTTCGCATATCCTTTCAGCCGTGAGGGTGTTATAAAGTGACAGTCAATCCAACTATTCGTTGGTAAAAGAGTAGCCCAAGAGTTGGCGGTGGGTGGTGATTACTCACTGCCTTTCTTCTGGTCTTACACTGCTAAATTAGAGATGGCTAGCACAGATAGCCCTCGAGTAGCTTTGTGAGAAGTTTAAAAACAAACAAACAAACAATACTAATTAATTCAACTCCTAACATGCCATTGCAACGCCACCTACAATCCCTTGCCATTTTATTTTATCGTCTCTAGAATAGGTGTCCAGCAACCGTCAGTTACAAACTTTCTCTTTCTTGGCCTGAAGATAATTTAGGAAGGCTGAAACATTGTTCTCTGCTGATCAGTAAAAGTGTTAATATCCACACCAGTCGTTGTGAGATACAAGACTGTAAAGAATTTTTTTTGCTTTTTTACTGATTTATCCGTTCTGATTTATCTCAATCTATTAAATGTTTAGTTTGCTGTTTGCTGTGAATTTCTAACATTCGATATTCGAGAAGAAGATGCAACGACAGTCTTTCAATTTTATAACAAAAATGCATTATAAATACACGGATAATGAATAACTTATTTAAAGTTGCTGTAATTAATTGATCCTAATTCCTAAGATGTCCAGGAATACATATCTCGAAACAACGAAAAAAAATCCGACCACAACAGACCAAACAAGCTGTCGTGAATTCAACCCCAGCAACCAATTAAATACAAATCTGTAGGTATAATAGCGTTTATTATTCTTACTTTAAACAGAGAAAATAGATTTAATTAATAAATTCCCTCTTGTCTTCCACTGCTAAATTAAAGACGGCTAGCGTAGATTACCTTCGCGTAGTCTTGCATGAAATTCAAAGCTTACAGATATTTTCGACACTTCAGATGATATCTGGCAACAGCTTCACTAAGATTGGTTGAAACATTTCCCAACCAGAGCTATATCTGTTGCTTTTGAGATTATTCATAAAATATTTCGTCATTATGAAGCAGCGCAATCTAACGTTTGAAAATAAAATAATTTTAAAAAGTATTATTTATTGATACAAAAAGACAAATGTATTAAACCATTCCACTATGTTTGTTATACAAAGTTTTGAGCCTGTTAACGAACGTATTTTAATTCTTATTATTTTATTCGCTCTATATTATTCGCACGAGCATATGAAATCGTTTTAAATAATTTATGTGATTATTCCAATTTTAGTTTTTCGTGATTTGAAAAGAGGGCTTTAACATTCTTATTTACACAAACATTATTCTTGATATATTATGACACTTTGAACTCTCGCTTCAAATTATATAAGCACTTAATTAATTATGAGTTAATATTGTCACGAACCTCGCTTAAGTTAACGATGTATTTCTTGGCCCAACTCACACCGATTAGAAGATCTTTTTAGCAAAGTAGATATTTAATATCCTCGTAGATACAATAACGTCTGAAGTAATTCATTGAAGTTGAACTCTATAAACATTCCTGGTGAAATTCTCTTTTTCCGATTAATAGGCATTCATCACAATTTTAGCTTCCAAGGCGTACAGCACGCTGGCTGTAGCTGACCAGCCAATAATAATACTCCTCTTTCGTCTTTCGGTCCTTTGCTTTTTAAATAATCATTTGAGTTTGTAGAAATTTCAACAATGTTATAGCACGCTTTCGTACAGAAAACATTGTTGATTCTTACGTTCACGAAACTTCTACAAATTTGGAGAACAGGCGGAACATTTGCAAAACACAGGCAAGAATATAATCCACATAGTCACCAAAATGGATTTAGATAAAATCCATTGGATAAAAATACTTGATCTTAAATAATGTACCCAAAATATTTATATTAAAATCACTATGAAACTTTTAGATTCTCCTAAAAGGCATCATATGCAAAAACGTACGAATATGCTAAACAAAACAATGCAGAAGAGTGGTTAAAACGAGAATGTTAACTGCTAGAATCAAACTTATATTACCTATTGCTGTTAAACACTCGTTAGAAATCAGTTATACCAAATAGCTTTTCCAGTTTAGTATTCAGTGTTTTAACAACCCAGTATTAAGATAACTGTATCTTGTTGTTGTTTGTATTTTTGAACAATTTTCCTTCCTTTTTTCTTCTCCCAGTACCTTAGAAATATTAATATGCGTGGTTGTAGTTACAATATATAAATCGGATGGAAGATCAAACAACTGCCATGTTCAAGCTTTTTCCAACAGGTCGATGTTTTAAACACGGTTCACACACATTTCACTTTTATATAAACATACATCAAAACTTCAATTATTGACTTTAATGTTAAAAAAACATTCTCTAGCTAATTGAGTGTGACTGAAAAATGTTCCGTTGCATAACTGTAAAAATCTTTTTTTTTTCCAATAAAAGGGATTTAGATACAGCTAGCTGTTACTGTTGTAAGGTGGCGCTATGAAGCAAAGTGGAAACCACAACAAACATGTTATAAAACAGGTATCACGGCCCGGCATGGCCAAGCGCGTTAAGGTATTCCACTAGTAATCCGAGGGTCGTGGGTTGGAATCTCGATCGCACCAAACATGCTCGCCTTTTTAGACGTTATAAGTGACGATTAATCGCTCTATTCGTTGGTAAAAGAGTAGTCCAGGAGTTGGCGGCGGGTGGTGATGACTGGCTGCCTTTCCACTTGTCTTACACTGCTAAACTAGGGACTGCTAGCTCTCGAGTAGTTTTGCGCAAAATTAAAAATAAAATAAAATAAAATAAAACAGGTATCACAAAAACAAGAATACATATATTTGTATTTTATGTTCGAAATAAATATTACAATAGCATATCAAAATAAACAACTTCATATTGTTTTTTAATATATTTCTTGTATCATGAATGTATTTTTAAATTGCTTTTCTTAACTAATTAAAAGTGAACTCCCATATAAGCGAATATTTTATTATTGGGTTTATTTTACAATATTCAATATTGTCAAGGATTCGAATGCCGGTCGCACCAAACCTGCTTTCCCTTTAAACCGTGGGGGCGTTATAAGGTAACAGTCAATCCCACTATTCGTTGGTAAAAAGTAGCCTAAGAGTTGGCGGTGAGTGGCGATGGATAACTGTCTTTTCTGTTGTGTTACACTAAAAATTACGGACGGCATTTATTATAGCACAGATATTCCTCTATCCAAGTTAGTACCTTGTAAAATTATATTTTGATAGTTTTTTGTAAAGTAGAATGTATCAATAAAATTCATTATACGACTTAAAACTCTTCTAAACATATTTTATCTTGAAACAAGTCTCCACCAAATGTACGGGTTTGTGGTGTCAGCCTTGTTTACATACTTTTTTATAAACCGTACTTGAAGGCTTTTAAATTCCTGTTTTTAATTTATCTTGTTTGTAGAGTTTTTATGCTTAACTGTGAGCAAATAACAACTTGATATGGTAGATAACTTTATACCTTGTAATGATAATAAATGATGCTAACAAACACGGCTCATGATAATCTACTGTAACTATTATCTATATGATCGTATTAGTTCAAGACGTAAAATGTTAAGCTGTAGCTGGAATGTGTCGTAGATGTTACATTCACAATTTTTGAATAACCAAATTCAATTTATATATAGCACAACAACGGGCAAATACATGTCTAGATTGAGACACAATCCTTACTAAACGCATATAAAATTTTACCTTTTAATAAATCGTCGTGTCTTTTAATGTAATTGTTCTACGAATGTGTGTAATGAAATTAACACAATGTATATTGTTTTTCTACTCCTTCACATCATACATAATATAAGGGTCGACTCCCTAAAACACTTATTGTATGATGAACAAAGCATTGATTATTTACATGTAGAGTTATATAATACTTATACACAAATGGCTGGTAATTCGTGTTTTACTCTATAAATAATAATTTTAAAGGAACAATACAAATTCGTAAGAAAACAAACTACCAGGGGTAATGACAACATATTTTATTAGAATCATCATCGTTTATTTAGTTTTTCCTTGGTAAAAGAATAGCCGAAGAGTTGGAGATGGGTGGTAATAGTTTTACACTGATAAATTAGGGACGGCTTGCGCAGAAAGCCGTTGTGTAGCTTTGCGCGAAATTCGAAAACAAACAGTTACCCTCATTGTTTTGTTTACAAGTTTCGACCAGCATTATACTTCATTCTCATAAATCTTTTAATGCGCGTTTTATAATGTTTGCTACTCGTGTGAAGTGGTGTAGTGCTACTACTGGTTGCTGTCAAATATTATTTCAAAATGTTAGTTATGTGATAGTTGGATGTCGGAATTTGTAATATTTGATGACGAGGTTTTAGATTGTTAGATATCCAGTTTCATTGTAAAAACGTAATCAATTTAGGTGAATAAATTTATATTTGTTTTGTTAAATTGGTTTTAGTGTTTCCTGAAACACCGAAGAAAATTTATTTTGTAATGGGCTGTTATCTAAACCTGAATAGGGTATGCATGGAACTAATACACTTATCAAGCAGCCTTACAAATACAGCTAAGTTCTCTGTGAAAAGAAAATTATAGCATACATAAGGTTCATGATTCGTGACCCTTTACAACAAGAAACGCGTTCCGCCCTTAAAAGCTGTTTAAGTGACACTCAAATCTCACTAATTCCTAATGAGTCAGACAAGAGTAGCCAGAGAGCGAGTGTTACGTGCTTGTTGATTAGATGAATCTTGATCAGGGTTCTTGAAGGGTCTGGTGCTATGTGGACTTCTTCCTCCAGCACTATTGATCTTGTGATCCTCTATGACTTAAGTTGGCTACATTAGGTTTAGAACACTGTTAAGTACTAAATACCACATAATTGAAGAATCTGTATTTGTATGAAGTAACAATAACAATTATATTACTTTTTCCATGAGAGCCCAGGATGGTCGGTGGTTAGGGCACTTGACTCGTAATAATGAGGGTCGAAAGTTTGAATATACGCCACACCAAACATGCTCGCCAACCGCAAGGGCGTTATTAATTTTTCTGTCAGTCTCCCTATTCGTTAGCAAAAAGAGTATCGTTTGTTTGATGGTGGTGATGACTAGCTGTCTTCCTTCTGGTCTTACACTGCAAAATTAGGAACGAGTAGCGCAGACAGCCCTTTGAAGCTTTGCGCAAAATTCAGAAAACAAACAAACATGTCAGGGGCATGTCCATTTACGTTCCGCGTTGACAATTTACACTAACATGCACCTTTCTTCATTTGAAATGTGGACAGTCTCACATTACACAAACCTAAGTACTATATTCCCAAATGAATCTTTATTTGCTAATATAGTAAGCATGTATTAAATACATCACAGTATCAACATGGCTAAGTAGGTAAAGGGAGAAAAAACATTTTTAATTCATGTCTAACATGTATGATAAAGTGACCTGGCACATGCAATAGTTTGTTTTATTAAAGATTTACTGAAAGTTGGTGGAACTAATTTAGAGTGGGTGTATATTCGCATATATGTGTAGAAAATTGAACTTGTAGATGAAACTACGTATACTGTAGGGAGAACTGAGTTTTGTATAGTTTGTACTGTATTTTTAATCATACATGGTGCAACGTTAGCCCAAACAAAGCAGACAAACTACCAGTCGTACGTATTGCTTAAAGAATTTTCGCATGTTTCTCACTGATGAATCTCTGTTGTTTCGTTTTTTTTTATCTTTCAGTTCGTTTGGATATGTTTTCCTGGGTCAATAGTTAAGGCCCAAAAATGTTGTTGGCGTGTCGGTCTGAAAAGGAGTTTTATCTAGGCAAATCTCAAGTGTTTTTTTAATTTTTCTCGAGCTTTATTGGATCTTGAGAACATAAAGACCTGTATTTTTAATAAATTAATTATTATGCTTTATTTTCCCAGCATTCAGTCGTACTATTAATCATAAGCTGTAAATTCATTGAGAACGTTTGGTAACTATTTCATATTGCCACATTATCCACGAATTATGAAGCCAAAAAGTAAAAAACAAAAATGGGTATCAGTTAATGACATATCTTTTATATATATACACATATATATATATTCGACATTTTGTTTTCTATTCTTAATATTAGATTTATTTGTAACATTTTAAACTTAATACATGAATGTCAAATTGTATTTGTCCAGGTCGAGTTAACAGTCGATTATGCACTATTTTAGATTTCATTATTATTTTAGTTAACCTAATTAACAGGGGTTGACCAAAATATTCTGAAACCGTTTTGCACTTCGGATAATTTTATGATTTTCCCTATAAATATGTACTTAATCTAGTACTTATAACTCTTACTAGAATCTTACCAACGCAGTTGATTTTGTGACTATGTGTGTGTATCTGTTAAGGTGTACTAGAAGTATTTGTGGACACGTAATCTCAGAGTCACGGGTTTGAATCCTGGTTGCACCAAACATGCTCTCCCTTTCAGCCGTTGGGGCGTAATAATGTGACGGTCAATCCCATTATTCGTTGGTAAAAGAGTAGCCCTAGAGTTGGCGGTTGGTGGTGATGACTAGCTGCCTTCCCTCTAGTCTTGCATTGCTAAATTAGAGACGGCTAGCGCAGATAGCCCTCGAGTAGCTTTGAGCGATATTAAAAAAACAAACAAACAAAATTTTTACCATTAATTCGCCTCTTGTTAATGGATTTTCACCAAGGGATTTATTACCATTTATAAAACAAACCTTCCAGGTTCTTCATAGCAATTCATTTTCCTGCTTCAGTCATCTCTATTTTATTAGATGTCTTGGAATGTGATGAGTTAATCGTGAAGTTTAAATTAGCATTTTACTTTCACTCATATCAACTATGGACACGGTTTAAATGCGTAGTAAAAAAAAAACTTATTACAAAGGTACAACGTAACTCACGAACAACATTAACTCTGATACACAAAATTACAACTACACAACATTACATTGCAATTTACCAATCATCTCTAAAAAGACAGTATATCCACAGAAAATGCTGTAATATTAGACATATAACGGATATAAAGGAAGCTATTTAATTGAAAAATACAGCCTCTAAATAAAGATATATTTACTTTTAAAAAATATCCAGTCGTTTGTCGTATGTTATGTAATGTATCAATTCATTCCAGTGACACAGCGGAAATTCTGCGGACCTGCAGTACAGAAAATCGCATTAAGTAGCCCTGTGCTTAACATCATACAACCTTTCGTATCTCAAAACAAAACACTTGTACCTGATAAAAATGAAAGTTTGTCGAAACGTTGTACATGTGTAATTCAGTTTATTTCGCTACCCATTAAAATCATCTCCAAACTTCATTTTTTAAACAATGGGTTCCTCGTCGTGAGATTTTTCAAAATTGTTTGCTTGTTTGTTTATGGAATTGTTTTGTCACGGTCAAATGTTATAAAGATTGTGTGGATGCAATGTTACTTTCAGTTATTTCTGAACAATGCTAAAGTATTTTAGTCTTTGACATGTTTAATTTACAAAATAAAAGGGGCCTCAAAACTAGAATGTTGAATACCAATGTCCAATACAATGAGAAGATTGTTTGAATAGAAACGACTGTGAGAATAATTAGAATGAATCAGAAGTTTTAGGTTTGTTTGGCTTTGAACACGTCAGTGTTCAAATATTGGAAATATTGATTTCCCATGTCAATAGGGTTAAAGTTTGAATCTACCTAAAATGGTAGCAACTTGTGCACTTTCGTGTCCGATATCAGTAAGGTTAAAGTTTGAATCTATGTTAAACTAGAGACAACTATGAGGTTTATCAGCAGGATAAATTGTCCTTTATTTATTTATATTTTTTTATTATTAACATCTTTACACGTGCGCAAACACTCACACTCACACACACATATATTGAAAACATGTGGTGTCTGTACGAGTAATTGTCTGTCTGATGTTTTAGTATATTTAGATTACCTATGAACTTTTGTTTCCATCCCATCAGTATAATGTCCACGTGTCTGCGGATGCTGTCTGGTATAATTATAGTTTTTACCATTTCAGTCATAGCTTTGTCATCATCAGATGTGTTGTTTTTTTTAATATACTTCAAATAATTAATATTCACAGATAAAGATGAAACACACTAATCAAATTTGATGATCAAAATTATTGTTTTAAAGTTTAAACATTGAGAAACCAGTTAACGCACCTAAAGAAGTATGTCGCTTTCAAAGTCGAAGTAAAGAATTATTTTGATTTTTTTAATAAATTTGAATTAGTTTCTGTAAACTTTAGTTTCATTTTATATTTTCACAAAACGTTAAGTCTTTTCTCCAAACAAACTTTCTATCGAAATTCAAATTGGTTCAAATAATATTTATTTCCTGACCTCATGTGTGTATGAAATATTCATAAAAACCATGTATTACCTCTAAAATAATATATTACTGATCAAATGCAGTAGATACAAGTCAAGAATCCAGTAAATTTATATCTGGATTATGAGGCATAAATTCAGTAAAAACAAAACATTTGCAAGTTCAGGACTGACAAGGTTATATTGAAACGATTTAGAATATGCGAGTCAATATATATATAAATTCGCATTCAGATTGGCTTTAATCAGAAATAAGTTTTGATTTTTTTAAAATTTAAGTAGACAGTCTGAAATATTTAAAAACTGATCAAATTTGAAGGATTTGTAACAGCTCTTTCCGATGCAAAGTATTCATATACTAATATCATAAAAATGTGTTTAGATCAGAGATTTAGAATTTCCAAGGTAAAAATATCTGTTGAAAGTCATAAGGGTAAGTTTGGAGCACCAAAACCATTTTGAAAGAGTCATGCAACATATTGTGCTCCAACCATGTCCATCAAAGTACAATGTGTTATAACAGATGAGAATTCACAAAGGATAATGTGGCAAAAATCCATCCATGTATCTCAAACAACAATATGCAAATCTTCAAAAACTATTGTCCATCTCGAAACTAGGTCAACAGAGTGTAGGTTCACAAAGATAAGGTTTCCAGTTTTATCTTCTTTTCAATCGTTACATACATCAAAGAGCTAGAGAGTGATATAGGGATTTATAGTATTTCATGCAAGGAATTGTGAGTTAACGATTGGTCGTATCTTCTACTGATTTTTCGGCAATCAAAGTGTTGAATCTGGTACTAGGAACCTGTCCTCTTTGTACAGTAGATAAATCGTAAATAACTAAAAGGCAATATAGTTGCATTATTTTGGGTATAGCAGTCTTGAAGAAAATCCTTTTACAAATGGTTTTAAACTGCAGGGTTACTGTCAACGTGCAGAGTCGTCAGACAGAGTATGACTGGACGTGGTGACGCTCCAATTTTGGTTTGATATATCATTAAACTTCTTTAGTATCGCATGTATGTCCAAATGTAAAAAAATAATTTAATGAAAACCTGTGAATATCAAATGCAAAACACAGTGTAATACTAGGTAATACTTTAAAAGCATGCTATGTTATAATTCTAACTTATCACAATTGAAGCAAAAAGTACAAGCTTAGTTGTAAACAAACTGATTTATTCATCATTTTGTAGACATTTTTAAAAATCTAATTTTCACATAACTGCTTCACTCATAAACATTTTTGGCTCCCTTTGTATTTCACTTTCTCAAACATTCAGCTATGAAAAGGTTACCCATGATTTAAAATTTGTAATTAACTAAGAAATCCGCTTTCTACACACTGTTGTAGATTGCCCATTCTTTCTGAAAACAGAACAGGATGAAAGGATGATCATGTTTTATGCGACAGGGACCGCGAACCTTAGAGAACGACTCGAAAGCCTTAACTAACCTGGCTATGCCCCGTGTGCATGATGCAGTATCCGTATTATTAATTTTTAAATTTTAATAGCAAGAAGAAGATGCTCCTCAGTTCAGAGTCTAAAATGCCTGAATCATTCAGATTTGTTCTAATGTTACCAGCCACACTACAGAGTCGGTCTGCGGTTATGAAAGTTGGCTCAGTCAAACTGTTTACTTGTTTGTTTTATTCGCATGATTACTAAAGTATGATTAGGCCTACAACTACCAAATGGAACTTTAAAATCTGGTTCAAGGAATACTTTTGGGTTAAAAAAAGCTATAAATAGCGTCACATTCTGATGATTATAAAATGTAACAATATAACCAGGTATGTAAAATTGTGTTAATCCTGAACAGACAACTTAATGTGTGGGCGATCATTTCGATTGAGTTTGTTTTAGAAACAATCGACTAATTTATTTCTCCCACAAATTATTTTTATAGGAGAAGCAAAAACAGCATTTGTCCTTTTTTCTAACTTTTACACGTGTGACAAATCATTGGAAACTCGTATCAGAGCTACACCCGAAAATAAGACTACATATATCACCTCAAATTTCTCCTTATCATATTTATTATAGGATTTAAAGGAGATGTTGTCTTTTGATTCATAATACTGAGATCAACGGTTCGAGTCTAGTACTTAGACACAGCAAATAACTATCAGAAAACACAACACTTAGATGGGCACGACTAACAATCTGAGAGTCGCAGTTTCGAATCCGAGTCACACCGAACATGCTCGCTTTTTCACCCGTGGGGCATTATTAAGTTCTATCAATCCCAATATTCATCGGGAAAAGTGTAGCCAAGATTCGAGAAGGTTGGTGATAATATCTGCTTCCCCTCTAGTCTGACATTGTAAAATAAAAGACGGTTATTGTAAATAAACTTCAAGAAGGGCCCGGTATGGCCAGGTGGTTAAGGCACTCGTATTGTAATCTGAGGGTCGTGATTTTGAATCCCCGTTACATCAAACATCTCGCCGTTTCAGTGGTGGGGCGTTATGATGTGACGTGTCAATCCAATTATTCGTTAATAAAAGAGTAACCCAAGTGTTAACGGTGGGTGGTGATGACTGGAAAGAAGGCAGCTAGTCATCACCACCCATCATCAAGAGTAACGCAGAGTTGATGGTGGGTGGTTATGACTAGCTGCCTTCTTTCTTGTCTTACACTGCTAAAATACAGACATCATATGTGCATTCAGTATACTCAAACATAACGACACCTTTTCTTTCAAAAAGTTACGAGAGATCAGATGTATGTTGATGGTAAATTAAATTATATTTCTAATGAGACTATACTTTTGGCCAACATCTTTACCATGAAGTTGCAACTCTCCAAAAATATATTAAATCATTATGAACTCGTATCGTTTACTCCACTTTACAAGGTTATAAAAACCATTCATTCACAGAACTGGATAAATATTTATGTTATTCAACAGTCATACTTGAATATTTAAAATACAAACAAACCCTCATAATGCTTTGGGAAAAAATTCAAATCAAAGAAACTAAAAACAGATAAATAAAAACTTTGCTATCTTTGACTTAGTAAGTTATTCAAAAGTAACTCTTTTAAACTATTAAAATTAATTATTATTTCGTTACGTCTCGATGCAAATCAACACTAGTGTGTGGGATTTCAATGTCTTTATTATACAGGAAGTTTAACGTCCAACGTTTTTAACGTTTTTACAACAGTAAAATCAGTCATGTGTAAAATTATCAAAATAATATACAAATACATCTGAAGAAGTCATATGTTTAAAATAGTTTAAATAATATTCCCTTCGAAATTCTGGACATTTCACCTTTACAAATTAAAGGTATTGTTGATCCTAATTTAAATTTTATCATCGCTACTTTACATATTTCGTTTAAACCTTAGCACAGTATCCTTGACAAAAGAAAATCTTTTTTGAAAATTTTATAATTACGCGATGATCTTTTCTTTCAATTTGACTCCTTTGTAACGTATTCAGTCAAACAGAACATATGAAAAGAGACGACGTGGCTTCTCTCGAAACCACTGATACCAGTTGTGTTTTGTTTGGATACATGTTTTTATGTGGAAGACGTTTCTATGTTAAGCGTTATTTTACATATTTTACAAATATCTACTGCTACACGAATTGCATTAAAATTTGACAGTAAAAACATCATGGAAGTTTCCTTTCTCCTTTATATCTATGAGTATATGATACCAGTATTAATTCCTGTTTAGTTACATGTGTTGCCGAACTGTGATATTTTAACAAGAGAAGCTGCTTCTTTTTCTTCATATTATTCAGATCTGGCAAGTGAAACAGGGTATGACTGAGCATAAAAATTAAGATACAGGCGTTTTTCTCGCAGTAAACAAGTTTAGTCATACCTGTCTCATGAATATCTCATATTACGGTAAAAATTTGTCTTTGGACATATCTCTTCCTTAATTAGATGACTGATTCAGGTCAAATTTAGCATGCTATCTAAGTAGGCTTTATTTAAACAAATTCTTGTTGAAGGTTTCACATAATAAAAATTAAAAATATTCTTTTGAAAACCGCTATATTTTTACTGCAGTAGCTGTTGTAAATAAAACCTCACACCATAAGTCAAAGACTGCAAATAAATGTTTGAATGTTTTGACTTGTTTCTTATAATAAACAAAATAAAATATCCAGCTACAATGCTAAGAATTAACATAATGCTACAATTTACGTTTCAAGATCTATCCTGATACACACATTTTAACTTCTGGTTCACACTAGAATGAGAATAAGCAATTAAACCAGAATTAGACACGTATTAAATAATTAAAATACTTTTGGAATGATTCTATTTCTTGACGTAAAATATAGTTTTCCGCAGAAATAAAAATCAAAATTATTGTGTCAAGTGTACCAAATCCTGACAGTAGAAATATTGACCACATTACTTATCACTTTCTCTGTCAACAACAGCTTTCTTAGGGAATTAACTTTGTTTTGAAAATATTCGTAGAAATTTTCCTTCTTTTTGGCAAATTTGTCTTCCTTTTCAAAAAGAGAAATAAGGCTGTGAATGGCAGTCTACTTAAAACAGCTTGAAAACGTTTCAAAGTAAGACATTTTAACCATATTAAAAGAACTCCAAAAAGAAAGTCCCTTATGGACTTGTAAACTTTCATCAAGGGCAGAGCTGGGAATTCAAACTGTCGTTAAGAATATTGTCAGATTCCTCATTCTCCTAATAATTATCAGTCCGTTTTCGTTTATTTGATGTGTCTGAAGTAAAATATTTATTTGTCATTTTATATGACCATTTTGTGATTGATCCTTGTTATAATTAGAATTTTGTAAGTAAATAGTTTGTAATGAACATATGTGGTCGTTATATTAAAAGAACAAAGTCCTGCTTTATAGACATAATTTCTAAATCCCAGTCTATTAACCACAAGAAATCGCCATATCTACTTTTACAAATAACTAAACACCGTTTTGAATTAAGCTCAAAGCTACAGAAAGGGCTACCTGTGCTCTGCCTTCCTGGATGTCGAAATCTGGTTTTTCGTAGTGTGGTGTGCAGACATACCGCTTTGCCACTGGAAAAGTGGAACCGAAACAGAAAACTTTCTATCCGTTTCTGTTTTTATCTCAAATATACTTCAATTATCTAAGGACGTTTCAGCGAAAATAGCAGATTTAATAAACGTGTGTTTTTCTTCAAATGTAGAGTAACATTCCATCATGAGATTAATAGTTTCGTCACATTTGGCAAGATTAATAATTTCATCATATCCGCTTAGATTAATAGCTTCGTCACATCTCGTAATATTACACTCATTGCTTTCTCCATCTCATTGCAGCTCAGAATACACAACTTGAAACTCTCTTATATGCGATTCAGTCAACAGGTAGGTGTACTAAGAGTGAAAGGTAGGATCACTTTTTGTGATCAGTATACCCCATCCAGATCTGTGCTTGTTACATCTTGGAGTGACTTATAAAATCTTCCGTCATCATGGCACACGATAATCCAGCTTTCGAGCTTCAGGTAATATTAGAAAGATGTATGTATTTATATGTAGCAAATCTCTAACATAAAAATTCTTCACAATACTCTAATATGACATATTAAACGTGTTAACCAACACGATTACAGAAACCACCAGAGTCTGGTTGTTTATTTGTTTTGAAATTTCGTACAAAGCTCCTCGAGGGCTATCTGTGTTAGCCGTCCCTAATTTAGCAGTGTAAGACTAGAGGGAAGGCAGCTATTCATCACCACCCACCGTCAACTCTTGGACTACTCTTTTACCAACGAAAAGTGTGATTTACCGTCACATTATAACGCCCCCATGGCTGGGAGGGCGAGCATGTTTGGCGCGAATCGGGCGCAAGCCCGCGACTCTCAGATTACGAAGCGCACGCCTTAACGCGCAAGGCCATGTCGGGCTAACCATTAGAGCTTTGTGGAGAATTATCATCTCACAAAATGTTTTTGAATTATAGTTTCTGGAAAAAATAAACATTACAAAACCGCTAAAAAATAACTTTTTATGTCAATTAATTGGGTTGTGTATTTGATATCTAGAATCACGTTAGTTATTAATTTAGGCATTTCTAGTGAAATTATTGAGTATGAAAATACACATTGTTGTGAGTGATTTAATTAACGGGAGGTTTTGTTAGAATAAAACTTCAATCTAAAGGTAAAGAAGTAACGCCACAGTTTTAACCTCTTATGGTCAGCGCAAAGAAGTTAAACTTATTGAAAAATATGGGCGTCTTAGAAAGGTCAGTATACAATACGTTATTGTAATAATTATAATGCGATAGTTTTTTTTTTTCAAATTACAATTTAACGCAGCAAAAATTGTTATGATCTTCCTTTAAATATTCATAGCCATTGTGGTAAAATGGTCTGACTTTACTTGATAACATTATTTGGAAGAGGGAAAGATATTTTTCACTAAGCACCATGATTGTTATATTTGAAAAAGTTTTTCAAAAATTCAAATATACGGAAATATATGTATGTGTGTAAAAAGAGAACATGCCTAACTTGCTATACAACCTCATTTTTAGTTTAAATTTGTGTATGTTTATAAATTCTGAATTTGAATGTATATTTGTTGACATACATTCTAATGGTTTCTAAATAGGTTATAACAAATAGTGTAAGAAAGAATTCTAAAAAATATGATTACTTAGGGTAATCACACTCGTCATCACAAATTAAAATAATATATTTTCTAGTTGGTAGAAATTATGTGACTAAACAAATTGGACCAAATTGGTAGAAGTGGTTATAGCGTTCTGCGTTTCGAATCCCCATTCCACGAAACACGTTCACCTATTTGGCCGTAGAGGGCGTTATAAAATGACGGTCAGTCCAATTATTCACTGGTAAAAATTTAGCAGTGTTTGTTGTTGTTTTGAATTAAGCACAAAGCTACACAATGGGCTATCTGGGCTCTGCCTACCACTGGTATCGAAATCCGGATTTTAGCGTGGGGGGCATTTAGCAGTGAGTGGTGATGACTAGCTGCCTTCTTTCTCTTATTACACTACTAAGTTAAGGACAGCTAGCGTAGATAATGCTCTTGTAATTTTGCGCAAAATTAAAAAGAAGCTAAATTAACAAATCTGTGAAACAGGTTTTTTGTGTTTAAAACAGTAGAACATGCGATGCATTGTAATATGGTATTATTAGATAACTGTGAGTATTCAAGAAGATCATGCTTGCTTTTCTGGTGATTATTTTATTTTCAGGTTTCAATTTATCCTTCTCAGCTTATCCACTTTCTTGCATTACTTGTTATTGGCTACTTCAACACGTTCGAAATCATTGGAACGTGCGTCAACAAAAATACATTAAAATTCAGAATTTATAAATAAAAACATATAAAATTGAAACTAAGAATGAAACAAACGGCTGTGAATTTATAGGTTTGTTTTAATACTTAATATTAATTTGTTTATATGCATATATGTTTATACATGTGTGTTTACAAGTAGAATGAAACAAACGGCTGTGCATTTGTAATTTTGTTTTATTGCTGAATATTAATATGTTTATATATGTATATATGTTTATGTATGTGTCTGTGAACGTAGAGAGAAACCAACGACGCAGGAAATGAAACCCAGACAGATGTTGATGAAACACAGGTAAGAATCAATTAGTCCGAGAAAGAGACATTCTAACCAACCATTTATATTCATTTTTAGTTTAGTTTATCAAAATTTTATGCGTAAAAAACATAAACTAGGAAAAAACAGTTAAAAAATGAAATAACATTTCACAGAGGAATCCGTCAATTTTCCAAGTTCATTCCTAAACGTTACCTTATTTGTTTGATAGCTGAAGAAGAAAAAAAAACACCAAATTAATCTTGAAAAATACAGGTTTTCATTAAGTAAACGTAATACGCGCGCATCTAAATATACTTAACCCATTTAATATGTATTTGTTGTCCATCTATTATCTTACAACAAATAGACGTCTATTGAGGAAGTCACAAACGAAGATAGAGTCCGAGGTGACATCTTATACACTGTAGATGAAGTTCCTCGTTGGTATCTGTGTATCCTACTTGGGATTCAGGTAAGAACGTCGAGATAAATATCGTTTTTGTTTTCCATTATATATTATTATCCATATCATAATCCAGTTAAAAGCATACGATATTTTAGTTTCAAACAAGTTGATTAAGAAATTTTTAAATGACATTAAAACATTGTTTTACTTTAAGTCTCAAACTAAAATGTTTAAATTCACAGACCAGTGATCTAATTACCCAAAAGTTGGCCAATTTAGTGAAATGTCAGACATCTAAGACTAAACTGTGTGTTTTTCTCTTCTAAGATCCAGAAACGTTTATTGTGAAGAAAAACATCAATAAGAAACATCAGTGTTACACACTGTTTACCCTCATAAAAATATATTTTTAATGTTCAATAAAAATACGTTGAAGTATTTTACTCATAAATCATCATAACGTTTCTTTATTATTTTAAATTCACTATGTCGAAAGGTTCTTTGTTAAACTTTTTATCTTGCTTCTACTATATTTCAGGAAAAAGTCAGTTCATGAAATATCAATAAAAACAATGTATTTATTGTTTAAAAATAACAGCAATATCTAACAATGTTCGGGACGGCTATTGCATATCCTTACATCGTCACACCAAAGCTTTGCATTCAAGAATCCGATCCAGCTCGAGGCTACATATCATCAACAATATTTTTTGTGTCAGGTTTAGGCACCCTTATCCAGACAACATTCGGTACAAGGTAAGATTTCATGACATCTATCTAATTTGAAATGTCTTAGAAATGGGGAACATTTGGAATGTAAAAAAAACTGTAATATTCTGCAGTGGTCCTCTACCAGAAGAAACAAGTGAGAACCATGTTACACACCTAAAATAACGTATAGTATCGTGATGATACATGATCTAACCATTTTTGTTTGGTTTTACTTATTTACTGCTTACATATCTCTAAAACTAGTGATATCTCAATTTCATGGTTGTTTTGTCAAGAACAATAATCCTTTGGGATAGTTAGTGAAGTTCTAAAATATTTGTTTGTTTTTGGATGCAATCCTCGAAAACCCCAAGTAACTAACTAATCACTTATTTAACTGGTTGATTTCCTAAACTCTTTGTTTGTAATTAAGTACAAAGCTACATAATGGAATATATGTGTCCTGCTTACCACGGTTATTAAAACCCAGTTTTTCGAGGTGTGAGTTCGCAGACATACCACTGTGTCACTGAGGGGCATGACTTGGTTCATCAGTGAATTTGAATGTGAACTTTATGATATTTTTCAGGAGTTTATTTGCAAAGTATACTAGTACAATTCTAATAATTTCATCATTGTATAATTTATTGCATAAAGCTTTGTTAATTATAATTTTTATTTTTGTATATCTCTGTATGTTATTGTATGAACGTTTTGTGGGTATCTATGCTGTGGGCTTAAGATTTCTGTAACGCACTACGTGTGTGTGACTGGGATTCGAACCCGTTACTCAAATAATATGAGTTCAATTACATGTAACAATTTGTTGAAAAAAATTCTGTAAACAACAATGCACAATAATTCATCTTTCCATATCTGTATTAGTTAACACAATTTTCAACAGATTTTATACATGTGGTAGTTGTGGACCTTGATGTGTCAGGTTACTGTTGATGTTACTGACTAGATTGTGCCTACTTTAGAACAATAGGCATGAATCGTAGTGTCATAGTCCACCGCAGCAGAGAAGATTGTCACACGCAAGCGTCTGATGGAGCTTCTTAAGATCCTAACATTGTGTTATTTTTAGAATGTAGCTTCTCTTTTTGTGCAGTTTGAAACGAATGTTTTGTGCTTGATGGCATAACAAGAAAAGAGGTCAGTGTCGTCTCAGACCAACATTTTATTATGATTATTAGTCAACCTGACGACAGTTTGGATAATTTAAACATCCGTATTTGATCTGGCACATAACTCCTCGCAACCCTCTTGTTGGCACTGTTAAAAAAAACTTGTCTTTCTTTATTGTGCACGTTTTTTTGTGTCTTGCGAAATACATTGTGGGTCTTAGATAATCTGTATATCGTCTTGTATGAACTTCATACAGTTTCATAAGATAAAACCACCGTCAAGTTCGTACAGAACACTGCCAGGCAAATTATTTTCCATTTCAGGCATACCTTTTTACATAGTTATGTCCAGTACAAGTGTGTTGGTTTCCAACAGTAATACATGAGACCACAGTGGTAGCTACATAGTTCTTACTTGAATACTCGTTCCAGTTCGCTACTGATTATACCAGCTGTGAACAGTACTGGAATAGAAGCTACTGGCTGATTACCAAACACTCAGTATCAATAGATACTGCTAATTCCTTATGTATGATGATAAATTGACCATTCTTCCTGAGATCATTGTCCAGAACATTTTGGGGACCAGCATTTCATTCAGGATACTTTCCCGCACTGACAGTTTGATACACATTCACATCCTCCTCGGTAATGTCAATGCTGTGAGATGTTGTAGTTTGAGAAGATGTTGATCTTAAAGCTGGAAAGAAGACAGGCTTCAATGTATCATGAATGTGTCGTTTCTAATGTTTTCTTGTGGTTTTATTATGTTGGTCGCTTGTGTAAAAAATCACTGGATTAAAATCTTGGATGACAATGGTTTATTTTTGTGTATACTGGACTTAAAAGTAAACAGATGTTCCTCTAACTGTCATCTATCCCTTGTCCTTTAGTTATTTTGCCAGTTTTTTTGTAAGTTTCTTACCAAAATCTGTTCTATAAGATGGTGTATAAACAGGCAAGCATTGCATTAATTTTAACTTCTTACCACATAGAGACAATGTGCACTTCAAGATACTTAGTAAATAACTGTGTTAGAGAAAAACACGTATGGATTTTGTGTAAAGGAAAACATCAAGTACAGTTTGCATTCAAAGTGCCTTCTGCTGATCTAGGAAAATTATGCGTGATGCCTACTGTATCAAGATATGAAGATATAGCTTTGCAGTGAAGACATCTGTCAATTATACCTTTAAAGTCTGTTGTAGATTATATTCCTCAAAAATATTTAATGATCATGCGATGACTACTGGCATACAGTAAGATATCAGATCATTGTACAAACTGGCTGCCTTTCTAATATAAGTATCAATGACTTTTCTGTCAAAAGAGTCACGTCTGACAACATACTTCTGATTATCTACTGATGGATCATTGCTGCTGCAACTTCAACATTTTCTACTGCACCAGTAGATGATGATAATACTGAACCTCATCATGCTCATCTGCATCAATCAGTTCCTGTCTGAGCTGTTCTGCAACAGAACAGCTTCTGGGATGTGACTGTCAGTGATATGATGAGTGATGTGTCAGCCAACACATGTGTGTGTGGCTGTTGGAATGGGCCCATACATTGCACTGTCATCAGCCTTACCAATTAGTATGTGGCTCACATTACCTCTAGCGTAATCTTTCTTTAATGAGACACTATAAACAACCAAACCAAGCCATTATATGTCTGATACACCCAATAAAGTTTATGAATGTACAGAAACTTCTGGACCTGAGAATAACATCATGAAATTCTCTTCCATTAGGTTGACATTTTACAATTATCAGTGTTTTCTACCAAAGAAGCCAATGGAACGTTATGACGGGTATTATATAATATGGTTTGATATAGTTACGAATGAATTACATGATACAGTAGATACAGAAGAGATTTGTTGGTCCAAGGTCAATGATAAGTGGAGAAATTATTTCCGCTGTTCCAGAATAATAGGACCAAAGACACATGAAAATACTCCAGCGTGTGTTAATAAACTATTGACAGTGTTTAACGTGGCTGGAAGTCCAACTTTTGGACACACAAGTTACACACTGCATACCTATGCATAGCAATGTGAAGTATTCGACAAAAAACCGTCCAACATCTAAATTATATTCTGTTGTTACAGACATTCGAAGGATAATTCTTGTGTCTTTTATTGCAGGAATAATTGTGGCTATGATACCCAATACGAGCAAAACGTTGAGGTCATCAGTGGTTTTCACACTGAGGTCAATATTTTCACCTATGTACTGAATGTAATTGTGTGCAGTGAAGTTAACGGTGTGAGTGTTGTGAGTTATAGCAGTACTCTTATTTAAACAACTTGACTTTGTGATTTAAGCTGGGCAAACCACGTTCACTGAAGGACCCGAATAGCATTCTTTAGACCTATATGTGAATCTTGTAATTTTTTTCTTGAATAACTTTAACGTTTGGTTGTCTTCTGTCAAAAACTTTGATTCAAACTCTGAAGTGGGACCTGCACTGTTCTGGTATGTAACATTAACTTCACGAAGTTCTGGGTGTACTCTATTCGACCCGTGACAAAACTACTTTCAATTATTCAGAAAATCCATCGTTTTAAAAGTAATTTACTTATATGAATATTTCTCATCAGAATGTCTGTCTAGTGTCAAATAATTATAAATAAGAAGTAAGATGTATATGAATGATATTTGATGTAGTTGTTCTTTAGGATAAAGCTATATAAAGGGATATCTGACCTATACCTACCACATTTATAAGAACTAGTTATTAATTTTCTATGCGTCAAACTATACGAAAGGGGATGAAGACGAAAAACTGCTTGCAATTTGGAAAGGTGACTTTGTGGAAGATTTTACAATCACTTACAGTTTGCCTTTACTTGTTTGGAATATGGCACGAAATTAAACAACGGTTATCTGCATTTGCTGTCACTTATTTAGCGGTGAAACACCATCAGGAAATTTACCGTTTCTTTACGACAGAAAAAAAGAGCGACTGTAAACACTTACAGTAAAATACTACAATATTTTATACAACTGTAATACTACTTCAAGTTTTATTCTGTAATATAAACTTCATAATCGTACTTATATTGATTATTATTACTTCGATTTGAAGTTACACAATCTATACAGCGCAATTACGGTCACAGCTACTTTAATATTAGAGATGAAGAACTGACTTTATGTTTATTTATGTAGACTTCCAATAATTCAAGGTTCATCTTCCGCCTTTCTGGCTCCGATATTTGCTATTTTGAGTTTACCTCAGTGGAAGTGTCCTAGTGAAGAAGAAATGTTGTCGGCAACAGAAGAAGAGCTACAGGAAATCTGGCAAATCAGAATGAGAGAGGTGAGAAATTATATAAACATTGTTTGTTAAAATAATCAATTTTCTATTTAAACAAATGATATTAATATTAAAGTAAGCACAACTTCCCTATCAGAAAGTGAGTGTGAGGTTATGAATGGCACCATAAAATATAGTTATGTCCGTCTTATTCGCCTGCGTTTGTCCTTTCCATTTACTTTATACCACTGAATTAAGATATGTTTGTTTGTAGTCGAGCACAAAGCTTCACAATGGGCGATAAGTGCTCCGCCCACCACGTGGTTTTTAGCATTGTAACTGTGCAAACATACAAGGGGACAATTGACTAAAGAAAACCAAACAATAAAATATACAGAGTTAAAGGAAAGGTAATTATTTAAAGGACTGAGCCCGTGCTGTGTTTTTATACATTTTGCTATGAATGATATACTCTGGTACGTTTCTTACATAAAAATGTATCTATTTAAATTAATATAATATTTATCTGGAGCATTAATATTTAAATTGAAGCACGAGATAATCCAATCCACTAAACGTAAACGTAGCATTAAATTAGTCTGATTTCATCGCACTTAAACAACTGGAACCACAATGATCTGTACTTTTGTGTTATTTTAATAAAATATATTATAAAATAACAATTGTGTAGTTTTCTTCAAAAACTAACTTAAGCACATAAAAGACTTATATATAGTTTCTTGCTATGTTGTTTATAATGTAGCTTCTTATATATTTCACCAGATACAAGGCGCTATGATTGTGGCATCCATCTTTGAAGTGGGTTTTGGACTCACAGGTGCTATTGGAGTGATGCTTCAGTGGTTAACACCTTTAGTTTTCGTCCCTACCGTAGCTTTAATAGGACTTTCTCTTTTCGAAGAAGCATCTTCTACAGCAAGTAAAAACTGGGGAATAGCAGTTACGTAAGTCTTGTTCTAAAATCAACTTACTGATAGTGTTTTGTTGTAATTGCAGATATGCTTGTAAGATTCAACTAAATCTTTAGCTGAAGAAATAAAACCGTTTAATGGGGTCGCTCACATACGATAGCTAAGAAATAAATAGTTCTTCCATAGAGCCAGCATTCACTTCATCTTGATGAACTGTATGAATTATTCGTTTCTGTGTAGCTTTCCAAGGAAAACACGCCTTCTTATCGTTGATTTAACGAGTTGAAAAGTTGTAATACATCTCAGAATCTTAGAATATATGTAACAATTCTTAATGTTATGAGAAATTTACTGTATTTGTTAATCCCAGTTGAGCTCCTAATTTTTACTATGGGAAGATGATAAGCGCAATAAAATAAGATAGTTTGGCATTAACAGTGGTGTTTATTATGTGAAAAATTAATTCTTATGAATTAGTTTTCTTCTATCACTATTAATTAACATCTAGAAAGTGAGAGCGATGTTCCATAAATGTGCTCAATTTCGAAATAAAAAAAAAATACATTTTTGGATCACACTGTCTTCCGATTTAGATATTTGCAGCATTTAAATCTCTGTTTCGAAAATAAATCATTTTCAAAATAATGTGCAACGGTTATAACATAAAATAATCTCAAGTTATTTATAGGTAAGTTTGTTCTCGGATTGGACGAGGTTACGTGTGATTCTACTTGCGTTGTTCAGAGCAGCGAATAATAAAGCAGTGCAAAACAATTTCTGGTAGCTTTTAAAGACTCAACAAACACTTCAACCAAGAATGACATAAAAGTCTTTATATGATGTGTTATTCCAGCAATGAACAAGAACCTTGACCATCAAGAAGCTGAAACCAATACTGAATACATATTATTCAGTTATTGAAAGTTTTCTATATTGTTCAGAAGAGGTTATAAAAGCCTTTAAATAAATGTAAAGAAGTCGGACAACCATAAACTAAGCCTAAATGTTTGTTCTCGGAGTTAGGCTTACTACTGATTTTTTGTCAGTAAATATCTGTATATTTTCACTTATGTACAAAATACATATTTATCGTATTTCAACTTCGACGATTTTATTTTTTGTTTTTAATCCTTTGAATAAACTATGTGCTTGTAAAATATAAAATATTTTCTCTCTCTTACTTGATTTGCAGTCATTTCTTACTCCATAATATTTAAATTTCTTGTTATTTTAGCTATCATATTTATTTATTTTGTCTTAAAACAACACTGGTAGTGTGTGCAAGGATGTATCATATATCGAGTAATATTGACTTTAGTAACGAATATGAAGATGGTTGATAAAACATAATATATTCTATTTTACAAGGTTTGGACACTTTCATCTTCAGTGAAATTTGAAAATCGTGTTGCATATATGATTATCACTAAACTTATCAAAATATAATTGTTAGTTTACTTACTTATTAAGAAAACAGGTAAATGTATGCATAAAACAATATGTATATATTCATATTACACAACAGCTGAGTTAAGAGTGTGAAAACTTTAAACAGTTTTAGATCCAAATGTGAATCTTAAAGGGTCGGGTGAACTTTTTTTAATATAGAGGTAAATTTCTGAAAATCATGTGGTGATGACAGATTTTACGTTGAATTAAATATTTTGACCTGTGAATGAATGAATGGATATCTGGGTTTAAGTAGTAGATGCTAGATTCTGTTTGAAGAGCTTGATGTTCACATACATTTCGTTTTACCAATGTACGTCACCTTACTGATACCTAGGAAAGGTAAAGAATTATTTTCTTCAAGATCGAATGTCAATGTGATGTGGAGATTTTAGAAATTAGGGTAAGAAAGAAACTTTGAAACGTGGCTTGATTGTCAAAACAGAAAGAAAGTGTTATTAGTATAGTGTCTTCTAATCATTTGAGTTCATGACAATAGAGAATACTATTAGTTATTTGCAGACCCAGGAGGGATCCCATGGCGATTCAATGAACCCGGTCATAAATGACGTCATGAAATAATAATCGGTTTAATTCTCTGGTAGGAACAGTTAGTTCCAGGATAAGTTTTACATTCTTTATTGGTGATATAGATTAAAACCTAACAAGTTCTAACAAGTAACTTTGGTTATTTGCTATAGCAGTAAGTATTCAGATATCAAATCTTGTTTTGTTCTTCTTGACTTTTCAGAACAATTTTCCTTCTTGTGCTGTTCTCACAGTATCTACAAAACATTAATATTCCTGGATGTAGCTACAGTAAAGAAACAGGATGGAAGATCAAACACTTCCCATTTTTCAAGCTTTTTCCTGTAGGTATACATTTTAATCACGGTCCACGTGTATTTAATTTTTCTATAAACCTACACTGATACTTTAATTACAAATTTCTTTAGCTGAATAAATAAAATCTCCAAATTAATGTTAATGCAACGTAAAACTTTTTGTTGTGAGATTTGATCAAATCATGCATATTAAAATAAGGTTTGTGTTTTATAAGGTTTTATTTTCCTACACTCTGAAATGTTAAAATAGGAACCACAACAACTATATCACAAAAAAATTTAATACATCAACGAGATTATGCATATTTGTATTTTTTGTGGGAAATAAATATCACATCAGTATTTGGAACTGCATATTCTTCAACACCATTATTAAATACGGACCATCATGGCAAGGTGGTGAGGGAGCTTGTCTTTGGATTTCAGGGTCGCTGTTTCAGTACCCCGTTCCATAAGACATTCTCGCCTTTTCATTTTGAAAGCGATATAATGTTATAATCAATCCCATTATTCCCTGGTAAAAAAAAATTTTTCCAAGAGTTTGCTGTGAGTGGTGATGGCTAGTTGCCTTCTTTCTAATCTTTCATTGCGAAATTAGGGACAAACAGTGATGTGTTGTTTGAGGTGAATTTCGAAACAAACAAAATCAGTTGTTATATTATACATATGTTTAGCATTGTATAGACAGTTATACTAAAGTTTTCGTTAATGATTAAATAAGAGTGAATATCCATCTCATTCTACAATCTACTTATTTGTTATCAAACTTGTCCACTTTTTTAATAAGTGAGAATTATTTTTATGCTTATATATAAATGTAATTTTGCTCCCAATAGTCTTCAGTTAATGGTTTACTTGAACCAATTTTAATAAAAGTTGTTGTTGTTTTGAATTAAGAACAAAGTTTCACAATGGGCTATCTGTGCTCTGCCCACCACGAGTATCGAAATCCGGATTTTAGCGTGTAAGTCCGCAGACATTCCGCTGAGCCATTTGGGGGCTTTAATAAAAGTAAAATGCATAACGCTGACAATATTCTTTCTAATGCCGAGGAAAAAAATAACTCCAATATTTTTTCAGGTTTTGCTTACCATAATTACAGTGTGGGTATTTTGTGCCATATTAACTGCTGCAGGTGCCCTAGGAACAACCAACGCAGCGAGAACTGATCTTAGTGTACAAACAATGTATTCCAGTCCCTGGTTTAGGTTCCCTTATCCAGGTAATCAGTAACAGAAACTGATTTTTTTGTCATTCTATAAAAAGCAGATTAAGTTTCTCTTTCCCAGTCAGTAGCTAACAAAATTATATTCTGATAGGTTTTTCTTATAAGAGCCAATTGTTCTGTTCGGTTATAGAGAATTAAAATTTATTATGAAATTCACAAGACAATTAAAAACCCTTTTAAACTTATTCTAACTTTAATTATAAGTCAAACAAATGAAACGCGAAAATGTTTTATGTTGTATTGCACATGTATTTTGTTAAACTTTTTGATGTTTATTTTACATTGTTATATTTGAGAAAATTGAAGAGGAAATTTCTATAACAATTGATAGAAGTTAATAATTACAAAAAAAACTCGTGTATTCTACGACATATATTGCAACACGTCAACAACTATTCCATAAATTGAATAAAATATGTTATGTAATTGAGAAAAATATCGATGAATGCTGAATGAAAACCAGGTTATGTTTGTGTCTTTTTGTATATCCTCAGTTTTGTATTTCAGGACAATGGGGTTTACCAACAGTCAGTATTGGTGCAGTTTTTGGAATATTTGCAGGAATATTAGCGTCGATAGTACAATCAGTAGGAGATTACTACGCATGCGCGCGACTAGCTTGTGCACCTCATCCTCCAACAAGTGCCATAAATCGTGGAATTTTTGCGGAAGGAATTTCCTGTATCCTCTCGGGAATTTGGGGATCTGGATGCGAACTGACTTCATATAGTGAAAATATTGGAGCAATCGCAATAACAAAAGTATATCGAAGTTTTCTCTTGTAAAATAGTTTCGGTTCACCTCTACTGGTATATTGTTCTCTTTTGTGAAATCAATGAAATATTAGCTTATCCCATACTTGTTTACTTGTATAATGATTTTAAATACTAGATTTACTTCCTTCGACATACTAGGGTAATCTGAGATGCACACACAACTCAAAAAATTAAAATAACAAGTACATTTTCACTGTATTATTTTCATTACTAAATATGTATGAAAAACATATTCGTTCATTTATAAGTGTTTTTTTAAACTTGCGAGTGAAGATTCAAGCAACTCAAAAGAAACATACTCATTCAAGGAGAATACAATTCAAGTTTTCCTATGTAAGGGTTTTAGGTGAAACTGTGCATTCCTCATTAATTCTTGGAACAAACGTCAACATGGATCTTTTGCGGCTCGTTTTGTTCACCTTATGTACCCAAGCAGTCAAGCACCATCTGACAGAGAACGAGGTGTCCAGGTCTGTTCAGATGCTGGAGGGTGGCCAGACACAAAGGAAGGTGGCACAGCGTGTCGATGTGTCACCAAGCGTCATCAATCGACTTTGGCGGCGCTACGAGGAGACGAAGTCTTATGTCAGGAAAGGCCGTTATTGCTGCACATCAGCCAAAGAGGACCTCAATATCCTAACTCCCCCTTTAAGGGGAACGGTTAGCTGCGGCTCGGTCACTGCGAAATAACCTTCAGCATTCCACTGGGAAGCCCATATCGAATCAAATAGTTCGCAATCGTCTGCACGAAGAAAGCCTCAGAGCCAGAGGGCCTGCAAGAGGCTTATGCTGACAGCGTGACAACCTGCAGCCAGGTTGGAGTTTTTTCGTCAGCGCCTGGGGTAGGAACTTCGTGAATGGGCCATCGTGCTGTAAATAGACGAAAGCAGGTTCACTGGGTCTTGTGATATTGGACGTGTGAGAGACGCTGAGGAGATCGATTTTTTGCCTGTAACATTGTGCAACTCGACGGTGATGGAGGAGATTCTATATTAGTCTGGGCAGGCAGATGCTTGGGTGTCCGCACGGACTTATTCATACAAAAAACAAGTGCTCTGAACGCCCGACAACACAAAGACGAAATTCTGGAACACATTGTGAGGCCTTTTTCCGGTGCTATCTCCAATGGGTTCATTCTAATACCGGTTATCGGGCGAGCCCACGTCGTCAAACTGTGTATGAACTTCTTTGACGAGAAAGGAATAAAGACTTTTCAGTGGCCAGCCAGATCTACAGATTTGTACCCGATTGAACATTGTTTGAATTTTTGATGTCGAGGCGTGTTAGTGAGCGCTAGTATTCTCCTTAGAATGTAGAGAAATTCCGCCAAGCCCTGGTAGACATTTGATCTGCCATACTTCAACATAACGTCGGTAGACTGATTCGAAGTGTGCCAAATCTGTTTCAGCAGTGTGCCACAGCCCGTGGAGGTCACGCTAGATATTGAATGTTTCAAACATTTCTTGAATAAATGCATTCAAACTGTTTAAAGTATTGTTTCATATGAGACATCAGTTTTGATGATGTTGGTAATTAAAAAATATTCCTTCACACATTAAAAAATGGATGCAGATGGAACTGAAATGAGGAAAATTACTTAAAAAATAAAAAAATACAATCACAATTGGAACTGAGACACATTATATAAGAAAACGAACTTGTTCCTTAAATTTTTGAGAAGTTTACATCGAGTATAATCGTTAATACTTTAAAAATTTATATTCTAGGTCACATTTGTAAGTTTCTTACTTTCCTCTAACAATCAGGTGGCTAGTCGACGAGTTATTCAGTGTGCGGCTGTTACCATGATGTTATTTGCTATTTTGGGGAAGTTTGGAGCCTTCTTCAGCACTATTCCTGAGCCCATTATTGGAGGAATCGTCTGTGTTATGTTTGCAATTGTAACAGGAGTTGGACTGTCTAATGTTCAATTTATCGACTTGCAGTCATCCAGAAATATTCTTATCCTTGGATTATCTTTATTTATGGGGATAACCATACCAAAATGGTTTAAGGGTCACCCAAATGCCATTGATGTAGGTATGTACTATTTATTATTGTGATCGAAGTTTTATGAAAGAAGCGTGCGTTGTTTGTTTGGTTTGTTGTTAAGCTCACATCTTTGCCCAACAGCCCACCAGGGGTAGCGAAACTCGATGCTTTTCGTATATTGTGCTTGAACTCAGGAAGTTTTTTGAATTTTGCCTGATATTTTTATTCTAATAAACTATTTATTTAAATAATACAGGTGGTTGAGAGTGGCACACTTTCAATACGTATTACACTTCAGAAATTAACAGTGATTGTTCTAGCAAAATGAGTGAAAGACATTGAGTCACAGTTTAAAGGATATTTTAAAATGTAGACAACAATGCTGTAAGTAAGAGGTAAAAATACTTCAATAAATAAACTCACATAGGAACTGTTTTATTTTATGCCTTTAAAAATTTGTTATTAAATTAATTCTTGGTGGAGTTATAACTGTGACAGTCAAGTCCTTATATTCGGCTTCGAGTAGCCGCACAAGCGTTGGTGAGTGCTGTCTAGTGTTTCTCCTCTTACCTATGAAATTTTAAATGGTTCTCTAACCTGGTAATTTAGCTCATATGTCCTTTTTTGTGTCATTTTATTCGAAAATACCAATACTTTCATCAGGGATATCTAAATCATTCCATTACTCCATGCACACACCAAAGTTTTAAACAGTAAAAACAAAGTATTATTAAAAATAGAAATATTCAATAATTAAAATTCTATCCAGCATCTCATTTCTTCATGCAAATACATTTCTTCCAGAACACAATTGTTCATTCACTAGAGAAATTGCCAGGCTATTCGCGTAGTGTTCTGATGTAATCTCCAGATATAACATAATTATTGGAAATATATACATATATATATTCAAGTGAGTCTGAAGAAGAAATTGCTTAAATTTAAGAGAAATACGTGTAATTCATAAACATTATCACAGTCATTACCAAAGCAAATGAACTAGTTTTAATATTAACGTTACAAAAATGTTTATATATTGAGGTTTTCTGATTATTAGAGAATTATTTTGCAAATTCTCCTTTGAGTTCCAGCATGCAGGTAAAGCTGAATATATCTTGACATATTATTATAAAAATCAATTACTTTTAAACTTTGGCGTACAATTCAATGTACTTTTAAAACATAAGAGACAGCGAGAGTGGTATACAGTTTCACATCTCAATGCTCCACCTCGAGTACTAAAGATTTACGTTGTGTTTGTGTGTGAGAATTTTCTTACAGTAAAGACAAATCAGACTGTCTGCTGGGTTCACTAAGGGAAATCGAAATTATTATTTTAACGTTGTAAATCCGTAGACTTACCGCTGTACCACCAGGAGACTTCACGTTGTGTTTATTCGAAGTAAGATTTATGGTTCCCTAATTATAAGACAAACACACATACAAATATTGATTAGTAACCGTTCAATATTAGATTTTTAGAGTGTTTGATATTTATCTTGTTTTTATATCTTTTACTCGTTTTCATATTTATTATATGTTTTTGATCAATCAAATATTCATAACCTCTCTGTTCTTATCTGTTGAGCTACAGTCATGTTTTAAAGTGATGTAACACAACAAACTACAAAAAAAAACGTTTAGAACTTACTGCCTTGTGGTACTCACTGTGTACGATGGTCGCCATTAATAAAAACAGGGAAACGTGCACAAAATATGGGTATCACATTTTGTGTTCCTGTTCCTTCTTGGGAATTTGGAACGCCATGTTTGAAAATGACTTCATGTCGAAACTCTTAATCTAACAGGATACCAACTTTGAAACATATGTTTGGGTATCACTGATATAGTTATTGAAATAACTATTATTATTTCGTTAAGGGAATGACACAGCAAACCAACTCATCACAGTTCTCTTGAATACCAGTGTGTTTGTTGGTGGACTCATTGCGTTTGTTTTAGACAATTCCATACCAGGTAAGGAAACATTTCTTTGACAGTTTGTGAATAAGCCGAACAAATTTCTCCGCTTCAGGTATTTCTCTCAAACCATTATTTCAGGTGTTTTTAAGTTACAAATATTCAACTATTATGATTTTCCGAAGTAGATATGTGATATAATTAATTTTATTTTTTAAGGTGTTCGCGAAACATTTTCCAATATAAAAAAAAATTTCAGAATGTCCACTCATTTATTTACTTTTTATTTTTTAACTGAAATCAGGTTATAACGCTACAATGTCATGTTCATTACAACCATCAGCAAAAAATGTTCCTTCTCAACTGCTTCTTTCTCTTCGTGATTCACAAGTCTTAATTACCCCCAGTTATTTCAATAACTATATCAGTGATACCCAAACATATGTATCAAAGTTGGTATCCTGTTAGCTTAAGAGTTTTGACATGAAGTCATTTTCAAACATGGCGCCCCAAAATCCCGAGAAGGAACAGGAACACAAAATGTGATACCCATATCTGTTTCAACGACCCTAAAGACCAACTCTTAGATCCTCATCATGTTTGGGTGATATTCAGTTGGTGTTTTAGTTCCTATTTTCCGAGGTTACGTCATACAAATAAATAAGTCCCTCCTGAACTCTCCTATCAAGTTTCAACTTGTTGACTCTAGAACTGTGTGAAAAACTAAATTAACACAAGACAGACAGAAATACCAGATATTTATAAATACACACAACTAAAGAGAAATTTCATGACTGAGATAAGAAATTTCTGGGCTCCCCTAAAAAGTAGTTTATGTGAAATTGGTTGAGCTTGTTTAACTGTTTTGTAAACATGTTAATTTACCAAACAGTATTATATAAGTAGTTTAGAAATATTTAATACCGTTTAATTATAAAACACAGTATTTCTAGTAGTTTAATTTCTAGTAGCTTCAGATTTATATTTCTAAATATTCATATCACAAAGTAGACATTTGTAATACAGAGAAATAGCAGAAGACAATGTTTGCAAGATACGTCTAATAGGGAACTCCAACTTTCCGAACCAAAATAATAACTTGTTTAATCTCGGTCATCCACCGATAAACAAAGATTGAAACTTTCTACGAACATTATTAAAAAATTGTGTATTCCTTTAATAAATTTTAAATTAACGAAATTTTTTCTTACAAAATAATTTTCTTTGTTTTTAACCTTGGCTTCCTTGGTGCCCCGCAGCCAGGAAATTTTTCTCAATTTTCTCCCCTTCCAATCTTGAGAGAACTAAATTTTTGCGCAATAAATAAGTTTTAATGGGTTTGAAACTTATTCTCCAATCTGGAACTCTAAATATCTTTTTAGTATTACAATAATAAAAACAAAGATTACTATAAATTCGAAATTTCTCATCTTCCCTTTATAAAGGATAAATAAGGTTTAGAAAACCATAGAATTCGGTTTTATTAATTATTTATAATCAAATTACAGTTATACACTGGTAGACAATTACACAGTGGAAACTAGAGCATATTTAATTTTGTAAATACATTAATAAAAATATTGATTGTTAGTAAGACTAAATTACAGGAATACTAGGAAATAAAATATTTATCAGTACTGAATAAAGGTTCTTCTGTATTCTGTATTAATGGTCCAGAATAAAAATTAAATTCTTACTGGTAGAATACTATGTGAACCTCATAAGACGATCACCGAAATAAAACCCATCTTACAGAAGTTATATCGTATTCCTTCTTCAATTTGACATTAGACAATTAAGAAACATTCTTTATAAAAGTCTGTATAATGTCTTTAACGCCTTAATTCAAATTGTTTAACATATTGTTCTGTGTTGGTAGTTTTTTGCAAATGATAATCTTACTTATTATATTTCTCATTGCTTCTTTTGTTCATTGAAAACGTCAATCAATGTCTGGTTGTAAGATTTTCATAAAACCTGTTGACTCTTACTTCTTAAAATGCTTAACTTCAGTAACGTCAAAATAAAAACTTAAAACTCTCAAAATATCATCGTACGTTATGCTCGTGACATCTTTACCTTTTGATTGAGGTTTGTCAAACAAAATTTGGCCTAACCTCTATCATATGAGAGATTTATAACAGTCCATTTCTTTTCTTTAATATGATATACAATGTTACGCATTCGCCAAACCTGAAGAATTAAAGAGAGTTGATAAATACATATATTTGTGTGTAATTACTAGCAGCTTGTTTTTAACGGTCGCTTTAACATACTGATAGGTGATGGAATTGGAACAATCGATAAATGAGGAACATGTTAAAATTAATGTACTATAATAATAAATACGGAATTATTGATAAACGAACTGAACACTTTCCAAAATAAGTAAAATAATAAAAGAACATGTCAATTATTATAAAAAATAATAGGTTAAAATATGAAAGCATTAATTTCAGGAACAGACGAAGAAAGAGGACTTATCAAATGGAGAGAGCAAGGCCTTGAACATAATACGAATGAAGGCGATCAGTTGATACTGTCTTCACCTTCGACCTATGACCTCCCATTTGGCATGAATGTAATTAAAAGATACAACATTTTCAAGTACATTCCCATCAGTCCAACATATGACCAGAATATTTTTCTTCGTAAAGTGAGACCATTGTTTAAAAGATTTAAACCTAAAAGTTAGAAAAATCAGATCTTTGATTAAGAAAAGTGACAACACTGTCGTCTTTAGTTTATTTACAACTGTTACATAAAAGTTAGTATAAACGTATTATTAGTTTAATAATATTAAACATTATTTTAATACATTTTATCTTGGAATGTTTACTAAATGTTACAATAAATATTCATAAACTGTAATATTATAATCATTTTTCCACTAAAGCAGATCTAAATGTAATCAGTGTTCGAGGTCATTGTTCAACCAGCAGCGTGGTAATTTTTGTCACCTGTTGTCGGTTTAGGTGTATAATCACTTTGAAAAAACAATACTTGACAAGATGTGTTGAAACCTTCGATTGTTATAACTTGTACGAAAAATCGTTCTTGGACTACGACTGAAAATATAAAAGTTATGATATCTATCCTATTAAAATATCTTCTTCCATATAAATACAACGTTTATTACACTTTTGTTAGAACTTCACTGGTATTGTACGTTTTCTAATAGATATTTTGATGTTCTTTGTGAATCATATATCTACGAATGAAACAACAAGTATTTGATTTGAATATTAAATTGTAAATGAACAAATTAAAATTAACGTTTGTATATCAGTTAACTGATTTTTCAAAATATTTGATTTGTTTTTTCACATATATTACCTGTAAGTCATACGAAATAAAAACCAAAATAACGTAATAAAAAATTTGGGATTGAGAGTGTTTCCAATTATTTCATACATACCTTGTTCTGTGGCCAGTTTAGAAGGTTTAATTAACTGTCAGCAGTTCCATATCTCTAACAAAATATAATGAATGATTTCCTACTTCATAACAAACTTTATCCGATCAAGATTTCTTAACAATGTGTTCGTTGTTGGTATAATCCAGAAAAAAAACTGGTTTTTAAACTCTAACAACTGGTTAACAGTTTTTGACTTTATAGTTGAACATTGAAACTGTAAATCCAACATTTTGTTTGTTTTGTTTTTGCTTTATAATATCATTTTGAAATGTAGTGTACTTTGAACAACAGAATAAGTTTAAACATAAGCCGATCTACGTCATTCAATGAAACTGATTTCACTTCTTAGTTTTTATGTCCCATTTAATACACAACTTTAAATACGAAACGAAATTTAAAATTATAAAGATGTTTTGTATTCAGCTAATGCATTTGAACTATCGTTTGAAAACGTGAAATATTTTGAATATTCCGATTTAAAGAAATAAATATGTCACTGATATAAAGTTTCATTAGTGACACAAACTAATACGTCAATAATGTGGATCTAGGAAACGTCTAAAACACAGCTACAAATCTTGTCATTTCTAACACTACATTTGTTTATAAACATTTAACCTGGAAAGACTTGAAAAGTCTATAGACTGGAAAATCGTGTTTATGAAAAGTGTCCTCTAAACGTAAAAAATTATGTGGTACTTCTATCAACGGCTTCTAGATTCCTTAAATACAATAATTATTTGATCCCACGAAGTTTTAGCTGCGAAACTACAAGAACAACAAATACCCACATTTTTAAACAAAATGTTTAAAACTTTGTAACTAGACGTCGTTGCAATAACTGTGATTCTCCTTTACTCGGTATCAGTATTTAGTTTTCAGAACATCATTTAACATAAGAATCACGTGTTATATTTTACATGGTAAAAACTATTAAAATATCAGATTAACATGCCTATTAAAGTCTTAGACTGAGGGAACAAAATTGAAAGAATTAAATAACTTTACAGTGACACTAATAATTCCTTAGATTTTCTATTGATCCAACTAATACCAAAGATGATAGATTTAAATATACTTGTACTAAAATGTATTGATTATAATATTTATAACGGTATTGAACGAGTAGAATTCCATGCAGTGTTCGATATGGAATACCTTAAATTGGAATATTGAATAACTAAATTCGACAAGAGAATGGTTGTTGGTTTTACGTTTTATGGCGCAAAGCAACTAGGCTGTCTGCGCCAAACATCAGTTAAAAAGTTAAAAGTGACGTAAAATTATTGAAATTCTAAAAAAGTGAATCAAGTTAAAGAAACAAAGATAAATTTTTAAATAGATATTTAAACAGCGTGAAATCCAATTTTTATATATCGTGTACAGCAGTAACAGAGAAATGGAAATGGAAGGATGGTTCGAAAGATGGTTGGCAAACAGAAGATGATACTTCCTATCAGGAGTATTTGCCTTTTTCAGATGACTCAAATAAAGGTTTGAGAATAATAATTAGAAATGGTGAGATAAACTAATTTGGGGGTACCTTAATGTCATCCAAAAATAGACCCAATTCATTCAACTACACATGGAAATGAAGGCTAAAAAGAAAGGAAAACATAACCCCAGAGGCTGTGGTAAAGACCGAAGTTTTAAAGCATACTTTAAACACAGTTGCAAACAACGAAGGTGAAAAGGGGGTTCATGGGATGTGCAAACACTGGACTGAATAAGTGCAAAGAGCCACTGTGCAGAGACAAAACTCCTAATTGTGAACAGGGTCATAGATTTTCAAGGCAGAAGTCCTGACAGAGTTATAGACCACAGACCAAAGACTAGATTTGATCGATGAGGGCACGATAGATTTTAGCGTGAAACATCGATCCGCACCTCAAGAGGTGAAAAAGAGGACACGTAGAATGTTCAGTGCCCTTGTTCACTTCACACGTAGCTGCTTAATGCGTGGAATAAAAGTCAGTTTACTGTTAAATATAAGTCCAAAGAACTTGACCTCAGGAACCAAGGAAAGCAAAGCTTTACCACTTTTGAGTTCAGGATTTGGATGAAACCCCGTTGACTACAAAAAAATGCATGCAAACAGTTTTGGAGAGCATAAGGTGACGATTAAAATCATAGAGACGATCACTCTGAAAGGAAAGAGGCAATCGTTCTGTTCGTATTTTGAAAGCTAAGAAAATTGGGAATAAAGCATAATTGCTAGATGAATTAGAAAAGCTTTCGCCGAGAGTATTGGCAATACTCTGAGTATCAGCAACTTCCTTTTCATCAGAGAACAAGAGTAAAGGAGGGCAGAGGTATACCGACCACTAACCATTCGAATTTTGTCCCATATGTCTTTGAAACTTGCGACAGAAGAAATGTTAGAGTTGTTTTTAATCGAGGGTTCTTTCTAGCTTTGACGCCTAACCTGCCAAGCATGTGCACAAACCTATTGAAATACAATGCGGTTTAAAAGTGTAGGATATCTACGAAAGGTATCCTAAGATCGTTTTTGAGTGTTTTTTGTCATGTGACAGGTAGGAGTTCGCCAAGGGCGAGAATACCGTGGGAAACGTGTCGAGGTTTTACGAGCACATTGAGTAGCTGCCTGGATAATACAGTCAGTTATTACTGCCACAGAGTCATCTATCGACAGCACGATCAAGTTCTGAGAAAGTAGCTAACGAAGGTCCGCCAGCTGGTCCAACTTCCATCGAGGCACGCAAATCGAATGTCATCAACCACGGCCATTTTCTCTCAAAATGATAGGAAAGTGATCACTGGCCCGTGGATTATTGTCGATTGTCCAAGAAAAGTAAAAAAAAAGTGAAGGGGAGCAGATAGAAAGTCTGTAGCAGTAAAATACTGACTAGGTGCATGAAGATAAGTACATGAACCATTACTGAAGAGAGACAGGCTGTGGTCCAAGAGCATATGCTTTATAACACGACCCCTCTTATCAATACTAGCACCACCCCAAGTTTTGTTTTTTTATGTTAAAGTAGGCAGTTTGAAACTCTTTAAAATACTTACCAAATATGAAAAAGTTGAAACAGGTTTACCAAGATAAGGTTTCCAGTTATATATTCTGTTAAATCGTCACATGATTGATATAGAATGATACAGGGATTTATGATATTTCATGCAAGGATATGCGAGTTAAACTGTTGATCGTATCTTCTTTTGTGTTTTGGGCAATCAAAGTGTTGAATCTGGTACTAGGAACCCGTTCTCTTCATACAGTAGATAAATTGTAAATAACTGAAAGACAATATAGTTGCATTATTTTGGACAAACCAGTGTTGAGGAAAAACTTTTAAAATTGTTTTAAACTGCAGGGTTACTGTCAAGGTACAACCACGTCGGATAGAGTATGACTGGACGTTGTGGCGCTCGAAATTAGATTTAATATATTAGTAAACCTCTTTAGTATCGCATGTATGTCCAGATATAAAATAATTTAAAGAAAGCCTATGAATATAAATTGCAAAATGAAGTGTAATATTACCAAACACTTTAATGGCATGCTGTGTAACAATTATCACAACTGAACCCTGAACCCAAAAGTACACGAAAGGTTCAAGCTCAGTTATAAATGTACTGAATTACTCACATTCACCATCATGTAGACATTTCTCAAATTCAAATTTTCACATAACTGCTTCACTCACAAACATTTTTGGCTCCCTTTGAATTTCACTTTCTCAAGCATTCAGCTGTGAAAAGGTTCCCCATGCATTAAAATATGTAATGAACTAAAAAAAATTCGCTTTACCCGCTATTATAGATTTTAAATTTGAGTTTCTCAAACTTTATAAAGAACCGTCTAGTTTAGAGTTACGAATTCCAACAACTAAAACCATCCAGTTTGATAACAAATCAGCCGTCAGTAGACCATATAAAGTAGCAAAATTTCAACGTGAAAGAATGGTTTAATATATGGTAACGTTTTTCATACTTACCGATAACAGAGTGAATTTATTTAATGCCATTGATAAATTATCATTTGTTTATAATATATATAAATATATAAAAACATTTTTAGTTTTTCATGAAACAGCAAAGTGTATTTGTTTGGACTTAAGCACAAACCTATTCAATGGGCTATCTGCTCTCCACCAATCACGGCTATTGAAACTAGACTTCTAGCAGTACAATTCCACAGTTACGGCGTTTTGCCACCAGAAACAATGATTTACAAAAGACACTTCTTTTACTTGTTTATTTTCAAGCTTAAAGCGACACAACAGATGAACTGGGCTGTGCTCATGATGTGTATAGAATACAGTTTTCTGTCTTATAAGCCTTCAAACTTACCTCTGAGCCAATGAAGAGCACTAGACTGATCTTCATAAAGTTTGAGAAACACAAATGTAAAATCTATAATCGCGTTATTTGTAATAATGAAAATAAAGTTATTTGAGTTTGCAGTGGAAGAACTAAACTTATTTTTACTCATGATGCATTTGTTTGTTTGTTTTGGAATTTCGCCCAAAGCTACACAAGGACTATCTATTCCAGCCGTCCCTACTTTAGCATTGTAAGACTAGAGGGAAAGCAGCCAGTCATCATCACCAACCGCCAACTCTTGAGCTACTTTTTTACCAACGAACAGTGGGATTGATCATAAGATTATAGCGCCACAACGGCTGAAAGGGCGAGTATGTTCGGTGCGATAGGGATTCGAACTCTCACATTACGAAACGAACGCCTTAACCAACCTGGCCATGCCGAGTGTACATGATGGAATATCCATATTATTCTATTTTTTATTTTAATATCAAGGAGAAGATGCTTCTCAGTTCAGAGTCTAAAATGCCTGAATCATTCAGATTTGTTCTAATGTTACCAGCCACGCTACAGAGTCGGACTGCGGGTATCAAAGTTGGTTCAGTCAAACTATTCACTTATTTGTTTTATTCGCATGATTACTAAAGTACGATTAGGCCTACAACTACCGAATGTAACTTTAAAATCTGGTTCATGAAATACTTTTGGGTTAAAAAAGATAAAAATAGCGCCACATTCTGATGATTATATAATGTAACTTGATAACCGGGTATGTAAGATGTTGAAATATTATACTATCCAGAATAGACTACCTGATGTGTGGGGCATAATCTCGATTGAGTTTATTTTTGGAACAATCGGTTAATTTATTACTCCCACACAGTTTTTCTAGATGCGAAACGAAAACGGCATTTGTCCTTTTTCGAACTGTGGTTATGCGCGTAACACGTCACTGGAAACTCCTATCAGAGCTAAATGCGTGAATGAGACGGTACATATTTCCTCAAATTTCTCCTAATCATATTTATTACAGGATTTAAAGGAGATAGATGTAGTCTTATGATTCATAATACTGAGATCAAAGGTTTGAGTCCAGTTATAAGACACAGCGGATAACTATAAGAAAACACACACTTAGATAGGCCCAGCAAGGCTAAGTGGTTAGAGCCAATCGACTAACAATCTGAGGGTCGCAGTTTTGAATCCAAATCACAATAAAAATCTTCACTTTTTCACCCGTGGGGCATTATTATGTTCTATCAATCCTAATATTTCTCGGCAACAATGTAGTCAAGATTGGTGAAGATTGGTGATGACTATCTGCTTTCCCTCTCGTCTTACGTTGCAAAATTAGGGACGGCTATTGTAGATAAATTTCATGAAGGGCCCGGTATGAACACGTGGTTAATGCACTCGACTTGTAATTTGAAGATCATGATTTCAAATTTCCTCACACCAAACATGCTCGCCCTTTCAGTAGCAGAGGCGTTATATTGTAACGTGTCAATCTCATTATTCGTTAATAAAAGAGTAACCCAAGAGTTGGCAGTGGGTGGTGATGACGAGTTGCCTTCCATCTAGTCTTACACTGCTAAATTATGGAGGGCTAGCGCCGATAGCTCTCGTGCAGCTTTGCGCGAAAGTCAAAACAAGCAAGAACCAAACCAAACCAAACCTTTATGTGGTTATGTCGCTGGACTCCGAATTTGATGGTCGCTGGTTGAAAACCCCGTCACACAAAATATTCTCGCTTTTTCAGTCATGGGTACGTTATAATAATACAGTCAATCCCACTGTTCGTAGGTAAAAGAGTAGCCAAGAAGTTGATGGTGTGTGGTGATGACAAGCTGCCTTCTTTCTGGTCTTACACTGCTAACTTAAGGACATTACTTGTGCTTTCAATGCAGTTAAAGGTAACGATATCTCGTCTTTCAATAAGTTACAAGAGATCAGACGTTTGTTGATAGTAAACTAAATTGTATTTCTAATGAGATTATACTAGTGGCCAACATCTTTACCATGAAGTTGCAACTCTAGAGAAATATATTATATGATTTTAAACTCGTAGGTACATATCGTTTACTCCACTTTACAATGTTATGGAAACCATCAAGTCACAGAACTGGATAACTATTTATGTTTTTCAACAGTCATATTTGAACAAACAAAAAACCCACATGAAGCTTTAGGCAAAAACTCAAAACAAAGAAACTAAACTCAATGAAAATCACAACTAGTGTATGGGATTTCAATGTCTTCATTATATAAAAACTTTAACGTTCACGAACGACGAACTTACAAACAGTAGAAACAGTCACGATGTAAAATTATCAAAATAAAATACAAGTACATATGAGGAAGACATAAGTTTAAAATATTTCAAATAATATTCAGTTCGAACTTCCAGACATTTCAGCTTTAGAAATGTATTGTTTTGTTTGTCCTAAATCAAGTTTTGTCATAGCTACTGATTACATGTGCTTTACATGTTTAGTTTGAACCTTAGCACATAATCCTTGACAAAAAAGTCATTTTTAAAATTCTTAAAATTACGCGACGATCTTTTCTTTCAATTTGACTTCTTGGTAACGTGATCAGTCAAGCAGAACATGTGGAAAAAGACCACCTGGCTTCTCTCGAAACCAACTGAAAGCAGGTGTGTATCGTTTGACTGTGTGTGATCATGGAGAAGAGATTCTAATGTAAAGTGTTATTTTACATATTTCACAAAATATCTACTGCCACACGAATTGCATTAAAATTTGACAGTTAAAACATTAGGGAAGTTTCTTTTCGCCTCTACATCTATGAATGTAATTCCTGTTTAGTTAGATGTGTTGCCGAACTGTGATATTTTAACAAGAGAAGCTGGTTTATTTTCTTTATAATATCCAGCTCTGGCAAGTGAAACATGATATGGCTAAGCATGAAAAAGGTAGAGACGTTTTTTTCGCATGCGCACTAAACAAGTTAAGCCACACATGTGCGATGAATATCTAATATCACGACAAAATGCGATGTCTTTGAACGTATCTCTTCTTAATTAGGTGATTGATTCAGGTCAAATTTAACATGTTATCTTAGTAGACTATATATATATAAACAAATTCTTGTTAAACGTTTCACACATTGAAAAATGAAAGTATTCTGTTGAATAATCGCTATATCGTTACCGCAGTCGCTATTGTAAATAAAAATACACTCCACAACAACTTTCTGTAAGTCATAAACTACAAATAAATGTTTGAGTGTTTTGACTTGTTTCTTATAATAAACAAAATAAAATATCCAGCTAAAATTTTAAGAATTAACATAATGCTACAATTTACGTTTAAAGATCTATCCTGATACACACATTTTAACTTCTGGTTTATACTAGAATTATAATAAGCACTTAAACCTGAATTAGACGCGTATTTAATAATTAAAATACTTTTGGAATGATTCTTATGTGCCAACTATACCAAATTCGAACAGTAGAAATATTTACCACATCTCTACTGAAAAATGTTTTTTTTTTTTTTTTTTAAATAGAACTGACGCAACTGATTTTTCATCTCTTCGAATTTTCTTGTTTCGACATCTTTAATTCTCTACTTACCAGTGGGAATGAACTTTTCTGAAAATCCTCAAAGAGATTTTCCTTCTTCTTGGCAAATTTCTCTACATTTTCAGAGGAAGAAATAAGGCTATAATGGCAGTCTCCTTAGAACAACTTGAAAACGTTTTTGCAGTCAGACATTTTAGCCATATCAGAAGAACTTCAAAAAGAGCAGTCAAAATTTAGAAGTGAGTGGTTACAACTCGCTGCCTTTTCTCTATTATTTCACCACGCAATTAAGGACAGCTGTCGTAAATAACGCTCTTGTAACTTTTGCAAAATTCAAAAGAAATCAAATTAACAATCTGTGAAATAGGATTTCTGAGTTTAAACCAGTAGAACATGCCATACATCGTAATATGATATTATTAACTACCTATAAGGATTCAAGGATATCGTGTTTGTTTTTCTGGTGATTATTTTATTTTTAGGTTTCAATTTATCCTTCTCAGCTTATCCACTTTCTTACATTACTTGTTATGAGGTACTTCGACACATTTGGAAACCATTAGAACGTGCGTCGACACAAATAGATTCAAATTCAGAATTTATAAATAAAACATATAAAATTAAATTAAGAATGAAACATTTGTTTTAATATTTAGTATTAATATGTTTATACATGTATCTCTACATGTATAATGAAACAAAAGGCTGTGAATTTGAAGTTTTGTTTTATTGTTGAATCTTAATATGTTTACATATGTATATATGTTCATCTTTGTGTCTGTGTACGTAGAAAGAAACCAACGACTCAGAAAATGAAACCCAGACAAAAATTGATAAACTTCAGGTGAGAATCAATTAATCCGAGAAAAAGACATTCTAACCAATTATTTATATTTATTTTTAGTTTAGTTTATAAACTTTTTATGTGTAAGAAACATAAACTATGTAAATATGAAAAAAGTGAAGTAATAATTCACAAAGAAATTCATCAATTTTCCATGTTTATTCTGAAACGTGACATCATACTTTTAAGGAGGTGAAAAAGAAAACAAAAACACCAAATAAGCCTTGAAAAATGGATGTTTTTATAAAGCAAACATAATATATGTACATCTAAAAAATACTAAAACCATTTAATTGTCAACCATTTGTCCATATCTTATAATATATTGATATCTATTGCGGAAGTCACAGACGAAGATAGAATCAGAGGAGACATCTTATACACTGCAGAGAAGCTTCTCGTTGGTACCTGTGTATCCTACGTTTTTCTCCATTTATGTCATTACGCATATCATAATCTCAATTAAAAGCAAACGATATTTCAGAATAAAACAAGTTGATTAAGACATTTTTGAGTAACAAGAAAACTGGGTTTTACTTTGAGTTTCAAACTGAAATGTTTAAATTTACAAACCAAAGATGTAATTGCTTGAAAGTTGGCTAGTTTAGTGACATGTGAAACATCTAAGATTAAACTGTGTGTTTTTATCTTCTTAGCCCTAAAATTTTTATTATGAAGAAAAAGGTATATTAGAAGCATTAGTGTTACACATTGATATTATAAATATTACATATTGGTAATGTTGATATTCAAATACGTTAGTAAAATTATATATTTAATCTTCAGTAAAGATAAGTTCAAGTATTTTACTCAAAAATCATTCTAACGCATCTTTACAACTTTAATTTCACTGTGTAGAAAAGTTTTTGTTATTTTTTTCTCTTGCTTAGAAAATATTTTAGGTAAAGTCAGTTCGTTGAAATTTATTGTTTAAAAATTACAGGAATATCTAACAATGTTAGGGTCTATTGTTGAATATTCTTACATAGGAACACCAATGCTTTGCATCCAAGAGTCCAATCCAGCTCGAGACTACACATCATCAATAATATTTTTTGTGTCAGGTTTAGGGACTCTAATCCAATCACATTCAGTGGAAGGTAAGATCATATAATATCTATCTGACTTGAATTATCTTAAAAATGGGGAACCTTTGGAATGTAATAAAACTGTAACACTCTGTAGATGTCCTTAACCAAAAGAAGCAAATGAAAACCATATTACACACCTACACTAATGTACAGAATCGTGATGATACATGATTTAACCATTTTGCTTTGTTTTAATGATATACTGGTTACATAACTCCAAAACCACATATATATCGTGAACCTGACGATGACTAAAGAAGGTCGAAACGTTGTTCACTCTTCTATGTAAAATATATTCTCAATCCAACGACCCGTTTTTGCAGAAATATTTCTCTGCAAGTGAGTTTTTTTGACATCCTTGATTAGAGATACCCAAGTTTCATGGTGGTTTTGTCATCACTTATAATCATTTGGAACAGGTAGTGAAGTTTTAGAATATATGTTTGTTTTTGGATGCAATCCTCAAAAACCCCAAGTAACTAACTAATCACTTATTTAATTGGTTGATTTCCTAAGCACTCGTCATGAAATTTAAATTTAACACGAAACCCTATTCATTTCACTCTTTCATATCTTTTTTATAAGAACCAGAAAATTTCCCCATCATGGTTAAGCACATTCTGTGATATTAACTATGCATTTATAACTTAACATATTTTCAAACATTTAATTTTCTAACTTGCTTCGTCAAGCCAGCTATAACGTGATTTTTTATTGGTTTGAAACTGGGTACAAAGCTACATAAAGAACTATCTGTGCTCTGCTTACCACGGTTATCGAAACCCAAATTCTAGCTGTTTGAGTCAGCACACATACTACTGTATCACTGGGGAGCATGACCTGATTCATTAATGAATTTGAATATAAAATTTATGATATTTTTCCAGGAGTCTCTTTTCAAAGTATACTGATATGATTCTTCTCATTTCGTCATTGTTTAGTTCAATGCATAAAGCCTTGTTAATTATAATTTTTATTTTTGTATATCTCTGTGTGTTATTGTTTGAACGTTTTTATGGGTATCTATGCTGTAAGCTTTAGTTTTTTGCAATGCAATACATGTGTGTGTGCCTGGGATTCAAACCCGCTACTCAAAGAATATCAGTCCGATTAAATGTAGCAATTTGTTGAAAAAAATACAATAAACACTGGTGCTAGTGCATTACATTAACGGAATTGCACTCACTAACATGATAATTCACCTTTCAATATTTGTATCAATTAATATAATTTTTCCGCAGATTTCCGACATGTGTTAGCTGGGAACCTTGATGTGCCAGATGACTGGATTGTGCCTTCCTCAGAACAATGGGCATGAGTCGTATTGTCATAGTCCAGAGTAGCACAAGTAGAAGATTGTTACATGCATTCTTCCCAAGCGTCTGATGCAGCTGCTTAAGATCCTAACACTGCATTATTTTTGAATATAGCTTCTTTTTGTGTACAGTTTGAAACGATTGTTCCGTGCTTGATTGCATAGAAAGAAAAAGAGGTCAATGTCGTCTCAGACCAACACTGTATTCTGATAATTAGCCAATCTGACGACAGTTTGGATAATTTAAACATCCATATTTAATCTGGACACAGCTCCCCGTAACCCTCTTGTTGGCATTGTTCAACAAGAACTTGTTTTTTATTAATTTGCACGCCATGTTTCTTATGAAAAACATTGTAGATCTTAGATCATATGTATATCGTCTTGTTTGAGCTCTATTCAGTTTTATAAGATAAAACCACCGTCAAGTTCGTACAGAACACAGACAGGCAGGTTATTTTCCACTTCAGTCATACTTTTTCACATAGTTATGTCCAGTACAAGTGTGTTGGTTTCCAACAGTAATACATGAGACCACAGTGGTAGCTACATAGTTATGTCCAGTACAAGTGTGTTGGTTTCCAACAGTAATATAAGAAACAACAGTGGTAGCTACATAAATCTGGCCAGTACATATGTGTTGGTTTCCAACAGTAATACATGAGACCACAGTGGTAGCTACATAGTTCTTACTTGAATACATGGTCCAGTTCGCTACTGATTATACCAGCTGTGAACAGTACTGGAATAGAAGCTACTAGTCAATTACCGAACACTCAGTATCAATAGATACAGCTAATTCCTTATGTATGGTGATAAATTGACCATTCTTCCTAAGAACATAGTCCATAACATTTTGGGGACCAGCATTTCATTCAGGATATTTTCCCTAACTGACAGTTCGATCTACATTCTCATCGTCCTCGGTAATGTCAATGCTGTGAGGTGTGGTAATATGAGAAGATTGCGATCTTGAACCTGGAAAGAAGATAGGCTTCTTTGAATCATAAATGCGTCGTTTCGTCGTTTCTATTGTTCTCTTGTGATTTTCTTATGTTGGTCACGAGTGCAGAAGCCTACTACCCAGTTATGATGTGTCTGATACACCAAATGAAGTTCATGAATGTGCAGAATCCTCCCGACCCTATATCATTATCATGAAATTCGCTTTCATCGGGTTGTCATTTTACAATTATCGGTGTTTTCTACCAAAGTATCGAACGGGATGCTATGATGTGTATTTCATAATACGATTTGGTAAGGTTACGAATGAGTTGCATGATAGAGTAGACACAGCAGAGATTTGTTGTTCCAAAGTCGATCATAGGAAGACTAATAGGACCAAAGACGTGTAAAAATACTCCAAGGTGTGATAATAGTACTGTGGACAATGTCTAACGAAGCTGGAAGACCAAATTTTTACGAGTCAGAGACTGCAACCCTGTACATGGCAGTGTGAATTAGTCGACAATAAATAATCCAACATATGCATTATATTCTGTTGTTATAGATTTTCGATGGATAATTTTTGTATCTTAACATGAGCAAAGTGTTAAGGTCATTAGTGGTTTTCATACTGTGGTCAATATTTTTATCCATATACTGAATGTAACAGCCTGCCGTGAAGTTATTGGTGTCAGTGTTGTGAGTTACAGCAGTCCTCCATTTAAACAACTGTACGTTTTGATTTAATCTGCATGAACCACGTTCACTGAAGGACTCGAAGAGCATCCTATAGACAAAACGCCAGTACCTCTGCTCAGCCAGTTCCTGGTGCAGTGCAACTGTTAAAACCTGTGATATAACTGCTGGTATCCAAAGATTTCGGGAAGGAAGATGTGGTGTCATCTATGTATTACTTCATAGTGGAATCAGGATGTGTATATAAATATTAGTCAACTGATTTAAACGCTTTACATTATTAACTCATCACCATAGATAACAGAATAATCAACAACTTTGATCGATGTCTGTACCTTTACGTGAATCTTATAACTTTCTTTCTTGAATGGCCAAGCGTGTTAAGGCGTGCGACTCGTAAGCTGAGGGTCGCGGGTTCGCATTCTGGTAGCGCCAAACGTGCTCGCTCTTTCAGCCGTGGGTGCGTTATAATGTGACGGTCAATCCCACCTTTCGTTGGTAAAAGAGTAGCCCAACAGTTGGCGGTGGGAGGTGATGACTAGCTGCCTTCCCTCTAGTCTTACACTGCTAAATTAGGGATGGCTAGCTCAGATAGTCCTCGAGTAGCTTTGTGCGAAATTCAAAAACAAACAAACAATTCTTTTCTTGAATGACTTTGAAGTTTGGTTGTCTTCTGTCAAAAACTTTGATTCAAACTCTGAAGTTGGTGCTGCAAAGTTTATGATATATTGCGTCAGCTTAAATTGCCTAAAATTTGAAACGGTAATTTTGTGGAAGGTTTTACAATAACTTACATTTTGACTTTGCCTGTTTGAAATATAACACTAAACTTCGCAAGGGTTACATACGTTTGCTGTCACTAATTTAGCAGTGAAAAACTAAAGTTAATGCAGCTGGTCATCATCAACCCCAGCCATCTCTTATATCTTTACTAAAGTATAAGGGAATTTATCGTCACTTTATGGTGGCAATAAAAGCGACCATAAACACTTACTACAATATTTTATTCAACTGTGACACTATTTGAAGTTTTATACTGTTTTTACTCTTTAGAATCGTATTTACATTGATTATTGTTACTTCGTTTTGTTGTTACACGCTTAAACAATTTAGCGCAATTACAGACAAAAACTACTTTAATATTTGAACATGAAGAACTGACTTTATGTTTTTTTTATGTAGACTTCCAATAATTTAACGCTTGTCCTCTGCTTTCCTGGCTCAGATATTTGCTGTTTTGAGTTTACCTTAGTGGAAGTGTCCCAGTGCAGAAGAAATGCTGTCGGCAACAGAAGAAAAGTGACAATAAATCTGGCAACTCCGAATGAAAGAGGTGTGAAATTATATAAACATAGTTTATTAAAATTATCAATATTCTACTTAAACGTATGGTGTTAATATAAAAATAATTACAGATTCCCTGTCAAAAGGTGTGAGGTGATGAATGACACTACAAAAAATAGTTATATTTGTCTTATTCACCTGCGTTTGTTCTTTCCATTTCTTATATACCATTGAATTAAGGTATGTTTGTAGTCGAGCACAAAGCTACACAATGGGCATCAGGTGCTCCGCACACAACGTTCATCGAAACCTGGTATGTAGCACTGTAATTACACAAAATACCTCTATGCTACACGCGGAAAATTGACGTAAAAAACCAAACAATAAAATATACAGATTTTAAAGAACGAAAGGTAATTCTTAAAAGGACTGAGCCCGTGACGTGTTTCTATACATTTTTATATGAATGATATACCTACGATCGGTTGTATCATGTATACTTAGTTTTTTATTTCTAATACGTTTCTTAAATAAAAATATATATATTTAAATTAATATAATTCTTAACTGGAGCATTGCTATTTACGTGCGCTCGTAATCCGAGGGTCGCGGGTTCGTGCCCGCGTCACGCTCAACATGCTCTCCCTCCCAGCCGTGGGGGAGTATAATGTGACGGTCAATCCCACTTTTCTTTGGTAAAAGAGTAGCCCAAAAGTTGGCGGTGGGTGGTGATGACTAGCTGCCTTCCCTTTAGTCTTACACTGCTAAATTAGGGACGGCTAGCACAGATAGCCCTCGAGTAGCTTTGTGCGAAATTCCAAAACAAACAAACAAACAAGCTATTTACATTTAAACATGAGAAAATCCATTCCACTAAAATTAAATATAGTATTAAATTGTTTTGATTTTATTGCCCTAGAAAATTATCATGAACATATATAAATACAACTGGTACCACAATGATCCGTACTTTTGTGTTATTTTAATAAAAAATAATATGAAATAAATACTGTAGCAGTTTTCTTTTCAATAAAGAATACACGTATGTAAACTTATTAATTTTAATATACAATAACTATGATCTATACTTACAAAAATAAACTTTATGGGGCACATAACAGACTTATTATATATAGTTTCTCTTTATGTTATTTATAATGTAGCTCATTATATGTTTCAATAGATACAAGACGCTGTCATTGTGACATCCATCTTCGAAATGGTTATTGGACTCACAGGTGTTATTGGAGTAACGCTTCAGTGGTTAACACCTTTAGTTATCGTTTCTTCCGTATCTTTAATAGGACTTTCTCTTTTCGAAGAAGCAGTTTCTGTAGCTGATAAAAACTGGGAAAGAACAATTATGTGACTCTTGTTCTACCATCAACTTATTGATTGTGTTGTCTGATTGTTACAGATAAACGTGGAATGTTGAACGAAATCTTTAGCTGAAGAAATAAGAACATTTTGTGGGGTCGCTCACATACGATAGCTGAGAAATAAAGAGTTCTACCATGGTGTCAGCTCAAACTTCATCTTCATGAACAGTATGTAACTCCCAAAGGAAAACACGTCTTATTATAGTTAATGTAACTATAAGAAGAGCTGTAATACATCTCAGTATCTCAAAATATATATAACAATTCTTAATGTTACGAACAATTGACTGTATTTATTAATCCTAGTAGAGCTCCTAATTTTTATTATGGGAAGATGATAAGCGTAATAAAATAAGATAGTTTCGCATTAACATTGGTTATCATAATATGAAAAATAAATTGTTATGAATTAGTTTTCTTCTATTACAATTTACCAACATCACGACAATAAGTTCGATATTCCATAAATGTGTTCAATTTAGAAATAGAAAAATATATTTTGGGATCGAACTGTCCTCCGATTTAGATATTTTCAGCTTTTAAGTCTGTGTTTGGAAAAGAGAACATTTTCAAAATATAGTGCAATGGTAATAAGCTACTACGGTCTCAAGTTATTTACAGATAAGTCTGTTCTCTGACTGGACAAGGTTATGTGGGATAAAACTTGCGTTGTTCATAACAGCATGTATTAAAGCAGTGCAAACCAAATTCTGCTAAATTTTAAAAATACTTAAACTAAGAATGACATAAAAGCCTTTAAATGATGTGTTATTACAACAATCCATTTGAAATCATAACTATCATAAAGCTGAAACAAAAAATGAATGCATATTACACAGTAACTGAAAGTTTGCTATATTGTCTATGTTTGTTCTCGAAGTTAAGCTAAGTTTTATTTTTTCTCAATAAATTTATGTACATCTTCACTTATGTACAAAATACACATTTATCGTAATTCTACTTCGATGATTTTATTTTATGATTTTAATCCTTTCAATGAACTGTGTGCTTTCAAATTATGAAATATTTTCTTTCTCTAACTTGATTTGTAGTCATTTCTAACTCCAAAATTTTCAGATTTCTTTTTATTTTAGTTGTCACATTTATTTATTTTAAATTCATACAACACTAGTATTGTGTGTCAGGATGTATCAGGTATCAGTGACGAAGATAAAGACAGTTTATAAAACATAAAACGTTTTATTTTACAAGGTTTGGACGTGTCCGAACAACTTGTTCCTTCTTCCGCGAATTATGAAGCTCGTGTTGCATAAATGATCATTAATAAACTTATAAAAAATATAATCGTTAGTTTACTTAGCTATTAAGAGAACCGGTAAATGGTTGGATAAAACAATATATATGTGTATTATACAACAGCTGAGTTAAGAGTGTGAAAATGTTGAACAACTTTAGATCTAAATGTGAATCGTTGAGGATCGGGTGAGCTTTCTTTAATATAGAGAGCAAGGACTGAACAATTTGTGGTGGAGACAGATTCAAAGTTGAATGAAATATTGGGACTTGTGGTTTCAGAATGTGGAAGAAAGGATGGATGTCTTGGTTTAAATAGCAGATGGTAGATTCTTTGTAAAAATCTACATGTTCTCAAACATTTTGTTTTGTCAATGCACGTGACTTTAGTACAGTGCACGCTCAATTTGAGATTGAACATTTTTTATTAGGGAAAAGAATTGTTTTCTTTTTAAGTGAAAGGGATTCCAAACCCAAAAAAGTAAATGAGAGAATGAGGGAAAATGTACATTGTCTGGTGGTTGAAATTTGTTTCGTGGGAAATTGCTTGTAATCTTCGTTTGTAAACCAGTTGGATAGCAATTACGTAACATGTGCTGTTTAGAAGATTAATTAATTCGTATAGGATAAAATACATAGAACAAAGATTAAAAATTATGTTTACTTAGAATAAGTTTCAAGAAGATGTGGATAAAATTATTGACATTGGTGTGGAGGGCAGTAAAATTACTTTCATGATGAATATAGGAGAAATACGTTTACTTTCTTTGGTTATACCGATGCATTGGAAAAGTAAATAATTATTTTCCTCAAAATCGAATGTCATTGTGATATGGAAATGTTGATAATTAGGGTAAGAAAGAAACTTGGAAACGTGGCTTGATTCTTAAAACAGGAAGAAAGGGTTATCAGAAAAGTGTTTGTTAAGGACAGGTTAAAGTTCACATGGGCAGTTTTCTGATTACTTGTATCCCTAATAGTATAGAAAACTATTGGTTATTTTCAGACCCAGGAGAGATTCACGGCGATTCGATCAACCCGGTTATAAATGACGTCATAAAATAGCAAATGGTTTAATTTTCTTCAGGGAACAGGAATTTCCAAGAATTGCTAAAGGGTAAAATCAGGATACTGTTTAGCGTCTGTGAGAATGAGAAAGTTTTCGATTGACTTTTAAGTTTCATCAAGGAGAATATAGAGATTCAATGTGAAAACTTAGCATAACATGTATATCAACAAAGAAAGATTTAGCAAAAGTAAAAGTAAACTTGTTCATGGTGAGTGGTTTTTAGCTAGAAACAATAAAAGTAGCCAAGTTATAAATAAGTGGCTTTAAAGTTTAGGAACCCCAAGATTTATACAGGTATCTAAACATGTTTAAACAGAGCTACAATATCAAAAAAACTGAAATCTATCAGTCGCTCAAAATCTCATTAGAAATCAGTCTGTAAGTCTGCTATGGTCTAAATAATGAAATACTGCTCTTTAAATACAATATGAACAAAGCTAGACTACTTCAGGTCTACATTTAACTCGCGTGATTTAAAATCATTCGCCCTTGAGAAAAGAGGAAGGAAACTCTCAGTTCCTTACACTCTTGGCCTGTAGAAAAGATGGTTTTATAGCCTTGGATGTCATGAATGAGGTTTTTACGACGAAAAACATATTTAAAGACCAATGAAAATGATTATAGGTCCGCGTGTAATTAGAGTAAGGAAGTGATTTGTTAACTTGAGTGACTTTCTTCGTCCCAACTAAAATTAACATAAACAGAAATCTGGACATGAATTATACTTGACAAGAAGTAGCCATCACACAGTAATGCCCTGTACCACCGTCACTAGAAGATGTAAGATTCACCTGAAGAAACATTATATACATATACCTTTATGGGAAGATATAGGGAAAGTACGTTAAACATAAAGTATGCTTATGAATAAATAATCATGATTAAGGCCTTAAATCAGCGAAAATTTGGATAATTATATTAGCCAAAGATAAATTTTACATTCATTATTAGTGATATCGACTACTAAGGAACAGGTTTTAACAAGTAACTTTGGTTATTTGATGATAAGTGCGATAGCAATAAGCATTCAGACACAAATTTTTGTTTTGTTTTTGATCAATTTTCAGAACAATTTTCCTTCTTGTGCAGTTTTTACAGTATCTCCGAAACATTAATATTCGAGCAACAGTAAAGAAACAGGATGGAAGATCAAACAGTTCCCATTTTTCAAGTATTTCCCAGTGAGTATACATTTTAATCACGGTTCACGAATATTCCATTTTTCTATTAACATACACTAAGACTTTTATTATAAATTTCTGTATCTAAATAAATCAAATCTCTAAATTAATTTTTGCGGAATAAATTTCCTGTATCTTCTCGGAAGACAAGGGATCTGGATGCGGACTGACTTCATATTGTGAAAATATTGGAGCAATCGGAGTAACAAAAGTATATCAAAGTTTCGTCTTTTAAAATAATTTAGGTTCACCTTTATTGGTATATTGTTTTCCTTTGTAAAATAAATGAAATATTAGCTAAACCGATACTTATTTACTTTTATAATGATTTTAAATTTTATGGTTACTTCCTTGGACGTACAATGTTAATCTGAGACGCACACACATATATATACACATCTAAAAAAAATGAAAGGTAAAGTACAAATTTCATGACTAGATTTATGTATGAAAAACATATCCGTTTGTCTAAAAGTGTATATTTAAGCTTGCTAGTGAAGTTTGAAGCAACTCAAACAAAACTCACCTCATTCAAGGAGAATACAAGTCAACGTACCCTAAAATAAGACTGTGAGGTGAAACTATGCATTTCTCATTAATTCTCAAAACAAACACCAACAAGGATCTTTTGCGGCTCGTTTTGTCAGTGTGTACTTTCATCTTGTGTACCCAAGAAGTCAGGCACCATTTGACAGAGAACGAGGTGACCAGGTCGGTCCAGATGCTGAAGGATGGCACAGCGCGTCAGTGTATCACAAAGCGTCATCAATCGACTTTGGTGACGCTACAAAGAGACGAACTCTTATGGCAGGAGAGGCCGTTATTGCTGCACAACAACCAGAGATAACCGCTATGTCGTGAGTATTGCTCTGCGGGAAAGGTAGCTACGGCGCGGTCACTGCGAAATGACCTTCAACATTCCATTGGAACCAGTGTATCGACTCAAACAGTTCAGAATCTTCTGCACGAAGGAAGCTTTTGAGCCAGACTGCCTGCAAGAGGTATTATTCTGATAGCATGAAATACTGCGGCCAGGTTGGAGTTTGCTTGTCAACAGCTGGAATAGAAATTTTGTCAATGGGCCAATGTGCTGTGAACAGACGAAAGCAGATTCACTGTATCTTGTGCTGATGGACGTGTGAGAGTGTGGAGACATTGAGAAAAGAGATTTTTGCCTGTAACATTCTGCAAGTTGACTGTTACGGAGGAGGTTCTGTAATTGTCTGGGCAGGCATATGTTTGGGTGTTCTCACGGACTTACTCATGCTCGACACGGCTGCGCTGAACGCATGACGATATAGAGACGAAACTCTGGAACCCATTGTGAGGCCTTTTGCCGGAGTTATCAGCAATGAGTTCATTCTCATGCAGGGTATTGGTAATTAAAAAAAATCTCCATGTTCTACCGTTCATCACACATTAAAAAATGGATACAGATAAAACTTAAATGAGGCAAATTACCGAAAAATATAAAAATATTATCTCATTTGGAACACTGAGATAAATTATATAAGAAAACAAATTTGTTTCTTTAATTTTTGGGCAGTCTACATGCAGCATAATCGTTAATACTTTAAAAAAAATTGTAATTTTTGTGACAATCAAGTGGCTAGTCGTCAACGGGTTATTCAGTGTGGAGATATTACCATGATATTATTTTCTGTTCTGGAGAAGCCTGAAGCCTTCTTCAACTCTGTTCTTGAGCACATTATTGGAGGAATTTTCTGTATTATGTTTGCAACTGTAACAGGAGTTGGACTGTCTAATGTTCAATTTATTGACTTGAAGTCATCCAGATATATTCCTTTTATTGGATTATCTTTATTTATGTGGATAACTATACCAGAATGGTTAAAGTGTCACCCTATTACTGTTGATGTAGGTACGTACTATTTATGAAAGTGATCGAAGTTTTATGAATGAAGCGTGCGTTGTTTGTTTGGTTTGATATTAAGCTCAAATATTTGCCCACAAGTGCAACCGAAATTCAACACCTCTCGTATATTATGCTTGTAGAATTTTAACTAATAATTTTAAACCAACAAATCATATTTTATATAATACAGGTGGTTCAGAGCGCAACAAATGTAATGCTTTGTACGTCATACGCAAAACAAATTGACAGTGATTTATCTAGCAAAATGAGGAAGACGACATTGAGTCAGAGTTTAAAGGGGATTTTGAAATGTAGAAAGAAACGCTGTGGATAATAGGAAAAAACTTCAATAAAGAAATTTTATATGCAAAAACGGCTCGTTTTGGGTTCAGAAAATATTTTAAATAGAAGAGCGAACAACGTTTCGACCTTCTTCGGTCATCGTCAGGTTCACAAAGAAAGAAGTAACTGACCGGAAGCTGACCACATGTTTGAAAGGGGTTGTATAACTGAGTGTCGCAATGTAGAGGGCGCGGTTAGATGTTTGAATATATAATAATCTATAATATTAATATAGGTATAATGGCGTTCCTTTATATTGGTTTATTTTGGGTTTAAGTTGTTGTATAAGTAAGGCTTCTTTAATTTTTCGTTTGTTTATGTTTGTTTCTTTATTTAGTATTTTAGTGTTTTCTATGGTTATGTTGTGTCCATTTGACTTGCAGTGTTCGAAAACGTGTGAAGGTGACTTTTTATGTTCTTTGAATCTGGTTTCCATTTTTCTACTTGTTTCTCCTATATAGAAGTCGTGGCAGTTCTCACATTGTATTTTATAAATAATGTTGGTGTGGTGTTTGTCAGTGTAGCTCTTACATAGTATAGACCTTAGTTTTGTGCCTGGTTTTTGAATAAATTTAGTGTTAACTGGAATGTTATATTTTGTTACTAGTTTTTGCCAAATGTTGGTTATTTGTTTGCTGATGTCAGGAATATATGGTATACAGCAGTATATGGTTTCGTGATTTTTTTGATTCGTGATATATATTCACTTTTGTTGGTTGATTATGCTTTCTGTCTAGGTGTGTGCGTATAATGTTTTCTACGGTTTGTGGAGGAAACTTATTGATGTTGATGAAGTATTGTTTTATTTTGTCTAATTCATCGTTAATTTTATCTGGTGAGCACAGTTTTATGGCTGTGTTGATCTGGTTTCTTAGTATGTTGAGTTTTTGTTTTGTTTCATATGCTGAGTCCCAAGGGATGTATATTCCAGTATGGGTGATTTTTCGGTGGATTTCTGTTTTGAATTGTGTGTCGGTTCTTATAATTTTGAGGTTAAGAAATGATATTTGATTGGTTTCTTCCTGTTCACATGTGAAGTTAATGTTGGTATGTATAGAGTTAATGTGAGTGAAAAAATTAAGTATGTGTTCTGTAGATTTGAATCCCGCAACCGTGTCATCTACATATCTGTACCAGTATAGTGGTGGATGTAATGCAGTATTAATTGCTTGTGTTTCAATTTGTGTCATAAAAATATTGGGTAGAACTGGTGATACTGGGTTGCCCATGCTTAGGCCATTTGTTTGTATATAGTTTTGGTTGTTGAACATGAAGTTTGTCTTTATTGTGGTGAATTCTATGAGGGTTGCTAACTGGTTACTGGGAATGTCTATAATTGGGTTAGGGTCTCGAATATAGAGTTCTATGGCTATCTTGCAGGCTTCTGTTGTTGGAACTTCTGTGAAGAGGGATATAACATCGAAACTGGCCATTAAGGCTTTATGATTAAGTTGATTTAGATTAGACTTGAAATTAAAACCTGACGATGACCGAAGAAGGTCGAAACGTTGTTCGCTCTTCTATTTAAAATATTTTCTGAACCCAAAACGAGTCGTTTTTGCCTATAAAAATTCTCAGCAAGTGGGTTTCTCGATATCACTGATTATTACCATACCAATGTGATTTACAGGTCGCCCAGAAGCTACTGGTATAGGTATTTGCTCTCATTAGTGTGACTGACGCTCAGTGAAGGAGCTTTGTTGTACGTAAAGAAACAGTTTTTGAACACGTTATTATGTCCCGGCCAATCTCACTATTCGTTGATAAAAGAGTAATCCAAGAGTTAGCGTTGGGTGGTCATACAGGAGAATTGAGTTAGAGTGACAGAACTAAAACTCACTTCTAAATCCTCGTTATTTTATAATTACAACTTTAATGAGAGTGTAGTTAGTATAAATACAAATTTAATATACACTGATTATATGTGTTTTCTTTAGGCTATTCTGACATACTGGAACGACGCTGATGGACAAAAGCATCGCCCAAAAACTTCTTAAAGAGATGCACTCCAATAAAAATACCTGTCAACTATACTCTTTTCTGTCAACAGTCTTTCTCAAACAAGAACTTGTCTGAAATAATACGCTATGCTGAACAAATTGTGTGAAACTACAGACTAACATTATTATGCGGGTTGAATAGCTCATAGAACGGAACGAAGTCTTTTTGTCCTATCCAGTAAATATGTTCAACTCAGAACTCCGTCTTCTCTTGACCGATTTGTTAACTAATTACAGACTTAGATTCATGAACTCCAACCATTTGGACTGGTGTATTTGTTAACTAATTACAGACTTAGATTCATGATCTCCAACCATTTGGACTGGTGTATTTGTTAACTAATTACAGACTTAGATTCATGATCTCCAAACATTTAGACTGGTGTATTTGTTAACTAAGTACAGACTTAGATTCATGATCTCCAACCATTTAGACTGGTGTATTTGTTAACTAAGTACAGACTTAGATTCATGATCTCCAACCATTTAGACTGGTGTATTTGTTAACTAATTACAGACTTAGATTCATGATCTCCAACCATTGAGACTGGTGTATTTGTTAACTAATTACAGACTTAGATTCATGATCTCCAACCATTTAGACTGGTGTATTTGTTAACTAATTATAGACTTAGATTCATGATCTCCAACCATTTAGACTGGTGCATTTGTTAACTAATTACAGACTTAGATTCATGATCTCCAACCATTTAGACTGGTGTATTTGACCACGCCCGAAGTTTCGTGGATTAAATAGCTCTAATCGTACCTAAAATAGTTTCAATTTGAGATTAATCTGCTTAAGATCCTAATGAGTGATAATGTCAAATCGTTTAACATTGTTGAGGTGCAAAAATACATCTAATAAAAAGAAGTAAAAAAAGGTATCAAAGATTAATTTACTCTAATCCTGCCTGAAAAAAATACCTAGTGCCACGACTAATGATGATTCCATACTGTTTTGTGTGGAGAACCAATTTGTGTGATTTCTCTTTATTTTTCAGATAAAACCATGTGATTATTTGTTTGTTTTTTTGAATTTTGCACAAAGCTACTCGAGAGCTATCTGTGCTAGCCGTCCCTAATTTAGCAGTGTAAGACTAGAGGGAAGGCAGTTAGTCATCACCACCCACCGCCAACTCTTGGTCTACTCTTTTACCAAAAAATAGTGGGATTGACCGTTACATTATAACGCCCCCCGGCTGAAATAGCGAGCGTGTTTGGCGCGACGGGGATGCGAACTCATGACTCTCACATTACGAGTCGCACCCTTTAACACGCTTGGCCATTCCGGGCCAAAAACCATCTGAATTTTAGATGGATTAACAGGGACATGCAGAGATCACATCAAATGTTGATTTTGAATAGTTGATATCTTCAACAAGGAAAATATTACTGTGATATAAAATTAACGATATGGCAGTAGAATTTTCGTTTCTAATCATTTTTGCAACAGCAGCAATGTGCTTACAGAGAGTAATTAGAAAACGTTAGGGTTATGGTGATTGGATTTCATTTGGTTGTTGATAGGTTATACCACCATATGCCATACGTTATTATGGCATTAAAAGCAATTATGCATTATTTAGTAGGTCGTGCAGAAGGACTTTGTAAAAGCAAACTGGAGTACAACACACATTGTAAACGTGTTTATTAGTGCAGGAGAGACTTTTATGTCAAGTGTTTCAACGTCCATAACATATTTTGCAAAACATCTCCATTCTGCAGAAATTTTTTGACAGTTAAAACATTGTGAACGTTCTGTTTTCGTCTGATTTTGACTTCAAAAGTTTTTTTCGCGTCCAGAACACAAAGTGTGACAGGTGTAAAAAAACATTTAATAAAACAGTCAATGTATTACGACAGGTGGGATTGTTCGTTCACGGTGCTATAGTTGAGATAGATATATTCCAACATATACCACCGATATAAGTGATATGCTTACAGTGAGTTTAGTATTCTTCTGGATTTATTTACAAAATTATTATTTTATTATAAAAACAGAAAGTGTTTTTACTTCCAACTAATTCTTTGTTACCTTATAAATGATACCTTACTACCCACCCTTCTTTGTTGGCTCGGCATGGCAAGGTGGTTCAAAGGGTTTGACTCGTAACCCAAGGGCCGTGGGTTCGAATCCCCGTCGTACCAAACATGCTCGCCCTTTCAGTTTTGGGTCGTTATAATGTGACGGTCAATCCCCCTATTAGTTGTTAAAAAAGTAGCCCAAGAGTTGGCGGTGGGTGGTGATGACTAACTGCCTTCCCTCTAGTCTTACACTGCTAAATTAGGGACGGCTAGCACAGATAGCCCTCGAGTAGCTTTGTGCGAAATTACAAAACAAACAGTAGAGAGAACTGAATTTTGTATAGTTTGTTCTGTCTGTTTAATCATACATGATGCAACGTTAATCCAAAGAGAGCAGGCAAACTACCAGTCGTATGTATTGTTAAAAAATATTTAGCATGATTCTCATTGATGTGCCTCTGTTGTTTCGTTTTATTTCTTTGAGTTCGCTTACACGTGTTTTCCTCGGTCAATAATTAAGCCCCAAAAATTTTGTTGGCGTGTCAGTCTGAAAAACGTTTTCATATACGTGAATCTCGAGGTTTTTTTTAGTTTCTTTTTACAAGCTTTATTGGGTCTTGAGAACATAAAGACCTGTATTTTTAATAAATTAATTATTATGCTTCAATTTCCTAGTATTCAGTCGTACTATTAATCATAAGTTGTATATTTATGGAGAACGTTTGGTAACTATTTCAAATTGCTACATTATCCACGAATTGTGAAGCCAAAAAATAAAAACAAACATGAGTTTCAGTTAATAACATATCGTTTATATATATATATATTTATTCGATATTTTATTTTATATCCCTTATAGTAGATTTATCTGTAACATTTCAAACCTAATACATGAATGTCAAATTGTATTTGTACAGGTCAAATTAATGGTCGATTGTGCACTATTTTTTATTTAATTATTATTTTAGTTAGCTAGTTTACTGAAATATTCTGAAACCGTTCTGTTCTTCTGATAATTTTATGCTTTTGTCTCTAAATATGAACTTA